>OZ037937.1:44689441-46031102 GCA_964035585.1 Polytrichum formosum
AGGTTTGTCCTTGGATCATCAAGGGGTTGGAAGTTGCACCTGGAAGCAAAGAAGCAAGTGGAAAGATACCTTTCAATTGGTTCATGATGGCATCGTGATAGCTGTCTGACTTCACAGAAGTCGCCATCATGAATTGTTGTAGTTCATCCATCCGCTTGTTGGTTCGGGCATACATTGCAAGACTTTGTGCCCGGTCGTGCAGTCTCTCCTCTCTCAACATCTCAATCTGAGCCTGCATGTCGTCCCGATCATCTATGATCCTCTTTCGTTTCTTCTCTGTCGTAGGGGGCGGTGATGTGCTCGACGGCTGCATTTCAACGGGTTGAAACGACGACGCGGACGATCCACGCACACTTTGGGAGAGATTCACAGGCGGCGTACATTGCTCCTCGTGATTCTCATAGCACTCCATATCGCCCTCTTCCTCTTCCTCTTCCGATGATAAATCCATGCTTTCGTGGTGAGATCTTCCTCTTTGACTTGGCGGGGTGTAAGGCGAATCCCACGCAAATTTGGACTTGGATTTTTTTCTTGACGACAAGGGTGCAAATGACCCAACTAGCTTCCTACTATATTTCTCCTCGTCCACAAAATATCCCTTGGGCAAGAAATCATTCTTGTCCAAGGAATTGGACAGTTGTGCGATATCAGCCCATAGCTTGGACTCGTCCGAGGTCCCCACAGCAAAGACATTGAGACCCAACATCTGCAGATCAACCACGGCAAAATGCTTATTAAAAACTCGCATTTGTTGACGCGAATGAGAACGAGGAGTAAAATCAGGTCACTAAAGAAATGACAAATGCAACATTAGGTTGAGTCAACCTAAATAGATCTTACCATTGCGGCGCATGTGAACTTCGCTCCAGCAAACAATGACATGACACCCATCCCGCCAACACAAAATCTTCTTAGTATATTCAAGTAGAACTCCATCCTTAGCTCCGTGTTGTGTATCCTGTACTTCAACTCATTGTACGCCCTGGGCTTGTTGAAGACGTCCGTATCTGGAGCACGATATGATTGTCTTGGAGTATGGATTGAATTGCTAGTATTACTCTGTAGAAATGTAAGATACACTTTCTCTACTGCCTTGCTCTTACTGGCGGAGTAGTCCCCCATGCGTTCATGCTTAGCGGGCCAATAGTCTGCAAAATCAATCCGATACTCCTTCAAGACCTCGTGGCTCTGTACAAAATTTTGAACCTGTACGTGCTCCACCATATCCGAGCAAATAAATAGCCACGCCGGGATATCTTCAAGCATTGGCTGCCTTTTTTGCTTGAAGGATGTCACTACTGCGTAGAAGTATGGCATCATTGGTGTACAAACCCCTTTGTTGAGCACCACTGGTGTGAATCGGAAATCGATGATTCCAAACTTTATATCATCTACGGTGCTATCCTTCCATACTCCTCTCGGCCAATCTGCGTGCTTGTTGGTTGTGATATCATATGGCCTGTAGTGTGCGACTGACTGTGGCTTCACAAAATTGGTCCTTCGCTCTAGAAAGACTTTGAAAAATTGAGCTGCATAAGGTGAGATCTCTGCGGCTGTCTTGTTCTTCGATTTGACTTGCTTGGCATCCTTCCAGTAGTCGTCGCCAGGTTGTTCAAGCAATACATTCATTGTCGCACTTGTAATGGAGCGCATCCTCTTAAACTCCCTCCACTTCTCATCATTGATCTCATTAAATGCATTCAACAAACCCAGTGTCGGGTCCACGATGTGGAGCTCCTTCTTCACCAAATATTTTCGTTTACGCCGCTCAACCCACTCTTTCGCAGTGTAGCAACTCTCCAACACAGATGAAATCGTTCTTATTGTCACTTTCGGGTATTTTAGATTTCGCTTCCCTGTGTCTTGGTTTAAAATGTGTTTGGCGAGCTTGGCGAGGTCTTCATATGACAAATTTCCTAACCACCTGAAGAATTCGTGTGACAAGTTTCCGTTCTCCGGTTTCCAACCTGCCTTCTCATTGAATTTCAACAGTCTGTCCGGGTCGACGAGTTCTCCGTGGGCAGAGCTAGAAATGACCTCACTCCACAAGTTGAAGACATCATCCGGAGCTGTTATAATCTTCAGCTCATTTGTAAGTTTGAGATTCTCTTCAGCGCCCTTTCCTTTTGATGCTTTTTGCGATTTTACTACATCCAACAACGCAAAGCGGGCATTCATTGCTTTTGTGAATTCCTGAGGACAACAAAATCAGACTATTAGTGTTCATTTAGGTTGACACAACCTAAATAGTGGCACTCTTTAGCATTGGCTACACTGCATGACTAAGGCAAATTGAATGTTTCAGCAAAAACTAAACAAATGTGCTCACCTTAAATTTCACTGCGTTTCTCTTCATTTCCACATTGCGCCTAGCATTCGAAAGCGTTCCAACTGGTGCAGCCTCTTTCGGATTTTGTGGTCTTCCCATCTTCTCCCATACGGTTCTTGCGCCAAGAATATTTGTTGACCATGATGGTTTCATGGCTACAAAATGGTTGACCCTATTGTAGTAAGCCGATATGGTCCGTAACATTTCGTTGTTGTCAGACCAAACAATGTAGCAGTCCCATTCGAGGAAATGCTTTAGAATGGATTCATCAACATCCATTTCTACCATCATCTTACTAGCGCTCACGCTGTGTTGCCCGTTCACTATATAGAACTCGCCATCTTTTATCCCTGCCCAATCACTTCTCTCCGGCTTTCGCGTTTGGTTTATCGGCATCACACATAACGATTGCTTCGTAGACTTGTCAGGCATGTGTACAAGATAATGGAGCATGTCACTTGCCAACCGCTTCTCAAAACTTCGAATGTTAACATCAGCCAGAGCCGGGATGAGTTGATGTATTGATAACTTTTTTTTCACTTCAATATCGAAGACGTATGCATCAGTACAGGTCGCCCAATAGTTCTTGTAGGCTTCTGTCGATGCCTTGTAGTCCACTTCGCGATTTGGATCGTGTGCTTGCGGGACTTCAGTTACTGCAGATGCAAAGCTCATTTCCTTGGTCCCTGATTCAGTCATATCTTTATCGGATACATTTCTTGCAGAGGACAATGCAAGATTACTTCTCTTTGCCGCAGTTGGGGGCGGTGCTGTCTGTTTCTTCTTTCGAGTTCCTCGACTCTATTGAGTCCCAGGCGTGCTTAGAGAACCCTGGCCTTCTCCTTGACTCAATAGGTCCATGGACACAGTGCGTGCAATATTCTGGGTCCTCTTCAAGTCCAGCTTTCCTTTTAGAACAGCAAAGTCCACAAAAAGTTGCCCTACTCGGTTGCACAGGTTCTTGCCACTCACTGGGGCACCGTTCTTTGTTTTGAAGAATCCACCATCCACTTTCCTCTCAAGTTCTGGAATGTCAGAATTGTAATCTGTCGGTTCCAAGCTTTCTATGAAATTGCTTACATAGAATGGGACTTGTGTTGAGTCTAGAACAATTGTGAAGTGATATTGCTCAACCTCGGTTAGTCGTGTTTGAGCAGTCACACAATGGATTTTTATAATAGACCTGATGTGGGGAGAGATTTGCTTGATTTTCTCTTCATACGAGATCGGAAAGAACGGTTCACTGTCCTTGTATTTTACAGTGAAACAAATGTTGTCTGTGAATGGAATCATGTGAAGACTCCAACATTCACATTTTTTTGGGTTCTTCATTTCCCAGTACTCTCCTTCGTTCTCGAAGTCGTCTCCGTCTTCTTCGTCTCGCGTGAAATTCACTCTATTGAAGAACGCTTCCAATTTGGGGAGTTGCTCGTCCATTCTGTAAAAGAACATTGAATGTTAGACAAATTACATGTTTAGGTCGATTCGACCTAAACTGCTTCGTCTTTTGAACATGTTATGAAAGAGCATTTCAGATTATTTGGATAGAGATTATACATGTGGTTGTGTAGTAGTTTGGTTCAGTTTAAATTTTGGTTATTATGTGCATGATTAGGTCGAGTCGACCTAATCTGACTTCTTCATGTAATTAGTTTTGAATTGCAAGTAATACAAAAACGAGAACACAAGGTAAGTGGCAAAGAGACAGCAAAAAGGTGGGCACAGTTCCCTTTGAATCAATGGATATTGACATACTAAATGATGATCAAGCAAGGCTTGAAATAAATCCACAAATCATTACAAAATCAAATTACATCACATTACATCACACAAAATCAAAATACATCACAAAATGCAGATGCAAGTTCACGTCAAAGACAGGGGATCCAAGCTACATGTACAATAAAAGAACGCCAAACTTAATTGCTTGCATAAACAAGAACTTAAATTGAAACAGATGCATGGCATGCTAATCCATATTCTTAGAACCATAGAGCAGCTACCCACAAGTATAATATCCAGAACATTGAAAATAACCTGACTTGCTTCACCTCAGCCAGGTTCGTACAAGACATGAAGCAAAGTAACCTTCAAGTGAAATCAGATTTTGAATGCGAAACCCAAAAAATTCATAATACATGTCTTATGTTCCTATCAACAATCTTGCACTCTCAAGCAAGGAACTCGTTGGATCTTAATGCGATTCAGGTCGAATCAACCTAAAGGAGTTTAGAGCAGCATGTTTCAGATGTGGAAACTCTTAAGAGTGTCAAAAACCCCTGAAATGGTCACCCTTATCTGCGATTCAGGTCGAATCAACCTAAAGTAGTTTAGAGCAGCCTGTTTCAGATGTGGGAACTCTTAAGAGTGTCAAAAACCTTGAACTGGTCACCCTTAGCTGCGATTCAGGTCGAATCGACCTAAAGTAGTTTAGAGCAGCCTGTTTCAGATGTGGGAACTCTTAAGAGTGTCAAAAACCCTGAACTGGTCACCCTTAGCTGCGATTCAGGTCGAATCGACCTAAAGGAGTTTAGAGCAGCCTGGTCACCCTTATCTGGAGCTACCTGAGCGCTGCTGGACTTTTCCCACTAGACTTTTACGGTAGCAAGTTAAAGTGAATATTTTGTGTACACCTGCTTAGAAACTTGATTATCGCCTGCTTAACGGTTGCAGATTACAGCAGCTTGCGTGTTTAACAATTACAGAGCAAGTTTCTACAATTATGGCTGCAAGTTTGCACATGACTTTTCCCTTTAGACTTCCACGGTAACAATTTAAAGTGAATCTGTCGTGTAGAGCTGCGCGGCACGAACTTCATTGTCGCATGCTTTTAACGTTATTTTACTTATTCCATGAGAGATCAGCTTGACCTTGAATGCACAACAGTTTCAGAAAGCGAAAGTGAAATACCACTACTTTTAACGTTATTTTACTTATTCCATGGGAGATCAGCTTGACCTTGAATGCATGACAGTTTCAAACCTTTCATGAAGAACTTATGGAGAAGCAAATAGAAATTGAAAAAATTGAAGGCTGGGAAAAGATGGTGCTGATGACCAGATCAGATCTAAGAGGTGCCTCGGACTCTGCAGAGGAGGAAAGTCGTGAAGTGGGGGTGACGTGATCTGAACGGAACTGACTGCGAAGAAGGTGGATTCACCGATGCAAGGATGGAGTAGGAGATCACCATGCAGATCCCCACTAAACTGAATAGCACAATTTCTAAAACCCTAGCATTTTAGTACTTGAAACCTGGACCTTCAACACCACAATAACAAGGTCACCAGCAATGACCCCTAATTCCAAAAGACAAAACAAATGCACATACCCTTTCAAGCAATCTTCAAGCAATGATCAACAAAAACAACTCTTGTAGAATTCCAGCAATCAACCCTAAACCGAACACAACCATAAGAAGAATTGAAATGTGAACCTGAGATCTGCGTTCGGAATGTAAGCAAAAAAATGCACTGCTTTATTTGCTTGTTGTGAAAGTGGATTGAGAAGAGCTGCAAGACGAATGAAGACCTTGAATGCACGACAAGAGGGCTAGCAACAAGTTGTGGCCGACATAGAAAGAGTCTCTGAAACTCTAAACCCTAACTCAATACGTGGCTACAGTCTAACCTCGTTAATATTGTCATCTGCTACTCGTGTAACCTCGTTATCTGCTTGTTTTGAGGGTGGATTGAGAAGATCTGCAAGAAGAGCTACAAGACGAATGCACTAGCAGAGGGCCAACAGCAAGTTGTGGCCAACACAAAAAGAGTATTTCAAATCCTAAACACTAACTCAATACGCGGCTACAGTCTAACCTCGTTAATATTTTCATCTGCTACTCGTCTAACCTCGTTATCTGCTTGTTGTCAGGGTGGATTGAGAAGATCTGCAAGAAGAGCTACAAGACGAATGCACTAGCAGAGGGCAAGCTGTGGCCGACACAGAAAGAGTCTCTCGAATCCTAAACCCTAACTCAATACGCGGCTACAGTCTAACCTCATTAATATTTTCATCTGCTACTCGTCTAACCTCGTTATCTGCTTGTTGTCAGGGTGGATTGAGAAGAGCTGCAAGATGAGCTGCAAGACGAATGCACTAGCAAAGGGCAAGCTGTGGCCGACACAGAAAGAGCCTCTCGAACCCTAAACCCTAACTCAATACGCGGCTACAGTCTAACCTCGTTAATACTGTACCTCGCTGGATCCTTGGGAAAAAGTCTACCAAACTGGGCCCTTCAATTAAGTTAGAGTTAGTAAAGACTTATCAATCCTTTGAACACTATATTCGTTAAATTGAGACTTTCTCTAGTCTCAAATTAATATATGGATCAAACAACATGAAGATGCCCGAAACTATATTGTCAACAATCTCAAATATATTATATGTTCTAATTTTCCAAAATGTATGATGTCCCGACATGAGCACATTGGGTAGAGCACTTGATACCAACTTCATCAACAAAAACATACTCAAATCAAATTGGGTAGAGCACTCCAAACCAAATTCACCCAACAAATCACATAGAACCATGGCTATTATTAGCATGTTTAATAATATATAGACATTGCGACGTACATAGCATAGGGTTTAGGGTGCATATTTAATCGACCCGACAATCTAGTCCCAAACTTAATCATAAAAAGAAATTCACATTTGTTATGAAATATAGTATATGGATATTCATCCAACCCCAAATAATATAGCATTCGTAAGTTCTACCCAAATTCTACCCCTACTTTTAGAAGTACACATATGACTAATATATATTGCTAGAATTACATATGAAACTATAATCAATGCTAAAACAATCCTACCAACTTCTCATTCAACGGGGGTTGTTTCTTGTGCGATCCGAGCAAGGTTGTCTTTTGCAAAAGTTATGTACTTTTGAGGGATGGACACTGATCCACTATGATTTTTCCGTGGTTTCCATGCTATGAATATGGAATCTGTATCTACCCAAGATGGACCATGCTCTGAATCCACCTTCCACCGAAAATTATGGTTTGTATCCCAGCCTGTATAATGCCGAATCACATCTTCATTCCGTGCCGTCGGTCGGTAGTACTCCACCTGAATTTGTCGAAAATGCGGGCTTGAAGTTGCGAAATTTGGTTTGGACAAAGCTCTTGCCACCCATACAGGCTTCGCATATGTCTCATCACCAGGACGTAGAATGAGCATATAACCTTCATGACAATCCACCGCAATGCGGAAAGAAGGTGGGGGACGTTGACTAGCAGGCCCAACGTAATGGTCGTCCACATCAAACTCCTCACGAACCTCTCCATTTTCCAAAAGTCTAACCTCGGAAGCTTGTACATCGACACGAGTTTGAGGCCAAAATCCGTGCCTCAAAGTAAGGGGGCTATCTTGGTGAAGGTCTGCCAAAGCGGCACGAACACGTGTCCAATACTGTATCCAACTCCCATAACGATGCCAACATGATCCACCAACGTCCGCTATCTTCAAACTCTCCCAATATTGTATGAAGCCTGATATACCTTTCAAAATATCCTCCAAATTCTTCATGGGTATTGGCTTGCAAGGCCTAGGCTCTCCATCCGGTAACATCGTCTTTCCATCCGCATCCACGCGCCACACAAGGAGACCCTCCGGCGGGCTCCAATCTTGTGTCGTGCACAACAACTTGTATTGCATGGCGGGTACACCATCGTTACGCATGTAGAAGCGGAATTGTTGTGCCTTCGTATGCCCGATCAATCGGTGAGCTCCACTTCGAATATAAGGTTCTATAAATGCCTTGAAGTCTGGCACCTCCTCAATCATATGGGGGATGACGGGAACGTTCTCCAAATCCATGTATGACTTCATCAATAACGGGATTGTTGGAAAATCCTCCTCCCTCAACTTCATGCTCCACCGCCCAAAAGATGCATCAATATCATCGTGCGTGTGGCCTACCAATAGGAAGGACACAAAAACCTCCTTGAAAATGCCTTTCGCAACCAACAACGACCAATATGCAAATACATATCTACTTTTATTGTCCTTGGCACAATTGTCCAATTGGACACGCAAAGTGGGGGGCAACTTCTTCGCAATCACGGGTTCACTGGGTGGCTCTGGCAACGAATACAAGCATACATCTTTTCCATCCAACACCGCTTCATATAAAGGTGTTGAACCCGACGTATTGTCAAATAACAATCCTGAAGAATAGGCCGGCGGTTTCTCCAAATCACGTAAAAGCCTTGCGAATGACCCTATCGTGTGGTTTGAATCCGCTGGATACAAATCAAGAGCATAATGAGCAAACTTGACATCACCATGTCCATGTGCAATCATTCCTGCAATGCCAACCCAGTGTGATTAGTATCTATGCATAAATAAACCAATTTGCGTGAATCCATGTTCTGAAGCACATCACGTAATAAAACGCCACAACATTTAGGGTATGCGATGACATTGTTTCCAAATTCACCTGTAACCGATACAGGCAGCTTAAAAAATCCATCCGTGGCCTTGATTCGATTTGCAAAACATGGGGAGGCTGTTTTGGCATGGTCCATTTTGTCATGGATGACCGTAAGAACCTCCAAGGGCCTGGAGATGGACAAAGCTCTATTTGTGTAGTAATCATTACGGTGTGCCTCTTGCATGTTTACATGCTTGAAATAGTTCAATTGATGTGCCGCATAAGACTCGGTACCCATCGTGTGTGCATCCCGAAGGCGCTTCAACTTCTCGCAAGTAGAGCACCGTGCAAATTTGTCCCCTCGTCTTTTTGTAATGTATTCGCTAAAGTTTGCTTTCTTGATTGCACTCAATTTTGACAATGAAATTGGCTCCAAACCGACCTTCTCGCCAACAGCATTCACATCCAACAATATGTCTTTCCATTTTGTGCCTGTGGGAAGAACTTTCTCCACAACCTTTTCCCCGGTTGTGAGTGTGCGTGTTTTGTGTGGCATTGCATCGGCAAGCGGGACGATGATGGTCGCCAGAGTGGCCGTTGCTTGCCTTGTTGCTTCCCTGGGTTTCTTTGAGCCCACGTTCCCATGGTGACGAGACCGTCGGCCTTCCTTGGCATAAGCAGCTTGTCTATAAAAGTCCGCTTTTGACACACCGTGAATGGTGTACCATGCCTTACAACACACGTCTATGCTTTCAATGGTGATGACCTTGCGACCCGTCCCATTCACATGTATCGCCCTATGGACATCAAGTTTTTTGGTGGATCTTAGACGGAAATCTCCAAGCCACATTTCTTCGCGGATGGCCTTCAATTTATCCCTTGGAAACAATTGGCAACAACGATGCACACAACAATCCTTTGTGGCAACTTCTCTAATGGACTCCTCGCCGAGCAACCTTTGGCGTTTACAATCAGTTGCAGAGGGAGTAGGACGTGCCAATGTCTCGTACTTTCGTAAGCCTTTGCGGGGCCGAATGTTTACTTGGAGCTCCATTTGGTTTTGCATGTATTGTCGCTCATGGTCACGCAAGCTAACTCCATCAATCGTGACATTCCTCAATGGCCACCTGCGGAGGGAGAACCTATGAGTGGGATCCACCTCGGAATGAATGAGTGACTCCAATATGACAACCCCAACGTCCTCTGTGCCAAGTGGGTTCTCATCAATGCAATCTTGTGGATGGGTGTTACGACAAATACCATCCGCCACAGCAACTCCACTATCATTAACGAGCACCACCTCCAAATTCACCCACGAAGCCCTTGAAAGTCCCGTACATTCAACAATGGTTTCGTGCGCTACGGAAGGCGAAGGTAAATCCAAATGATCTTCGTCTGCACTGTCATCCATAGTAGCCTCCCCGACGATGTCTAGCTCATCCTCAGATGCAGATGGCCAAGTGGCCATGTCTTCAGATGACCAATCCCCTCTTTCACTAAACCCATCCATTGTGCCTACACACATGAACATTGAACCTTGTCAAAAAAAAGCACAAAAATTGTAGGTTCCAATCAAAGAATTCAATACCATCTTATATAATCAAAATGACTGCTATGCCATTGGGTTTGTAAAGGTTTGGGTTGTCCAGCGGACACACTGTCATCCAGAGCCCATCCACACTGTGGGGATGGGTTTGGGTCGAGCGACCCAAACCTTGTGGCAGGATGGGATCATGGTCATCCATAGCCCATCCACAATGTGGGGATGGGCTTGGGTCGAGCGACCCAAACCTTTTGGCGGGATGGGGTCGTGGTCACCCAGAGCCCATTCACAATGTGGGGATGGGTTTGGGTCGAGCGACCCAAACCTTGTGGCGGGATGGGTTCATTGTCACCCAGAGCCCATTCACAATGTTGGGATGGGTTTGGTTCTATCAGGGTCAAACTAAAAACCACCCACACTAGGGCAGGGGTTTGGGTCGACCGACCCAAACTTTATAAGGGTCATACTAAAAACCGCCAACACTAGTGTAGGGGTTTGGGTCGACCGACCCAAACCTCCTCAAGGTCATACTAAATCCGCCCACAATGGGGTATGGGTTTGGGTCGACCGACCCAAACTCACCGCAAAATCCGGCGTATAGTGCGGCGGAAATTGCGAAGTGGGTTTGGTTTGAGCTCATTGCGAAGTTCACAGTGGGGTTGCATGCTGTGGATAGGTGCTCATGAACGGCAAACCTTGAAGTACAGCTCCGGCTGAGAGTTCTCCCTACGATTTCAGGAGTGGGAGAAGAGCAAAAAGAACCGACTTTTGGGGGGTGCGCCCCTTTATACTATCCACCTCCGCTTCCCCAACTTCCTCATTGGATGCCTTTCCCGCCTAGTTCTCCTGCAGAGATTATTTTCAAACTTCCTGACAGAATTCCCCGCTTTTTGTTGATTATAAAAATTGCGAATTTAACCTGGCTCTTGGATACGCCAAACGTCATCTGACTTAGTGTGTGTTGAGAATGTCTATTGAAAGTAATGTGGATATTTAATCCATTTTTTATTGTTTGATGTGGATATGACAATTTACTTATATTGACATATTATATGTGTCGTGAATAAATGTCCATTGACAATATTTGAAATGTTGAGTATCGTTGTGATTATATTATGTGAATATGACATGCACCATTGGGAGGAAGGGTGGCCGCCACATGAATTTTTATAAATATAATAAGGGAAGGGGCATCTGATAAGTGATTTACAAAAACCATCCCCTACGCGTTCATTTTCATGTATCCAGAATATTACCCTACATAAACTCAAACAATATAGTATATTTCAAACAATATATTGACAAACGATATACCAACATTATGAAACTTCATATAGTAAAACTCAATAAATACAATACTTAATGTAGTTATTAAAACTCTCACATGTGGAATTGTATATTGAAAACAATGAAGAGATGTGATGTCAAATTTGAACTATTTGGCCGACTTTCAATTTGCGCTAATACAAATGAGAAAAGCTTTAAAAGGACATATGTCATTTGTAAGGTGTGCACACAATGTTGCTTCATTTCAAGCATGCAAATGTGGCAATGTTTAATCTATGTTAGGACAAGTTATGAATGGGATCCTAACCAAGAGTGGCATTTTTTTGTTCACTCTTTCAAATAATGTTTCAATCTAATATCCTCAATTACACTTCAACTCTAACAATGTTTGCAAGCAAAACTTGCAAAGTTGGAAATGTACGTCCTCATAACATCCACAACATGAAAGGTTCCTTGAATTAGTATAGATTCTTGAATTGTCTCAAATAATATAATATGAACATGCTCAAGATCGTATCTGCCCCTGGACTCTTCTTGCTATTAAGATAAGGTTACAATTGAATTTTGGATAACCTAATGTTGAGCACTATGTCACATGTTCATGTTAGTGACTTCATTTCTACACCACCATACAACCACCTTCCATGTTTGGCAATGAAAATGATGTGATGTCTATATACATTTGTGTCTAAAACTATGATCAGCAACGCCCCATCATTTGACCTATGTGCTGCTCATTTATGGCTTAAACCCTAAACCCTAAACCCTAAACCCTGAATTTTGTACATGTTCATTGATGCCTACATATACAAACAACAACTACTATATTATGTGCCATTATGTAATATATGTCGTTTCAAACATGTGGAGGAAACATGAAACATCAAAGTTTTTGCTTGCTTGGCTGCATATTATGATGTTCACCTTGGGTTAAGGTGGATACATTTGTATTCATCTTGCTTCTCCTGTAGACTTTAGGGGTCAACTCCCAAGTAAATATATAAATGTTTCATGATATAAATCAATCAACCGATTCGGTGCTTTTGGCAAACAAAAATTGGTAATAAATGACAATACATTAACTTGTAGTGAATTAGTGTAATGGTACTTGTTAGGGGATGCACGGTAAGCTAGAGCCATGCCCTCTAGCAACATACATCATATAAATCTCAATACATATTATTCATATTCATTTATTGCACCATGTAAAGGGATACCATATCCATTTTAAAAGACCGTGTAATTGCAACATAATTTTTAAATACCCCTCTTAGACTATCATGTATCATTGTTGTCTGATTCCATATGTCTAGATGGCGGAAGCTATACACATAATGGATTCATTTTACAATGTTTTGTCACTGGAGACAATTGGAGTTGCATATCATGTGCTTCAGTTGCCCTAAATCCTTAGTAACTTGTCTGTTAAAATCATTTTACTTTAGTTTAATCTTGTGATATATTATGAACCATGGTTTATTGTGCACTACATGATTCATCAAAGTGAATATGTAAGGGTTGACTATAAGCTCAAGCATGTTAGCAATTCCATATAAGGACCATGCAGAACAAAACCATTAAAATTGGAGTTGGGGATGGTACTCAACAAATATTACATACTAGTTGAAAGTCAAATGAATTATTTTATTTCTCTAAAGTGGTCAAACAACTTAACCCTTAAACGTCGGAGAGGCCCTATCAGGGCCTCGTTGACCCTAAACTATTTGACCATAAGATAACGTCAAAACATGTCGGAATTGCAAATTTTTTTTCCCCAAAATGTGTATCTCAAACTTCCATATCCAAATATAATATATGCCGATCGTAGTAAAAGAATTACATGGAGGTCTGAACTTCGGTAAACATAGGCTGATGGGAGAGGACCTCTCACCCCCCCTTGGACGTTTAAGGGTTAAGACCCAACGAGTTTAATTTGTTCGCAAAATTAGGCTATGGTTTAGGGTGAATTGATAATTTTAAGCAATACCTTAGGCTATGTAGCTGATTGAGAAAATTAATTGGTGCTAAGGAATAGCGGGTTAGGGTTTGGGAATTAGGGCTGGCCCGTAATCCCATTTGCGTGTGTGCTCTAAACACGTGGGTGCCCTAATCCCGTATTGTAGGGCCTTTTCCCGAGGGGTACAAATCTCGAAATGTCGCCCTCTTTCGCCCCTTTTCTCGTTCTCCGCGCCAAGCTTTGCTTCGCTAAGCGCCGCCTCCACGAACTGCCGCCTTCGTGAAGCGCCGCTCCCGCGCTTTCTCTTGCGTTCTCTCTTCCTTTCTCGCATCTTCTGATTCTTCTCCTCACTCTCCTTTCTCTTGCTTTCTCCGATTCTCCTTTCTCTTGCTCTCTAGGTTTATGAGTGTAGTGTGAGTTGTTTCTGATTTGAAAAAGCTTGCTCTCTTTTTCCAACTTGAGATTGAGAGAGTTTAGGGTTGCATTGTGTGACAACATTGAGTGGTATAGAGTGTTTGCTCATTTCGTTTTGGTCTATGTTGTTGAGTATCCCTCACACTCCACTATGGTGAGTGTTTGCGATAGAGGTTTCTGTTAGTAACATTCAGAGTGTTAGAAATCATTGAGAAACGGCATTGAGTGGGTTTTGCGAGGTTCATACTTTTCTGATATTCAGGTGTAGTGTTCTTTTAGAGTATTTGTGACATTGAGCTTGCAATACCCACCTGCAAGAACAGATTGTTCTACAGCTTGTACGCAAAGGTAATTTTTCAATGACTCAATGTGTTTCAGTTGCATTAGGGTCTTGAAGCATACACAATGCATAAGCATTGTGTATGTTGCGTGCACACAAAAAGGAAGCTCTCCTGAAACAAAATAGTTTCGAGAGGCGACCGAAACAGTAAGTCTTATCCAAAACCACGGAAGCATTTTTTGCCTAAATTTGCTTCACTTTCTTAAAAAAACAATCTTTTTGTTCTCTTACTTGTTTGGGTCGATCTACCCAAACATAACACCTTGTTTGGGTCGGTCGACCCAAACCATACACATTCCTTAATAACAGATACTACATTTCAAGACTTGCTCTTCAAAGCTGTAGTCAACAATTGACTGATATTGAAATCCACAAATAATCCAGTGGGGTTTGGGTCGATCGACCTAAACCATATACACAAAAACACCCCAAGGTTTGGGTCGATCGACCCAAACCATCCAAACAAAAAACCCAAGGTTTGGGTCGACCGACCCAAACCAAAGAAACAAAAATGCCGCAAAGTTTTGGGTCGATCGACCCAAACATGGCGTTAAAAAACCCCTCCCCAATAATCCATCCATACTGGTGCCCAAAATAAAACATAATTTGGATATTCCTTATAATACAAGGATATGGATAATGTACACTCATAAGAACAAGGAATAACGATACGGCCAATCATCCGAAATTTTCCCCTTTGATCATTATATCCACCTTCATTAAACTCTAATGACCCGGTCATATCTTAAGCAGAAGAGAAAATTAATTACCAAATTTTCAGAATTCAGCTGGCTTGTGTTTGGGTCGATCGACCCAAACCTGTCCATAGCTGACATTGACATATTTAGCCTCTTGAAAATTCGATAACATGCCTATCTCTACATGAAAGAGTTTGGGTCGTCCGACCGAAACTAACAGTTCCCATCCTTTCCTTGCAGATGGCCCCCAAAAAAAGACCTGGAGAGAGGTGGTTCATGCAAGCACCAGATGTGTTATGCGAGGAGTACGAAACACCTCCAGACGACTCCTATGTGCCCAAGGACGGGATTGTGCTTGCATGGTCACTTCAGGTGGTCAAGGCGTCGCAATACAAAATCCTGTTCGTGGTAAAAGTTGGGACATTTGAGCAGAATACTTGGGCGACTCTGACGGGGTGGGAGGTGGCGTCAGTCCAGGCTCTTGGGGAGCACGTGGACGTCATCCTAGAGAACTCAGCGGTGCAGAACGTCCACATGTTCATGCACCAGTTCTCCGAGCCGTTTGACACCATCTACGCCAAAGAGTCATGTGCCGAACCAGAGGTGGTGAAACCAGAGGCGATATTCATTGATGGGAATTGTACGAACACGAAGGTTGCAAGCAGGTTCACTAAACTAAAGCAGGCAATCACCGTGATCAACAAGGCCCAACAAAAACCACAGCAAGTGGTGAGACGGAAGGCCACCACTGAGGAAGGTGCAGGGTCGTCCAGACCTCAAGCAGTGAGGAAGCCACGAGCGGTCCCGGGTGACTCAAGAAGGAGCACTCCCTCGGAAACACCGGCTGACAGCCAGACGCCAACGCCGTCGACCAGCCGGCAGACTACACCGTCGAGGAGGCAGTCATCGGTGATGACTGACGAGGTAGTTCCCCAAGAGCTGCGGATGCCCAAACCTGGGCAAGAGGTGGATACAGGGGAGATTCAAAGAATCGTCGACAACTTCACGACGAAATGCTCCCACTGCTTCTTCATGGGCAGGGATTTCAAGTTCGACGTGAACATTGCCCAGTGCCACCTTGCGCCTCCAGAGAAATGTGTCCGAGCCAAGGAGGACGCCTACGTCGACTGGATGGTCGCCCAGATCGTGGGCGGGCAGTTCAAGGACGACAGGCAGACGATTGTGGTCATGCCTCAAGGGCTGAAGAGAATGCCGACGCCTGATATGTGGCCGGCAATTTCAAAAGGAGATTTCTGGCTGATTGACGGCCAGCACAGTGTGGAGGCGTCGAAAAAAATCCAGCTGATGACTGAGTGGGACGACCCCAACAAGCAGAAGGAGAAGCTGAAGGTGTGGAAAGCACTGGTGGTATGGTCTGACAACGAGACCATACTCAGCGACATCTCCCGGTTCTTCAACATGGGGAACAAGAAGAGGGCGTACCAGGCATCGTGGATCAGGAACATCATGGCCTCGAGGGAGGTGTGGGAGTTCTATGGCAGGCCTCCCAAGGAAAGGGAGAATGCAAAAGATAAGAACCCCAAATGGGAGGTGAGTATGGTTTGGGTCGATCGACCCAAACTCTGCCATTGTGTTATGTCTTCGCCATATTTATAGTTTGGGTCGATCGACCTAAACCCTTGTAATGTTTTATCGTCTTTGTCAATTTTGTAGTTTGGGTCGATCGACCCAAACTGTTGTTGCAGTTGTTGTTTCATGACATGTTGTCTAACATGTGTTGTCTGCTTCGTGTGCAGGACTTCAAATATCAAATGATCAATAAATTCTCCTCCATAGACAACGCCAGCCACAAGCAGAAAAAATACAACGAGTTGCGAGGAGAAATTTATTTGATCACAGCATCCGAAGCCGTTTGGAAGAAGTGGAAGAGGGTGTTCGAAAAGCATGAGACGGGGGATCTCATCGATCCCGACACAGGAATGCTTTTCAACGCAACCGCGCGCTTCAAGCAAATGAAGCCTCTGGTGAGAGAGTTCTTCCGTTCTCTCCAAGGGCTTTCGGAGACGGAGATGGGAAAGGCGGCTTCCCATATCCTGCACGTGCAGCCGTCGGCAAAGAGGTGCTGGATGCACCCGAAGATCGTCTTCACCAAGCCAAAGAGCTTCGTTCCTTCATGCTACACCATGAAGGAATGGACGGAGAACAGGAAAAAGAAGACAATAATTGTGCAGGAGCTGCACAAGTTGGTGCCCGAGCGGAATATTTTCGTGGACGGCGAGGTCCACGAGGCGCACTGGAGAGCATTCAAAGAAGAATACAAGTTCACCAGTGCGTCGATGGCGGCTTTGATGAGGGAAGCTGGAGAAGACTTCCTCAAATCCAAGTTGGTGAAGGGCGGGAAGAAGCGGGAGCTCCCTGAGCACACGGCGCGGGCCTTCTCCAACTTCGTGAAGGAGAAAAGGATCGTTAGTTTTGAGGGGGACGCACATTTCAATCCCGTCACCCTCGAGCCGTTGAAAATCCAGGGCTGGCCTGGAGTTGAGCCTAGGAAGGCTATCCGGACAAGAGCGAGGGACCACTTTCCCTTTGCCATGATAGACTTCAGGAACATTCCAGGGAGCTCATTCGAGGGCACCATGAGCACCCTGTTCCACGAGCCTTTCATGGCAAAGTTCGTGGATTATGCCAGCCCCAAGCTCAGGGAGGTCGACATATGGCTGTGGATAGTGGAGGACAGGAGGGCGGAGCAGGTATACGAGATTGTGCGGAAACTGCAGCCGGAGTATGCGGTTTCGAAATCTCACTACATTGCAGCATCAGCGGAGGGGGCGTACAGTACGATGAAGGACAAAAAAACCAGGGTCGTCAACGTGCTGTGTTTGTACTTCGTGTACAAGGCGGAGTTTATCAAGGTGCCGAACCACCCTATAACCCGGATGGAAAAGATATTCCAGGTTCCAGAAGGGTTGGGTGCCAGCAAAACCTTGTACGACGAGGCCAAGTACGCCAATTATCCTTCGGATGAGCTGCGGATGGAGTTCTACCTGAGGATCCTGAGGACACTGACGAGAAGAGGGGACTGCATCTTCAACGTCTTCGGGGGGTCCAAGCCAGTCTATGCAGCCATGGTAAGTGTCATCATGTAGCTCCTGTGCAGTTTGGGTCGACCGACCCAAACTGAGAGTTGATTTGGCTATAGTTTGGGTCGATCGACCCAAACTAAGAGTTGTTTCAGTTTGGGTCGGTCGACCCAAACTAAGAGCTGGTTTAGTTTGGGTCGGTCGACCCAAAGTAGACATTGTATTAGCCATTTGTATCCCTTCGTTTTCGTCGCCTTCTCTTCTTTTGCTATCTTAGTATTGGCGCACCTGAAAAACTGATGATGTGGGAATGTGCAGATGTTGGGGTTGAACGTCTACTCCTACGTAGAAGACACGGATGTTCCATTTTACAAGACCCAGAAATCGCTGGCGAAGAAGATGGACATCCTCGACTGGATACCAGGGGGCTACGGGGAGGAGATTGTTCAAGGCGGTGAAAGCCCGATCGATAGGGCGAGGCGCGTGAACCCTGAGGAGGTCACCATGAGGGCTCCGGTTGTAGAACCCGAACCTCTGGTGCTATTACATCCGGGCGAATCGTCTCGGGGGCCGGGCGAGGAGGTGGAAGAGGAGGAGGAGGAGGAAGAAGAAGAAGCAGAGAAGGCAGAGGGGGAGGTGGAAGAAGGGGCAACCGGATTCACGCAAGAATCCCAGGCGCCCCAACGGAAGAAGGCCATGCGGGTGGCCACTCCGCAAAGCAGAATGGTGCCCGTGCTCACGGTGGATGATGCGCGGGACATGTACTCCCGGGACGCAACCTCCACGTTCAGGGAGAAGAGGAGGATGAAGGGGAAGAAGCTTTATGGCGACTACGCAGTGGACGAGACAATCGCCATAAGCAGCGAGGACGAGGACGACATGGAGCTCGCCAAACGGCTCAGGTCGGATCCTCCCTCCCCGAGAGCGTTCGCTGGCATGGTCATGGTGAAACCCGAAGTCCTGACTGTGGAGGAAGCCAACGAGAAGATGCGGCGGGACGAGGAGCAGCGCCTCCGCCTTCAGAAGGCTGCGGCTGAAGAACCTTCAATGCGGAACGAGGTCGCAGAGTTGAGGGCCCTCCTATTGGATCAGGAGCGGCAAAGGGCGTTGGCCCAGCCTCCCTCTAGCGCAGACCTGATCTCTCAGGTCATACAGGGGATGTGGGCGCAAGGCTTGGTGGTCGCTCCCCCAGGAGCATTTCCACACCTGCCCCCCGGGTTCCCACCTCAGAACATCCCACAGCAGCCTGTGCCGCAGTCGTCGTTCAGTTTTCAGCACATGATGGGGTCCCACGTCCGACCTTACGCCCCAGTGCAGCAAATCGACGACCCCAGCCTCTGGAGCGTGGGCGGATCCTCCAGGCCTTTGACGCCCCCACCATTGCGGCCTCCCGTCGACATGCCCCCCCCTCACCAGCAGGACGACCCCCACATGTTTGGGTCGTCTGACCCAAACCCGCCAGAGCCTGTGGTGCGCCAGGACGAACCCCACGATGCAGGAGGGTTTGGGTCGGTCGACCCAAACCTCGACAATGCGCAGTCCCCTGCTGCCCAGCATGGTTGCGAAGACGCAACCATGGTAGACGTTGAAGGCCCGCAAGGGCCTGGTGATACATCTAACCCTACCCCAATCGATGAACACATGCATGATTCGCATGCGGAGGTTGGGTTAGGACAAGGGCCTCATGCTGAGCCTTTGCAGGAGCAGGTCGCTGACGTCGTCGGAGAAGGCGGGGCCGTGAGAGGCGGGGCAGCGGAGATGGCGGAAGCGTCCACAGCATCCAGACATGACCAAGACGAGGTAATGTACTGAGACCTCTAGTTTGGGTCGTTCGACCCAAACTTCCTGGCCATTGTCTTGTTGCCGTGGTCGTGTCCCCCTAGCTAGGAGGAACTGCCCCACCCCCCACCGCACCCCCCTACCTCCCCCCCGCTCTCGTTCCTTTCATCCCCCGACATGGCCCCCCCCCCCGCGTGCGACGATTCTCGATCTCTGGCGGACGCAATCAAATTTTGTAGATTTACATTTAGGATAGTGTGAACGACTCGTTCAACGCGGCTCCCCTCATTCAAATTGTACATAGAGATTTTTATAACAAATAAAATCATTCTTTTTGGTGCCCATACGCTTGCTCTTGTGTTCCGAATGTATGTTGTGAGTTTTCCCCATTGTATGGTGTCGTTGCCACAGCTACTTCAATTGTTTCTTGTCTTTTACACAAACAATTTCCGGTATGCTTGAAAATGGACATAGCATGACATAGCCTTCGCCGCCTTCTCTCGCTCGTCTCCACAGGGATCGGAGCGTAGCGTTGCGGCTCCCCGTCGATCCTCTCCCCGAAGCGTGGACGACAGCGCGGCGGCCTCCCCGATTTTACCCGCGCCGGCCTTGCAGCCTAAGACCCGGTTCCTGGTGCTAGACCTCAACGGGGTCCTTGTCCAATGCGTGCATTGCCCAAGGGCCCCCACGGTGTCTTTCTCCAAGCCCGAGGACACGAACTACGATGGCCCCCCCACGTACATCAAAAGCAAGCTCGTGTACCTCCGGCCGTGGCTTCGGCGCTTCCTGCAGGTCGCCCTAAAGAAATGGTGGGTGATCGTGTGGAGCTCCATGAAGTCCGAAAACACCCAGGCGGTCGTGGAGTTCATCTTCAAGGGCCTCGAACCCCCGTGCTTGGTCCTAGGACAGGAGTCGTGTAGGACTTTGACCACCCCCGAAGGCAGGGTTGTCAGGAAGCCCAACAACCCCGCCGTGAGCCAATACCTGAAGGTCTTGAAGCCAATCGTGTGGGACGTCCGTCCCTCAATGGTCGGCTGTCCCTACGACGTCCGCCCCACCCGCGACAACACCCTGATGGTGGACGACAGCGCGTCCAAAAACATTTTGAACCCGACCTCCAACTTCATAGTGTGCCCTACGTGGACGGTCGGGAAGGTCCAAGACCGCTTTTTGTTAGACCTCCTTAAATACTTGCAGGCGCTCGCGGGGAGCGGACTCCCCGTGCCCAACTTCGTATCTCGTAATCCAATAGGCGAGAGATACTTGGATCCGAGGGACTATTTGTACAGGGATTTGTACGCTCACGCGAAATATAATAAACTCATTTGAGATAGTACTTGGTGTGACATTTGTGTGTGTGTATATATGCCTTAAATGTATATGGATTTTCACATGCTCCCTCCCCCCCCCCTTTCCCTTGGGTTTTGTTTGGTTCTTTTGTTTGGCATCAGCGCTTGGAGCCCTCTATTGACATCGTCAGTGAGTCAAACTTGGGAAGCTTCTTCTACGAGACCGTTTACGATGCCGCGTCCACCATCGACTACTCCAAGGAGCCTCTAGATGCCGGGGTCGTCGATAGCCCCCCGCCCAAGCAAATCTTCCGACAATCGCCGTCTCCGTCCCCGCTCAAGGGCATAGATCGCTACTGCGTCCGGGCGTCACCCTCGCGGGAAGGCGGGAGTGTTACACCTCAACGGCGGCTATGTATGGACGCTCGGCCTACAAAGAGTGGACCCCTCCCTATCCCTTTGCGGGACGCCTTGCCCCTCCTCGCCAACTCGGACGCGAGTGCCCGTCGTGCCAAGGTAAGCCCCCCTCCCCATAAATGCACCATGCGTTACAATCATTCTATCCTTAAAAGACCGTGCGACATGTTTGGGTCTTTCTCCTCAAACTAACACATGTTTGCCGGTTCTTAATTGGTTGCAGGTTGCGTCCGGCCTCAAACCTCCACGGTCCAATGCGTCCATTGAGCTGGAGCGCGAGTACGCCATGCGCCGATATGCCGGACAGTCTACGTCGTCGTATTCGAATTCCTCGTCTTATAATTCGGGCGGTCGACGGAATCCAAAATGTGTTATGGTGGGCCCGCATCCAAAACTCGGCTACAGTCGCGGGCCAGAGATTCTCAGAAATGTTGAGGCGATGCGAGCTAAACAAGCGGCGGCAAAAGAAAAAGATGCGGTCTCCAAGCCTAGATAGGCCATCGTAGGCGTAGACATTGCATGTAGGCGGGATGATTTTAGGCCGCACTATCCAATTGATTTGTGCCATTAGTATGCTATTCAATTTCTCATGCCATACATTGTATATTCTACTTGCAATAATATAAGTGTTATGGGATTACCCCTTCAATATGGTCTAAGGTTTGGATTGCCCTACCTAAACCATCACAAATATGAGTTCTCATATCTTGTATGCAATATTATATTGGTTAACATATTTCCCCTTCAATATGGTCTATGGTTTGGAAACCCCTACCTAAACCATATCCATACAAGCTCTCATGTTTTGTGTGCAATAATATGAATGTTTTAAGATTTCCCCTTCAATTTGGTCTAAGGTTTGGATTGCCCACCGTAAACCATCACAAATATGAGTTATTAATGGGGTTCTTGGTATGAACACCTCTTCAAAGTGTTCGCATCTTACAACTTTCTCCAATATGTGTTCCATTTATCCTTGTTCTTATTTCTGTGAATGTCTCAAAATGCCCAAAAAGTCTCAATTTAACGAATATAGTGTTTTTGCTTTCATCAGCGCAATGACTTCACCGCAAGAATAGGCATCGCCTTACATTATCGTTTTTGACCAAGTGGGGTAAATAAAATAAATGCTACTTAGCTTGCCCTTTTATATCAAGTACACTCTAAACTCCGTAGTATCACACATGTGGCAACCACAGTGCACGTGATATTACGGAGTTTTGTAATGTTAACAAGGATGCATGATACTAGTGAATTGATGTAGCATGTGACACTATGGAATAATACAAAGTGCAACATATTAAATGGTGTGGTGTGGTCCACTCCGCTTCGCCTTCCCAGGCGATGTGGCGGCAGGGTTGTCTATTGTGTCGTGACGGAGGCTTATCCCGGCATAATGTCGTGCCGTCACGACACGTATCCGTCACGACATTATGCCGGATTATGCCGGATGCTGTCTTTATCCTGCCGGACTTGAATTTTACCGATTTTTTTGTGTAATTACATTACCCAATTTCGGACACGTAGGATTTACATTGTCCACGTGTGACGACATGTCAGCAAAGTAAAGGGAAAGTGGGGAAAATTTTACTAGCGCCCGTCCGCCCCCCCATCCGCCCCCGTTCCCAATCCCCGTTCCCACCCGTCCGCCCTCGTTCCCAATCCCCGTTCCACCCCGTCCGCTCCCGTTCCCCCCCGTCCGCTCCCGTACCCAAACCCCGTCCGCTCCCGTTCCCAACCTCCGTCTGCCCACGTCCCCCGCCCCGTTCCCAACCCGTCCGCTCCCCCGTCCGCCCCCCCCCCCCCGTCCGCTCCCCCCCCCTCCGTCCGCTCCCCCGTCCGCCCCCCCGTCCGCCCCCCCGTCCGCTCCCCCCACCTCCGTCCGCTCACCCGTCCGCTCCCCCGTCCGCCCCCCCGTCCGCCCCCCCGTCCGCTCCCCCCACCTCCGTCCGCTCACCCGTCCGCTCCACCGTCCGCCCCCCCCCCCCCCCCGTCCGCTCCCCCGTCCGCCCCCCCCCCCCGTCCGCCCCCCCTCCGTCCGCTCCCCCGTCCGCCCCCCCCCCCCCCCGTCCGCTCCCCCCCTCCTCCGTCCGCCCCTCCCCTCCTCCGTCCGCCCCACCCCCCCCCCCTCTCCCGTCCGCTCCACCCCCATCCGTCCGCCCCACCCCCCCTCCCCTGTCCGCTCCACCCCCCCGTCCGTCCGCTCCACCCCCCTTCCCCGTCCGCACCCCCCCCCCCCGTCCGTCCGCTCCACCCCCCTTCCCCGTCCGCCCCCGTCCGCCCCACACCCTCCTTAGTAATATTTTATTACTTTGATTTTAACACAATGATAAACACAATGGCAAAATGGTCTACGTGGCAGGGGAAATATGCACATCCACGTCGACGTTTTCTGCCACATAGGACGCCACCTTGGCAAGAAGGTAAGTATTTTACCCACCCTAGTCGGCTCCCCCTATGTTGACCTTACGTGGACCCTATTGTGTCGTGACGGAGGGGTCCGTCACGACACGACACGTCGTGACGGCACGACACCGTCACAACGGCGGGATAGACAACCCTGTGTGGCGGATGCATGCACCAACATTCAACAAGTGGCATAAGAAGAAGAAGAAGAAGAAGAATAAGAATTAGAAGGTGACACTCCACATATTGACACATGGCACAATGCAAGAGGGTGTGGGTTGACTTCTTTGGTGGGTTGCGTTAATGACAACATTCGTGATATAAGGAGAGAAAGGTGACAATAAGGAGTGAGATTTGAACTACGCACATCTGTTCCCTAGGGTTTCGGGATATTAGAGAGTGAGTGACATTATGGAGGTTGATATTACAAAGTTTTGGGTGTATACAAAAACTTTAAGTAGCACCTTTGTATTGAAAAGAAATAAGTACTACAAATAGATTACTTGGAAAAACAATGCATGCTTAAGCTCGCCACAAATCCTACAGTGATAACAAAATGTCTACAACAAACATGTCAATATCAATCTACAATGAAGAATTTGGTGACTCAAACTGCAACAACATACCGTAGCTCTCTAGTAGCTTGGGCAGAAAATAATTAATTTTGAAGGTGCCTAAATTTCTTGAGTCCTATTGAGAATAAGTAAACTACCAAAAAATTTCAAATTTACTATGTTGCAAATATACTATCACAAACCTAAGTGATTTGCCATCCAAATTTCAATCATCCATGACACCAATTCATTACATAAATGCTAGGATGAAAAATACACCAAAAGTGGATGAACTAAAAAGAAATTGGGACAACAACTTATTTGGGTTTAGGGTTTAGGATATGTAGAAGCTCACTTATCACAAGAAGTACTTGATAACTTTATGTTTCCAAATTATAGTAAAAATTTCAAGTTACTGAATTTGTTTCCTATAACTTGCACGCTACTTTTAGAACAACATGCTATAGTCACAAAGTTATATAGTATTAGGACATCAAACTTGTAGTACATTAGAACATTCAAATTTATTTATACCCCACTCATAAAGAAGAATTTCAATGGGATCACATGCTCCAATTATTTTGTAACCTTAATTGCACCAAATTGAACCTTATTTTCTTGAATATTTATGAAAAGTACATATGAAATTTTTTGTTGTAGATAGGGGTTTATTTGTGTACTGTAATTAAAGACTATCAATGTCTAAATCTTTATTTCCCATTCGTAGTATTCTTTCTAAAGTATTTCCCAAACACTATGTGTACTCTCTCTTTATGTTAAACTAGTACCCTTCTTCATGAAAAATTGAACTACTTTGTGCAATGAAATTTTGAAACTCTAAAAATCCACCAAGTATGTTACTATAACTTCTCACTCTATCACATGCTACTTTACAAAATGTCGAGTCACTTCTAACTCTATGGGTGTGTACTTTATAAAATAAAGCTTTCAGATTTGATTAACTTTCAAACTTAATAAGCCACATTCTCTTATTACACACACATTGCAAACTACAATTATCTTAATAAACCCCAAATGTAGAAGATAATACATCTTCAGTATTCAAAAGATGTGATAAAGAGAGACTTTTTAATATGTATTAAGACATAGTTATCATAAATCATAACTTGAAAATGTTGATTTGTTCATAAATTTTTGATTATGGAGACTATTGCCGTCTACAATACAAGGGTTCAAGATTTTGAAAAATGAATATAGGATCCATGAACACATTGAATTCATGATATATTCACTTTTATTCACTAATTAATTCTATCAAACATATGTCATGTCTTGTAATTTAGGAAACTCCACATTAAAACCCTATGAATTAGGAAATGGAGTAGCAAAAAAATTAAAATCTCATGAACATAAAATTAAAAATAATTTGTAATTGTTATTTGTAATATCATTAAAATCAACATCGGAGGTGTTTAGGGTTCAGGGTTGTAAGCACATGAACTCAATGCTTATTTCCGATTTTCGATCAGAAACGGAGATATTCGTCCCTATTTTTGTAGACAGCAAGTGGATACAATGAATAGTAGCCATATTTTCGCCGACAGTGGCATGAAATGATGAGGCATTTTACTATTTCAAGAAATAGTTTACACATATTATTCCCCTAAAATTACAAAAGGAACGTTTGGATTGTTGTTCCCGCCATTGTCACTCCCGCCAGAACCCATCGACATCTTGCACCGTGAGGCTTTGACAATCCTTTTCACATTTCACAGACGTTGCACGTCTGCTTGCGTGCATTTGGTGTACGCACACCAGATTTTCATAGTCTTTGGAAGAACACAGTGTGCAAGAGTGTTATTCACGAGTTTATTGTGTAGGCGCATTGTGCTTCGGGTATGACACAAATGTTGTAGTTGATATTCCAAGGATGTTTGATTAGTGTAGTGCAGGCTTAACCCCACAACACTGTCAAGTTGGTCATCGCTACTTGAGTTGTGGGTTGTCTTGTTTTCTGATTGTTGTCATATTGCAATGTTTCTGTTCTTCTTGTTTTCTGATTGTTGTCATATTGCAATGTTTCTGTTCTTCTTGTTTTCTGATTGTTGTCATATTGCAATGTTTCTGTTCTTCTTGTTTTCTGATTGTTGTCATATTGCAATGTTTATGTTCTTCTTGTTTTCTGATTGTTGTCATATTGCAATGTTTCTGTTCTTCTTGTTTTCTGATTGTTGTCATATTGCAATGTTTCTGTTCTTTCTTCAACTTGCGTGTGATTGATCATTGTTTTTTTGGCATTGTTGAGTAACGCAGTGAAACTTTGAAATTCTGCATGATCCGATCTTCCCGCCGTAAATTACGGAGTAAGGTGCCACTTAAAATTGACAATTTAGGATGACAATTCAGGTCGACTCGACCTGAATTGACATGAACATTATGGCTTCAAATATAATATTCTGAATATATAGGCCGATTCATAGTCATCTAACGACTAATAAATAACTATGCTCATTTAGGTGGACTCCACCTAAATGTATAAATTGCAAGTTTTGCTATTGAGGACATATTAACTATGTTCATTTAGGTTGAGTCAACCTAAATGTATAAATTGCAGGTTTTGATAGTGAGGATACATTACCTATGCTCATTTAGGTGGACTCCACCTAAATGTATAAATTGCAAGTTCTGATAGTCAGGATATATTAATTATGATCATTTAGGTGGACTCCACCTAAATGTATAAATTGCAAGTTTTGATAGTCAGGATATATTAATTATGCTCATCTAGGTTGAGTCAACCTAAATGTATAATTTGCAGGTTTTGATAGTGAGGATACATTACCTATGCTCATTTAGGTGGACTCCACCTAAATGTATAAATTGCAAGTTCTGATAGTCAGGATATATTAATTATGCTCATTTAGGTGGACTCCACCTAAATGTATAAATTGCAAGTTCTGATAGTCAGGATATATTAATTATGCTCATTTAGGTGGACTCCACCTAAATGTATAAATTGCAAGTTTTGATAGTGAGGATACATTAATTATGCTCATTTAGGTGGACTCCACCTAAATGTATAAATTGTAAGTTTTGATAGTGAGGATACATTAACTATGCTCATTTAGGTTGAGTCAACCTAAATGTATAAATTGCAGGTTTTGATAGTGAGGATACATTACCTATGCTCATTTAGGTGGACTCCACCTAAATGTATAAATTGCAAGTTCTGATAGTCAGGATATATTAATTATGCTCATTTAGGTGGACTCCACCTATATGTATAAATTGCAGTTTTGATAGTGAGGATACATTAATTATGCTCATTTAGGTGGACTCCACCTAAATGTATAAATTGTAAGTTTTGATAGTGAGGATACATTAACTATGCTCATTTAGGTTGAGTCAACCTAAATGTATAAATTGCAGGTTTTGATAGTGAGGATACATTACCTATGCTCATTTAGGTGGACTCCACCTAAATGTATAAATTGCAAGTTCTGATAATCAGGATATATTAATTATGCTCATTTAGGTGGACTCCACCTAAATGTATAAATTGCAAGTTTTGATAGTCAAGATATATTAATTATTCTCATATATGTGGACTCCACCTAAATGTATAAATTGTAAGTTTTGATAGTGAGGATATGTTAATTTCATAGTAGTATTTCAATATACTGTAGATCAAAATGGTATCATAAGACTAATGATCATTCATACTCGTATGACGACTGAAAAATAATTATGCTCGTTTAGGTCGACTCAACCTAAATGTATGAATTGCAAGTTTTCATACTGAGGATGTATACATTGCATAGTATTATTTCAATATGTTACCGATCAAAAATGCATCATCAAACTAATGATCATTCATAGTCATCTGACAACTGGTAATTAGCTATGCTCGTTTAGGTCGACTCAACCTAAATGAGTCGATTTCATGTTAGTCTATTCAAACACCCATTACAACGCTAAAGGACAATGTGAGGCCCACACGTGCGAGCCCACACGTGCCATTTTTATTTTCAAGTCAAATTCATGAAGGTTGAATTCGTTTGCAACAATGTTTTTGATTTTATATTGAAATGTTCATTGTCCAGATAACATGAGTTCATCAGATAACCCAATGGATAGGATGGTCATTTCCGATGACGACTGCCAAGATCTTGAAGGAATGAATGTCGACATTCCAATGTGCGAAGGGATTCCGCGTCGGCTATGGAACACGATGTTTGTCACTCTATACAACATTGAGGGTGTGCTTGTTGGAGAGGGGACTTGTCACAGTGTGAACTCTGATCTCGTTCTAGGTGCCAATGGTCCTCTCGGGGACACTGTTGCAGTGCACATTTCAAAGACACATTCTGAGGAGGACATTCCCCAAGAGACAGTATACTCTTTGCTAGCTTGGCCAATTCATTTAGTCCATTGCCGAGGGGCTAGTCTGCGTGATCATGAGGCCAGGGACAATTTCAACAGATATCAAGCAAGTATCTTGAACCCGCCTTCATCAACATCTGCTAGACCATACTCGAGTACCATCCGAAATTCTCATCGACACAGTGGTCTTAAGTCCAAAGAACTACTCACCCAAGACTCCATCAACGTTGTGTCGAGTAAAATTTGTTGCAGGAATAATTGCGTCCAGCCGTATCCGCGAGAGAAGATTAAAGCCTTCCGAGAACGCATGTACCAACAGTCAACATTCAAGTTCAGAGCCCATTTGAAGACTGATGTACACAGATCTGTTCATTATGACTCACATGGGAGAAAGATGGTGACGGTTGAAGAGATCAGTGTCTGTATGCGAGCATGGATGCTTATTGCCGGTGTCCCGGAGGCGACATTCTACCGCTACCAAAGATATGCAAAGGATAAGCGCGAAGCAAGGGATCATGGAAATATGGGATTGCTTAAGCCGAGGCAACACACAAAACAAGCGGTTGTTACTCTTAAATGCATCCTTCACAAGGAAGCGGATCATATGCCACACAAGACTAGGACTACGAAGTCGGGAGAGAAGGTTGTGTCCATGATTCTCCCAGCCACCTTTCAGTGGAAGGATCAGATGAATAAAGTAAATGAAACCAATGCTGCTTTTGGGTTGAAGGAGGTCTCACCGTCAAACTTGAGCAAGATTAGATCTTCTAAGTTTTCACAGTACGAAGTGAAGAAACCAGGAGATAATTTTTCTCGGTGTGGCACTTGTGATAAGTTACAAGAGCTCAGGAAGGGTGCTCTGCCTGGGTCTCTAGGTGCTCAAAAATGGTCTAGGAAGTTGGACAAGCATCTTGGCATTGCCCGTGCTCATAGGGAGTTGTACTATGCGAACCGTTACATGTCACATACTTGTCCACACGAGTGCCTTACAATCATGCACGACAAGATGGATCATGCAAAAACTGCCTCTCATGTCTTCTCCCACAAGACCAAAGAACTTGATGGCTTAGTGAAGTTGTCTGTTTCTGTTACAGGCATGATTGCGCATGGTCATGGCGACATTCGTTATGCGCATTATGGCTTGGATATCTTCCCCCATGATTCAAATTACACAATTATTGGTTCAATGGCAAAATTGTTGCAGGATCTAGAAGAGCCACCAAAGTCTTCTTCTCGGCAGTTGTTTGTACGATCAGGGTCAACAACTTTGTTTCAGAGTATTCTAAAGGGTGCAGAGATGTGTGTAGCGTCGCTACCCCCACCACCAGAATCTGCAATACCAGCGACGCCACTGCCACCTATTCTTAATGTGCAGATGGACAATGCTACTGGGGACAACAAGAATAGATATGTTTTTTGTTTTTGGTCTCTACTTGTGGCAAACAAGATTTTCCGTGAAGTGTATGTGAACTTTATGATTGTGGGACACACGCATGACGACATTGATGCATTGTTTGGAAGGTGGAACATGCTATTGAGGAAGGAGAACTTTCCAACTATCCCTGCGCTCATGAAGTCCTTCATGGATGTGGAATCCATTCCCACTATTCCTCACTTGATCGAAGAGGTGCCTGATTTCAAGGGTTTCATAGCAGGGTCCCTTGTGGATGGTGATGAAATTTTGGTAGGACACACGAAGCCACAACAAGTAAAGTTCTACCTGGATTCAAATGGAATTCCAGTCATGAAATACAAACTATTGTGCACTAACGTGGAATGGTTAGGAGAAGATGGTAGAGGCATCAAGCTTTGGAAGGAAGACTCTGAGGGACATAGTATGTGGCCCCGTGGAGTACCGTTGCCAATTGCACCTAAAGCAATGAGAGGTAAAGAAGATATCGAGAAAGGCATATCTGGGTTTGTGAAGTATTGGGATACTTTATGCAATGCTGACGTTACTGGAGAATATCGAAGGCGCTATGAGCATTTGGTGTTGTATTGGCGTGACGTGAAATTAGCACTACAAGAACCACTCACTGCCTCGCTTGTTTTGAAAGACGGGTTTTGGCCAAAATCCCGTGTTCAAACGACTCGGGTAGATGAGTTAGCAGAAGATGGCGAAGATCGTGAAGAGTTTGGAGAGGATGATGCCTATGTTGGGCCTTTGAGGGGTCGCCCACAACCATCCTTTAGGGTGGGCCGTGATCTCTTTGAAGGCTACTTTGTTGCCGTTCGTCCGGCAGATGGTGACCCTCGGCCAGTGTGGATTGCTCGGGCATTGTCCGATCCGAACTGTAACCCTGAGAAACCGAATTGCATTCTCATTCAATACTTCCGTCCTACATCAAGGAACCAAGATGTGCAAGACTTCTACATTGGATGGGATAGTGAAAAAGATTTACGCTGGAAGGTTGATTTAGTTGATCCGCCTATTTGGGAAGAAACAAATGCTCTCATGACAGCGTGGAAGTCTCAAATTCGAAAGGATACTCGCCAATGCTTCATCAAGATCCCAGCTGCCCAGATTGAAATCATCAACCTTAGCCTCGCTTCGTATACTTGATATGTTGGATATATCTACACTTATATTTATTATAGTGTTTTGACTTCGTATAGTAAATACACAGTTTTTTTTATTTGGCTTAAATGTAAATATTTGTATTGGGTAAATGTATTTGGAGTGTAGTTTTGTATGTTAGCATAGCTCATATTTTTCTCTCAAGCATTCAAACAAATTCAATTGGAACCAATCCTAGACCGCCTGGATGAGATGTATCTCACCCACACAACCAACCCTTGTATTCAAGACTTGGTGTTTAATGGATGAAATGATTATCAATTTATTATTGTTGCAGCGGACTTCATGGAATTGTAAATTCCCCAGCTCAACATACTCTCATTTTAATGGAAACTACATGTCTGAAGTATAATCTAGTATTTATCAACCTAACTTGACTTTTACGTTGACAAATGGACAATATTATTTTGAGAGGATCCCACTCTCTCAAAATTTTGAATATTGTGTTCTTAGCTTTCTTCAAGCTTCACTCTTTTTATATTTTTGTGAATAATCATAAATCAACAAAACACTACTTGTAATGTTTTACAAGTGTTAACAACACATGTGGGCATCAATTTGGGCTCACACATGACCATGAAATTGTGAGAGCCCAACAGAAAGTGCCGAAAGGCCGTCCTAAGACACCCCCAAACTCATGGAGTGTGGTCACGGACCCTCAAGTGTAGTGTGAAGTCATATGTGACCGGGCCCTCAACTAAATGCTATTTCAATGAATTTTTATTCACATGGGTCCTCACGCATGATAAAATAGAATAAATCAACGGTTGTGAGCGTTCGGAGTGTCATGGTCTCCCGGTTTTGTGTTAGGCCTACCTCCAAGAGGTGGTTTTCGAAAATAGTCCAAGTGACCATGAAACATGATCCATTTGATGCCATGCAGGATTCTATGTAGACTTTACATCCATCTTGCATTCACATACTCCATTGGACCCTCAAGGGTAGTGTGAAGTGAACTTGGACCGGCTCCACCTTTTCCACCAATGAGAGTGCTTGAAGTGTAATGGTCACGGGCTCTCAATCTCGTGTGTGAAGTGGCATCTGAAATCGATTTTGGATGCGACATGTTGGAAAGGATGTCGCATCTGGAATCGCACCTCTATGTAATGCCTGTCAAAGCTCCATATCCCTTTACTCCAGTCAAAAGTCGTATTAAGCTCATATTTCCGCTTGAATGTCCAAATTGCACATTCATTGGCTCCTTGCCCCGGGGTAGAAACTATACCAAGAAAATTGCATTATGCAGTCCGATATTTTTCAAAGCAATGAATAATTGTAAATAATTGAGATACATAATCTTCAATTTAAGAAATAAAAAAATTACAACTTAATAAGAGACTTCAATTTCTTTTCTTGTTTAATGAAAAGTAAAATTTACAGTTCCAAAAGCCTTGTGGTACGTTACCTTCACATTAGGTACATACCTCAAGTTAAAATCTACATACTTTACAAGTTATAGTAGATATATACAAATTACAATTAGGGGTTGGGATGGTTGTATTATAGATGGTCCCCCCATCCTCCATATAGTATAAACTATTGATGCATATGCACACATGCTCGCAATGAACAACTATTACGTACTATGAAAAGTCTCAACTAACTCTCAGGGATTACACGTCACGTCGCGTCACGTCGCGTCACGTCCTGTGACAGCGACATGACGGCAGACCTGAAAACGTCACGTCCGCGGGGGGGTAAATCCGGCAGTTACCCCAGGGGTAAACTGACGCGGTCAACCCCCTGGTCAACCCCTTGGTCGACTGCTAAGTCGACTGCAGATAGCAGTCGACCTAGCAGTCGACTGCAAAAAAAAATTAAAAATTTCCAAAAAAATTCTGGACCGTCAGATCTTCTTGGCAAGAAGATCTGACGGTCCAGAATTTTTTTTGGAATTTTTTAATTTTTTCTGGCAGTCGATTGCTAATTCGACTGCTATTTGCAGTCGACTGCAAAAAAATTAAAAAAAATTAAAAAAAATTCTGGACCGTCAGATCTTCTTGCCAAGAAGATCTGACGGTCCAGAATTTTTTTTGGAATTTTTTAATTTAATGTTTTTTTGCAGTCGACTGCTGTTTGCAGTCGTTTGCTAAGTCGACTGCTAATAGCAGTCGACTTAGCAGTCGACTGCAAAAAATTACTTTTGCAGTCGACCAAGACCAGTCGACTGCTAAAAGCAGTCGACTAGAGCAGTCGTCCAAAAAAGTAAAAAAAAAGTTACAAAAAATTGGTACAGTAACTTTTTTTTACCACGTCAGTGCGCGTCACGCCCCGACGTGACGTGACGTGACGGCGTCACGTCATTTGTGACGCGACGTGACGCAAAAAGGCCGCGTCACGTCCATTTGCACATCCCTGCTAACTCTACAACAATCCACATGAAGTTGCAAAAAAGGGATGCTTTGCCATGAATTTACAACAATAATTTGGTAAGAGTATCTACTATTATTCACTTTATACTAGTCGCTACCCATGCTCCTTGCCAAAGTCCCACCTCCTTCTCCTAGTTGCCTCAGACATAGTCTAACATGTGTACTCGAAGTGTGGAAGTTGCTAACACTGATAAACTACCCATAAGAGTTGGGTAAATTAAAAAAATTCATCAAAAAAAAACTAATATGTGGAGTCGTTTTATTTCATATATGATTCAAAGTTTCTAGACGTAAACTTGAAATTTTCATTTAAAAAATTTCAAGTTCTTGATAGTATATGTAAATGATCCTATTAATTAGACTCTCATTTGCATGTATAGGCTCATTATTTTTTAATATGAGGAATTATGTCCTAAAAGATGAACACATGATATTGACTCCCATACATCACACCCCCCCCCCTTCCCAAAGGTCATTTGGTCCCATATAACCCCATGTCCAAGTCCTCAAATGTTTAATCTTTGCCCAAGTTCTTTAGGTCATAATTTGGAATGAGTTGAAGGAAAAAATTTATCTCTTTTGAAAAAAATGGAATTGATCCAATGACTCCAATATATGCTTCCACATAGTTTTCAAACATATTTTAATTTAGGAAATTATGTGCATTTCATCATGCACCAATTCTCTCAACAAATCATAACCTTGATGATAAAATAAAAGTTTTGCTAGTAATCCACTATAACATTGATTATTCCAATTAGCGAGGGATGGTTAATAGTGCATGTGGGAAATTAGTGATGCTCGGGGAGGTCACTTCCCCTTATATTTTGTAACCACGTGCGTTAACCGGGTATTTGTTTTGGGCTATTTACCTAGTAATTATGATTTTAAGAGACCCTTTTAGTAGAAAAAAGCTACTTGGTCTTAATTTTCAGCACCCTATAGGTAATCCTAAGTCCAAATGTAGCCTAATTCTTGGCACGCTATAGTACTTATAAAACTTAGGCATTTGCTCAGATGAACATTAAAGGTTTTAGGGTAAATGTTTGGCATGGACATGTGCAATGTACATGAGCATATTTGAACCAAACTAGAAAGCAACATAAAACAAACGAGCATAGCAATTGAGTAACCATTCATATCACAAAAAAAAAATCATAGCAGAACAAAAAAACTAGTGCCTCAAAATGCATTACAACTATGGTGAGTGTTCAAAAACACTAAACATTAATTACAAATGTGGTGAGTGCTCAAGAACACTAAAGATACTCTAAAGAACCCCCTCAGCTCCAAAATTTCCAAAAGAACGCTACCAATAGAAGCCACCAAAGGAAGCCACATGAGAGAAGCCATTGATAACCCTAAACCCTAAACCGATTTGAAAATGGACCAATAATTCCAGCCCACGGGCAAAATGTTCCCCCCTGTGCCCGTGATATGCTTTTAGTGATGATTTCATCACTATATTGTACTAGAAATGTATTATTTTTCATCTGTCTACTAGAAGGACTAGGGATTATACTCATCCTAATATTAAAAAAAATTCTCCCATGATTTTATTCATACTAATTTATATCTACTACTAAAAAAATGAGGGTTTTTCCAATAACCTATTTTACATATAATGACGTTTCAAGCATTAATTGAAGGCTATGGTAGATCCAAGTCTTATATAAAATATTCCTCCAATGAATAAAATGAACCCTATAGTTTAACTCACGTGGTTTACTGCTTTTTGCAGGGTGACCTCCCCGAGTAGTGATGCTAATATTGAATTTCTTTATGCTATGAGATTAATGCCACCAAAAGATCTAGGAAGCATTATTCACCCGGCATTATTCATTGAAATTATTATTCATTGAAATTATTATTCATAGCATCATTATTTATTGAAAGTACTGGCACTATTCACATTATCCATAATATTCATACATGTGTTCATTTTTTCCTGTTATCTAAGTTGTTCCCCATAAGATAAGACATTGTCGCATTGTTAATACATGTACAATGTAGAGGAAAAAAATTAGTGTTGTTTAGAATGTTAGTTCAAGATTTAAGAAGCTAAGAATATGGAGTGTGTGATTAATAAGGGAATTTAGACAAAAATGGGAGGGTTGTGATGAAAACCACTGTTATATCTTATCGCAATAGAGGTAGGTGGAAGATTGACTTAATTTTCCTACTTTTTCACTAGCAATACCAAATCATGTTCCCCCACAATTTAGTCAATGAGCCCGGAAGGTCATGTGACTATATAGACCTATGTATATATGACTATTTAGACCATGTATTTAGACACATAACCAAGGTAACTCTTACAATAATCCGCATCCGCAAAGCAATACCAATTTTTTTTAATGATAGGCTAGTGCAAGGGTTCCAACCCAACCAACCCCCCAATTCCCTCCAAAACCAAGGTCAACCCCAATATGGAGGCAATAGACAACACCCTTCTCATGGAAACCAAGGCTACAACCATGGTACCATCTCGAACCAAGGATTCAATACAGATGACTGTAACCCCAATTTTGGTCATAACCAAAATCAAGCTAGGGGTCAAGCCTGACCTGGTCATCCTCATCAACCAAATTCCCAAGACGCTCGGTATGCCGATGCGAATCCTGTGGACTCAATGGGCAATAGCGATCCAATCTTCCAAAACATCCTCGCTGTACTACACGAGCATAAGCCAATGGTCTCCTCTACTCTTCCTATGAGGTTAGGAAAAGAAACAATAGATGCTACAGTTATGACTAGAGCCCAATGGTTAGTCAACCCCCCTACAGAACACATGGCGGAGCCCTCTACTCCCTCAGATGGATCACCAAACTTTGTTCAATTGAACAAGGTTCTTAACTCCACCATGCAAAATGCCATCAACGAACCCCCTCTTGGCAAACCTTCTACCGAGGCAGTACCATTGGTAGAATCCAATGAAGATGAAGACGATGACAATTTGTACCGGTTTTTGGACACCTTAGAAAATAGGTCAAATGGTCCTTTGAAACCAAAACCTCAACCTACGAGAGCCTTCAACCCCGCAGAGGATTATGACCTATGGTCAGACCTCTGTACCTTGAAGGCCAACATTTCAGTGGCCCAACTTATCCAAGTAGCTCCTACCTTGCGGAAATAATTTAAGGAAGGGGCGACCGCCGTTCACAAGCCCCGCAAGCCAGTTATGGCGGTCAAAACCCATACGACTTCCCCAGGTGATACATGACCAATTGAAGTAGAGGTCGAGATCCTTGACAAGGTGATCTCCCATACCCTCATCGATGGAGGAAGCAACATAAACATAATGTCATTTTCCACCCTTGAGAAGCTAGGCTTAGAGATGACTAGGCCATCTCCATACGTTGTCAACTTGGCTAATTAACGACGAATCATGCCAGTGGGACAAGTGGCCGATTGTGAAGTTAGGATTGGAGGAGAGGTTTACACCTTGACTTTCCATGTCCTCCGTGTTGTAACGGACGCCAATAGTTACTCCATCTTACTAGGTAGAGATTGGTTGCGAAGAGCTGATGCCAATATATGTTGGTCCATGGATAGGTCCCGGATGACCTTCGGACCACCGCATAATCGGTGCACTTCCACGATCAACCCACGATCCACAATACCGAAACTGCAACTTCTCGACGGAGATGAGGCCATTGATGAAACCTTAGAAACTATAGGGTATATTCAACCCTTAGTTGACCTTAAACAACAACCAATTGACCTAGGTCCCTTCAAGAGCCTAGGGCCTGATCTTTATGAATGGAAGGACGATGGAGAATTCACAAGGTGGTTGGCGGAATTTCCAGAAGGTCTAGCTATCACTGTATGATAGCTAGACAAATAGTGAACGATAGGCCCCACGATACATACTTCGACTTTGTCACCATTGCAGATGACATCCCTATCGAGTTGGTGTACACCCTTGAATGCACTGGTACCCAACCCCACTACCTTAGCGACCTCATGAACGAGGAAGATATCCTTCCCCCTCCTCTATATTTCCAAAAAATCTCCACCAACCTCCAAGTAGGAAGCGACTTGCCTATCTATTCATTGGTGCCTAAGGATTGGTATTATGGGCCTACAAACCCCATACACATTACGGACAAAGATTGACAAGAGGTGGATGTGTCGCTCGAAGGAGAGGAACCCCAGTTAGTCAAAATGGGATTTCAACTCTCCCCGAATGAAATGAAAGAATACCGCAACCTCATTTTGGAGTTCTGAGACATTTCTGCATGATCCTATAAGGACCTTAAAGGTATACCGCATAAGATAGCCCAACACACCATCCCTTTAATCTCCAATGTCTGACCGGTTCGCCAGAAGGAGCACCAAATGAGTCGCCGCTTTCAATTAATTTGTAAAGGCTGAACTAGAGAAACTCCTTAAAGCCGGTTTCATCAAACCCGTCGAAATTACGGATTGGATCTTCCCTATGGTGTTGGTAAAAAAAAGAACGGGAAGTTAAGGGTGTACATTGATTACAGACGCCTCAACAAGGCCATGCAAAAGAACCATTTCCCATTGCCCTTTGTTAACCAAATTTTAGATGAGGTGGCCGGGCATGAGTTGTACACCTTTTTGGATGGTTATTTTGGCTATAACCAAGTGTCCATTGATCCCAAAGACTACCACAAGACAACATTCACAACGCCTTTGGGTACATTCATTTATCTAATAATGGCCTTTGACCTATGTAATGCACTGGTTGCATTTCAATGTGTCATGACCTCCATTTTTTCTGATCACTTGCACAATTTCATGTCGGTCTTCATCGATGATTTTAGCACCTAGACGACTAAGGCCCTTCATCTCACCATGCTTCGCGAGTGTTTCATTCGGTGTCGGAAAAATGGCCTAACCCTTAATCCAACCAGACTATATATGGCGGTATTGAAAGACGTGTTATTGGGCTATGTTGCGTCGGAGTCCGGTAAAAAACCGGACCCCGCAAATATTGATGTGATCCTCAACCTCCAACCTCCCACTATAGTCAAAGGGATCCAAAGAGCCTTAGGCCATTTTGGATGGTACCGAGATATCATGGAGGATTACGCCGCTCCGGCAATCCCCTTAACAAACCTCACTAGGAAGGACACAAAATATGAGTGGACGCCCAAATGTCAGGCTGGTTTTGATGCCCTCAAAACCAAGCTGATTTCCTTTCCATGTCTTATACCTCCTCGATGGGATGTACTATTCCATGTCTATTGTGATGCCTCTGCCGTCGCCGTAGGCACGGCTTTGTACCAACCGTATGGGCCCGACCTCAAAGATCATCCCATTGCCTTTGCCAGTCGTCAATTGACATTGACAAAGAAGAATTATTCCACCACAGGTGAGAATGCCTTGCTATGGTATTTAGTGTCAAGAAATTCCGACACTTCCTCTTGATGAACTCGGTAGTATTCTTTGTAGACCATTTGGCTCTCCAATATATGGTCAATAAATCCGATCTTAATGGTCGGATAGCAAGGTGGGTCTTGCTCCTGGAGGAATTAGATTACACCGTAGAATACAAGCCCGACCAGTTACATAAACATGCCGACCACCTTTCAAGGTTGTCTGAAAAGGTGGGTGTGAGGCCAAACCACCCACCCTTAAGCGTCCTAGTCCGGGTGAGGGAATGGGTATCACATTCGTGTTTCCATACTCCAGTTACCAAATTCGTGAGACTCCGTTACAATTCCCATCAATCATTGCACACCAATCCATTCCATGATAATATTACAAGCGTTAACAAACGCTCTTCTCTATTATCCCCATCATAATACCCCCTATTGCTATCACCATCTCATCCACACCCCCAATGCAACCGCTAATCCTACTATCCAATCATTCCTATTTTCCTAGCTTAATCACGAACTAATGATTTAAACTAATATTAAGTGACCACCTGATTCACTATCTATTACCACGTCAAGTTTGGCACCACGGGCTTTACCCCCTTTATATCCCTTGGTTCCCTCAAGCCCCTTAACTAAAATTCTCCACAGCCTGGCCTTAATTCTTCGGCAGCTTCGAAGAAACCAACACCATTAGCTGCCGAACCAGCATTAACCAGCTGCCGAACCAGCACCATTAGCTAATTCACACTTTACTAGTTAACCCCCCTAGGCCCTAACTAATTCCGCTAATTAACTTCACTAATTTCCTAAAACATCCTTACCTAATTCACACATTTTTTCCTAGTTCTAAGAGCTCAAGAAGTTCTCGAGGAGAGAGAGAGCAAGAGGAGAGGGAGAGGAGAGAATGAAGAGAGAAAGAGAGGAGGAGGGGAGGGCACCCAAGACCACAAGTCCCTCAACCTTCTCCTACTTAGTAGGACCTTATCCTATCCACTAACTCCTTACCCCCTAAACCAACAAGAACACGTTCTAATTCAAACATTTAAATCCAAGGACCTTCCTCTTGCTTCATCAAACACTGCTCACTTGATCACCACACTCCCTAATATCACTAAGCTTCTAATGAGCCACACAAAATGGCTTAAGGCCTAAACATAAATCCACACCAAGCCTCACTCTTTTTATACTTTTAATTGTTTCAATAACACTCCAAATGCAATTCTAAGTAGATCCTAAACATAAAACAAATATGAGCAACCATTTTGGGCTCATAGTGGGCACGGTGGACATTGACGATAAACTATCCGATGATAATTTATTTCTCATTACGATAGTCTTATCGTGGTATGTCCACATTGTTGAGTTTTTGAGCACTCAAACAATGCCTGAAAGATTGGACAAGCGGCGGAATATTAGAATCCATAGCTATGTTATCAACACCAATCGTCTCTACCAAAGGAGATTGGATGGGATGCTCCACCAATGCGTGAATGAGACAGAAATCCCAGACATCTTTGTAGTATGCCACGATAGCACTTGTGGGGTCCACTTTGCGGGTCGCCTCACGGCTCAAAAGGCCCTTCAAGCATGGTACTTTTGGCCCACCATGTTCACGGATGCTCACAAGCATGCTGGTTGATGCGATGCTTGTCAACGCTATGCAATGAACGACCTCCACATGACGCTCCCTCTCATTCCATCGCTACCACTTCTTCCATTTGAGAAGTGGAGAATTAACTACGTAGGCCTAGTCCACCCTAGGTCCTCTAGAGGTATGGCCTATATTATCCTTGTCATGGACTATCTCACTAAATGGATGGAAACAAAGGTAGTAAAGGTCGCGGATAAGAAAACCACGGCCTTATTCATTTTTGAAAATATTATTCCCCGCTATGGAGTTCTGAGGATTTTGATTAGTGATAGAGGTACACATTTCTTAAACAATCTCATCGAGGAGTTGACCAAGACGTATGACATAGATCATCGAAAGACCATACCCTATCATCCTCAGACCAATGGCCTAGCCGAACGAGTCAAGCAAGCTATTGTTTGTATTTTATGGAAGACCATAGAAGATCATAAATGTGATTGGGATTCCAAGCTCAACGCGGCCTTATGGGCTTATCGTACCACTTTTAAGGTGACCACAAAACAAACTCCATTTGCACTTGTTTATGATATTGAGGCTATCCTACCCATAGAGTTGGAGATCTTCTCCCTTCGTATCATGATTGAGGCACGCATGCCTATCTCCAAATCCATTCAAGACCGCACGCTCATGTTAGAGGGTCTTAACGAATCTCGACGCCTTAGCGTGCAACATGTAGAAACGATGCAGCGACGTTGTCAAGTTGTTTTTGATAAGCAACAAAAAAAACGTGAATTGATCCCTGGCACGTCGGTGATGCTCCAAGATGCTAGACGGTTGGAATTTCCAAGAAAATTTGATGCCCTTTGGCTAGGGCTATATTGGGTGATGGAAACATACCGTAATAACTTCGTTTAGTTGATTATCTTGGATGGCATTTACTTCCCAACCCGCACTAATGACGAGCGTTGTAAAATCTACAAGGTATAACCCTTCTTATCTATACCATGCCGTATTTTATTACTTTTAGTATCATATTAGGTCCCCTCACTCTCAAAGCCGCACTAACATTACGTTTTTCTACCAAAAGTCCACTTCGGGGTTGGTAACCATCTTAAAACAAATAATTACAAAATATCAAGGTAAGTAAATCTAATGACTATTATTAAAATTATGATCGTGCAATCTAATGGAACGTCACTTGCCAACGTAGCTGCGAGATTCTTGGTCCGTTACACTCACAGAGTATCCCACAAATGGCCGACACATGTAAGCCACTCAAACCACTCACGGTTTGAGTTAAGGCCCATGGTCTATAAAAAAAAGAAAATTAATTATTAAGAATAATCAATATATAGGTGCCTACTAGATTTTAGAACATCTGCTCGTAGATGCGAGTTGTGTAAGAGACTGGTATTAGGTCTGGACCAACCCGGGTTCGAATCCGGTTGGTTATATTGATTGGTGCTATCTTAAATTAAGCTAATGTTAAAGTATGAATAATCTGTAGGCAAATACAAAGAATAAGTTATTACGCATGTATGCGTAGAATCTTCTTAATTAATTTTTTTACCTTTTTAGAGGCATTTTATTATTTAACTGCGTGAATTAACCAAACCGCTCGCGGTTGGATTAAGATTCGCGATGTAATTAGAAAGAAATTTAGTAGTTAGAAATTAGATTAAGGTCAAATAATTAGTATGAAGAAATTTAGATGAAAGATAACGTAGGACAACGTTGAATGGATGAAGGACAACGTACAAGAACAATGAATGGACGAAAGACTACATAGGACCACGTTGAATGGATGAAGATGTGGACAAAAAATGACGTCGAGCGGATGAGACTGCGAGTGGATGAAAGCGTAAACGTATGATGGTAATAAACAAAGAATAACGTCAAGTGGATGAAGTCGGACGGATGAAGACCGTTGAATTAAATGGTTGGCAAACAAAGACCTTTGAATCTAGGGGTTTAGAGAAGGTCGGCTAGGATGGTGGCGGCTGTAGATACCAACCGTTAGATATAGGTATGACTAGATCTACGGCTGGTAAGGTTTTGTGGTTGGAATGGATAGTCCCACGAAGAAGAACGCGGGGATTCACTTCTCTTTCTCTCATTCTCGCGGCTAGGACTACACCTCTCTCTCCACTCTCTATGTAGGTAGATGCAAAGAGTTTGTAGAAAGATAAGAATAGGAGTGTTGGACAAAAGGGTTTATAAAACCTATTAATGTTGAATAAAAGGATTTTTGAATCCTATTAAGGAGTTGTATTAGTGTCTCGTTGCATTAGTTTTTAATATCCTAAGTTTATGGTTGTATAAGTTGTTATTTTACCTCTTGCTCAATTAGTTTCTACATTAGTCTTTGTATTAATTTTTGCATTATGTTCTACATTAGTCTTTGCATTATTTTTGCATTAGTCTTATGCATTATATTTTGCATTCGGCTCTATATTAATCTCATATATTAATCTTCTACATTAGTTTTTTGCATTATTTTTAGCATTAGTCCTCTGCATTAGTCTTCTATATTAGTCTTTTACATTAGGTTTTGCATGAGGCTCTGCAGTAGACTCTGCTTTGCATTAGTCTCATGCATTAATATTTTGCATTAGGTTTTGCATTAGGCTCTGCGTTAGTGCTTTGCATTAGTTGATTGTGGATGAGTTTGTGGGAGGAGGAGCAGAGTCAACATGGGGGTCGCACAGGGGAACTTCCATGCAGAGACGCCGGCTTGGCCCACGACGAGCGAAGTCATCGTCCCTCGAGGGCGACACATGTCGGCACCGTTCGAGCATTCGATTCTCCTTGGAGAGGGCAAAGGGCGACGAGGCATACGTGCAGATGAGGACTCTAGGAGGTGGACTCAGGGATTACACGTCACGTCGTGTCACGTCGCGTCACGTCCTGTGACAGCGACGTGACGGCAGACCTGAAAACGTCACGTCCGTTTGGGGGGGGTAAAATAGTTTACCCTGTCGTCACACAGGGTAAACTGTCGTCAACAGTGTCGACGAGTTACAGCGACTGCTACTAGGCAGTCGACACACTGAATCGACTGCTAAAGGGCAGTCGTATAGGTGTGTCGACTGCTGACGGCAGTCGAATTTCCATGTCGACTGCTCAAGAGCAGTCGACATGGAAATTCGACTGCCGTCAGCAGTCGACGACAGGCGGGCGACTGCTTGTGAGCAGTCGTCTGCCCTTCAAGTAAACTGCTATTAGCAGTCTGCCCTTCTTCGTCGACTGCTAATAGCAGTCGACTGCCCAACTGCAGTCGACAACCCAAGTCGACTGCTAATAGCAGTCGACAAAGTGCGGACGACTGCTGGTGGGCAGTCGCACCCTATGGTCGACTGCTCGTGAGCGTCCATGGGTTGGTCCAGGGGGCGTCTAATCGAAAGGACGCCTCCTTGGGGTATATATGGACCCCACTTCCCTCATTCCCTCACTCCCACCTCCCTCCATTTGGGCCTAGGTTGTTAATCAGCCCTTGCCATTTGGAGATAGAGGTGAGCTGGAGGGCTACAGGTGGACATACGTACTGAAATACGTATACGGGACAAACGGTATACTATATCTGCCTACTATCTGTATTGTACTGCAACCCACCTACATACGGTATACATTGTACCCCATTGTGGTTAGTTTGAACCATACCGGAAACTGTTATATGTGAACACTTATTTTGAAAGTGGTTTATATCTAATTATGTAGTTTGAACTTTGAACGGCCTTAATTTGGATTTAGTGGATTGGAAAAAAAATTGTGGGTGGTGGCGCTTATTTTGGAAGTGCTACCATATTAGGTTTAATTTATAGTAGGCATACAAAGCTAGGGGTTAGGGGCAACGATGGCAGACGAAGATAACTTGCCGCCGGAACCTCCACGTGGCGGGGATTTGGATCCGGGGGGGACTCCGCAAGCGACACCGGGGTCGGCAGGCGCTAGAAGACGCGGCAATGCGCCGAGGGGCAGGCCGCAACCAATCAATTTGGAGGTGGCGCGGGACCTGAACATTCTCGCCAATCCCGGCTGGCAAAATGAGAGGGGCATGTGGTTGTATAGCACGGTCCGAAGGTACGTAGAGTGGACCCATTTGACGAGGATGTTCGTTCCTAGCGCGAATGCTGAACGGATGTCTAGACAACGCTATGGCATATGGAGGGAGGTTAGCCATCAAATATTTGGAGAACGGTGCAAGGAGGTGTGGGATTTCTTGTGGGGTGCACCGAGGGAATTTGATCGCGGGCATATGCTAATGTGGTTATGCCAAATGGTCTACGCGGAGGTAATTTTGGGAGTGGATATCGACTGGTCCACCATACCCCGCACGAGCCCGGACTTGAGGCAGGCACGCCGGGTCACGGTCATACCAAGTGCCGTGCTAGGACGGAACGCTGGCCGTCCGATTCCATTGGCATGGCAAACTCCAATGAATCCTTTGAGGGTCCGATCTTATTTTGATTTCCTTGCGGGACCAGATCATCAAATTGTGGGGACTCCACCGGCCGCCGAGTCAAACATGGACGAGCACAACATTGCCATAGGGTTGCCGGTTGAACCACCTAGCCGGCGACAAAGGGTCCACGTGACACCGCCACATGGTTCCCGGTTGGTTTGTCCTCCATCTTCGCCCGTTGATGTGGAGATGGCATCGGGGGTGCCATCCACACCACTGGTAGTTGCCGACAACGACGTTGTGGAGGCGTTGAGGGCGGAGTTGGCAAAATGCAAATCTGACCACGAACGGGAATTGGAGATGGTCCGACGTGCACACGCCGAGGAGGTCCAAGGGTTGAAGGCCGAGATTGCACGTTTGACCAACCTTGAACTTGCGAGGGCTGATGCGCCACAACTGCCGCAAGCAATGTCTGGTAGTGATGGACAAGGGCGGGAGCCGTTGCCCACAACAAACTTGGAGGCAATGAGGGTTGATTACGACCGGGTCATTAGGAGGAACCGGTTGTTGGAGGACGACTACATGGGCATGGTCACAACCACTATCATGTTCGCCACGCGTGAGAGGGCATTGATGGACGAGCTGACACACTATAGGGACCACGGCGAACAATGGCCCAAACGACGGCTTCTTTTTACCTCGTGGCCGCCATTGGATTTCATGTATCCTGAGAACCTCCCGGTCGATGACGACCATTACCCCAGTATTGCGTGGACCAAGAGGCCCGAGGATGAATTCCAATGGGATACCGCAGTATCATCCCGCATCGTGATACCCCCGGCCAGACCAGCCTTGTTGTGGCCATGCGTCCCCGATTGGATCAAGGACGGGAGCATGTGCCCCATTTGTTCCAATCCTTGGGGACCCGAAGGCGCATGGATCGTTGGGTCGTGCGGTCACATGGTCCACCCGAATTGTTTGTTGCCACACATGTTGCAAACACGCCGTTGTCCTACGTGCCAAGCCCCTCTGCATCAAAGGTTGTATGAGCAATTCGGAGTGCAATGGGGAATGCCTCCCGATTTTGAATACACAATAATCCATGGTGTGCCGCCCGCAGAATACGGCGATCCTCCTGCTTATAGCTGGCGTGCACGGAGGTATTTGAAGGACCTGCGAGGCTACCCGACAAACTTCACGCCTGAAATGTACACAAGGGTTGCTCATGAGTTTTACCCCGGCTCCTCTCCTCAGGCCGTAGGTTTGAGGGCATTTTTGTACCGTGTTGTGGGTGGGCATGCCGGAGAGACGGGTGAATACGTCCCAGGTCCTCACCCCCACGGATACGTGTATGACTCCAACGGCAATGTGGCAGTGGGGGTATTACCACGGGAACCGGTCCCGGGCGAGGAAACAACTTGGGATGTGGAACACGTGTTGGACACAACAAGTTTTGAGGCCGATCTGGAGAGGCAGGAGGCCGTTACACAAGAGGGTAGCTTCAATGAGGTGGACGTCCAAATCCGGATGAATGAGTGGAAATACGTCAACGGCCTTTTGGACATCCGTGACGGGGCCTCTAGCCCCACCATGCAAGACGTCCTGCGCCATCCGAATGCCGCGAGGGGGTTGCACATTGGAGACCGCGCGCGCGCTCGTGCACAAGCTGACCGGGAGACTGCGGCGCAAGAACTATGGGCCATCACCGAGAGCAGGCGTGAGGCGAGGCGCCGGACACTACGGCCACCAAATCTGAACGGTGCAAGCTTAAGCCGCGGACCCCCCATTCCATTGGATAGTGATTCGGAGCCGGATTAGGAATGTTGGCTAGTGTTTGTGAGATAGGCGTTGGACTAGGAGGCATTATTTGATACTGAATTGTACACAATGCGGGAAAAACCATGATTTTGGAAATGTTTATAAGTGAATTATTGTTCACTATCAATTTTGGGAGTAATGTACAAGTGTCACTTGAATCAAACACGTATCGATGCAAATAACTGTGACAATGATTCCATGTGGCATGATTATAAGTTCACACCAAGCGGAAAACATCACCGCAATATTGCTGGGAATTCATATATTGCGCATTTCCAACTTAACAACATACGTAAGTATACGTGCAAGTACAAACTTGATACTACGCTCTCACCACATTCGTGGGCAAATCTTACATTGACGACCTAAGTGTGTACTCTCTATACACCCGGTATTCCTTTTGGTGCGCGGTGCACCGGTTGAACCCCCAATGAATTGCGTCATGCACCGAGTGTTTTATGGTTTGGTAGAACCTCCACAAGGTCCCATAGTTTTTTCGAAAATACAATTGATTTTTCCCCTTCGTGAGAACGTCGCTAAGGTCCTGAAACAAGTGCCATGGGAAGAGTTTTTCCTTGTAACCGATGCGGCATGCGGGCCTTTCTTGGGCGTCCAAGTATCCGCGGTGGTGACGATCAACTTGTCTCCTAGGCAGTCGAACCCAATAGAATTCAGTGAACCCTTGAATCGGACGTAAAACACTGTGCAAATCGTCCTCATTTCGAGTGTTCTCTGCAACCACCTCGGGTGTAAATTCGTCCGGTTCGTCCGGCAAGCCCCATGCGTGTCGGAGATTGTAATACATACTTCTTGACGAACCACCCGCATCCCGTATCTTGCCACTCCCAGCCATCGCAATCCTATGGATTGCCCACACCGTAGTTGATCTTGGGCAATGTATGCGACGCATACAAGGTCCTCAAAATCACTACGAGGCAAGGTGGCCTCATGGTGGGTAGCACACTTGATTTTATAGGGATATCGCAGTGTGGGCCCTCGGGTGGCATCCAATGAATTGGCAGGTTGGGTTACGGGTGTGTCTAATTAGTTATCTAAATTAAGCTGCAATGCAGTCGACTGCTGTGTAGCAGTCAACCATCCACAGTCGACTGCCTTGTAGCAGTCGATTTGCATAGTCGACTGCTGCACAGCAATCGACTGTGGATGGTCGACTGCTACACAGCAGCCGACTATGCAAATCGACTGCTTCATAGCAGTCGACTATGTAAATCGACTGCTGGGCAGCAGTCGATTGATAAATGCCCAGCAGTCGACTGTGGCTGGTCGACTGCTACACAGCAGTCGACTGATAAAATCGACTGCTTCCTAGCAGTCGACTAAGATGGTCGACTACTGGAAGGCAATCATTCATCCACAGTCGACTGCCTTCCAGCAGTCGATTTTATCAGTCGACTGCTGTGTAGCAGTCGACCATCCACAGTCGACTACTGCCCAGCAGTCGAATATGCGAATCGACTGCTGCCCAACAGTCGAAATTAGGCGTTAGGATTTGGGAAGAGCGTTAGTTTAGTCAAATCATGCATTAAATGCATACAATCATGACAAAGGATGCATATATATAGCAATCCAACCTCCCATTTCCCTCATTCCCAAGTTCTCGATTGGCCATAGCCTGTTTTAGCAAGCTTTGCAAACGGAGAACAAAGGGAGAAAGAGCGGAGAAGCTGCTATTTCAGGGTTGTGCCAAACATGGCACCGTCGACCATTTTACCCGGATTAACCGCGGAAATTGTGGGGGAGCACATATTGCCGAAGGTCGTAGAGCCTATTTTGGAGCCATATCACCGAGGAGAGTATGGGCGGGGGTGTGAAGTGAGGGCGAATTTTTTTACTCTCATATGTATTTTTAAATACATGGGAGTTAACAAAGCTTGGCGGGAACATTTTGGTATGGGAGAAGTCTACAATGCGTTGCGTATGTCGATTTGGGACGTAGACATACCAATGGGGCATCGATTTAGGGGCGTGAAGGGACTTCGGAGCTCGCCGAATTGTTGCGAGCGTTCCGACTGAACCTCTTCATGTTCAGCCATACGCAACGCATTGCCATCCCAATTCGATGGGAAGTTCAGCATGCTCGGCTCAACGATATTTGGATAATGGAACTTGAATACTTGCAGGATAAGCTTGTGGAGAATGGAGAATATTGGCTTCAAATCAACAAACGTTCTGCCGAATATCGTCGATGCACCAACTTTTGGATTTGTCCTTCGGAGCGACTATTGCCATGATAATTTTTCTATGTAGATGTAGCGGTTCATGTTCTATATAGTTCGCCGATTTAATCCTAGCAAACACCGTGTATATGTGTTTAGGCCTAGTGGATATAATCGCACTATGTAAAAGATATGATCCGTAATGTGAAATAAAAGTGGATCGCTATTTAAACAAATGATAACTTCCTTATTAGCTACACCCGTGTGCAATATGTATGTCTAACATGTATGGGTGTATGTGCAAATTGCAATATGTATGTGTATGTGCAATATATATGTGGGTTCCCGGTATACCGTATGTTCTATACGTATGTGCTATATATATGGATGTATGTGCAATATATATATATATATATATATATATATATGTATATTTGGGGGTATTTGCAATATATATATGTGTGTGTGTGTGGACATTAATTCCATCCTCGCCCATGATATAGGGCCTATTGGCATTACAATCAATTCCATATGTCCTACTCCTAACCTTAGTGCACATTGGACATTCATTTCATCCTCCCACATGACATAGGGCTAGAGGTGCATTTATTTTTACTTTATCTTAAAATACACATTTAAAATGCATTTTAAAATCCTCGACAAATTTCTACGGCATTTTTAAATGTTTTTTTATTATAAGTTCACGACTATAGCCAATCCATGGCAATAGGGCAAATATAGACACGCTCAACTTTGACAATTGTTCCATATTACCATATAGCATTAGTACATTCAAACTCAATGGCAATGTTTGAGCCTTGAGCATTGCCACACAAATTGGCAAATATTGGAATACATAACGCCCCACATGGCACATCGGACAAGTCGTGAATGGTGGTCTGCATTTACAATGTCATCATTCTTGGATCAATATTTGGGCGGAGAAGAGCTCGATGACCTAATCCTAGAAGAGGGGAATGTTTTCGACAATGATTTGCCATAAAGGACCTCACGGATTGATGTCTTCGATGATTTTCAATAATAAAAACATAAAAATAGTCTTAAATATTCTTAAAACTATTTTATAATGCCGCCTCCGACCTATAGAATAAAAAATGCAACACTACATAGGGCCTATTGGCATTACAAATCAATTCCATGTGTCCTACTCCTGAGTCCTAATCTTAGTGCACATTGGACATTCATTTCCTAAACCCTACATCATACATGTAGGCTCAATTTCTAGTCAACATCCAACATACAAATTTGAAATTCACATTATTTTTTCAACAAACATACCCAAAAATAGTTATTACAAAAACTGATCACCAATACAACTAAACCCATTGAACACCATAGGACATTTGACATTACTATAAATATTCATTCATGAAGGGGCATTATCGTGGTCTTGAGGAATAGAATTCCTTGTCCTGCGTGGCCCTCCCATAGCTACCCTTGGGGGCGGTGCTTGGTAATCACTATCATCGGGAGCTTCGCCTACGCCGGATTCATCGTCCGTGCTGGCATTGTCATCTGTTCGGGCGTCGGACTCGTGGCCATCAATTGCCGGGCCGGGAATTCGACTAAGCCGTGTGCTAGCCCTTGGCATTCTAATCGATACCATTGGTCTTGAACCCGTTGCGTCCATAACGCCGTCAGTTTGTGGACGTGCAAGTGGGGTGGCCCCGGTAGTCCTCCATTCTCGCACATCCCTTTGTCGTTTTCTTTTTTGACATCTCGTGGTCCGACCAAAGTTTGTCAATGCAATATTAGGGGGTGGCCTAGCCGGTGTGGGGCATGGGGCGCGCATGCCGATGGTGGCACCAACCAACCGGGAGCCCATGCGTGGTATTGTTGGGGCCTGACGCGCAATGTGTTGCGCCAATGTGTCATCCGAGTCGGATTCCGGTGCTCGCGCAACGGCCGGGCATTGCCCAATACCTCGCAATGGACTAGTGTTAAGGACAACATTGGACGTGCCCTCTCCGTGGGGCTCGGGAAAGGGTGGTGTAGTTTGCATGGGTTGTGCATATGTTGTCGGCATAATAAGAGCGGGGACAACATCCGTCGGTGGATGAATGGGGGAAGCATGTGGTGGGACTTCGTCCATGTCCATCCGGTTCGGAGCCGCTTCAAGAGTTTCATCCACATGTGGTTTGGCCACTACATCTTCATCCACTACGGGTTGAATGTCTACCGGTACATCGGGTATTGTTGTTGTCGGCGTAGCGGGACGCACATGCGTAGTGGAGAGAAACTCCCGACCGGCTATGTTGGCCCACATGTGAAGATCACCATCGTCCTCGGCGTCAAGTCCATCGTATGCAAACGGATCATTGTGGTTGTCAAGGCCCAAATTCCCTCCACCATGTCCCCCATCGCTCTCGTTGTCCGAAGGCCCCGAGGAATCCCCGCCGGGTCCCGCGGGGGGGTCACCATTTATATCCTCGTCGGCCGAATAGTCGGAGTCTTCGGACATCATGTTCACTAGATACCATGCGGCCGAGTCCCGATCAACCCTCTCCCGTGCCAACCGTGAATTGGTATAAATGTACACCAAATTTTCGGCCCTCGCCGAACTCAACCGGTTCCTAATCTTGTTGTGCACAAACGAATAACTACTCCAATTCCTTTCGCAAGACGAAGATGAGCACACTTGGGCCAATATTCGCTTTGCCAAAGGGGCCAAGTGGGTGCCACCTTCGCCCACGAGGTCCCACCACTCGTGGGGTGGGATGTTGGCTTCCATGGCTAGGGGCATATTGGCGAACGCGCCCCTACGCTCTTTGAATGCTTGAAATTCGGCCACAACCCGACCGTAATGACCGTCCTTGCCCGTGGTCAACCTCCTCATGGCGTCCAAGAATCCGGATTTAACGGCCGCGTCTTCGTGGACGACGTTGTCGTCCAATAAATAAAGATTCAAGATTGCACCGGCATGGTGTAGGTCCGTAGTCATCATACGCCATCGGCTGTAGAAATCTTCTTCGGCCAAGGTAGCGAGGTTGTGTGCTAGGTTGAAAGGAGGATTCCTTAGGCTAAGCACATGTTTCTCCAAGTTCTTCATGGTCAACCAAGCCTTGCCCATTGCCGGTTCAACGCCATCAAACACTCTCAATGCTTTCAACACCTCCTCCGACATGTGGCGGTAATTATCGCAACTTGTCCAAAAATTATCGTCATTAACTGTTGTCTTGATTTCACGTGCCTCCATTGCACTTCTCCTTCGATCATCGCCTCCTCTATTTAATTTGTTCACGTAGGCGGTCCAATCGGGATGAATAACCGTTTGTTCCAAAGCATGTCTCACCTTTAGAAGCCGGTTAATCATGAGGAAGTTGGTGGCGAATCGTGTGGACCCGGGCATCTTCAAGCCCAAATTGGGCGAGTAGGTGAGGAAGACCGCCGTCGGACATTGGTGGGCCCGGATGTATTTGACAATGTCCTTCGCCTTGTCTACGACGTCCTTCGCCCATCGTTGTTTATCCCAATCCTTCAACAACAAGTTCAAACAATGCGCCGCACACCCTTGCCAATATATGTGTGGCCATTCCCGGCTAATATTGCTCGCCGCGGTTTTCATGGCCGCCGCATTATCGAAGCAAACTTGAACAACCTTTGTGGGGTCCACTCCAACGATGTAGCGTTTGACCTCGGTGGCCACGTAGGCGGCATCCTTTGTGCTACCGGTGGTGTCGATGGAACCAAGGAACACGTCGCCCGCCGGACAAATTTGCATGACGTTCATCAAAGGGCGGTGGACAACATTCTCCCATCCGTCCGAACAAATAGTGCACCCATATTTGTGGATGGATGATGTTGTCTTCAACTCCATGATTTTTTGTGTATTGAACCGTGCATCGTCAAGTAAACTCTTGCGCATTGCATGGTATGTTGGGGATTTGTACATAATTCTAGCCTCGGCGGTTGCCTTAACGGCCTGGATGAACGCGGGATGGCGGACAATACTAATGGGGATATTAGCCTCATAAAAGGCTTGCGACCATTTTGTATTCAAGTCTCGTTTTGTCGAATTTTGCAACCCTTCTTTTAGTCCCATTTGCCGTTGGGAACGTCGGTGGGGTTCGGGAGTCGTCCCGGACACCAACTCCCTTGCCACTGACGGTGCGGGCGATAGTGGAGCGGTTTGGCTTCCGTTCGTGTTCGACAATGCACCGCATGACGCTTGTTGTTGGGACCCGACCACAGCTTCTCCCCCGTCCTCAATGCACTCGTCCACAAAGTCATCCGGAATTGGCGGCCACGATCCGCCGCACCTCGAAAATAAAGACTTTACAATCGGCCCTTGACGTTGACACAATGCCACCCCCCGCATTTTTTTGGTATCCCAAATGGGCAACCATGCGGTCCTTCCTATAAACTAATTCCAACGCGCAAAATTTGCACTCGACCTTCTTGGACGTTGGAGTCCACTCCTTGGGCACAAATCAAGGCTTCCATTCGTTTCGCGTGCCCATCCCAATATAACCTATTACCTCTCTCCACTTGCAACGAATGCCATAATGAGCAGTGAACCCTTTATAGTCCCGACGCTTGAACGTGCACTAAATATAAAAGATGCTATGATATTAAAAGTGTTTAGAGTAATCTGCTATAGGATCCATTGCAAAAGCAATTTGTTTATGTTTGGAGGGGGGGAGGTCCAATGTCTGCCATTCACAGCGGACTTCGGGGGTCGACTGCCACGTCGACTGCCATTCGCAGTCGGTATCGGGGGTCGACTGCTGCTTGGCAGTCGACTTGGCAGTTGACTTCCTGGGTCGACTGCAAACTAGCAGTCGACTGCCATTCGCAGTTGACATAGGGGGTCGACTGCTGCTTGGCAGTCGACATGGCAGTCGACTTCCAGGGTCGACTGCAAACTAGCAGTCGACATGGCAGTCGACTGCCACTCGCAGTCGACATCGGGAGTCGACTGCTGCTTGGCAGTGGACGTGGCAGTCGACTTCCAGGGTCGACTGCAAACTAGCAGTCGACATGGCAGTCGACCCCCGCAATCGACTGCTAAATGCAGTCGGCCCACACGTCGACTGCCACATAGCAGTCGACGCCGCGGTCGACTGCTAATTGTCGACTGCCTTATCCAGAGTCGACTGCTATCTGGCAGTCGACTGGATGGTCGACTGCCGTATAGTAGTCGACCAATCGTCGCATCCATCCTGGCCGTTGGATGATGCACGGTCCAACGGTCAGGATCCAGGGGCGCGGCGTCCGGTCGTACCGTTGGTGTGAGGCCCACCCAACCCATATATATAAGTGGGGAGGCCTCATTGACATCATTTTTCAACCACCCCTCTTCAAGCGGGACATTGGGACTAAGCATGCCTAGCATCCTTTGCCTAATGTTTTGAGAGGGCCTAGGGGGCGGTTGGAAGATTGGTTTAGGGTGCAAACTCTTGCCAATTTTGGATCCGATTTTTTGCGGTGGAGCGGTGTGAATACGGCCGTGTTTGTGAACACATTTGAGTTGTGTTTGTGAACACAATAATAGCGTGTTTTTAAACACGATGGAGGATCGAAGTTGGAGGATGCCGGAGGACGAGCCGGATGCACCCGGCAGGGTGCACAAACGGCCCCCTAAGCGGCAACGACATTCCGATGTGGGATCAGGAAGTGCTTCGGGAACGGGAGCCAATATTACCCCCCGTTCAGATACTACCGTTCCCGTCCGCCCAAATGCCGGTGCCCCTACGAGCAGCCAAGGAGGGGCTTCCGCGGCCTCAGGGTCGTCGAGTAGGAGCGGGAAACCAAGGGTAAAATTCTCGGATGCGATAACGGCAAAGGTCCACCAAGCCATAGTTGACTGGTATTTGAGGAATGAGGAGGCCGGCATCAAATTCCGTTTTTTGGAGCAGCCGAAACACAAAAGGGTTGAGATAATTAAAAGGGACATGGAGGTTGCTATTCGACAGGAAGTGGATGGCCCCGAGTTTAGCGGTGATAGGAATCTTGCGGGGTTCGATTCATGGGTGAAGAATAAGGCCCAAAATGGTATTTTCAACCTCAAGCAATTGGTTGAGAACATGTTCCCGGAGGGCGAAACAGGCGAGGTGTTGAGCCCTCGAGCTGTAAGAATCCGGGAAATATTTTTATGGTGGGATCCCGTGGCCAAAGGATTGTCCAAGACGGCCTCCAAAATAATTCCTTGGAAGGCGGAGAAATTGGAGAAGTGGCTAAGGGTGTCGGGCCCATGCCAACTATTGTGGATTCCCGATACGGCAAATGTCGTGAGTTTGAAGAGCATTAAGAAGGTGGGGGGTTACGGGGAGGTGAGGAAGGTGAGGATCGAGGGCGACGATCATCTCCCACCGGAGATTACGTGGGCTGAAAAGACCCCAAAGACGTCGGATAGGCAAAAAGCTCGTATCCAAGTAAGTGCGGAGGCATGCGTTTTAAAGAGCACGCATCCAGGTTTCATCAAGTTTTGGTTAATCAACAGTGTGTCCAATGCGGGCTATACACTATGGTGGAACGGGGGCACTCTACGAGAGATGTTCATCCGGGATAGAGCCCACCGCCCAAATGCCAACATTTTGACAATGGACGCAACCGAATGGCAACTCTATGACCAAGTCCAAAAGTTCCGGGCGAAGAGGGTAAAGTTGGCTTGGGCATTGTTATGGATCATGGAGGCTTTGCACGCTGCAAATGTGCAACACAACGATCTATCCATTGACAACATTATGTTGCATTGGGAATCGGACGGGAGCCTCAAGATTGGGGTGTGCGATTGGGGATGTGCAACGCATTCGGGTGAGAATGTCCTATCGCTATGGCATGCGGAAACCGTAGAAGCGAAGGAAAAATTGAGGAAGGAGAAGTTTTGGGTGGCGCCGGAACTGTTTTACATCCAAAACAGGAAACACCAGGATCCCGATGTATATTACACCGCGGAGGCTGAGTGTTATGCGGTCGGCATGATTGCTCGACAACTTTGCAACGATGGTGATGACTGAATACTCTTTGCCAATGAAGGAAGGAAAATTTGGGATGTCACTTTGAGTGCATTGACCTGCGAGAACGTGTCCAACCGCATTTCATTGACCATCGCCAAACTACGGATGCAGATGTCGTTTGTGGGGTGGGATGAGCCCATAGACTGCTGGAGAACTGAGGTTAAGGATAGTGTTTAGTCTGTTTAGTTCTTTAGGCAACATCGTAGGGGTTAAGGTAGTATGCGTGTATCATTGATATGAACAACCTTGTATATTTTTTATAACTTTACGATATACTTGTTTTAATACAACGCGGTTTTTTTTTCTTCTACATATCATTGTTGGCTTTAATCACATTTTTCCTAAACTACTTCCATCCATCCATATTCCACTATACCCAAACCATTAAAATTTAACCCAACAAACATATGATGTTGACTGCATTTGTCTGTTAATAGTATCAGTCGACGGCAATGGTCGACTGCTACAACTGCAGTCGACTATCTTCGTCGACGGCCAACATAGCAGTCGACTACCATGGTCGACTGCTATGTTGGCCGTCGACGAAGATAGTCGACTGCTACATTGGCAGTCAACTACCATGGTCGACTGCTATACAGGCAGTCGACGGTGGTAGTCAACTGCTACATTGGCAGTCGACCAAGGTAATCGACTGCCTATATGGCAGTCGACCATGGTAATCGACTGCCTAAATAGCAGTCGACGGTGGTAGTCGATTGCTACATTGGCAGTCGACTACCATGGTCGACTGCTACATTTGCAGTCGACCATTGTAGTCGACTGCTAAGTTAGCAGTCGATTAAGTGGTCGACTGCCTATATAGCAGTCGACCACTTAGTCGACTGCTACATTAGCAGTCGACTACAAGGTTGACTGCTAACTTAGCAGTCGACCATTGTAGTCGACTGCTGAGTTAGCAGTTGACCACTTAGTCGACTGCTACATTAGCAGTCGACCATTGTAGTCGACTGCTGAGTTAGCAGTCGATTAAGTGGTCGATTGCCTATATAGCAGTCGACCATGGTAGACGACTGCCTGTATTGATGTCGAAATAATTACTTATCTGAAGAAAAAAAATCCCATTAGTATTTTTTTTTTACTACAGTAACGTCCGTTTGGCGTCACACCCTGGACGTGACGCGACGTGACGTGACGCGTTTAGGCCGCGTCACGTCCATTTGTACATCCCTGGGTGGACTATTCACAAAGTCATCGTTGATGCTGACGCCCCTGGAATAATCCACGGCCGAGGCTGCGTCCACCGCAAAGAACTGGTAGAAGGAGGGGATCTGGAAATCCGTCACGCCGCGGGAAGGGGAGCCAGGGGACGAGGTGGGGACGGGAAGGGCCATCGAGGACAATGGTGTCACATAGAAGGAAAAACTATGGGAAACAAAAAAGAAGTCCAAATATGGAACAAACATTAGATATGTAAACCACATGGACACAACCACATGCATGGAGGTTTTTCAAATCAATTGATTGAACTTTGTGAGCCGAACGATGCTCCTATATACATTATTGCGGGGGCTTAATATTGCATTGCCAATGGAATTGGACCTCACAAAATCTGGGACGCTTCCGGGGTGGAGAACAAACCTTCTAATGTAAGGTGCTAGCCTATGGACCAAAAATGTGTCCTTCCTATCGCCGGTCCACAGGTAAGGGAAGATGACGTTGTTTGGGGGGTTGAGAACGCTCTTCTCGAGGCTGTTGTCGATGAGGAAGGTGTTATCTGGAATTGGCCAACACCCGTGGAGGATCCCCTCCAGCGGGGGGACGCCTTGCCAGAGTCTAGAACTAAGGACCTTGAAGAACTCTTGCCCTCCACCTCGACCATCGAATTCGGGAACCGGCACACCCTTCTCGTCGAGTAGCTCATCTCATGCCTCTTGGCCGAGAACAAGATAAGGGCTAGGGAAATTACATAAAAGGAACTTGACGATGGGCTCTGTGTTCTCCAAGACCATAGAGTTCTACACAACGACGTAGTTATGTCAAGCACCTCTCGAAGGAAGTCTCGCAAGCCAGGACGGATATGGACAACCTTCCGGTTTATGAGAGTGTCGAGTTCGCTGTCATAGTCCCTCTCGTCGGGATGACGGAAGGAACGCGTGGAAACCTTGGGGATGTGTTTGGTGTGACACAACACCCCATTGAGATCAAAAACTATGAAGGGTTTGTGTCGGGTCTCAAGTCCTCTGCCCGACGGGTTGCAATCTATCTCCGGGGGGTCATGTGATTAACAATTTGACTAGTTTAATGCTATGATCTAGTAAAGAAATGTACGTCAAACATGAAGAGGATGCATTATGAAAAAATGAAGAGGCGCGAGAACAGTAGTGCAAGGACCATGTAGTGAAGTGTACATTCGCGAATGAGCGGTCATGAATGAAGGCCGAGCGTGGCGAGGCGCATCATTTACGAATGCTTGTTTGTGAGTGCGACTTCATGAACATTCATGAGCGGTTGTTCGTGAAGGAGGTGGACACGGGGTGGCACCCTTTTACAAGCGTCCGTTCGTGAACGAGGTGGACTTGCATGAGCGAATGAACCCACATGAACATACACAATACAAGAAATGTGAGAGGATACAAAATTTGGGCGATCCGATGCCAAACTCATTTGCTTACATATTAATTTGTTGAAAATTTATAATTTTTGTCGAGTGGTAATCTATCACACAGGTTTCTAAGCCAACATGATGCAGTGTCCTATAAAATTGATCAACCTAAGGGAGCACGCAAAAAGGCTCTCGCAGGTCTTGGTTGTCAATGAAGAGAATGCACCAAAAAACAATCGCATGTGGTTAGAACTGTTACGAATGCGCGTTCGTCAATGCATTTGGTATTCTCAAAGATGAGTTACCTCATCATCAGGGGTAGGGGCACCGTCGTTGGACCGAACAGTAGCTCCCTCCTTAGCGATTAACGAATGCTCGTCATAACATCCATTGTTGCAGATGCCTCTGTCTCCATGAGATTGTCTGCTTGCCGCGCTTGAGATGTCTGGGTCTATTGGATGGGCTCCGTGTCGTCGTCATCGCCCCCCAGATCAAGTGCATCTATATTTACATCCTCCATATCTACGGAAGGCTGCCAGTCTTGTGCAGGGTTGTCCTCGACATCCATCCTTTGGACCCCTGCCCTCTGTAGTGCTTGAGCAACAACAACATGTTCAACCTAAAACTTAAGCCCTCACCCAACAGCCCAACCCCTTTATCTAGCATTCCAACAACAACAACATCAAGCAACAACTGAGCGCAAACAAACAACAACACACACACAACAAACGGAGAATAAAATTCCGCAATACTGCCCTTCACCACGAAACGTTACCATAATTTGTAGAAGGTGGAGAGGCGGCATCATTTAGGTTGTGCGAGCTGCCACGTTGAATTTGTGGATGGCATGGGATGGGATGGGATGGATGAGGGTTAGGATTAGGGTTAGTTACTTACTAACCCTAAGGTACATCGATCTTAGGTGGCTCATTTTCTTCAATGGAGCCCTAGATATGATTGCTATGTGGTTTGTTGAGGATCAAAGAGCAACATCATAAAGATACGTTCTAAAGAGAGTGGCCTCTGTCTTCAATTATTAATAACTACACTAAATATTGTATCTAGTGTCACTTACTATTTGGAATTACATAATGCTATATTTGTTTACCGTATATCTCATAATTGACAAACAAATGTTGAATTGATTGTTTGGAAATGGGGAGTACTAACATGTGAGTAATGAGCTATGAGTAGTAATTTGTGAGTAGTGAGGTTAGCAAAATATTTGGAGATACATCCACTAATAATGTATAACTGTGGTATTTGGCAAAAATAGTAAAATCTTTGTTGTGTAGAAAACTCATACAAAATGCATTTTGAAATATATTAATTTGAGACATCAGAAAATCAGTACATCCTAATTAATCCCAGTAGGTACATTTTATAATTAATTAGGCTTAATTAATTTGGTAAGCATGCTTTTTGATTTAATTGGGCTCAATTAGAACTAATTAGACTTAATTACACTCAATCACACTTATTTAGTTTAAATGCATATGACAACTTTGTGAAAATAGAAGATATTAACTAGAATATTACATAATATTAGAATATTACATAATATTAGAATATTACATAATATTAGAATATTACATAATATTAGAATATTACATAATATTAGAATATTACATAATATTAGAATATTACATAATATTAGAATATTACATAATATTAGAATATTACATAATATTAGAATATTACATAATATTAGAATATTACATAATATTAGAATATTACATAATATTAGAATATTACATAATATTAGAATATTACATAATATTAGAATATTACATAATATTAGAATATTACATAATATTAGAATATTACATAATATTAGAATATTACATAATATTAGAATATTACATAATATTAGAATATTACATAATATTAGAATATTACATAATATTAGAATATTACATAATATTAGAATATTACATAATATTAGAATATTACATAATATTAGAATATTACATAATATTAGAATAGTATAAAATAGTGTAATATTATAATATTTAACATATAAAAAACAAATCTCTAATTTTAGTTCCATTTTAAAATGACAAAGACCCTTTCAATGGTAAGTCACAAAAATTATAACCTCATTGCTAATGAGGGTTTTGTAATATTTTTGACTTCCAAGTTAATTGCATGCTTTATTGGCAGGTTCACTTTGAAAATGAAATCCCAGTCAATTGCTTATTTACTTGATGGAAGTGAACATATATATTGGATTTTGGACCTTGAAGGTGAAGTGCACTCAATATGGGATTTGTGGATAAGTGGCCTTCAAGAATGCAAGGCAATGGTTTTTTCGAAGTCGGGCGGGCGGGCAGGGAGCAGTTTTCGGTCGGGTCCAAAAAATCTGGATTTTTTGGACGGGCGGCTGCCCCTGCCCAGATCTGACAGTCCGAAAAGTTCGTAGGGGGGAACTTAACGTCCTCCTTCCAAGTCCAACTGGTTACATGTTGACATCCTTCGGTTTTTCTTTATTAATTTGAGGCATATTCTCTAAAATTGCTCTAAAATGATCAGTAATTTTCCGGATGTCTTGAACTTCAACTGGGCTAGTTTGAAGAAAAAAGCACATGTAATTTTGACTTTGTTGGATACTAGGAATAACCCAGGTAGTATGCCAACTTTAAACAATTACAACCAAGATGGAGTTGTTCTATTGGATAAGCTTCATTAAGCTTATGATTCTTGTGGAGTCTTAAATTCTGTGTCAAATTCATTCAATTGCGAGCCTCCTTCAAGTTTCTTACAATATGGAGTTCACATTTCCAGGGTCATAAATATTTTCAAGTAATGAGGTTTCTGCACATTATAAGCATATTTTACTGAAGTATGTACATATATATGGAGTTGTTCCATGGGATGAGATTCCTCAAGCTCATGGCTCTTGTATAGTCTTACTTAAATTCTTGGTCAAATTCATCCAATTGCAAGCCTCCCTCAAGTTCCTTACAATATGGTGTCCATGTTTCCAAGCTCACAAATATTTTTGTAAAATAAGGTTCCTGCACATTATAAGTGAATTTTACATAAGTATGTCAACATCTAAGGTGTATGATGGGTATCAAAACATACATGGTGGGATAGAAACTCATAAAATTGATACAGGCACAAGTAGTTGCATATGAGATGTGAGCCAAGAAGCATTTTATAGACCTAAACACCTACAAACAACATCATGTACATTCTCACAAACTTGAATAATATAAAACATCACCCAAAAACTTGATGTTGGAGGTATATGTATCACAATGTCGCTGTGCGAAACACATATGGCTGAATGTGAGAGCTGGTTGTAAGAATTTAACTGCAAACAAAATTAATTAAACCTAATGTCTTCTCAATATCTCTCATCTTCACAAGTGCTAACTGATGTGTCAACATTGAATGTGATCATCACTATGGAATTACTGTAGGCTGTAGGTAAAAGCACTTGAAGGATTTGAAGCGAGTAGCCTCACTCTCCAGCTTTGACTTATTATAAAATATAGTAAGTCTGGAAACTTCAATGATAAAACTCATGTGAACTTTGTGTTTCACCTCATCAAGCTGCTGACACTATCCAACCACATATTATCTGAAAAGTTGTTTTCCTTCTTGGTCTTCACTTGCAGATGGGCCTGTAGGATTTGGAGCCATTCGCCATGCCAACAAGTGGGAGGACATAAAACAGCCTACCTTATATGATTTTTTTTAGCATCGGAGTAGAATCTGCACTACACTATTTATGGTGTTTAGTGTCACTTTCTATTTGGAATTACACTACAACTTTTTGCTTTAGATTTTAATCTTACTATCACAGAATATAAATGACAACCTGATAGAACCTTACAGTTTGAGTAGAAAGAGATAGCATTGCATAACCAAAAAGTAAGTGATACTAAATACCATAGATGGTGTACTGGATTCCACAAAGCCTAACAAAATGCAAAGAAAATGGTAGTTTAATCATTTCCATATGAGGAACCTAGTTGATTTTGAATCTATCTATATATATACATATCCAGCGACAGACCTACAGTTATATATAATTTGCTCTCATGAGATAAAAGCACAGAGTCGGTTCCTGTCAATGTCTAAGGTAGAAATACCATAAAGCGTTAACCACCCAATCGCGGTGCACTAGACCGCCTCATAATGGAAAGTACCATGTCTTAAATGGCGCGGCAACTTCAATGCAGTGTAGCCAATGGGAGGCAAGATCTAACGTACTCATGATTAACGGGTTTAGGTGATAATCTGTATCGGAATGAGGAGAGCCTAGTGAACCGGAAGTGGGTTGGACAAACTTTCCACTTTGAAAAATTGTGGAACTTTTTGTACAAGGCAGAAAAATACGAAACAACTTGCATTCTTCATGAATCCTTCTCGTCTATCTTGGAAAATTATCTCATGATTGTCAGACCAGATCTTCAATGCGAATCGCCTTATTTTAACGGTTTATGGTATTTCTACCTTATTGCAATCAAGGTGGAAGCAAGATGTTTTTTGAAATCTACCCATAGAAAAATGATTGCAAAGCACTGTGGGAATGGAGAGATTTGTGGCACAATTGATTATATCCCACAAATGAATGACTTACAGTGTGGTGTTTGGTTACCTACCTGAAGGAGGCTAAGGGATGTGGGTGTTAATTTGGTTCATTTTTCATATTCTCTGACTTCTACCAATTAGATCTTACACAACATAATTTGTGTTGCACTAGCAAATCAATGATGTAGCATCAAGAAAAATGGGATTGAAAATCAGATCTCCCATGATTTAGTTATTGGAAGTGCATGTTTGTTGATTTTTTAATTGAATACATAAGTTCTCCCAATCGTGTTCATTATGGAGTGGAGTAATTGATAAAGTTTGAAGACGTAGTCCAATCTCTTTTAAACACGTGTCCTTATGATGTTTGTTGTTTGATCATCACCAAACCACCCACCAATCAAATATAAGGGTCTGGTTAGGAAAAGTAACCGAAAAACACATGTATACCTTATACTTAAAATTCTAATTATTTGCGACCTCCACCACCTCCGCCGCCACCACCTCCGCCACCTCCACCACCACCTCCACCACCGCCTCCTCCTCCTCCTCCACCCCCACCACCTCCACCCGGTCGCCGCCCGGGACCGTTTCCATAGCCGGGACCGTTTCCGTAACCGGGACCATTTCCGTATCCAGGACCATTTCCATAACCGGGCCCATTCCCCCAACCTGACCCGTTCCCATAGCCTGGTCCATTACTACCACCACCACATTGGTAACAGCCGCTGCCGCCACCACCATACCATTTCTTCACAGGCTCCACTAAGTCTTTACTGGTGATTGTAACTACCTTGTGACCAGAAACAAAAACAAAACAAAAATACATTTTTACAAATGATGTCAGGATGATTTTGCAACTCATGTGAAGCTGCATCCATGACTAGATTAAATGACAGTAAATGAACACAATATATATATATATATATATATATATGTTTGTACTGGTAAAAGATATGGCACATCTAAAGCATATCAATGTCAAGGTGAAGTGTGAGGTTTCGTATCTGTTTGATGCAGGGTATGGCTGGTAATCCCAGGGTGGCAATTCTCCCTCTTAAAACATTTGTTTCTAAATCACTTCTAATACTTCTAACGAGTTGGTGATTTGTTCTTTCACAGAGGAAAAACGTGCTTGGAAAGAGGGCACTGAGAGGAATCCATTCGGATTAGAAAAGGTTTGCAGTTTAAAATGTCACTTAAAAAAACTAAATAGAAGCAGTTTTTCTAAAACATGGTTCACCGTATCCGTGCCCTGTAGGTGTTTGAATTCACCCCTGACGAAAATTTATAAAAAATGTCATAAATTAAAGCCTTAAATTGAATGCTTCGGATGTGAAAGTAGCTGCCAAATAGTGCTTCTTAGAAATGGTTTAGCAGCAAGTTCTAATGACGGCGACCCTGCGAGTGCTACAGAGAGTTGCCACCATGGGCTGGTAATTAACCCACTATGTAAAGAATGCAATATGACAATATATATTGACAACTTGGTTCTGTTGACGTCCATCAACTATGCCATTGGAGAGACAAGAACCCTTCAGCAAAAATAGACATCAGAATGCTTCTAGCTACTACTTTGAAGAGTTTACATGTGACTAGGCCACCATCTCTGTTAATCTGTAGCTCATAAGGGTTCACTCCAAGCGCCTCAGAAAGAAAAATATTATGTTTGCAATGGCAAAAAAATAACCTACATCTTCTGCAGCTGGTGACATATTATCAATTATCTCCATATACTTTTCTATAACACATCAGATTCACTTCAAGCACTTTGAAAAGACAGTGATGTTCGATTACTAGATGTCAGATTTAGTTCATGTAGACATCTATGTGTAAGTGCATTGATCCAGACTTCCATGGAAATCCATGCAGATGAATCACAACTTGATAAGGTTCAGGCAAGAAAAGTTCATGTGAATTGCACGCACCTCTACCTTGCTGGTTGCGAATGACGTTGTTTCAGGAAGAGGCCTGCCCAGAGCTGCATGGCATGTGAGAGTTACTGCCACAAGTAGGAAATTAAAGGCCCTGAAGTCTAAACTGATCATTGACGCCATATTTGTGCCCAGCAAAGGATGGGCAGGAGAGCGCCACACACAGAGTCCTGCAGGTTCTCAGGAGATGCTTTATATGCTGCGGTCCGATACCTAGGCCTGATGTGTGAAGGTTAATGAATCCCACGTAATAATTTACAACTTACAGCTCAGCAACATGGTGACCAGATTTTCATGCCCTAAAAGTATTATGGGACAAAACCATCGTTTATCAGGCACAAATTATACAAATTGGTCTTCTAAGAGGCTTGAATAAGTTACATGCAGGAGTAGGGAGTGATTATGATGGAGCTTGGGTATTTTAATCCCTCAAGTGTTTTTAGTTGCACGATGATTCTAGTCTTGAAACACACATTCTAGTCTTGACTGTTTTGATTTATTTGGATGCAAATTAGAGAAAAAATTTAATGGTTTTTTGTTGCCAAACTTCATTTTGGAGAAGAAGCCAATTTAGCTGCCAAGTGCTCCACGTGTCCCTTCTATAAGGTACAGTACCACATGAACATATGGGAAGTTTGTTAGGGCCCCCTTGCATGTACGTACCTCGGGTTTTGAAGCTAACAGGATGGAGCAGTAGAAACTTATCATCTGCACCTACCACAGTGTACTTTTCACCAAACACGTGGTTTCACACATTGCTTTGCAGCCACGAGGTGAGCTGTGAACACAGAAACATGACAACCTCACATCCATCTTGAAGATCTGGGCAATTTGACACTACATTTTTATGTTATGTGAAAGCAAAACTAGATGAATTCCATGTACGTCTGTTATAATTGTAACATAAATTAGCTGCCAAAATTAAATCATGACTGAATTCTGGTAATGCAATGCAAGGAGGTTGTCAGTTCATCAGAGCATGTTCACCGGTTCTTCATACAACGCCTTGGAATGGAAGAGTGTTGGGTTTAGCTTGCGAGTTGGACCCACGCGTTAGACCCAACCACTATAATTTCATCGGCAGGGTCCGGAATGGCCTCTTGGATCAACATAGCTTGGGTATTTGCAACCTAGCTTTCAACTCCTCTATAAGAGAATCAACTATCAATACCTCACATTCTTTGACCAAATAGAATGTTGGCTTCAACTATTTGTATGTAAAACCCTGTGTATTGTAAGATATTAGATTTAATCATAGGACTCACACATAACATTATACAGCTGATGAGCTGTACCCTGACTTCAAATTCAGTTTGAAGCACTGGGATTCCAACATCCAAAGTCTTTATTCTCGAATCTAGTGTTGGGCCCATGAACACAACTCATCAACTGAGTAATGTTATGCAGTTTATGAAACTCATATAGAGTGAATGTGTGGGACATATAATGAGACTACTTTCCTCTAAAATAGTGTTACCCGATTTAGCACTCCTTTGTGTTTGCTTGTGGTGTACAACATGTGAACATGCCCTTAGAACAACACCTATCCTGATTCCTGACCTGATCATGTACATTGTCTTCACGTGTATAAAAATCTTTTGATTGAAAAATGATATTTCAAATCTGATCAGCAGAGATCTTCAGATTCTGAAATCACTGGAAAGACCTCACAACATATTCTACATATAGAAATGGATGGGGTTCAATTTTCAGGCTTTTTCCTCCGGTACAAACCTTTTTCTTTACTTGCCTGTCTTTGCAAGATTGTCTGGATGATGCCGGCCTTATATAATAAAACCTGCAACAAGATCGATCCTGCAAACCTTGGAATATTAGACAAGTGTTCCTCGCAACGATTGCTCATCAATTCTAACTACCAACTTCAGTTTAGAGTGCGAATTAGTGAACTTCAGTGCAGAGAAATGGCTGACTTTCACCATTCAATTTTGCATGGTTACAGTCTTGTAGACAGAAATAAGACTTTATCTTGTCAACAGTGCTGCTTCTTGACCGAGATAGGTGTTGAATGGCAGATTCACGGCTCAGAGTAGCATACTCTTCACATCGCTCCTTTAATTTCGAGTCTGGCCTTTGAAAGCCATCGAAGACAATTTAGACAACTTATAAACCTTCCAGAGTGAAGAATTACTTTCTCTACAAATTGTTGCAATTCTCCCGTGAAGAATCCATGAACCTCTGTCACACAAGCATGTCTCGTGCAGCTCTATATGTCGGAGTAGTAGTACTGATACAATCCAATTTCTACTCCACGGATTAACCCAGCTGTGCGTTCACTACAAAAATTCAAGCTTGATGTAGTAACCCTCCCTTAACCCTCGAAGTTCGACAACAACCGCAAACTGAAGCAAAGTAATCACCATAGCCGGATACCCCGGCCTTTGTTTTCGATCGTGTTCATGATCACTGTAAGTTAGGGCATACACCATCTTGTGAGTATTCAAGCATGGCCACGACAACTACAACTATATCATCACGACTTTCAGCCACAGCAGCACTACCTGGACATGGTGAAGAAACCCTAAGCTTTTCGATGGATGCGATCGGTCCGAGTTGCAGCAGGTCAGAATGCATAGTCCGTCTCGATCAGCCTCCAGCCAAGTATTCTTCCAACGTCACCTTCACCATAATGTTCTTGTAATGCTCAATGCAGCTAAAATGTTTCTCCTGGTCAACTTCTATACCAAAGATACTCTACTCAGCGTTTGAATGACCTTTTCACAGAAAATTAGCATCCTGGTGGCTATGACACTGTATGTCAGACACTAGTCTATTGGTCAACCATCTTTCACTCTCTGAAACAAACTGGCCAAAAGTTCACTATTTCAAAGAAACAAATGTTTCACGAAATTTGAATAAGAAGAATAAGTAGAGGTGACCCTGGTACTCATTTTTAATGCAACCTGTCGAAAGTATGCCAGAGAGGTGGCACTCAGTTGGAAATGTACATTGGAACAATGATGTGTTTGATGTTACTATCAGGGTTACTGATTTTGCTGGTAAAGCAGTGGAATGGGAGTGGAATGCATAACTCTTGTAATCTGGACATTGATACAACGTGGGAGGTATGCATCACAGGCGGAAAATTGAAGGAGCACTCATTCGATCCAAGTTGAGTATAGGCTGGATGTTTGCTCCATCATTATTTACCACATTCTGCTAGAATAAGAGTTTGACTGCAGCCAAGAGCTCCGAACTCGAAACTGCCCATCTTTCTCCAGGTGATTATAGGAGGTGAAATCGCATTTCTCAAATATTCTTCCCATTTATATGATAGAATAGTTTGCACTTTCGCCCCTACATTCTGCAATCTCTTGAGTCGATGATTCCTGTGATGTGTAAATTACTGACACTCAATACATTCAAAGAGGAGAGGGTAGGGAAGAGGAATAAATTAGGAGTAGTATAATTACTCAGCATACAGTACAGATTCTTAATTTTAGAACCATTGTGCTCTTACTGAGAACTGGCTGAGGGTTGTTATAAGGAAAACCATGGAATTCATTCTGATATTTCTTCTTCAGGACACAATTTCCTAATCCTGGACACCACACTTCTAGACCTAAATCTGACTGGATATCATCAGTACTGAAGGCAAATCAACTTGAACGAATAAAGAAAATCACATCATTCTTGCAGATTAATTCTTGAACCGCTCCATCAATGATTTGTGGGCAAATGATACATACGTTGCTCCCTCACCCCAATGTCATCAGCCTGTTCTATGATGCTTCAATTGTACCAAACAGAGTGCTTCAATGGAAACAGCATAAACCCAAAGCGGGCAATGTTACTAAGAAGTGAATGAAGTTGACGGGGTTGATTTTCAAATGAACATTTTTCCTCGGGTCATATTAATCCGTAACGGATGTGATTCACCATAGAGATCCGAATAAGTGAGATCGATATTAAATGCAGCTGACGATTGAAGTCCAACAATAATAACCAATTGAAGAACAGTAAACTAGTACTGTGCGCTACCATGCACATACCTCACACCGTGATTTATCACAAATTAAACACAATTGCCAATTACTTTGATTCTGAACACATATTGTCGCGCCTTTTATTTCACTTGGGAAGCACATTTCAATCGGTCAGTGGGGGATGCTACTTTACTTTATATCAAGACTAGACACTCACGGTCAGACAAATTGACGAATTATGCAGCTGAAATGCTGGCACTTATGTGTACAATGAACCCTACATCCTAAACCAGCAGATTGATATGCATACGGAAGAAGTGCACACCCTAATTTCATTTCAATTTCAATTCCGAGGAGTCAGCTGCTCCACGTTCGATTGACGCGGTGCCGCTATTGCTCTCAACCCCCTCTGAAATTCCTCCGTGTCACAAGAATAGCCCAGTCTTCCTGATCAGTGGGCTGACAATCAACAACAATAGACAATTCAGAGAAATTACACAATGCTTCAGAGGGTTATTAATAATCCCTTTCTCCGAATCCGAACCAAAACTTGTAAGGACTTCGTGATCAGTTGGCTGTCAATCAACAACAGACATATCAAACAAGTCACACAATGCTGCAGAGCTTGTAATCCCCTTTCTCCGAAATTCAATCCAAAAACTCTAAGAACTTCGTGATCAGTTGACTGTCACTCAACAACAGACAAAGTCAGAGACGTTGCAGAATGCCTTCTGAAGGGCTAACAATCCCATTCTCATTGTCTGTTGTTGATGCATGGCCAACTGATCACAATGCTTAAGAGCTTGTAATCCCTTTCTTCGAAATGAGAACCAAAAATTGCAAAAAGATGTGCACACTCATGGTTCAACGATGGTATCATACCTGAGGCTGTTTAATTAATTGCCTCCTCCGCCACCTCCACCTCCACCTCCACCGCCACCACCTCCACCTCCTCCTCCGCCTCCACCACCGCCACCTCCGCCTCCACCACCGCCTCCTCCAGATCCACGGTCCCGTCCACGGCCATATCCTGGGTTGTAACCACCACCATATCCTGGGTTGTAACCACCACCATATCCCGGGTTGTATCCACCACCATATCCCGGGTTGTATCCACCACCATATCCCGGGTTGTATCCACCACCGTAGCCGTAATCTTGGGTAGATTTAGCTTTCTGTAAGTCAGTGGAGATCAGATGTAATTAAGAAGCTACAAAGCGGGGGGGGGGGGGGGGAGATACAACATTCGAGGATGGGAGATTTATTTTACAGGATTAAGTTAGTAGATGGCTTTCCATCATGAGCTCAGGGTGTTTCTGAACTTCGTCACAAGGCAATGGACTGAAACTTGAAAAACTTCCATACTGCATGTAATCCTCACTAAAAGTTGTACAGGACAAGGTTAGGCACTGCCCATGATGCATACTCAGAACGTTGACACTACTGTATCTTTGTTTCATTTTGGTACTAATTAAATCAATTAATTATTTATCTGACATCGATGAGAATGAATATTCGTCCGTCCAAAAAACTCTTCATTGAGAATGCTGATGATCAATGACAGAAAGTTATAATTTGTATGACCCTATGAGGTGACCAGGCATTTCAAAGATGAGAATCTCCAAGCAGCAATGGTAATACTGACATTCAGAGGAAGAAGATGATGATGACGAATACTCGAGTTGGCATAGATTAATTAACTAACTAACTACCCACCTCAGCAGTTGGTTGTTTCTCAGTAGCAGCTGGTTTCTCAGTCAGCTTCTTCTCCACGAGGGGCCTGGCAAATGCAGGCTCCACAAGAACCTGGCAAACCAGGAGCACTACGAGGGTGAGAGAAACCAAGCCCATGGGTTTGGGCTGGACAGAAGAAGAGGAAGAAGAAGTAGCCATTGTGGATGGATCGATCGTCTGCAGACTGATGAGTTTCCGAAGCACCAACAGCAGTTGATATACAGCTGAAGCTGGAGCTGCGGAACGGTCGGATTGCAACAACAGGTGGGGTCAGAGGCCTTGGAGGGCTCAGATTCTTCATCCTTGGGTGTAAGTACACGCGGAAACTCTGTACTCTGAGGACTACTGCGGAGACTGGAGCGGACTCGAATGTCAGCGTTCGGAGAGAGAGATACCCATCCTGACAAAACTATGTAGTGCTTTTATGAACCTCCACCAGCTCCTTGTCGCACATGGTAATCCTCATAATTATATGTGCGACTTGCATTGCCCCCTGCCACCGACCCCCATCACTCACACATCATACCGCATAATTATGATCCACTGGTGCCCCACTTTTTAATACTGATTCATTCTCACCTCAGGCTGCTGTTGCGGTTGCTGTTGCTGTTACTGTGTGCATTTTTAAATCCTCAAAACAACAAATACAGTAGTTCCTGTCGTTAGCCTGCTTGCCATCATAAGTGCTGAAGGTATACTTGTGGGTGTTCTTCGGTTCATTTTCCATATTCTTCAACTTCTGCTTATCAGGTTCATGTAACAGAACTTGATGTGTTGTTGCATTAGGCAGTCTACAACAAAGTATCAGCACAAATCAGGTAAAAGGTTGGACCTCCCTTGATTTGATTATGGTTATTGGACATGCATGTTGTTGATGAATTTCTTAACCGAGTACATAGGTCCTCTCATTTGTGTTCACTGTTGAATGTGGAGTAGTTGATCAAATTTGAGACGTAGTCCGATCTCAATTAAATATGTATCTTTGTGGTGTTTGTTCTTTGATCCTCACTTAAGCATATTGTCCAATCAAGAAAAGTAAGTTGCCAAATAAGACCCGCATACCTTACCGGTGATCACACATTCTTAAGATATGTGGGTGTCATTTCGTTCACATTTCATGTTCTCCAACTTTTATTGATTAGATTTAAACAACAAATTTACCTATGTTGCGTTCAGCAAATCTATGATGAAGCATTAATTAGCAAAAATTGGATTGAAAACCGGAACTCCCTTGCTTTAATTACATGACTATTGAATGTGCATGTTTGTTGATTCTTTAAATGAATAATCAAGTTTATCTATTAAGTAGCAATGCTACCGGGGTACCCATTGGGGCCGTGGGCGGGTACAAGGTAAATGAGCATAAAGTGAAAATATTACTCTTTAATGTGGATAAAAGCTAGGGTAAGTAAAGGTGAAATGCACAAATTAAGTATCTTACACAAAGTGCAATCAAGGTTTGTCCTTGAAACTTTTATAATAAATGCTAAATAGTGAAAGTAACTATCTAAATTGATTTAAAATAGGCTAAATAGTATTAAAAGGTAGCACTACCTTGCTCTCAAAAGAGCATCAAACCGGCGGGTGCTGGTTTGATGCTCTTTTAGGAAGGTCAATCCGGGGGCGCTAAATGATGTTATGAAGTTGATAATCTAATTTCATTAGTATTTAAGGTGAAAAATGATATTACACAATATACTTAAGTTTTTAGGAAACACTCATTGGAAATTAGAACATGCAAGTTCTTGGCCAATTGGAAGGTAAAGAAAGCAGTAGTTGGCTGGGAGGTAGGTGTGTAAAGGCAACATTTGTTGAACCGAACTCCATATTACAAAACCAACATTTGGTGGCAAAGAGAATATAAGGGTAATAATTCATTGCATAGCTGTGGAGTGATGGACTAGATAACTTTTGAGGTCCGGAATGGTTGAGAAAAATTACTGAACATAACCATTTTGACATCCTCTTCTCTAGACCCTTTAATTATGAAGATCGATGGCCTAAATTACAGGCATGGGAAGGAGAGCCTAAAAGGCCACCTCATGTCCCAAATGGTTATGTAAACAATAGTCCATTCTAGACTTCATTGCTTATTGGTTACAACTTTAGGTACTGTATTCTGCGTGCAGTTCCTGTGCAAGTGTTATGGCATGGAGCCTGGGGCTGGCCATCGATATTGATTCATCAGCATGTCAACAAGCAAATGTCAGGAAGGAGAACCCTGCTTGAAGTTGATGGAATGGCCCCATATGACAGTCTCGTGATGAAGGCCACAGTACTTATAACATGTGTTGACTAGTGTGTCCATTTCTGAAACAGGCTGGTGTGTGTGGCGGTGTGGCCATGTAAGTTAGAAGAACTAAGTCATTATTATATATATGTGTGGACTTTGCAAACCAGTTGTCGATGATAACTTTTTAAAGTTGAGTGGGTAGGTGTTGGAAAAGTTGTAAGATTGCTAGTAGCCAAAGGTGACCTGACCGAATGAATCTTATGCATTCGCAAATGATGACATAGGTGTGTCAGGATTCCTCACAGATACACACAACAATAAGAAGTTTGGGTTGATGGCAGGAGGACTGGCCAGCAACTTGTACAACTTTTCCTGTGGTTTTAATCTTGTTTGTTGATTCAACGAGTAATCTTCTGTTTTATTCTGTAATGTACTCTCGATTCATTAAGTAAGCTTTAATTACAAACTCCTAAGTGCTCTCCGATGCTGAAAATAAAGGAAGAAAGAAATTGGATTTAGGCAAGGCTCGGTCATGACAAATGTAAAAGTAATGTCTCAGGCAGATGATTCTCGCACAAACTTGTGAGCATTTCACTTCACCGTTTATGGTATTTGGTGTCACATGCGTAATAGTCTCACTTATCCTAATTTTGAGATGTATGCTTGGGTACATTAATGATCAACAACTTCATCTTTAGTGTCACCTCATGACACTTTGCATCCAAGTGAACTTACTAATAACTTGGCATGAGTATGTTCAATAATGTTATGAAGTGTATGACTATGTACTACAATGGTATACAAGTTGACTAAAGTACACAAATGACACTTGACATTAGTGTACTCAAGAATATCTTCCTCTTGCATATTAAAATGTAAACACATGGAACTTGCCAATAGTATGTTCAAATAATATATTCTACTTGCATAGTAAAATACAAAATTATTATCTCGAATATTCCAATGTGCCACACTAAGAGGCATAATGTAAATAATTTTTCACTTTAAAAAGTTAATTATGTTGACAAAGAGTATCGTATCGACAATTAGTGGACACGCCACTTTGAGACCTCTAGAAATTCAGATTTGGCCCTTCGGAAATAGTGCACATGACACTAAATATCTTAAACAGTGTAATCTAACAAAGGAGAAGTTTCTTGAAGAAAATTTCTCTCTTACACATATATATTGGGGCCATTCACGGTTGGGGTACTACTTTTGGGACAAAGGAATTAAGGACTTTGTCGCATTGGATCTTGATGTTTATTACGATTTACTATTATTTAATTAATAAATTTCAAATAGATAAGTAGATAGGTCATAGGATTTATCAAGAAAGATATTATTTGATATTGAATCATGACTAATAATAGATAAATCCTTTATGAAATGATTCGATAGGTCATAAATCTTGTAGAGAGGTCCTAGGACTTGTTTTGGCCACATCAATGGCAATTTCATTATTAAAATGTACATCGGAGGTGAATTATTTCCTGTATTGCATCCTAGTACCTTTGGTATAAGTGTCATGTATCCATACATATATTTTATTATGTTCAATTCTAATTCTAAACGTTCTTTTTTCATGTAGCCATGTTATTGTGTAATTATGGGCATGTTTGGTGTCATATGTAAGGCTATACAATTGGTATGCAATACATTTTTTGTTCTATTGGTACACAATTGAACGATAAGTGTGAGGAAGAAAATTGAGATCATTTCAATTAATTTTTGTTGTCCTTTTCATTCCTTAATCCCGAGGTCAACAATTAGTACAGCAACCATAAATATCCGTTAAGGAATCAAAATGATATCTTAGATAACCCTATTCCTTGTAAATTAACTTTGTCGGTGTACTCATTATGGAATACTAAATGTAGGTATGATCCAAAGTATGCTCCACAATACAAATCTAAGCACACCAACTATGTAAAGTTATCTAAAAAAGTCCTTAAACCGTTAAGACACCCAAAAGTAATACCCCAACCGTGAATGCCCCCTATAATTCCATTTCTCAAGCAATTGCATTGCGGTGAAATTTGGGAGTAGGTGCATGTACATGCCAACATTTGAAGCATGATGAGGTTTTACAGGACGCAAATTAAAACATTCTACCTCCAAGTGTTCTTTGCTAGTAAAACATTATTCTAACCAAGTAGATTGCAAAACTGACAAGAATTTCATGTACCACGCTGTAATTGGTTTACAACTTCTAGCTAGTAAATAGGATTTCACTTTTATTTAACCTTCTTGCTAGTATGCAAAATTTTAATTATGATAGTAGGATCAATGCATGTGCATAACATTACTTAGCTGATGAATTGTGTTTAACTGCCCTACCTTCAGATTCAGTCTAAAGCATTGGGATTCCAACAACCGGAGGTTTTATTTGTTAGATGTACTATGGGGCTCATGAACACAACACGTCAACTGAGTAATGTTGAACGACCCTACATCCTTGTAGAATAATACCACAATGTAACTTGGCAGAAGAGAATACAACCTACAGCTGCGTAGTTTACATTGAAGAGAACATTTGCATACTTCACATTGAAGAGAACAAAACAATACCTTGCAAGTGACGTTTTGAATGTATTTGAATGTGTATTTTGAATGTATATCTGAATTTGTCTACGATTGCTAACGAAGTAGGAATCATAATACATTATAACTACAGTTTAAAAAATTAACAATTTGGGAGGTTGTCTGATAATTTGAAAAATGCTATTAGAACCAGTTCTCTGACAATTATCATAAAATTCAATGTCACACTATACAACATGAATTGCTGCAGATTACAGAACAACCAAGCACACTACAAAAAAACATTTATATGTTTACTTGTAGTAAAAGTTGACAAAACAATGTTGTTAACTATGTTGATTCCAAACAATATGAAGGAATCACTCTCCCAAAAAACCCACAACTCCTGTCTACATCAAAGACAGAAATGCAGTAGTTACACTACGAACTGTACACTAGTTCATCTCATTATGTACAAGTGTTAATAACCTAATTCAACTGAAAATGCTCCTTCAAAGTTGACTACATAATACATCTTCACATATACTCATTCAAAAGCTGCAAAATTTTCTGTTCCGCGATAATTTGTACACTTGAATAACCTGAAACAACAATTAAGTAATTCAAAATTGGTATTAAAACATTGTTCAATCAGTTTAACCATAACCCTGCCAAAGGGCTTTGAATAAAATTTGCACATCTGATTTTAATTGATTCCCATCAATAACCACACACTTGACTAGCACCAAAGCTCACCAGATCAACCAACCTTCAAATTAGAATCTCGCCACAACAACAAGAATCTGGCATGAAAGAAGAAACACTTGAAAGTTTGGATAAGCTATAGCTGCCAAAAGGTTATTGGAGCATGCCACATACATACCTTCTACAACCTCATACATACCTTATTCCTTACACAGTGATCTTATTATCATAGTTCTTCACGAGTTAACTCCGAATCTGTTCATATTATCATAGTTCTTCATGCATTAACTCCAAATCTGTTCATTGTCAAGAAGAAAAGTGTTGTATACAGTATTTCTTACCAGTCTGAAGGTATCTTCAGTTTATTTGCCTCCTCCTCCACCACCTCCACCTCCACCTCCACCTCCACCACCTCCACCACCTCCACCACCACCACCACGCCCACGCCAACCTCCACCGTCCCATCCTCCACCGTTCCAACCTCCACCGTCCCATCCTCCACCGTTCCAACCTCCACCGTTCCAACCTCCACCGTCCCATCCTCCACCTCCACCGCCCCATCCTCCACCGTTCCAACCTCCACCGTTCCAACCTCCACCGTTCCATTTACCACCTCCCATTTCTTCATGATCCGGGTTTTTGGGGTCCACCGTGCCAACCGTCTTTGGGTTTACTGGATCACCAGGTTTCAGATTGTGAACATTTGTCTCCTTTGGAACTGCTTGTTTCTTGTCATCTGCTGCTGCTGCTGCTGCAGGTTTGTGGTCCTCATGAACTTTGTTTGGGCCATCTGTACCAAGTCCACCTCCACCTCGACCATGACCATGACCATGACCACGACCATGACCATGACCACGACCATGACCATGACCTCGACCACCACCACCACCGCCTCCACCGTTCCACCCTCGACCGTTATGCCAACCTCCACCGTCATCGTTCCATACACCACCTCCCCTTTCTTCATGATCCGGGTTTTTGGGGTCCACCGTGCCAACCGTCTTTGGGTTTACTGGATCACCAGGTTTCAGATTGTGAACATTTATCTCCTTTGGAACTGCTTGTTTCTTGTCATCTGCTGCTGCTGCTGCAGGTTTGTGGTCCTCATGAACTTTGTTTGGGCCATCTGTACCAAGTTCATGATACACAATGTCATCTTCCACAGTTGTCTTTGGCTCTGATGCTTCGTCGTCAGATTTCTGGTTGTGAGGAGCGGCTGCCACTTTTGAAGCTGTTTTTTTCTTCTTGTCACCTGCTCCGGTTACAGGTTTCTGGTTGTCAACTGTGTTGGAAGAACCGCCTGTGCCAGATGTATGGTACACTATGTCATCTTCAACTGTCTTTGGCTTTGATGCTTCACCAGCTTTCTGGTTGTCAAGTGCCACTGGGTCGAGTTTGTGGAACCGGGTTTGATTTGGAACAGTCTTATGAGTCTTTTGATTTGCAGTTGTACCAGGCACCGTCGCCTGCATACAATTTTTCCAGAATTCAGGTAGGAGTTAGACACAAGCATATCTTAGCAATACTTCCCTCTTAAGACCTTGAATCTTAAGCTGGCACAAACATACCCTTTCAAATAGGAGTTAGAGACATGCATAATATACTTGCATATTAAGACCTTGCAGCTTAAGAGACAAACATCCTTTGAAGTGGGAGTTAGACACTAGCATATATCCTTTCATATCTTTGCAATCCTTCCATCTCAAGACCTTGAATCTTAAGGCACAAACACATCCTTTCGAGGAGGAGTTAATCACAAGCATATACTGATATTTTAAGGTCTTGCAACTTCAAGACATATCCTTGCAACTCCAAAGGTAGAATTAACATTGTAATGCTTATTATCCTTCTGAACTACCTTCTGGTAACAGAGACATATATATATATATATATATATATATATATATACAGGGGCCCTGAAGTTCATCACCTTTGTCACAATATTTACCACTTTGACCATCTGTCTCTGTCCGAATACTGAACGGAGGTGATGAACTCCAGGGCCATCGGTGCATGTTACCGTAATTTTGTGCACAACGCTCTCGTACATCACAACAACTGCAATTTGCAAAAGGCGGCTGGTACACAAAATTTGCAAACAACCGTTCAGAGCTGCTAATTGCTAATTACACTTACCTTTGAAGCTGTCTCCGTAAGTGCCCTGCCGACAAGAGGCCTGGCCAGAGTAGGGGTTGTGACAGAACAGCAGACAAGAAGAGCCGCCAAGAGAAGTCCCTCGTACATCCTCAGCGAAGCCATGATGACGTTTTCCTCATAGAAACGCAAGCAATGTCATCAACAATGGGATCACATGATCAATGTTGCTTTCTTACACACCCTTAGGACAATTTATATAGAGCTTCAAGGAAGCAGGTCCTCCCTCCTCACCTTGGAAATCTGTCTGCATGCCCAGTAAGCAGCTTCGAGCTGCTTGCTCAACGTGCATGGACACCATACCCTTGAAGCTGCTTGCTCAACGTGCATGGACACCATACCCTTGCACTTGAATGTTTTGCGGAATCTCCACCTGGGAACTGTGCATAGCTCCAGACCCTAAGATTTCTAATTCCAAATCCAAAGGCCCCTTATCGATTACCTGGCCGCCTTCAATTGGGGTTTACTACTCCTTGTTTGGAAACCCCTAATCTAAGAAAGCACTCGTGACTAAAATCAAGGTCAACATATGACTTTCTATCTTGAACACACAATTGCCCTGGAAAACTATGAGTCAAATGTGCCAGTTGTACTGCCTCTGTTTTAGAAACTCGTGAACACGTGGTTAATTGCCAGAGTCAGTCTCTTCCAATTTCCAGATGTAATAAAAATGAGGGAAGTCTTAATTAAGTAGAGCTCAACTCATGTGTTTCTGCTATTATTATTACTCTGGTGAAAAGGCTAGGTTAGGAAGATTAAAAATACAGAGGTGATCCTACATTGAAGACCGTTTAGGGCTAGCTATGGCCAGGAAGCTTTTAATTGGTGAGCACACCATGATCTTGCAATTCGGTACTGTCCCAGTTCCATATTCCATATAACATGAGAATTAGCTTGCTTACAGAACAGTACTAACTAATATTTAAAAGCATTATGATTTGTGATTTGTTCATGTTTACGAGATGGCTGCTTGAGGTTAAGCGTGATCCTGTATGAAATTTGGGCATCAATATCTGTCCCGTTTAATTGTAAGATGTGAAGTCAGAGAATGCACCACCTCCAATGAAATGAACTTAGATTACATAAAAATCATGATGGAAATCACACCTCTTGTGTCTGTATTCTCAAATTTTATTGAGTCACTCTCAATTAATAAATAACATGATGTATACTTGGCACCATGCACTGAGCATAATGAAGCTACCACTATAGCTGAAACCACGCAGATCACATTGTCGTCTAACGTTGGAATATATGTTTCTGAAATAAACTAATCTGCGAGTTGCATTCTGAGTTTGGTTTGGGCTTGGCATGCCAGAAAAGATATTCAGTTTGCATCTGCATATAAAATTTCTTAATTTCTCAACAGTTTTGATGATATAGTTGCATGATCCTCTCCTTGCTTGTTGACTTCATGAGCTCCAGGTGCCAAGATATAAACTACAGACTAGTTTGACTACTAATATGTTCATAGGTGATGAGATACTTTCTATGTGTCTCCAGTTGCTCCCAAGCAATTGGGTAACAAATTGAATAATATTGGGATATATAGGTGGGGAACACTTTAGATGTATCGAAATTTAGACCAATTGGCATTCATTTCAGTCAAATTTGATGGTTGAACATTATAAGTTCTTTCAAGAACATTGCAAACATTCAATGTCAGATGAAGGTGTTGTCACTGTATTCAAAGGTACTTTGAATGTGTCTTTCAAGATTTCTGCGCTGTAGTACTTTCTTTTTATTTTTCTTTTGGATTGGTCAAGTGAATAATTTGATATTTTATTTGATTGGCAAGCATGCATAATACATTCCCATACTCATATATGACCTATTCCACTCTTTGTAATCTCACGTGATAATTCATAACACTGTTGGAACCGAGAGATAAGGGAGGACATCAGAGCTTGTAGGAATTTGAAATGACGAATGGCCCTGTGGTAAAAAACATTTATTCATAACTGTGCAGTTTGCACTGATCCTTTCAACATTAATTGAGATGAAACAAAATTGCCACTACATCTGCAACAAACAAAATCTCTCAACTGTTTGTAAGGATCTCTCCCCTCTTCGTAACAAGAATATATACCATCCATGATGAGTTCTCCCAAAAACTACTAGCTTGTGCTCAGTCGACCTCCCTTTCCCAGACATGACATATAGAAATCAATATATCTGGCAAGTTGAAGAAGATAACTCAATTGTGCAGATTAGTCCAGAAACTTGCAAAAGAGCAGAAGATGTATGTCATCTTCCGCTATAAGCTGCACACAACACAACCATCCCAATGCTGTAACTTAGATCACATGATGAGAAACTAGAAGAGATAGCTTTTGCTTACTTTCTGTCCACAATGTCTCTAAATTCTCATGATCACATTGTCCGCAGCTGCCAGGATCATTGTATAGCTTTTCATCAGTACTTTGCAGTACTATGGTCACATATTAGGCTGGGGATTCGTGGCACTCACTAAGGAACATCCATCCAAGATATCGTGGATGAAGTGGCTCCAATAAAAAAAGCCCCCCTATGGGGTTGAGGGCCGATTCATTCGAATGTGACGTCACTAGACTAATTCGGGGCCTTTGACTCTATTTCCGGAATCAAATTGCCTAAAAATAGCCATTTAGATGATTCCTGCATTTTTTTCATCCGCATGGATGATTTTACTTGAGTGCCACGAATCCCCGGCCCACATATTAAGTGCAAGACAGACATTGATGCAATGTGGAAGAGTTTAGGGGTTTGCAGATTTACCATGAGTTAATTAATTCCCTCCACCGCCTCCACCTCCTCCACCGCCTCCACCGCCACCTCCTCCTCCTCCCCCTCCACCGCCTCCTCCCCCACCACCATGGCCTGGGCCATGACCACCTGGATTGTTGGATCCACCACCAGGGCCATATCCTCCTCCCGGGTTGTGTCCTCCTCCGGGGTTGTATCCACCACCTGGATTGTATCCTCCTCCTGGGTGGTTCGGGCCTCCTCCTCCACCACCTCCTCCTCCTCCTCCTCCTCCTGGGTGGTTCGGGCCTCCTCCTCCACCACCACCTCCTCCTCCTCCTCCTCCGGGGTTGTTTCCTCCTCCTGGATTGTATCCACCGCCGTAACTCGGGTTGTCTCCACCATAATTTTCGGTAGTCACGGTCTTCTGAGAATCGGTCATCTGCAAGCGAAACGATTAGATTGTTCGAAATATAATAAGTTATATGTTAGGTCCACCTATTGAAATGATCAGCTTCACCTGGTTCAGCTACCTAATTAGTGTTTGTCTGAAAATTTAATTTTTCATCAAAATTCTCATACTCTCAGCAAAACTCTTCATAGAGATGAATTAGAGGACGATAAGTGCTTTACACAACGGATATAAGATTTGGAACTCGCATCTAACATATGAAGAATGGAAACAACAACTAGACATTGGAGTACTGGAGCAAGAAAAATAAATAATATATAATTGCTCCAAACACAACAGTTACATGTTAGAAGCCATTAATTAAACTGATCAGCCAGCTGCACCTCATGGTGCAGCTACCTAAGTAGTATATATACGTGTGTCTGTAAAATTATACATTTTCATCAAAAAAATTATATTCTCAGCAAAACTATGCATAAAGTGAAGAAGACGAGAAAGTGCGTGCTTCACGAGGCTGACAAGTAATCTCTCGAAACTAATGTATGTCAAAGAATGGAAACGGAAAATAGACATTGGACTGCAGCAGAAACAATATTGCAATTTGCTCCAAACACATCAGTTTCATGTTAGGAACCATTATAATGATCAGCGGCACCTAATTAAGTAGTATATATGTGTCTCAAAATTCTACCTTTTTATCAACAAAATTATACTCTCAGCGAAACTATGGATAATTAAGGTGAAGAAGACGAGAGATTCAGTGCTTCACGAGTCTGACATATCAATTCTTGAAACTAATCTATGATGAATGGGAACACACAAAAACATTAGGCATTGGACTGCAGTGAGGATCGCATCGGAGTACCTGCGTCTCATGAAGGTCCCTGGCGAAAGCCTGGCTGATCACTACTAGTGCTAGAAGACCAGCCGATAGAGCCATGGAGGAGCTGGAGTAAGCCATTGCTCCAGTCATACATGCACTGAACTATAATATAGATGAGCAGAGATAGATGTCGATCGATGTTGATGATGATGCAAACTGCAACCTCGCTGCACATTATATACACCTCAAGACGCGGTCGGATTGATTAAGATTTACTTGTTAGAACACTTCTGGAATTGAATTGACTTTTGGGGCGAGCTCTCAGTAGTACTACACTACTGCTGCATACTTGCCCTAACTATCGTTGTTGGTTGCTTGCGTGCAATAATTGTTGTACAAGACACACCTGTCAAAACCCTATGTCTACTACATGCATGTATACCTGATTCGGTGAGTCAATTTGGTTTGTTAATGACACATGTATGTATACACACTAGAGAACTAATGGTCATGAGTCGATCCATCCATTTTCGAATTGACTAATAACCATGAAATCATATAACATATACGTACTGCTGATATACCAGCTGCTGCTGATGTTTATGAATAATTTGATCTTCACAGTGATCTGGTGCTCATAATTAAGTCTGATCTCTAGTCAGCCAGGAGGTTTCCTCAGTAGCATCCCCGTTTAGGTGAAGATATTATGGAGCAGCTTGTACCTCGACGCGCTTCATTCATGGCAGATGTAGCAGTTGGCGACAGTACTGAGACAGGCTGCAGGCAGATATGAGATCAGACCTGAATGAATTGACGTCGATGGAGCAATTTATGGCAGAGGTGCATTTTACAGCACGGGATTGGTGGTTCAGGTTTAGAAGCATCGATTCGAACGGTGCGCACTTATAATATATTAAATTGAAGAGTAGATGATCATAACCTTACACAATCGATATAATGCAAGTGATCCAATTTCTGCGCATGCACTTCGAAATAGAAGATTAAATGGAGGAATATTATTCCTTTCATGCAATCCCTCAACATATGTCGACATTTCAGCAAATGGGTAACAAATAATTAAGCTGACTCTTACAGAATTTCTGCCCCTGGTTGCCAAATCTCTGTTTTTTAGAAGCGCAATATTTGGAAATTGGGAGCTGCTGTATATCACATTATATGAATTTTGCTTCATCAAATTCCTTGGAAGTGAAGATAAATACAAAGGATCTAATTGGTGACCCCCTGCTTTAGAAGAATTGGCTCTAATTAGTTCTGAAAACAACAAATTTGAGAGTGTATGCCTTCTCTAGTTGTGCACACACAAATGGTACCAATGGATTCCTCTTGAAACCTTCTTTCCATGCATGTTGCTCCAAGTCTTGAAGTTTAGCTAATTCCATATTTAGTTCTTTAGAGGCATTAGAAGAAAAGGGGAGAGTTGCCACACTGCCGGGAATTTCTGCCACCACTTATGTTCCAGCTCCGCTATGGCATTCCAAATAGTCAACTTGGCACATGTAGTAACTTATATAATTTGTACGGCTGGAATTTCCTTGCCATGGAGTAAGGAATTAATGACCATGAGTCTCCTAGTAGATATTGAATAACAACTCCTGAGTCTTCCTGCAAATTAGGGTCAGTATTTGAGAAATATTATTCATAATCAATGAGATTAACGTCACCATGAATAAAACAAATATTGAACATGTTCATGTAACTTGGTTTTTGTGGTCTGATCATTTGGACCTTCAGATGGGGTTTTCAGAAGTGCATGATCCCAATGTACAATTCTTTTGCAGAGTTCTTCCTGATCAGAAACGTTTCTTCTTGCTGGAAAGTTCATAAGAAATTGCACACATGCTTCGTGTCGACTCATTTCCAGCCTGGAAGGGTGCGACATGTGGGATTTCCTCTCCAAAGGTGGAGATTTGAGTGATTTATGAATATACCCTGAAACCTGAAGAACCTCCTCATGTTCAATGTTAATAAGATGGAACAAGTCATTCATGTCCAAATATTAAATGGATGTTAAATTTCGTAAAGCCAACTAATATACCTAACTACAATGCTACAATGCTACATTATACAAATCATTATGTTCTCAATTACAATTATCACTCTTGATTTTGGGTCTACAGATATACCTTCTCTCCCCGCTAGAGTGTTCATTTCCCTGAATGAGGAAAATTACAGGTAGCCACCAGCCTATAATATTGTATTTTCTCTTTTTGAAATGTATCAAAAATCACTGCCTTATTGTGTGGCCTCCACATTACCCAGAGATACCACATTTTACATAGAATTTCAATCACTGAGGAGATTGTTCTAGAAAATTTGAAGGAGCAACACAATGTCCTTGGCCTTTTTGATGATTCTGTTCACATAATCTGTAAGACACATGAAATTTCACAACCCACATAAAGCATAGGGATGTTCTGAGACGTAAGGAAGAAAATTCACCTTGTGTAGCCCTACGAACGGGCAACTTGAGTTACAGACGAGCCAGTTGAATTTAAGAGAATGACTGGTTCAAGTTCAAGACTTTAGGCAAATCACTAATTATCATTTAAAAGGAATATTTAGAATATACCTTAAATTAATAAATATACACCGCAAAATATCAGCATTTCACCGGTTGGACTTGGACACACTTGAATCTCGACCGATACTGCTCAAAATCTCCCCGGACTCCAGTGTACCCTAACTTTCAAGAAATATGAAGTACGCGTGATATTGGCTTCTGCAACTGTGTGGCTGCAAAATAATGTTGCATGCACATTTTCAAAGCTGTACTATGATTGTTTTGTGAGCCCATTCATATCCAACCCACCTACATTTTGTTTGTGTCTTGGCTGAACATGAATAATTTAATAACCCTCTGCCACCTCCTGGACGCAAGTGAGTGGACATAGACACAATTGTCAAACCACTCAATGTCAACCTGTAGCTTCTGCATCAATATATATATATATATATATATATTACATCACCTTTCTATCCATGCAGTAAGCTTAATTGTCTCAAAAGCAGACTTTGAAAACAATGGATTTATTAGATTATGCCATCTGTATTTCCATGTTGGGAGTAGTTACACTGATGGTGTAGAGTACTGGAGGGCAACATATATCATGCTCTGTACAATTAAGTGATTTCACACTGGGAAGCATGTGGATGTGATGATGCATGTCCTGGTGATGATTTCCAGCAAAAAGCATCTGTGTAAGATCAGCGACTTCCAAAGCAATCAATAACATTGTTGACATTAAAGTTATCCTTAAAATCTCAGCCTTGGGAGACCTGACTTTAGACCTGTACCTTGAGTTTAGGTGGATTAACGTAAACTTAAGGAGCTCGCCTGCCCCATTTTGCCGGAGCTTTAATTAGCCCGGTGCAGCCTGCCAACGCGGCTGCCTGCCTATATTTGGCTCAAGAAGGAAATGAGGATGCAAGTGGAAAGCAGAAGGGGGTAGGGTTCCTCTAGAAACAAAGGTTTCAGGATCAAAAGCTCCCGAGGGTCCCAACTCAAGGTTCCCAAAGATTGACCATGTCATTAATTTTAGTCTACCGAGACAAGAAAACAAACCCTGTAAATATAGAATAGATCTCTCAACTCGGGACTGCAACCTGACTTTCACCCGGCATCCTGAGACTTTAAGGATAACTTTATTGTCAAAACCGGATTAGCATGAACTAATCACCAGGTCAGGTATAAAGACCATATGTAGTCACACTTGTTGATTGGACACCTATATATGTGTAAGTGGTACACGGCAAAGTATAATGTAATGATGAGTATAAAAGTACTTTGGCAATTTGCATGAAATGGGTTCACCAAAATGGGTTCACAGAAAACCTGGGTTCACCGTATGTGCCCTAGGTAAGGACAGTTGTGGCCTTCATTGCTGCATCATCACAGTTAATGCGAAATTGGAGGAGTAGGAACTGAACATATTAGACTTCATTTGAATAGGTAAGAGTGGCAAAGTGTTAACTAAACAATTTAAATTTTCAATTAGTGTGGGTTACCATTGAAAGTAGGGTGCAGTTCTAGAGCTTTCTACAAAGAATATGACGGTTTACCATGATCATAGGTTTGGTGTGTTCAATATGTATATATTAAGGGACTATTATCAATCTGTGTTGTACTCAATGCTGGTGAAAATTGAGTTATAGCAGTATGTAACCACACATGGTAATCCACACTAAGTGAAATAAAAGTGGTGTATTTGACATGTATTTGAGCATTGAATGATGAAGCAATGCACAACATAAGATATGTGGACATATTGAGGGCATGATGCACTTTCAACTCCAGGGTGCAAGCATAGTAAAGTGGACCAAAAAAGTGCTCCGGTGTATGAAAGCCATGATTTTCTTGGTCAAACGCCTATAAGTAGTAGCAAAATGTTGTTTTAAATAGATTATTTTTCATGATGACCTCTATTGTTAAGTTAGGTACTCAAATATAGAATATCAATATGAGATCTTCAAAACCTATCATCAAAAGTGACGCGTAAAAGCAACTGACTAAATATAGTTTTGAACGTAAATTTCATGACCTTAAATATTTTGAACTTGGAATTTCTTTTCATATTCCTTGAATTCGTTATAAACTTGAGGTCATCGTAATTTTTTTTTCAAAAATTCATCAATTTAATGTAATGTAATTGTATTTTAAACAAGTTTTTGACAATTATCTTTTCAATGACACCCACTTGCACCACCACTTGCACCGTTTCTAAAATACATATACGTTGTTTGAAATTGTTTTTTGTGAACATAAATTGCTTGGCTTTGTAGATTCATATGTTTTCTAAATGTTTATGAATTTTTATTTCATAAAATTCAAAGTTAGTATATTGTTTTGGATCACTTTCACTTAAACCTGAGCAAGGATCAAGAGTTGTCCACTTTACCGTGCTTGCACCCTCCACAAAGTATTATGGTCGTTAGGTCGACTTAGAAATCGTTTCATCTAGTTAGCAATTGCGAACCATCAAGATCAATGTCAATTTAAGTTCTAGTATCAAGTATAAATGAAAAAAAAATAGAAGTCCAAAGTGAAGATTTTTTTTTTTCCCAAATGATTAGATAGGTGTTATGTAACTAGAAATATTGATGGATGATTGAATATTCTAACTACATGTATCAATGTGTAAGCAGAGGACGATGGGAGTTAGACAACTCCCAGTTGAAGATGGATGGACTGGAGTTAGACAACTCCAGATTGATAACATGTGCACTGGAGTTAGACAGCTCCGTATTTAGTGCATTGGAATTAAACAATTCCAGATTGAGAACATGTGCATATGAGTTAGACAGCTCTCGATGAGGTGCACCGGAGTTAGACCACTCCGTATCTGAAATGATGAATGATATCCATTGGAGCTAGACAACTCTCAATGGATAGATAAGTCTAGTTGGAATTAGACAGTTCCAACTAGAAGAAATGATGGATGAATCTAGTTGGAATTAGACAGTTCCAACTAGAAGAAAGGATGGATGAATCTAGTTGGAATTATACAGTTCCAACTAGAAGATTGGATGGATGAATCAAGTTGGAATTATACAGTTCCAACTTGAAGAATGGATGGATGAATCCAACTGGAATTAGACAGTTCCAACTGGAGGAATGTGATTGAGCCGGAAGATGGAAGAAGGTTCTAGAAGAACCAAAGATAGAAGGCTCTAGAAGAACCAAAGATAAAAGATTCATAGTAGAACTAAAAGATAGAGCTATGAATAGAATACTTTTACTATATATGAAAATAGTAAGTAAAAGTAATGCCTTTAGTATATAAGAAAGCTAGGGGGAGGAGAGAGGATCTTTTGTCTCTCTCCTATGGTCGGGTGGTTGAGCTTAGACCAAGACTTACTTGGTCCATGATTGTAATCAGACGCTATAAGAAAAATAAAGAGAGTTCTTCAACTTATCATTTTAATCGATAGTTGTTGTTGTGAAAGTTGGTGGCAAATCTGTAGAGGTTTGTTACAATAGGCCTTGACCTAGTTGTGTTCAGTTATTATTGAACCTAAAAACATGATTAATGGGAGTTAACATATTTTGTGCACATAGCCTAATCTCCTTGTAACACGGATCTTTTCGGTGTTCATTATTAACAACAAGCTGATCGTTCATCCAAGAGTAGATCTGGAAATAAGATCAAGGCGTTTGAGGCGTCGTGGGCAGCAAATATAGTGGTTGCTAGAGATGTCTGGGTGGCACATGGGTGCCCGCCAAAGGAGAGGGAAAACGCAAAGACCCAGTCTCCGCAATGGAAGGTGAGTTTACGAACGGACGTTCGTAAAGTTCATGGTGCATTTCAATTTTCCCGAAGTTTTCATTTCACGAACGTGCGTTCGTATTTGGTGCAACACTGAAACCTTTGTTTTGCATTGCAGGCGTTTTGCGATGCGATGGTGGACAAATTTTCCTCCATCGACATGAAGTCCACCACCACCAAGTCAGTACTGGAGCTGAAGGGTGAGCTCCGTCTCATTTGCTGCAACAGGGACACTTGGGAGTTGTGGACCCAATTTTTTGACGCGTACAGCTCGGGTGATCTGGTCAACCCCGAAACAGAGGAGAAATACAACGCGGACAAGACCGGAGAGGCCCCTCCATTACTGAGGGAGTTTTTCAGGTCCCTTCAAGGACTGACGGAGTCGGAATTAAAACGTTGTGCGGTGCATGTTCTTGGGAACACTGTGGGAAGAACAATCCCATATCCCAGAGGCCAAAGCACAAGCCCGGCACATACTCCATCAAGGAGTGGTGCGACCACAGGAAGACGAAAACAGCTGCGATGCGGGACTTCAGTGGTCTCCTGCCAGAGAAGCAACTCTTCCATGCCGACGGCGACATCAATTGGGCCAAATGGAAGGAATTCAAGGCGCTGTACAATATCAACGGTGCCTCCATGCGCAGTCTTGTCAAAGAGCACGTCGCCGTTCTGAAGCTCAAGGGCAACAAAAGAGCCAAGAAAACCGAGACAGAACCCGAGGAGCTACAGCATTACATCGCCTTCCTGGAGAGGAAGAGGAGCGCCACATTCGAGGGCATCGCAAGATTTTGTGTGGTCACAACCGGGTTGGAGAGGACAACATTCTCCAAGTGGGACGGCACCATCAGCAGGGCCGAGGTGAGGGAGGACCGACGGGGTTGCCCATTTGCAATACTCGATTTCAGGGGGATCCCGGGTGCGTCCAGGTAGGGGGCGAAGGGGGTGCCCTTTTACAACCCTTTCATGCCGAAATTCATGGAGTACAAATCGCCAGCCATGAGGGAGCCACACGTGTGGCTGTGGATTGTCGAACAGGAGAAGGTCTCCGTCGTCACTGAGCTATACGAGGAGACAATAAATTTCGAATACAATATATTCCACAGCACATACATGCCTGCCAAGATGGAAGGGATAGTGGCCATCAACGAGGCCAAGGGCAACAAGCAGGTGGGAGCGGTCAGCCTCATCTTCTTGACGTACAATGCGCTGAGGGACGGGCGACCTCCTGTCAAGGCCATCAACACGTTCAAGAAGATATACAGCATCCCTCATCCCTCTCCCAAGGACCTGCTGCAGGAGACGCTGTACACGGTCTTCCCAGCGCTGGAGCTCAAGTTGGAGTTCTACGTCTCCGTGTTGCAGGGATTGGCGATGAATGGAGAGACGGTTTACAACGTCTTTGGAGGCAGTAAATTTATGTACGCTACAATGGTGAGCTCTCCTACTAAGATTTACAAACGCTCGTTCGTAAATCCATGTATGCTGCAGTTTTTCATTGCATCCGCAATGTTCAAAGTTTTTTATTTGTTTTGTTACATTGTTTCCAACTATATTCTCACCCATAGTGTTGATGTTTACAAACGCACGTTCGTATATGCTGACACATTTGTCTTTGTCTCAGATGCTGGGGCTGTGCGTCAACACATACGTTGACGCCATCGACGAGGAGGAGTATAAGCTCCACAGGGGGAAGGCATCCACGATGGACCTGGGTGACATGTCCGTCCCCAGGACAGAATTCAACATGCCCGCCGACGAGGGCATGCCCGCCGACGAGGGCATGCCCGTCCTGGAGACAGACGACGACGAGCCCGTTCCCTCCGCCAACCTGGACGCGATCGTCCAGTCGTTCAACATAACCCCGCTTCGAATGTTGGTGCCAGCGGGAAATCCATCCGACCCGCAGGGGATTCCGGGTGGCTACACGGGATCGTCTGCGGGCACCACCCAGGATGTCCTCCCCGCGCGAACCTCGGGTGCGGAGGCCTTTGGCACCCCCGGCGGATGTTCGACTTTGGTGTCTCCCAGGCCCAATCTCGTGGTTCCCAAGATGGAGAACCTGGATCTTCTAGACCAACGCTCCCGTCCGTCGTTGGACCACTTCCGTAACACGAGGCGGAAGATGAAGAAGACCCCTTACGTGGAGTTGCCAGAGGGAGCGATCATCAACGTCTCCGATGAGGACGAGGGAGACATGGAGATCATGGTGGAGCTGGGCCTTGACTTTGACAAGAAGCGGGTCAAAGAGGAGGCGCTGTCTGTCGCCGAGCTAAACGCCAAGCTCGAGTAGAAGATGAAAGAGGACATGGCGGCGGCTGCAGAGGAGAATGCCAGGAAAATGTTCCTCATTCAAGAGGAGCTGAGGGCCTCCAACGAGAAGACAGACGCCATACTGGCGATGCTCAGCCAGATGCAAAACTTCTCGGCGCCCCCCCAGCCGGCGTATCCCTTCCCTGGAGGATACCCCTCCCAGTACCCCCCGCCAGGCCAGTTCCCCGGAGGACCTTCCTTCCAACTAGCGCCCCACCCAACGCCGGTGGGCACTCCTCTGCCCCCTGAAGGCCGGCGACTACCGCCACCTTCCATGATGCCATCTTTGCGTCCATCAGAGAGGACGAGGATTTACGAACGCGCGTTCGTGAATCTCTAGGTCTGGCAGTCTTCACCCCTCCCCCTTCAAGGGTAGGACTGCCCTCTTTACCGTCGTCCCCAGGGTAGTGGATAGGACAAGGGGTGATGATACTGCGCGACACACTGACGTGGTCATTGTGGAGGACACGCAGGGGAGCCCCAATGATGCTGCAGGTGTCCAAAGGATGGACGTCGAAGAGGACCCTGCGCAAGAACGACAGGCATCCGCATGGATGGAGGATGTCCACATGAAGACACTCGACCTGGGCGGCGAAGACAAGAACGCGGAGCGCATCCAGCAGACCCCGGCGTCTCAGGCGGAGCATGGAGACGTCATGGAGACAGAGGCAGCTGCAGCAATGGAGGTTACGAACGCGCGTTCGTTAATCGATGAGGAGGGAGCTGCTGCTGTGTCCAGCGCTGGTGCCCCTCCCCCCGATGACGAGGTAACTCATATCTGAGAATACCACATGTATTTACGAACGTGCGTTTGTAACATCACTAACCCCCGCGATGTTGCCTTGGCACGTTCTCTCCATCACCATCCCGAGGCCTGCGAGAGCCCTTTCCTGCGTGCTCCCTTAGGCCGATCAATTTTGTAGGATACGACATCATTTTGCCTTAGGAACCCGTGTGATAGATTATCACCAGAGACAATTTGTACATAATTATTCATCGAATTTGTATATAAGCAGATGATCTCTGCATTGAATCGCCCAATCTTTGTATCGTCTCCCATGTCTTGTAATGTGTATGTTGATGCGCGTCTATTCACTCCTGCACACCCACTGTCTTCACGAACGCTCGTTCGTAAGAGGGCGCGACCCGTGTCCACCTCCTTCACGAACGACCGCTCGTGAATGTTCATTAAGCCGCGCTCACGAACGACCGCTCGTATATATGACCGCAAACTCCTTCTTCTCATTATCTTGACCAACTTGACCCCTAGGAGGAGGACCCCTATTGTTTCCTTGACCATATTGAGGTTGTGCTTGGACTCGTTGATTTTGTGGAGGTGGACCACTGTTTCTTCGTTGATCACGGTTTTGTCCACTTCTACAAAATTGACGAGTGTGGCCCGGTTGACCACATTGCACGCACCATAAACCCGACGAATGTCTACCCGACTCAATTGGGGGAGGGGGTCCCGGTTGTTGACTCTTGATCATCAAAGACATTTGATCCGTGAGGCTTTGCATTTGTTTGATCATCGCCTCTTGAAATCCCAATTGACTAGCACTTAACCTTCTCTCGACTTCCTCAAGGTGAGGATCCGCTCTAGGGGCCGGTAATGCTAGAAGTGGCGCCGGTTCTCTAACCGCTAAAGGACGTGGACCAGTCTCGACCATAGCATAAGGAACTTGACTCTCATACTTGACCGGTTCTCCCGTGACCACTCTAGGTCGAATGGGAATGAATTGAGGTATCAATTCACCTTCCCTTCTCCACAATCTCTCGTGATCTTTATCCAAACTCTCTATTTCTCTAGCCGCCCGTTTGGCATCCGCCAATGTGTGAGGATTTTTCTCAAGAACTCCCCTAATTGTTCCCGACTTAAAGAATCCTTGAAGAAAGCATTGCCTTAGTGTGTCATCACTTAGCATGGTTCCCACAAATCGTGTACACACTAAATCAAACCTCCTAATGTAGGCCGAAATTTCCTCTTCCCTACCTTGCTTGATCGAAGCCAATGCCCTCAACGCCGTGCTTTGACCAACCTCCGGACGGAACTCATTCAAGAACTCCCTTTGTAATTGGTCTCATCCTCTAAAATGTCCCTCGGCATGATCCCTATACCACTCATAAGCCTCCCCCTCTAAAGTGGTGGGGAACCATACTAGCCAATACCCCGGATTAGTCACGAGTGAGCTAGCTAACCTTTCCATGTACCTCTCCATATGCCTAGAAGGATCTTCATCCTTTGTTCCATAAAACTTAGGGAGGTGGGATGGCATGTCCACCGCCGGTAAGTTTTGTGGAACCACGATGGGTAAACCTCTCGGCCTAACCAACGGATCAATGGGTGGTATAGGAGGTATCGGTGGCGGATCCGGACCACGATCTTGGTCCATAGTGACCGGTGTGTCCTTCTCTACTTCTCTATGAATGCCAACCGGAATTTCTTCCCCAAGTGTATAATTATCCGATGATGTCTCACCACTCAACTTAGAGGGAGTCGCCTCTTTGCCAAGTTGAGCCTCTAATCCTAAAGTTTCTAACAATGGACTAATGCTAGACTCAACATTCAAACAACTTTCTAATCTAACATCCTCACTAATCTTAGATAACATCCTTCTACGTGTAGATTTCTCTAATCCTACTATCAAGCTTGGTTTTTGAGATCGAATCTTACCTTGCATTACCCAAAGAATCGATCAACCCTCACTTGACCAAACATACTCCTCACTACCTTCATTCATTAATATTATCAATTCTCTTGGTGTGAATTAAACATTAAGGAGGTGAGGAAAGAGAACCTGCAAGCCCACTTAAGTGAAAAATCCCAAACAGGGGATAGGCATGTTCATGTCAATTTTTGGTTGGGCTAGAGCATCACCTCTAAAACCTTTTCTCCAATTGCCACTCACCACAATACCGAGAGTGAGGGGTTGACCGTTGTCATGCACCGCATCAAAGATCGAGGCATCACCCTCTTGTCTCCAATACTATACTATGACTAAGGAATTATCCTCTACAACGGATAACGACAAGACGAGTACTAAAGTCATTCCTTAATTAATTAGCAATTTCACTTTGAAGAAGGTGTCGTACCTCAAGCAATTCGCTTCCCCCTGCAAGTTGGCACTCCCCTCGACCGTGACTTAAACAATAATAAGAACAACTTTCTAAACTAGCAATCTAATCTAAGCATCGAATGTAAAAACTCCCAAGACTTGGAGACTCACCCCGAGGTGAGTGTCAAAGTCTAATGTTCCTAAAATTAATTATCCCTCTAAAGTCTTAGTGAACTAATCGATCGTAAGTTCCTTTTATGTCCTTAGCAAATCTCCAAAAAAGATGCGGACATACCTTTGCCGCGCTCCACATCTCAAGTGCTCCTTCCCCTTTCTCAAGTTTGTGCCTCCAAGTCTTCTCAATTGCCTCCAAGTCTTGTGTCTACTTCCCGTTTCACTCCCGGCAGACGCACCATTTATGTGAGGCCAAACCCACCACCCTTAAGCGTCCTAGTCCGGGTAATGGGTTTGGAGATCACATGTGTAACATAAAAACTTGTAGTAACATGGAATGTAAGTTCTACCTTGATGGACTTACAACTTACTTCAAGTCATGACATTTTATTAGTGTGACTCTCTTGCATAGGTACATCCTTGGCTTTCTCAAGAGTCCACCCCACCGCCTTTGTCACGCATGCCCTCAAAGACTTCCCTCTTGCAAACTTGGTCCTGGCTGACGATTCTTCACTAGTGCATGACACCTCGCTGAGGCTATGGCTTGTTGATTCCATGAGGCACATAAGTCTTTAATACAAGTGTTGAAAAACACTTATATAACTTATCATCGCCTTCTCTTCCACAAGTCCCTCACAACAACTTCCCAAGTTCACACCTTAATGCAGCTACTAACTCAACTAGCTTGACCCAACTAGCCTAACCATCTAGCCTAACTAACCAGCCTCTTAATTAACCTCTTAATTGGCCTAACTAACAACCCCAACTTAAACTCGGCCGTAAATTAGTTGGTCGACCCAGCTCGAAACCCAACAGTTCAACTGGTCTGAACCCAGCTCAAAACCCAGCAAGTCAGCTGGTCTGAGCCCAGTTTAAACCCAGCAAGTCAGCTGGTCTGAACCCAGCTCGAAACCCAGCGGTTCAGCTGGTCTGAACCCAGCTCGAAACCCAACAGTTCAGCTGGTCTGAACCCAGCTCGAAACCCAGCAGTTCAGCTGGTCTGAACCCAGCTCGAAACCCAACAGTTCAGCTGATCTGAACCCAGCTCGAAACCCAGCAGTTCAGCTGGTCTGAACCCAGCTTAAACCCAGCAAGTCAGCTGGTCTGAACCCAGCTCGAAACCCAGCGGTTCAGTTGGTCTGAACCCAGCTCGAAACCCAGCAGTTCAGCTGGTCTGAACCCAGCTCGAAACCCAGCAGTTCAGCTGGCCTGAACCCAGCTCGAACCCAGCTCGAACCCAGCAAGTCAGCTGGTCTGAACCCAGCTCGAAACCCAGCGGTTCAGCTGGTCTGAACCCAGTTCGAAACCCAGCAGTTCAGCTAGTCTGAACCCAGCTCGAAACCCAACAGTTCAGCTGGTCGGAACCCAGCTCGAAATCCAGCAGTTCAGCTGGTCTGAACCCAGCTCGAAACCCAACAGTTCAGCTGGTCTGAACCCAGCTTTCGGCTAAACTCACAAAATTAAGTGTTAATGCTCCAACATAAATCTAAATGCTATAAATCTAGGTGTCATGAGTCTAAACATTATAAATCTAAATACTATAACTCTAAATGCTAGAAGTTAAACACCATTAGCTAAGCATTTGTTTCTAAGTGCCTTAACTCCAAGACTAAATCCAACAATGTGAAGCTAATCTTCAAGACTAATTGGTCTTGGTTCTTCACCTTGAAACCTTGCACACACACGTGCTCCTCTCTTGCTTTCTACACACCCACACTTATAACACATGGGGTGCCAAGGAGCACAAAGGAAAGAGAGAGTGAATAGGAACACAAGTGAGTGAAGAAGGTGAGAGAGAGGAATATATAGGGGGAGGAAAGGGGTGAGCACCCCTCAAAGCTCAAGATAAGCCCCTCGATCCTCTCCTACTTTGTAGGCTCTTATCCTATCCTTTAAGCCTTCAACTCTTAAACCAACAACATAGATCCTAATTCAAACATTTAACTCAAGGAGCCACCCTTGGTTCACCACACACAATGCTCACCTAACTAGGAACTTTCTTCACACCGTTAAACTTCTAATCAACCTAAGGTCTAAACATAACTTCACTCAAGCCTCACTCTTTTTATATTTTTGTGAATAATCATAAAACGTCAAAACATAACTTCTAATAGTTTCAAAGGGTTAAGAACACATATGGGCACCATTTTGGGCTCACAGCCACATAGGACGCCACCTTGGCAAGAAGGTAAGTATTTTACCCACCCTACTAGCTTCCCCCTAGGTTGACCCTACGTGGACCCTATTGTGTCGTGACGGAGGGGTCCGTCACGACACGACACGTCGTGACGGCACGACACCGTCATGACGTCGGGATAGACAACCCTGGCCAATAACAATGGGACTTCCTCACCCTCTTGGTTAATTTCTGCCTTATACTTTGATCTCATTGCTTTCTTTGTATCCACTCTTATTCCTTGTCTCCCGGTTCCACAAACTTGCACTCACTTAAAGTTTGTCATTGTTTGTCTGAATATTTTTCACTCATTTTTTTCCTTAGGATCAAACATTTACTCTCGCTCAAGCATCTCTCTTTGCCCAATACACATTCGCATTTAATACACCTAAGAGAAATTTTTCCACTCTCATTTTTGGGTCATGTTGGCGTTGTTTGTTTGTTGGCATTGGAACACAACCTTAATTCAACTGTCAAATCTGTTAAATTAATTAACTTGCTCAATAGACATGTGTTCAATAGAGATTGGAGTACTTCGTGCTCAAAATATGGTAACCATTCTAAACTCAACAATCAACATAACTGAGGGGGGCCTATATGACCATTATATCACACCAAGAATCTTCAATTTGACAATAAATAAAAAATTTATACGAGCTCCAAAAATTATGAAGCAAATGGCTGTGGAAGTGATTTGGAATCGGCAATCAGCTCACACTAATCGTGTGTTTTGCAACCTACGAGAACTGGATGCAGAGCTAAAAGTGACCATTTAACACGTGCTTAAGCCACCTTGCAGGTGCCACAGGGATTGCTGTTTGAGCAATATCTTGGGGGGAGTGTGAGCAGGACCTTCCGCTTGTAGACAAGGAGGCATTGAAGGCCTTCAGTGGGTTGGTCAGGCCGTCAGCCTTCCATTGTCCCTCAGCCCCTTTAGCATGAAACACACGTCCATAAGACTCCACACCTAACTGACCCTAGAGCATCACCTTATCCGTGTCTCTTGTCTCCTTACAAACAGACATTGCAAGAAACGAAAAGCAGCGAATAAAATTGAAGGGCTGTACCCCTTATTTTGGGGTGCAGCCCTTCACTTTCCCTTCAACAGCTGGGCCAGCCCTTCAAAAGGGACCGGCATAAATTCCAGGAAACCTTCAAAGGGAAGGGCATTTTTAAAACAACTGGTCCCTTGGGCCTTCATACCCTTGGGAGATCCGGCTAGCTCATTTCCCTGGAGGCTCCGGCTTGTGGCTGATGCAGTCTTGCAGATACGCTCATACCCTCGGGAGAACCGTAGATACCCTCCCACACCCGGTGAGAACTACAGGCCGCTCTTATCCTTGGGGCCTGGGCGACGGGAGAATGTTTTTCGACACAAAATTGCTTTTGTTATGTGAGCTCTATACATGAAATAAATATATGTTCTAATCATATTTCTTTTCGGATTTTGTTCCATGTAAATTACATTTCACTTCAGTTTACAATATAACCTAAGATTCAAACATTACATTATGCATTTTTGGAAGAAAAAAATTGTAAATATGTGAAGGGCAATTTTTGAAGTAACCCTTCCCATGAAATACGAGTAACCCTTCAAATTTTCTCGTTGACGAAAATGAAAATGAACATCGGCAACTTTACCGATGTGAGTAAATTGAGCCCATTCGCCCTTCCTTGTTCAAGAGGTCCTTTGGTGCAGGCTAGGGTTTACTACCTACATTGCAATAGGTGGACCCTTACAAACATAGCAAAGAGGTAATGAGAACCAGTGCCCGGGAAGTTTTTGGACATAGTCGGTCAAGATCCTAGTGATTCTAAATCCAGCCGGTTACATGTTGACGTCTTCCGGTTTTGCTTTATTCATTTGGGGTATATTATATAGATTCTTCTAAAATAATCGGTAATTTTCCGGAGGTCTCCAACTTCAACCGGTTATTTCTCAAACTCAACCGGTTCATCTGTAACTAACCGCCGGTTCTCCCCAAGCAGTGATGAGAACTAAGGTAGAAAGCGCCTATTAAATTAACGGACACTTTGAACCTTCATGTGTTCAGAAAGTTTCATAGAAAGAGATAAAAAAATAAATACCCACAAGGAGATTGGTGCAAGAAAATTTGACATCACGTGGCTTACATATGATCAATGCAAGTCAAGAATTCTTTGCGATCCAAAGTGGTTAGCATCCCCCCCCCCCCAAGAAGCTAGTGTCCAAGGATCATGTGGTTAACGGCTAGTGTTGAGCATTGAGTCACTCTTGTTTTTTCAACCACACTAGACAATTATTTGGTTTGGCCCACATTTATTCATCATTTCCCCCAAGTAAATGATTTTGCAATCACTAAGTGGCATGCCCGGTCCCATGTTGCTACAAGAAAAAAGATAACTAGCTAGAATCATACATTTATCTCTTTGCATGCAAGGTCATGCTCCAATCAAGAGGTGGACTCTTTCTAACAGTCATAACCGGGATTTGGAACTTTGGAACAAAAGATAAATGTTAGAATTGGGTCACTGAGGAATTTGGGCACTTCTACAATTATAACTTGCTTGTATCTAGAATGATTATAAAGGTGCTACATTTGAGTCGTTTAGAGTGATGTCTTTGTTTTACTATACACTAATATACCTCTTTGCTACATGCATAAGCAATTACCAGAAATTTGGAATGAAGACTAGACCTTCAAGAAAGCATAAACATCATAGTCTATAGATTTTGAAACAACATCTAATTTGTTTTCAGATAATGTAGAACTTACCCACCATAGTAAAATTTATGTTTATGCGGCATTGCTACCCTTAGAGTGTTGTCTAGTTCAACACTTTGAATGCTGAAAGTTCGCTTCCACATTTGATTGAGCATGGTCTACACCAATGTAAATACGACACATGGCAATTTTCTTTCCAAAAATGTTGTTTTTTTGTGTCAAACCAAACAACACCCCATGGGATTCAATTGTCATGTATAGCATGGTAGGCCCCAAGGGAGTGCATTACTTCTTTGACTTCATCATGTGACATGTGATGGCTTTAACAACAAGTGTTGGAATTCTATCGGGCCATATTTTATGGACATCTAATTATCATATGAAACAAACTAAAAATGAAACTTATTAAGTATGAGAAGAGTTCAAACTTAACACTTTGAGGACATAGTTCTTGTTTGTAGAATAAAAGAAAACAACAACAAAAAAAAATTCATGTACTTAGAGATCCTAGTGTTTCCTAGCCCAGCCGGTTACATGTTGTGATCTTTCCGTTACTCTTTACTAATAAGAGGAATATTCTATATATTCCTCTTAAATGATGGGTAATTTTTCTGAAGTCTTGAACTTCAACCGGTTATTTCTCAAACTCAACCGGTTCATCTGTAACTAGCGGTCGGTTCTCCCCGTTCATTGCTTTTAGAAAGTTCTGAATGAAATCACGAACTTGGCAGTGAGTCTCTTGAGACAGTGCGGTCACAGCCTTTACCAATAATATTATTACAAGTACAGTCATCAGCTCATCAGAACTGCAGCGAGGTTGGAAACAATCGGACCAGCCCATCCTGCAAGGAAGATATCAACATGTATATTGTCCCAAAGGCTGCTTCTAATTCTGCTTGCTACATGTGGCCGTTTCTTACAAAGTTTCCTTGGTCAAGCTACAGAAGCGGTGTTGCTACGGATCAGCTGACTCACTAGCAGTGCCGCCAGCACCAGACCAGATTTCCACGTATACCCAGCTGCATTACTATACCATTCCATCCACCCATCCATCAACGCCCAGCTTGCTAAATTAGCTACCTTCAATATCGCACATAATAACTGGAAGCCTCGTCCAGCACTCATATGCATTCTTCATGTGTCACATCCACCGCAGGTAGAGCCTTTAGGCACTCAAGATCCCATCACTTCTAAGTAGTTAACCCTGCAGACATCAATCTATCTACTGTGTAAGTTAGATAGATAGATATCTGGCGATGGCAATATCCACCCGGTGTGCCCATCATGGCCACCTTCAGCTCCCATTACTCGTTGCGGCCCTACTTGCAGCATTCTTCCTGGTGAGTGCACAGGAGCTTTTGGAGAATAATAACCGAACCAATGTGCAAGCTGAGGTCGAGGTGGGTAAAGCTGGGGAGCTGCAGGCAATATTGAAGCCGGCCGAAGATAATATCAGTACCGTGCAGCATCCGTTGGTCACCAAGGTACAGAGATTTTCACAAGCCTGCAGAATGTTGCTGTTGGAGATGTGTGAGCACTTAAAGATGGTTTTCGGCCGGCTCTCGTGATGTACTGGAGTTTTGGGGTTTGCCCATTGCCGGTGGGAGGAAAATGCTCCCAATCCGGTGTTTACGCTGCACGTTAGTCATTGTTGGGACTCTGTGAGGGTGAACAATTGCAGGCATGGTTGGGCGATTTTTGGTTCTGTGGATGCATGCCGATGATCAATTTTCTTGTGCCTGGGTTCAAAAATCTCCCAGAACTGGCTAGCCTCAGCTCGTTGTCAAAGGTTTGAAGGTCAGTTGATGATATAGTACACTATGACCTAACACCAGAACATGAATCATTGGTGGTAGATGACACTTGTGTTCTATGAAAGCCAGGACCTTGACGATGATTGATTTTCTCGTACTTGGGTTCAAAAACCTCCCGGATCTGACTAGACTCACCTCGTCTGTCGAGGGTTTGAAGGTCGGTCGATGATATGATAATGCAATATAACTTACCATCAGAACTCGAAACACCAATGTCAGATGACATTTGTGTCCTGTGGGTGCATACCACCTGCTTGACGATGACCGATTTTCTCGTACTTGGGTTCCAAATATCTCCCGGAACTGGCAAGCCCCAGCTCGTTTGTCGAGGATGTGAAGGTCGGGCCGCGGGCGATGATACGATGATGCACTGACCTAACCTCAGCACATGACTCATCAATGTCGGACAGCACTTGCGCTCTATGGATGTCACCTGTTTCACAATGACCGATTTTCTCATACTTGGGGCTCCAAAATCTTCCAGAGCTCTCAGCTGGCTAGCCTCAGCTCGTTTGTCGAGGATCTGAAGGTCGGTCGATGATACTATGAGGCACTATGGCCTAACATCAGAACACGACTCACCAATGTCAGGTGACATTTATGTTCTGTGAATGCATGCCACCTGCTTGACAATGACCAATTTTCTCGTACTTGGTCACAAAAATCCCCCGGAACTGACTAGCTCCGCTAGCTTCAGCTCGTTTGTCGAGGATTTGAAGGTCGGTCAAAGATACTATGGTGCACTATGACCTAACATCAGAAGAAGAACTCTGAATTCGGACGTTCGAACGCTAGACGACATTATGTGTTCTGTGGATCCAGTCCATGTTTGCCGAGGGTTTGAAGGTCGATGATCAACCACACTAGTGCTTTTTACATTGTTTAATGAGTGTTTTCTTTTGTATTATGACGCTGGACTGTAGGGACGTGCGCTTGAAGGAGACGGAGGAGACGGAGGAGGCGGTTCGGATGCCCCAAGTATGAGAAAATCGGCGGTTCAGAAAAACGGAAGAGGACCAAGAGGAGGACCTGGCGGATACGGTCCAGGTGGGGGTGGCCCATTTGGTCCGGGCGGAGGAGGTCCGGGTGGAGGAGGTCCGGGCGGAGGAGGTCCTCGTGGTCCGGGGGGAGGAGGTCCGGGTGGAGGAGGTCCTCGTGGTCCGGGGGGAGGAGGTCCGGGCGGAGGAGGTCCTCGTGGTCCGGGGGGAGGAGGTCCATTCGGCCCAGGCGGAGGCGGAGGAGGAGGTCCCGGCAGAGGGGGGCCTGGTAGGGGTCCTGGTGGTGGTGGTCCTGGTCCTGGTGATGGTAATGGTTACGGACCTGGTCGAGGTCGGGGTCCTGGTCGAGGAGGAGGAGGTGGAGGTGGAGGAGGCGGCGGTGGGGGTGGAGGTGGAGGGGGTGGAGGTGGAGGTATTCATCTCTCTTGCCATTTTCGGTTACAATTGAGACTTGCAAGAATTGCATTGGTTATGGTGTTGATGCCGATGCTGGATGGCACTTAACAGTGCACTGTGGTTTGTAAGACTTGGAAAAAATTAATTGGCTATGGTGTTGATGCCGATGTTGGTTCACACTTCACAGTGCACTATAATTTGTGAGGTTTGTCGATGTTGGGTCACACTTCTACAGTGCACTGTGATTTGTGAGACTTGCAAAAACTCATTGGTTATGGTGTTGATGCTAATGTTGTGTTACACTCCATAGTGCACTGCGATTTGTGAAACTTGTGAAAATTCACCGGGTACAGTGTTGATGCTTATGCATGTTTGATGGATTTGGCAATTTATTGTCTTGTGAAGTATAATATGTGATACTCGTGAAAACTCATTGACTATGGTGTCGATGCCGATGTTGGGTTACAGTTCACGGTGCATTGTAGTTTGAGAGACTTGCAAAACATTCGGTGGCTATGGATGGTGTTGATGCCAAAGTTGGGTTGCACTTCACCATGCACTGTAATTAGTGTAACTTGCAAAAATTCATTGGTTAAAGTGTTGATGCCGATGTTGGATGACTTTGGCAAGTCTCGAAAATTATAGTGCACTTTGAAGTGTAATTTGTGAGACTTTTAAAACTTCATTGGCTATGGTGTTGATGCCGATGTTGGGTTACATTTCACAATTCACTGTAATTTGTGAGACTTGCTCAAACTTATTGGCTATGGTGTTGGTGTTGGCTAATATTGGATCATTTTGGCAAGTCGCACAAGTTTATAGTGAACTCTGAAGTGTAATTTGCGAGACTGGTGAAATGTCATTGACTATGGTGTTGATGCAGATATTGAGTCACACTTCACTTTGCACTATAATTTGAGAGACTTGCAAAACTCATTGGCTATGGTGTTCATGCCAATGTTGGCTCACACTTCGCATTGCACTGTAATTTATGGGACTTGCTAGAATTCATTGGCTATCTTGTTGATGCCAATGTTGGCTCACACTTCACAGTGCACTGTAATTTGAGAGACTTCCATAACTTCATTGGCTGTGGTGTTGGGTTACACCCCACAGTGCACTATGAGACTTGCAGAAAGCCATCGGCTATGGTGTTGATGCCGATGTTGGATGGTACATCACAGTGCACTATAACTCGAAACTTTCAGGTTGACATGTGAAAACCGACATAAAGTCTTGGCTTGTACCATGCTTGAGCTCACTCGTGAAGTTTTTGATGCTTTTTTTACGAGCAGGTGGTGGAGGCGGAGGCGGAGGAGGTGGAGGTGGAGTGTGCATTGGGTACTGCCCCGGTGCTGGCGCCGGTGGAGGCGGCGGAGGAGGAGGGGGTGGAAGCCCTCCCCAACGTAAGGAACCTTAAGTGCAGAGCAATTTCCATGTCGCCACTTGCAATCAAATGGTGATTAATAAGTACTGGCAAGCTACATAGCTTCGATCAATGTATTCAAAATAATAACTAATACTCTTAACTGTGCATTACTTATAACAGCTATTCTTCCACATAAAGGCAGTATTATAATTATGTTGAGAATGTAAAACAGTTGTTGATGTGATGGAAGTTGGGGATTCAATCAACTTGAAGAAGTGAACCACCAATCTGCAGGATGGTGATCGGCGGCAGGATGGTGAGGCGCTGAATCGCTTTGAGCCTCCAGCCCAAGTTAAAGAGAAAGGGGCGCTGTATCCAGTGCAAATGTTAGAATGTTACAGAGTGCTCTGCTATGAATTGAACTGAGTCGAGCTTATGAACAAGCTAGATTTTCTTTGGGAGAGTGGCATATTTGCAATCTGTTTTACATCATTGGATTCATATTTTCAATTCATTGGATTTTCTTCAGTGTGCACATTCACATGGTTGGGATGTACTGGGGTACACTTTGTAGATTTCATATCGCCACTAATACAGAGGTATTGCGCTTAATACATTAGAGTTATCCTCTCCAGACCTCTTGTTCTTGGTAGGGAGTTTCACCCCACTTTTGACAATCTAAAATGTTCTAGTGTTCAAGCAGTGTTGGAAGCCCCAGTTCTGGACAAATTTTGGGGAGGTGTTTGACTTTTGGCCAAGAGACGATTATATAAAAATGATCACCTTATCAAACTTTTGAAGCACCATTTTAGGTGCCTCCAAAAGTTTTCCATGAAAATTATTTTATATGGCCAAACTCAAACTCCTCTCCTTCATTTCACCAAAAAATAAGGATTCTGACACCACCTGAAAACTCCTTAAACATTATAAATTTTCAAAAGAGGGGTGGAACTTCCTACCTAAACATGAATTTTTGAAAGACTTTATGGATAACTCTTTTAGTAGCAAGCTTAACTCAATCACTGGATAGAGAATAAGTACACTGAACATGATATTTAGTGTCATACGGTATCTTATGTCACTATGGTAATTTTTTGGATGACACTTCTTATGAATAAGTGAACGAATATTGTCATGGATGATGGATGAGTTCATCCATTAGCCAAAACCCTACCTTCTCTTGTCAGCAATTTGTGATGAAATATTATCATGGTTGATGGAAATTTGGATGAAAAATCACTTGGTAAGTGACAGTAATAGTAACACTGTAAATTTATAATCCCAAATTTTTTTTACAAGAAAAAACAAATAATGTTGAATTAACATTTAGTGTTGGTGACACTACACCGCAGTTTACAGTTAGTATTGAGCAACACAATTACAATTGCTGACACTAAATATTATATTTAGTGTAGTACTCTTAATTGTGTTTGACTGATAACAGCCATCCACACATAGGCAGTATAATTATGCTGAGAATGTAAAACAGCTGTTGTTGTGATTGAAGTTGGGAAATCACTCAATAACCAATTGAACAAAATTCAAGATAAAGCGTCAAGTCAACAAGGTGACAAATTCTTAAAGTTTTGATGCTGCGAAAGGAAAAAACATTCAGTACCTTGATGTCTGAAGCGTACACCAAACATTGTCTTGCACTGGGTCTCGATAGGTGTACTACCAATCCCACTCAGTTATTTACATGTATCAAATAACCACCTATTCACTGACTCGCTCTCTGCAAGCTCCTCAAGTAACTGTTCTAGTGAATACGTACCAAAGCCTGGCAACATTTACTCTTCTGTGATTTTGCAACTGGAACTGGCATGGCGTGAGCATGAGAACATGAGTCCACTCTGTTACACCTCTCACCTTCTAGATGCTTTTAACAATATAGGTACACCTTCTAGATGCTTTCCACAATATTGGTATACCTTCTTATGACCCTTGACGAAATATGGTGCGAACGTCTGCTGATACAAATCAGTAATTATGAAAGCTAATTAGGATTCGACCAATCCAAATTAAGAACGAAAACCAATATCAAAAAGAATAGAGAAAACAATAAAGACAACATCACATCCTTGTTGATCCATGCTCATCTTCAGTAATGGAGAACATTTTTGTGAACCAACAGTCCCAAATCAACCCACAGAGACATTCGTTATTGCAGTCCCATGAATACAGAAACCTAGAATACAAAATATGGCATGTCTGAAGATATCAGCAACACGGCACATGTTAACATACAGGACTCTTATCTGAAGCGTCAGCATTTGTCAAATCTTCATTATCACTAGACAGGCAATAATGTTCTGCACTAAATATAATTAACTTTTACAACAATGCCTTGCATGGGTGTACATATTTCACCCAGAGCCACAACGCTACTTAGAGTAGAGGTGCCCATAACCAATCACTAAGAGGTCCTGTGCCAAATCTGGAGAAGTACTGTATAAGGGGGTGAAAAAATTTCCCATGTAGGAATATACAAATCAGGAGGACTACAAAAATTTTGGTAATTTAATTCCTTAAAAAAAAATTACTGTGAATTTTTGAAGCCAAAAGTTGGTTGGACATGTTACCAAATTATGTCTAGAGTATGCCATAACCACTCATTTTGAGACAAATTCTTCCTCACTTTAGCACTCAAGACCAGGGACATGTGTCATGGCACTATCAATTCCTTGGTGATACCATAATCGAAGTTGGAGACTTAGGGTTAGTTTCCATGTAGGCAGTTTAGCCCACCAAATTCTAGAGTAGAGGCGCCCATAACCAATCACTTAAGAGATTCTGCACCAAATCTAAAGAAGCATAATGTGGTGCAATTTTTTCCCATGAAGGAAAATAGAATCAAGAGGACTACAATTTTTTTGGTAATTTAGTCCTTCAATTGAAATTACTATGAATTTTTGAAGCCAAAATTTGGCCTGAACATATTACCAATGTCTAGAGTTTGTCATAACTGCACAGTTTAACCACTCATTCCTCCTCACTTTAGCACTCAAAACTAGGACATGTGTCATGGTATTATTGGCTCCAACCTGATCGAAATTCATCTGCCCTATAGATTGCCGATGGGGTCCTAATCAGGAATAGGTGCCTCTACTATAGTGGAAATAAAGATTCCACCAAGTGGAATCTACATTTCCACTAGAATCTAGTGGGCAAGCAACCTACATGGGAACTATCCCTTAGAAATTGTGAAACGTGGAGCCTTATTTAACCACCCACGAAAAGAACCACCAAAATCAATCCCAGCTTGATCAAAATCATGGCACCCTATAGGATCCCAATGGGGTCCTGATTAAGAATAGGTGGCTCAACTCTACATGATTTCCATGGCATCCTAACCCTTGGTAATATGGTAAACATCCACCTCCAAGGTCGAGGCATCCAAAGTCAACCAGGTCCATTTAACCGCTCACTAGGGTCATGTAAATGCCAACATGGATGAGATCAATATTTTTTAGGCGAATGGAGTTAAGGTTTATGTGGTGGCAGCTTGTAATTGATTACCCTCATATGAGTTTTGACAACTGTCCTAGCCAAGAATTAGCATTTAGATGAGCATGTAGATGAGCATTTATGAGTAACCTATAGATCAATTGTGTGTGACCCTAAACTTTACCGCTTCAAAATTTATTGCAATCTCCGTATTCATTAAAAAATTAAAATTTTGCATTATTTTTAGAATATGTTCTCTTCGCAAGAAAAATAATTCCCCGCTATTACTCCTCCTAAACAGATGCAAACTCTCTTATTTATCGGTTATATATGCCTCAACCTTAAAATCTAAATAGCACTCCAATTCAATGAAAACACGTCTTTAAAAAGGCTGTGACATAAGTTGCATAAGGAAAAGACTAATCCTGTAATCGCCTCAGGCATATGCTATTACATCATCACCAAACAAATTCCTCCTTTGTAAAGTCACATTTATTAAACTTTCACACTTGCCACAACTGACAAAACCTGTAACCTACAACTACAAGTCCAACTGAAGTAATCGTCTCTCTACTTTCTCAACTGAAACCGTTGGTCTCATCTGCAAAAATACTATAGCCGTTTCAATTGCCGCAATGCTGTCACTCAGTATTGTCTACCAGTGCTTCTAAACCAGTAATTGGCAAAGATTCACCAGCCAATGGGCTTGTTGATCAACTTTGTTGGGTTTGGTGAGCAAGTCATAATGGACTCTAGTGGGGGTATATTTAGGAACTGTAATTGCACATTGTGGAAAGAACCAGGTCCCTTTCAAGCGTATCCTGCAGGTTGAATTTTTTTTTTTGATGAAGACCGTGCCAGTAACTCCTTGGTCTTCTCTAATACACCAAAAAATATGGAGCCTCCAAGACCAATCCACAAGGTTCGAGGTCCAACACCCTGCCACAGAGAACCCAGCACCATCTCATTGCAGAAATCCTAATGTAAGAGTACAGCCAATGCATTGAATGTATGAGATAGGAAAGAAGCTCACCCCCAGTTTACCCCTAACCCAGCAGATCAATTCAATTGTTAAATTGTACTTTGGAATCATTAACCCACCTGGAGCAAGGTACTAGCACCCTCTTCTTTGACAATCTTTGTAATGCAGTCGGCAATTCCCTTATATTGCCCATTAACTCCCTGCATGAAACCGGAAAAAATCAAGAAGCAATCTTTTGCAGTAGCAGAAAACTGAAGGCATCTGGGTTCTATGATCTACAACAAAAAAAGACATTTGAGATTAATTTAGTAGGAATAACTGCATTATCTCCCACTTGAGAAATGATTGGAGTCAACTCAAGTTAAAAACCTGAATCATGAGTCTCGTCTTGATGACATCGAGTGGAGTAGTCACAGCACCTGTAATTGCACCTACAAGAAAACTCAAACGGAAATTCTTCATTTTCTCAGGCCGGAGAGTGGGTGACCGTAACGATTCATCATGAACAAATACAAAATTAAACACTCTGCTTACAGACTAATCTTACAAATTCCCCTAAGTTAGCCTAAACACTTTCAAACATTACCTGCTATTGCACCAATAAGAGCAGCCTCTGGATCATTGATCTCTCTTCCAACCTGAGGATCATACAAGGTCTTCCTTTAGTGATTACATACAACAGAGACTCTAGTGTGCACATAAGTGCTAAGGTAGATCTAAAAAGTGAAACAGAAGCCCAGAAGTACATACATGTCTACTATATCCAATTTTTAGTTGCTCATAGATGCAAAATTGGAAGGCATCAAAAGGAAGATCTCGCAAAAGAAATGATCCAAATCCCTGCCAAACACCAGACATAGCACTGTGCATTAAGGTCTTGTGTCTTAATGTCAGGAAGTATAAGTGTACATGCCAGATTTATTTAAGAGCACCTTTCATAACTCATGTTGTTAGATGCATCAACAAAACCATAAACCCTAGATGTACACAAAATAAGCTCAGACCTTCAGGAAGATGATCTTCAAAAGGAACATGCAAAACCTGATTTATGCGAAAGAAAAAGTGTGAACAACACAAGCTACATTCAAATGTCAATTAGAAACTTACAGCGTACAGACCCCGGACACCTTCCTGCGCCACTATTTGACATACTGCTCCCTGGGCTGATGCAAACTGCCCTATTTGCATCCTTTGTTTGACAACCTGTGCAATTGATGAAATTTACCAAGGGATTCTCATCAAAGAAACTGCTTCAGATAGTTAATCAACAGTAGCAGGTACAATATCTTCATTGACCAGAACACACAAGAAATAAGGTAACTAACAAAAAATGGAGTCCCGATGGAGTTTATACCACAGTACAAGAAGTATGATCAGTGTTAAGTGCCGACTCAACAGAATGTCAGATGTCTCAAACTACAATCTGAGTCCGTAGGTAATTCTAGTCATGGAGAACAAAAGGTCCAGTATGTTGTACCTCAGTGGGGACTCGAATTAAAGATGACATTGTACCTCCAGCAACTCCTGCTGCCTGTTGCAAATTGCACAAATGAAAAAACAACTAAAGTATCTACCTAGTTCACCATAACTAGAATCATCTACGCACAGTACAATGATTGTGCCGATAGGTTAACATTGGAAAGAATTTGTACCAGATGAGCAAGTGAACTCAGATGGTCCGGGAAGAAGTTGAGAAGGGTTCGCTTCACAGGCTCGTACACTCCCACAAAAACCGCCGATGCCCTGTTGATTTGCCCCAAAAAGTAACTGTGCATAGGTGGTAGGAGAAATTATGCAGACTCAAATATTCTTGCTACTCTTAAAAACGACAACTTTCTAGTTATAGTACAACCAATATACTCATGTCTTTGGGTACTCTATAATTAAACATATCAGAATCTCCAAATAATAGAGTTATCGTCTAACTCAACATAACTTTTCTTTGGGAGTTGGTTGTTTTGCATATGACACCTTCCATGTACAGTAAATTTTCAGTGCATGCTTGGAGGTAGTGTGGAGGTTTGAACAAAGAAAATTCTACATGTATCGGTTCATTGAGGGTCAAACTCAATTTGGCATCCCAAGAGGTTTTAAAAAGAGTTTGGCCCTCAATGAACCCAAATAGATTGCTCTTCATTCAAATTCAAACACTACTTTGAACATGCACCATAAGTGGAAAGAAATTATTGCTTTTGTATGCAAAACAACCAATATAAAATCGTAGGGGAGGAACTCCTGACAAAATTTCCCATCGAGTTAAAGGATAACTCTAATCTGCTGGATATTACGAGGACAAGTAGTTGATGCCACGGGACTTTGCTAAGACAAACTGTGACAAGATAACCGATTTTGGGCTGGGAAAATCGAGAGTGGGAGAATCATTTCGTGCAGCACAATCAATAGTCAAGAATAGGTTCATGACGGCACCAAAATTGAAGAAATTCTATGAAAACATCCGAATCAGCATCTGTGGCACCAAGCGACCAGAAAAATGAGCATTGATTTTTACAATTCCGTTCAATTCAAGTTTTAATTTTGGTTTGTGAGGTCCGAGCCTAGGGCGGACCTTCCAGAAATTCTGGGGCACCCTTGCGGGCACCGCAGGGGGGTTGGAAATAGTTTTCAACCAGCAATTGACGCGTCTCGGTTTCACCTCATTAACTGCGTCATTGCCCCAAGCGCAAAGATAAGGAAGAACGCGAGCGTGGGGCCACTTATACAAACCCACGACTCGTTTCTGGACAACCGATATGGGATAAGTTCCTATCGGATACACTCCTGAGAAAGTAAGTTAGAGTTCAGTTACTGAAATATTTATTCGTCAGACAGAGAAATATGTTTGCTCTTTGCGGCTGATGAACAAGTATTACTCTTTTCTCCTGCTCTTCCAACTTGAATTTAGGGTCTGTGTGTTTTAAGCAACTTTAGAGTCATGTACAGTTCCATAGGTTTTAGATTGGATGGTTTACGATTTAGGGTTTAGGGCTTAGGGTTTAAAGCAATTCCTATGGCCACCGTTAAATGATTATCTAAATAATCGGCTTCCAAAAAAATTTGGGCCAATGCTGCATGCTCATCCCACCCATAAAGTCCATATACATCATAAATCTTCATTAGCCACCAATTAATGAGAGTGAAACAACCCTCTAAAGTCCTCAGTCACTCTATTTCTGGGGGCGGGTAGGGATTTACAGGATTGCATCTCTCTCAACAACCAGTGGACAAAAAGATTTTGATAACAATTGGGCTTTGTGGGTTGGAGGAGCATGCAACTTTGCTCCAAAAAAAACTAGAAAGCCAATTAATGAGAGAACAATTTTACAGTGATTATTGGAGACGCTCTTGAGTAGACCTTTAACAGCTAGTCACCTTCACCAAGTGACCAAGGCAGAAAGGAAGATTTAGAGCTCATTAATAATATTGCAAGTAAGCACAATCTAGCGAAGGCCCATACTCTTTTGTCTGAGATGTCAATATGGCAAGGTTCAACACACTGATAAACTCTGAAAAGAAAGGAAACAAGAGCAGAAAGAGTCACATTCCAAGAAGAATTGATTCAAGTGTGAAAGAAGGATGGTTACGAACGGCAAAACACCAACAAGATTGCCTGCAAGACCTGAATAGAGTCCTTCAAACAACGTCTTCCCTCCTAATTGTGATGCCTGCCAGTCAATGGACGAGAACAAAACCCCAAAGATGGTGAATCCAGCAACAGTGAACTCAAAACAACTCAACATAACCTTCTCTACAACTTGATTCCAGCTCTTTGCTGAGAAATTTTATCATTACATTATTGAAGAACATTGTAACAATCGGATTCTAAACTACTGAAATTGGTGTCAGAAGGAAGAGACCTGAAGGCGAGTCTTTATTGTATCGATAGGGTACAGAGCTGCCTCGACTACCACACCTGCTGTGGCCCCTGCCACAGCTCCTTCTGTTTCATCACACAACAGGAAGTCGGCTCTAATGTCACATTTTATATGAAAATGTACACATGTAATAGAGTTATCCTGTAATTCAGCAGGAGTTTTGGTCAGGAGATGGTTGTTTTGCATACAACACTTTCTGTGTTTGGTAAGTTTTGGTGCATGCTTGGAGTTGGTATGGTGGTTTGAACAAAGAACAATCCACATTGGCTCATTGAGGGCCAAACTCCTTTTGGCATGCCAAGAGGTCCTAAAATGACCAAAAGTCCCATTGAATCAATGGATAACTCTAATAGCCACTTGGAGTTTCAACAAAGGAAGCCCACAAGCAACAAACATAAACTTCAGAAACTTGAGTGCATTTCAATGGAATTGCTGAATTTGAGTACAAGCTAAAAAAGTGAGACTGCTCACCATACAGAGTCTGTAAAAAATTTGTAGACTTCTTGATTTCAGGAACTAGTGAAGCCACAACCATTAGAAGAGGCCTTTGTCTGGATTCATGTCCTATTTTCTGTCTCTCCTTCCTCTTGAAGCCATCTGACAGAATGTTCCACTGCAATTACTACATGTACTGCACTGCTTCTCCTCCTCCTTCGTCTTCTTCTTTAATAATTTCAAGACTTCTCCTAGGTTTAAGAGTTCGCATGTATCTTGACAACATTGTGACCTAAAAATAGGCAAAGTAGACTTCCTATTTGCAAATGAAAGTAGACTACACAAATTCAGTGGACATTTTTTTGTATAAACATTGGAGATCACATAGAATGAGCAAAGCCCGGTTGAAGGTAGTTTTTAATCACCACCACATATGCGGAGAGGGTACCTGACAAGGAAAATCCTGAAGCACCGTTGACACCATTACCCTGCATCAAGTCCATCACGCAGAATTCTCCTCTCAGAAAAAGAGAATCGTTGTACTAAGACTATAATCGGTTCAAATACCTCAATCAAATTCAAGAAGCCCTCGTGCCAATGCAAGTACAACTATGACGGAACTATGACAACTATGAGCGCCGATACACTGAAATTAATGCAAGTGGCAAATTACATAAAATCAATAATAGACATCTTTACAAGGGTTTTCCCTATTCAACTTGCACATTCAAGCACCACTTGAGATCTCAGTGTGAGCCTCAGTTTTCAATTATTACTAGCAGGATGAGCTTCCACACAGCCCTGAAGAGATTGTGGCAGCTAAGAATGTTTAGCCACGTCCTCTCAGTGTAAACATTTGTTTAGTCATGAATCAAAGCACCTCACCCTCATGCTGCTGGAAACAGTGGAAAATCTCACACCAAAAGGACGGTATCATCACTTCGATGTGCTTCACTTGAATTTTATTCTGTGAGTCGCAATGCCTAATTTTTTTTCTGAAATGTTGTCAAATCCATTTTCCAGACAGAGCATTGGACTAATAAGCTTTGGTACAAATTTTGGTCCAAAGACTCCAAAATAACTTGAGGTTCAAAGAAGAGAAATGTGGGAAAGCCATCCAGCAAGCTCAAATTTCTGCCAACATTCTGTCAACTTGGAATTCAACAAAAAACCCAATTCTCAAAACAATTGAACTCAATAATGTGGCTTACCCGGTGGAGAAGGTAATGGGGCTGTGGTGCGCCTGGATTCCTAAAGGAATGAAGCTCCTCCATGGATCCTCCATAAGTGTAAGAGCCAATGGCCTTCGATTGTGAGCTTGGGCGGCTCAAGCGCAGCATGGACACCGCCATCTCACTGCAAATTTTGCAAACAAGAAGCAGTGGGCTGTCTGTCTATCCCAGCGACAAAAACCGCAACATCGAGGCACACTTTTATGAAGGAAAGTGCGAGACGGTGACTGCTAAAACCCAAAACCCTGAGCTGTGCTTGACATTAATCTAAGCTTTGCTTAACCCTGAGCATTGCCTAACCATCCACCTTTAATGTGACTTAAGTAGTGTGGAACCTCAACATAAAACCTAACTGGCCACTTCATGCTTAACTTAAGGATGAAGAAAGTTACCAAAAACATCTATAATCTAAGTTACCTACTAAGCGTGTGGGTGTCATTGCCACCGGCTCCGGCCACTTGCAAAATTTTGAATGTATATGTTTACTTTGTATCTTATCCCTTTTCCCTGATTTTCACTCCTATGTTGTCTTATGTCCAGTTTTTGGTTTAAATACACATTTACTTTTACTTTGATCTATTCTTTGTAATGAAAGGAACTGACTTGAAATTGATATTAGAGTCCATGAAGCCAAAAGGGTAATGGGACTGGAAGTACATCAAGATGGTTTTACACCAACTAATTTCTTAGAGTGGCGGAGTTGGTAGCCTCCATAAGATAGATTAATGTCAACTTCATGATCAGATTGAAAGAAAGACTTGAGGTTCATGAATACTACATTCTCAAAAAGTGATGGAAACTTATCTAATGGGGTTATATAGGGGACACTCCAACACAAAGTGTGCCTCATTTTCAATTATATTACAAGAGCCAAAGTGGTATAGTCTATTGTCTCTAGAGATAGGGATACTCAACCACCATCCAATTTCAATTGCACACCTATGGTTCAAGGTGCAGTAAGCAGCAATGATCTTGTGTTTGTGGTGTCAATAGTTGCTTCCAGTAAAATTCACATTCATATTTGAGAAAATCCTTGAGGTGGAGGCAATCTAGTTTCTTCCATGAGAGATGGAAAGAATTCCAATCTTAGGCAAGAAAAGCCTCCTTGATATCATCTAATACAATTTCTAATGATGTTGAGTTGTCATGGGTTTCCCAATGAGACAGACCCCATGATGCCTTCCACATGGCTATCGACTTGTGCCAAGTATTAAATCCTTGTTTTGCCATGTTATAGGAAAGCAAGGTTGCTTGACTAACTAACCAAGAGCAGTGTAGGTGGACAAATTGTTGTTGAAAACCCATGGTGAGCATATAACTCTACGGGGAGTTTACAAAATATGACAAGTTGTCAAAGAACATATTTTGACGTGAGACATCATATGCATCTTCATGCCCTCCTTGAAAACCTTCCAATGAAAGTTTTTTCAAGTTGCCTCCCCAAATTTTAGTATTGTATGTGAAAGTTGGAAGCACCAAAGCCTTGAATAGAATCGAACCACCTATTCCCGATCAAGACCCCATTGGGAATCTACAGGGTGCCATAATTTTGATCAGATTGGGACGAATTTTGGTAAATTATTTTCGTGGGTGGTAAAGATAAGGTTCCACATTTCATGGTTTCTAAGGATTAGTTTCCATGCAAGGCGCTCACCCACTAGATTATAGTGCAAATGTAGATGCCACCATGTGGAATCTATATTTTTACTATGATCTGGTGTATGAAGCGGTTTTCATGGAAACTAACCCTATTCTCCAACTTTGGTTATTGTCACCAGTGAATTAATAGTGTCATCACACAAATCCCTACTCTTGAGTGCTAAAGTGAGGAGGAATTCGTCTCAAAATAAACAGTTATGGTAGACTATAGACATTGGTAATGTCGCGCACCTCTTCATGAAGAGTGCCCGCAACACCATGGGCACAAGGGGGACCCCGGAGTAACACCTGAGACTTGTGGCATCCTAGGTGAGAGGGCCCAAGTGATCCTAGTGTGGGTGAGGGCCCCAGGAATTGAGAACGCCTCCCACCCACGGAAACTAGGAGTCACAAACGTTAGGCCATGAGCATTGGATAGTTTATGGTGTTTGGATTCTAGAATGCTCAAGGACTCCCCAATCGGAGGTATGACCTAGAAGATATGGCAACTTGTGTCGCGTACCTCTCCATGAGGAGTGCCTGAAATACCATGAGCACAAGGGGGATCCCGGAGTGACACCCGGGACTTGTGGCGCCGTTGGTGAGATGGCCCAAGTGATCCTAGCGTGGGTGAGGGCCCCGGGCGTTGCGAACGCCTCCCACCCACGGAGACTAGGAGGCACAAGAGTGAGGCCATAAGCTATGCATAGCTTATGGTGTGTCAATTCTAGAATGCTCAAGAACGCCTCAATTGGAGGTGTAAGCTAGGAGGTATGGCAATTTGAGTGGGGCGATGTCCCGGGACAGCAGTGGCCTGGTACAACAGTGGCTTGGAAGTGGCTCCCGGGACTGTAAAGCTTTGAACAGGCATAACTTCGTCAATACTTTCCCGAATGTGGCAAGTGAGTAGTCCATTGGCATCTACGTTTCACGTAGATGACGATGGAGTGGTCAAATGTTACCATTAGAGATCATATGAGGAAGTTATGGGGTTATGAAGCTGTTGGGGGCTTCCAACCCCAACGGCTAAGGGAAAATGTCTACTTGGCCCCAGCTCTTGGGAAAGAGAGAAAATGTTACTTGACGGTGGGGTAGGGGCCCTGTTTAGAGTCCTAGAGGTTTATATGGATGAGGTGGTGTGGCCGAACCCACCCGAGGCCGAACGGCACGGCCTCCATAGGCATTGGCCCAATGTGAGGGCATAGTTGACTAGTACGGCTCGGGTTGTTGTAGTGTTGCTCTGGCAACGCGATGATCAATATAAGATTGGACTTCCATGGATGGAAGTCCACATCTAAGAATTGGTTACCGATTAAGGGGTGAGTCCCGAATGAAAGAGTAGAAGGGTTGGTCCCCCTCCTATGGATTAAAAAGGTCCGCGGTATTGGGAAAGCTAACTTTTGCATCGCGGTATGCGAAGGGTTAGCGCTCATAATCTTTGCTAGAGTTGAAAAATGACCAAGTTACTTAAAGGGAGTTAGCAAGGGTTGCGATAATTTGAGTGGGGCGTTGCCTAGGGACAATGCCCAACACTCCAAGGGACGTTGTGGTGGGATAGTAGTGACCTGGGAGTGGTGCCCAAGATTGTCAGGTTAGAACAACCATAACTCATACAAAACTTGCCCAAATGGGGCAAGTGAAGAGTTCATCGGCATCTACGCGAAGAGTACATGTTGATGGACTAGTCGCTTGATAGAATCAAAGATTGGACAACAAAGTTATAAAGGTTTGAAGCTGCTGGGGGGCTCCAGCCAAAACAACTAAGGGAAAATGTCTATATGGTCCCAACCCTTAGGAGAGAAACAAAAGGTTACTTAACGGTGGGGTAGGGGCCCTACCCAAAGTCCTAGAGGCTTATATGGGTGAGGTGGTTTTGTTGACCTACCCCGCCCGCTACAGAACAACATGGCCTCCATGGGCATTGGCCCAACGTAGGGGCATAGTTGCCAAGTATGCTTCGGATTGTTGTAGTGTTGCTTCAGTAGCGCGATGATCAACTCAAGATTGGACTTTCATAAATGGAAATCCACATCTAATCATTGGCCACCTACTAAGGAAAGAATCCCGAATGCATGTGTAGGAAGGTTTGGTCAACTTTGAAATGACAAGGTAAGGAAAGTCAGAGCAATCCTAGATTTCCAACAAATACAAGGAGATGGCAAGCAATACAAATGTTTGATGCATGGGTACTTGTCTTATAAATACATATGAATCAATACCGTTAATTTGCCACATGCCAAACGATTCATCAAAGAGTTTGAAGACCGCAAGGTATTGGAAGCTAAAGTGTCTAAGTTAACATGAAATGCTACAAAATGAAAGTTGTCGTTCTTAATAGACAACAAAGATATTTTGAAGGATGGTCATCTTGTAACTTCGGACCTAGAAAAAAAAAGATGAGTTGTCACGGGAAGTGATTGATCTCAGTCCTAACGAACGACTAGTCCCGAAATCAAAATGTAACAAGTATCAACTACAAGGCCACATCCAAATCAAGTGGTAACATTGGCCTAGATACCAACATTTTTAAGTGGGGGAAGATGCCCCGAGAACACTTAAGACAAGAGAATAGTGATGCACAGTCCCAATGCATGAAGACAAGAGAGTCCAAATGCGGAGGGTAAACTTGGTCTAACCATGATATCCGTTACTTACATTTGACAAGGTAAGGTCACTATGGCTAAGAGTAAGGGGAATTAAGAGAGGTGGTTGACGAAGACTAACTTGAGGACTGGTGCAAGAAACGGGGTGGAAGGAGCGCGGTTTAACCTTCACCTCGAGTCATCACAAAATGGTGGTGGTCCAAACCATGAGGCATGACGACTTAGCTTCATTCTCAAATAGGGATGGGGAATGCCACATGTGAAGCTTAATAAGGGGGTACATTCACAATAACACGAGCCAACCCCGCCGAGTTATAAGGACTCTTGATGAGTGCTTAGAAAATAATATCTTCAATTTATGTAGATATTAGAAAATTTTAAGGACATTTTGCGACATATTTTGAACATTTTAGTACATTTTAGTCCTTATTAACGATTGGTTACGACCATATTTTAGTCGTTTTGGAGTACCAATAACTTCCCAAACATCGTCAAACTTTAGTATATTGTATAATGACATATATTATATGTAGTTACTAATTTGTATTGCATTATCAATTCATATGATAAGATTATTGCTTAACAATCCGTTAAATTAATCATTGGTTACAGTTTTCGTGGGTCGTGTTATTGTGAATGTACCCAAGGACATCAAGTTTTTTAAATATGGAAGGATGTAAGACTTCTCAAATGCGGAGGGACATTGAGGTGATTGGGTTGCATCCAGTGCAGGCATGACATCGGGTGTACAAGGGCAAAACCCGGTTGGAAGATGTGTATTAGGTGGACAAATTAACACAAATGGTAAGGTGGCATGTGCCCACATGTAGGTGCAAAGGACGCGAGGTAGTTGGGCTACATTGCACGGTGAGGATCTAAGTCAAGAACTCATAGCACGCCTTGGAGACGTAGCAAAACCGTGACTACTACACTATTGTGTCTAATTAGTGTGGGCCACACTAATTCCTAATAAAACACGCTAATTTCAAATTATAATTTAGAGTGGCCCACACTAATTTCAAAGGTGAAAAATTTGTGTGGGTTTTGTCGTTTCCACAATTGGATGAAACTTCATAATTCCATCCAATTGTGTTTGAAGACTTTCCCCACATTGACCTACACTAGAAGAAATCTTGTCCATTTCAACCCTCCTTGCGACTAGGCCATCAAGACTAAACCAAGAAAATGCATAAACAAATCAATTCGGTTGGGAATCGGGGGGCACCTTCCATGGGTACACCACGGGTACCTTCCGGTTGCCTACCAATTGAATTGTTTATGCATTTTCTTGGTGCGAGTCGCAATGGCCAAGGGTTGAAATGGACACGATTTCTTCTAGTGCTAACGGAGGTTGTTTGCGGAGAACCCTAACACACACGGATGGATGACATTACATTTTTCATCCAAAGTGACCCAAACACTTGAAATTTAGTGTGGGCCACACTAATTTCCAACCCACCTGCATTTCCCACCCACACTAATTAGACACAATAGTGTAGTCGGTTGGGCCAAGTGGTAGTGGCCCGTGGGTTGAGTCGCATGATACTCTAAGAAAGAGTGAACTAACCTTGGGAGGCCAAGGGGAGTTGGAGCATACTAACATGTGTTGTAGGTTTGTGCAGGTTTAGGTGCTCGTAGCCACGAGTAGGACGTAGGACGTGACATAGAGGTACATTACAGTGGTGATGGTGAGGTCGTCATCCCATTATTTCCCACCGTTCTTACTTTTTAAAAATAAAAAATAAAAAATAAAAAATTCCAAAAGAAAAAGGGCCACACGTCAAAGATTGATCTTCAACTCCCCCTCCCACCCTAATAATAATAATAATAATAAGAAAATAATAAGAGGTGATGTGGAGACGGGTGCAAGCATAGTAAAGTGGACCAAAAAAGTGCTCCGGTATATGAAAGCTATGATTTTCTTGGTCAAACGCCTATAAGTAGTAGCAAAATGTTGTTTAAAATAGATTATTTTTCATGATGACCTCTATTTTTAAGTTAGGTACTCAAATATAGAATATCAATATGAGATCTTCAAAACCTATCATCAAAAGTGACGCGTAAAAGCAACTGACTAAATATAGTTTTGAACGTAAATTTCATGACCTTAAATATTTTGAACTTGGAATTTCTTTTCATATTCCTTGAATTCATTATAAACTTGAGGTCATCGTAAATTTTTTTTCAAAAATTCATCAATTTAATGTAATGTAATTGTATTTTAAACAAGTTTTTGACAATTATCTTTTCAATGACACCCACTTGCACCACCACTTGCACCGTCTTCTAAAATACATATACGTTGTTTGAAATTGTTTTTTGTGAACATAAATTGCTTGGCTTTGTAGATTCATATGTTTTCTAAATGTTTATGAATTTCTATTTCATAAAATTCAAAGGTAGTATATAGTTTTGGATCACTTTCACTTAAACCTGAGCAAGGATCAAGAGCTGTCCACTTTACCGTGCTTCCACCCAGACCTACTAAACAAGGGCCAAACTAAAAATAAAAAATAAAAAGTATGAAACTGACTATTTCATTCCATATTAATATAAATTTACAAACTGTATTAATCTTCAAGTACACTAATATGTACAACTAAGTTGCCTTTGTGAATAGGTTACCACTTTACCTATGCAAATTACCTTGGGTCAAAATCAAATTATAAAAACTTATAACTTTGTTTATCTATCTATATAGCAACCACAATTAATAAAAAATAAAAAAATCATGTTTTTAAACTATGGTAATAAAAATGCAAAATAGTGTGGAATGTCAATAAATTAGCATGGGGCAACTTAATTGCACCTATCAATGTATATGGACATGAATGGGAGGGCCTCTGTGATGAGTCACTTAATGAGAAGGAGAATCTTCTATTTGACCTCTTTGCAGATTTTGAAACTTGCAATTACAATCTTCACAATTCGCAGTACCCAGTTGCTACAGACTGGCTACTATAGTTCTTGGTCCAATTTAATGACCAATATGTATATGGAGTTGGGATGACCATGGACAAGCGGGCCCCATGCATGCCATTGCTTTGCAATAACATTATTTTTTCTCTTTTCTTCTTGGAGTTAGGCTACATCATACCTCAAATCAAACATCTGAACTGTTAAATCTAGAACATTCTTAGCTTTCAGGTAGGAAAATGGATGTGCTGTCATCACACAATCCACTTTAAAGACCTCAAATTAGTCTGCACCGTTTATGGTATTTAGAGTATGTGTAATAGTGTCACTTCAAGGGTGTTGCCAACCTTGATTTGCAAGGTAGGCCCACTTGGGAAATCAAATTTTATATAGTGCATATTTTTTCAAGAAACATGTAATTTTCTATATATGACCTAGGCTTTCAGGTGGACCTTTGGGCCCAGGGTAGGCCCGGCCTACCCGGGCCTACCCCTGGCAACGCCCCTGTGTCACTTACTCTATTTTGAAGCAAATGCTAAGTTATATTGATGGTTAGCAACTTTACCATCAATATCATCTCATGACACTTGGTGTTCAAGAGTAATTACCAATATCTTGGCATGAGTATGTTCATTAGTGTTATGAGGTCCATGCCTATGTTACATAATGGTCTATGAGTTGACTAAAGTGTACACAAATGACACAAATGACACAAATTAGTATGCTCAAGAATATCTTCCACTTACATACTAAAATGTAAACACCTAACACTTGCCATGAGTACACTCAGAAAAATCTTCTCCTTGCATACTAAATCACAGGATTATCATCTAACGTATCCCATTGTGCTACTCTAAATGTCATAATGTAGATGTTTTTTCACTTAAAGAAGTCACTTATGTTGACAAATGGAATCATATTGGCAATTAGCGGGCGTGACACTTTTAGACCTCTAGGTATGTAGTTTAGGCCCTTTGCAAATACTGTATGTGACACTAAATACCATAAGGTGTAGTCCAAGTCATTAGAGATGAATTGGCCACAAACCTGTAGGGGCTGAACTGTTTATGTTGGATGGATGAGGTTCGCTCATATACAATAGTTTCCTCTCTAAAAACCAGCAACTTTCCTGTCTTCCATTTTGGATCACCCCAATAGTAACTACTAACTACCCAGTAGAAACCAACAGCAACGCCCTAAACCTAGAACAGGTACGACGTGACATGCTCAACATAGAAAATGAATACAAAATGCAACACTATGGGTCCTCATTATACACAGAGAAGCTACTCTACATACTCACTGGCATACAGCTGCCACCATGCCAACTATTCTACAAATGATGGATCTGAGGTGTACCTTTTTATCCTTTGATAAGCTCAGAAACTGTGGACGCTAGCATTCTAATCCCTGAAGGTTGCAGTCCTTAATTTGAACTACCTATTCTGAATAGAGATCAATGTGATTTGGTTTGTTGGCGCTGGATCTTGCAGGCTTCTTTGAGAGCCTGTGATCCCCATTTCCACTTTGTGTTGTGTTTCAACTGTCCCAATGCTTCTTCCACTGGTTTATGAGTGATGGATGAGGAAGCCCCAAAGATTCTCCCAAGTTCCTCAAGAAGCTTTGCCCTTGTCAACCAACCCTCTTTCAATGTACCCTTGAGGATTCTTTGAGTTTCTGATATTTTTACTCATATGGGGATGAGAATGTGAGAATGGAGGTGGCTAGGAAGTGGTGACACTCTTGGCCAAGTTTCGAGGTTGGTCCACATTAAACCCTCGTAAAACTGTGAGATGGTACGCTAGTAGCTGTACAAATCGCAGAACAAGCACGCAACAAAGTTAGTTTAAAGTATTTACAACACAATCTATGTCAAGAGTTCACTTTTAGGTCTAAACAATTGGTCACAATGATTAGGTACTTCAGACATAAAAATACTGTAGATGGGCTAATTCATTTTCACATAACATTACTCAGCTGATGAGCTGTGTTCAGCTGCCTCAAATTCAGTCTGAAGCACTGGAATTCCAGCATCCAGAGGCTTTATTCTCGAATCTACTGCGGGGCCCATGAACACAGCTCATCAGCGGAGTAATGTTATGCAGTCTTTGTAAAAGCTGATAGTTAAGTATCTTTGAATATAAAACCAAAGTTACTTTAAAAAAGCAATTTACAGACCTGAAAGGGAACAATATTGATGATGGGCTGCAAGCAGTCTTGGAGCTGGGGAACCTCAATAACACGGCAACCACCATTGGGGCACATAAGGTTTGCATCGCCCTTTGAGCAAATCACAATGAGGCGCCCTTTTCGCGCTTGCAATTGTTGTATGACCGACTGCTGCTTACTGCAATTGAATGAAACATGACACACCATGAACTCTTGCTGCTAGAATGAGCCACACCATTTCCAAAGACTTGGAAGCAGAGTACTATTTAAGCAACTTCTCCAGTAGAAAATGAGAGACAATTTCTCTTTTTAAACATCCAAGTGAATGAGAAATCTCAAAATAGAGATTACAATGAGTAATCCAAGCTCTGCCCTATTACCTGCAAGTTGCGTCTCGAGTGGCAACGACTATAATAGGAAGAGTCTCATCAACTAACGCTAAAGGCCCATGCTTCATCTCCCCTGCCAAAATCCCCTCACTGTGCATGAGGGCAACCTCCTTCACCTTAAGTGCACCCTCCAAGGCCGTAGCATAATTATATCCTCGTCCAAAAACCAGGAGAGATTGCTCTTCCATGAGCTCTTTGGCTAAAGCTTGCATGTCTTTGTCTAGCTTAAGCACCTCTGTTACTTTGTCTGTACAAATGCAATCACTTGTCAATCCATGAGCATTGCCAAAGACTTCTAATACAGCTTCAAAAAGACTAATTCCAGCGTAGCTGCCTTTCCCAATGCCAAGTCTCACACATCCTCTCTTACAATTACAACATAGTACTCAACATCAATCATCGCTTTAATATGATAGAGAAACATGTGTTCACATATGTAACAACAAATCATACATACACTTCACAAAACACATAAAGCATATACAACATGAAACACTCTAGATAACATAGGAGGAATTCCAAACAGTCGGTACAAAGATAAGTCAACACCTTCGTCACCCTTGATGGCAGGAACAAATGGGAAACTATGAATAGAAAAACAGCAAATGACCACAGGGTGACAAGGTGGGAAGGTAGGTTTAAATGCATTACTTGGAAGATCAAACAGATCTTCAATAATTGCCTCGCGCCTACTGCAACTTGATAATGTGTCTTCTCCAAGCGCAAGAGCCATCATTGTCATAGCTGCTATTTGGCTTGTGTAAGCCTGCTTGGACCAAAGAATCTGGTAAGGTCCAGAATAGGATACATTGCACATGGCAAGTGGACATGTTGCCCACTGCATATTCAATATATGTAGAAGGGTTCCCTTCAAAAATATGACAGCTGTCACTCCTACAAGTACTTATAGATGCAATAAATTCATATTTCTGTCCAAGGATATTTAACAGACGCAGTGAAATCATCAACCAAAAGTAGAAACCTTAAAGGGCATAAAAACTCCCACCTTCCAACTAAGAATGTGAAAACAACAAAAATTTCAATGACATTTGAAAGGGTAGGTGGAGTACCTTAGTACTAGCTACACCGATTTCACAGCCAGCGTTGATGTGCACTCCACAATGAGTGCCTCTAGCAATTGCACTTCCTACAGTGTTGGTGACCCCCACACACAGGGCGCCACATGACTTGGCATACTCCAAGGCTTGCAGTGTGTCTGCTGTTTCCCCTGATTGACTAACAAAAAATGCAGTGTCCTCTCTGTAAATTGGTCCTTGCCGGTCCAGTAAATCACTGGCCAACTCCATTGTCACTGGCACTCCTGGAAAGACAGTACTTGAAATTGTCAGATGTGAGAATTGGCCCTCTTTGTCCCCTAACTAGACAAAAATTTCCAAAATGCAACACAATACCGTTCTCTTGAAGTGGACACCTAATTAGAAGCCTCTTTGTAGGGCTAAACTAGAAGAGAGTTCAACTACATACTGGCAGAGTAGAGCAATCTGAGATGCTTATTACATCTGAAGCTCTTTGTTCTAGCATCCAACAGGCCTTAGTAAGAACATGTAGGAAGGACCAACAGTGGTTTGTAGTGCCAGAAACAAAAAGACTACAGATCCAACACTTCAAGAAAAAGAAATACGTTTCTTACCAGAAAGTTCTTCCACAAGGGCTCGAGTGGCCAACCCTGCATGATAGCTGGTACCACACCCAATGAAAAGGATTCTTCGACTTCGTCGAATTGTCCGTAGATGATCTTTGAGACCGCCTAAAAGAACTCCTTTGACTTTTCCACTGCCCCCTCGTATTAACCTACCCCTCATTGTTGTGGTCAGTGACTCTGGCTGCTCATGTATTTCTTTCTGTAAACAAAGAACAACTCTCTGAGCTCAAGGAATTGCATAATTTCCTATGTATATAACCTTCTGTAACTTGCATTCCAGAACAGATCTTGCAAACCTAAAAGATTAACTAGAAGGTTGGTAGAAAGACCTGCATGTAATGGTCATAATTTCCCTTCTTTATTTGCTCAACTTCCATGGCTAAAACAGACAAAGCACGCTCAATAGAAGCTGGTCTTCGCAAAGCCCCTGATGCAGTCCTTCCCTTCCCTGCTTCAAATTTGTACACCTGGGCTGCTCCATTCTGTAAATATGAATATTCACAGCAAAAGCAAACAATCCTTCAGTAGCCATCTACCACCAATCAAAATCAAAATTATCCTTCCACAAGAAAAGGAAAAAGCCAACTGATTTCCTTGCAGGACCCTCTCCATGCCACAATTGCCGTGTAATTCCCACAACTTTACTAACCCACATCAACTCATGCAGTTCTGTTGAATTTAAATATTACTAAGAAATTATCTGTACTCACTTTGATATGCACCACTTCGTTGTCTTCAATCACCATGACCTTTTTAGTGTGCTCCACCACAGCACTTGCATCACTTGCAAAGAAAAACTCCTTCGGTTTACCACATTCTTTTCCTAGGATGAGCTCACTCTCTGCAAATGCTCCTCTATTCTCAGCCTCTCCTACCTCCTGATTGAGCAATAATCCATATAATAAGATCCCCATTTCATTCCAGTACAAAGATTACATGAGTCCATATCAGATGGCCTCATAATTCAGAGAACTCCTGACTCCAACTTGCTTAAGAATGTGTGACTATATTTTAAAATGTTCTCAAATGTACTCAAATGTGCTCCTCAGAATGCATTCCAAACTGATCTGTGAAGGTGAAGTATTTTTGTATGTTAATAAAATGGCACATGGTGAATGTCACAATGTTGGACATCAATCACCATCATAGATGATTAAGTCGAGGAGTTAAGTGCACCAAATTGTAAGCAGATGCTACCTTGACACCAAGGAGCAAGGGACTGCCACACTTGCAAGCTACAAGCTCATTTGGGTAATGAGGACTCTTGAAAATAAGTGCATAAGCACCCTCAATCTGACGCATCACCTCCATCACAACCTGGCTGAATTTTATCTCTGTACCTGCATAAAATCTTATTAATAATCACTACTTAAGTTTGGAACTAAGCACAAAACATTGTAACCTTGTCCATCAACGCTCATAGAGATCACCCACAAGACAAGGGAACTTAAGATAAGAATATGCAAAAGGAACCAGTTCATGAACCACAATTGAGACAACCACTCCAGGTCAAAAGTAAACTTGCAACCTTTGCTCATCCTTTTGGCTGACATTGAGGAGCATGAAAGGGACAACAAATTTGGACATTGTGCATGATGATGGCAGACAGGGAGAAGGGACAAAAATGAAATCGTCTCAGGACCCTAACCCTTGACAATGGCAATTCACTATTCTGGCTTGAAAACATCTGAATGCCACCACTCTCCTCCTCTCAAATAAATTCTTCCTTATACGTCAAATACTTGAAAGGGTATCAAGGAAGTGGCTGCAATATGTTGGACTCTGCACCGAAGGTTTTGAAATACACAATTTACATGACATAAAATGCTACATCACTTAGGGCAGGACCGGTAGCATCTCTTATAAACTTACCGTCTCCACCATTGGCCTTGCTCTCCTCTAGCAATGAGTCGTAGACAATCTTTGCAAGCTTAGGGATGACCTCAGTGTCTGTGTCCGATTCAAACACAAAACCGTGACGTAGAAGGGTTTCCTTCAAGACCTGAGCACCCCATAGTGATTCCAGTGAACACAAGAAAACCTCCATGATTACAGTGCCGATTGAACTTTTGTTCACAGGAAGAAGCAGGATAAGTATTAATTTCCACCGAAATGAGAAGGTAACTAACTAAATGGAATACAAATCGACAAGTGAAGCAATGCCATCATGAGAAGTGAAAACGCATCCTGCAAGACTTCTGGATTTTCACCAGAGCCTGGGCACTCATGTCCATTCATCACTCTCACATACTTGCTTTGTCAGAAAATGTGGCTAAATTGAAAGATCTTTGATGAAACGAAGAGCATAATCCCTACAAACAATCAACCAAAGAAACATTTCCTCAACTTGACCCATAGTGGCATTCATCAAGTGAGCACTCATCAGTGAGGAGCATACCATGAAATTGGTGATGATGCCGTTATGGACTACAAGAAATTCGTTCCCCTTTCCGGAAGATTGAGGATGACCATTGCGAGGAGAAGGCGGCCCATGTGTAGCCCACCTTGTGTGAGCGATTCCCGCATGATTCGCAAAGGCGTGAGCAAGGTCCAAGTCAGTTGCATCCACCTCTGCAACAGACCGCTCAACACCGTTAAGCCTACTACATCTGCACACATATAATGACGAAGCGCATAAGATTTCACATGAAGATTTTCATCCTCCACCCCAGCCTTACCCCAAAACACCCATTCCACTACCTAAAAAAAACAGAGAGTTACCATACCTTGGTAAACACTTGTGACAAGTTTGTCAATCTTACCCTCCTCTCGGAACACGAGAGGGGGTAGGCCGGGAACTGCCAATCCGTGAAGCACTCGGTCCCCATCCTCATCGGCATCGATGGAAATGCCAGCTGAATCATACCCCCGGTACTCCAGGCGCCTTAACCCATTGAACAGCACCTCCAATATATGTCTCCGCTCTCTGGAGACATTGCAATTGATGTATGCGAAGATCCCACACATTTTCTCGCCCCACTCAAAAACCCAAAAACTCTGCCAAAATTCCCTCCGGTCTCACACCCACCGACTCTCCGAAGAAAGGAACGCCGCAAACCTCCACTCCCTTCCCTCCCAAGACACGAAACTAAAAACTAAACATTTATTTCAGTCAACCCGAATGAGAGACCGACCAAACGAGATTTACCGAAAAAAAAAAGAAGCCCAAAGCTGAGATCGCTGCAACGCAGCCTGTCAAAATTCGGGGGTCGGTCTTCTTCCACCAAGTCGGCAAGAAACAGCGCTATTCACACCTGTGGCAACCAAACAACCGTCCCAAGTGATCGCCCTTGCAATGGTTCCACAGCCAGGCCTGCAAGAATGAGCCGGGTGTTTCTGTGTTCTTCTTCTTCCTCCTGCCAATCTGCGGCAAATGTGGTGAAGCAAATGGAGGACCACATTCACAAGAGTGAAAGGGAGCAGCAAGCAAGCGAAGCGAGTACGTTAAGAGCAATGGCAACCCTTGGTTGCTTCTTCTTCTTCCCAAGCGTGCTTCACAGTTTGCGAGGATTGTTGTGTTATGCTGTGTTGTGCTGTGCGGTGCGGTGCGGTGCGGTGCGGGTTGACGAGTGCACGAGGGGTTGAATAAGAAGAGTTGGAGGTCCAGGAAAGAAGGGAGGTAAGAAGTAAGTCAGCTGTGGAGTGGAGAGGGGAGGAGAGGAGAGGACAAGTGCAGAGAAAGACCCTGATGATCGGGACGAGATTTTCCTCGGCTCGAATTCTCAACATGGGCCGGATTGGGCTCATCCGTTAGATTGGGTTCATCTTCACCGTCAATCTTTAGAAGGTACATTCTTCTCCTTTCCTCTCCACTCCTCTAATAATACAACAATTAACATAAATATGATTGCATTAGACTAATGAGGTGACAATTAGGGCGCTAATTACGCACTTAAAATAAAAGTGAAACATTTAAGCATTCAATCAAGCATATGGTATGGCTTAGGTTATGGGTTAGTCTAATAAGGCAAAAATTACCATAAATATGATAGCATTAGGCTAATAACACAACAATTAGAGTGCTAATCACACACTTAAGATAAAAATGAAACATTTAAGCATTTAATCAAGCATATGGTATGGCTTAGGTTATGGGTTAGTCTAATAAGGCAAAAATAAGTATAATTATATTAACATTAGGCTAATAACACAACAATTAAGACACCAATTATACACTTAAGACAAAAATGAAACATTTAAGCCATTAATCAAGAATTTGGTGTGCCTCCTAAACCGCACCCATTAGTAAATCCATTGAACATGGTAGATAAATTTATAAGAGAAATTTGACACTGGAATTAGATTCAAAGGCCCCAATTTAGTCTAATGGGACCCAATTTCAATTCACTAACCACAACCCTATATAGGTCATCCCCCATGGTAAGTGTTGTGAAACTTAATTGTTGAGAACACCAGGCATTGACCACGGTAAGCTCCATGAAACTTAACCCTCAAAATCATTGGGCCCTAGAATCGGGCCTCATCACTTTTTTTCTTTTTCTTTTTCTTTTTTTGAGACATAAGGCCGACATGCCAACGCCAAAGCACAGGAGGCAGTTAACCACTTGGCAAGTTTATGTCAAGTAGAGAGGAGATTTCACAGCCGGGAATCAAACCGCCAACATCTTCCATAAGATTTGGGTATCTCTCCACCATCATCCAGTAGTTTAGGGCCTCATCACTTTACATGTGACAAGGTTGGGCCTAAAAAAAATTCATAAAGTGGGGCTGGATTGAGGGCTTAAAGGACATGAATTGGGCCAATGCTCAGGGCAGCCCTGAGCCATGTATAAAGTGGCCCTCATAGTGGAATAGACAAGAGAGGTGAGTCCAAGGGAAGGGGCCACGAATGTGCAACGGGAGGGAGGTAGGAATTCATTCTCCCTCCCTCCCTCTAACTTACCCCAAGCTCCTCCCCACTAAACTACCTTAACGCCAGTTCCCATGGGGTCCCAAATCCCACTCATGTTAGCAAGCCCCAACTTTTGAGCCTCAAGATACCATTCAAATATGGTTCATATTCGTTGATGACAAATCTCGATTCTTTTATGCAAATTATTCATAGGAGTTGGGTCTAGCCTTTCACTCAACCCAACTCTCAATACAAGTCTCAAGTTTCACCTCCAAAAAGTGTTGCCATGCAGGCATCATGTCATACTTGGGACCCCGTGTGAAGTAGTAAGACCCAACCTCCATGCTCTCAACGGCTAAGATTGCACATATTGATCTCAAGTAACTTGGGACTTAGGACTTGGGACCCCATGTTAATTGGCATTGTACGTGTGTGTGTGTGTGTGTATGTGGAAGACTAAGAGGCGTTTTAGATGGTCCAAAAATATAGGGACCAGTTTGAAGCAATTGGAGGCAAATTGGATTCTTGAACTGGAACGTCTACTAGAAAAACAGAGTCCAAATTAATAAAATATTAACAATTTTTTGTTAATTTGGACACTGTAACGTCCATTTTTACAAAATTTTGTTAATTGTACCCAAATTAACAAAAAATTGTCATTCTATTTTTGTTGATTTGGATAGTGCAATTACCATATCGGGAATCTTTTTGAATCTTTTGATAAAGTTTTGAATTATTAAAAATATTTATAAACCTTTAAAAATCTTCAATATACAATGTAGATTTAAGAATAAGTACACAATTCGGTGCTTATTAAAGTCAGCAGACTTCAGAGGCGATTCAGACCTAGTAAAAAAACATTTTTGGAAAAACTTCTAACTAGAAAAAGTTGAAAATTTTGATTTGTCAACTTTTTCTAGTTAAAAGTTTTCTCAAAAAAAAATTTTACTATGTCTGAATCGCCTCTGAAGTCTGCTGACTTTTAAAAAAGAAGGAAGAAACCCGAAAAGCTAGTTAAGTAGATTCTAAATTCCATATATATCACTTGTGAGTGGTTGGTGCGTTGGCAAGAGCGATGGCCTCTAACCATGAGGTCTCCAGTTCGAACTCGGAAGGCCTCACTTTTTGTATGGCCATTGTGACGTGGCAAACGGGTGTCCCCCCACGTGGCAGTTGGATTGTTGGACACGTGTCACTGCCCTAGATGATGAAATCAACATTTTTTTGTTAAAAAATGAAACACTGTTTTGTTAAACTTTGACACTTTTTTGTTAAAAAATTAACAGTTTTGTGTTAAAAAATACCCAAATTAACACGTCCTAATCAACAACAAAAAATCAACATTTTTGTGTTGAATTTTGTTAAATTGGTCACTGTTTTTTCTACTAGTTAACCTCCCTTGGACCCTATCAATGTCCAGGGAGACTTTTGGGCATAATCAATTGAGATCCTTGTGTTTCCAAGTCCAATCAGTTACATGTTGACATCTCTCAATTATTCTTTATTAAATTGGGTATGTTCTATGAATCCCTTCAAAATCATTGGTGATTTTCTCAAAGTTTTGAATTTCAACCAGTTATTTCTCTAACTCAACCGATTTATCTACAACTAGCATCCAATGCTCCCTATTCATTGGACCCTATCTTCCGAAATGATGTCATGTAGGAAACACCTCACTCTACCTCTTCTTGGTTTTGGACCCCCATCTGAAGGCCTTTGGTCCAATTTACACCTCTTGGTTAATCATAGGATTGCTTCATTTTGTTGGATCCTCCCCCTTGGGCCCCCATCCAAAGCGCCCATGAGGGTGGATTTACACCAACATTGGTCTTGTATAAGGTTGATAACCCTTATTCGGTTACTTCCCTTATTGGGACACCTATATTTAAGTGGTATGTGGTTTGATGTGGCTCCAAAAACAAATACCAAAAGACATGTGTTCAAAAGATATTGGATTATGTGTTCAAAATATGTTCAACGATTTAGGTTCAATATTCAACATAATGTGGGGATGTGGGAGGGAGTATATGATCACTCAATGACCACAAGAATCTTCACCTAGATATTGAATATGATATCCATATGAACTTTGAAGATTTTGAGGAAAGTGTCAACAACCTCAATTTGGATATGCTAGCCATATTGTACTTATCATGTGTTTCATATCCTAGGAGAAGTGGGCTAGGGGGAAGAAGTAACCATTTAAAGCCCATCTAACTTGCAGGTGAATGCACGGGTATTGATAATCAACATCAATAGTGGTATCAAAGAACCCACTTGTCGGTATCAAAATAATAATACTAAGTCAAATATTGATATTTAGTGGGTATGTCAAGGTGAGAATATTTGTATAGGTACCCAAGTTATTATTTGGGTCAACACCATTCTACACCATATTGATACTAGGGTGATTTTGCCTAGGTCTGAAGGTTCTTGTATTGTATGTAGACCCAAAAGATATTGAGAACAAAAGTACCGTCAAACATCCATACCATGTTCATATGAAACATGGTGCAAAAGATGATACCAAAGCAACATTGGTTTACAGTATGGTCCGAGATCAAAGCAACTCCAAAGTCAAGCGATCGTGGTAGTCAAGAGCAAAAGTTTGGACCCATACATTTACACTATGCTATGGTTTCAAGGTATGAAAAAAATGAAGTGGTGTTAATGTGACATCACTTTCCCACCAAATTTAGTCGGTCCCCACTCAAAATATACGCCTCTTAGTTTGAGAAATCAATATTCAAGTGTGGGTCCAATCTTGAGTCTAAGAGTGGGGTCCATTTGAGCCTGGGTGTTTTGGACCCAAGTTTTGTGGGCCCGGACCCTAATATAAACCCACCACTACTCCTTGCTCCCCAGTAACTTCCTTGGTGTGTGTAAGAAAGCCTCGAGGGGGCCTTTGTCATTGAGAAGTGAAAATGGAACGCACATGATGTCTATGGCACATTTTTTTTCCTCACCACGAGTACCATGTGTGAACAAGGCAAGGTAGGGCAGATGTTAACCCCCCCCAAAAAAAAAATCGGGGGAGGTAGATTTGGGCAAGGGCAACCCCCTAGAAAGAAATCCATATTTTATGGACCCAACCGAAACTTTTGCCCGCCCGCCCGACTTTGAAAAAACCATTGCCCTTGCATTCTTCAAGGCCACTTATCCAACAAATCCCATGTTGAGTGCACTTCACCTTCAAGGTCCAAAATCCAATATATGTGTTCACTTTCATTGAGTAAATAAGCAATTGATTGGGATTTCATTTTCAAAGTGAAACCGTCAATAAAGCATGTAATTAACTTGGAAGTCAAAAATATTACAAAACCCTCATTAGCACTGAGGTTATAATTTTTGTGACTCACCATTGAAAGGGTCTTTGTCGTTCTAAAATGGAAATAAATTTAATATATTATTTTAAGTATGTTAAATATTATAGTCTAGTTAATACCTTCTACTTTCACAAAGTATTCATACGCATTTAACTAATTAAGTGTGGTTGAATATAATTAAATATAATTAACCTTGATTAATCTTAATTAAGCCCAATTCAAAAAGTATGATTATCAAATTAATCAAGCCTAATTAATTATAAAATGTACTTACTGGAATTAATCATGATTACTGGAAATCAATCAATTGCTTATTTACTCAATGAAAGTGAACATATATATTGGATTTTGGACCTTGAAGGTGAAGTGCACTCAACATGGGATTTGTTGGATAAGTGGCCTTGAAGAATGCAAGGGCAATGGGTTTTTTGAAGTCGGGCGGGCGGGCAAAAGTTAATGGTTGGGTCCAGAAAATAAGGATTTCTTTCTAGGGGGTTGCCCTTGCCTGAATCTACCTCCCCCGAAATGTTCGTGGGGGGTCCACCCTAAGGTAGATGGGCTGAAATTATTATTTTTAATGACTGACCTACTTCTTGTAGGGTATGAAACATTTGATTGATACAAAATGGTTAGCAAATCCAAATCAAGGTTGTAGTCACTTTCCTCATAATTATTATAGATTATATGAATATCTTATTCATTAACAAAGAGAGGATTTTTGTCCTCATGAAATGGTCATCTAGCCCCCCCCCCAATTATGTTGACTATTGAACCTATTATCATATTTTGAGCACACGGTCCAATTTATTTTAAACACATTTCTACCTCCTTCATAACATTATTCAACTGCTATTAGCCATTCCTTTCTAGTAATATTCATTGGCAATGCTTCACCCGAGTTTATCAAGCTAAATATGCTTAGACAAGCATCCATAAAATATAACTCTATCACCTTGCATGGCATACAGGACCCCACCCAACCTAGTCACTTAGTTGAATAATGTTATGTTCCCTCCACAACCTCCAACTTATTCCTTTCTCCCCAACTAACTTTTTGTGTGTGTGGGGGGGGGGGAGACGGTACGTTGTGATGCCAAGATGGTACGTTGTGGATGTCATTAAGAATCTCTTGCACAACTTCTTCTCGCCACAACTACTCATTTGTGAATAGAGTGATCTTCTACCTCAACCATTATGTAATTTACAAAAGCAAAAAATTGGAGGTTCAATCATGATTCACTAGCTAGTATGGCTCATCTCTCCCCTTGAGGGAAGCTATGTAAAATCCAAAATATAACAACTAAGGATCAAACAAAGGTGGATTTATTAAGAATAAGCCTATAACATCACTTTTTTTTGGGGGGGGGGTGGTATGTGTATGTTTGGGCAAGTTAGTTGGGTTTTGAAGTTTAATTAAGGTTGGATGTGTAAGGAATGTGTTGTGAAATTTATTCCGTGGATATAAGTGGGTGGGCTCTAGGTGGTTTGGCGGGATATGATCAATATGGCTAATGATGCGCCATTTATAAGTGGGGGTTGAAGTGTCTTTAAGTGCTTTGTTACACCTTACGAAGGCTCGTGATGTATGAGATGCATAGTTATGATTGGAGTACACTAGGGCAAGTTGCTATTAGTGTGGAGGTGTGGCCAGGTAGAGATGGTGCACTTGTGGGGGAAAAAAAGGTGTAGGGATTGAGTTGTTATTGCGGCCATTTGGTGTGGGATGATTGTGGTTTCAAATTGTTGGACCTCGTTGTGGGGATGGGGTGAGTGGCTGGGAGAGGTATTGACATGGATGACTGTCACCCCAAGGGTTGAGGTGGGTTTGAAGGGGCAATGCATCGATAGGCAGAGCCTTAGTCACAACTTCATAATAATGTCAAAGGAGGAGTTTGAATTATGTTCACAAATATTCTCTAGTGATGAATTAGGATGTGTTCGAAGGTCTTGGTTTATTATATGGTAATACACTCGGGGGGGGGGGGCACTGGCGAAAATATTAGAAACCACGTGCGATAAAATATAGGGAGCAATATATTCATTGCACGTAAAATTTGTAAATGACTTACATGTAGTATAGGGAGCTGAAAAAGTGAAAAAAGGGATTATAAGTAAAATAGGGTCATGTATAATACTACAAATTTTATGACTATTACATCTAAAATAGCATATAGGAAAAAGGAGCTTAATTTTTTTATTTTATAGGATACCTTATACTCCTTATAGAGGAGGGACTATTGTGAGTGGGTTTGTTTGTTGTAGAAGGAAACACTACAATCCAGAGCAGCTGGTTCACAATATAGATTTGCAAAATATATACGACATAGGCTATAAAGTCTTACAGCCTCCATGCGGTTATGAACTTCCTCAACAAAATGGGATATTAGGGACACGAGGAAGAAAATAGGATGTTACTTACCTCAAGAAAATATTTAGATATAAATAAATTAGGGAACCTCTAAATGCCCATCCTTGAAAATTATAAGTAACAATAGGGTGCCATAAAACACCTCCATTTACCTTTATTTCTAAAAATAGCATGAAATATAATCCATTTTACAAGGTAAATAGCCCCCCACTAAATAGGTCATTATCGCACGTGTATGCAAAAAATAGGAGGGAGTGCCCCCCCCCCCCGAGGTAATACATATGTTTGCAATCTTCTAAGTTTTCCTTGAGTCATAAATAATTGCAAAATTAGATATAGGAACTCATTATGTATGTCTTGGATCATTTATTATATCGTTGCGATTAGCATCATGAAATTATTGGTATATAGACAAGTTTTATTTATACAAACTTGGATACCTGCATCTCGTGTTCGTAATAATCATAATGCATCTAGAATATTTATTTATTTGAGACAGAAGGCCGATAGGCCAACGCCAAAGCACAGGAGGCAGTTGACCACCTGGCAAGTTTTCCGTCAGGTAGAGAGGAGATTTCACAGCCGGGATTCGAACCGCCAACCTCTTCCTTGAGATTTGGGTATCCCTCCACCATCATCCGGTAGTTTAGGGTCATCTCGGACCATGCATCTAGAATATTGATCATACCATTCCTATGCATGTGCTTCCTTTACTATCCAGTGATGGCTACTAGAACTTATGGCATACTATATCCTATAGTTGACCAACAAATCCCAACACAACTGCGAGTTGGCAGGCGAAGATGCCGCCCAACTCAACTAGGTTCATTTTTATCATTATTATTTTCGGGGTCAAGCTACCTACTTGCAGGTTTGCCTTTGGGAAGTGAACGATACTCAGGTTGAGTACTTTTTCACTTTGCAAGGGTGACCCAACAAAAGAGAAAGATAATCCCCAAAATTTTCAACACTAGGGGTGCAACACCCTAACGTTGAGTAATGTTATGATATGACCGAGAATGTTGCCATGAACAAATTTATGAACTTCCAAAAGTCCATTTTTCCATCTATTATGGCAAATCCACTACTGTCTAACCTCGTTAATACGACAATCGTTTATACGACACCCTCGATATTACGACACATTTTTGGCGAGACCAAACTTTTTAGTTCAAAACTCCCTCTTTTATACGACTACGATACTTAATAATGCGACATTTAGAATCTCCATTTTGTCATATTAAAGAGGTAGTTAATGCTAAAATTCCTTTCATCTATGTTATGTACATCTAAAATACATCCATTTTCACTTGGGAACTACTTGGAAACTTCACTTATCATTGGGAATTTAATGATAATTACGGTTACTAGTGTAGAATGGACATGTAGAATGTCGGAGAAGCTTAGTAAAGCTTAGTGATGCTAAATGTCATGCATCATTGTTGTCTAGTTTCTTATTAGAGAACTCTTCATATTTTGGGTGTTAATGAAATGATTAATTTTCAAAAATTAGTAGGGAATGTAGATAAGATGACAGTTGCTAAATTGGGTAGGCAATACCAAAAATCTTTGAACTCCTATTTCAAGAGTTCTTGAAAATATTTGTATTTGTTTGGAGTTATAAGTTATTATTTCATACCATCTATATTGTTTAAACTCGTTGTATACGTTTTTAGGCTCATAATTACTTATGTTTTTGTATTCCCTCAATAATACGACAACTTTATGCCATTTGTCATATTAATGAGAAGACAACACCTTGATAATACGACTTTTTTGGTGTTTCCCAAACGTGTCATACTAAAGAGGGAGAACAGTAGGACAATATTTGAATCTTGTAACAAGTTGCCTCGGTAGCATGCACACCCCGGTCCCCGAATGTACAACTTGTCCATCATACACAACAGTACAAGATAAGTCAAGTGGGCTGGGGATTCGTGGCACTCACTTAAAATCATCCATCCTAGATATCGTGGATGAAGTGGCTCCAATAAAAAAAGCCCCCCTATGGGGTTGAGGGCCGATTCATTCGAAAGTGACATCACTAGACTAGTTCGGGGCCTTTGACTCTATTTCCGGAATCAAATTGCCTAAAAATAGTCATTTAGATGATTCCTGCATTTTTTCATCCGCATGGATGATTTTAAGTGAGTGCCACGAATCCTTGGCCAGTCAAGTGCACGATAGTTGACCACTAATATACGTTATAATACACCGTGGCAAGTAACTCGGACCTGCACAAAGTTATATAAGTAGTGCCTACTGCCCATTGTGGCCAAAGCTGAATGTCAATTATTACTCGAAGACTTTGATTCTTGTCGAAAAAGTCTTCTTACTTATCATACTCACGTATAAAGTTCTCCGTCAGCACGAATCCATGATTGGAGGACTTCCAATGGCAAGTCGAAACATGTCAATTTGGAAACAAAAAGATTGAACATAGGCCATGTTGGGGAGCACAAAAGCATGTGAATCTTGCTTGCTAGGAACAGTGTGCATGTGTGGATAGATAAATATCTGTCTGGAATCTGGATTCCTTGAACTCAGTGGATTTCAACAGTTCTCTTCTCCAGACCGGATTTTACCGCTCTTCCGATTCCACTCATGTTCTATGTCGGAGGAATACATAATTGAGAAGTGAGAGTCAAAGTTTAGGATAAAATCTGGCAATTCAACATATATGAGCATCTTGCATGTTAAGATATGCTGCTATGTGTGCGCATCCATGTAATGCCTCTTGAACAAGAACTCATCTATATGTCTGTATAGACAAGTTGAAATGTTGAGGACCCACTTGTAGAACTTGACGGGAGGCTGTAGATTCTTTCAAGTTCTCAACTATCCATCCCCTTGTTCATGTTCTTGATGTAAAGGGCATAATAAAAGTAGAAAAGTGGACATTCCAAAGAATCATTCAAGTTACTCTTCAAAATCCTCTAGAATCTTAACATCTGTTGGAGACACACAATACATAGTAAACTCTCTTTGGATGCTACCAAATTCTTAAGTGGCTAACAATAGAGATATCACATGTGACAATCACGTAGGTGGACAATACATGCCCATGATAGCTTAAGGCAACATGTATTACCTATTCCTTTTCAACCAAAGTTAAAAGACCTTCTGCCTGATGTATCAATCACCTTACCATAAAAACAACTATTGATTGCATGCAATTGAGACCAATTGCATCCAAACCAAGTAGAAAAGAGAGAAGGCTAACATCCAAATGTGCCAAAATTTAGCATGGTTGGGGATCTCAACTTCAACTACAAAGTGCTCATTGAAGCTTATGTAGAACCACAAGCACTCCATGAAAGTTGAAGGTGTTAATACAAATAGACCTACAACCTGCAGCAAACATGGGTTCAGATGAGCATCTAAAAAACTTGAGAGCCGACTCAATAAGAAACGAACACTTACTGTGGAATCATTTTTTGGTAGTCAAGATGTAGCATATGGCAGTTGTCTAAATTTCCAACTCCCTTCTATCACACCTTCATCTACAACCAAAACACACACAAATATGGCTCCCAATGGTTGGCAATAGAATTAGCTCCAGTTGTTCTGTGTCCCATTGGAGTCAACCATGCAGGCCTTGGACAACTAACTAACTAATTCAACTAACTAATTGCCTTTTGGAACTATAGTTGTTCATGATTCGACCTGTCAAAAAATGTAGTTAACTATAGTTATATCTAGTTAACTAAAGTTGAGTGCAACCTATTCACGGGGATTTTGTTGTAGTGTTGTAGTGTCACTGCACTAAAAAGGATATTTAGTGTTTGATTATATTTAATGTTGTTACCACCCTACCCTGCTCAACACTAATTTTCAATTTCTTGACAATTAGTGTTAGACATAAATGTGCCGCTACCTTCCTTACTGCATGGATTTCATTGGACTTGTGATTTTTTCATATCCTTACTAACACTAAATTCAAACATGTAACTTCCACATATTACCATAGTTGATATTTAGTGTTTTGAGTTTATATTTAATGTTACTTACTTTCATAGGGTTATTGACATTTAGTGTATGCATTCATATTTAGTGTATCAAACACTTAATATCCTTTTTTGAGTAGTGCATTTTTTTGTGTTGGTGTACATGGAGGTTGTTCCAAAGCCCATCACTATGAGTGATCATATAAAGGCGTTTCTTGATGATCCTCAGTGGCCCGAGCATATTAAAGACCCTCAACTAAAGCAAATCAAGAAGCGAACTTCTTCGAATATATAATAATACTTTGAATTTTTCTATTTAACTATAGTTGTTCCCTAAAATGTACTAAAAGAAATCTAGTTAACTATAGTTATTTTGGCAGTTGTCCAAGGTCTGCAACCATTCACTGGTACATCCATTCCATCATATTCGGCACCATTGATCAGGAATTATAATTAGTGGGATACCAATCTGTCACTTCAATGGTGATGGCCCCCCAGCTTTCAAAAGAGGGGATGGTAACTTCAAACTACTGAATTTTACAAATGTGCTCCCTAATATGTACAACTGAGAACGTTATGGAGTCCTACAAACCATAGCTTGTTCAAGATTGTCAGCGATATCCTGGGTTATGTCTATCACCTGCTGACATTGGTGTCTTGGAAAGGGGAGTGGAAAGAAGGAGCAGACCTAAAGCCATTTTATGGGCCACTGAATATATTTGACACAGCATTGACACTAATCCTGGCACATCAGGCAGTAATTCTGGTACTGTTAAGGTTCTAAACAGAATATTTGGTTGAATAGACACTTGCACTGCTAAAAGAGGATGACTGCTCTAATGGCCTCTTGTAATATTAAGGTGGCAGGGTTTACAAATTCTTGGCTGCAAAGACATCAGACAAAGTGAGCTGAGATCTCGTCTGATGTGCCACTACTTAGCAGGGCAATTTCTCGTTGCAACGTGCATGTGCTCTCTTTCCCTGGTGCCACTGTGATGGACCACTCATGGAAAAACCCACTTGATGTCACCACAAAAATTCTGGCCCTGATTCAGAGCCCACAAGACACAAAATAAGTTCTAACAAACTAACCCCATAATTGTTGAGGTGAGCATTTATATAAATCTCTCCTGGAAAACCATCTCCAAGATAATGACAATAGGTTCATGGATTCTTAGAGAATAATAAAACCTTGCATATCCACAAATCTATATCCTAAGTAACCATACACCTGTATCAAGTTGTTGGAAAGTGAGTTGTGGCTAGGAGTAAAAACTAGTCATGAAGAGGACTCAAATAAATCCTTTCACCACCAGATATTTGCTTCAATTTGCAAAGGTTCTGGTCAAAAGGGTTAATCCTTCCTGGGCCATTCTTAGCTAGCAACACCCTGACACCTAGAGATAAGAAATAGAGGATTATCCATACCACCAAGCACAGGGCACTAGGTATTTATATGACATCATAACATCAGGCGGGGTGCCAATCCTTAAGAAAAATGAACAAGTACTGAAAGAAGGCAATAACCAATGTGACCTAAAGCAGCTCCATTCTCTGAATAGGATCTGCACCATGTTTCTACAGACACATGAGCAATTAAAGAGAAACGAAACATGATATAAATATGTGAAATCCATAACCCTTGTGAAATTTGATAAAAATTACATTGGGATCACTCTATGTAGAGGTCTTGTGTCAGCTTTTGAGGTGGATAACAAGGTGAATTACTATACCTGTTATTGCTGGGAGAACTGGGTGGTGCTCCATCTTCCCTAGCTTCGTCCAGGTGCTCTGCAATGGCACAATGACTGCAACCAATGTCGAGATGATTTTGAATCAGTTATTCTAGAGCAATGAGAACCTCATACTCAAACGCCTGTATGAAGCTTGCCATATTTTGCAGATATGTTTGGGCTTAAGAAGAATGACATAAGAATCCAGGACAAAGAAACATACCTGCGAATATTCGCAGGAGATCCATTTCGAATAGTGACTAAACAGCGCTCTGAATCAACCATGTCACTCATTGAGTCTGGTATCACTGCAGACAGCAGCCCTGCTGCTGTGCGATTGCTGCATTTAGACAGATTTCATTCTCAAAAAAAGAGTAATAGCAATATTGCTTATAGTGCAAAAATGAAACCATGAATTATAATGGTCATAAAGCTTTGTAATGAGCCTCACATCCCCATCTCACAAATGTTGCATCAAGTTGCAGCAAAAAAATAAGCCAAGACAGGAATGCATGACTGGATACCACACACCCTATCACTTCTTACCTTGTTTGCCCCACATCACCTGTTGAATCCTCATTCCTGGACAATTCAATAGAGATGTTCTCACAATCAGTTATGAGACCATTTCTATCATGTGAATATATCTCAACCACTGATTCAGAAGTTGAACTCTTCTGTAGTGATTATTGAAAGTTTCAGGCACTTGAAGCACTCATATGATACAATGACCACACTAACGTACAATTAGCAGCACATTTTTGGAGCAAGCTAGAGGCTAAAAAATGTCCCAATGCTGGCAGTCTGATCCTCAAAAAGTTCTCGACAAAAAACACTAATCCTCCACTATTAACTCATCATAACCACCAAATGAGGACTTTCCACTCTTTCCTATGCTCTGCTCCCTAGCTTCACCTCTCATTATACTAAGATGCATACATTTAGAAAAACAAGTGCCGAGACTTTACCAAGACCCCAACTTGAAGACATGTATTGTGCCCGAAGAGCATGAGGCGGCCAAAAGTTGTGGAACTTGAGAAGGTGGTCCAAAAGATAGAGAGTAAATTGTGACAGGATAACTGCCCCGTCGAAATGTGTATGCCTGCAAGAGTTTCACAATGTTGTGGATTACATGGCATCACTCGAGCAAGAATAAAATAGTGGACTTGTGTAAACAAAAATAACACTAGTTTTTACCTTGGAAGCTTGGGGTATACTATGAACCCTGATCACAGTCCCTTGATCAGAGGCTGTAGCCAGTAGCAAGCCATCTGAAGAAAAGCTCATTGCTGCTAAGGGTGATTTATGTGCTTGTATCTGCCAAGGCCAAACAGTTAGATTCTTCAGTGCATTAGATCAGACTACACTGTCATGAAGGTAAGGCTACTTCCTATGCAGGAAGAATAGCTTGGTTGTTAATGACTGATCCATCTTGCACTTTGACACTGATGAGACAAATCCTTGAACAGGTCAAAAACTGACATGCATACCACCAATGGTGAGGACATATTTAAGTGCAATATATACGTATGGTTCTTATATTGATACCTGACAAAGTGCATGAAGATCCAACGCATCGTAAACCAATACAAACCCAGTGGAGGTGCTCGCAGGTAATGCCAAATAACAATTCTCTTGATTCGGTGACAGTGCACACAAGCCTGCATGAAGATTCAGATGCATTATAATGTTGACTTAGCAGCCACGATGGTACTTGGACCTATTTTAATTTTGTATATATCAAAATGCACGGGTATTGCAAGTCATGTGGAGAACTGTTAAATAATGATTGCAGAAACTGTGACTGTGTAGTGCTAAAAATCACACCCTAGAGGGAAACAAAAACAAAATTGAAAAAAATTGCTATCGCAAGTGGGAATGGAATGTCAACACCAATAAAAGGAGAAGGAATACATTGTTAATTTTGTCTATCTGAAGAATGTAATAAAAATGCTTGAGATAGTAAAACGTGCACAGAATTGAACCTCGGGGATTGGAAACAGTATCGATAGTGTCCAAGATGGTCAGCTGGCCAAGCTCATGAATGTAGGTTTTTTTCTCCAAAAGTACTACTAACCTGTTGGCAACCCACCCATGTCCCCATGACAAGAACAACATCTGTGAGAACCATCCTTTTTCGTACCGAGCAGCTCTGCAAACTGCTGTAAGGTACAACGGCTTTTTTTAGTATCTATCTTCAGTACCACATGCCACAGAAGATTGATAATTGATTTAAGCATGTGGTTCGTAGCATGAAATGCCACTCACAAATGAAATAAGGAACAGATGCTCCAACTGCTGGTATAAACTGAGTAGACATTTGAGTTTTAAGCCACTGAAACTGAGAATGCTTTACAACATCAAAACAATAAGAATCTCAACATACGAAGGTAGAACCCTAATTGTAGAATCCTTATCTTTGGTGAGCAATAGAAAAAGAAACTGGTTGAATGTACCTCTTCCGGTTCATGCGTACACCAAGAATAGATGACACAAAGTTGAGTTCTGCTGAGATGGTCCCCGAAGTGGTATTAAATACACTCAGTCGCCGTGGAGAGAGAGCCGGCTGCCAAACAAAATAGATTTATTGAATACCCAATTCTACATTCTGCTCAACAACTTAATTTCTGCCAATCTGACCACATTACCACCATGTTGACACAGCCTGCTGTGTGCTCAAAAGTAGGAAAAATCTACCTGCTCACCGGCTCCAACCACAGCGACCAAGCTCGTGCTAAACAGCATCTCCACCACACTTATTGCTCCTTCTGCTGCACATTCAATCATCCACAGCATTAGCACCACCAAGGTCAATATTCTCTTAAATTTTTTTGCTTCTGCATCACTTGAACTTATGATCATCCTGCAACCCTGACAATAAAACCTATCAAAATTTCATAACAAACTTTATAACAAATTTGGCTTCTGCACCACCTAAACTTATGATCATCCTGCGCCTGACAATAAACCCTATTTGGCATCTTTCTGTGGAAACTGGACACCGGGGACCTTACAGCGTTCATAGCAGTACATTCATCCACAGCATTAGCGCCAAGGTCAAATTCTTGCAGCAAAATTGACTTCTGTATCACCTAAACCTATGATCATCCTACACCTGACAATAAACCCTATTTGATATTTTTTCAAACTGGAAACCGGGAAGCTTACATCGCTCATAGCAGCAGCTGCAAGTGTCGCAACTGAAGATTTTGTATCCATCTTTGCTGCCGATCGCCAGGCAACTGCTCCACACAACACAACACAACACAACCAACCCTATTTAGTCCATCATTCATCAATCGATCAAAATTTCAGAAACAACTCCCCAAAACTTCAATCCCCCACATACACACACACATCAATCAAGACAAGGGAATGAAAAAGGGAAACTAAGCCGGTGCCCACACAACACAACCAACCCTATTTAGTCCATCATCAATAATCAATCAATGAATCTCACAAACAACATCCCCAAAACTTCAATCCACACATATACACACATCAATCAGGGCAAGGATATAATAAAAAAGGGAAGCTAAGCTAACCTGTTGTCTTGATTGAAGGCCATGTATAGAAGGCGTCTGGCGCCTCCTGTCTGCACACTCATGGCTCCTGGTTGGTTCTTCTCTTTCTCTTTCTCTTCCTCCAACCTCCTCCTCCTCCTCCCCCACCCTCCCCACCACCATGGATCCTCCACTTCCTCCACTTCCACCAACTCCCTAACCCCAAATCTTACTTGTTTCTCCCCTAAACCTCCACAAGAACAAAAGCTGATGCCAATGACTTACAAATTTCTGCTCCGCTCCTTGAGTCCTTTTCTCAACAATTTCGTGTTGCCAAATTGGTGTCAAATCTTGAGCAGCGGAAGATGAACTTGTCGCCCACAATGATCGGACAACGGAAAGCTGTGGAGATGATGGAGAATGTTTCTTCAAAAGGGCAATGACTTGTGTAATCTTTTGTGTGAGTACGTAATCTTTGAGTTGTGGAAAACGTCTTCAACTTGAAGGGCGTTCGAGTATAAGTGTAGTGGGTGCCACTGCGTTGTAATAACTCAACACCGACTATAAATAAAGTTACCAATGTCATATGGTGAATTTTATGTCGTTTACAAAGTAAGTTGGATTTACATTGCATTTTAGTATTTTACTTTTATATTTAATTTCAATTTGATGAAATTTTATTGCTAGAAAATCAAAATACAACCAGAGAAGACAAGCCCACGTGCTGGGCAGAGGAAGCAAGTTATGTAAGTATTTCCTTCGAAGTTTTAGTGATCGAATGAGAGAGGCTTGATTGTATGTTAAGGGTTTAATGATCACCAAAATTGAGCACAAGGTTCATGGCTCAACAAGTATTCACACGATTAACTGGACCTGCTTGTGCTATATATTTGTTTTGTGTTTATTTTAATAATTTATTTTAAGGGAATTTTCTCTTTCAACTTTTTATATTACCTCCAACTTAAATTATTTTGAAGTTGGATATTTCATTTGCTAAAAACCAAAGCACAATAAATAAAAATGGACAGGATCCCATTGAATGAGAGCCTGGATACTCCTTTTGTGATGGTGTTACGCATCCGAGGGGATCTGCCTCCCCTTGAATTAGGTGCATTTTCCTTGGTTCTTGATTCACTTTAGTGTTGGCTTTATGGTCTTCTGTCTTAAAAAAGAAAGAAGAATTGAGCCTCGCCCTACATTCAAGCAGAGTCCACACCCAAAAGAGTAAGGTGCGTAGTACACCTATAATGATTTCTAACTTATGGGTACATATCCTACTTGTTGGATTGCCAATTTGCCAGTACTAAATTTCCAGCATATTCATATGATTTTAAGGTAGTAGGTTACTTCCGAATGCAATAGATCATTAAATTCCCATAACTGAGCCTAATCTTGGGATCCACCGGAAAATCCAAATGCTGAAAAACCCGGCTTTGCCTTCAGGTTTTACTGAAACCTGGGTTTTCCAAGTCAGGTTTTAAGTATCTTTCGCCTGCCTTTGAAACTTGAGCTCCGCAACTTAATTACGTTGTTGGGTTTTGCGTGATACGGTGATTCGACACAATATAATCGGTGGATTGGAGGAGCTGATGTCAGAGTCATTGCAATCAGGCTTTTTCCAGGATGCATCACACCTACTTAACTAACTTATGTTAATTTTCTTGGAGCACTTGAACTTGGAAAAAGTACTTAGTAGAAATGGTTCTTCTGCCCTGGAGCTAAAAGAAGCAGAAGAAGAAATACCAGATAATTAGTTTTGTTCATCAAATTTGATCGTTAGCGAGTAGGCTCAAAATTGTTATGGAGTCAGTTGCAGATTTGGCAGATGGCAATAAGGATGAACAGGCACCAGCTCCAGCATTGGCCATTTACAAGCAGGGAGCCGAAGCTGTAGGGTTTGCTTAACCTCCTCTCTGTCCCTCCGATAATCAATAACTAACCAAAAAATTGCATTTGTGGTTCATCATGTACATTTCTAAAGTGTTGAGTGGAGATTTTTAAGATCCATGGAATATGATGAGTTTTTGTTGTCGGCAGCGTGTGTATGAGAGCACTTTCATGGGAAGGAAGGTGGTGGTGAAGGAGAGATTCTCAAAGAAGTATCGACATTCAATCCTGGACGCCAAACTCACTCAGAGGCGTCTCTATGGGGTATGTGCGCTCTTAAAACCCTAAACCCTAATTTTGATTTTGATAATTTCCTTAACTTAGAGTCATGTATATTTGTGGACGAAAGGTGGGCATGGTACCTCAAAGGTGGATTTCTAGCTTGGAAGAGTCTCTGAAGCAGGTGGCAATGAGGGTGGTTCATATGTCATGTTTAATGTGAAATCCATGGTTTCCCGCCCATCAATTTTGTTGAATTTTCTTAGTGAAGGTTATATGTTAACGCAAAAAATAATCACAGGAATGGGGGACCTGCAATTTCGTATGTTTCGATATTCAGGGGAACTTGAAGATGCTTCAGAACGCCCAAAACCAAGCACAAGAATCTTTTCGAAGCCATTAGAAATTCCCAAGTTCCTCACTTTGATCCTCTGCTTCAAGAACCAGTCATTTTATTTATTCTGACTTCCTTACTCTCCATGTTGTGGGTACTGCAGGAGGCTCGCACTCTAGCGAAAGCACGCAAACTTGGCGTTGCGACTCCTGCCTTGTACGCACTGGATTCTGTGACACGGTCTCTCACATTTGAGTTTGTAGAAGGTCCTCTGGTGAAAGATATTTTGTTGCAGTCAACCCCTCTCCCATCCTCGGGTATGAATGTTGCCAGTATCATTGACCTTTCTTAGCTTGGCTTTTGTTTTTGTTTTTGTTTTTGTTTTTGTTTTTGTTTTGACAGCCATTGTGATGCTTTGTGTGCTGGATATGTTTTACAGATGGCAAACTAGAGGAGCTAGCAAGTCAGATAGGAAGAGCAGTTGCAAAACTGCATGATGGTGGCCTGATTCATGGTGATCTTACCACGTCCAACATGATTCTCTGTGCCAAAACAGGCCGACTGGTAAGGACAAGCATTTTTACTTTTTAACCTTCTCAAAATGCATGCCAGGTGTCATATCATAATAAAAACGTTCTGTACGAGGGTTCTACAATCGAATCATCCTCTAACTCAACATGACTTTTGCTCAGGAATTGGTTGTTTTGCATACAACACCTTCCATGTGCAGTAAGTTTTCGGTGCATGCTTGGAGGTAGTGTGTAGGTTTGAATGATGAACATTCTATATCCTTTCCTAAAGGGTCAAACTCACATTGCCATCTCAAGAGGTGCTAAAGTGAGTTTGGCCCTCAATGAATCAAAAGAGGTTGCTCTTTGTTCAAATTCAAACACTGCCTCCTAGTATGCATCACATGTGGAAAGAAATAATTGACATTGTATGCAAAACAACCAATGGAAAATCATAGGGGACCAACTCCCGACGAAAAAGTCCCACTCATTTGAAGGACGACTCTAATAAAAATCCTATTTTTCCCATTGTATCAAGACTCTGGTTCAAAACTTGTTCAAGTTGCAAGTAGGTAACCATCCTGACAAATGTGAAGTTGGTAATGGTACTGGTGCCACTAAAGTGTGTGGTAAAATATTTTGCTGTAGAAGGCACAATCCTCAAATTTAGACTCAAGCTTCCCACCCTTAGTGCAAATGTTCTGATATTTCCTCAACAATGATATTTAAAGTTGTTGGTAAAAGTCTTAGCTGCTGAATAATGCCATTTATGTTTTGTTGCAATAAAGTCGCTATCAGTGAGATCCTCATTTCAGGCTCAACCTTTCCACCCTCAGTTCTGAAAACCTCATAGCATGGTCCTGAAAATTAGGACACACTGGGTCAATAGCTAAAACAATCCGTAGCTGAATGATTTCAACAGTTATGTATAAGAACCATACCTTAGTTTATTTTTATTTTTTCTCTTACCTCTTGTTTGGATCTTTCTGGAGAAATGTTGAGTAGCCGCTCATACTGTTATAGGGGTTTGGTCAATTGATATTGGACCTGTGATTGTGCTTTGCCTAAAGCAGGTTCTACTAGATTTTGGCCTGGGTTATAACTCAACCTTGCCAGAGGACAAAGCTGTGGACCTTTATGTCTTGGAACGTGCATTTACTGCCATGCACTCCATGGTTGGCGATATGGTTAGTATTTTGGAATTTTGTATTTTTTGTACTTTTCTTTTTGATTCTTATCTCTTTTCCAAGCACATCAGGTTGTGAACATTATTGACTGGAGGTGTTGGAGAAGAATCCAAATTTCAATCTATGTAGTTCTGCATCTGGAACAGCCTGAGTAGTTGTCTGCTTGTGGTATTCTACAGAATGGACTTGTATTAGCTGCATACAATTCATCATCCAAGTACTGGAGTTCCACTTACAACAAACTTGCAGCTGGTTAGCCATCTTTCCTTTTGAAATTCTTAGGTTATTGAAACAGCTTAAAATGTGGCTGGTCACGAATATGATACAATTTTTGTTTTTCTTCTTTCAATATTCTGGGTGGAATCCACTTCCTTTTGTATGCTGTTTTAGATGATACTCCAGTGACCATTTAGCACTTCACTACTCTTTATTTCTCTTTTGAAGCTGATACTTTAAAACCATGCTGGAAATGTTTTGTTTGCAGTACGATTACGTGGGAGGAAGCGAGTTATGGTTGGGTAGGCATTAGGCCAGTCATGAAGTGACATCTAGGTTGACATGAAAATCTTGGTACTGTTTTTGGGTGAGACTCAATTTCTCTGCAGTTCTGTCATGAGCTATTCACCTTGCCGCTGATTTACATACACAAGCTTCCCTTCATTCTTGGACATGCTTTTTGCATAAAGCATCACCTTTGTTGCTCGGTTCATGTGATGGATGGCACATCAAAATAGACATTAAACCCAATATTGGAGTCAGCAACATAAAGTGCTAGTCATAGGTTTTGATTTTCTCCAAAGAGATTATGATAAAAAGTATATGACAGATGTTGAAGCATGACTAATGAACTTGCCATTATGTAGAGTTACACATACTGTTGTGTGTCTGTGAAGCCTGATAAAACATGACATACTGTGCTTCTTCGGGATTGGGTGTGCAATAAGTAGAACTCAAGATTTTGGTTTATATGATATAAAATGGTGCTTTGACAAAGAGGCAATTGTGTTTGACAAGTTGCATGATTTACAATCCAATCCATGTAACAAAGATTTGCCCATGGGGCATGAAAGCAGCATACTGTTGGAATTATACTTAAATCTATTGCTGCATGTCTATTATTACCTTTGAAGGTAATAATACATAAGCACCTTGTAATATTCTACCTTGTGATTGGGAATTTCATTTTCCTCATCAGTCTGTTAGAGTTACAATGGGACTTTTCGTAGGGAGTTGATCCCTATGATTTCCCATTGGTTGTTTTGCATACAATGTCAATAAATGTTTTTCCAATTGTGGTGCATGCTTGGAGGTACTATTTGAATGTGAATGGAGAGCAACCTAGTTTGGTACAGTGAGGGCTAAACTCATTTGAGCACCCCTTGGCATGCTAGAATGAGTTTGATCCTCAATGGACCAATATAGAATGTTCCTCGTAAAAACCTCCACGCTAAGTCCAAACATGTACTGAAACCTCATCAAACATGGAAGGTGTTATATGCAAAACAACCAAGTCCTTACCAAAAGTTCCATGGGGTTAGAGGATAGCTGTATTGCTCAAAGCCTTACTACCAAGTACTACAGAATACCCCTGGTGGACGGCTGATTACCATTTATGCAACTCACTCGCCATTTTGAAGTCGAGTTATGTTCTGTGCAATCACTACCCGTCGCTATTGACCTGAGCAAAGTTCAGCAATTTTGGGTTGGAAGACTGATATTGCATTCCTACGCTACACAAAAAAACCTTGCAGTGACCAGTGACTGATGCTATTGCTTACTCAGGATAGCAACTCTTTCACAAGGCCAAATGGACGACATAACATAAGTAGAACAGCACACTAGTCACATTAAAGTCCCATTAGCCTTTCTGCTTCCTGGACTCTAAAATCAATTTCATTTCATTGAAAAAGTAAAGATTCATCCTACCCTTGACAGTGAATTCCAGATTTCCAGATTACAAGGAAAAGAACAAATGGCCTAGGAAGGTAAATGCATGATACTAAAGACAGCAAGACTATGCAAGAAAGGGGGAAAGCAGATCAAGAAACAACTGAACATCCTATACCTCTACAAAAGTGAAGCACAAAACTATATTGCATCAAGCAGAGTCCCTAGCAGAGCAGAGCCTGATACTATAAAAGCAAATAAGCTGTCTAACAAATGAAATGAATTATTGCCTAATGGAGGCTCTAACCACAAATCCCCCATAAATTCCACCTTAAGAGCGAATGAACTGGAGAATAACCTGCAAATCCCTCAAGCGCAGACAGAGAGAAAGACCAAGTTGCAAACAGCAGCTTGGAGATGAGTGATAGAGATGAAGAGAGGTGGCTGTAGAGCACCACTTTATATACAATTTATGGCATATATTATCAATGGATAACTGGGGGTGTCTCCTCACTATCGAGCCCAATCCCAACATACTAATTATTTCAGTCTTGAGGCCTGCGAAAATCAAAGGTACGTGGGTGTAATTCAGTTCATTTGTCATGTTCTCCAACTAGATTTAAGTTGCAAGCAGCAAATCTACGATGAAGCATCGACAAAAATCAGATTGAAAACAGGACTCCCTGATTCAGTTATGGTTAATGGAGATGCATGTTTGTTGATTTCTTAGCTAAATACGCAAAGGTCCTCCCAATTGTGTTCACTATTGAATGTGTAGTGATCCAAATTTGAAGATGCAGTCCAATGTCTTTTTTAAACATGTGTCTTTATAGTGTTAATCAAAAGCATCATATACATTTCAAAGTGCACTCTCCCAACGCCTGGCAACATTATTCCTTCAACAAATGCAGGTGGAAGTGAAATGGCAAATATACAGTGGGCAGGCAGCAGTAATGAACTTGAAACTGGCACCTCATGATTTGCAAATCGAGAATCGCATTATCAAACAGATATGATAAAATTGAAGCAAAAACACATGAGGATAAGGTTGATGAGCAGGATGCCATCATGAGTTATTATGTCAAAATGTTTGAACCGCTGTTTAAGTTGAACAGGAAAAAGCAGAAAAATATTCTAAAATTAGCATACTCCTTGTAAGAAATGACACAGTAGAGAAAAAGAGATTGTGCAAGGGTGTGTGTGCCCAGCTTCAGTGGAGAGCAAGTGTCACCTTTTACTACATAAGAATCTGCTATCGGATGATGTAAGAACAAATAGAGGGGCGAAAATGCTCCTGAAGAGAAACAGCACACACGATTGTGACCAAGTAAATGCACATGTCAGCAAAAAGACCAGTGCTGGCTTTTGTAACCAGCAGACTAAGGTCTAATGCACCTTCCAACATAGAGCTCATAGCTGAAAGCTTGTCAAGGTCTGGTTCTCGACACACTGTCAAATCACCCTTGTCCGTAGCCTTCGCGTTCTCAATTTTAACAAATCCTATTAGTAATGCTCCGACCACCAGAGTCACGTCGGTGATGAACACCATAGAGACAGGCCACCTTGGAACATAGGTCATCTTTCCAACTCCCAATGGCTGCTGGCATTGTAAATATGTCCAATTGATAGCCAGTAATACTGCAAGTACGAATGCAAGAAGAGCACGAATTGATGTGGTGAGGTCAACCGATTTACTCAAGGCAATGTAAGAAAATTTTGGCCAGGCATTGGATGAAGTAGCAGCTTCACTAGTCATTGGTGTAGCATATTCTACATGTTGAGAGATTGGGAATTCAGGAGGGGAGGTTGACGTTGGTAGGGGCTCTAGTAAAATGTCAGCTTGCGTGGAATCAAGAGATTCCAACTCAGCCTTGACATTGGTCAATCTTTGAGAGATTCCAGTTGTATCGAATGCGGGACTTGTCGTAGCCGGAGGCTCTGCAGTCAACATACCATTCAGTTTCTGTACAAATCAGTAAATATCTTCATTTTGAAGCAAGAACAATAGACTCGCCAATATCAAAACTTTGATCGGACCCCAGGGTATCCTTGATACAGAGGCCACAATTATGATTCAGTTTGCTGCATGGTCCAATGCAAAACTAGACTTCAGAAACATCACATAGTCAATCGATCCCAATCTCGTCCACCAGCTACATTAAAGCGCAAAGATTAATATTTAATGCCAGAATTTGATTCAAACAAATGCAACATCAGCACGCTACAAGTACCTCCCATTGCAAAGGAGCATTGTCTGTGTATCCAAAACCGCGATCAGTGCAAAGATTGATGAATAATGCCAGGATTTGATTCGAACAAATGCAATATCAGCACACTACTGCCCATTACCGCAACAAAAAACTTAACACTTATTTGCTCTTAAGTAATCATATCCAACCCTAATTCTGCAACAGCACATCTGCCTACATTTGTCAATTGCATCCCGCCAGAGCGATCGGTTCCCGAAGGGGAGTGAATCCCATGATGGCAATCACAATTGATAAAAAGAAAACCAAAAAAATAAAACATACGTATCGAGCAATCAGGGTCGTCACTCCACTTCCAAACAAAACAAACTGAAACCCTAATTCCGGCAAATTGCACACCTGCAAAGGTAAAGTCTGAGACCGGAAGCTCCCCTGGATTGGCCAAGGTCTTCAGGCCCGTCTCTCCGGGATTGGAACCTGCAGCAGTCGGAGGCAACGTCTTGACCTCGCCAGTGATGTAGGCCAGTCGATCACGACCCCGTTCCATGATCTTTTGCCTGCGCAACTCGCGTAATTCCTTCTGACTCATGCCGCTCCTCCCGCTGGTAGTGGCCACTCCACCTGCCGCTCCGTTAGGAGCGCTTTGATCCATCACGGCCTCCTCCATAGCTCCCCCGCAGCGTTGGCAAGGTGCGCAAGAGAGTGAAACCCTAGAAAGCCGTCTAAAAAGAACGGAAGAACATTGGCTTGAATGGGTCTTGATGAATCTGAGAATTAGTATTGCCAGTTGTGTGTCACCTTTCCTCTTCTTCACACTTGTCAAATGGGAAGTTACTCCCAGAAATGGGAGACTCCCCTCTTCACTCTTTTTACACCAATGAGCCGACCGCTAGTTACAGGGGCTCTCTAAATACCCCCCACGAGCGTTGCACTTGTCAAGGCGGTGGGCAGGGGCAGCACCAAAAAAGCCAGAGCCTCGGTCCCCGAGCTTGGCCTACCCCAACCCTGACCTAGCCCCCCGACCCTGGCCTGACCCTTGCATTCTTGAAGGCCGCTTGTCCATATAACCCATATTGAATGCACTTCATTTTTTATTTTATTTTGAGACAGAATGCCGACAAGCCAACGCCAAAGCACAGGAGGCAGTTATGCACTTCATTTTCAAGGTCCAAAATCCAATATATATGTTCACTTCCATTGAGTAAATAAGCAATTGATTGGGATTTCCTTTTCGAAGTGAAACCCTTAATAAAGCTTGTAATTAACCTGGAAGTCAAAAACATTACAAAACCCTCATTAGCACTGAGGTTATAATTAGGTTACTCAATGGAAGTGAACATATATATTGGATTTTGGACCTTGAAGATGAAGTGCACTCAATATGGGTTATATGGACAAGCGGCCTTCAAGAATGCAAGGGTCAAGCCAAGGTCAAGAATTAGGCCAGGGTTGGGGTAGGCCAGGCTCAGGGGACCGAGGCTTTGGCTTTTTCGGTGTTGCCCCTGCCCGCCGCCCTGACAAGTGCAACACTCGTTGGGGGTATTTAGAGAGCCCCCTAGTTATAGATGAACCAAGTGTGTTTGAGAAATAACTGGTCTGAAGTTCAAGACTTCAGGGAAATTACCCATCATTTTAGAAGAATCTATGGTATATACCTCAAATTAATAAGGAAAAGCCGAAAGATCACAACATGTAACCAGATGGACTTGGAAACACTTGGATTTTGACCAATTATGCCCAAAATCTCCCTAGACATTGGTTTGCACCATTGCCTCCAAGGAACCAGTGTATGCAGTGTTCAAGATTGAAGCCTTCAATGCCCTTCAAACGAGATTTGGCCCTTCAAAATATGCCTATCTCAAAATAGCCCTTCAAAACGCAACCCCAAATTGAAAATGAAGACGTCACTTGAAGTCCTCAATATAAATTGTCTGTCACAAGAACCAACAAGTGTAGGGCATTGTCATTACAAGAAGTGGAGTAAGATGGTGTGATTCTTAATTCTTTAGATTGTACTAGAAACATGTACCATATAATTCATGCGCACATTTAATATGAGTTTTGTATTTCATTTTTATATTCTTAGATTGACGTCTTGGATTTGAACCAACCCTTTGACTGAAGGGCTGAAATTTGAGAGCCCTTCAAAATGAAACTCTTATGAGGGCTTCAATCTTGAACACTGAGTGTATGGGTTGTTTCGCCCCAACCATGCATGACTGGTATCGTCTTTTTTTTTTTTTTATCACTCGGATATCTATAATGAGGATCAATGAACAGGGAGAACCAGCTGCTAGTTACAGATGAACCAATTGAGTTTGAGAAATATACGGTTGAACTTCAAGACTTACAGGAAAATTTCCAATCTAAATTTAGAGGAACTTGTAGAATAATTCCCAATTAAAGAACGATAAAACAAAAGATGCCACAGGTAACCTGTTGGACTTGGAAACGCTAGGTTATTGACTGATTACGTCCAAAGATTTCCCCAGACACTGATGCAAATTTCACCTTTTTTTATTACCACTTTGGTATGGTATTTGACGAACTTTTTGTTTTTCAATACCATATGGGTCTATGTGTCATGCAATAGATTCCATACTTAAGGTAAAATCACCCTAGTATGAATATGGCTTAAATGGTACTAATCTTCATTCACCTACCAAAAACGTGCCGAACATGAAAGGTGTTGTATGCAAAACAACCAAATTTTGGCGAAAAAAAATCCTTTGAGTTGATGTATGATAATTCTAATGAACATGATCATATGAGCTCCAAAAATAATGAGAAAAATGGTTACGGGCACAATTCATATTTGTTACTCATATTGCACAGATTGCCCATTTCATATCTTACAAGAGATGGGTCCCCTCAATCCACTTGCACTTTCCATTGAGAAAGACATTAAAGACTTTCCTTTCATAGAATGGATCAAAATGATCTCATAACATTATTTAGTTCCATAACAGTGTTATGTGGGATTGACATTATTCTATGGAATATTCCATCATTCAACATGAACGATGTTATGGATCTAACATAACATTGTTATGGATCTAAATAACGTTATGCTGGCCTTCAACCATTTTCCAAATTTTTTAGACCCTTCCATTAACGAGGCAGACTCTTCCATTAACTTCCTGATCTATTGAAGCATAAGAGATCTGATATGAAATAAACTCCAATCCTCTCTGCACTGAACATGCCCGATCTGACTCAACTGTAAGTATGTTCTACCAAAGTATACGGAATTCACTACACTAAATTTAGCAATTAGTGAGTGTGGGAAATTAATGAAGGTGATACTAAATTCCTTTATGCTATGAAATTAGTGTCACCAAAAGGTCTAGGGAACATTGTTCATCTCAACACTTGGCACTATTCCCTAACAAGCATGTGGCACGCACTAATCACAAGCACACACTAATTTCTTGAAATCTATGGTAAATGAGCATAGAATTTACCTTCTTCATGAATTTAGTGTCACTCAATAGCAAACTTCAGCCCTCGGTAACTTTCAAATTTGGCTAGATTGTGCATGTGACTTGAATTAGCACCACCCTCACTACTTGATATATTTAGTGTACTAGGGTTCAATGTTCCTAATGTCAAATGCCAAGTGTTTAAATGTCACAAAATATTAATTTTTCTCAGTTTAATGGGCTTAATGTCAAGACAATGACATTAACACTACCCTTTGTCTACATGTTGCAATCTAACCACACATTGCTAACCATTGTTAATGGAGCAAGCATAGGGTGGTAGATTGTTAGAGGTCGCAACAAGAGTAAGCGTTGGCATCACGGGGGGTTCACTCCATGTCAAGTTGAACACCACGTGCGGCCAAAGTTTGCTACCCCTATATTACATGGAATAGATAAATTTAAAAATTATGATATTTTTTCTACATATACATAACCATTGAATATATCTTTTGTATATTTTTTTGAAAATTTTAGTCATCTTCATTTTTTGTAGTAATTATTTTAGTTCAAATCTGCGTCATTCTAGTTAGAAACGGTATGTTTTATTAAAAAAACACATCATCAAATTTGCTTACCATTTTTTACTATGTAATAGATACCGTGTATATCTACCCATGAAAAAAAATTGATAAAATTTTGACCCATTTTGGTGATGCAACTTACCAAAAGTAGATTTTTTTTGGCCGCACGTGGTGTTCAACTTGACAATGGAGTGACCCCCCCGTGGTTGGCATGCAAGCCATGCACAAGAGCCATTGGCTGACTCTATTCACAAGATCCTCCATTTCCCACCCCCCTAGACAAATGAAACCTAGGGGAGTTCACTGGCAATTTACGTAGAAACGACGTGCGAGAAAAGGTGGGGTGGAACATATTTGTAAGACATCACTTTTAGATTTTGTTTAGATCTACACTAGGCTCTATTAAATGTCCGTAAGTCATTTATATATGACATATGCTATTATATATTGTGCTAATTTGATTTTTTGTAAAATAACTTAACAAATATTAGAATGAACAATTTTCTGGAAGATGAGTAAAATTTAGAGGGTAAGTTAAGTCATGGTAAAGAAATAATGGGGTTATGTTGGAAACATGAATGGAATTTCAATCATTGTGGATGACATTCAATTCACTATGGATGAAACAAGAAAGAAGATTTTTAAAGGGTTCGCCACGCTTAAGTCTTCGAACCACATTGAGCTAGTATTCTCCTCTATTGTCATTTTGCCAAGCTCCCTCAGCCACATAATCACGCCATCTTCAAATTGTTTAGGCGTTTTATCATTTTTCTATGTTTCTTGATGCAACAGACATCAAGAAACAAGGAACTCCACTCCAATGCCATGAAGAAAAAAATAAAACCCTTGCTTTTCATAAATAAAGTAGGGTGCAATTTATTGCACAATTCTGGAATTTATAATTACCTATAAGGTGGAGGAATATAGTGATAAGTAAGATTTTTTTAATTATAGGGTCCAAAAAAATTCAAATACTAAGATAAATAGCTCCTAAATAAATACTTGGTTCTTGCATGTGTATACCAATTTTCTATAGAGGTGCCTTCTTGGGAGAGAAACCTAGAGCTACTTGTGAAAGCACACTAGAGAAGAAGGAAGGGGATTCACCAAGAAGTGAAGATTGGGAAGAAGATGAAATGGCAAGTAAAAGAGAATTGTGTCTCGGATAATTGTACATGAGAAGAACAATTACATAAAAAGTGATGGAGACCCCAACCCCCATCAGATGGGCTACTAGCAACAATGCAAATTCAAAGTGCAAGCAAAGAGGAACGTTGTACTTTTTATAGCTCCAAACACATGGAATAAGAAGGCTCACAAGTTGCAAAAGAAGCTAGAGAATAGAGCAGCTAAAACACATGCATCACTCACCATTCTTCACCATTAATGAAATTGCATTTCTTGTCTTAAATTGTGAGAGTTAAATGACCATGTTTGAACATTATCCCTAGGAGGGTATTTTAGAAGTTTAAAACAAGTATTCATATTTTTGCCTTCAATAATGTAGGTTAAAGTTTGACAAGCAACTCCCATCTTGCACTTCCATCTTACACATTATTATTATTATTATTATTATTATAATATTGAAGGGTTTCCATCATTAGAGAAGGAGGGGAGGGGGGTCCCAGAGAAAACTTACAACATGTCAACTAAGAATCTATGTGTAGTCCCTCATCATATGATTACATATAGATTTAGATAGAAAAATGAAATGTGTTGCGTTGATTATTGTTTAGAATAGGTGATAATTTAGTTTGTCCATGATCACATTTTAGGAAGGTTTAGTGCAGAGTCATGTTTGATGGAGCCATGCAAAAAAAATGCAATAATTTAACAAATGGTTACCAAGCCTAGAGGTGTATATGTGGTACAAACCACCCATCTATGAGCTATGGGAAGGAGGCTTGAGAACAAACAACACGAAGTGCAATGAAGGACAACCTCTCTTGTTATGTAGGTTCCCCCCCCCCTTGTTTTTATTTCAAATTAGAGAGTTCTCGGTCCCATTTACATTGGACCAGGTTTTGAACATCACAAGCAGGGGGCCTAGGGATAAGGCTAGGAGATTGGACTAGGGTCTGCTAGGCCATGTACATGAACTAATGACCCCAAATGGAACAAGATCACATTGGAAATAAATTTGTTACTAACCATCATTCCAAATCTTGTCATGCAATGCAAAATAAAATTTGAAGGCACTCTCCTCCAGGCATTCTTCCCATTAAGCATTCTTCCCACTAAGCATTCTTCCGCTTTCAAGATGAAATTTACTAAAGCAGTAACATAACCATTACTCATCCATCCAAGTTGGGAGCACTTCCCTCAACTTCCTATGTTTCCCTATTCATGCAAAGAGCCTTTCATCATCCTCCTCTTTTTATGTCCATGACCTAACCTAATGCATTGGGAAACCTTGTTCCAATGAGACCCTCAAATATTCTCACTACACAAATCTAGAAACAGGGTTACTTGGCATAATAAAAATGGCCAGTTCTGGTATCATTTTTTTATACACTTCACCTGGAATATACACACACTGTTTGAACACAATGGCCTGAATAAATCTACAAACAATAGGCTCTTTGGCCTAAAAAATGTTGTCAAGCTATCCATCGTCTTAATATGTGAAGATGTTGAAGTAGTCATGGAGCTGTGTGGAGCTAGAAGGCTTAGTGTGAGGCCTCATTGGTGGAGGGTAGGATTCCCAGTTCGAATTGTTATAATCCTCATAATAATATGAATATTCTCCATACTGCAATTGGTTGGACGGCATCCTAGGTGGCGAAGAATTCTGCCACGTGTACGTGGGTTCCAAGTAGGTTACATGGGGAGAGGGGTTGAAAGGCAATTGCTGTGGGTTATATACGGACTCAAAGGGGTTGTCAAAAATGGAGAGTGATGGGAAGAAAGGAGACGTCACATAGGCATGCTCTAATTCCTGTGACGATGAGGTGTATAATTCATCTACATATTGATAATACTTGTCGTAATAATGTTTTTGCATCTCAGGTGTCCGTGGGGGGTCATAAGATAGGCACGGAGGCCCTTCTTTGGGTGGGGGTTTGGGGCTTGGCAGAGTCTTTTGTTGCTCCTTTAATAAGGGAGGAGATTTGAGTCGAGCAGGCAGAGACTCAGGTTCACTCCACGGTTGCTTCTTATTGAGATTTGATGCAATAATTCCGAGTCGTGATCTCCGTTCTTCAGATAAAAATTCAGCAAACCTGGTCACATACCAAAGGTCTATGGTCAGTGTCAACATTTCTGTAACAAAAGAATCTAAACCAGTACAATTTTCATTTCTCTAACATTTGGACATGCCTCAAATTTTGCTCATTCTTTTACAAAACTAACCCTGATGTAGGGTACATGTTGAATTAAATGGGTCACTGGATGGGATTGGAAGGCTGTTGATTAATTATGTTTGAGGATTATAAGGTACAAAAATCCACATGAGAAGTTAAGGATTTGTTACTTGGCTAAAGCTTGCCGGTTTGTTGGGCCATCTGGGATTGGTACAAGCTCGCCTGTTTCAAAATCGCGTTCTGAAACCTGGTCTTCCAGGAGTTCCTTTGCAGTTTCCACAAGATTCTCTAAATTTTCTGGTGATGAATCATCAAGTGCCACTGAGGATCCCTCAAGTGAATCCGTCTGCACATATAAATCAAAATTATATGAGAGTTAAAGCATAACATTGCATGTAGACAATGATTTCACTACACAAGTACTTAGATGTTTTTCTCGAGACTTGTGCACCACCTTCATTCATTCCAGCTGTGAAAGCCAAGAAATGTAGGATAGTATGGTTCCTCGAAGCAATGGATACTAGTGTGGGCATTGAATTCAGGTTTCTTGCCTCCACTTTCATACTCTATTCCAGTTCATATACTAATGCAATATATAGGCGAATGCACAGTTTCAAGACAAAATATCACTTATTGACAAATGGAAGGGATCCGAAGCAAGCAACGAAATCGGATTGGGCAGGGAAAACAAACAACGGTGTTTATGCAATAGAACGCCTCTTGTAGCGGGCTTTCCAACGTGTAAGGTCATTGAGGCCTCGGGCTCCCGCCCTCGGTCTCACACTGGAAAGGCCTCCACTCGAGGCATTCTACTATACTTCTCCTAAAGTGAAATTCCAGCTCATCCTGAAGCATATTGATATCATTCTATTATATAGATGACATACCTGAATGCGCAGATAGTTGTGGGATGAATCTTGGGAATTGAAGATGATGTTGAGGTTGTAATCCACCATGTCTGCGCTCGCATTGAACACCATGTCCACCAGCGGAGCTTCTCCTTCATTCCTCAACCAATCAATCACTCCCCACTTCGAAACCTGGTCTGCATTGTAGCTGTGCACGTAGTTTCCTGTGCCAAGTGACAACACTAACAAATCATCGTATCCCTGCACACACAAAGAAATGGACCAGAATGTCAGACTCGTCGAAGTTCATAAAGTTTTGCATGATGTATGATGGTTGGCTGGACTGGCAACGGAAACTCAGCATGCTTGGCCACAGAATATCAATAATTTGGTCATGCAGAGGGATGAAGAGAAATGGTGTTGGAGAATATACTGACCGAGTAGTCGACTCGCCCTTCACACATCGTTTTCGACCTTACTTCCTTAATCGCCTGGGTTATCGCTACATATGTCTGCCATGGCCACAGATTCGAACACAGTAAGTGCCTACAGTTCAATATTCTTCGATTCAGTGGAATCTAAGAGGCACTCAATCCATTGATGCATCCGAATGAAAGCCTTAACATGCTCTTCTCTCCTTTTCCGATGCCTTCCAAATTCCTGTAACCCTAATCGTAAGGAATTAGGGTAACTCGTTGTTTCCATAAGAATTCAATGCATCATAGCATTCTTAACCAATGTAAGATGTTCTCTTTTCATTCCAGCTTCAAGATTAAGTCCAAAAATGAACTTGATTACATGCATTGTCAAGTGGCAGCTAGACACCTCATTGTGACATATCTTCGGACAAAGCCTTCTCCCATCTACCAAGATTCAACTTTAAGACCTCACCGAAAAGAATCTCATCAAGTGTATAGTCTCCAAGATGCTTAATTAAGATGAACATCCACTACACCGCCTAAGAATGCTATGTTTCGCGGGCAGTTGTAGTGTGCGTACCGGATTATTTACAGCTATGCCTCCGTCGATCATGTTGAACTCTCTCGATTTGGGAGGTGATGTGGTTCTATCGTACGTGCGGAAATTGACGGGTGGGAAGTAAGTAGGCGCTGCCGTGGTAGCTCGACATACATGCCGCAAGAGTGCATTGTCAAGTTGATTTTGATTAGCCTAAATCACACAGACCAAATTGGTTCAAAATTGCTCTGCAGGGATAACAATAGTTCTTGATAGAACGCACATCTACGTCAAGCAAAAGGGTCGAGATTGACATTGACATTGAAGGCAGCTTACCTTGAGAGAGGAGAAGAAGACAGGCTGTTGGAGTTTGATGTCGAAGGCGGGGATGATCACAGACGTGAGCATGCTGTCCAAAAACATGTCATTATCGAAGTAAGACTCCAGAAGAGCCTCCAGAGCTCGAGCTTTATATTTCGGCCCACCCAAGCTCTTAAGGTTTTTCCGCATTTGGCCAAACGGGCCTCTGTCATCACCACACAGAATATAATGAGGATTGGAATGTGACACCAGAAAAGTTGAAACAAATTTGTATATACCAGAAAGAAGCAACCGGCCGACCTCGGGGGGAAGCTAAATCAAGAGTAACGTACCTCGGTTGGGGAAAAATTTGGCCGGCATATTGTTTGTAGAATTCAACCACTTCAGCTGCGGTGAGCAGTGGCCGTTTGTGATTCTCTCTGCTTGGGGCAGCGATCATGGCCGTGATCAACCCCCCCGTGCTAGTTCCTGCTATCAAGTCGAAGTAATCTACAATACGTTTGTCGGGTCCATCTAGCCTCTGCACACAATTCGCAGGAAAAGAAAATTAATGAAATTGTTCAAATTGTGTCACAGTATCCCTGAGCTGTAAAGACATCACTGAACAACGCCGCTCCATACACGCAAAACTATGTCACAATGTGACAATTTCTTAAACTCTAGAAGAATAATGCTCCAGTACCGTTAGAATTTCTGCTTTTGTGAATCCGGTGTGCGAATCTTCCATCAGTATTCGAAGATCCAAGCGAACTCGCAAACCTAAACCATAGTGCGGGGTCCTATCCTGCCATGGCAGAAAATTGTGAGCCTTCTAAGTCGGTTGAGTAAATTCCAAGCTACCCGCAAACTACAAGAGGCACCACGAGATCAGCTTCCAACAACGGCCGCCCTGGGCTTTGTTGAGAGTAACCTTAGTAACCGATCGAGATCTAAAGACTCTCGCAACACTCCAGGATCATGTCCAGGGATGACTTCAACTTGAGCAGACCACTTGTGACTCGAATCCATGGACAAATTTCACAATCCACAGCATTGTGTGATTCCGCAAGCGGTTGGGTGATTACACGCAACACAGAATCCCCTCAATGTCCAATGCGCTTGAGCAAATTCTCTTCAAAAAATTGCATTGCATCCAAACCAAGGGAGCTCAACGACAATTCGCGTCGTTGCAACAAAGATGATCCTACTGCACAACCTCGTATCCAACAATCTAGAGCTACACGAGAGCTCCACCCCAGCTTGAAAATTAATGCGGGAAGATTATTTCTGCTGCAGGCTGCCTCCGATTACTAATCCAAGCTGGTAGGTTTACACAAAAACAAAATTTGGATTGTAAACTCAATGTAATTTACCTGCAAGCAAACTTCAAGCTCTTGGAGGATGGTTGCGGGGATGATCCCACGCACGCCCCCACCGTCAATACTCAAAATGGTGACTCGTTTCCCCCGCTCACCACTGGGCCCCAGCGGCATCTTGGTCTGCGGTGTCTCCTGTCCACTACCGATCTCGTGCTTAGCCCTCCCCAACGATTTCCTGGGAGACTTGGGATGTGAGGGCCGCTTCAAATGGTGCTGCTGCCGATGTCGCAGCGAAGACGAAGAGGGAGGATCACGATCGTAAGGAGGCAGGGAGAAACAAAAGGAGAAGAGATGCTTCGCTGATGTCGTCGCATCCAGCACCTGTTCACGAGCATCCTCCAAATCTGGAGCCTTCTTCATATTGGTAGTAATCAATTAAACAAGCAACTCCTTCCACAACGTCTAAAAGAATCTACGCGTTTTCCCTTCACCCACACTTCACCTCCGGTCGCAAACTCCCCCCCCGTGCGTAACTTACTTTAAGTGCACCGCACGATTCCAGGGGAGTTCTAAACTACCAGTAAGTGAAGATCATCAAGTCCCTAGCTGAAAATGAAAATTGCGCCAAAAGTCAATGGTGGCATACAACAACACAGTGTTGAACCATCAATTCTCGATCCAGTCCCTGCTGCCTGCAATCCGTATACTTAAATGCGGCAGAAGTGGCATCAACGTCAATGCTGGATGGATTGCTTGCACAGTTAATCCAGCATGCAGCTCCGAAAGTAATGGCGGGCGGTGAGTAGGTTAGAGGGTTTCGGTTGAAGGTTCCCTCGTAAGTTAGTGGAACTAACTGGAAGTCAAGTTCAAATTTCATGCCCCCATCACACCAAACTTTTGGTCCGGTTCCAGCCGTGAAATTGCTGGGAACTATGTACAGAAATAGATGTTGGCCCACCACTTTTCAAACTATTACAGCCAGAGATGCTGACGGATGGTGCCAGAAGTGGCTTGTGTGATCAGCCCCTCAGCTTGGTTGCTTCTGTTGACTGGCGAGTGTCGCTGGGAAGGGGCGGACTCTTTGATCCGATCGTCAAGTGAGCACCATGTCTCAAATTTCCATTGCAACATGTGCAGGTGACGAAGATTGTAACCTTACATCAGCAGCCGGCAGCCCTCGGCGGTGAGCCCCACCTTCACTGAGTGTGTTCTCGAAGCTATTATATGTTAATTACAGCTCATCACAAGTTATAGGTAGGTGGCAGGAAAGTAAGACTGCAGTCTGGGCAAGACAGTCAGATATAAGTTATAATGATTCCTCTAGATCAATTACATAGTACAGACAGAAAGCATCTCCTAAACACAGTAAAAGGCTTAGCTCTTGCTGCTACTGTAGTTACCGGATCTGCACGCCACCGATTGTTGCGATAGGGATCCCAAGCAAGCTCATTATCTCCGAGGTAACTTAATTACTCCTGGGTATGGCTGGCTGCAGCCTACCCCCACCACACACCCTTGGCAAGCAATCGTAGACAAAAGGCAGGACTCGCTGATCATGATGGTCGATCGGATTGTGACCGATTTGAAGTTGAGGTGGTGCATTTCGATGGTGATGATCATGGTGTTGCACGCTAATTGATAAGTTAACGGACGGCACTTCTGCAAGATATTAACCTAGATTGATACATAAATTGTTGGAGTTGCTAGCTGAATCCGGCCTGTAGCATAAGACATATAAAATCGGGTCGTAGCGAGGCAAGATACCTGGATTCCTGAACTAAATTGCATCGTTTGGATCACTGTTGCCGAGGGCATATACGCAAGCCTTCGACCCAGCTGGGTCCCGCCTACAACATTTGGATGAGAATAAGTGTCTGAATGGGGTCTCTCAAGGTGGGTCCCACTTGGGTTAGGGGTTATATGTAGGGGAATTGTTAGGTCGACCATGCAGTTTGTTAAAACGACTACAGAGATGCATTGCGCAGTCTCATGACCTGTCATTGATTCTTCATTGCACTGAAGAAGAGCGAGGTATCAACTTTGTGTTAGGATTAATACACTTGGCCAAACTTGGATGATAGGTCATGGCCTAGTCAACACCGTACATATGGACTGTGGTCGTTTCAACCAATGTGTGATCGATTTTACAATCCCCTATATGTATTGCTCTTTGACATGGTCACCCCCATCTTACCTAAGGTGAAACTCAGTGAACCATATGTTATATTTACATTTTTTCATTTTTTTGACTACAAAATTATGGTATGCGGGTGTTATTTGGTTAATTTTCTTATTTGGATACCTAGAGAGACTATGGAAACCACTGGCGTTGGCATGAGTGAGGGATGCTTCACCTTGATCATAGCCGCGAGCTCATATGTGAACCTGGAGCGGGTTTACTGAGCAGGGATGTGGTACAAGTGCCTAATTGGACACCTAATAAAACCACACATACACATGATTACTCCACACTCAATAGTTGACATAATTGGAAGGACCTAATGACATGTTCATATACAAAATTAACAAATGTGTATCCAAAAACCATAACTAAATTAGGGGAAGTTTGATTCTCAATACGGTTTTTGTTGGTGTCTTATCATTGTAACTGCAACATAACTTGGAAGACATAAATATGATCAATAAAAGATAGAGAACAAGAAAAACAAACCAAGTAACATATGCACACCTTACCAACGTCTTTAAATCGGTCTATAAGCACTCACATAAATTAATATATGGGACATAGTTTTTGCTAGACCCTCTTTTACTTCGGTAAGCTTGGTGGGCCCCAAATCAAAGAGCAAGACATGGGTGGAAGCACGGTAAAGTGGACAGCTTTTGATCCTTGCTCAGGTTTAAGTGAAAGTGATCCAAAACTATATACTAACTTTGAATTTTATGAAATAGAAATTCATAAACATTTAGAAAACATATGAATCTACAAAGCCAAGCAATTTATGTTCACAAAAAACAATTTCAAACAATGTATATGTATTTTAGAAGACGGTGCAAGTGGTGGTGCAAGTGGGTGTCATTGAAAAGATAATTGTCAAAAACTTGTTTAAAATACAATTACATTACATTAAATTGATGAATTTTTGAAAAAAAAATTACGATGACCTCAAGTTTATAATGAATTCAAGGAATATGAAAAGAAATTCCAAGTTCAAAATATTTAAGGTCATGAAATTTACGTTCAAAACTATATTTAGTCAGTTGCTTTTAAGCGTCACTTTTGATGATAGGTTTTGAAGATCTCATATTGATATTCTATATTTGAGTACCTAACTTAACAATAGAGGTCATCATGAAAAATAATCTATTTTAAACAACATTTTGCTACTACTTATAGGCGTTTGACCAAGAAAATCATGGCTTTCATATACCGGAGCACTTTTTTGGTCCACTTTACTATGCTTGCACCCATCTAAACTTACACTAATTGCACTCTTCATAATAGGGTGTAAATCTAAAAGTGTATGTTAAACCCCTAATGTTGAGACTACACACTATACATATGTTTTTCACACACTATATATAAGATAAGAAAAAATATGATATACATTTTAATACAAGTCATAAGTCTTCATAGGATGAACATATCTACAAAATATTTGAGCAAACTAAAGTCGTCTCCTAATTATGATTTTTTTTCTTTGAGTTTTGATTTTGAAAATACTCATACAAAACTCATGAGCTTATATAAAAAGTCCAACCATACGGATATGTTTTTTGTTTTTATTTAACTTTGTCACAACCATTATAATTCACAAATATTTCATAAAGCATGACACTTGCAAAACTCACTGTATAATTGATCTTGAAAATACACAAAACCTTGGGGATGATAAAAGGCCCGCTAACCTTACATTCAACTTACTAGCTTTGGAAAAGGACAAAAGCAAGTTAAACATGTGTTTGAATTGTTGTATGCATTATGCTCTTGGGAGGTGTAGTGGACCTACATAGTAAAATATTGTATGTATAAGTCACAAGGATATGAGATTCCTAATTACTAATATTACTATAATCGGTTGCCTCGAGTTGCCAATTACTTTTTCTTGAATTAACATATGAGCGGGTGAAGAGGGCATATGTTAAGCCCAACCCTACGAGCTGATGTAGGGGGGTGTTAGGGGATGTGGGGACCATGGATCCTGGTGCGTCAAGCAGCATGACCCTCCTCCCTTGCCCAAATCTCTCTCATTGCAAAGAGAAAGCATAAGGTTCATTAAACCCATATTGAGTGTTCTTGTACTCCAAGGCTCATTTACTTACAAATACCCTCACTTCCACTTTCAAGCGAAATAAAACAATTCTTTAATTCATGTATGCAAGGATCTTGCAAAAATCTAACCATTGCAAGCCAAAGGGATATTGTGCTCATTAATGTGGTCATAAAGTTTAAGTAATTAACTCATGTTTTAAGCCCAAAAAATGAAATAGTAAATATTTTCCCTTAACTTGGAAGTAGAAGCTTAATAACTAATTTAATTGTATGATAAATCTATTAATTCTTTATAATTAAATAATAAATTATACTATTTCAATGTTTAGAAAAACATGGAAAATCTTACAAGTGTGGTCATTGCCAATAGTAATTGGCCATTGCATATTGAACATATCTCGAACACAATGCATCATTACAATATATGTTTAACTAACTATTGCCTATTAATTTTACTAGTGCATATTTAACTAATCGACCATTGCATAGTACATCTCAAATGCTATGATGAAGTTATTGACCCTAATCCACCTTGTTGAGGGCCTTTCTAGATTGTTGGCATTGCAATATTTGGAGGAGAATCTATATGGGCATATAATAGCGTGACAATGAAATGGTCAATGACGAATAAGATATGCATATGAGCTTTGACAGCCTAGATGGCCCATGGCATGAGGTGAATTTGGTCTACACTATGCATATTGTAACTAACAATTGCCAATGGTAACTGGCCATTGAATATCGACCTAGATCCACCCAATTGAGGGACTCCTAGAATTGTTGGCACTACAATATTTGGAGTTGGACTTACATGACCATGCAATAACCACAACAACCATGAATGCAAATTCAAGAAGGGGTGTCCTTCCCTCCCAAGATGTGGTGATTGTGGCCATGGTGGGTGTGGACACTGCAGTGTTTGCATTTGCCGTGTAAGGTAGCAATGCCTTAAAGTAACACCTTCCTTTTGGTGACACCTATTTTTCATCTATAAATTATCAACAAGTGAGTGCAATAGTGCCATTGAGTAAGTGATTGCTAAAAATGATTAATCATATGTAGCATTAAATACAAAATAATACCACTTTGGCCATTCATGGTAGCAGTACAAGAAGGATGCAATAACGTTTTAAAAAAAACAACAACTTTGGCCAATCTCAATGGTTAATCAAGGATCTATCTGCTTAATGAGGTGGTGTAAGAAGTGATCCACAAAGAAAGGACAACAATTTCATTTAATAGAAGATTTTCGCCCATATTAAGATTAAGTTTGTAGTGATTCTCATCTAGGAATCCAACATCAATGGACCCCCCAGTGGATAGTAAAAAGTTCATTTCTTAAAACAATCTTGCAAATTTTTGTAGATTGCATATGAATTTAGTATATATTGATAAACATTTAGTAGACTCTTTTTAGTTTTGCAAGATCTATGGATTTTTTTCAAGCTAATTAACCTACCTGAAATAGTTTTAAAAAATATAAATATATATTTTAAAGCTCGACTACGCGGTGGTGGACATGATGACGATGGCCATGTCCATGGAGATTATGGCCTTGGACCCGACCATGGTAGACATCAATGTCAATGGTAGAGGCAATGGAGGTAGTCTTGGAGACTTGCCAATGAGCATCATAGGAGCAACATAATATGGCCATAGTGTATTTTGGATGATTGTATACCCAAGCCAAACTGCATGCATCGGAAATAGATGCAATGTAGGTATGTAGACTATATAAAAACTTCATCCACTTCTAGTCCTCATTGTCCTCTCTCATACCTTGCCATCGTGTGAAATTTGTAAGCATGCTAAGTTGCAGGGGTGTCCATGGCCATGGAATGGGGCCATTGTGAATATTATTTGAATTTGACAATTTGCTCACGGGCATAGTTGTGGTCATGATAGCCGTGCCCATGGACATGGTGGGTGTGGCCATGGATGTTGATCCAGGGTTTCCAACTGACTCCGGCATATTGCATTCCATACATGCAAAATGATTAAATAATATATCTTTTAGTTTTTTTGAGGAGTGGTAGATCATGTACTTCAGGTTCTTTCTATCACTCAACTCATAAAAGAAATCAAACTAGGGAACTAGGTCTTGAGGATGGGAAAACCATAACAATCTATGGTTCTTCACTCTCAATTCCCTCTCAACAAGGTTAATTATGCACTCCTCTCTCAAGATTATTCATTTGTGCTTCTTATAGTTGTGTATGATTTAGTCCTATACATGTGGACTCCTATCACTCTAATTCACGGGGGGTTCACTCCATGTCAAGTTGAACACCACGTGTGGACAAAGTTTGCTACCCCTATATTACATGGAATAGATAATTTTAAAAATTATGAATTTTTTTCTACATATACATAACCATTGATAATATCTTTTGTATTATTTTTTGAAATTTTTTAGTCATCTTCATTTTTTAGTAATTATTTTAGTTCAATTTTACGTTATTCTAGTTAGAAACGGTATGTTTTATTAAAAAAAACAGATCATCAAATTTGGTTATCATTTTTTACTATGTAATAGATACCGTATATATCTACCCATGAAAAAAATTTGATAAAATTTTGACCCATTTTGGTGATGCAACTTACCAAAATTATATTTTTTTGGTCGCACGTGGTGTTCAACTTGACAATGGAGTGACCCCCCCGTGCTCTAATTCCATCCTCTAATTCAGTCGTGAAGCTCAATAACTTTTGGCAATTGTATTGTAACTTGGCAATAGTCTTGCCAAATGACTCTGTCGATAAGAGCTTTTGGGAGTCATCAACTTGTTATCCCTGGCATATCTTTGATTAGTTGAGCAAGAGCCCTTCCACACAATTTTCATTTTTAGAAGGCAATAGTCTTCTCGAGACTTTCATCATGAGATTTGCGTTACTCCATTCCTTAATTATTTCTTATTTAATTGCAATTCATCATAACATTGCTTTGGTCAAACTTCCAATATTCACTTACAAGTTAATTTCCATGAAAAAACCAAGGCCGAGACCTACAAGGTAATAAACTGCTGAAGTATTTCCACACATGTACAACAATAGGGCAATGATCAATTCATGTAAGATTTGTTTTGGCTATAGCTTGGCTACTCAATTAGCCGCAAAGGTAAGTCCTTTATCCACATCAGGTCATAACAATTAACCATAGTCCTAACCAACTAGTGGCCTAACTTGTCCGCTCAATCACTGCGCTAACCCCTTTCAATTATGCTCTCATGTTTATTGCCTCTTTTCCTCATTTTCCTCTTTTCATTCCTTTGTATATCTCAGGGTTAAAGTATATCGCTCGTCTCATGTCCCTTCACTGAAATCTCTCGTTAGCCTATTGCCTCTTCCTTTTGGCACTTTCTCCAAGTCATCACTCTCAAACGTTTTTTTCTCTCAATCTACATTATTTGGACTTCATTGTCCAAATGTCTTCCTTATCACATGCATCTCACTTTTATTTTTATAGATTCTACCACTAATATTATCAATGTTGCACATTCACGCAAGTAGGCTATATTCTCTCATCTCTTAGTTTCCTCTCATAGTTTCTCTCTTAGCGGATTTCGTTCTCTCTTTCCAACTTCACATCATTGAGACCGACAATTACATGAAACCACACACATGATGTCAATGTGATTAACGTATTGGTTATATTATGTATCATAAGAACATTGTTTCCTATCACATGCAATCTCATTGTTAGGCTATATATGCTCAATCAATCCTCTCACATGCACAAACTCTATCTCCACTTTCTATCACTAAAGGCTATAGCCTTTTGTTGTTGCCTTAGCATCTTCCAACTCTAATCCAAACTATTTCCCTCGCACTACCTCGTAAATGAGCTCTTTGGGTACCTTCAGGCTATCGCCCCTATCTTTTTGTATCCGACACAATGGCCATAAGCTTAAGTGGTTATAAATGCTTTTACTTGACTATTGCCTCCTCTTTTCATACTATAGCCCTTTTCACACTCTGTCAATGTCCTCTTGCTAACTTCTACTAGGGCTTAAGTATACAATAAAAAAGATTATGGCCAATTTTTTTGTATTACATGTCAAATGACTCTTAGATTGATAAATCCTTTGATAATGTTATCCAAGTACAATTCTCATTTGCTAGCAATCCCAAGATACATAAAAAAAAATACCAATTTTGGGCCTTGGCAACCTTGAGGCCCTTAACTCTAAAAGAAAAATCCAAAAATCCAAAAGATGGAGAGGCTTCAATTAGATTTGACACAATCCAACACAAAGAGACCACCATGACATGCAACATAATAAAATGCACCCTCTCAAAGACTTTGACGATTTGGCAAATGCATAACTTAGGACCGCTTTACATGCATACCAAGAGCAGTGACCTTGAAAATCTAAAGGCCATTGAAAACCATCCAAAGGTTGGACCATGAAAAATAGATATCCAATTTCGCAGTTGATGGGGCCTCAAGCTTAGTGTAAAGTGAAAGTGAATCATGTTGAGGGACTACAACATATGTTTGGGTTTGGGTCCCACCATGGCAAATTACTTGCTAAGCATCGGTGCCTTCCAAAGGCCAACATGGGGCCCCACAATAGACTACGGGCCGGTTTAGACTACGGTGAATGAAATGGGTTGTCCACCAACCATGGTTTACACTACAGCCAAGACTACTCTAGTGGAGAACTTCAAGCATGATTGAAAAAATGTCATGGCTGCCAACATGGCAACACTTTTGGCTAGGGGAGTTCTATGGAGGTCAAGTTTCTTGGGCAACCTCAAACCATTGGACAAGAAACTTGGCCTCTAGGGAACTCCATATTGAGGTATTATGTTTATTGTTTTTCCATCTTGTTTGCTACACCAATCATTGCTTCAAATATGTTTTTTGGGTTGAAAATCTTGACTGACCAATGTAGTTCTTTATCGTAGTCTAAATTGGCCCTAATATTTAAATGCAATTCTATTTTCAAGTTTGGATCCATATTTGGGCTTCATGAGAGAGAGAACCATATCCTTTCATACTGCACATGCGTCTACCAGTGACAAAATTCTCACAAGTCTCATGACTTGGTCCAAAGACGACATGCATGTAGATCACTTGAACAATATTTTCCAGCCCACTATGATTAGGTGATCCATAGTCGTAAAATGCACCGGAAATCCTTAGAAGGTCACCCTACGATTGACATGTCACATATGATGTGGCATGTATGAAAACCGATTACAACACATGCACACATGGTTTAATAGGTTCAAGCCCATAAAGTTACGAGATTTGAGTATTCAAAGTCCACACCACCAATTGGAAGAAACCAAAGGAAAAGAGCCTACTGATGTTTTTCCACCAACCTGAATTATAATATTGCTTCATCTTCAAGTTGATCTAATTTATTATTTTGCACAAACTCTTTGCCTTTTTGTAATTCCTAAATTGAATCACAAAAATTAAAGGGATCTTAAAGAATATTGCATCATCTCAAAGGTAAACACCACAATGAATGGGCACATGTAAGTCTTAGTCAAAGGCAAGCCCTTAAGTTCACACGTGTTTAGTTGAAATCATTGTTATCAGAATGGGCTCCTTATTTTGACCGGGTGTGCAACATGGCTTGTCAAAAGTAATATACAATTCCATTTGGTAAGGTCATGCACCGCAAAGTAATCTAATACGGTTCACCTAACTACCCCACTACGATTGAATGGTCCATAGTGGTAGAATGCACCGGAAATCAGGCCTTAGGATGGTCATCCATGTCATTACATTATTTCCAACTTTAGGCAAGAATGCAAGCATAGTAAAGTGGACCAAAAAAGTGCTCCGGTATACAAAAGCCATGATTTTCTTGGTCAAATGCCTATAAGTAGTAGCAAAATGTTGTTTAGAATAAGTTTTTTTATGATGACCTCTATTGTTAAGTTAGGTACTCATATATAGAATATCAATCTGAGATCTTCAAAACCTATCATCAAAAGTGATGCGTAAAAGCAATTCACTAAATATAGTTTTGAATGTAAATTTCACGACCTTAAAAATATTTTGAACTTGGATTTTTTTTTCATATTCCTTGAATTTATTATAAACTTGAGTTCATCGTAATTTTTTTTCAAAGATTCAATAATTTAATGTAATTTAATTATATGTTAAACAAGTTTTTGATAATCATCTTTTCAATGTCACCCACTTTTTCACCATTTGCACCGTCTTCTAAAATACATATACATTGTTTAAAATTGTTTTTTGTCAACATAAATTGCTTGGCTTTGTAGATTCATATGTTTTCTAAATGTTTATGAATTTCTATTCATAAAATTCAAAGTTAGTATATAGTTTCGGATCACTTTCACTTTCACCTGAGCAAGGATCAAGAGCTATCCACTTTACCGTGCTTGCACCCGCAACTAATAAATGTTTTATTTTTTTGCTGATTATGAAAATGACATCATGAACCCAAAATTAGTATGATGAAGTCTAGGGGAATGAATTGACCCTCAACCTATAGGGGACATGTTTTTATTGGATTCCTCTCATCCACGATGGACGAGTTTACATACATGCCACAAACCTCAACATGTATGCAAGCATACTTTGCATCATACACAAATCTATATTGTATATCTACATATATGTATAATAAATTAATTTTATTAATTGATTGAGGTTTATTAGCTTAGTTATATAATGTATAATTACCTAATAACATTTAAATATACCTAGTGATATTATCTTATTACAATTTACTATTGCTATATTGCATGTTAATCATTGTACACTGTTTATGGTATTTAGTGTCATAGACACTATTTGCGAAGGGCCTAAACTACATGCCTAGAGGTTTCAAAATGTTATCATGTTAAAAATATCATTATTATTTGTCATCATAAGTGTGAGCCTCATAATTGCCCCCAATGTCAAAGAGGCTCACAATTGAGATGTTTAAGCAAAATCATTCGATTAGTAATAGGAAAATTTAGCCAAAAATCATTTAGATTAAGGTTGGTTAGGATATTTTATCCTTGAGGTAAGAATCTTGAGCGAGTAGAAAATTATGAACCGAAGGGATAAATGGGAAATATCCTTTATCAAAATCGGAAATATTACGGTAGTGGGCTAGTAAGTAGGTAGGTTAAGTTATGAGCAACTAATTCAAGCAAGCAAAAATCAAGCGAAGACAAAAGGAGTATTTCCGGAAGCGGCCAAAGAAGAAAAAAGAAGGCGACAACTATGAGCATAAGGGATATTGCCAACTAGGGCAAGGGGGCCATATTGCCACCCTTGCCAACCAAAATTGAAGTTCAAATTAAAATGGAAAAGTTTTTTTAAGGGTTTGGGTATGTGGGATGCGTGGTGGCGTTTTCCCCCCCCATTCACCACCGACGGCTTGGTTGCCACCGTTTAAAAGAAGGGACCCCTTGGTGAACGGAAGGAAGAAAGGGCCCAATCCTTCATTGAAGGAGGATAAAACTCCCTCTTCCCCTCTCAATTCTCTCTTCAATCTTTTAATTCGAAGGGTGATACCTTAAATAATTATAATTTAAAAAAAATCTCATTTTTTTAATTTCGTAGGGCAAAACCTTCTAGAATTCTAATTAAGGAGATCAACCAATTTCATCTCAACAGAAAAAAAATATCTCTCTTCATTTGTTCATTATAGACATAAGTTAGAATTCTTGTGAGTAAGGTAGTGTATTTTTGAATACACCTCTAAGGGATTGCGTCATTTTCAATCAAGTGTAATGAATGTAGAAATTATAATTTAGTCTTCATATTTTGAATGAATATTGTCCTTTGAAGTTAATTTTCTAACAATTCTAGTCTCATTGAAATCAGACCTAGTAAGTAGAAGTTATGAGTGTTTGAGTGAAGGTATCTTTGCTGCGTTCCAAATCATAAGCATTGACTTTGTAAGTTCCTATCTATAAAAAAAAATACAGTGGCTTCAATATTTAGAGAAGTTGTAGATCTTATTTTGAGGTTTTTAAAAAGTATAAGATTGTTGCAATCAGATTTAATGAGAAAAAATTATGAATATTTGAATGAAGGTATCTCAGCTGCCTCCTAAATTATAAGCGTTGGCTTTGTAAGCTCATATCTATAAGAAAAATATGCAGTTGTTTCAATATTTAAAGTAGTTGTAGATCTAATTTTAAGATTTTTAGAATATATAAGTTTGCTGAAATCTAAGTTAATGAGTAAAGTTATGAATGTTTGAATGAAGGTATCCCAGCTGCTCTCTAAATTATAATAGCTAATTTTATAAGTTCATATCTACAAGAGAAAACATGGAGTTATTTCAATGTTTAGAGCGGTTGTAGATATAATTTTAAGGTTTTTAAAAAGTGTAAGTTTGTTGAAATCTAAGTTAATGAGTAAAATTATGAATGTTTGAATGAAGGTATCCCAACTGCTCCCTCAATTATAAGAGCTGAGTTTGTAAGCTCATATCTACAAGAAAAAATATGCAGTTGCTTTGATATTTGGATGAGTTATAGGTCTTGTTGTTAGCTTTTCAGATTACTAAAAATTATCCCAATTGAAGCTTGTGAGCAAAAGTTGTGAGCATTCAAATGAAAGGGTGTCTGCTGCCTTACAAAAAAAAGTTCGTCCATCCAAGATTGGAGGGTACGAGTTGGTACTATGAGCCGCTGAGAGTTGGAGTAGAGGTTCCGCACCAACCATCGTAAAGCCAAGATGGGAGTCAACCGGTAAGCTCTTTAACCCTACACCCTTTAATTTAAGAATGGAGGGAACGAGGCAAATATAAAATTCTAACCCAATCCAACTATCCATGTAAGGCTAGGGGATATCACTCACCTAGCCGCCGAGGGGTGATTCCAACTTCCATATGTGCGAAGCCTCTTAGTTAAGTGTTGTGGTAGTAATTTTTTCTATTTATAGCTCGTTTGTGTATGGTGAAGCCATGTTAATCACCGGCATGACTACTCTGTGTGTTGTAGGTGATAAGATAGGAGTAATCATTCACGAAACCACCATCACGTTGTTGGCCCCAAGGGTTAGAAGTGATGGCACCAACCCTTGAAGATTATACAACAGGTTGAACATACAAATTGTTTTATTCCCCGGGTTATTAAGTTGAAATTTCGTGGTCAAACCGTATTAAACTAATTAACAGCCAGTAAAATTTGTACAACCCCCGTGGACAAAAAACCAACCGGGAACTTAACTCAGATGATTGATACTACCTCCCTTGGCGGCAAAGATCGGAGGGTGTAAGTGTCAATCAACCTTTAAGAGACCCGCACAGGGCCTTGAAGGGTTCGGGTTAGGGTGTGCACCAAACAAGTAAATGGTGATGCCATAATTTACGAATTTAGTAATATAGGCTCTGTTTAATCAATCATAATCTAAGAAAGAAGGTTGAGAGGGTGGGCTTAATTAAGGCCCCCCCGTTTAGAAAATTTAATATATAAGAGGTAAGGAATTAGACGTGGTCCAACTGATTAAACAAGTCCACTTGTTATTCTGTCAAATCGAGCAAGAAATAACTAGGCTAGGATATTTCATTCATTAGGGTTAGGTTGCCTTGATCCCAAGGCTGGTACGTCTACGCTTAGACTAGGATAGATTAAGCATTAGGTTAGGAAAATTGATAATCACCATAGGTATTTATAATCTAGGCACAATCTACCGGAAGGATACGACGCAATTACCAAATTCCTCCGCAAACCCAAAACACTCATTAAATATCATAACACCCGGGTTCGGCTTGGACACCTGCTAAAGCAGGCCACCCTCACCGAAGGGCTTGTGCGGTACTTTTAGGCTCCCTCGGAGGGGGGTGCCCAAAAGCACCACAATAAGTAACTTCATTAGGTGAGAAAATATTATGACATTTAGCGTAGCATATTGGGATACTTGAGATGATATTTTTTCATTTTAGTATGTAAGAGAAATATATTATTGAGCATACTAATGGGAAGTGTTATGTGTTTACATTTTAGTATGCAAGAGAAAGATATTATTGAGCATACTAATGGAAAGTATCATGTGTTTGCATTTTAGTATGCAAGAGGAAGATCTTATTAAGCATACTAATGCCAGGTGTCATTTGTGTATACTTTAGTCGACTTGTAGACCACTGTGTAATATAGGCATACACCTCATAACACTATTGAACATACTCATGTCAATACATTAGTAAGCGTACTTGAACTCCAAGTGTCATCAGGTGACCCTAATGATGAAGTTATTGATCATAAGTTTAACCGAGCATACGCCTCAAAGTAGGGGAAGTCATGCTATTACACACGTGACACTAAATACCATAAATGGTGTAGTTCTATTGTACTCAATCATGTATTCAGAGTACAAATACATCTAATCTGAAGGAATATATGATTGAGACATGAAGATTCAAATACATGTACCATGTATTTGGTAACATAAGAATCCAAGATATTGCCGGAATTGATCCATATGGATTTATATTGTACTCCAAATTTTCATTGGAAAATATCTCATACATCAAGCAATCCTTCCTTTGTTTTGTAATGCCCGTACTTCTAATTTGTGCTGTGTCCATGGGGGAGAAAGGCTTTAACATGGAAATTTCAACAACAATTAACATTATTTGCCATAACAACACCTACCTAGGGGACTAGTAAAATAAGGACTCCTTTAGGTTTGTTTTTTATCCATCCCCATCACTAGAATAATTTAGAGCCTTTAACCTTGATCTAGGGTTTAGTTTCTCTTGGGTTGTACAACAATAATCAATGTTTTCACCCTTATTCTCTCTCAAGTCATAGTCCCCCTTGATAAGTTTCACAAAACTTTACCCCCTGAATTGGTGGACTTCACTTATAAGCTACTAACATATGCCAAACATTGAAGATTTATGAATGTTTGACATCTCATATTGTAGCCATGCATGTGCAACTGGAAATTACTTTTGAGAATTGGCCAACTTTTCAAAACAGCTAGCAACTCAACCTAGGGAGTTCACTTCAAAAATTTAGCAAACAACATGGAAACAAATATAGGGTGACACATAATACATATGGATAAATTTTTGAAAATTGTTTAGAAAATCAAGGATACTCCAAATGGCAAAAATGAGTTATAATTAAGATAGGGGTGAAAGTATGTGGGGAAATTATATTTTCCTTAGAAGTAGCATAGGTTCTCCAACAATGAGTGTTAAGAAAAAAAGTGGTGAAAACATAAATGGGTTGAATTGAAATAAATGGATGAGATTTTTGAACTTATGTCCATTTTGGACCTACAGAGGGTTGATGACAAGGGTTTAGTTGCCAACATCTTTCCCCTCTATCATTGTTTCGTAGGGTTTCCAAGTTCCCCCTACATTGTGGTTGTGGGTTTGTTTTTTCTTGAGATTGTTGGTGCAGCTATAGGATTTGTTGTGAGAAAGAGTTATGATTTTGGTTTAGAGTATTGGAGCGGCTGGAGGTTTTATTGTCATTGATAGCTTGGTTGTTAGGTTAGAGTAATCTTGCAGCTTAAGGTTCTTTTGTGGTCAAGAGTTCTAGTTGCAACCATTGTGACTATTGTATGACCAGGAGTTGGAGGGTTGCAAATTCATGATTTCGAATTTGTGAAGTCTTAGTGGATTGTTGATGTGCCAATGAACAAGTTGGTGATGAATATTAAACTCTTCCATTGTTGAAGACGAGGGGTGCAACGCCAACACACTTTGGTTTCATGAGCTTCCAGCAAATTAAATCATACACATATTTTCATGTTGCTCTCAAGTCAAAGGGCATTTTTGATTGTCCCTTTGATTTTTGTGACAAAAAGGGTAACTACCTTGCTCAACACGTCATTGCACGCCATGGTTGATGTTGGCATGTTTCATTGAGCCGCCTTGCCTCTTCTCTTTAGCATTTTGTCCTATGCTTGAAGGTGTTGCCTTTGGTGCTTCTCTTTGGTACATAAAGTTTGTGTTAGGCTAGAGGAAGACTCAACATGCATTTTGGAATTTGCAATGCTTTTTAAACGCTATGGAGTTCATGCTCCACCATTGACTTTGTGCTTTGGATTTAGATCATACCCTCGTGTTTTATGTCGTGCATATGATCATGTATGGCTATATTCGTTAATTTGGGACTTTTTCGACATTTTGAGACAATTACAAATATAAGAACATGGATAAAATCACACAAATATTGAAGAATGTTGTAAGATGCAAATACTTTGAAGCGGGTGTTCATATCAATAACCCAATTAAGAACTCATATCAAGATGGTTTGGGTAGGATGACCCAAACATTAGACCATGTTGTTGTGGTCCATATATTAATTTGAGACAAGAGAAAGTCTCAAATTAACGAATATAGTGATATGTTGAGTTAACACTATGAAACAATTATTTGAGCCACTCGGGCTGCGCTGTTTCAGCCGGGTTGGTTATATTTTGGGTTCTTTCTACAATTGAATTTTCAATTTGTGCCAAAAAAAGAAACAATTATTTGAGCTCAACAAAGAGGTCTTCCATCCAATTTAGTTTGTATTCTTGTGCATTGAGGTTTTTACCAATGTTGGGCAGGTATTTGATTTTGTTACTAACCTCTGGTTCCACTTTTCAAAAACAAACTAGAAGCAAAAAACCTTCGGTTATGAGGTTTTGAGAGTATTTACAATAAATAACCTTTGGCCTTGTTATATTAAAAAATTCAAAGATTCGACAAAGAACCAATGGTAATTTAGAAGGCTATTTTACTGGGTTTTGATTTTATGATAATCACGGTTATGGATAAAGTGCGGCTATTTGAGGTTTTGAGAACCATAATTATTAAATTAAATAATCACCTTGATAACTGACGAGGGTTTGGTGCCAAATTTAATGCCCCGACTGACATTGCTTTGTTATTGTGTGCATTGTATGTATTTGAATTTGAATGTTGTCTTGTGGAAGTCTTAGTTATGAATTTGGTTGGACCATGTAGTTCTAAACTCACTACATTGTATGTGTGTGTAATCGTGTTAGAAAATCGTTGGTGTTTGTTGGTGTTGAAGTTCTTGATTTAGATAATTCATTTCTCCAAGTAAGGGTGTTATCAATGGAGATGTTAAAAACATTATAATGAATAATACCCTAGTTTTAATTGGTTGGTTTAGAAAATTAGAGAATTAAGGGGGTGTCAAGAATTGCTTTAATGTAGAAAAAGAAACCCATTATAATTTATAATACCATGTGTTCTTAGGTGGTGCCACCAAAATACATGGGTTGACCTCCAAAGGGCAATTCAAACAAGTGTGTCCAATAGATAATCACGACTCATACACATGAATGGGAAATCCATACGTTTTTGCAATGTTCGTACACCCCTCATATATGCATAGCCATAATTAAGTACGTGAGGGGTGCAAACTAACCCATGCTAAATGAATAGATCGTAGATCAAATAACGCAAAACATGAGTTCTATTATTTATCTAATAAATTGATAAGTACTTCAAATAAATTCTTCATTCCAAATGCTACAAGAATAAGCTAGATAGATCACACATATGTCTTTATGCATTTGTAGTAAGGATTCCTTTGCACAGTTAGGTGAATATATGTAGAAGTATAATTATAATATGATTTTAATTGTATATTATAAACTGAAAATACATAACATCATTTAAATAGTATATCCTAAATACTAGTAGATACTACTTTGAAATTATCTCATAAACTTTCATGTATCAATAGTCAGGGTCGGTTTCTTTGATTTAAACAAATTAATCACATGGTACCATGGATGTCTCTCTGTTCTGCCATAAACTAATTATTCCCCCCTAGATTTTGCCATGGGCCATCCTCACAACTAAAACCCATTTGTATCCCACGTGGACACTACAGTCCGACATAGGTAAAGATGAAATAGAGAGCCCTCTACAGTAATCGTGTTCACAATCTTTCGTAAACTCCCACCGTCACAAGCTCCATTTGTACATAGATGGAAGAAACTTCACTTGGAATGAAAAAATGACACTACTTCAAGGCATTTGTAAGTGGAAATAGTGACATGCTTCATGTTGATACTGTTAAGTTTGGGCAAACCTTGTAAACATAAGTCAATTCATGCTCAATTAAAATAGATAATGCAAGTAGAATGCATTTAGATTGTGATGCAATATTCATCATGCCCACACACCATGAATGTACGTTTACCGACTTCAATTTTTAGCAATCGATCATGTCTTGTTGCTGTCTGTCCGAGTGGCACCCGATCATCACATGGTTTGAGGACAAGCATGGCACCAGTGTTCAAGATTGAAGTCTTCAATGCCCTTCAAATGTGATTTGGCCCTTCAAAATATACCTCTCTCAAAACAGTCCTTCAAAATATACCTCTCTCAAAACAACCCTTCAAAACACAACCCCAAATTGAAAATGAAGACGTCACTTGAAGTCCTCAATATAATCTGCCCATCACAAGAACCAACAAGCGTAGGGCATTGTCACTACAAGAGGTAGAGTTAGATGGTTGATTCTTAATTCTTCACATTGTACTGGAAACATGTACCATATAATTCATGCACAAGTTTAATACGAGTTTTGTATTTCATTTCTATATTCTTGGATCGACGTCTTGGATTTGAACTAGCCCTTCAACTGAAGGGTTGACATTTGAGAGCCCTTCAAAATGAAACTCATATGAGGGCTTCAATCTTGAACACTGCATGGCACACGCGGCTTGCAAGGAGTGTCGCCAACAGTGACTGTAGCTTGGATGACAACCATGCATTGTATCTTGAAGGCAGCAATGAGCGGGGGAACCCACGCTAACTTAGTTACAGATGAACTGGTTGAGTTTGAGGAAAAACCGGTCCATGGAATCTACCTCCAATTTATAAAGGAAACCGAAAAATCCCAACATGTAACCGGTTGAACTTGGAAACACTAGGATTTTGACCGATTTTGCCCAAAATCCTCCCCAGCCGTTGTAAGGCAGTGGGGGGCTTTTTTTTTTAATAAAATATATTTAGTTTTGAAATTTTAATTTCCAGGTTTCCAAGAGAGGAGCATTGGCTATCATCACCGGAGTAACGAAGCCACATATGGGTGATTATGCAAAAATTCCATCCAAATTCATCCAAAAGTTGGAAATTTCATCCATTTCTTAAATGATTTTAAGGGATTTTTTGGACGATTTCATACATGGAAAAACCTGGAAAATTTGTAGAATGTTTGATTTTTAACGTTCAGAATCCCGAATTAAAAGCGATAGATCATCATTTTGAAAATCATTCGCTTCAAGGATCCCTCATTGGAAGGTTTGGGAATGGAGATCGTACCAATTTGAGATCTCATCTAAGGCATGCGGTCCTATTGTGGGCACTTCCAACTCCACAAACATTTTTTAGGCCATGTGGGTCAAATTGTGGATTGTCTGATGTGGCTAGCAATTGCGAATGTTCATGTATGATTTACTTGAAGATTATCATTTCAAATTTTAAAAGTAGAGTGAAAAAGAAAAAGTTGTCAATGTGAAGGTTCTCCTTCTTCTTAACTATCATTATGCCTTTTCAATTGTGTTTAACATGAAAATCAAAACGGTTGTTGTATGTTGTGCACACCCCATGAGGATCAAGAACATATAGTGCCCAGTGCCCAACATTTGTGTTTCCATTCGACCATGAGATTGGGATGAGATTGCTCCTTTAATCAATCACTTATCTTCTTGTCTTTCTTATCTCAACCACTAGATGAAGATAGTAATAGTAAAAGAATCCAAAGGCTCAATGCACCTCAAAGTGATTTCACATGTTAAATAATTGTTTACCCCTGAAGGCTCGGGGTTGTATTTATACAAGATACATGGCAATTTTTACAAACCCTCCAACAAGTATTCATATAAAAATTTACTTAGTCCATCATACTAATTCATAATCAAGACAATGAAATAAAAAATGAAGAATGAATGAAGTCATGTGTGAGTCGTGACAACGATGATTAAATAAACGTGGCATGGATTTGAGTCAATGTCATTTATACAAGCTCAAATCTCTTTAGAATTCAGGTTGCTTGTATTTATTGCTTTGATTGCAAAATTGCATATGATTAATAGGCTACTAATGCTGATCAATTTTACCACTTTGACTATACACTCATGAAAAATCAATCTTTGAACTCTTTGTATCATGGCACCTTGAGGCCCAAACTGGGCATCTTACCTTTAAGAGTTAAAATCGCCTTCATAATGTTCTGAAAGGCATCCCATTTTGAATGGCAACCTCAACGAGGGAAGTTAAGACATGAGCTATGAGCGGTGAGCAGTAACATATGAGCAGTGAGCGGTAACATGTGAGCGATGATGCCATATTTAGTAACTATGCATGATTTTAGGGTCCATACTCTAAATTTGGTTTTATTTTATTTTATTTTTAATTGTAAAGTACTAATATTTTGAATGAACAACAATAAAGGAGGCCTATTACCATGGATACTTAAAAAAATATTAATCCATTGTTGATTCTTATTATAAAATTTCACACCAATGCATGTCATGTATTGACATTTTCAAGCATGCGGTTGAACACAACACTTGGAACATTACTCACACTCTACAACACCGGCGAGTTCAAGTAGTTGCATGACCTCGTTGTAGGCATACGTTGGAGCCTGAATAAACTTGTCATTGTCGCAATCCACCTTGCACAAAAATTTAAACACATAATAAAGATGTTTGCAATGCACCCATTTCCCTTTCTTTCCCAAAGCCTGAAATGACATTTTTGTGAAGTCCAGGCATGTGCAATGCGGGATGTTGCCAATTGTGATACGGTATGAGATGTCCTCCTTGGAAATGATGTTGATTATCACTCCAAATCTTGGATATGGAATGGCAGTCACTCCAACAACATAGTAACCATCCATGAGTCCAGCACTCTCCCATTTGTTTTTGAGATCCACCGTGGGTGCCGTTGGATTGCAACGCACTGTCTTCGAGAATCTGGATGATGGATGGGTGTCTGGGTTTGGGGGCACACAAAAATGTGACCGAGGGATTGATAATGTTGCCAGGGATGTACAAATGGACGTGACGCGGCCTAAAAGCGTCACGTCGCGTCACGAATGACGTGACGGCATCACGTCGTGTCACGTCCAGGGTGTGACGCCAAACGGAGGTTACTGTAGTAAAAAAAATTACCAATGGGATTTTTTTTACAGATAAGTAATTATTTCGACAACAATACATGCAGTCGTCTACCATGGTCGACTGCTATATAGGCAGTCGACCACTTAATCGACTGCTAACTTAGTAATCGACTGCTAACTTAGTAATCGACTGCTAACTTAGTAATCGACTGCTAACTTAGTAGTCGACTACAATGGTCGACTGCTAATGTAGCAGTCGACTAAGTTGTCGACTGCTGTGAGCCCAAAAGGGTGCCCACATTTAGTCTTAGACCCTTGAAACGTTAGTTGATGCACTTTGAAGTAGCATGTTACTTCACAAAAATATAAAAAGAGTGAAATGTTAGTCTTAGAAGTACCATGTTGTAAGAGGCTAGGATGTGAGTTGTTATTGTGTTTTTACCTTCGGAAGGATTTGAGTGAATGAGGATAGGTAAGGAGAACTTGGATTGAGTAGTTAGTGAGTAGGCTAGTACAAATGGATGGAGACAACCAAAGTGACTCAAGAGGCAAGTGCATTCGAATTGGGATGAATGGAGGATCACATGGAGCGCACAAGTGGACCACCTCATCATGGCCACTTAATGGGGAAGGTCCAAGGAAGAATGCAAGGTGGAGGATAAGCAAATTCTCAAAGCACCAATCAAATCACGAGTTAAGCATCGTGGTTTGAATTAAGTGGTGAGCAACGATTTGGGAAAGTAAGGGGAGAAAGTTATGGCGGCGGAAAGCGAAGGAGGCTAAGTTTGGGTTGAAGCATCCCAAGTTTGGTAAAGTGTGGTAGGTAGAAAGCCAAGGCTAGTTAAATGTTCGAATTAGGATCCTTGTTGATCATTTGAGGGAGGAAGGCTTAGAAGATAGGATTGGCGCCTACTAAGTAGGAGGAAATCTCAAGGGCTTATCGTGAGCCTTGAGGGTGCTCACCCCCTCAAGCTTACTATATAATCCCTCATTCTTCCCTCACTCATCCTCTCTTTCCTTTGTGCTCCAAGGCACCCCACGAGTTATAAGTGTGGGTGTGGGAAGCCATATTGGAGCACATGTGTGTGCTTAGTTTTTAGTTTGAGAGCCAAGGCTTGTTAGCCTTGAAGAGGGCTTGACCTCTTGGTAGAATTAGTGTTGACGTGAAGGATTTTAAAGTTAATTCATGATTCCAATTTGTGGTACTTGAAGTTCATGTTTTGAATACACGTGGTTGCAAGTTCCATGTTTAAGAGTTGAGCACTTGAGGTTGTGATGAGTGCAAAAATATACTTGTGTGGATTAGTTAGTCTTAGTGAAGTTAGGAAATTCTCTCTCCCCCTCTCCTCTCTAGGATTTTAGGATTTTAGGATTAGAGAAGAATTGTGTGATTAGAAAGGGGTTGTTAGTAGAATTAGGAAAATTAGGAAGGAAGATTAGTTAAGGGCTTGAATAATTAGTGAGGTAGTTGGGGATTACAACTACAAAGTTGTGGGTTCATGAAGGAGCTGGGTTTATGAAGGAGCTGGGTTTGTTTAGTTAGAAGCTAAGGAGTTGGGTTCATGAAGGAGTTGGGTTTATGAAGGAGCTAGGTTTATGTAATTAGAAAGTAAAGAGATGGGTTCATGAAGGAGCTTAGTAGATAGCCTACTTAATTAGCTCATAGACAAGTAGTTAGTTACATTATGCTAGTTAGTGTTATGTGTGGCTTTCACAAGTAAATGTATTTGAGATTGACTATAGAGAATAGTGTTTTTTAACACTTGCATCCTCTCTTTAAAAATAAACCACGTGCACAAATTAATGAAGAATGTGGAGCACTCTCGCGATGGCAAGACAAAGGAAGCAAAGACCAAAGTTAAATCCAAGACCACTTGAAGGGTGAACCTTGCACTATGGACTCATCCAAGTCCAAATCCAATACCGCGGAGGAATGTGAGCCCAAACCCACTACTCGGACTACGGACGCTTAAGGGTGGGGGGTTTGGCCTCACATAATTGGTGCGTCCGCCGGGAGCGAAGCGGAAGGTAGTTACAAGACTTGGAGGCGACTAGGAGACTTGGAGGCAACTAGGAAAAATTGGAGACACAAACTTGAGAGAAGGGAAGGAGCACCCGAAACTTGGTAAGTATTCTCTCTTTGGGTTACATTTGAATTCATTGTATTTCAACTATTCCTTGGAATGAATTGCATTGTCAATTACGCAAATTCATTTTTGAGGAAGGAGCGCGGCGAAGGTACGTCCTCAACCTTTTTGGGGATTTGCTAAGAACTTAAAAGGAACCTATAACCGAGTAGCTCATTAAAACATTAGAGGGTAAATTCACCTTAGGACATTGAACTTTGACACTCACCTCGGGGTGAGTCTCAAAGTTTTGGGAGTTGTCATTTCATGCTCTAGATTAAATTAATATTTCACAAAGTTTATGGTGTTGTTACATTGAGTCACGATTGAGGGGAGTGCTAACTCACAGGGGGATGCGATTGCTCAAGGTATGTTTATTTCTTCAAAGTGAACTCATTAACTAATTAAGGAATGCCTTTTGTACTCGTGATTGTTGTTATCCGTTGTAGAGGGTAATTCCCGAATTGTGGATGGTGTGAGAAGTTGAAGGGTGAAGCCTCGACTTTTAACATAATCTACTCGGAAGGTCACCCCCTCACAATCGGTATTGTGGTGAGTGTTAATTTGCGGGAAGGTGCGGAGGTGATGCTCCGACTTAACCAAAAAATTAACATGAACATGCCTATCCCCTATTGGGATTCTTTCACCTAAGTGGGCTTGCAGGTTCTTTTCCTCACCTCCTAAAAAAAATTATAACCACACCAAGACAAGTGAAAATATTAAGAGGGGAATTGCTAGGATTATGTGTGGTCAAGTGAGGGTCGATCGATTCTTATGGAATGCAAGGTAGGACTCGCTCACAAAAACCAAGTTTGATAGTAGGACTAGAGAAATCTACTCGAAAGAGGCGGTCCTCTAAAATCAGTGATAGATTAGAACAAGATAATGTTAGAATAGAGAGTTGTTTGAACGTCGAACCTAGGACTAGGTCAATTCTAGACACCTTAGAACTTGGAGCTCAACTTGAAGAGGAGATCACTCCCTCCAAATTGAGTGGTGAAACTTCTTCGGAAAATTACACACTTAGAGAAGAATTCCCGGTAGAAGTTGATAGGGGATTGTTGAATAGTTCACCGGTCACCATGGCCGAGGAACGGGGGATGGATCCACCACCCATACCCCCAATTCCGCCCATACCTCCTATACCTCCAATAGACCCATTGGTTAGGCCAAGAGGCCTACCAATTGTGGTTCCACAAAATTTAGCGGCGATGGATATGCCATCTCATCTCCCTAAATTTTATGGGACCAAGGATGAGGACCCCTCTCGGCACATGGAACGGTATATCGAACGGTTGGCTAGCTCCCTCATAACCGACCCGGGTTATTGGTTAGTGTGGTTTCCTACCACTCTAGAGGGGGAAGCCTATGAATGGTATCGGGATCATGCCGAGGGACATTTTAGGGGATGGGAACAATTACAAAGGGAGTTTCTTAACGAATTTAGGCCGGAAGTGGGTCAAAGTACCGCATTAAGGGCATTGTCGTCATTGAAGCAAGGAAGGGAGGAAGAAATTTCGGCTTACATTAGGAGGTTTGATTTAGTGTGCACTAGATTTGTGGGTACCATGCTCAACGACGACACGCTAAAGCAATTTTTCATTCAAGGGTTTTTTAAGTCCGGAACTATTAGGGGTGTTCTAGAAAGGAATCCCTTGACCTTGGCGGATGCCAAGCGTGCGGCTAGAGATATTGAAAACTTGGATAAAGATCACGAAAGGCTATGGAGAAGGGAGGATGAATTGATCCCACAATTCATCCCCATACGCCCTAGGGTGGTAGCGGTAGAACCCGCTAAGTATGAGAACCAAATTCCATATGCCATTGTGGACACCGGCCCCCGACCTTTAGCGGTTAGGGAACCGGCACCTCTTTTGGCACTACCGGCCCCTAGAACGGATCCACACTTGGAGGAGGTTGAGAGAAGACTAGGTGCTAGCCAACTAGGATTCCAAGAGGCTATGATAAAACAAATGCAAAGCCTCACGGATCAAATGTCATTAATGATCCGGAGTCAACAACCGGGGCCTCCACCCCCGGTTGAGTCGGGTAGGCATTCTTCCGGATTATGGTGTGTCCAATGTGGCCAACCGGGCCACACGCGTCAATTTTGTAGAAGTGGACAAAACCGTGACCAAAGAGGAAACGGTAACCCACCTCAACAAAATCAACGAGGTCAAGCGCCACCTCACTATGGAAATGGAAGCAATAGAGGACCACAACCTAGAGGGCAAGGTGGCCAAAATTTAGAGAAGAAGGAATTTCATCCCTTTTGTGGAAGGTGGCACGCTCAAGGACAATGTTGGTCCGAAGGTCAAGAGTTTAATTGTAGCAATTGTGGAGGAAGTCATCCCTCGGATACGTGTCGCCAACCGGACAAAATAATTAATGTCCCTTACCCGGTGGCTAATCCACAACAACAAGCAAGGGATAATATGCGAGGTGCTAGGCCACAAGGAGTACCGGCCAATGAACTTAGGCCACCTAACTTATACTATGACCATAGTAATGCTAGGCAAACTTTTCATCCACCGGCGGGCTTGCAAACTACAACCGGTTACATTCCAATACAAAATAGACAAGGAGTTCCACCTAATGGTAGTAACGGGAGACAAGCGCCTCCAACGGATCCGGGACCATCTAACTCCCAAGATGTTAGGTTCATGGATGGAGTGTTGGAGGCCACATGTGATGACATGCTTCCTCTCCCAACGAGAATTGGAGAGGAGCAAAGTCAATGGCCTCCTCACACCAATGCTATTACATATGAGTTAGTGAAGGGTAAGGGTGTGGTTGAAGAAGCACCTGCACTAGCGGTAACTACTAGGGCTAGGAGAGGGGATGCCCCGTTGGAGGTAGGAATAGGAGAGCAAGGAAATTACTCTTCGGATGAAGAGATTAATCTCTCCGAGTTGGATAGGGTAGCTAGAAGAGCTACTAAGGATGTGGAGAGGGAAAATATAATTTTACAAAATAGGGAGAGGACTAATGCGGTACATGACTTGGATAATAGCGATGTGGGTGAATGGGAAGGACCGGGGGTTCCCGTAGACGAATTCGACGTAGTGGGTAATTCTAAGGTGGAAAGATCTACCGGGTACGACTTGTGGGCGGACCTTAGTACACTCAAGGCGGATATTACTTTCGGCCAACTATTGGAAATTTCACCCACGGCAAGGAAAACATTAAAGGAGGGAATGCCGGTACACAAGAGGATGAGGAAGGTGAAAGCTAAAATAGCCGCTAGGATCCAATCACAAGGTGGAAGAGACGTGAAAGCTATAGAAATAGAAGTTGTTATAGTAGATAAGGTGGTTCCTAATGTGCTAGTCGACGGAGGGAGTAGTCTAAATATACTACCGGAGGATACTATGAAAAAATTGGGACTTGGACTCACGGGGCCTTCACCTTTGGTCATAAATATGGCAAATCAAAGTTCGACTACGCCTTTGGGGATGATCAAGGATTGTAGAATGACTACGGGAGGCGAGGAGTACTTGGTCACCTTCCATGTCATTAAAATGCACTCCAACAAGGACACCTTCCCCATTTTGCTAGGTAGGCCTTGGTTGCGGATGGCGAATGCTATGGTCAATTGGGGTGGACCTAAACCATCCATCACTTATGGTCCGGAGGGTAATAGGGTCATAGTGTCCATTGGTTCATTAGAAGGATGGATGAAGAAGGAGATGTATTTGCCATTGGAGAAGGAAATTGATGACTTAAACGAGAATGAGATTGGCAAGGCATTGGTGGGAGTCGTCCATCCCGAAGGTCAAAGGGTTGTTATAGATTCGGGCTCGGGAAGTCTAGGTCCTAATTTTTACAATTATGGGGATAATGGGGATTATGCCCAATGGCTAAGGGAGTACCCCGAGTCCGAGGTTGATGTAATGGTTACATTTCACCAAGTAGGCTTAGGGAGTGAATTTCCTAGTGTTAGTTTAGGAGAGGGCTCATTGTTGGAGCCATGTGAGGTGCTCACCGAGGAAGAGTGGGTTAGCGGTGGGTTAACACCTTGGGTAGATGACGTGGAAGAGGGTGAGGTTAGTTTAATTCATGTAGATGGGACTCAAGAGGAGGATGTGATTATTGAGTCATCGAAATTGGAGGAGCCTTTACATTTCAAGACCACGTCTACGGGGATAGTTGTAGGTCAAGATGTGAAAGATTACCCCAATGTGCCTTCCGATTGGTATCGGAACAAAGAGGAACAAGCACATGTGTCGGAAGCGGATTGGCGGTACGTGGATGTGAAATTAAAGAATGGAAAAACCCGACAAATGAAGATGGGTTCCAAATTGGGGGAGAAAGAGGTTAGGGAGTATAGCAATTTGGTGGATGAGTTTAGTGATACTTTTGCATGGTCCTACGATGAGCTTAAGGGAATTCCTAGGGAAATGGTAGAGCACCGGATTCCTTTAATTCCGGGGGCGAGGCCAATTAGACAAAAGGAGAGGAGGATGAATCCTCAATTGCAATTGTTGGTGAAAGCGGAATTGGAAAGGTTATTGAAGGCCGGGTTTATCAAGCCGGTGGAAATCACGGATTGGGTTTCTCCTATGGTCTTAGTAAAGAAAAAAAATGGGAAATTAAGGGTTTGTGTCGACTATAGGAAATTGAATTCGTGCACACAAAAGGATCACTTCCCCTTACCTTTTATCACCTTGTTGCTTGAGGAGGTTGGAGGTCATTCGCGATATACCTTTATGGATGGGTATGCGGGTTATAATCAAATTTCCATAGCCCTCCAAGATATCCATAAAACGGCTTTTACTACACCTTGGGGTACTTTTGTGTGGGTAGTGATGCCATTTGGGTTATGTAATGCCCCGGCTACTTTCCAACGATTAGTAATGTATATCTTCACCGACTTGTTGTTCAAATCCATGACCGTCTTTGTGGACGATTTTAGCACACAAAGTAATGTGGACGATCACCTACATTGTGTTAGGGAGGCATTGGTTAGGTGTAGGAAGATGAGGTTAGCATTGAACCCGGATAAGACATTTTTGGGAGTGAATAAGGGAGTGTTGTTGGGTTATGTTGTTAGTGAGAAAGGTAGAGAACCCGATCCGGATAAGATTGCGGCCATAAGCGACTTGGCAACTCCAACCAATTCCAAGGGGATCTCTAAGTTGTTAGGACATGTGGGATGGTACCGGGAACTTATTCCTAATTTTTCAAAGATAGCGGTGCCCATTACCCATTTGCTCAAAAAGGATGTCAAATTCGAGTGGACGGATGCTCGTCAAAAAGCCTTTGAGGAATTGCGGGATAGGTTGAGCACCTATCCGGTGTTGATACCACCCAATTGGGGTAAACCTTTTCACGTCTATTGTGATGCTAGTAATGTGGCAATAGGGAGTGCGCTTTGTCAAGCAACGGGAGAAAAAGAGAAGGATCAACCTATAGCTTATGCGAGTAAGCAATTGACCCCCGCCGAAAGAAACTACTCTACAACGGAGAGGGAGTGCCTAGCCATGGTGTTTTCCGTTAAAAAGTTTAGGCATTACCTCATGTGCAACCCGGTTGTATTTTTTGTTGACCACATGGCTATCAAGTATCTAGTTAACAAGGCGGAGTTAAGTGGTAGGTTAGCTAGGTGGGTTTTGTTATTAGAAGAATTCGACTACACGGTGGAATATAAACCGGGTCGTATGCATTTACAAGCGGACCACTTGTCTAGGTTGTCGGAGGAGATAGGAAAAAATCCGGTAAATGATATGTTAGTAGATGATAGCCTCTTTGTGGTCACTTCTACACCGGAGTGGTATGCGGGCATAGTGGAATTTCTAACAACCCACAAGTTGCCCAAAGAGTGGACAAAAGAAGAGAGAAGGAAGGTGAGGGTAAATAGTAGGCAATTTGTTGTAGTGGGCCATAGGTTGTTTAGAAGGGGGTCCGATGGTATTTTACGACGATGCGTGTCAAAAACGGAGGTTGAAGCGATTTTAATCGCTTGCCACGATAGCGCTTGCGGCGGTCACTTCTCGGGTCAACTCACCGGGCAAAAAATACTTAGAGCGGGCTACTTTTGGCCTACACTATTTAAGGACGCCCATGACTATGTAAGGAAATGCGACGCTTGCCAACGGTATGCCCGAAACGACCTTAGAATGGAGATGCCTTTACATGTATCATTACCCTTAATTCCTTTCGAAAAATGGGGCATCGACTATGTGGGTGAGGTCCATCCCCAATCTTCAAAAGGAATGAAATATATTGTGGTGGCAACCGAGTACCTCACCAAGTGGGCGGAAGCCAAAGCGGTGAAGACCGACACGGCGGAACACGCGGCAACATTTATGTACGAAAACATAATTTCGCGGTTCGGGGTGCCGAAGATCCTAGTAAGCGATAGGGGTACTCACTTTTTGAATGACTTGATTCGAGAGATGACAGAGAAATTTAAAATTGATCACCGGAAGACTACTCCCTACCACCCACAAACCAATGGACAAACGGAAAGGGTTAACGGAATTTTGGTGAGTATACTACGCAAGACGGTTATAGACTCGAAGCGGGATTGGGATACGAAACTAACGGCGGCACTTTGGGCATACCGTACAACCTATAAGGTAACTACGCGTGCTACACCATTTTCCTTAGTCTATGGTCTTGAAGCGACACTACCAATCGAATATGAAGTCGAGTCACTTAGGGTGGCCGTGAGTACGAGACTTACCGAAAGTCAATCCTTACGAAATCGACTAACCGATTTGGAAGCACTTGACGAAGGGAGGAGAATGGCGGCTCAACATATTGAGGCAATCCAAAGAAGGAGAAAGATTACTTTCGACAAACGACATAAGAGAAGGGCCCTAACACCGGGAATGATGGTCATGATTCAAGACGCACGAAAGCTTGAATTTCCGGCGAAATTCGATGCGGTATGGTTAGGACCTTACCTTGTCTATGAGGTCTTTCCTAATAATTCAATTCAATTGGAAACGTTGAATGGTGAGCTCTTTCCTACCCGTACATCGGGAAGTAGATGTAAGGAGTACCGAGCTTGACTAGGCAACTTACCCTTGGAGCAAGAGATGTTTGGATTCATCCCCCGATGGTCGCCAATTATGTGAGCCCAAAAGGGTGCCCACATTTAGTCTTAGACCCTTGAAACGTTAGTTGATGCACTTTGAAGTAGCATGTTACTTCACAAAAATATAAAAAGAGTGAAATGTTAGTCTTAGAAGTACCATGTTGTAAGAGGCTAGGATGTGAGTTGTTATTGTGTTTTTACCTTCGGAAGGATTTGAGTGAATGAGGATAGGTAAGGAGAACTTGGATTGAGTAGTTAGTGAGTAGGCTAGTACAAATGGATGGAGACAACCAAAGTGACTCAAGAGGCAAGTGCATTCGAATTGGGATGAATGGAGGATCACATGGAGCGCACAAGTGGACCACCTCATCATGGCCACTTAATGGGGAAGGTCCAAGGAAGAATGCAAGGTGGAGGATAAGCAAATTCTCAAAGCACCAATCAAATCACGAGTTAAGCATCGTGGTTTGAATTAAGTGGTGAGCAACGATTTGGGAAAGTAAGGGGAGAAAGTTATGGCGGCGGAAAGCGAAGGAGGCTAAGTTTGGGTTGAAGCATCCCAAGTTTGGTAAAGTGTGGTAGGTAGAAAGCCAAGGCTAGTTAAATGTTCGAATTAGGATCCTTGTTGATCATTTGAGGGAGGAAGGCTTAGAAGATAGGATTGGCGCCTACTAAGTAGGAGGAAATCTCAAGGGCTTATCGTGAGCCTTGAGGGTGCTCACCCCCTCAAGCTTACTATATAATCCCTCATTCTTCCCTCACTCATCCTCTCTTTCCTTTGTGCTCCAAGGCACCCCACGAGTTATAAGTGTGGGTGTGGGAAGCCATATTGGAGCACATGTGTGTGCTTAGTTTTTAGTTTGAGAGCCAAGGCTTGTTAGCCTTGAAGAGGGCTTGACCTCTTGGTAGAATTAGTGTTGACGTGAAGGATTTTAAAGTTAATTCATGATTCCAATTTGTGGTACTTGAAGTTCATGTTTTGAATACACGTGGTTGCAAGTTCCATGTTTAAGAGTTGAGCACTTGAGGTTGTGATGAGTGCAAAAATATACTTGTGTGGATTAGTTAGTCTTAGTGAAGTTAGGAAATTCTCTCTCCCCCTCTCCTCTCTAGGATTTTAGGATTTTAGGATTAGAGAAGAATTGTGTGATTAGAAAGGGGTTGTTAGTAGAATTAGGAAAATTAGGAAGGAAGATTAGTTAAGGGCTTGAATAATTAGTGAGGTAGTTGGGGATTACAACTACAAAGTTGTGGGTTCATGAAGGAGCTGGGTTTATGAAGGAGCTGGGTTTGTTTAGTTAGAAGCTAAGGAGTTGGGTTCATGAAGGAGTTGGGTTTATGAAGGAGCTAGGTTTATGTAATTAGAAAGTAAAGAGATGGGTTCATGAAGGAGCTTAGTAGATAGCCTACTTAATTAGCTCATAGACAAGTAGTTAGTTACATTATGCTAGTTAGTGTTATGTGTGGCTTTCACAAGTAAATGTATTTGAGATTGACTATAGAGAATAGTGTTTTTTAACACTTGCATCCTCTCTTTAAAAATAAACCACGTGCACAAATTAATGGAGAATGTGGAGCACTCTCGCGATGGCAAGACAAAGGAAGCAAAGACCAAAGTTAAATCCAAGACCACTTGAAGGGTGAACCTTGCACTATGGACTCATCCAAGTCCAAATCCAATACCGCGGAGGAATGTGAGCCCAAACCCACTACTCGGACTACGGACGCTTAAGGGTGGGGGGTTTGGCCTCACAACTGCCTATATAGCAGTCGACCATGGTAGTCGACTGCCAATGTAGCAGTCAACTACCATGGTCGACTGCTATATAGGCAGTCGATTACCATGGTCGACTGCCATATAGGCAGTCGACTATCATAGTCGACTGCCAATGTAGCAGTCGACTATCTTCGTCGACTCCCAATGTAGCAGTCGACTATCTTCGTCGACGGCCAACATAGCAGTCGACCGCTACATTGGCAGTCGACCATGGTAGTCGACTGCCTATATAGCAGTCGACTACCATGGTCGACTGCTATGTTGGCCATCGACGAAGATAGTCGACTGCAGTTGTAGCAGTCGACCATTGCCGTCGACTGATATTATTAACAGACAAATGCAGTCAACATCATATGTTTGTTGGGTTAAATTTTAATGGTTTGGGTACAGTGGAATATGGATGGATGAAAGTAGTTTAGGAAAAATGTGATTAAAGCCAACAATGATATGTAGAAGAAAAAAAACCCGCATTGTATTAAAACAAGTATATCGTAAAGATATAAAAAATATACAAGGTTGTCCATATCAATGATACACGCATACTACCTTAATCCCTACGATGTTACCTAAAGAACTAAACAAACAAAACACTATCCTTAACCTCAGTTCTCCAGCAGTCTATGGGCTCATCCCACCCCACAAACTGCATCTGCATCCGTAGTTTGGCGATGGTCAATGAAATGCGGTTGGACACGTTCTCGCAGGTCAATGCACTCAAAGTGACATCACAAATTTTCCTTCCTTCATCGGCAAAGAGTATCCGGTCATCACCATCGTTGCAAAGTTGTCGAGCAAGCACGCCGACCGCATAACACTCAGCCTCCGCGGTGTAATATACATCGGGATCCTTGTGTCTCATGTTTTGGATGTAAAACAGTTCCGGTGCCACCCAAAAACTTCTCTTTCCTCAAATTTTCCTTCGCTTCTACGGTTTCCGCATGCCATAGCGATAGGACATCCTCACCCGAATGCGTTGCACATCTCCAATTGCACACCCCAATCTTCAGGCTCCCGTCCGATTCCCAATACAACATAATGTTGTCAATGGATAGATCGTTGTGTTGCACATTTGCAGCGTGCAAAGCCTCCATGATCCATAACAACGCCCAAGCCAACTTTACCCTCTTCGCCCGGAACTTTTGGACTTGGTCATAGAGTTGTCATTCGGTTGCATCCATTGTCAAAATGTTGGCATTTGGACGGTGGGCTCTATCCCGGATGAACATCTCTCGTAGAGTGCCCCCATTCCACCATAGTGTATAGCCCGCATTGGACACACTGTTGATTAACCAAAACTTGATGAAACCTGGATGCGTGCTTTTTAAAACGCATGCCTCCGCACTTACTTGGATACGAGCTTTCTGCCTATCTGACGTCTTTGGGGTCTTTTCAGCCCACGTAATCTCCGGTGGGAGACGATCGTCGCCCTCGATCCTCACCTTCCTCACCTCCCCGTAACCCCCCACCTTCTTAATGCTCCTCAAAATCACGACATTTGCCGTATCAGGAATCCACAATAGTTGGCATGGGCCCGACATCCTTAGCCACTTCTCCAATTTCTCCGCCTTCCAAGGAATTATTTTGGAGGCCGTCTTGGACAATTCTTTGGCCACGGGATCCCACCACAAAAATATTTCCCGGATTCTTACAGTTCGAGGGCTCAACACCTCACCTGTTTCGCCCTCCGGGAACATGTTCTCAACCAATTGCTTGAGGTTGAAAATACCATTTTGGGCCTTATTCTTCACCTATGAATCGAACCCTCGCAAGATTCCTATCACCGCTAAACTCGGGGCCATCCACTTCCTGTCGAATAGCAACCTCCATGTCCCTTTTAATTATCTCAACCCTTTTGTATTTCGGCTGCTCCAAAAAACGGAATTTGATGCCGGCTTCCCCATTCCTCAAATACCAGTCAACTATGGCTTGGTGGACCTTTGCCGTTATCGCATCCGAGAATTTAACCCTTGCTTTCCCGCTTCTACTCGACGACCATGAGGCCGAGGAAGTTCCTCCTTAACCGCTCGTAGGGGCACCGGCATTTGGGCGGACGGGAACGATATTATCTGAACGGGGGGTAATATTTGCTCCCGTTTTCAAAGCACTTCATGATCCCACATCGGAATGTCGTTGCCGCTTAGGGGGCTGTTTGTACACCCTGTCGGGTGCATCCGGCTCGTCCTTCGGCATCCTCCAACTTCGATCCTCCATCGTGTTTAAAAACACGCTATTATTGTGTTCACAAACACAACTCAAATGTGTTCACAAACACGGCCGTATTCACACCGCTTCACCGCAAAAAATTGGATCCAAAATTGGCAAGAGTTTGCACCCTAAACCAATCTTCCAACCGCCCCCTAAGCCCTCTCAAAACATTAGGCAAAAGATGCTAGGCATGCTTGGTCCCAATGTCCCACTTGAGGAGGGGTGGTTGAAAAATGATGTCAATGAGGCCTCCCCACTTATATATATAGGTTGGGTGGGCCTCACACCGACGGTCCGACCGGACGCCGCGCCCCTGGATCATGACCGTTGGACCGTGCATCATCCAACGGCCGGGATGGATGCTACGATTGATCGACTGCTATACGGCAGTCGATTGCTAATCGCAATCCAGTCGACTGCTAATCGCAATCCAGTCAACTGCTAATCGCAATCCAGTCGACTGCTAATCGCAATCCAGTCGACTGCCAGATAGCAGTCGACTCTGGATAAGGCAATCGACAATTAGCAGTCGACTGCGGCGTCGACTGCTATTTGGCAGTCAACGTGTGGGCCGACTGCATTTAGCAGTCGACTGCCATATCGACTGCTAGTTTACAGTCGACTACCACGTCGACTGCCAAGCAGCAGTCGACCCCCGATGTCGACTGCGAATGGCAGTCGACCGCCACATCGACTGCAAACTAGCGGTCGACTGCGGGCGTCGACTGCCATGTCGACTGCTAGTTTGCAGTCGACCCCGGAAGTCGACTACCACGTCGACTGCCAAGCAACAGTCGACCCCCGATGTCGACTGCGAATGGCAGTCGACGTGGCAGTCGACCGCCACATCGACTTCAAACTAGCAGTCGACTGCCATGTCGACTGCTAATTTGCAGTCGACCCCGGCAGTCGACTGCCACGTCGACTGCCAAGCAGTAGTCGACCCCCGATGTCGACTGCAAACTAGCAGTCGACTGCCGATGTTTGCAGTCAACATGGCAGTCGACCACCACATCAACTGCCACGTCGACTGCGGAGCAGCAGTCAACCCCCGAGGTCGACTGCGAATGGCAGACATTGGACCTCCCCCCCTCCAAACATAAACAAATTGCTTTTGCAATGGATCCTATAGCAGATTACTCTAAACACTTTTAATATCATAGCATCTTTTATATTTAGTGCACGTTCAAGTGTCGGGACTATAAAGGGTTCACCTCTCATTAGTATTCATCATTCCCCCTCGCTCTAATTGACCTTGATTGCCTTTTGGCATTCGTTGCAAGTGGAGAGAGTTAGTCGGTTATATTGGGATGGGTACGCGAAACGAATGGAAGCCTTGGTTTATGCCCAAGGAGTGGACTCCAACGTCCAAGAAAGTTGAGTGCAAATTTTGCGCGTTGGAATTAGTTTATAGGAAGGACTGCATGGTTGCCCATTTGTGATACAAAAAAAATGACGGCAAGATGCGGGGGGTGGCATTGTATCAACGTCAAGAGCCAATTGTAAAGTCTTTATTTTCGAGGTGCGGCGGATCGTGGCCGCCAATTCCGGATGACTTTATGGACGAGTGCGTTGAGGACGGGTGAGAAGCTGTGGTCGAATCCCAACAATAAGCGTAATGCGGTGCATTGTCGAATGCGAACGGAAGCCAAACCGCTCTACCATCTCCCTCACCATCAGTGGCAAAGGAGTTGGTGTCCGGGACGACTCCCGAACCCCACCGACGATCCCAACGGCATATGGAACTAAAGGAAGGGTTGCAAAATTCGACAAAACGAGACTTGGATACAAAATGGTCGCAAGCTTTTTATGAGGCTAATATCCCCATTAGTATTGTCCGTCATCCCGCGTTCATCCAGGCCGTTAAGGCAACCGCCGAGGCCAGAATTATGTACAAACCCCCAGCCTACCATGCAATGCGCAAGAGTTTACTTGACGATGCACGGTTCAATACACAAAAAAATCGTGGAGTTGAAGACAACATCATCCATCCACAAATATGGGTGCACTATTTGTTCGGACGGATAGGAGAATGTTGTCCACCGCCCTTTGATGAATGTCATGCAAATTTAACCGGCGGGCGACGTGTTCCTTGGTTCCATTGATACCACCGGTAGCACAAAGGATGCCGCCTACGTGGCCACCGAGGTCAAACGCTACATCGTTGGAGTGAACCCCGCAAAGGTTGTTCAAGTTTGCTTCGATAATGCGGCGGCCATGCAAACCGCGGTGAGCAATATTAGCCAGGAATGGCCACACATATATTGGCAAGAGTGCACGACGCATTGTTTGAACTTGTTGTTGAAGGATTGGGGTAAACAACGATGGGCGAAGGACGTCGTAGACAAGGCGAAGGACATTGTCAAATACATCCGGGCCCACCAATATCCGACGATGGTCTTCCTCACCTACTGGCCCAATTTGGGCTTGAAGATGTCCGGGTCCACACGATTCGCCACCAACTTCCTCATGATTGACCGGCTTGTAAAGGTGAGACATGCTTTGGAACAAACGGTTATTCATCCCGATTGGACCGCCTACGTGAACAAATTAAATAGAGGAGGCTATGATCGAAGGAAAAGTGCAATAGAGGCACGTCAAATCAAGACAACGGTTAATAACGATAATTTTTGCACAAGTTGCGATAATTACCGCCACATGTCGGAGGAGGTGTTGAAAGCATTGAGAGTGTTTGATGGCGTTGAGTCGGCAATGGGCAAGGCTTGGTTGACCATGAAGAACTTGGAGAAACATGTGCTTAGCCTAAGGAATCTTTCTTTCAACCTAGCACACAACCTCGTTACTTTGGCCGAAGAAGATTTCTACAGCCGGTAGCGTATAATGACCACGGACCTACACCATGCCGGTGTAATCTTGAAACCCTATTTATTGGACGACAATGTCGTCCACGAAGACGCGGCCGTTAAATCCGAATTCTTAAACGCCATGAGGAGGTTGACCACGGGCATGGACGGTTATTACGGTCGGGTTGTGGCCGAATTTCAAGCATTCAAAGAGCGTAGAGGCGCGTTCGTCAATATGTGCCTAGCCATGGAAGCCAACATCCCACCCCACGAGTGGTGGGATCTCGTGGACGAAGGTGGCACCCACTTGGCCCCTTTGGCAAAGCGAATATTGGCCCAAGTGTGCTCTTCATCGTCATGCGAAAAGAATTGGAGTAGTTATTCGTTTGTGCATAACAAGACTAGGAACCGGTTGAGTTCGGCGAGTGCCGAAAATTTGGTGTACATTTATACCAATTCACGGTTGGCACGAGAGAGGGTTGATCGGGACTCGGCCGCATGGTATCTAGTGAACATGATGTCCGAAGACTTCGACTATTCGGCCGACGAGGATATAAATGCTGACCCCCCCCACGGGACCCGGCGGGGATTCCTCGGGGCCTTCGGACAACGAGAGCGATGGGGGACATGGTGGAGGGAATTTGGGCCTTGACAACCACAATGATCCGTTTGCATACGATGGACTTGACGCCGAGGACGATGGTGATCTTCACATGTGGGCCAACATAGCCGGTCGGGAGTTTCTCTCCACTACGCATGTGCGTCCCGCTACGCCGACAACAACAATACCCGATGTACCGGTAGACATTCAACCCGTAGTGGATGAAGATGTAGTGGCCGAACCACATGTGGATGAAGCTCTTGAAGCGGCTCCGAACCGGATGGAAATGGACGAAGTCCCACCATATGCTTCCCCCATTCATCCACCAACGGATGTTGTCCCCACTCCTATGGTGCCGACAACATATGCACAACCCATGCAAACTACACCACCCTTTCCCAAGCCCCACGGAGAGGGCACGTCCAATGTTGTCCTTAACACTAGTCCATTGCGAGGTATTGGACAATGCCCGGCCGTTGCGCGAGCACCGGAATCCGACTCGGATGACATATTGCGCGTCGGGCCCCAACAATACCACACATTGACAAACTTTGGTCGGACCACGAAAGGTCAAAAAACAAAACGACAAAGGCATGTGCGAGAATGGAGGACTACCGGGGCCACTCCACTTGCACGTCCACAAAATGACGGCATTATGGATGCAATGGGTTCAAGACCAATGATATCAATTAGAATGTCAAGGGCTGACACACGACTTAGTCGAATTCCCGGCTCGGCAATTGATGGCCACGAGTCCGACGCCCGAACAGATGACAATGCCAGCACGGACGATAAATCCGGCGTAGGCGAAACTCCCGATGATAGTGATTACCAAGCACCGCCCCCAAGGGTAGCTGTGGGAGGGCCACGCAGGACAAGGAATTCTATTCCTCAAGACAACGACAATGCCCCTTCATGAATGAATATTTATAGTAATGTCAAATGTCCTATGGTGTTCAATGGGTTTAGTTGTATTGGTGATCAGTTTTTGTAATATCTATTTTTGGGTATGTTTGTTGAAAAAATAATGTGAGTTTCAAATTTGTATGTTGGATGTTGACTAGAAATTGAGCCTATATGTATGATGTGGGAGGATGAATTGAATGTCCAATGTGCACTAAGGTTAGGAGTAGGACACATGGAATTGATTTGTAATGCCAATAGGCCCTATGTAGTGTTGCATTTTTTATTCTAGAGGTCGGAGGCAAATTATAAAATATTTTTTAAAATATTTTAAAATATTTTTTATGTTTTTTAATTGAAAATCATCGAAGACATCAATCCGTGAGGTCCTTTATGGCAAATCATTGTCGAAAACATTCCCCTCTTCTAGGATTAGGTCTTCGAGCTCTTCTCCGCCCAAATATTGATCCAAGAATGAAGACATTGTAAATGCAAACCACCATTCACGACTTGTCCGATGTGCCATGTGGTGCGTTATGTATTCCAATATTTGCCAATTTGTGTGGCAATGCTCAAGGCTCAAACATTGCCATTGAGTTTGAATGTACTAATGCTATATGGTAATATGGAACAATTGTCAAAGTTGAGCATGTTTATATTTGCCCTATTGCCATGGATTGGCTATAGTCGTGAACTTATAATAAAAATCATTAAAAAATGCCTCAAAATTTGTCGAGTATTTTAAAATGCATTTTAAAATGCATATTTTAAAATAAAGTAAAAATAAATGCACCTCTAGTCCTATGTCATGTGGGAGGATGAAATGAATGTCCAATGTGCACTAAGGTTTAGGAGTAGGACACATGGAATTGATTTGTAATGCCAATAGGCCCTATGTCATGGGCGAGGATGGAATTAATGTCCACACACACACACATATATATATTGCAAATACCCCCAAAAATATATATATTGCACATACATCCATATATATAGCGCATACGTATAGAACATACGGTATACCGGGAACCCACATATATATTGCACATACACATACAAATGTTACACATACATATTGCAATTTGCACGTACACCCATACATGTTAGACATACATATTGCACATGGGTGTAGCTAATAAGGAAGTTATCATTTATTTAAATAGCGATCCACTTTTATTTCACATTACGGATCATATCTTTTACATAGTGCGATTATATCCACTAGGCCTAAACACATATACACGGTGTTTGCTAGGATTAAATCGGCGAACTATATAGAACACGAACCGCTACATCTACATAGAAAAATTATCATGGCAATAGTCGCTCCGAAGGACAAATCCAAAAGTTGGTGCATCGACGATATTCGGCAGAACGTCCGTCGACTTGAAGCCAATATTCTCCATTGTCCACAAGCTTATCCCGCAAGTATTCAAGTTCCATGATCCAAATATCGTTGAGCCGAGCATGCTGAACTTCCCATCGAATTGGGATGGCAATGCGTTGTGTATGGCTGAACATGAAGAGTGTGAGCCCAAATTGATGTCCACATGTGTTGTTAACACTTGTAAAACATTACAAGTAGTGTTTTGTTGATTTATGATTATTCACAAAAATATAAAAAGAATGGAGCTTGAAGAAAGCTAAGTTTGAAGCATTAGGCTTGTGTGGAGTGGATTTAAGTAGTATGAGGACATACCTTGGTAAAGTGTGGTAGGTAGAAAGCCAAGGTTAGTTAAATGTTTGAATTAGGATCTTTGTTGATCATTTGAGGGAGGAAGGCTTAGGAGATTAGATGAGAGCCTACAAAGTAGGAGGAGATTTCGAAGGCTTATCGAGAGCCTTGTGAATGGGATGAGTCCCTACTTAGAAGGAGAAGGTTAAGGGGTTGTGATTGGAGGCTCTAATCCTCTCACCCTATCCTTATCTCATGCCCTCTCTCCCTCTCAACTCACTATATAATCCCTCATTCTTCCCTCACTCATCCTCTCTTTCCTTCGTGCTCCTTAAGCACCCCACGGGTTATAAGTGTGGGTGTGTGGGAAGCAAGATAGGAGCACATGTGTGTGCTTAGTTCTTAGGAGAAGAGCCAAGGCTATTTAGCCTTGAAGAGGGATTGACCTCTTGTTAGAAGTAGATTGGGTTTAAGGAATTTGGAGTTTGATTGTAAACTTCAACTTGTTGCATTGAGATTCATATTGAAGTGAGAGAGTTCAAACTTGTTTAAACTTGTGGCATTTAGAGTGACTAGATTGTACTAGGTGCATTACTTGTAGTGTTTTATTAGTTATGAACTTGAGCAGAACTTTATAGTGAGAGATTTGTCAATTATGGATGATCAAAATGTTCAATGGGTATGAAAATTTGAGGGATTTTTTATTATAAAGTATGGGAGTTGTGGTAAAAATTTGAGAGCTTCAGTCATTGGGATGAAAGAGTTATTAAAAGTTGAACGGGAGGGTGTCTAAGAACAAAGCAGCAAGGTTTGAAAATATGTATCTCTTAGAGGGTTATAGATATGGATACCAAACTTTGACACTACCTTTTGAACTTATATATCTATCTTGTGTCAAAATTTTAGATTGATTGGACGTAGGAGTTGGAAGTTATTAGAGTTTTAATGACCGGATGCTTTATCACAGCATTCATACTAAGTAGTTAGAGTTAGAATTTCATGCATAACTTTTGCATATGAACTCTGTTTGTGCCAAAATTTGGTGTGGAGATTTTTGATAAGGTACTTAACAAGTGTACCAAATTTCACTTGAAGAACATAAGTTGGGTGGGAGTTATACTATTCTGAAGTTTAGTAGGAAGACATTGATAGAGATTTACATCAAGAAGAACTTAGAGAAGGAAGGGCAAGGATAAGTATATAAGTATTTTTTAATACTTGTATTTAAAGCCTATGTGCTCATAGAATCCACAAGCGAAGTGTCATGTACCAATACGAAATCAACCACGATGACATGTGATAGCACGGAATCAATAAGCGAGAACTCATGTAGTAGTGTGGAGTCGACGGCAATGACTCGATTCACAAGAGGGATATCTTTGAAGGCATGCGTGGCCAAAACGGCCGGGTGGACATTAGAAAAGGCTAAGGATATAACCTTGCCCGACATTAAGGAATGTAAAACTACATAGTGTGGTGTTAATCAAGTTGTGTATATTCCAAGGGTAGATTGGAATTATATATTGGGTTACAAAGAGAGAAGTCTCTACATGTCATTATAAACTTTTCCACTCGGGCTAGGACGAAATCGAAGGGTGGAGGATTTTTGGTGACAAAGAGGTTTAGTCGGAACGCTCGTAACAATTCGGCGAGCTCCAAAGTCCCTCTCACGCCCCTAAATCGATGCCCCATTGGTATGTCTACGTCCCAAAGCGACATACGCAACGCGTTGTACACTTCTCCCATACCAAAATGTTCACGCCAAGCTTTGTTAACTCCCATGTATTTATAAATACATGTGAGAGTAAAAAATTTCGCCCTCACTTCACACCCCCGCACATAGTCTCCTCGGTGATATGGCTCCAAAAGAGGCTCAACGACCTTCGGCAATATGTGCTCCCCCAAAATTTCGGCGGTTAATCCGGGTAAAAGTGTAGACGGTGCCATCTTTAAGTACAACCCCAAAATAGCAGCTCCTCCGCTCCGTGACCCTTTGTTCTCCGTATGCAAAACTTGCTAAAACATGCTATAGCCAATGAAGAATTTGGGAATGAGGGAATAGGGAGGTTGGATTGCTATATATATGCATCCTTTGTCATGATTGTATGCATTTAATGCATGATTTGACTAAGCTAACTCTCTTTCCAAACCCTAACACCTAATTTTGACTGCTGGGCAGCAGTCGATTACCATATTCGACTGCTGAGCAGCAGTCGATTTGCATTTTCGACTGTTGGGCAGCAGTCGATTCGCATATTCGACTGCTGGGCAGCAGTCGACTGTGGATGGTCGACTGCTACACAGCAGTCCACTGATAAAATCGACTGCTTCCTAGCAGTCGACTGTGGATGGTTGACTGCCTTCCAGCAATCGACTGCTGGAAGGCAGTCGACCATCTTAGTCGATTGCTAGGAAGCAGTCGACTGCTGTGTAGCATTCGACCAGCCACAGTCGACTACTGGGCATTTATCAATCGACTGCTGTCCAGCAGTCGACTGATATAATCGACTGCCTTATAGCAGTCGATTTACATAGTCGATTGCCTTATAGCAGTCGATTTACATAGTCGACTACTATGAAGCAGTCGATTTGCATAGTCGGCTGCTGTATAGCAGTCGACCATGCACAGTCGACTGCTGTGCAGCAGTCGACTATGCAAATCGACTGCTACAAGGCAGTCGACTGTGGATGGTTGACTGCTACACAACAGTCGACTACCTTGCAGCTTAATTTAGATAAATAATTAGGCACTGCCTAACCCAACTTGCCAACTCATTGGATGCCACCCGAGGGCCCACACTACGATATTCCTATAAAATCAAGTGTGCTACCCACCATGAGGCCACCTTGCCTCGTAGTGATTTTGAGGACCTTGTATGCGTCGCATACATTGCCCAAGATCAACTACGGTGTGGGCAATCCATAGGATTGCGATGGCTGGGAGTGGCAAGATACGGGATGCGGGTGGTTCGTCAAGAAGTATGTATTACAATCCCCGACACGCATGGGGCTTGCTGGACGAACCGGACGAATTTACACCCGAGGTGGTTGCAGAGAACACACGAAATGAGGACGATTTGCGCAGTGTTTTACGTCCGATTCAAGGGTTCACTGAATTCTATTGGGTTCGACTGCCTAGGAGACAAGTTGATCGTCACCACCGCGGATACTTGGACGCCCAAGAAAGGCCCGCATGCCGCATCGGTTACAAGGAAAAACTTTTCCCATGGCACTTGTTTCAGGACCTTAGCGACGTTCTCACGAAGGGGAAAAATCAATTGTATTTTTGGAAAAACTATGGGACCTTGTGGAGGTTCTACCAAACCATAAAACACTCGGTGCATGACGCAATTCATTGGGGGTTCAACCGGTGCACCGCGCACCAAAAGGAATACCGGGTGTATAGAGAGTACACACTTAGGTCGTCAATGTAAGATTTGCCCACGAATATGGTGAGAGCGTAGTATCAAGTTTGTACTTGCACGTATACTTACGTATGTTGTTAAGTTGGAAATGCGCAATATATGAATTCCCGGCAATATTGCGGTGATGTTTTCCGCTTGGTGTGAACTTATAATCATGCCACATGGAATCATTGTCACAGTTATTTGCATCGATACGTGTTTGATTCAAGTGCAAATGCATGTAGATGCAAAGTCCATGGTTTAATTAAATGTTGGTGGCAACCGATTGTGTGGGCAAACATAAGAAATGATCATTGTGCGACACTTGTACATTACTCCCAAAATTGATAGTGAACAATAATTCACTTATAAACATTTCCAAAATCATGGTTTTTCCCGCATTGTGTACAATTGAGTATCAAATAATGCCTCCTAGTCCAACGCCTATCTCACAAACACTAGCCAACATTCCTAATCCGGCTCCGAATCACTATCCAATGGAATGGGGGGTCCGCGGCTTGAGCTTGCACCGTTCAGATTTGGTGGCCGTAGTGTCCGGCGCCTCGCCTCACGCCTACTCTCGGTGATGGCCCATAGTTCTTGCGCCGCAGTCTCCCGGTCAGCTTGTGCACGAGCTCGCGCACGCTCTCCAATGTGCAACCCCCTCGCGGCATTCGAATGGCGAAGGACGTCTTGCATGGTGGGGGTAGAGGCCCCGTCACGGATGTCCAAAAGGCCGTTGACGTATTTCCACTCATTCATCCAGATTTGGACGTCCACCTCATTGAAGCCACCCTCTTGTGTAACGGCCTCCTGCCTCTCCATATAGGCCTCAAAACTTGTTGTGTCCAACACGTGTTCCACATCCCAAGTTGTTTCCTCGCCCGGGACCGGTTCCCATGGTAATACCCCCACTGTCACATTGCCGTTGGAGTCATACACGTATCCGTGGGGGTGAGGACCTGGGACGTATTCACCCGTCTCTCCGGCGTGCCCACTCACAACACGGTACAAAAATCCCTCAACCCTACATGTGGGAGCACACGAACACCAAAAATTCCGGATAGGCGCTTTTCAGTGCCTAATCCGGTATGTCCGGATGATCCGAGTATCGTCCAGGGATTCTGTGAAGTGCAGGATGTCAAGGACCCTCTTTTCCTGCTTGAAAAATCGACCACCGGCCGGATCTGCTTTCCGGATCCGGATGGCCCTTTGGAAGTCCTTGTCCTGGGACTTGCCTTCCGGATTGAACCTCTCTAATTAAGTCTTACTCCTACATGCCTCTTTCCTCAATATCTACCTACCTATATCCTACCTCCAATGATGATTTGGTTCATCCGGTGAAGACGTCCCTGTATGGTCAGAATCCGGATTCTCTCACAACCAGTCCGGATCGGCCTAATCTTTCCTAGCAGGTCACACAGAGGATCCGGATGGTGAACCAGAACTACAACGACAGAAAGGTCAAGATTCATCCGGAGATCTGTTAATCTGGGATAACTGGGCGATCCGTGCCACTTTTCGGATTGCCCCGCCCAAGGGCAGTGAGACCTCTTCAGAAGATCGGATGGCGTAAGTCCGGCACCTCCCTGATCTTACCCAGTCCTAATGACAGCTATCTCACATGGACGTTACCCAGGCATCCGGAATAATAAGGTTTCCTTCCCACTACACGCCAGAAAGATCCTCCGGACCGGAATCCTAACCGTTCCGGTTTCTCTCCTCCTTCTGACAGACCGATCCGGCTACAGCGAACTTAGGCTCTACTAAATCTGAGATAACTGGGCGATCCGTACCACTTTCTGGATTGCATGCCCCGCCCAAGGGCAGTGAGACCTCTTCAGAAGGTCGGATGGCGTAAGTCCGGCACCTCCCTGATCTTACCCAGTCCTAACGACAGCTATCTCACATGGGCGTTACCCAAACATCCGGAATATTGAGGTTTCCTTCCCACTACACTCAGAAAGGATCCATAGTACTGCAGTCGGATCCGATCCGGGTTTCCTCTCCTTTGTTCTATCCGTACTTCCTACTCATTCATTCCCTCTAGATCTGCAACATTCTCCTAACAGTCCGTGCACAAAACAAGTCAGAATAGATTGAGAACTAGAGCTTTATTGAGTGGGGAGTGACAAAGTACAACAATGGAGAAGGGAACCCTTCTCCTGCTCCTTATTCAGCCTTAAGTAGAGACTGTAATCCCTAACTGAAGGTGGCGGCGAAGTTGGCCGCCCTCAGAAAAATCCCTAATTGCGAGAAATCCGGAACTTCGTCCTTCGCGGAATTTCCGGATCTCGATCCGTTTTTTGCACTGACAAAATTTTGAATTACATTTTTGCCAAAACTCAAAGACAGCCTAAATCCTATCTGCCTAACTCTGATCTACCTGCAGCTGCATGCCTAACTCTAAATCAAGTGGTGTGATGTTTTTTCGAAGCCGTCCTTGCCTTGGATTGGCCTGTTGGCCCACTGATTCCGGACGCATGTCTGACCTGCTGGCCCACTGATTCCGGGCACCTGTCTGACCTGCTGGCCCACTGATTCCGGATGCTCCTCCACCTGGGGTCAGGTGGTAACCGTTTTAACGGTCCGGACGCTCCGGACCGGACCGTTCCCAAACGGTCTTCCCAGGCTAATTTCCGGTCGGGTCAAAGTATCCGTTTTAACCGTTTTAGCGCGTAAGGCGGTTGCCTAGAACCTTATTTTCTAAAACAACTAACCTACCCTTGGGAACCCTACTTTAACAACAATCCCAGGGTATTATCTGGGTATTAATCCGGTTCGGAAGCCAATCCGGACTTCCGTGGATTTTCGGACTCCCACACTACGGCCTGAGGAGAGGAGCCGGGGTAAAACTCATGAGCAACCCTTGTGTACATTTCAGGGGTGAAGTTTGTCGGGTAGCCTCGGAGGTCCTTCACATACCTCCGTGCACGCCAGCTATAAGCAGGAGGATCGCCGTATTCTACGGGCGGCACACCATGAATTATTGTGTACTCAAAATCGGGAGGCATTCCCCATTGCACTCCGAATTGCTCGTACAACCTTCGATGCAGAGGGGCTTGGCACGTAGGACAACGGCGTATTTGCAACATGTGTGGCAACAAACAATTCGGGTGGACCATGTGACCGCACGACCCAATGATCCATGCGCCTTCGGATCCCCAAGGATTGGAACAAATGGGGCACATGCTCCCGTCCTTGATCCAATCGGGGACGCATGGCCACAACAAGGCTGGTTTGGCCGGGGGTATCACGATGCGGGATGATATTGCGGTATCCCATTGGAATTCATCCTCGGGTCTCTTGGTCCACGCAATACTGGGGTAATGGTCGTCATCGACCGGGAGGTTCTCAGGATACATGAAATCCAATGGCGGCCACGAGGTGAAAAGAAGCCGTCGTTCGGGCCATTGTTCGCCGTGGTCCCTATAGTGGGTCAGCTCGTCCATCAATGCCCTCTCACGCGTTGCGAACATGATAGTGGATGTGACCATGCCCATGTAGTCGTCCTCCAACAACCGGTTCCTCCTAATGACCCGGTCGTAATCAACCCTCATTGCCTCCAAGTTTGTTGTGGGCGACGGCTCCCGCCCTTGTCCATCACTACCAGACATTGCTTGTGGCATTTGTGGCGCATCAGCCCTCGCAAGTTCAAGGTTGGTCAAACGTGCAATCTCGGCCTTCAACCCTTGGACCTCCTCGGCGTGTGCACGTCGGACCATCTCCAATTTCCGTTCATGGTCAGAATTGCATTTTGCCAACTCCGCCCTCAACGCCTCCACAACATCCTTGTCGGCAACTACCAGTAGTGGGGTTGGCACCGCCGATGCCATCTCCACGTCAACGGGCAAAGATGGAGGACAAACCAACCGGGTACCATGTGGCGGTGTCACGTGGACCCTTTGTCGCCGGCTAGGTGGTTCAACCGGCAACCCTATGGCAATGTTGTGCTCGTCCATGTTTGACTCGGCGGCCGGTGGAGTCCCCACAATTTGTTGATTTGTTCCCGCAAGGAAATCAAAATAAGATCGGACCGTCGGAGGATTCATTGGAGTTTGCCATGCCAATGGAATCGGACGGCCAGCGTTCCGGCCTAGCACGGCACTTGGTATGGCCGTGACCCGGCGTGCCTGCCTCAAGTCCGCGCTCGTGCGGGGTATGGTGGACCAGTCGATATCTACTCCCAAAATTACCTCCGCTGTGAGCCCAAATTGATATCCACATGTGTTGTTAACACTTGTAAAACATTACAAGTAGTGTTTTGTTGATTTATGATTATTCACAAAAATATAAAAAGAATGAAGCTTGAAGAAAGCTAAGTTTGAAGCATTAGGCTTGTGTGGAGTGGATTTAAGTAGTATGAGGACATACCTTGGTAAAGTGTGGTAGGTAGAAAGCCAAGGTTAGTTAAATGTTTGAATTAGGATCTTTGTTGATCATTTGAGGGAGGAAGGCTTAGGAGATTAGATGAGAGCCTACAAAGTAGGAGGAGATTTCGAAGGCTTATCGAGAGCCTTGTGAATGGGATGAGTCCCTACTTAGAAGGAGAAGGTTAAGGGGTTGTGATTGGAGGCTCTAATCCTCTCACCCTATCCTTATCTTATGCCCTCTCTCCCTCTCAACTCACTATATAATCCCTCATTCTTCCCTCACTCATCCTCTCTTTCCTTCGTGCTCCTTAAGCACCCCACGGGTTATAAGTGTGGGTGTGTGGGAAGCAAGATAGGAGCACATGTGTGTGCTTAGTTCTTAGGAGAAGAGCCAAGGCTATTTAGCCTTGAAGAGGGATTGACCTCTTGTTAGAAGTAGATTGGGTTTAAGGAATTTGGAGTTTGATTGTAAACTTCAACTTGTTGCATTGAGATTCATATTGAAGTGAGAGAGTTCAAACTTGTTTAAACTTGTGGCATTTAGAGTGACTAGATTGTACTAGGTGCATTACTTGTAGTGTTTTATTAGTTATGAACTTGAGCAGAACTTTATAGTGAGAGATTTGTCAATTATGGATGATCAAAATGTTCAATGGGTATGAAAATTTGAGGGATTTTTTATTATAAAGTATGGGAGTTGTGGTAAAAATTTGAGAGCTTCAGTCATTGGGATGAAAGAGTTATTAAAAGTTGAACGGGAGGGTGTCTAAGAACAAAGCAGCAAGGTTTGAAAATATGTATCTCTTAGAGGGTTATAGATATGGATACCAAACTTTGACACTACCTTTTGAACTTATATATCTATCTTGTGTCAAAATTTTAGATTGATTGGACGTAGGAGTTGGAAGTTATTAGAGTTTTAATGACCGGATGCTTTATCACAGCATTCATACTAAGTAGTTAGAGTTAGAATTTCATGCATAACTTTTGCATATGAACTCTGTTTGTGCCAAAATTTGGTGTGGAGATTTTTGATAAGGTACTTAACAAGTGTACCAAATTTCACTTGAAGAACATAAGTTGGGTGGGAGTTATACTATTCTGAAGTTTAGTAGGAAGACATTGATAGAGATTTACATCAAGAAGAACTTAGAGAAGGAAGGGCAAGGATAAGTATATAAGTATTTTTTAATACTTGTATTTAAAGCCTATGTGCTCATAGAATCCACAAGCGAAGTGTCATGTACCAATACGAAATCAACCACGATGACATGTGATAGCACGGAATCAATAAGCGAGAACTCATGTAGTAGTGTGGAGTCGACGGCAATGACTCGATTCACAAGAGGGATATCTTTGAAGGCATGCGTGGCCAAAACGGCCGGGTGGACATTAGAAAAGGCTAAGGATATAACCTTGCCCGACATTAAGGAATGTAAAACTACATAGTGTGGTGTTAATCAAGTTGTGTATATTCCAAGGGTAGATTGGAATTATATATTGGGTTACAAAGAGAGAAGTCTCTACATGTCATTATAAACTTTTCCACTCGGGCTAGGACGAAATCGAAGGGTGGAGGATTTTTGGTGACATAAATGGTGCGTCCGCCGGGAGTTTCGAGTTTGGAGCTTGGAGCTTGGAGAGCGGGCGACGGAAGTCTTGGAAGGCGGTAGGAGAGGCGAAACGTGAAGATCGATTAAAGGACGGAGCGCTCGTGAGAGGTATGGTTTGAATTTAGTATTTATTTCATGCAATTTCAATTTGAGGAAGGAGTACGGCAAAGGTGCGCCTACTAAACCTTCTTGGGATGGCATAACGAAGATCACCTTAATAGGACCCGCACTAGAAAATTAAGAGGTAGAGGGATAATTAAAGAATTAGGATCTCAAACTTTAAATATTCACTCGGTTGTGAGAGTTTAAAGTTTTTAAACTAGAGGGTTTTAGTGTTTTTTTTAAATTACAATTATTTGAGTGTTGTATGTTTAGCAATTCGATCGAGGGGAGAGAGCTAACAAAACAGGAGGAAGCGAGAGCTTGAGGTAAGCAAAATCTCTTCCAATTGAAAAAATATTAAATTAAAAAAAGATTTTTGTAATTGTCTTTGTCGTGACGAACGGAGAGGGTAATTCCAAAATTGGACGTATAGTGCAAGGAATCGAAGGGTGAACCTCGATTCCAAGCACGGTACCCAAGAATGGTCAGCCCCTCACGAAGAGACTTGTTGCAAGTGTTGAGCGTAAGGGGGTGTGACGAGGTGATACTCGCACTAACCCTGAAACTAACATGAGCTTTCCATCCCCTATTGGGATTGTTCATTGAAAATTGTATGTCTCTATTTCCTCACCTCCAAAACAATGATCACACGAACTAAGCGGAAATATTAAAGAGAGAACTTGTGAGGCTTTGGTTGGTCAATGTGAGGGTTGAACGGTGAATGATGGATGCAAGGATACACGAGGTCCCAGAAACCTAAGTTAGCATTAGGACTAAAGAAAAATGTTACTAAACGAAGATCTTCTAATATAGAGGAAGTGGTAGAAAGGGTAGGCACTAGTGTAGAGGGTGGCTTTAGGGGTGAACCATTGGTAGAAGTATCTCCGGTCACTACTCGACTAGAGGAAGGAGATATTCCTTCCCTATTGAGTGAAGAATTAGTGGAAGAACCTAATAGGACTAGAGAAGAGAGTAGTGTAAGCTCTAGAGAATCTAGTGAAGGAGGACCACGAAACACCATGGATGATTTAGGGGGAGGTGGAATTCCACCTCCCATATTACCAATCCCCCCCATCGATCCATTGGTTAGGCCGCGAGGCCTACCAATAATCGTACCTCAAGGGTTACCTTCGTTAGACATACCTTCGAACCTCCCGAAGTTCTACGGGACTAAAGATGAAGACCCGTCTAGACATATGGAGAGGTTCGTTGAGAGGGTAATTAACTCACTAATTACAAACCAACAATATTGGCTAGTTTGGTTCCCTACGACTTTAGAGGGGGAAGCCTATGAGTGGTATAGAGACCACGATGAGGGCCACTTCCAAACGTGGGACCAATTACAACGGGAGTTCCTTAATGAGTTTCGACCCGAAGTCGGTCAAAGTATGGCTTTTAGAGCCTTAATGACAATGAGGCAAGGAAGAGATGAAGAGATTTCCGCATACATTAGAAGATTTGATTGGGTATGCGCAAGGTGGGTAGGTGATTTGCTCAACGATGATACTTTAATGCAATTTTTCATGAGAGGGTTTGTTAAAGCGACTACAATTAGGGGTGTATTACAAAGGAACCCTCGCACCCTAGCCGAGGCTAAGGTAGCCGCTAGGGATATGGAACATATTGAGAGGGATTATGAGCGGCTATGGAGGAAAGAGGATGAGTTGATCCCTCAATTCATCCCTCTCCTACCTAAGACGGGAATGGACCCGATTAGGCCGCATAATCGCCCTCCATATGTCGCCATTGAAGCGGCCTCAATTCCCTTAGCGGTAACGGCCCCCCCAACCATGTTAGCATTACCGGCCCCTAGGGTAGACCCTCAAATTGAAGAGATAGAGCAACGACTAGGTGCTACTCAACTAGGGTTCCAAGAGACAATGTTAAAACAATTTCAAAATCTAACGGACCAAATGGCATTGTTGATCAAAAATCAACAACCCGGTCCTCCACCTCAAATAGAGTCGGGAAACCACACATCGGGATTTTGGTGCACTAATTGTCAACAACACGGTCATACACTACAATTTTGTAGAAACAGGCCGAACCGCAATCAACGAACGAACAATAATGGGCATCAACAAAACTTAAGGGGTCCGAGTCAAAACCAAGGGAATAATCGGGGCCCTCCGCCACGTGGACAAACTAACCAAAGTACCGAAAAAAAGGATTTTCACCATCTTTGCGGTAGATACCACGTCATAGGGCAATGTTGGTCCGAAAACCAAGGTCAAGTGTGTAATAATTGTGGGGGGCCACACGCTTCTAACCAATGTCGTCATCCGGACAAGGTAAGTGGAGCACAGAACCCTCCAACTAACCCAACCCAACCGGATCAAGAGAATACGAGGGGTTCACAAAATGAAGGTAATAATACCCTTAAACCTTCTAACTTCTATTATGATGGGAATACGAATCTTTCGGGGCAAGTTACACAATCACCTAAACAAATGGGACCGTCTACATCTCAAGATGTCCGATTTATGGATTCTTCTACCGTTCCGGTAAATTTAGAAATGTCCACAAATGGTCAAGGTTCATGTCTTCCACATGCTAACTCCATTTCATACGAGTTAAAAAGTCTTAAGGAGGAAATTGTGCATAAGGCTCCGGCATTAGCCGTTACCACTAGAGCAATGAGGGGTAATGCACCATTAGAAGTAGAGGAGGAGGAGGAAGAAGAGGAAAATCCATTGGGGGAAATTCCTTATTTTTCGGATTTGGAGAATGTAACTAGAGAGGCTAGGAAGGCCACTAAGGCATTAGAGAGAGAAAATGAAATTGCCAATGAGAGGGAGAGGTCTAATGTCATCCATGATTTAGAGGGTGGTGATGTAGGAGAGTGGGAAGGTCCGGGCATTCCCGTAGAGGAGTTTGATAGTGTTAGAAGGCCTAAGGCCGATAGAGTAGATGGATACGACCTTTGGGCCGACCTTAGCTCACTAAAGGCCGATATCACCTTTGGCCAATTGTTAGAAATTTCACCGGTAGCTAGGAAAACTTTGAAGGACGGGATGCCCGTGAATAGGAGGGCCAAGAGGCCAAAGACTGGAGTGTCGGCAAGGGTCCAAATGCAAGGAAGAACTCGGGAAGTCAAGGCGGTGGAGATTGAAGTAACAATAGTGGACAAGGTGGTTCCTCATGCTTTGGTGGATGGTGGAAGTAGTCTCGATATTCTACCCGAGCACACTATGCGGAAATTGGGCTTAAGTTTGACGGGTCCGTCGCCATTTGTGATTAATATGGCCAATCAAAGTCCGGTGGTTCCGGTGGGGATTATCAAAGATTGTCGGCTTAACACGGGAGGTGAAGAATACATTGTGACCTTCCAAGTCATTAAAATGCACGACAATAAGGATGCATTCCCCATTTTGTTAGGGCGACCTTGGTTAAGGATGTCTAACGCCGTAGTAGATTGGGGAGGACACAAACCTTCTATCACCTATGGTCCCGTAGATAATAGAGTCAAGGTCTCTATTGCACCTTTAGGTTGTTGGGTTAGGGAGGAGATTGATCCAATGTCGGATGAAGAGGAAAATGGTGGAATTAAGGAGGATTTTGAGGATACATTGGTGGAAGTTGTTCAAGACAAGGAGAAGGCTAAAATGTATTCTTCTAGCGGGTTCTTAGGTCCTAATTTTTACAATCAAGATGTTGATGGAGATTTTATACATTGGTCAAGACAATACACGGAGTCCATTAGCGACGTCATGATGATGACTCATAGTTGTATTCTCCAAGATAGGGTGTCTAGAGAGGATTATTTGTCCTTAGAGCCGTGTGAGGTTCTCACGGAGGAAGAATGGGTGAAGGGAGGACTCACTCCATGGTTAGATGATATTGAGTTGAGTGATGTGAGTTTGGTACATGTAGATGGGACTCAAGATGAGGAGGCCATGTTAGAACTCTCAAAGTTAGAGCCCGCTTTGCATTTTAAAACTACTTCTACGGGCATTATCGTGGGTCATGATGTCAAGGACTACCCTAATGTACCCAACGATTGGTATAGAGATACCGAGGAGCAAACACGAGTGGTCGAAGAGGATTGGAAGTTTGTGGATGTCAAAATGAAGGATGGGAAAGTTAGACCAATGAAGATGGGCTCTAAACTCGATGAGAAGGAGATTAAGGAGTATAGTGATTTGATAGATGAGTTTAGTGATACTTTTGCTTGGTCATACGATGAGCTCAAGGGGATTCCTAGAGAGATGGTTGAGCATCGTATTCCGTTAGTTCCGGGCTCAAAACCGGTGAGACAAAAAGAGAGAAGGATGAACCCTAGATTGCAATTATTGGTCAAGGCGGAATTAGAGAGGTTGTTGCAGGCTGGGTTTGTAAAGCCGGTAGAGATTACGGATTGGGTTTCTCCTATGGTGTTAGTGAAAAAGAAAAATGGGAAGCTTAGAGTTTGTGTAGACTATAGGAATCTCAATGATTGTACGCAAAAGGATCACTTTCCTTTGATGTTCATTACCTTGTTGTTAGAGGAGGTAGGGGGTCATGAGAGGTACGCATTTATGGATGGATACGCCGGCTACAACCAAGTAGCCATAGCGCTCGCGGATTTACACAAGACGGCATTTACGACACCTTGGGGGACTTTCATATGGGTGGTGATGCCATTTGGTTTATGCAACGCACCGGCAACATTCCAACGACTAGTCATGTATATCTTTAGCGACTTGCTCTTCAAGTCCATGACGGTTTATATTGATGATTTTAGTACCCAATCTAGTACTAAAGAGCCTGTGCATTGTGTGAGGGAGGCCTTGGTTAGGTGTAGGCAAATGCGGTTGGCATTAAACCCGGACAAGATATTTTTAGGGGTACAAAGGGGAGTTTTGTTGGGTTATGTTGTGAGTGAAAAGGGGAGAGAACCGGATCCGGACAAGATCGCGGTCATTGATGAGTTGGAAACTCCGAAAAATGCCAAGGGAATCTCTAAGTTGCTAGGACATGTGGGGTGGTATAGAGAGTTGATTCCGGATTTTGCAAAGATAGCGGTCCCTATCACTCATTTGCTCAAGAAGGATGTTAGATTTGTTTGGACGGATGAGTGCCAAAAGGCTTTTGTTGAGTTAAGGTCCAAATTGAGCACTTATCCTGTCTTAAGGCCCCCGGATTGGGAAAAGCCTTTTCATGTGTATTGTGATGCTAGCAACGTAGCGGTGGGTAGTGCCTTGTGTCAATCCACGGGAGAGAAGGGGAAGGATCTACCCGTAGCTTATGCTAGTAAGCAATTGACTTCCGCGGAGAGGAATTACTCCACTACGGAGAGAGAGTGTCTAGCCATGGTATTTTCGGTCAAGAAGTTTAGGCACTATCTTATTTGTAATCCGGTAGTGTTTTTTGTGGATCACATGGCCATTAAATATTTGGTCAACAAGCCGGAGTTGAGTGGAAGGTTGGCTAGGTGGGTCTTGTTACTCGAAGAGTTTGATTACACGGTGGAATATAAACCGGGCCGCATGCATTTACAAGCCGACCACTTGTCTAGATTGTCGGAGGAGATGGACACTACGCCAATAGATGATAGCCTCATGTGAGCCCAAAAGGGTGCCCACATTTAGTCTTAGACCCTTGAAACGTTAGTTGATGCACTTTGAAGTAGCATGTTACTTCACAAAAATATAAAAAGAGTGAAATGTTAGTCTTAGAAGTACCATGTTGTAAGAGGCTAGGATGTGAGTTGTTATTGTGTTTTTACCTTCGGAAGGATTTGAGTGAATGAGGATAGGTAAGGAGAACTTGGATTGAGTAGTTAGTGAGTAGGCTAGTACAAATGGATGGAGACAACCAAAGTGACTCAAGAGGCAAGTGCATTCGAATTGGGATGAATGGAGGATCACATGGAGCGCACAAGTGGACCACCTCATCATGGCCACTTAATGGGGAAGGTCCAAGGAAGAATGCAAGGTGGAGGATAAGCAAATTCTCAAAGCACCAATCAAATCACGAGTTAAGCATCGTGGTTTGAATTAAGTGGTGAGCGACGATTTGGGAAAGTAAGGGGAGAAAGTTATGGCGGCGGAAAGCGAAGGAGGCTAAGTTTGGGTTGAAGCATCCCAAGTTTGGTAAAGTGTGGTAGGTAGAAAGCCAAGGCTAGTTAAATGTTCGAATTAGGATCCTTGTTGATCATTTGAGGGAGGAAGGCTTAGAAGATAGGATTGGCGCCTACTAAGTAGGAGGAAATCTCAAGGGCTTATCGTGAGCCTTGAGGGTGCTCACCCCCTCAAGCTTACTATATAATCCCTCATTCTTCCCTCACTCATCCTCTCTTTCCTTTGTGCTCCAAGGCACCCCACGAGTTATAAGTGTGGGTGTGGGAAGCCATATTGGAGCACATGTGTGTGCTTAGTTTTTAGTTTGAGAGCCAAGGCTTGTTAGCCTTGAAGAGGGCTTGACCTCTTGGTAGAATTAGTGTTGACGTGAAGGATTTTAAAGTTAATTCATGATTCCAATTTGTGGTACTTAAAGTTCATGTTTTGAATACACGTGGTTGCAAGTTCCATGTTTAAGAGTTGAGCACTTGAGGTTGTGATGAGTGCAAAAATATACTTGTGTGGATTAGTTAGTCTTAGTGAAGTTAGGAAATTCTCTCTCCCCCTCTCCTCTCTAGGATTTTAGGATTTTAGGATTAGAGAAGAATTGTGTGATTAGAAAGGGGTTGTTAGTAGAATTAGGAAAATTAGGTAGGAAGATTAGTTAAGGGCTTGAATAATTAGTGAGGTAGTTGGGGATTACAACTACAAAGTTGTGGGTTCATGAAGGAGCTGGGTTTATGAAGGAGCTGGGTTTGTTTAGTTAGAAAGTAAAGAGCTGGGTTTATGAAGGAGTTGGGTTTGTTTAGTTAGAAGCTAAGGAGCTGGGTTCATGAAGGAGTTGGGTTTATGAAGGAGCTAGGTTTATGTAATTAGAAAGTAAAGAGATGGGTTCATGAAGGAGCTTAGTAGATAGCCTACTTAATTAGCTCATAGACAAGTAGTTAGTTACATTATGCTAGTTAGTGTTATGTGTGGCTTTCACAAGTAAATGTATTTGAGATTGACTATAAAGAATAGTGTTTTTTAACACTTGCATCCTCTCTTTAAAAATAAACCACGTGCACAAATTAATGGAGAATGTGGAGCACTCTCGCGATGGCAAGACAAAGGAAGCAAAGACCAAAGGTGCGAGGGAGAGATTGACATAAGTCACATCAGTATTTCTTAATACTTAAAGGCTTATGTACGGTATGGAGATACCAAGTGAGACCTCTTATAGTAGCGATACGGAATACACAAGTGATAGTTCAAGTGGTAGTATAGAGTCAACGGCACGGACTCCATTTAGGAGAGGGATATCCTTAAGGGCTTGTGTAGCTAAAGCGGCCGGATGGACGTTAGAAGCAAACAAAGACAAAATAGCACCCGAGCATAAGGAGGTTAAAATAACATAGTTAACTTGTGCATTCTCCACATACGTATTGAAATCGTACATTGAGTTGTTAAAAGTGAAATTCCAGTTAAATCCAAGACCACTTGAAGGGTGAACCTTGCACTATGGACTCATCCAAGTCCAAATCCAATACCGCGGAGGAATGTGAGCCCAAACCCACTACTCGGACTACGGACGCTTAAGGGTGGGGGGTTTGGCCTCACATAATTGGTGCGTCCGCCGGGAGCGAAGCGGAAGGTAGTTACAAGACTTGGAGGCGACTAGGAGACTTGGAGGCAACTAGGAAAAATTGGAGACACAAACTTGAGAGAAGGGAAGGAGCACCCGAAACTCGGTAAGTATTCTCTCTTTGGGTTACATTTGAATTCATTGTATTTCAACTATTCCTTGGAATGAATTGCATTGTCAATTACGCAAATTCATTTTTGAGGAAGGAGCGCGGCGAAGGTACGTCCTCAACCTTTTTGGGGATTTGCTAAGAACTTAAAAGGAACCTATAACCGAGTAGCTCATTAAAACATTAGAGGGTAAATTCACCTTAGGACATTGAACTTTGACACTCACCTCGGGGTGAGTCTCAAAGTTTTGGGAGTTGTCATTTCATGCTCTAGATTAAATTAATATTTCACAAAGTTTATGGTGTTGTTACATTGAGTCACGATTGAGGGGAGTGCTAACTCACAGGGGGATGCGATTGCTCAAGGTATGTTTATTTCTTCAAAGTGAACTCATTAACTAATTAAGGAATGCCTTTTGTACTCGTGATTGTTGTTATCCGTTGTAGAGGGTAATTCCCGAATTGTGGATGGTGTGAGAAGTTGAAGGGTGAAGCCTCGACTTTTAACATAATCTACTCGGAAGGTCACCCCCTCACAATCGGTATTGTGGTGAGTGTTAATTTGCGGGAAGGTGCGGAGGTGATGCTCCGACTTAACCAAAAAATTAACATGAACATGCCTATCCCCTATTGGGATTCTTTCACCTAAGTGGGCTTGCAGGTTCTTTTCCTCACCTCCTAAAAAAATTATAACCACACCAAGACAAGTGAAAATATTAAGAGGGGAATTGCTAGGATCATGTGTGGTCAAGTGAGGGTCGATCGATTCTTATGGAATGCAAGGTAGGACTCGCTCACAAAAACCAAGTTTGATAGTAGGACTAGAGAAATCTACTCGAAAGAGGCGGTCCTCTAAAATCAGTGATAGATTAGAACAAGATAATGTTAGAATAGAGAGTTGTTTGAACGTCGAACCTAGGACTAGGTCAATTCTAGACACCTTAGAACTTGGAGCTCAACTTGAAGAGGAGATCACTCCCTCCAAATTGAGTGGTGAAACTTCTTCGGAAAATTACACACTTAGAGAAGAATTCCCGGTAGAAGTTGATAGGGGATTGTTGAATAGTTCACCGGTCACCATGGCCGAGGAACGGGGGATGGATCCACCACCCATACCCCCAATTCCGCCCATACCTCCTATACCTCCAATAGACCCATTGGTTAGGCCAAGAGGCCTACCAATTGTGGTTCCACAAAATTTAGCGGCGATGGATATGCCATCTCATCTCCCTAAATTTTATGGGACCAAGGATGAGGACCCCTCTCGGCACATGGAACGGTATATCGAACGGTTGGCTAGCTGCCTCATAACCGACCCGGGTTATTGGTTAGTGTGGTTTCCTACCACTCTAGAGGGGGAAGCCTATGAATGGTATCGGGATCATGCCGAGGGACATTTTAGGGGATGGGAACAATTACAAAGGGAGTTTCTTAACGAATTTAGGCCGGAAGTGGGTCAAAGTACCGCATTAAGGGCATTGTCGTCATTGAAGCAAGGAAGGGAGGAAGAAATTTCGGCTTACATTAGGAGGTTTGATTTAGTGTGCACTAGATTTGTGGGTACCATGCTCAACGACGACACGCTAAAGCAATTTTTCATTCAAGGGTTTTTTAAGTCCGGAACTATTAGGGGTGTTCTAGAAAGGAATCCCTTGACCTTGGCGGATGCCAAGCGTGCGGCTAGAGATATTGAAAACTTGGATAAAGATCACGAAAGGCTATGGAGAAGGGAGGATGAATTGATCCCACAATTCATCCCCATACGCCCTAGGGTGGTAGCGGTAGAACCCGCTAAGTATGAGAACCAAATTCCATATGCCATTGTGGACACCGGCCCCCGACCTTTAGCGGTTAGGGAACCGGCACCTCTTTTGGCACTACCGGCCCCTAGAACGGATCCACACTTGGAGGAGGTTGAGAGAAGACTAGGTGCTAGCCAACTAGGATTCCAAGAGGCTATGATAAAACAAATGCAAAGCCTCACGGATCAAATGTCATTAATGATCCGGAGTCAACAACCGGGGCCTCCACCCCCGGTTGAGTCGGGTAGGCATTCTTCCGGATTATGGTGTGTCCAATGTGGCCAACCGGGCCACACGCGTCAATTTTGTAGAAGTGGACAAAACCGTGACCAAAGAGGAAACGGTAACCCACCTCAACAAAATCAACGAGGTCAAGCGCCACCTCACTATGGAAATGGAAGCAATAGAGGACCACAACCTAGAGGGCAAGGTGGCCAAAATTTAGAGAAGAAGGAATTTCATCCCTTTTGTGGAAGGTGGCACGCTCAAGGACAATGTTGGTCCGAAGGTCAAGAGTTTAATTGTAGCAATTGTGGAGGAAGTCATCCCTCGGATACGTGTCGCCAACCGGACAAAATAATTAATGTCCCTTACCCGGTGGCTAATCCACAACAACAAGCAAGGGATAATATGCGAGGTGCTAGGCCACAAGGAGTACCGGCCAATGAACTTAGGCCACCTAACTTATACTATGACCATAGTAATGCTAGGCAAACTTTTCATCCACCGGCGGGCTTGCAAACTACAACCGGTTACATTCCAATACAAAATAGACAAGGAGTTCCACCTAATGGTAGTAACGGGAGACAAGCGCCTCCAACGGATCCGGGACCATCTAACTCCCAAGATGTTAGGTTCATGGATGGAGTGTTGGAGGCCACATGTGATGACATGTGTGAGGCCAAACCCCCCACCCTTAAGCGTCCGTAGTCCGAGTAGTGGGTTTGGGCTCACATTCCTCCGCGGTATTGGATTTGGACTTGGATGAGTCCATAGTGCAAGGTTCACCCTTCAAGTGGTCTTGGATTTAATTGGTGTCTCCATACCGTACATAAGCCTTTAAGTATTAAGAAATACTTATGTGACTTATGTCAATCTCTCCTTCGCACCTTTGGTCTTTGCTTCCTTTGTCTTGCCATCGCGAGAGTGCTCCACATTCTCCATTAATTTGTGCACGTGGTTTATTTTTAAAGAGAGGATGCAAGTGTTAAAAAACACTATTCTCTATAGTCAATCTCAAATACATTTACTTGTGAAAGCCACACATAACACTAACTAGCATAATGTAACTAACTACTTGTCTATGAGCTAATTAAGTAGGCTATCTACTAAGCTCCTTCATGAACCCAACTCCTTAGCTTCTAACTAAATAAACCCAGCTCCTTCGTAAACCCAGCTTCTTAGCTTCTAACTAAACAAACCCAGCTCCTTCATAAACCCAGCTCCTTCATGAACCCAGCTCCTTAGCTTCTAACTAAACAAACCCAGGTCCTTCATAAACCCAGCTCTTTACTTTCTAACTAAACAAACCCAGCTCCTTCATAAACCCAGCTCCTTCATGAACCCACAACTTTGTAGTTGTAATCCCCAACTACCTCACTAATTATTCAAGCCCTTAACTAATCTTCCTACCTAATTTTCCTAATTCTACTAACAACCCCTTTCTAATCACACAATTCTTCTCTAATCCTAAAATCCTAAAATCCTAGAGAGGAGAGGGGGAGAGAGAATTTCCTAACTTCACTAAGACTAACTAATCCACACAAGTATATTTTTGCACTCATCACAACCTCAAGTGCTCAACTCTTAAACATGGAACTTGCAACCACGTGTATTCAAAACATGAACTTTAAGTACCACAAATTGGAATCATGAATTAACTTTAAAATCCTTCACGTCAACACTAATTCTACCAAGAGGTCAAGCCCTCTTCAAGGCTAACAAGCCTTGGCTCTCAAACTAAAAACTAAGCACACACATGTGCTCCAATATGGCTTCCCACACCCACACTTATAACTCGTGGGGTGCCTTGGAGCACAAAGGAAAGAGAGGATGAGTGAGGGAAGAATGAGGGATTATATAGTAAGCTTGAGGGGGTGAGCACCCTCAAGGCTCACGATAAGCCCTTGAGATTTCCTCCTACTTAGTAGGCGCCAATCCTATCTTCTAAGCCTTCCTCCCTCAAATGATCAACAAGGATCCTAATTCGAACATTTAACTAGCCTTGGCTTTCTACCTACCACACTTTACCAAACTTGGGATGCTTCAACCCAAACTTAGCCTCCTTCGCTTTCCGCCGCCATAACTTTCTCCCCTTACTTTCCCAAATCGTCGCTCACCACTTAATTCAAACCACGATGCTTAACTCGTGATTTGATTGGTGCTTTGAGAATTTGCTTATCCTCCACCTTGCATTCTTCCTTGGACCTTCCCCATTAAGTGGCCATGATGAGGTGGTCCACTTGTGCGCTCCATGTGATCCTCCATTCATCCCAATTCGAATGCACTTGCCTCTTGAGTCACTTTGGTTGTCTCCATCCATTTGTACTAGCCTACTCACTAACTACTCAATCCAAGTTCTCCTTACCTATCCTCATTCACTCAAATCCTTCCGAAGGTAAAAACACAATAACAACTCACATCCTAGCCTCTTACAACATGGTACTTCTAAGACTAACATTTCACTCTTTTTATATTTTTGTGAAGTAACATGCTACTTCAAAGTGCATCAACTAACGTTTCAAGGGTCTAAGACTAAATGTGGGCACCCTTTTGGGCTCACATAATTGGCGACCATCGGGGGATGAATCCAAACATCTCTTGCTCCAAGGGTAAGTTGCCTAGTCAAGCTCGGTACTCCTTACATCTACTTCCCGATGTACGGGTAGGAAAGAGCTCACCATTCAACGTTTCCAATTGAATTGAATTATTAGGAAAGACCTCATAGACAAGGTAAGGTCCTAACCATATTGCATCGAATTTCGCCGGAAATTCAAGCTTTCGTGCGTCTTGAATCATGACCATCATTCCCGGTGTTAGGGCCCTTCTCTTATGTCGTTTGTCGAAAGTAATCTTTCTCCTTCTTTGGATTGCCTCAATATGTTGAGCCGCCATTCTCCTCCCTTCGTCAAGTGCTTCCAAATCGGTTAGTCGATTTCGTAAGGATTGACTTTCGGTAAGTCTCGTACTCACGGCCACCCTAAGTGACTCGACTTCATATTCGATTGGTAGTGTCGCTTCAAGACCATAGACTAAGGAAAATGGTGTAGCACGCGTAGTTACCTTATAGGTTGTACGGTATGCCCAAAGTGCCGCCGTTAGTTTCGTATCCCAATCCCGCTTCGAGTCTATAACCGTCTTGCGTAGTATACTCACCAAAATTCCGTTAACCCTTTCCGTTTGTCCATTGGTTTGTGGGTGGTAGGGAGTAGTCTTCCGGTGATCAATTTTAAATTTCTCTGTCATCTCTCGAATCAAGTCATTCAAAAAGTGAGTACCCCTATCGCTTACTAGGATCTTCGGCACCCCGAACCGCGAAATTATGTTTTCGTACATAAATGTTGCCGCGTGTTCCGCCGTGTCGGTCTTCACCGCTTTGGCTTCCGCCCACTTGGTGAGGTACTCGGTTGCCACCACAATATATTTCATTCCTTTTGAAGATTGGGGATGGACCTCACCCACATAGTCGATGCCCCATTTTTCGAAAGGAATTAAGGGTAATGATACATGTAAAGGCATCTCCATTCTAAGGTCGTTTCGGGCATACCGTTGGCAAGCGTCGCATTTCCTTACATAGTCATGGGCGTCCTTAAATAGTGTAGGCCAAAAGTAGCCCGCTCTAAGTATTTTTTGCCCGGTGAGTTGACCCGAGAAGTGACCGCCGCAAGCGCTATCGTGGCAAGCGATTAAAATCGCTTCAACCTCCGTTTTTGACACGCATCGTCGTAAAATACCATCGGACCCCCTTCTAAACAACCTATGGCCCACTACAACAAATTGCCTACTATTTACCCTCACCTTCCTTCTCTCTTCTTTTGTCCACTCTTTGGGCAACTTGTGGGTTGTTAGAAATTCCACTATGCCCGCATACCACTCCGGTGTAGAAGTGACCACAAAGAGGCTATCATCTACTAACATATCATTTACCGGATTTTTTCCTATCTCCTCCGACAACCTAGACAAGTGGTCCGCTTGTAAATGCATACGACCCGGTTTATATTCCACCGTGTAGTCGAATTCTTCTAATAACAAAACCCACCTAGCTAACCTACCACTTAACTCCGCCTTGTTAACTAGATACTTGATAGCCATGTGGTCAACAAAAAATACAACCGGGTTGCACATGAGGTAATGCCTAAACTTTTTAACGGAAAACACCATGGCTAGGCACTCCCTCTCCGTTGTAGAGTAGTTTCTTTCGGCGGGGGTCAATTGCTTACTCGCATAAGCTATAGGTTGATCCTTCTCTTTTTCTCCCGTTGCTTGACAAAGCGCACTCCCTATTGCCACATTACTAGCATCACAATAGACGTGAAAAGGTTTACCCCAATTGGGTGGTATCAACACCGGATAGGTGCTCAACCTATCCCGCAATTCCTCAAAGGCTTTTTGACGAGCATCCGTCCACTCGAATTTGACATCCTTTTTGAGCAAATGGGTAATGGGCACCGCTATCTTTGAAAAATTAGGAATAAGTTCCCGGTACCATCCCACATGTCCTAACAACTTAGAGATCCCCTTGGAATTGGTTGGAGTTGCCAAGTCGCTTATGGCCGCAATCTTATCCGGATCGGGTTCTCTACCTTTCTCACTAACAACATAACCCAACAACACTCCCTTATTCACTCCCAAAAATGTCTTATCCGGGTTCAATGCTAACCTCATCTTCCTACACCTAACCAATGCCTCCCTAACACAATGTAGGTGATCGTCCACATTACTTTGTGTGCTAAAATCGTCCACAAAGACGGTCATGGATTTGAACAACAAGTCGGTGAAGATATACATTACTAATCGTTGGAAAGTAGCCGGGGCATTACATAACCCAAATGGCATCACTACCCACACAAAAGTACCCCAAGGTGTAGTAAAAGCCGTTTTATGGATATCTTGGAGGGCTATGGAAATTTGATTATAACCCGCATACCCATCCATAAAGGTATATCGCGAATGACCTCCAACCTCCTCAAGCAACAAGGTGATAAAAGGTAAGGGGAAGTGATCCTTTTGTGTGCACGAATTCAATTTCCTATAGTCGACACAAACCCTTAATTTCCCATTTTTTTTCTTTACTAAGACCATAGGAGAAACCCAATCCGTGATTTCCACCGGCTTGATAAACCCGGCCTTCAATAACCTTTCCAATTCCGCTTTCACCAACAATTGCAATTGAGGATTCATCCTCCTCTCCTTTTGTCTAATTGGCCTCGCCCCCGGAATTAAAGGAATCCGGTGCTCTACCATTTCCCTAGGAATTCCCTTAAGCTCATCGTAGGACCATGCAAAAGTATCACTAAACTCATCCACCAAATTGCTATACTCCCTAACCTCTTTCTCCCCCAATTTGGAACCCATCTTCATTTGTCGGGTTTTTCCATTCTTTAATTTCACATCCACGTACCGCCAATCCGCTTCCGACACATGTGCTTGTTCCTCTTTGTTCCGATACCAATCGGAAGGCACATTGGGGTAATCTTTCACATCTTGACCTACAACTATCCCCGTAGACGTGGTCTTGAAATGTAAAGGCTCCTCCAATTTCGATGACTCAATAATCACATCCTCCTCTTGAGTCCCATCTACATGAATTAAACTAACCTCACCCTCTTCCACGTCATCTACCCAAGGTGTTAACCCACCGCTAACCCACTCTTCCTCGGTGAGCACCTCACATGGCTCCAACAATGAGCCCTCTCCTAAACTAACACTAGGAAATTCACTCCCTAAGCCTACTTGGTGAAATGTAACCATTACATCAACCTCGGACTCGGGGTACTCCCTTAGCCATTGGGCATAATCCCCATTATCCCCATAATTGTAAAAATTAGGACCTAGACTTCCCGAGCCCGAATCTATAACAACCCTTTGACCTTCGGGATGGACGACTCCCACCAATGCCTTGCCAATCTCATTCTCGTTTAAGTCATCAATTTCCTTCTCCAATGGCAAATACATCTCCTTCTTCATCCATCCTTCTAATGAACCAATGGACACTATGACCCTATTACCCTCCGGACCATAAGTGATGGATGGTTTAGGTCCACCCCAATTGACCATAGCATTCGCCATCCGCAACCAAGGCCTACCTAGCAAAATGGGGAAGGTGTCCTTGTTGGAGTGCATTTTAATGACATGGAAGGTGACCAAGTACTCCTCGCCTCCCGTAGTCATTCTACAATCCTTGATCATCCCCAAAGGCGTAGTCGAACTTTGATTTGCCATATTTATGACCAAAGGTGAAGGCCCCGTGAGTCCAAGTCCCAATTTTTTCATAGTATCCTCCGGTAGTATATTTAGACTACTCCCTCCGTCGACTAGCACATTAGGAACCACCTTATCTACTATAACAACTTCTATTTCTATAGCTTTCACGTCTCTTCCACCTTGTGATTGGATCCTAGCGGCTATTTTAGCTTTCACCTTCCTCATCCTCTTGTGTACCGGCATTCCCTCCTTTAATGTTTTCCTTGCCGTGGGTGAAATTTCCAATAGTTGGCCGAAAGTAATATCCGCCTTGAGTGTACTAAGGTCCGCCCACAAGTCGTACCCGGTAGATCTTTCCACCTTAGAATTACCCACTACGTCGAATTCGTCTACGGGAACCCCCGGTCCTTCCCATTCACCCACATCGCTATTATCCAAGTCATGTACCGCATTAGTCCTCTCCCTATTTTGTAAAATTATATTTTCCCTCTCCACATCCTTAGTAGCTCTTCTAGCTACCCTATCCAACTCGGAGAGATTAATCTCTTCATCCGAAGAGTAATTTCCTTGCTCTCCTATTCCTACCTCCAACGGGGCATCCCCTCTCCTAGCCCTAGTAGTTACCGCTAGTGCAGGTGCTTCTTCAACCACACCCTTACCCTTCACTAACTCATATGTAATAGCATTGGTGTGAGGAGGCCATTGACTTTGCTCCTCTCCAATTCTCGTTGGGAGAGGAAGCATGTCATCACATGTGGCCTCCAACACTCCATCCATGAACCTAACATCTTGGGAGTTAGATGGTCCCGGATCCGTTGGAGGCGCTTGTCTCCCGTTACTACCATTAGGTGGAACTCCTTGTCTATTTTGTATTGGAATGTAACCGGTTGTAGTTTGCAAGCCCGCCGGTGGATGAAAAGTTTGCCTAGCATTACTATGGTCATAGTATAAGTTAGGTGGCCTAAGTTCATTGGCCGGTACTCCTTGTGGCCTAGCACCTCGCATATTATCCCTTGCTTGTTGTTGTGGATTAGCCACCGGGTAAGGGACATTAATTATTTTGTCCGGTTGGCGACACGTATCCGAGGGATGACTTCCTCCACAATTGCTACAATTAAACTCTTGACCTTCGGACCAACATTGTCCTTGAGCGTGCCACCTTCCACAAAAGGGATGAAATTCCTTCTTCTCTAAATTTTGGCCACCTTGCCCTCTAGGTTGTGGTCCTCTATTGCTTCCATTTCCATAGTGAGGTGGCGCTTGACCTCGTTGATTTTGTTGAGGTGGGTTACCGTTTCCTCTTTGGTCACGGTTTTGTCCACTTCTACAAAATTGACGCGTGTGGCCCGGTTGGCCACATTGGACACACCATAATCCGGAAGAATGCCTACCCGACTCAACCGGGGGTGGAGGCCCCGGTTGTTGACTCCGGATCATTAATGACATTTGATCCGTGAGGCTTTGCATTTGTTTTATCATAGCCTCTTGGAATCCTAGTTGGCTAGCACCTAGTCTTCTCTCAACCTCCTCCAAGTGTGGATCCGTTCTAGGGGCCGGTAGTGCCAAAAGAGGTGCCGGTTCCCTAACCGCTAAAGGTCGGGGGCCGGTGTCCACAATGGCATATGGAATTTGGTTCTCATACTTAGCGGGTTCTACCGCTACCACCCTAGGGCGTATGGGGATGAATTGTGGGATCAATTCATCCTCCCTTCTCCATAGCCTTTCGTGATCTTTATCCAAGTTTTCAATATCTCTAGCCGCACGCTTGGCATCCGCCAAGGTCAAGGGATTCCTTTCTAGAACACCCCTAATAGTTCCGGACTTAAAAAACCCTTGAATGAAAAATTGCTTTAGCGTGTCGTCGTTGAGCATGGTACCCACAAATCTAGTGCACACTAAATCAAACCTCCTAATGTAAGCCGAAATTTCTTCCTCCCTTCCTTGCTTCAATGACGACAATGCCCTTAATGCGGTACTTTGACCCACTTCCGGCCTAAATTCGTTAAGAAACTCCCTTTGTAATTGTTCCCATCCCCTAAAATGTCCCTCGGCATGATCCCGATACCATTCATAGGCTTCCCCCTCTAGAGTGGTAGGAAACCACACTAACCAATAACCCGGGTCGGTTATGAGGAAGCTAGCCAACCGTTCGATATACCGTTCCATGTGCCGAGAGGGGTCCTCATCCTTGGTCCCATAAAATTTAGGGAGATGAGATGGCATATCCATCGCCGCTAAATTTTGTGGAACCACAATTGGTAGGCCTCTTGGCCTAACCAATGGGTCTATTGGAGGTATAGGAGGTATGGGCGGAATTGGGGGTATGGGTGGTGGATCCATCCCCCGTTCCTCGGCCATGGTGACCGGTGAACTATTCAACAATCCCCTATCAACTTCTACCGGGAATTCTTCTCTAAGTGTGTAATTTTCCGAAGAAGTTTCACCACTCAATTTGGAGGGAGTGATCTCCTCTTCAAGTTGAGCTCCAAGTTCTAAGGTGTCTAGAATTGACCTAGTCCTAGGTTCGACGTTCAAACAACTCTCTATTCTAACATTATCTTGTTCTAATCTATCACTGATTTTAGAGGACCGCCTCTTTCGAGTAGATTTCTCTAGTCCTACTATCAAACTTGGTTTTTGTGAGCGAGTCCTACCTTGCATTCCATAAGAATCGATCGACCCTCACTTGACCACACATGATCCTAGCAATTCCCCTCTTAATATTTTCACTTGTCTTGGTGTGGTTATAATTTTTTTAGGAGGTGAGGAAAAGAACCTGCAAGCCCACTTAGGTGAAAGAATCCCAATAGGGGATAGGCATGTTCATGTTAATTTTTTGGTTAAGTCGGAGCATCACCTCCGCACCTTCCCGCAAATTAACACTCACCACAATACCGATTGTGAGGGGGTGACCTTCCGAGTAGATTATGTTAAAAGTCGAGGCTTCACCCTTCAACTTCTCACACCATCCACAATTCGGGAATTACCCTCTACAACGGATAACAACAATCACGAGTACAAAAGGCATTCCTTAATTAGTTAATGAGTTCACTTTGAAGAAATAAACATACCTTGAGCAATCGCATCCCCCTGTGAGTTAGCACTCCCCTCAATCGTGACTCAATGTAACAACACCATAAACTTTGTGAAATATTAATTTAATCTAGAGCATGAAATGACAACTCCCAAAACTTTGAGACTCACCCCGAGGTGAGTGTCAAAGTTCAATGTCCTAAGGTGAATTTACCCTCTAATGTTTTAATGAGCTACTCGGTTATAGGTTCCTTTTAAGTTCTTAGCAAATCCCCAAAAAGGTTGAGGACGTACCTTCGCCGCGCTCCTTCCTCAAAAATGAATTTGCGTAATTGACAATGCAATTCATTCCAAGGAATAGTTGAAATACAATGAATTCAAATGTAACCCAAAGAGAGAATACTTACCGAGTTTCGGGTGCTCCTTCCCTTCTCTCAAGTTTGTGTCTCCAATTTTTCCTAGTTGCCTCCAAGTCTCCTAGTCGCCTCCAAGTCTTGTAACTACCTTCCGCTTCGCTCCCGGCGGACGCACCAATTATGTGAGGCCAAACCCCCCACCCTTAAGCGTCCGTAGTCCGAGTAGTGGGTTTGGGCTCACATTCCTCCGCGGTATTGGATTTGGACTTGGATGAGTCCATAGTGCAAGGTTCACCCTTCAAGTGGTCTTGGATTTAATTGGTGTCTCCATACCGTACATAAGCCTTTAAGTATTAAGAAATACTTATGTGACTTATGTCAATCTCTCCTTCGCACCTTTGGTCTTTGCTTCCTTTGTCTTGCCATCGCGAGAGTGCTCCACATTCTCCATTAATTTGTGCACGTGGTTTATTTTTAAAGAGAGGATGCAAGTGTTAAAAAACACTATTCTCTATAGTCAATCTCAAATACATTTACTTGTGAAAGCCACACATAACACTAACTAGCATAATGTAACTAACTACTTGTCTATGAGCTAATTAAGTAGGCTATCTACTAAGCTCCTTCATGAACCCAACTCCTTAGCTTCTAACTAAATAAACCCAGCTCCTTCGTAAACCCAGCTTCTTAGCTTCTAACTAAACAAACCCAGCTCCTTCATAAACCCAGCTCCTTCATGAACCCAGCTCCTTAGCTTCTAACTAAACAAACCCAGGTCCTTCATAAACCCAGCTCTTTACTTTCTAACTAAACAAACCCAGCTCCTTCATAAACCCAGCTCCTTCATGAACCCACAACTTTGTAGTTGTAATCCCCAACTACCTCACTAATTATTCAAGCCCTTAACTAATCTTCCTACCTAATTTTCCTAATTCTACTAACAACCCCTTTCTAATCACACAATTCTTCTCTAATCCTAAAATCCTAAAATCCTAGAGAGGAGAGGGGGAGAGAGAATTTCCTAACTTCACTAAGACTAACTAATCCACACAAGTATATTTTTGCACTCATCACAACCTCAAGTGCTCAACTCTTAAACATGGAACTTGCAACCACGTGTATTCAAAACATGAACTTTAAGTACCACAAATTGGAATCATGAATTAACTTTAAAATCCTTCACGTCAACACTAATTCTACCAAGAGGTCAAGCCCTCTTCAAGGCTAACAAGCCTTGGCTCTCAAACTAAAAACTAAGCACACACATGTGCTCCAATATGGCTTCCCACACCCACACTTATAACTCGTGGGGTGCCTTGGAGCACAAAGGAAAGAGAGGATGAGTGAGGGAAGAATGAGGGATTATATAGTAAGCTTGAGGGGGTGAGCACCCTCAAGGCTCACGATAAGCCCTTGAGATTTCCTCCTACTTAGTAGGCGCCAATCCTATCTTCTAAGCCTTCCTCCCTCAAATGATCAACAAGGATCCTAATTCGAACATTTAACTAGCCTTGGCTTTCTACCTACCACACTTTACCAAACTTGGGATGCTTCAACCCAAACTTAGCCTCCTTCGCTTTCCGCCGCCATAACTTTCTCCCCTTACTTTCCCAAATCGTCGCTCACCACTTAATTCAAACCACGATGCTTAACTCGTGATTTGATTGGTGCTTTGAGAATTTGCTTATCCTCCACCTTGCATTCTTCCTTGGACCTTCCCCATTAAGTGGCCATGATGAGGTGGTCCACTTGTGCGCTCCATGTGATCCTCCATTCATCCCAATTCGAATGCACTTGCCTCTTGAGTCACTTTGGTTGTCTCCATCCATTTGTACTAGCCTACTCACTAACTACTCAATCCAAGTTCTCCTTACCTATCCTCATTCACTCAAATCTTTCCGAAGGTAAAAACACAATAACAACTCACATCCTAGCCTCTTACAACATGGTACTTCTAAGACTAACATTTCACTCTTTTTATATTTTTGTGAAGTAACATGCTACTTCAAAGTGCATCAACTAACGTTTCAAGGGTCTAAGACTAAATGTGGGCACCCTTTTGGGCTCACAACATGCTTCCTCTCCCAACGAGAATTGGAGAGGAGCAAAGTCAATGGCCTCCTCACACCAATGCTATTACATATGAGTTAGTGAAGGGTAAGGGTGTGGTTGAAGAAGCACCTGCACTAGCGGTAACTACTAGGGCTAGGAGAGGGGATGCCCCGTTGGAGGTAGGAATAGGAGAGCAAGGAAATTACTCTTCGGATGAAGAGATTAATCTCTCCGAGTTGGATAGGGTAGCTAGAAGAGCTACTAAGGATGTGGAGAGGGAAAATATAATTTTACAAGATAGGGAGAGGACTAATGCGGTACATGACTTGGATAATAGCGATGTGGGTGAATGGGAAGGACCGGGGGTTCCCGTAGACGAATTCGACGTAGTGGGTAATTCTAAGGTGGAAAGATCTACCGGGTACGACTTGTGGGCGGACCTTAGTACACTCAAGGCGGATATTACTTTCGGCCAACTATTGGAAATTTCACCCACGGCAAGGAAAACATTAAAGGAGGGAATGCCGGTACACAAGAGGATGAGGAAGGTGAAAGCTAAAAAAGCCGCTAGGATCCAATCACAAGGTGGAAGAGACGTGAAAGCTATAGAAATAGAAGTTGTTATAGTAGATAAGGTGGTTCCTAATGTGCTAGTCGACGGAGGGAGTAGTCTAAATATACTACCGGAGGATACTATGAAAAAATTGGGACTTGGACTCACGGGGCCTTCACCTTTGGTCATAAATATGGCAAATCAAAGTTCGACTACGCCTTTGGGGATGATCAAGGATTGTAGAATGACTACGGGAGGCGAGGAGTACTTGGTCACCTTCCATGTCATTAAAATGCACTCCAACAAGGACACCTTCCCCATTTTGCTAGGTAGGCCTTGGTTGCGGATGGCGAATGCTATGGTCAATTGGGGTGGACCTAAACCATCCATCACTTATGGTCCGGAGGGTAATAGGGTCATAGTGTCCATTGGTTCATTAGAAGGATGGATGAAGAAGGAGATGTATTTGCCATTGGAGAAGGAAATTGATGACTTAAACGAGAATGAGATTGGCAAGGCATTGGTGGGAGTCGTCCATCCCGAAGGTCAAAGGGTTGTTATAGATTCGGGCTCGGGAAGTCTAGGTCCTAATTTTTACAATTATGGGGATAATGGGGATTATGCCCAATGGCTAAGGGAGTACCCCGAGTCCGAGGTTGATGTAATGGTTACATTTCACCAAGTAGGCTTAGGGAGTGAATTTCCTAGTGTTAGTTTAGGAGAGGGCTCATTGTTGGAGCCATGTGAGGTGCTCACCGAGGAAGAGTGGGTTAGCGGTGGGTTAACACCTTGGGTAGATGACGTGGAAGAGGGTGAGGTTAGTTTAATTCATGTAGATGGGACTCAAGAGGAGGATGTGATTATTGAGTCATCGAAATTGGAGGAGCCTTTACATTTCAAGACCACGTCTACGGGGATAGTTGTAGGTCAAGATGTGAAAGATTACCCCAATGTGCCTTCCGATTGGTATCGGAACAAAGAGGAACAAGCACATGTGTCGGAAGCGGATTGGCGGTACGTGGATGTGAAATTAAAGAATGGAAAAACCCGACAAATGAAGATGGGTTCCAAATTGGGGGAGAAAGAGGTTAGGGAGTATAGCAATTTGGTGGATGAGTTTAGTGATACTTTTGCATGGTCCTACGATGAGCTTAAGGGAATTCCTAGGGAAATGGTAGAGCACCGGATTCCTTTAATTCCGGGGGCGAGGCCAATTAGACAAAAGGAGAGGAGGATGAATCCTCAATTGCAATTGTTGGTGAAAGCGGAATTGGAAAGGTTATTGAAGGCCGGGTTTATCAAGCCGGTGGAAATCACGGATTGGGTTTCTCCTATGGTCTTAGTAAAGAAAAAAAATGGGAAATTAAGGGTTTGTGTCGACTATAGGAAATTGAATTCGTGCACACAAAAGGATCACTTCCCCTTACCTTTTATCACCTTGTTGCTTGAGGAGGTTGGAGGTCATTCGCGATATACCTTTATGGATGGGTATGCGGGTTATAATCAAATTTCCATAGCCCTCCAAGATATCCATAAAACGGCTTTTACTACACCTTGGGGTACTTTTGTGTGGGTAGTGATGCCATTTGGGTTATGTAATGCCCCGGCTACTTTCCAACGATTAGTAATGTATATCTTCACCGACTTGTTGTTCAAATCCATGACCGTCTTTGTGGACGATTTTAGCACACAAAGTAATGTGGACGATCACCTACATTGTGTTAGGGAGGCATTGGTTAGGTGTAGGAAGATGAGGTTAGCATTGAACCCGGATAAGACATTTTTGGGAGTGAATAAGGGAGTGTTGTTGGGTTATGTTGTTAGTGAGAAAGGTAGAGAACCCGATCCGGATAAGATTGCGGCCATAAGCGACTTGGCAACTCCAACCAATTCCAAGGGGATCTCTAAGTTGTTAGGACATGTGGGATGGTACCGGGAACTTATTCCTAATTTTTCAAAGATAGCGGTGCCCATTACCCATTTGCTCAAAAAGGATGTCAAATTCGAGTGGACGGATGCTCGTCAAAAAGCCTTTGAGGAATTGCGGGATAGGTTGAGCACCTATCCGGTGTTGATACCACCCAATTGGGGTAAACCTTTTCACGTCTATTGTGATGCTAGTAATGTGGCAATAGGGAGTGCGCTTTGTCAAGCAACGGGAGAAAAAGAGAAGGATCAACCTATAGCTTATGCGAGTAAGCAATTGACCCCCGCCGAAAGAAACTACTCTACAACGGAGAGGGAGTGCCTAGCCATGGTGTTTTCCGTTAAAAAGTTTAGGCATTACCTCATGTGCAACCCGGTTGTATTTTTTGTTGACCACATGGCTATCAAGTATCTAGTTAACAAGGCGGAGTTAAGTGGTAGGTTAGCTAGGTGGGTTTTGTTATTAGAAGAATTCGACTACACGGTGGAATATAAACCGGGTCGTATGCATTTACAAGCGGACCACTTGTCTAGGTTGTCGGAGGAGATAGGAAAAAATCCGGTAAATGATATGTTAGTAGATGATAGCCTCTTTGTGGTCACTTCTACACCGGAGTGGTATGCGGGCATAGTGGAATTTCTAACAACCCACAAGTTGCCCAAAGAGTGGACAAAAGAAGAGAGAAGGAAGGTGAGGGTAAATAGTAGGCAATTTGTTGTAGTGGGCCATAGGTTGTTTAGAAGGGGGTCCGATGGTATTTTACGACGATGCGTGTCAAAAACGGAGGTTGAAGCGATTTTAATCGCTTGCCACGATAGCGCTTGCGGCGGTCACTTCTCGGGTCAACTCACCGGGCAAAAAATACTTAGAGCGGGCTACTTTTGGCCTACACTATTTAAGGACGCCCATGACTATGTAAGGAAATGCGACGCTTGCCAACGGTATGCCCGAAACGACCTTAGAATGGAGATGCCTTTACATGTATCATTACCCTTAATTCCTTTCGAAAAATGGGGCATCGACTATGTGGGTGAGGTCCATCCCCAATCTTCAAAAGGAATGAAATATATTGTGGTGGCAACCGAGTACCTCACCAAGTGGGCGGAAGCCAAAGCGGTGAAGACCGACACGGCGGAACACGCGGCAACATTTATGTACGAAAACATAATTTCGCGGTTCGGGGTGCCGAAGATCCTAGTAAGCGATAGGGGTACTCACTTTTTGAATGACTTGATTCGAGAGATGACAGAGAAATTTAAAATTGATCACCGGAAGACTACTCCCTACCACCCACAAACCAATGGACAAACGGAAAGGGTTAACGGAATTTTGGTGAGTATACTACGCAAGACGGTTATAGACTCGAAGCGGGATTGGGATACGAAACTAACGGCGGCACTTTGGGCATACCGTACAACCTATAAGGTAACTACGCGTGCTACACCATTTTCCTTAGTCTATGGTCTTGAAGCGACACTACCAATCGAATATGAAGTCGAGTCACTTAGGGTGGCCGTGAGTACGAGACTTACCGAAAGTCAATCCTTACGAAATCGACTAACCGATTTGGAAGCACTTGACGAAGGGAGGAGAATGGCGGCTCAACATATTGAGGCAATCCAAAGAAGGAGAAAGATTACTTTCGACAAACGACATAAGAGAAGGGCCCTAACACCGGGAATGATGGTCATGATTCAAGACGCACGAAAGCTTGAATTTCCGGCGAAATTCGATGCGGTATGGTTAGGACCTTACCTTGTCTATGAGGTCTTTCCTAATAATTCAATTCAATTGGAAACGTTGAATGGTGAGCTCTTTCCTACCCGTACATCGGGAAGTAGATGTAAGGAGTACCGAGCTTGACTAGGCAACTTACCCTTGGAGCAAGAGATGTTTGGATTCATCCCCCGATGGTCGCCAATTATGTGAGCCCAAAAGGGTGCCCACATTTAGTCTTAGACCCTTGAAACGTTAGTTGATGCACTTTGAAGTAGCATGTTACTTCACAAAAATATAAAAAGAGTGAAATGTTAGTCTTAGAAGTACCATGTTGTAAGAGGCTAGGATGTGAGTTGTTATTGTGTTTTTACCTTCGGAAGGATTTGAGTGAATGAGGATAGGTAAGGAGAACTTGGATTGAGTAGTTAGTGAGTAGGCTAGTACAAATGGATGGAGACAACCAAAGTGACTCAAGAGGCAAGTGCATTCGAATTGGGATGAATGGAGGATCACATGGAGCGCACAAGTGGACCACCTCATCATGGCCACTTAATGGGGAAGGTCCAAGGAAGAATGCAAGGTGGAGGATAAGCAAATTCTCAAAGCACCAATCAAATCACGAGTTAAGCATCGTGGTTTGAATTAAGTGGTGAGCGACGATTTGGGAAAGTAAGGGGAGAAAGTTATGGCGGCGGAAAGCGAAGGAGGCTAAGTTTGGGTTGAAGCATCCCAAGTTTGGTAAAGTGTGGTAGGTAGAAAGCCAAGGCTAGTTAAATGTTCGAATTAGGATCCTTGTTGATCATTTGAGGGAGGAAGGCTTAGAAGATAGGATTGGCGCCTACTAAGTAGGAGGAAATCTCAAGGGCTTATCGTGAGCCTTGAGGGTGCTCACCCCCTCAAGCTTACTATATAATCCCTCATTCTTCCCTCACTCATCCTCTCTTTCCTTTGTGCTCCAAGGCACCCCACGAGTTATAAGTGTGGGTGTGGGAAGCCATATTGGAGCACATGTGTGTGCTTAGTTTTTAGTTTGAGAGCCAAGGCTTGTTAGCCTTGAAGAGGGCTTGACCTCTTGGTAGAATTAGTGTTGACGTGAAGGATTTTAAAGTTAATTCATGATTCCAATTTGTGGTACTTAAAGTTCATGTTTTGAATACACGTGGTTGCAAGTTCCATGTTTAAGAGTTGAGCACTTGAGGTTGTGATGAGTGCAAAAATATACTTGTGTGGATTAGTTAGTCTTAGTGAAGTTAGGAAATTCTCTCTCCCCCTCTCCTCTCTAGGATTTTAGGATTTTAGGATTAGAGAAGAATTGTGTGATTAGAAAGGGGTTGTTAGTAGAATTAGGAAAATTAGGTAGGAAGATTAGTTAAGGGCTTGAATAATTAGTGAGGTAGTTGGGGATTACAACTACAAAGTTGTGGGTTCATGAAGGAGCTGGGTTTATGAAGGAGCTGGGTTTGTTTAGTTAGAAAGTAAAGAGCTGGGTTTATGAAGGAGTTGGGTTTGTTTAGTTAGAAGCTAAGGAGCTGGGTTCATGAAGGAGTTGGGTTTATGAAGGAGCTGGGTTTGTTTAGTTAGAAGCTAAGAAGCTGGGTTTATAAAGGAGCTGGGTTTGTTTAGTTAGAAGCTAAGAAGCTGGGTTTACGAAGGAGCTGGGTTTGTTTAGTTAGAAGCTAAGGAGTTGGGTTCATGAAGGAGTTGGGTTTATGAAGGAGCTAGGTTTATGTAATTAGAAAGTAAAGAGATGGGTTCATGAAGGAGCTTAGTAGATAGCCTACTTAATTAGCTCATAGACAAGTAGTTAGTTACATTATGCTAGTTAGTGTTATGTGTGGCTTTCACAAGTAAATGTATTTGAGATTGACTATAGAGAATAGTGTTTTTTAACACTTGCATCCTCTCTTTAAAAATAAACCACGTGCACAAATTAATGGAGAATGTGGAGCACTCTCGCGATGGCAAGACAAAGGAAGCAAAGACTAAAGGTGCGAGGGAGAGATTGACATAAGTCACATAAGTATTTCTTAATACTTAAAGGCTTATGTACGGTATGGAGACACCAAGTGAGACCTCTTATAGTAGCGATACGGAATACACAAGTGATAGTTCAAGTGGTAGTATAGAGTCAACGGCACGGACTCCATTTAGGAGAGGGATATCCTTAAGGGCTTGTGTAGCTAAAGCGGCCGGATGGACGTTAGGAGCAAACAAAGACAAAATAGCACCCGAGCATAAGGAGGTTAAAATAACATAGTTAACTTGTGCATTCTCCACATACGTATTGAAATCGTACATTGAGTTGTTAAAAGTGAAATTCCAGTTAAATCCAAGACCACTTGAAGGGTGAACCTTGCACTATGGACTCATCCAAGTCCAAATCCAATACCGCGGAGGAATGTGAGCCCAAACCCACTACTCGGACTACGGACGCTTAAGGGTGGGGGGTTTGGCCTCACAGGGAGGCAGCTGTGACTGAATTGGGTTAGACAGCTGCGACTGCAGCTGAGGCTAAGGAGCGACTTAAGCTGGAATTGGAGGCAGCTGTGACTGAATTGGGTTAGGCCAGCTGAGGCTAAGGGCTCGACTTAAGCTAGAATGGAAGGCAACTGTGACTGAATTGGGTTAGGCAGCTGCGACTGCAGCTTAGGCTAAGGGCTCGACTTAAGCTGGAATGGGAGGCAGCTGTGACTGAACTGGGTTAGGCCAGCTGCGACTGCAGCTGAGGCTTAGGGAGCTCGGATGGTGGGCTACCTATGTCTATTACCCCAAGTTGAGAGGGATGGTTTGGTTAGATAGTTAGATATTCAAATAAGCTGGTGTGCATTTGTATGGGAAGTGATAGGGGTTGTTAAGAGAGCACTAATAACAAAGTGTTTTTAAACACTTGTAACCTTGTTATGGAATAAATTGGTGTGTACGAATTAATGAGAAATGTAATGACTTCCAATGAAGTTGGTAAGAGGGAGCTATGCAAAACGAATGTGACATCCATTCCCTCACCCGGACTAAGACGCTTAAGGGTGGGCGGTTTGGCCTCACATAAATGGTGGTCCTTGATCTTCGCCTTCCTACTCCTCGTCGTTGACGGGGATTGGCAGCCCGTGTGAAATCTGCACAGTCAGAGTGGTTGAGTTGGAGCTGACCCAGGAAGGGCAGCTGTGTATTCCAAAGGCGTTGAAGGAGGAATCGGGTGCCGAAGTCTGTTGGAAGGGTCGAGAGGTGAGCTGGGGGTCTCCACACCGAATGCAGATCGGAGAGAACCTTGCCGTGAGACTCAGAACCTTCAACACAGAAGCAATCGAAATTTGAAGGTGCCAAGTGGAATGAGGAAGAGGATGAAGTAAAGGGGTGCCCAGAGGAACTCCGAGGTATTGGCTCGACACTGCAATTGGCAACAGTTGGGGCAGTGTCGCTGGCTCCTGATGACTGCAGGGCTGCAGCAGCTGGGAGTGAGCTTCTGAATTTTGATGTTGTGCAGGTTGCCAGAAGCTGTGTCAGTGGTAGGGAAGGTTCAATCGTGCACTGCATGGATGTGACACTGCTGGAAGGTCTAGGGGCATGTACGAGGGTTACCATTGAGTTGCACGCTCCGAATGTACCTGGTGGGAACCGGGGTGCATGTGAGTTCACTCGCAGTGGGGATCAGGGACGAAGGGCATGGACTCGGCAGCAAACCTGGTTGGCAACAATAGATGTAGTTGGTGTTGTGCTTTGTGTTGGTTGGGTTAGCAGATTAGAAAGAGCTTGGTAGAAGAATCATGGGTGTTTAGCTTCTGGTAATTACGAAGGGACTGGCAAGAAAGTCCCCTTCGACCTGGGGCACATGGGAGTAGGTGGGAGCAGTGAGTAGATGATTGGTAGTGAAGGGGCCAAGGCTGTATCTCGGCTTGATTAATTGTGGCAGCTTACTAATGCACATAAAGGCTGGTGTAAGGCAAGCGGGTATGAGGTTGTTGCTACCTCTTGTGACTCATTGTGTTAGGGTGTGTGATGCAAGTATTTGTGAATACTTGCAAGTCATTAATAAAAGGAAAGATGTTATGTACACCAACCTATGTTAAAGCAATTGGATGTGGCTAGATGTGGTTGCAATTACTTAGGCTTTGTAGGAAGTAAACTCCTCACCCGGACTAGGACGCAACTAAGGGTGGGGAGGGATTCTTCCTCACATAGACATCAAAGCGGGACACACTCAGAAGTTGTATGGTATGGATAAGCACTTCGATGGACATACATGGTGCCAATCCAATACACGCAATATTCAAAATGAATTTCAATTTTCGTGTTGCTCGTTGTGTTGGCCATTTGCGTTGCGATAATTCCAACTGCGATTACCTTTCTCGAGAGGGACATCATGATTCAGTGAATGAAAAGCTCTGGGATGGTCATGCTAAGAAACATTTTTTTGGACAAGCCCATTCACTTGATTCCACTGTTGTTTGCAAGATCTGCAAAGTTCCTCCTATTTGTTTTGCAATTTGTTCTGCTATGATGTATTGGATGACAGGCGATGCTTCCACGTTGCGATATACATATTGGGACTCACAATCACCTTGTGGCCCGCGGTGATTGTAGAGAGTCACGCGTAGGCCACAAGATCAACTTCTACAAGATGCTGTTGGGAGAACACCCAAAGCGTCGCTGTCATCAATTGTTATGTCAGCAAGCATTGAGTTCTTAGGGAACCAACTCATTGGCAAAGATGGAGAGAAACCGTTGTTTTTATCTGACACTGAGATGCAAGAAGTGATGTACAATTTTGAGAATGTCACAAGTTCTACACTACGCCATAATGTTTGTAAATTCAAGCAAATGGGTAGGAGTGGTGTTATTGACGGGGTATGTGAATTGCGGGGAACAACTCGTTGGCCATTTGTGCAGGAGAACAGATTTCCTGGCCAAGGAAACAAAGGAAACAAAGTGTTTATTTTCAAAATGTCGGAGGTTGGCCCTAGCTCAGAGGTTGACTTGGTTCAAAGAATGCAGCCAGGTGATGATTTATAAGATGTGTGGGTCATGTTCGATCACGTAAAATGTGTCAAACGTTACACGACCTTCGCATGCCATGTATATGACTCTCGTTATTGCAAAGTGATGACTATAGCTCTTTGTGATATGATGTCGGAAACTCATGATGCTCAAGCCTACTTATGGCATGGACTTAACGGCGTTATGGCAGAGCACGGGGTATACAACATCAACTTCAAAGGATTCATGGTTGACAATGCCCAAGCGAATTGGAACGTTGTTCGTGAGATTTATGGTACCGGTGACAAAACGGTGCCAATGCAGGGAAAAGAACGTTTTTGTCTCTTGCACTGGACCAAATGCAAGCAACGGGCTACCAATCAATTCATCAAGCTATAGCTTAGGGATGAGTACCAATGTATCTGCACTTAGTACAAAGATGCTAAAACAACGGACGAGGCAAACATCCGGTACTTGGCAATCCGTTCATGGTGGTTCTCTAGCGGAGTAGCCTCTGATGTTGATGTTTCAGCTTTGGACGCATGGCTAAGATGGTGGCATTTTCGCTATCGTCAATGGGGAGGCTATATGCATCCTGTAAGTATTTATATTCTCTTTGCACGTTGTCTTGTTGGTGTTCGTACTCGTAAACTTGGTTATGTTGGTGTTCATGGTCTTCCTGCAATATTAATATTGCCTAATTATACAATTACTTTTAAACATGAACTTTTAGATGAAGAGAGGGCAAAGATGACATTATGTAATTTGTCCAAAACAGCTCATGCCTCTTGGACTAGACAATTCCAGCCCCTACATACTTTGGAATTTTACATGTGCGGAGTAAGAAGATTTTGAGCAGTTTTTTTAGCTTTTGCCTTGACGATATTGCAAGGTGCATCAAAGGTACTTGACGCAAGTGGGTCAAATCTCGTTCTGATGTTCCTGATGTCTGGCCAGTTCAAAGAGGAACCAACCTTACTGCTCGTGAAATTATGACGCTTGAAGAAGCTGGCTTCCAATTCCAACATAGGCAACATGTGGCACACGAACGTCTGTTTGGCAATAATGAGGTCATTGCTGCACAAATTCAAAACATTCCCAAACCAGTTGATTCTTAGAAGTACCTCCTTTATAGGAATGGTAGAACCACTCGTCGCAACTTACACTGAGATATTTCCGTTGCGCAATTGAATAGGTGGGAATCTTCTACTCTTGTTGATGCTGAACTCTCTAATGTCATTCTTGTTCCTAGCCCTAGAATTGGAGCAGTCATTGATTTGGTCTCTAAGCACGGGAATGAGGCCAAGGAATACAAGGTGAGCATAGGTCTTTTTCTAGAGTGCTCCTGCATCAATTTTCAACAAATGATAATCAAGTTCGAGAAACGCGGACAATACTATAACTGCAAGCATTTGTACTATGTTTACTGTATTGTTTGTGGCATGCAACGTGAAGAAGATTGTTTCATTATGCTACATTTCTTAGCTTCAACGAGATAAAGTGTCTTCTTGTCAACAAAATTGTTAACCGCATTTTAGTTCCGTAGTATATTTTATTCAGGACCTTGGAATTGATTGTTTTATCTCCATGATAGTTACTTAGTGGTTTAACCAACATCCCATTCAAAAATAAAATGTTGTGAGATTCATGTATATGTGGATGGTATTATATTGTGAACTTATTATCCATTCTATTTATTTCTTGGAATTTTGTTATATATCATTATCATTTTGAACATTTGCAACTGTAAACTTTGTTGAATTGGCTTATTTTTTTACATGTTTTGTCTATTGCTAGAACAAGATGCCTTAATCTCATATACTCTAAGTCGAAAAGACACATATTTCAGAACCAATTATCCATACTTGTCATTTGTGAGCCACCCAAACCGCTCGGGGTTTGAGTTAAGGTTCACAATCTATTAAAAATTAAAGTTAATTATTAAGAATTAGACTAATGTTAATTAATTAACATTGTTAAGATAATTAGACAATTAGCGTCGAGTGGGGGAAAACAACCTTAAACAGTCAATATATAGGTGGCAATAAAAGTTTAAGACATCCACCTATGAATGCAAATAGTGTAAAAGACTGATGTTAGGTTTGCAACAATTCGGGTTTGAATTTGTTTGGTTGCATTGACTGGTGCTATCCTAAAATGAGCTAGTGGTAAAGCAAGAAATAATCTGTAGGCGGATATAGAGAAGATTTTACTATGCAAGTGTGCGTAGATCCTTCTCATTTACTTTTGCCTTCTCATTTTAGATGCACCCATCCAACCAATCTTAATTACTTTGTTTAGAGTAGTTATTATTACCACATCATCTCAAAACGACGGTAATAGGTCCAAAATTTTACTCATTTCACTAAAATCCACGGTTTTAGGTCACAAAAGTTGCAGATTTTCACTTCACTACTCATGGATTTTTGCTCACTGCTCATACCATAGTATCATTGGTTATATGGTCCTCGTACGAGCAGGAAATGAGGAGCACCCCAAGCCAATCTGGTTGGTGAAAGCATTGTCTTCACCCAATTTTGTTCGAACTAACCCCAACTTTTGTCAAATTGAAGTGGAATATTGTTGTCTAAGCACCAAAGGCCAGAACGTGCTCCGCACCTATTTAGGTTGGGACACCAAAAAGGGTTTCAAGTGGACAGTGGACTTAACGTACAGACCGGTTTCGATAAATACGGATACCATCCTTTGTGCTTGGAAGCCGTGCAAGGGTTCCAAATAAAAAACAATGACCATCCCTTAAAAAACATATAGATTTTTCCAAGGACAACTTGGCACGTATTGCAGCTGCGGAAAATGACGCTGAGAATGGATATGAAGCGGAAGATGAAGATGAGAAAACATAACGTACTAGGTTGTAATTAATGGCGGAAAATAGGGGCACTTCATAGACTTGGTTTTATTGCAGCTACATTTAAATTTATAAATATGTTTGGGATGTGCCATCCAATTCCACAAAATCCTTATGTATGTGTCAGCCATAAACCCCCACCCTTTTGCGTCTGTAGTCCAAGTGGAGGTTCATGGCTCACATTCCTTTGTTGATCCCTTAGTGTTGGAAACCCCTTGCAAATACTCCAATAACCCAAAAATTAAACACTCACTTTTTGGTCAACTTCACGGAGTGTTAGTATTGACAAAATACTCCCAACCGCATTTTGGTGTTGCCCACGGGTGAACACCCGTGGGGTCTCCCAACTGCGTTTTGGAGTTGCCCACGGGTGAACACCCGTGGGGTCTCCTCAACTGCGGTTTGGGGTTGCCCACGGGTGAACACCCGTGGGGTCTCCCCAGTGTGTTTTGGGGTTGCCCACGGGTGAACACCCGTGGGGTCTTCCCACTGCAACAAACACCCCGTCACCTAAACTGCCATAACTTCCACTCACGATGTCCGATTGAGATAATTTTTGGTGATCTAGAAAGCTAACAACAAGGCCTATGATTCATCTAAATATCAAAATAACTGAAAATTCCCTCTTCTATCTATGAGCTTCCAAAGTCAGCTTTCTATGATTTACGCGGCAGCTAGTGTACTTCCTTCAAACACCTATAACTTTTGTTCGCTAACTCCGATTCCAACAAGCTTAGGCTTTTTGGAAAGCTAATAATGAGGGCTACACTCTCTCCAAATCTTCTCCCACGGGTGAACACCCGTGGGGGTTCCCCTAAGGCAGCAACACTCCCCAACTTAAACTGCCACAACTTTCTCTCACAAATTCCGATAAAAATAATTTTTAGTGTTTTGAAAAGCTCATCACAAGACCTATGAATCATTCAAATCTCAAAATAAATTCAGGTGTTGCAATTTTTATGCGCTCTCACAAAGTCAGCGTTTGAAAGTTTGAAGGCAGCTGAGACACTTTCATTCAAAGTTTCATAACTTTTGCTTACTAACTCTGATTCTAACAAGCCTAGGCTCTTTGGAAAGCTAACAAAGAGGGCTACCTCCCCTCAAAATCTGAAGTCTAGATCATAACTTTAGAGTCCACTACACTGGATTGAATGTGGCCCAGCTACTTAAGAGTGTGTTCAAAAACACACTACCTTCTCTCAAGAACTCTAACTCTAAGGATTCTAAATCATGTCTACATGAATACTTGCTGATCTTCCTAACAAAATGAAGAGAAGAAGAAAGAAAGAGAGCTCCTAACTAAAATTTGCAAGGGCTTCGCCGTGCGAACAAAAAAATTGAGAGAGACATGAAAGGAGAAGAGGGGACTTTTATACCCTCTCTATGAAGGGTCGGACCCCTTCTCCCTTCCTTCGACCGAGGGCCCATCCCTTGATTGGTGGCACTTAAGCCGTCGGTAGTAAATGGGGGAGGACAACCGTCACCTCCTTTGGCGGTAATTAAGCCCTCGGTGATAATTGGGGGAGGGCAACCGTCACCTCCTTTGGTGGCCATTAAGCCCTCGGTGATAAATGAGGGGAGGCAACCGTCACCTCCTTTGCTTTTCTTGGCCGCTTCCGAAATTTAAATTTCTCCGCCGCCGCTTGACTTTTGCTTGCTTGGTTGATTGATCCAACTTAACCCACCTACTTACTAACCTACCACCTTAACATTTCCGATTCGGTTAAAGGGCATTTCCCTTTTACCCCTTCTGTGAGCCCAAAAGGGTGCCCACATTTAGTCTTAGACCCTTGAAACGTTAGTTGATGCACTTTGAAGTAGCATGTTACTTCACAAAAATATAAAAAGTGAAATGTTAGTCTCAGAAGTACCATGTTGTAAGAGGCTAGGATATGAGTTGTTATTGTGTTTTTACCTTCGGAAGGATTTGAGTGAATGAGGATAGGTAAGTAGAACTTGGATTGAGTAGTTAGTGAGTAGGCTAGTACAAATGGATGGAGACAACCAAAGTGACTCAAGAGGCAAGTGCATTCGAATTGGGATGAATGGAGGATCACATGGAGCGCACAAGTGGACCACCTCATCATGGCCACTTAATGGGGAAGGTCCAAGGAAGAATGCAAGGTGGAGGATAAGCAAATTCTCAAAGCACCAATCAAATCACGAGTTAAGCATCGTGGTTTGAATTAAGTGGTGAGCGACGATTTGGGAAAGTAAGGGGAGAAAGTTATGGCGGCGGAAAGCGAAGGAGGCTAAGTTTGGATTGAAGCATCCCAAGTTTGGTAAAGTGTGGTAGGTAGAAAGCCAAGGCTAGTTAAATGTTCGAATTAGGATCCTTGTTGATCATTTGAGGGAGGAAGGCTTAGAAGATAGGATTGGCGCCTACTAAGTAGGAGAAAATCTCAAGGGCTTATCGTGAGCCTTGAGGATGCTCACCCCCTCAAGCTTACTATATAATCCCTCATTCTTCCCTCACTCATCCTTGTGAGGCCAAACCCCCCACCCTTAAGCGTCCGTAGTCCGAGTAGTGGGTTTGGGCTCACATTCCTCCGCGGTATTGGATTTGGACTTGGATGAGTCCATAGTGCAAGGTTCACCCTTCAAGTGGTCTTGGATTTAACTGGAATTTCACTTTTAACAACTCAATGTACGATTTCAATACGTATGTGGAGAATGCACAAGTTAACTATGTTATTTTAACCTCCTTATGCTCGGGTGCTATTTTGTCTTTGTTTGCTTCTAACGTCCATCCGGCCGCTTTAGCTACACAAGCCCTTAAGGATATCCCTCTCCTAAATGGAGTCCGTGCCGTTGACTCTATACTACCACTTGAACTATCACTTGTGTATTCCGTATCGCTACTATAAGAGGTCTCACTTGGTGTCTCCATACCGTACATAAGCCTTTAAGTATTAAGAAATACTTATGTGACTTATGTCAATCTGTCCCTCGCACCTTTGGTCTTTGCTTCCTTTGTCTTGCCATCGCGAGAGTGCTCCACATTCTCCATTAATTTGTGCACGTGGTTTATTTTTAAAGAGAGGATGCAAGTGTTAAAAAACACTATTTTCTATAAGCAATCTCAAATACATTTACTTGTGAAAGCCACACATAACACTAACTAGCATAATGTAACTAACTACTTGTCTATGAGCTAATTAAGTAGGCTATCTACTAAGCTCCTTCATGAACCCATCTCTTTACTTTCTAATTACATAAACCTAGCTCCTTCATAAACCCAACTCCTTCATGAACCCAACTCCTTAGCTTCTAACTAAATAAACCCAGCTCCTTCGTAAACCCAGCTCCTTCATAAACCCAGCTTCTTAGCTTCTAACTAAACAAACCCAGCTCCTTCATAAACCCAGCTCCTTCATGAACCCAGCTCCTTAGCTTCTAACTAAACAAACCCAGGTCCTTCATAAACCCAGCTCTTTACTTTCTAACTAAACAAACCCAGCTCCTTCATAAACCCAGCTCCTTCATGAACCCACAACTTTGTAGTTGTAATCCCCAACTACCTCACTAATTATTCAAGCCCTTAACTAATCTTCCTACCTAATTTTCCTAATTCTACTAACAACCCCTTTCTAATCACACAATTCTTCTCTAATCCTAAAATCCTAAAATCCTAGAGAGGAGAGGGGGAGAGAGAATTTCCTAACTTCACTAAGACTAACTAATCCACACAAGTATATTTTTGCACTCATCACAACCTCAAGTGCTCAACTCTTAAACATGGAACTTGCAACCACGTGTATTCAAAACATGAACTTTAAGTACCACAAATTGGAATCATGAATTAACTTTAAAATCCTTCACGTCAACACTAATTCTACCAAGAGGTCAAGCCCTCTTCAAGGCTAACAAGCCTTGGCTCTCAAACTAAAAACTAAGCACACACATGTGCTCCAATATGGCTTCCCACACCCACACTTATAACTCGTGGGGTGCCTTGGAGCACAAAGGAAAGAGAGGATGAGTGAGGGAAGAATGAGGGATTATATAGTAAGCTTGAGGGGGTGAGCACCCTCAAGGCTCACGATAAGCCCTTGAGATTTCCTCCTACTTAGTAGGCGCCAATCCTATCTTCTAAGCCTTCCTCCCTCAAATGATCAACAAGGATCCTAATTCGAACATTTAACTAGCCTTGGCTTTCTACCTACCACACTTTACCAAACTTGGGATGCTTCAACCCAAACTTAGCCTCCTTCGCTTTCCGCCGCCATAACTTTCTCCCCTTACTTTCCCAAATCGTCGCTCACCACTTAATTCAAACCACGATGCTTAACTCGTGATTTGATTGGTGCTTTGAGAATTTGCTTATCCTCCACCTTGCATTCTTCCTTGGACCTTCCCCATTAAGTGGCCATGATGAGGTGGTCCACTTGTGCGCTCCATGTGATCCTCCATTCATCCCAATTCGAATGCACTTGCCTCTTGAGTCACTTTGGTTGTCTCCATCCATTTGTACTAGCCTACTCACTAACTACTCAATCCAAGTTCTCCTTACCTATCCTCATTCACTCAAATCCTTCCGAAGGTAAAAACACAATAACAACTCACATCCTAGCCTCTTACAACATGGTACTTCTAAGACTAACATTTCACTCTTTTTATATTTTTGTGAAGTAACATGCTACTTCAAAGTGCATCAACTAACGTTTCAAGGGTCTAAGACTAAATGTGGGCACCCTTTTGGGCTCACATAATTGGCGACCATCGGGGGATGAATCCAAACATCTCTTGCTCCAAGGGTAAGTTGCCTAGTCAAGCTCGGTACTCCTTACATCTACTTCCCGATGTACGGGTAGGAAAGAGCTCACCATTCAACGTTTCCAATTGAATTGAATTATTAGGAAAGACCTCATAGACAAGGTAAGGTCCTAACCATACCGCATCGAATTTCGCCGGAAATTCAAGCTTTCGTGCGTCTTGAATCATGACCATCATTCCCGGTGTTAGGGCCCTTCTCTTATGTCGTTTGTCGAAAGTAATCTTTCTCCTTCTTTGGATTGCCTCAATATGTTGAGCCGCCATTCTCCTCCCTTCGTCAAGTGCTTCCAAATCGGTTAGTCGATTTCGTAAGGATTGACTTTCGGTAAGTCTCGTACTCACGGCCACCCTAAGTGACTCGACTTCATATTCGATTGGTAGTGTCGCTTCAAGACCATAGACTAAGGAAAATGGTGTAGCACGCGTAGTTACCTTATAGGTTGTACGGTATGCCCAAAGTGCCGCCGTTAGTTTCGTATCCCAATCCCGCTTCGAGTCTATAACCGTCTTGCGTAGTATACTCACCAAAATTCCGTTAACCCTTTCCGTTTGTCCATTGGTTTGTGGGTGGTAGGGAGTAGTCTTCCGGTGATCAATTTTAAATTTCTCTGTCATCTCTCGAATCAAGTCATTCAAAAAGTGAGTACCCCTATCGCTTACTAGGATCTTCGGCACCCCGAACCGCGAAATTATGTTTTCGTACATAAATGTTGCCGCGTGTTCCGCCGTGTCGGTCTTCACCGCTTTGGCTTCCGCCCACTTGGTGAGGTACTCGGTTGCCACCACAATATATTTCATTCCTTTTGAAGATTGGGGATGGACCTCACCCACATAGTCGATGCCCCATTTTTCGAAAGGAATTAAGGGTAATGATACATGTAAAGGCATCTCCATTCTAAGGTCGTTTCGGGCATACCGTTGGCAAGCGTCGCATTTCCTTACATAGTCATGGGCGTCCTTAAATAGTGTAGGCCAAAAGTAGCCCGCTCTAAGTATTTTTTGCCCGGTGAGTTGACCCGAGAAGTGACCGCCGCAAGCGCTATCGTGGCAAGCGATTAAAATCGCTTCAACCTCCGTTTTTGACACGCATCGTCGTAAAATACCATCGGACCCCCTTCTAAACAACCTATGGCCCACTACAACAAATTGCCTACTATTTACCCTCACCTTCCTTCTCTCTTCTTTTGTCCACTCTTTGGGCAACTTGTGGGTTGTTAGAAATTCCACTATGCCCGCATACCACTCCGGTGTAGAAGTGACCACAAAGAGGCTATCATCTACTAACATATCATTTACCGGATTTTTTCCTATCTCCTCCGACAACCTAGACAAGTGGTCCGCTTGTAAATGCATACGACCCGGTTTATATTCCACCGTGTAGTCGAATTCTTCTAATAACAAAACCCACCTAGCTAACCTACCACTTAACTCCGCCTTGTTAACTAGATACTTGATAGCCATGTGGTCAACAAAAAATACAACCGGGTTGCACATGAGGTAATGCCTAAACTTTTTAACGGAAAACACCATGGCTAGGCACTCCCTCTCCGTTGTAGAGTAGTTTCTTTCGGCGGGGGTCAATTGCTTACTCGCATAAGCTATAGGTTGATCCTTCTCTTTTTCTCCCGTTGCTTGACAAAGCGCACTCCCTATTGCCACATTACTAGCATCACAATAGACGTGAAAAGGTTTACCCCAATTGGGTGGTATCAACACCGGATAGGTGCTCAACCTATCCCGCAATTCCTCAAAGGCTTTTTGACGAGCATCCGTCCACTCGAATTTGACATCCTTTTTGAGCAAATGGGTAATGGGCACCGCTATCTTTGAAAAATTAGGAATAAGTTCCCGGTACCATCCCACATGTCCTAACAACTTAGAGATCCCCTTGGAATTGGTTGGAGTTGCCAAGTCGCTTATGGCCGCAATCTTATCCGGATCGGGTTCTCTACCTTTCTCACTAACAACATAACCCAACAACACTCCCTTATTCACTCCCAAAAATGTCTTATCCGGGTTCAATGCTAACCTCATCTTCCTACACCTAACCAATGCCTCCCTAACACAATGTAGGTGATCGTCCACATTACTTTGTGTGCTAAAATCGTCCACAAAGACGGTCATGGATTTGAACAACAAGTCGGTGAAGATATACATTACTAATCGTTGGAAAGTAGCCGGGGCATTACATAACCCAAATGGCATCACTACCCACACAAAAGTACCCCAAGGTGTAGTAAAAGCCGTTTTATGGATATCTTGGAGGGCTATGGAAATTTGATTATAACCCGCATACCCATCCATAAAGGTATATCGCGAATGACCTCCAACCTCCTCAAGCAACAAGGTGATAAAAGGTAAGGGGAAGTGATCCTTTTGTGTGCACGAATTCAATTTCCTATAGTCGACACAAACCCTTAATTTCCCATTTTTTTTCTTTACTAAGACCATAGGAGAAACCCAATCCGTGATTTCCACCGGCTTGATAAACCCGGCCTTCAATAACCTTTCCAATTCCGCTTTCACCAACAATTGCAATTGAGGATTCATCCTCCTCTCCTTTTGTCTAATTGGCCTCGCCCCCGGAATTAAAGGAATCCGGTGCTCTACCATTTCCCTAGGAATTCCCTTAAGCTCATCGTAGGACCATGCAAAAGTATCACTAAACTCATCCACCAAATTGCTATACTCCCTAACCTCTTTCTCCCCCAATTTGGAACCCATCTTCATTTGTCGGGTTTTTCCATTCTTTAATTTCACATCCACGTACCGCCAATCCGCTTCCGACACATGTGCTTGTTCCTCTTTGTTCCGATACCAATCGGAAGGCACATTGGGGTAATCTTTCACATCTTGACCTACAACTATCCCCGTAGACGTGGTCTTGAAATGTAAAGGCTCCTCCAATTTCGATGACTCAATAATCACATCCTCCTCTTGAGTCCCATCTACATGAATTAAACTAACCTCACCCTCTTCCACGTCATCTACCCAAGGTGTTAACCCACCGCTAACCCACTCTTCCTCGGTGAGCACCTCACATGGCTCCAACAATGAGCCCTCTCCTAAACTAACACTAGGAAATTCACTCCCTAAGCCTACTTGGTGAAATGTAACCATTACATCAACCTCGGACTCGGGGTACTCCCTTAGCCATTGGGCATAATCCCCATTATCCCCATAATTGTAAAAATTAGGACCTAGACTTCCCGAGCCCGAATCTATAACAACCCTTTGACCTTCGGGATGGACGACTCCCACCAATGCCTTGCCAATCTCATTCTCGTTTAAGTCATCAATTTCCTTCTCCAATGGCAAATACATCTCCTTCTTCATCCATCCTTCTAATGAACCAATGGACACTATGACCCTATTACCCTCCGGACCATAAGTGATGGATGGTTTAGGTCCACCCCAATTGACCATAGCATTCGCCATCCGCAACCAAGGCCTACCTAGCAAAATGGGGAAGGTGTCCTTGTTGGAGTGCATTTTAATGACATGGAAGGTGACCAAGTACTCCTCGCCTCCCGTAGTCATTCTACAATCCTTGATCATCCCCAAAGGCGTAGTCGAACTTTGATTTGCCATATTTATGACCAAAGGTGAAGGCCCCGTGAGTCCAAGTCCCAATTTTTTCATAGTATCCTCCGGTAGTATATTTAGACTACTCCCTCCGTCGACTAGCACATTAGGAACCACCTTATCTACTATAACAACTTCTATTTCTATAGCTTTCACGTCTCTTCCACCTTGTGATTGGATCCTAGCGGCTATTTTAGCTTTCACCTTCCTCATCCTCTTGTGTACCGGCATTCCCTCCTTTAATGTTTTCCTTGCCGTGGGTGAAATTTCCAATAGTTGGCCGAAAGTAATATCCGCCTTGAGTGTACTAAGGTCCGCCCACAAGTCGTACCCGGTAGATCTTTCCACCTTAGAATTACCCACTACGTCGAATTCGTCTACGGGAACCCCCGGTCCTTCCCATTCACCCACATCGCTATTATCCAAGTCATGTACCGCATTAGTCCTCTCCCTATCTTGTAAAATTATATTTTCCCTCTCCACATCCTTAGTAGCTCTTCTAGCTACCCTATCCAACTCGGAGAGATTAATCTCTTCATCCGAAGAGTAATTTCCTTGCTCTCCTATTCCTACCTCCAACGGGGCATCCCCTCTCCTAGCCCTAGTAGTTACCGCTAGTGCAGGTGCTTCTTCAACCACACCCTTACCCTTCACTAACTCATATGTAATAGCATTGGTGTGAGGAGGCCATTGACTTTGCTCCTCTCCAATTCTCGTTGGGAGAGGAAGCATGTCATCACATGTGGCCTCCAACACTCCATCCATGAACCTAACATCTTGGGAGTTAGATGGTCCCGGATCCGTTGGAGGCGCTTGTCTCCCGTTACTACCATTAGGTGGAACTCCTTGTCTATTTTGTATTGGAATGTAACCGGTTGTAGTTTGCAAGCCCGCCGGTGGATGAAAAGTTTGCCTAGCATTACTATGGTCATAGTATAAGTTAGGTGGCCTAAGTTCATTGGCCGGTACTCCTTGTGGCCTAGCACCTCGCATATTATCCCTTGCTTGTTGTTGTGGATTAGCCACCGGGTAAGGGACATTAATTATTTTGTCCGGTTGGCGACACGTATCCGAGGGATGACTTCCTCCACAATTGCTACAATTAAACTCTTGACCTTCGGACCAACATTGTCCTTGAGCGTGCCACCTTCCACAAAAGGGATGAAATTCCTTCTTCTCTAAATTTTGGCCACCTTGCCCTCTAGGTTGTGGTCCTCTATTGCTTCCATTTCCATAGTGAGGTGGCGCTTGACCTCGTTGATTTTGTTGAGGTGGGTTACCGTTTCCTCTTTGGTCACGGTTTTGTCCACTTCTACAAAATTGACGCGTGTGGCCCGGTTGGCCACATTGGACACACCATAATCCGGAAGAATGCCTACCCGACTCAACCGGGGGTGGAGGCCCCGGTTGTTGACTCCGGATCATTAATGACATTTGATCCGTGAGGCTTTGCATTTGTTTTATCATAGCCTCTTGGAATCCTAGTTGGCTAGCACCTAGTCTTCTCTCAACCTCCTCCAAGTGTGGATCCGTTCTAGGGGCCGGTAGTGCCAAAAGAGGTGCCGGTTCCCTAACCGCTAAAGGTCGGGGGCCGGTGTCCACAATGGCATATGGAATTTGGTTCTCATACTTAGCGGGTTCTACCGCTACCACCCTAGGGCGTATGGGGATGAATTGTGGGATCAATTCATCCTCCCTTCTCCATAGCCTTTCGTGATCTTTATCCAAGTTTTCAATATCTCTAGCCGCACGCTTGGCATCCGCCAAGGTCAAGGGATTCCTTTCTAGAACACCCCTAATAGTTCCGGACTTAAAAAACCCTTGAATGAAAAATTGCTTTAGCGTGTCGTCGTTGAGCATGGTACCCACAAATCTAGTGCACACTAAATCAAACCTCCTAATGTAAGCCGAAATTTCTTCCTCCCTTCCTTGCTTCAATGACGACAATGCCCTTAATGCGGTACTTTGACCCACTTCCGGCCTAAATTCGTTAAGAAACTCCCTTTGTAATTGTTCCCATCCCCTAAAATGTCCCTCGGCATGATCCCGATACCATTCATAGGCTTCCCCCTCTAGAGTGGTAGGAAACCACACTAACCAATAACCCGGGTCGGTTATGAGGGAGCTAGCCAACCGTTCGATATACCGTTCCATGTGCCGAGAGGGGTCCTCATCCTTGGTCCCATAAAATTTAGGGAGATGAGATGGCATATCCATCGCCGCTAAATTTTGTGGAACCACAATTGGTAGGCCTCTTGGCCTAACCAATGGGTCTATTGGAGGTATAGGAGGTATGGGCGGAATTGGGGGTATGGGTGGTGGATCCATCCCCCGTTCCTCGGCCATGGTGACCGGTGAACTATTCAACAATCCCCTATCAACTTCTACCGGGAATTCTTCTCTAAGTGTGTAATTTTCCGAAGAAGTTTCACCACTCAATTTGGAGGGAGTGATCTCCTCTTCAAGTTGAGCTCCAAGTTCTAAGGTGTCTAGAATTGACCTAGTCCTAGGTTCGACGTTCAAACAACTCTCTATTCTAACATTATCTTGTTCTAATCTATCACTGATTTTAGAGGACCGCCTCTTTCGAGTAGATTTCTCTAGTCCTACTATCAAACTTGGTTTTTGTGAGCGAGTCCTACCTTGCATTCCATAAGAATCGATCGACCCTCACTTGACCACACATAATCCTAGCAATTCCCCTCTTAATATTTTCACTTGTCTTGGTGTGGTTATAATTTTTTTAGGAGGTGAGGAAAAGAACCTGCAAGCCCACTTAGGTGAAAGAATCCCAATAGGGGATAGGCATGTTCATGTTAATTTTTTGGTTAAGTCGGAGCATCACCTCCGCACCTTCCCGCAAATTAACACTCACCACAATACCGATTGTGAGGGGGTGACCTTCCGAGTAGATTATGTTAAAAGTCGAGGCTTCACCCTTCAACTTCTCACACCATCCACAATTCGGGAATTACCCTCTACAACGGATAACAACAATCACGAGTACAAAAGGCATTCCTTAATTAGTTAATGAGTTCACTTTGAAGAAATAAACATACCTTGAGCAATCGCATCCCCCTGTGAGTTAGCACTCCCCTCAATCGTGACTCAATGTAACAACACCATAAACTTTGTGAAATATTAATTTAATCTAGAGCATGAAATGACAACTCCCAAAACTTTGAGACTCACCCCGAGGTGAGTGTCAAAGTTCAATGTCCTAAGGTGAATTTACCCTCTAATGTTTTAATGAGCTACTCGGTTATAGGTTCCTTTTAAGTTCTTAGCAAATCCCCAAAAAGGTTGAGGACGTACCTTCGCCGCGCTCCTTCCTCAAAAATGAATTTGCGTAATTGACAATGCAATTCATTCCAAGGAATAGTTGAAATACAATGAATTCAAATGTAACCCAAAGAGAGAATACTTACCGAGTTTCGGGTGCTCCTTCCCTTCTCTCAAGTTTGTGTCTCCAATTTTTCCTAGTTGCCTCCAAGTCTCCTAGTCGCCTCCAAGTCTTGTAACTACCTTCCGCTTCGCTCCCGGCGGACGCACCAATTATGTGAGGCCAAACCCCCCACCCTTAAGCGTCCGTAGTCCGAGTAGTGGGTTTGGGCTCACATTCCTCCGCGGTATTGGATTTGGACTTGGATGAGTCCATAGTGCAAGGTTCACCCTTCAAGTGGTCTTGGATTTAACTGGAATTTCACTTTTAACAACTCAATGTACGATTTCAATACGTATGTGGAGAATGCACAAGTTAACTATGTTATTTTAACCTCCTTATGCTCGGGTGCTATTTTGTCTTTGTTTGCTTCTAACGTCCATCCGGCCGCTTTAGCTACACAAGCCCTTAAGGATATCCCTCTCCTAAATGGAGTCCGTGCCGTTGACTCTATACTACCACTTGAACTATCACTTGTGTATTCCGTATCGCTACTATAAGAGGTCTCACTTGGTATCTCCATACCGTACATAAGCCTTTAAGTATTAAGAAATACTGATGTGACTTATGTCAATCTCTCCCTCGCACCTTTGGTCTTTGCTTCCTTTGTCTTGCCATCGCGAGAGTGCTCCACATTCTCCATTAATTTGTGCACGTGGTTTATTTTTAAAGAGAGGATGCAAGTGTTAAAAAACACTATTCTCTATAGTCAATCTCAAATACATTTACTTGTGAAAGCCACACATAACACTAACTAGCATAATGTAACTAACTACTTGTCTATGAGCTAATTAAGTAGGCTATCTACTAAGCTCCTTCATGAACCCATCTCTTTACTTTCTAATTACATAAACCTAGCTCCTTCATAAACCCAACTCCTTCATGAACCCAGCTCCTTAGCTTCTAACTAAACAAACCCAACTCCTTCATAAACCCAGCTCTTTACTTTCTAACTAAACAAACCCAGCTCCTTCATAAACCCAGCTCCTTCATGAACCCACAACTTTGTAGTTGTAATCCCCAACTACCTCACTAATTATTCAAGCCCTTAACTAATCTTCCTACCTAATTTTCCTAATTCTACTAACAACCCCTTTCTAATCACACAATTCTTCTCTAATCCTAAAATCCTAAAATCCTAGAGAGGAGAGGGGGAGAGAGAATTTCCTAACTTCACTAAGACTAACTAATCCACACAAGTATATTTTTGCACTCATCACAACCTCAAGTGCTCAACTCTTAAACATGGAACTTGCAACCACGTGTATTCAAAACATGAACTTTAAGTACCACAAATTGGAATCATGAATTAACTTTAAAATCCTTCACGTCAACACTAATTCTACCAAGAGGTCAAGCCCTCTTCAAGGCTAACAAGCCTTGGCTCTCAAACTAAAAACTAAGCACACACATGTGCTCCAATATGGCTTCCCACACCCACACTTATAACTCGTGGGGTGCCTTGGAGCACAAAGGAAAGAGAGGATGAGTGAGGGAAGAATGAGGGATTATATAGTAAGCTTGAGGGGGTGAGCACCCTCAAGGCTCACGATAAGCCCTTGAGATTTCCTCCTACTTAGTAGGCGCCAATCCTATCTTCTAAGCCTTCCTCCCTCAAATGATCAACAAGGATCCTAATTCGAACATTTAACTAGCCTTGGCTTTCTACCTACCACACTTTACCAAACTTGGGATGCTTCAACCCAAACTTAGCCTCCTTCGCTTTCCGCCGCCATAACTTTCTCCCCTTACTTTCCCAAATCGTCGCTCACCACTTAATTCAAACCACGATGCTTAACTCGTGATTTGATTGGTGCTTTGAGAATTTGCTTATCCTCCACCTTGCATTCTTCCTTGGACCTTCCCCATTAAGTGGCCATGATGAGGTGGTCCACTTGTGCGCTCCATGTGATCCTCCATTCATCCCAATTCGAATGCACTTGCCTCTTGAGTCACTTTGGTTGTCTCCATCCATTTGTACTAGCCTACTCACTAACTACTCAATCCAAGTTCTCCTTACCTATCCTCATTCACTCAAATCTTTCCGAAGGTAAAAACACAATAACAACTCACATCCTAGCCTCTTACAACATGGTACTTCTAAGACTAACATTTCACTCTTTTTATATTTTTGTGAAGTAACATGCTACTTCAAAGTGCATCAACTAACGTTTCAAGGGTCTAAGACTAAATGTGGGCACCCTTTTGGGCTCACAATCCTCTCTTTTCTTCTTGCTCCCTTGGCACCTCATGTGGTGTGAGTGTGGGTGTGTGTGGAGCAAGAAAGGTGCACGTGGGGGTGCAAGGTTTCAAGGTGGAGAGCTAAGGCCAACTAGTCTTGAAGTTAGCTTTATCTTGTGTAGATGGAGTATTTGATTTGAGGCATTTAGAAATAAGTGCTTAGCTCATGTTATTTAGATTTATAGTGTTTAGATTTATGTTAGATTAAGGCACTTAGTTTTGTGTTTAGTAATTGGCCGAAGGCAGGAGCAGTTGGTTTAAGTTGTTAAGCTGGGGTTAAGTGTTGTCAGACTGAAAGGTTGCTAGAACCGGTCTGCAAGGTATGCTGAGGCAGCTGGAATCGGTTCTGCCAAGGGGGCAGCTGGGCTTATATGGGCTGGGTTAGTTTAAAGCTGCTAGTACTAGTTCACGGTGTTGGGTCAGTCTCTACAGTGCTGGGTTAATACAGCTGCTGGAAGCCTGGGAGGTATTCAGTGTGGTTACTAGTTAGCCTACAGCTGAGAATAGTTAATTGGCAGCTCAATGGGATTATTCGCAGCTGCTGGGTGTTAAGGCTAAATGCAGTTAGCCTAGGTTTAGTCGCAGCTGTTGGGGGATTGAGGCTAAATGCATACAGACCACAGCCCCTAATTAGCAGCAGCTGGGTGGGCTAAGCATGGTGAACGCAGAGCTGGACTAAGGGCTACTTCACACACGAGACTGAAAGCCGTGACCATTTCACTTCAAGCACTCTCATTGGTAGAAAAGGTGGAGCCGGCCCAAGTTCGCTTCACACTATGCTTGAGGAACCAACAGATGGCCCAAGGTTGGTGAAGGCTGCCGGTTCGAAGTCCATCAGAGCTGGGCTAAGTTTGGTGACGACTGCTGGTTTAAAGCCCAGCAGAGTTGGGTTAAGGTTGGCGAAAGATTAGGGGTATAAATATTGGGGTTAGGTAGGAGCTAGGTTAGAGATTAGGTAGGTAGTTAAGTTAGGATTTATGAAGATAGGAGGGTTAGTGTTAGAACCACATTAGGAAAATCTTATGTTGGTTGGTGGTATTAGGGAGTGAGCTTGGGAGTTAATTTGGAGAGTATTTGTGGTAGAAGATGTCATGACATTAATGAGAGAAATAAGTGTTTTTTAACACTTGTATTCTTATCATGGAGTGAATTGAAGTGCTAACAGTGATGGGAAGCACCAAGGCAAGTTGTTAGCTCCACACAAGTGAAGTGGCATTGTGTCAAAAATTGGTAACTAGTGCACTGAAGACTTCCGAGCCTCATGGAATCAACAAGCCATAGCTTCAACGAGGTCACGAGCACTAGTATAGAGTCAACGGCACGGACTCCATTTAGGAGAGGGATATCCTTAAGGGCTTGTGTAGCTAAAGCGGCCGGATGGACGTTAGAAGCAAACAAAGACAACATAGCACCCGAGCATAAGGAGGTTAAAATAACATAGTTAACTTGTGCATTCTCCACATACGTATTGAAATCGTACATTGAGTTGTTAAAAGTGAAATTCCAGTTAAATCCAAGACCACTTGAAGGGTGAACCTTGCACCATGGACTCATCCAAGTCCAAATCCAATACCGCGGAGGAATGTGAGCCCAAACCCACTACTCGGACTACGGACGCTTAAGGGTGGGGGGTTTGGCCTCACACCTTCGGTTTTAATTACCAATTTGTCCAAGGTTCTTACCACAAGGGTAACACACCCCTAGCTTTTGCAACCCGGACAATCCTAATCCCAAAACCACACTGAATCTAATTTCTAACTTCTTTCCGTGAGCCTCAATTCAACCCCTTAAATCTACTTAAATCTAAACTCGAAATTCACTCCCAATAAAGCATTCAACTAACTCAATCATCACTAATTTTTATGTTTTTAATGTTTTGAACATGTTAATCGAATTGTGAGCACGAATTTGGGCTCACATAACTGGCGACCATCGGGGGATGGATCCAAAATCTTTTGCTTGAAGGCAAGTGTCACCTCAAGCCCTATACTCCTTGCACCGGCTGCCGGACGTACGCGTTGGGAAGCTCTCCCCGTTCAACGTCTCCAACTGCAACGAGTTGTTTGGGAATGCCTCCCGAATGAGGTAAGGACCCAACCACACTGCATCAAACTTACCGGGAAACTCGAGCTTCCTGGCGTCTTGAATAAGTACCATCATTCCTGGCCGAAAGACCTTCTTCTTGTGATGTTTGTCGAAGGTGATCTTCCTTCGACGTTGGATGGCCTCAATGTGCTGAGCCGCCATCCTTCTCCTCTGTGGACTGACAAAGTGCACTACCCACCGCTACATTACTAGCATCACAAAACACATGGAAATGTTTATCCCAATCGGGTGGCCTCAAAACCGGATAAGTGCTCAACTTATTCCTCAACTCCTCAAATGCCCTCTGGCATGCCTCAGTCCACTCAAACCTACAATCCTTCCTAAGCAACTGAGTGATAGGAACCGCAATCTTAGCGTAATCCGGGATCAAGTCCCGGTACCACCCCACATGGCCTAGCAACTTAGCGATCCCCTTGGCATTGGTTGGAGTTGCCAATCCACTTATGACCTCAATCTTTTCCGGATCCGGTTCCCTTCCTTTCTCACTAACCACATACCCAAGTAACACTCCCCGACTCACACCCAAGAAAGTCTTGTCCGGGTTCAAAGCTAGCTGCATCTTCCTACATCTAATCAAAGCCTCCCTAACACACTGTAAATGGTCGTTAGCATTACTCTGAGTGCTAAAATCATCCACAAAGACGGTCATGGACTTGAACAATAGGTCGGTGAAGATGTACATGACCAATCTTTGAACCGTGGCTGGGGCATTACATAACCCAAATGGCATAACAATCCAAACGAAAGTCCCCCAAGGAGTAGTGAAAGCCGTCTTGTGGATGTCTTGAAGGGCAATAGAAATTTGGTTGTAGCCTGCATATCCATCCATGAATGTGTACCTCGCATGACCACCTACCTCCTCTAACAATAGTGTGATGAATGGCAACGGAAAGTGGTCCTTTTGGGTGCATGCATTTAACTTCCTATAGTCCACGCACACCCTCAGCTTCCCATTCTTTTTCTTCACCAAAACCATTGGAGAGACCCAATCCGTAATTTCCACCGGCTTAATAAACCCCGCCTTCAACAATCTCTCCAATTCCGCCTTAACCAACAATTATAATTGTGGGTTCATCCTTCTCTCCTTTTGTCTAATTGGCCTAGCACCTGGAATCAAAGGAATGTGATGCTCCACCATCTCCCTAGGGATCCCCCTAAGCTCTTCATACGACCAAGCAAAGGTGTCACTAAACTCGTCCACCAAATCACCATATTCCTTGACTTCTTTCTCCTCCAATTTAGATCCCATTTTCATTTGTCTAACCTTCCCATTCTTCATCCTCACATCCACATACTTCCAATCTGACTCCGACACGTGCGTCTGCTCATCCTTGTTCCTATACCAATCCGGAGGCACCTTGGGATAATCCCTAACATCTTGACCCGCCACTATGCCTGTTAACGTGGTCTTGAAATGCAAAGGTTCCTCCAACCTTGCAGCCTCAATGACGGCCTCCTCATCCTGAGTCCCATCCACATGTATTAAATTCATGTCGCCCTCATCCACACTATCTACCCAAGGTGTCAATCCTCCTCTAATCCACTCCTCCTCGGTAAGCATCTCACACGGCTCCAACAAGGAATCTTCATATTTCCTTGCACTAAGCATCTCATCGCTCAAACATACATGATGGGACGTCATCATAATATCATACTCAGACTCGGGATAGTCCCTCAACCACTGGGCATACTCCCCGTTATCGCCTGAATAGTAGAAGCTAGGGCCCAAACTACCTGACACTGAATCTACAATAGTCCCTTGTCCACCTGAATGGACGACTCCCACTAGTGCCCCATTCTTCTTGTCAACATCTTCACCTTCCTCCTCGCCTTCCTCTTCATCATCCGATGATGAAGAGATTTGTTCTCTTACCCAACCTCCTAGTGATCCAATGGTAACCTTGACTCTATTATCCTTAGGACCATAAGTAATAGAAGGCTTGGCTCCTCCCCAATCTACCACTGCATCCGACATCCTCAACCAAGGCCTACCCAACAAGATGGGAAATGTATCCTTGTTAGAATGCATTTTGATGACATGAAAAGTGACCACATACTCTTCCCCTCCCGTGTTAATTCTACAATCCTTAATCATTCCCAAAGGCACCGCCGAGGTTTGATTCGCCATGTTGATGATGAAAGGTGATGGACCCGTGAGACTAAGGCCCAACCTCTTCATGGTGTGCTCCGGCAAGATGTTTAACCCACTACCTCCATCAACTAACACATTCGGGACCACCTTGTCCACCACCATAACTTCTATCTCAATTGCCTTGACGTCACGCCCTCCTCCTTGTAGTTGGACTCTAGCGGCCACCCTAGTCTTCACCTTCTTAGTCCTCCTAGTCACCGGCATTCCTTCCTTAAGAGTCTTGCGAGCCATGGGTGATATCTCCAATAATTGACCAAAAGTAATATCCGCCTTAAGTGAGCTAAGATCGGCCCACAAATCATATCCTTCCGGCTTTTTAACCTTTGTTTTTTCTACTCTATCAAACTCCTCCACAGGAATGCTAGATCTTTCCCATTCTCCCATCTCACTATCATGTAAATCATGAATGACATTTGGCCTCTCCCTATCCTCAACAATCTCATTGTCCTTCTCTAATTCTCTAGTGGCTCTCCTAGCTACTCTAGCTACTCTATCCAAATCTGAGAGGTTAGGACCCTCATCCGAGGAGAACTCCTCCTATCCTACCACATCCTTCTCTGCTTGAACGTTTCCCCGCATAGCTCTAGTGGTGACCGCTAATGCCGGTGCCTCATGAGTGACCTCATCACCTAAACTCCTCAACTCATAGGTGATGGTGTTGGCGTGTGGAGACCATTGACCTTGCTCTTCTCCAACACCCATTTGGAAAGCAATAGATTCATCATGATGCGGCTCCGTGACACCATCCATGAACCTGACATCTTGAGAATTAGACGGACCCGGATCGGTAGGAGGAGCTTGCCTCCCATTGTCAAAGTGTTGTGGACCCCCTGGCCTATTCTGAATAGGGATGTACCCATTCGCCGTCTGTAATCCCGTCGGAGGGTGGAATGTCTACCTCGCATTCCCATGGTCATTGTACAAATTTGGTGGCCTAAGCTCATTGGGAGGCCCACCCTGTGGCCTAGCCCCTCTCATGTTGTCTCTAGCTTGTTGTTGGGGGTTGACTACCGGGTTGGGCATGCTAATGACCTTATCAGATTGACGACACTGGTCTGAAGAATGATTTCCCCCACAATTACTACAACCATAGCCTTGTCCTTCGGACCAACACTGACCCGGTGCGTGCCATCTCCCACAAAAAGAATGAAACTCCCTTCTCTCCATATTTTGACCACCTTGTCCTCTAGGGGGAGGTCCCCTATAATTGCCCTGACCATACTGGTTCTGACCTTGGCCTCTATGATTTTGTGGAGGAGGGCCACCGTTGTTCCTTTGATCATGATTCTGCCCACTCCTACAAAACTGACGAGTGTGGCCAGGTTGGCCACACTGAACACACCACAACCCCGAAGCATGTCTACCCGACTCAACTGGAGGAGGAGGACCCGGCTGCTGACTCCTAATCATCAATGACATCTGATCCGTGAGACTCTGCATTTGTTTGATCATAGCCTCCTGAAATCCCAACTGACTAGCACCTAATCTTTTCTCCACCTCCTCAATGTGTGCATCGACTTTAGGGGCGGGCAATGCTAAGAGTGGTGCCGGCTCCCTAGCTGCTAACGGACGTGGACCTGCATCAATGATAGCATACTGACCATGGCTCCCCTGTCTACCAGGCTGGACCTCCACTTCTCTTGGACGAATGGGAATGAATTGAGGTATGGATTCGTCCTCCCTTCGCCACAACTTCTCGTAATCTCTGTCCATGCGCTCCATGTCCCTAGCCGCTGCTTTGGCATCCGCCAATGTCTGAGGATTCCTTTCCAACACACCTCTAATGGTACCCGCCTTAAAAAATCCTTGGATGAAGAATTGTTTAAGGGTGTCATCGTTGAGCATCGTACCCACAAAGCGTGTACACACCAAATCAAACCTCCTAATGTACGCTGAAATCTCCTCTTCCCTTCCTTGTTTCAATGATGCTAATGCCCTCAAAGCAGTGCTCTGACCCACCTCTGGCCTAAACTCATTCAAAAACTCCCTCTGCATCTGCTCCCATCTTCCAAAGTGACCCTCTGCATGATCTCTATACCACTCATAGGCTTCTCCCTCAAGAGTGGTAGGAAACCACACCAACCAATATCCCGGATTGGTGACAAGAGAACTAGCCAATCTCTCAATGTACCTCTCCATGTGCCTCGAAGGATCCTCATCCTTAGTTCCATAAAACTTAGGGAGGTGGGATGGCATATCCACCACCGCTAAATTTTGTGGAACCACAATGGGTAGACCTCTCGGCCTAACCAATGGATCGATGGGTGGCATGGGAGGTAGACCTCCTCCCTCTCCATCCTGAGCCATGGTAACAGGTGTGTCCACTCCTATTCCCCTATTAACTTCTACAGGAATTTCTTCCCTAACTGTATAAGTCTCCTCCAATGTTTCGCCACTCAACTTAGAGGTAGTAGCCTCCTCCTCAAGTTGAGCATCTACCTCTAAATTTTCTAACACTGGACTAGTAATAGGCTCCACATTCAAGCAACTCTCGCTCCTAACTTCTACCTCTTCCACAACTTCACTAATCTTCGACAATCTCTTCCTACGTGTAATCTTCTCTAATCCTAACTCCAATTCAGGTTTGTGCGATCGAGTCTTACCTCGCATTCCCTGAAAAATCAATCACCCCTCACTTGACCATACATACCCCTCACTACCTTCACTTTTTTTAATGTTTTCACTTATCTTGATGTGTATTTAAAATTGAGGAGGTGAGGAAAAAGAGAACCTCAAGCAATTCGTCCTCCGCCACACACCATGTGCTCCTTCCTCTTCCTCAAGTTCGTGCCTCCAAGTCTTAATCTCCTAATCCCGCTTCGCTCCCGGCGGACGCACCATTTATGTCAGCCATAAACCCCCACCCTTTTGCGTCTGTAGTCCAAGTGGAGGTTCATGGCTCACATTCCTTTGTTGATCCCTTAGTGTTGGAAACCCCTTGCAAATACTCCAATAACCCAAAAATTAAACACTCACTTTTTGGTCAACTTCACGGAGTGTTAGTATTGACAAAATACTCCCAACCGCATTTTGGTGTTGCCCACGGGTGAACACCCGTGGGGTCTCCCAACTGCGTTTTGGAGTTGCCCACGGGTGAACACCCGTGGGGTCTCCTCAACTGCGGTTTGGGGTTGCCCACGGGTGAACACCCGTGGGGTCTCCCCAGTGTGTTTTGGGGTTGCCCACGGGTGAACACCCGTGGGGTCTTCCCACTGCAACAAACACCCCGTCATCTAAACTGCCATAACTTCCACTCACGATGTCCGATTGAGATAATTTTTGGTGATCTAGAAAGCTAACAACAAGGCCTATGATTCATCTAAATATCAAAATAACTGAAAATTCCCTCTTCTATCTATGAGCTTCCAAAGTCAGCTTTCTATGATTTACGCGGCAGCTAGTGTACTTCCTTCAAACACCTATAACTTTTGTTCGCTAACTCCGATTCCAACAAGCTTAGGCTTTTTGGAAAGCTAATAATGAGGGCTACACTCTCTCCAAATCTTCTCCCACGGGTGAACACCCGTGGGGGTTCCCCTAAGGCAGCAACACTCCCCAACTTAAACTGCCACAACTTTCTCTCACAAATTCCGATAAAAATAATTTTTAGTGTTTTGAAAAGCTCATCACAAGACCTATGAATCATTCAAATCTCAAAATAAATTCAGGTGTTGCAATTTTTATGCGCTCTCACAAAGTCAGCGTTTGAAAGTTTGAAGGCAGCTGAGACACTTTCATTCAAAGTTTCATAACTTTTGCTTACTAACTCTGATTCTAACAAGCCTAGGCTCTTTGGAAAGCTAACAAAGAGGGCTACCTCCCCTCAAAATCTGAAGTCTAGATCATAACTTTAGAGTCCACTACACTGGATTGAATGTGGCCCAGCTACTTAAGAGTGTGTTCAAAAACACACTACCTTCTCTCAAGAACTCTAACTCTAAGGATTCTAAATCATGTCTACATGAATACTTGCTGATCTTCCTAACAAAATGAAGAGAAGAAGAAAGAAAGAGAGCTCCTAACTAAAATTTGCAAGGGCTTCGCCGTGCGAACAAAAAAATTGAGAGAGACATGAAAGGAGAAGAGGGGACTTTTATACCCTCTCTATGAAGGGTCGGACCCCTTCTCCCTTCCTTCGACCGAGGGCCCATCCCTTGATTGGTGGCACTTAAGCCGTCGGTAGTAAATGGGGGAGGACAACCGTCACCTCCTTTGGCGGTAATTAAGCCCTCGGTGATAATTGGGGGAGGGCAACCGTCACCTCCTTTGGTGGCCATTAAGCCCTCGGTGATAAATGAGGGGAGGCAACCGTCACCTCCTTTGCTTTTCTTGGCCGCTTCCGAAATTTAAATTTCTCCGCCGCCGCTTGACTTTTGCTTGCTTGGTTGATTGATCCAACTTAACCCACCTACTTACTAACCTACCACCTTAACATTTCCGATTCGGTTAAAGGGCATTTCCCTTTTACCCCTTCGGTTTTAATTACCAATTTGTCCAAGGTTCTTACCACAAGGGTAACACACCCCTAGCTTTTGCAACCCGGACAATCCTAATCCCAAAACCACACTGAATCTAATTTCTAACTTCTTTCCGTGAGCCTCAATTCAACCCCTTAAATCTACTTAAATCTAAACTCGAAATTCACTCCCAACAAAGCATTCAACTAACTCAATCATCACTAATTTTTATGTTTTTAATGTTTTGAACATGTTAATCGAATTGTGAGCACGAATTTGGGCTCACAGTATGGGACGCGCACCCTAGATTCTATAATGGTATAAAATCATTTGTTTTTGGGATCCGATTGTTATTTTCCATGTGTAGTTCATGTTTTGATTATGATTTAAGTCTTATTATTTTTAGGAATGTGAATATTCTTTGCGTGCAAATTTGTAAACCGTCATGTTGCCAATGTTTCGTATGCTCACAATATTCGCATCCCAAATTATGGGTGTATTTTATTTTGAAACTTTCCAAAGTCTTTGATTAACTAATATAGTGTTCTTGGTCTCCATCCTTGTTGCAGTGATATATGGCTATCCCAAGATGATTTGATAACTTCTTTGATTTTGTACAAAGAAGTTTTGCTTCACCTCCACGTCCCCAATTTTGATACCCATTGCCGGACATGCTCCATAAAAATTACCTCTTTCATCGTTGGCAGCTCTCAGTATCATGCATGGTTGGTATCAATTGGCCATTTGCCTTTCTCATAAACCTTTCTGAACAAGATGTTGATCTCAGAGCTATGATCTATTAATACTAAGATTGGCTCTTCAAAGCCTCCAATTTTTACATGTGTCTTTGTAGTAGCTCTTGCTCAAAATACATGAGTATAAGTTATCAACACATTACCATCACACTTCCATTTTGTGTCGGTACCATATTGTGACACTTGGACCTCCATTGCAATTCTTTTTGTTTGGCTCTTACTAGTGTCTTTTTCCATCTTGATGTTGACCAAAGAATGACAACATCTTCTTTGGTTTGGTCACCACTGCCCATTGTCAGCCACAAACCCCCACCCTTGCGCGTCTGTAGTCCGGGTGGAAGTTTAGGGCTCACATGTATTTGTAGACTATTAGCCTCGAACCTCCACACTCATGCTCCACTGAATTTGAATACAAAGCACATTCTTTTTATTCAACTCATGGGCATTAGCATTGAAAAATACTTATGCACACAATGTGTTTATTACACATCGCCACACTAATATCCTCATCCTCCTCTAATCCCCTACCTAATGTATGTCCTACCCAACCAATTAATCTAATTCCTAACTCTGTGAAGGCACTTTAAATCACATTACAAATTTAAGGTCTAATTTAGCTGTGCTACTTATTACTCCTACCCCTTTGCCCTGCCACATTACTCAAGGGCTTAGTCCTTGCAATCCAAATCCATGACCAGTGTGCTACCTTAAGCACTATTGCCCATCAATCCTCCTGCAACCCAGGCTGCCTTCGGCAAGCTGCACTGGCCCTTGCCCTTTCCGAGCTCTGAGATTCCTGGTCGCCTCCGAACTCTGGGATCCCTGATTGTTTTGAATTCTGAAATCACTGGTTGCTCAAACTCTGAGCTCACGTTCCGCCTTGAGGCCTCTGGCCGCCTCCAAACTCTGAAATCTTGAGTCGCCTCCGAACTCTAAGATCCTGGTCACCTCCGAACTCTGAGATTCCTAGTCACCTCCGAACACTGAAATCTCTAGTTGCTTCTGCACTCTGAAATCCTTGGTCGCTCTTGAATTCTAAAATCACTGGTTGCTCAAACTCTGAGCTCACATTCCGCCTTGAGGCCTATGGCCGCCTCCGAACTCTGAAATCTTGAGTCGCCTCCGAACTCTGAGATCCTGGTCGCCTTTGAATTCTGAAATCACTGGTGGCTCAAACTCTGAGCTCACATTCCGCCTTGAGGCCTCTGGCCGCCTCTGAACTTTGAAATCTTGAGTCGCCTCCGAACTCTGGAATTCCTTCTTACCTAAAAAAACTAAAAAAAATCCCTGCCTACCTTCCAAAAACCGAACCCCCACACCCTGTGTCCAGGGACTCTATCTTCGTCCCCCCCGAGAGGTGAAGCTCTGCCCCGAGGAACCAGGGGACCCCCTCTCAGATCTTGGAATTCCGAAGCCTTCTTTTCTTCCACCTGCAGGGCCGACCCTCTCCTAAAATCAACCCCCCCTAAGCCTAAAATGAACAATTAACTTGGCACCAAGCCACAATCCTCACCAAATCCCAACCCAAAATTCTAATATGGCTAACTCAAATACAAATTACCCTTTAACTAACAATCCCACAACTTCCCCAAGCCTCAACTTTAACACAATGTGCCCTCCAATGTTCAAACTTAACTCTACTCCTAACACAAAAGCTTCACTCTTTTTATATTTTTGATTAATTGGACAATTGTCAAAGTCAAGATTTAATGAATCTTTTGAGACAAAAACACATGTGGGCACCATATTGGGCTCACACCCATATTATCACATCTTAAGGTGTGAGCCCAATATGGTGCTCACATGTGGTGTTAACCTTTAAGTTCTATAAAACTTGAATTTGACATTTCTTCAATTATTCAAAATTATAAAAAAAATGAAGCTTTTGTGTTTAAGTTTAAGATTTAGTTTGAAGTGATGAGCGGGTGTTGTATTGGGATTGGAGTTAGAGGAATTGGTGGGTTGGTTAGTGTGAGCCAACCAAACCGCTTGCGGTTGGGTTAAGGTTCGCACTCTAGTTGAAGGGAAATTATTGGTTTAGAAATTAGACTTAGTTCAAGTTGTTAGTATGAAGAAACATAGAGAAAGGACAGCGTAAAACAGCGTAGGACATGGTCAAACGAATGTAGAACAATGTCAAACGAATGAAGAACAGCGTATGACATCGTCGGATGGAGAACGACGACGAACGGATACGAATGGACGACGACGAATGAAGGAAGGACAGTGAATGACAGCGGAGGTTAGTGCACGACAACGAATGACAGCGGGCGAACGGAGACAAACGGAAGATGATGTCAAGCGGATGAGATTAGGGCGGATGAAGGCCGTTGGTTCTAGGATGGCGAACGAAGACCGTTGGATCTAGGGGTTGGAAAAAAGTGGCTAGGGTTGTGACGGCCGTGGATGCCAACCGTTGGATCTAGGAGTTTAGATCAAGGGTTAGGGTGGTGACGGCCGTGGATGCCAACCATTAGATGTAGGTATGACTTGATCTACGGTGGGAAATGCTTGGGGTTGGAAGGGGGTAGTCCCATGGAGGAGAGCACGGAGGCTCATTCTCACTTCTCACACACTAGGACCTCTCTCATTGGGACCTCTTCCACTAGGACCTCTTGTACTAGGATCTCTCAATAGGACCTCTCTCACATTAGGACTTCTTGCACTAGGATCTCTCAATAGGACCTCTTTCACTTGTTACTTGTGAACTTTCTCTCTCTCTCCCTCCTCTCTATGTAATTAGAGCAAAAAGTTGTAGAAAAATAGGAAGAGGAATGTAGGACAAAGGGGGTTTATGAACCCTATGAGTGTTGAACAAAAGGGTTTTTGAGCCCTATTGAAGAGTTATGTTATTGCCTAAGTTACATTAGCTTTGATATCATGAGTTAGTGGTTGTATAAGTCATTACTTCACCTTTTGTTCCATTAGTTCCAGCCTTGGTCTATGCATTAGTCTCTTGCATTCTAATCTGCATTAATGCCCTGAACTAGTGTCGTACATCACACTCTGCATTCCATTCTGCATTAATCCACTGTTTTAGGCCCTGAACTAGTGTCCTACATCACACTCTGCATTCCATTCTGCATTAATCCCCTGTTTTAGGCCCTGAACTAGTGTCGTACATTACACTCTGCATTCCATTCTGCATTAATCCACTGTTTTAGGCCCTGAACTAGTGTCCTACATCACACTCTACATTCCATTCTGTATTAATCCCCTGTTTTAGGCCCTGAACTAGTGTCCTACATCACACTCTGCATTCCATTCTGCATTAATCCCCTGTTTTAGGCCTTGAACTAGTATCCTACATCACACTCTACATTCCATTCTGCATTAATCCCCTGTTTTAGGCCCTAAACTAGTGTCCTACATCACACTCTTCATTCCATTCTGCATTAATCCCCTGTTTTAGGCCCTGAACTAGTGTCCTACATCACACTCTGCATTAATCCCCTGTTTTAAACCCTGAACTAGTGTTCTACATCAAACTATGCATTCTACTCTCCTTTGATCCCCTGTTTTAGGCCCTAACTTAGTGTTCTGCACCAACCTCTACATTTTATTCTGCATTAACCCCATGTTTTAATCCTGAACCAGTGTCCTACATTAAACCATGCATTTTACTCTCCGTTGACCCCCTGTTTGGGCCCTGAACTAGTGTTCTGCATTGAACCCGGTATCATGTTCTGCATTTAACTTTGCATTATCCTCTGCATAACACTCTATGTTGGTGTTCTACATGAACGTTCTGCATTTTAAGAATTAGAAAGTCATTGCTTGGAAGACACTAGAATAGTACACCCACCCGGCCAACTTGTGGGAGTGTTACTCGCTCGGAGTGGCGATCGTCGCCACAGGGTTTCCGAAGCTAAGGGGTTAGCAAGGACATGTGAGCCATGGACCTCCACTTGGACTACAGACGCAAAGGGGTGGGGGTTTATGGTTGACATAAGGCAAGCATTTTTCCAATCTCATCATCTTCCTCCTTGGTCATTAGACTATCCAATGCCCTTACCATCACTGTTTTATCTGTCATTTGTTTTTTCCTCTTTATCACATCGATGATGAGCTCATGAATCCATTTTTTGGCAATACCAAGAGCTTCTCTCAAGATAAATACAATCTTTGCATCCAAAATTTTTTTCTCCAAAACCCTTCATATCAACTAAGGATTCAATATCAGATTGGAGTTTATAGGCCGGTGCCTTACTCTTTTCCTTGGTGTTGCCTTCCTTGTCCTTGTCCTTGTCCTTGTTATTGTTCATCCTCTCCTCCCACTTCTCCTTTGGTAGTGGAACATCAACTTATGGATATGAAGTAGATTTAAATCTTACTTCTTTTATTTGCCTTGTATTGTTTGATGGTCCTTTCTCAAGAGCAATTTTCTGCCACTTGGAGTCTTTTTCTTGTTAGATGGCTCGTTCGCGTTTTATTTTATTTTAGTCATGCCCTTCTTGACCTCCACCGATGCATCACATGGTTCTTTCTCTTCATGCTCACCCATCAAATATGACCTGATGGTAGTTGCATCAACTGGATTATCCCACCTAGTCAATCTCCTTATAGTTTCTGCTCCCCTTACCATCAGTTCTCTAGAAACATGCATAGAGGTTCCCACCTTGTGCTCAGTCTCAATAGTATAGGTCTCAACCTCCTTACCACGTGATTAATTGTTCTTCCCCAATTTATCATCCATCAATTTCTTCATGCCACCTCTCCTAAAATTAGCATCAAGAGGTTCATCTGTTGCAACATCTCTGATTCTGCCTTCTTTAAGGGAAATAATGCCACTCTTCATGACATCAGCATATGACCCACAATCACCTCGTTTGTGATTTGAATCATCACACCAAATACACCTCATCACAAATCCCTTTGGTCCTTCAGTGGGTCATGAAGTGTATGACTATGTGTTTTTCATCAAAACACCCATCTTTACCTTCAACTCTCTCATGCCCCTCATCAACTCCTCAAGGGTTCCTTCATCTAAGGTCTTACCATTTGAAAAGGTTCATGGACTAGAGGATGGCAAATTTGTTGCAGGAGCCTTCACATCAATTTTTGATGTTGGTTCCATTCTCCCCCCTAATCCTCTAGTCTTTACACGTTGTTGTTTGGCCACAAGAATCATTGTCTCCTCTACCCTCTTCAAATCATTTGTAAAACCACCTTCAGTGGTTCTATCTCCAAGAAGCAAGAAAAACCTGTCATGTAGTGCATTATCAGCTGCCTATAAAAACACCTTTGTCTTTCTTGTATTAAAAAGGCGCCTCTCTACCAACGACAACTGATTATATTTCTTTTCAAATTCTCGCAACAACTCATTTGGACCCATATCATTCCCCGGTTGTTGTTCCACCCAATTAAGAAAAATTTCTTCGTCATTATCTCCGTATCTTTATCAAAATATTCATCTCTTAATTTCTCATTAAATATAGCCGATGATATCACGTTGGCATTTTTCTAAATTTCTTCACGAATTTCGGGAACCACAACCAAATCAAAAGTTTGCATCATACGATCTTCTTGCACTTGATGCATCTCCATTTCACAAACATATATATGTGAGTCCTCAAAGTCTTACTACGTGTTAGAAATATTATAAATATAAGATTGTGATGGATTTTGAAATAATTGATAGCCAAAAAAAATTTAATATTAGTTCAGTATTTAGCAATGGCAATACCAATGGGATGTTTACTATTGATATCTTAATCAAGTATATTTACATTTATTAGTTAGTTTGAGTTGTTAGTAGATAAACATTATTAGTAGGTAAGATCTTAAAATCAATCTCGTGTTTATAAACATGGTAGTTGGTTAGAAAGCGAAATGAAGGGGTATAATGAGACCAAGACCTTACAAAGCGAATATAAAGCGTGGGAGGATAATGGACGTCATGCAAATGGTGGCATTTGATTGGCTGGTCTAATATGGCCTTATCAATTTTACATTTGGCTCTCCATCTCGAACCTCTTCCTCATCCTTGGCCATTCCCTCAAGGTCTCTCTCTTCTTGGTTTTTCCCATCTAAGTTGTTCCTCCGTGTTCTTCCTAGTGTGGTGTATTAAGACATTGATTTTATTTTAGAAACTTTGTGAGAATGTTTATGATGGAAGCTTTACAAGAAGCTAAGGCTTGTCCAATTTGGAATTGGTATATGGAAGCTATGTTTGTTTGAATGAAGGGATGTCAACTGCCATCCAAGTTGCAAGCACCACTGTGAGCCTTAAAATTACCCCCGACGGCAATTTGGCTTACAATTGAGGTGTTTTAGCAAAATCATTAGATTAGTAACATAAAAATTTGGCAAAAAATCATTTAGATTAAGGTAGGTTAGAAAGAAAGACCCTACAAGGTTAGCTAGGGATGTTTTACCCTCGGGGTAAGAACCTTGGGTAAATAGGCAATTAGAAACCGAAGGATAAAAGGGAAATATTTTTTACCTGAATTAAAAATGTTAAGGTAGTAGGCTAGTAAGTAGGTAGGCTAGGTTGGGATCAACCAATTCAAACAAGCAAAAGTCAAGCGGCGGCAAAAAAAAATTCGGAAGCGGCCAAGGAAGGAAAAAGAGGTGACAACTACGAGCGTAAGGGATCCTGCCAACTAAGGCAAGGAGGTCATGTTGCTACCCTTGTCAACCCAAAATGAAATTTAAACCGAAATAGCAAAGCCTTTCTAAGGGCTTGGGGCAAGTGAGGTACGAGGTGGCGTTTCCCCCCTCATTTACCACCGAGGGGCTCGGTTCGCACCGTTCAAGGAAAGGGACCCCTCGGTTGAACGGAAGGGAGAAGGGATCCAACCCTTCATTGAAGGGTGATAAAAATCCCCTTTTCTTTTTGCAAAATGGCTTCATCTTTTTATTTTAGTATGGCGAAGCCCTCGCGAATTCTAGTTAGAAATCTCTCTCTCTCCTTCCAATTCATAGGACAAAGTCCTTTTCAATTCTACTTAGGAGAAATATCTCAAATTCTTCATTCATTATAGACATAAAGTAGAATTATTATAATTAGAACTCTTGAGAGAAGGTAGTATATTTTTTAATACACCCCTAAGTAGCCGTGTCAATTCCAATCAAGTGTAGTGGACTTAGAAATTACAATTTATCCCTCATATTTAGAATGAATCTAGCCCTTATTGTTAGCTTTTTTAAAAACCTAAGTTTGTTAGAATCGGAGTTAGTAAATAAAAATTATGAATGTTTGAGTGAAGATGTCTCAGCTGCCTCTAAAATTACAAGAGCTGACTTTGAAGGCTCATATATCTAAAAGAAGAAATATGCAGTGATTTTGATATTTGTCATAGATCTTGTTGTTAGCTTTCAAGATTACTGAAAATTATTCCAATCGAAGCTTGTGAGCAAAAGTTGTGGCCATTTAAGTGAAGGGGTGTCTGTTGCCTTAGGAGTAGGGGTTCCGCTCCGGCACCCGGTTGGGAGGCCCCATGAGTGTTCACCCATGGGAGACTCCGGCACCCGGTTGGGAGGCCCCACGAGTGTTTACCCGTGGGAGACTCCGGCACCCGGTTGGGAGCCCCCACGAGTGTTCACCCGTGGGAGACTCTGGCACCCGGTTGGGAGCCCCCACTAGTGTTCACCCGTGGGAGTTTATGATTTATATTTCAATTCTCCTTACATATTTTGCATATATGTGGTTATAAGTTATTTTCTCATGCCTCTTCCATTATATTTCTATTGACTATGAGCAATCTAATGTTCTACCTTCTACACTCTCACCTTGCAAGTAGTTAAAGGCTTTTAAATTCATTGTCCTTGTTAATGTTTAATGCCACGCATAGCATTTGCGAAGAATCTCATACACCATTCCCGTACCAAACACATCGATGTACAACATTACTTTATTAGAGAGAAACTAGAAAACCAAGAGATATGTTTGGAGTATTGTCCAGCAGAGGACATAATAGTGGACGTGCTAACCAAACCACTTACAAAGGATACACCAACCATCGCCAAGCCAAGATGGAAGACAACCGGTAAGCTTTTTACCCTACACCCTTCAATTTAGGGACAGAGGGAGCGTGACAAAGGTAAATTCTAAATCCAACCCAACTATCCATGTAAGGCTAGGGGGGCATCATCCACCTAGCCGCTGAGAGGGGATTCCAACTCCCATGTGTGCGGAGTCCCTCGGTTAAGTGTTGTGGTAGTAGCTTTCATTTATAGCTCGTTCGTATGTGGTGAAGCCGGGTTAATCACCGGCATGACCACTCTGTGTGTTTGTAGGTAGTAGGGTGGGAGTAATGACCCACGAAACTACCATCAAGTTGTTGGCCCCAAGGGTTGGAGGTGATGGCCCCAACCCTTGAAGATTGTACAATAGGTTGAACACACAAGTTGCTTTATTCTCCGGTCACATTAAGTTGAATTTTCGTGGTCAAACCGTGTTAAACTAATTAATAACCAACAAAATTCGTACAACCTCTGTGGACAAAAACCAACCGGAAACTTAACTCGGAGGATTGATACTACCCTTCCGGCGGCAAAGATCGGAAGGTGTAAGTATCAATCAACCTTTAAGAGACCCGCACAGGGCCTTGAAGGGTTCGGGTTAGGGTGTGCACCAAACAAGTAGGTGGTAATGTCATAATTTATAAACTTAGTAACCTAGACTTTGTTCAATCAACCATAACTAAGAATGAAGGTTGAGAAGGTGGGACTTAATCAAGGTCCCCCCTTTAAAAAATTTAAATCATAAGAAATAAGGAATTAAGTGTGGCCAATGTAAAAGGTAAGGGTATTTTATTCATTAGGGTTAGGTTGTCTTGATTCCAAGGGTTGTGCGTCTGTACGTAGACTATGATAGATTAGGCATTAGGTTAGAGAAATTGATAATTACCTTAGGTACTTATAATCTAGGTACAACCTACCGAAAGGATACGATGCGATTATCAAATCCCTCCACAAAACCAAAACTTTCATTAAATATTATGATACCCGGGTTTGGCTGGGCACCTGCCAAAGCAGGCCACCCTCATTGAAGGGCTTGTGCAGTACTTTTAGGCTCCCTCGGAGGGAGGTACCCAAAAGCACCACAACCACCTTTCCAACGCCATATCTCTTGGAGTATTCAAAAAAATTATCCAAAATTTTGAATGACTAAAAATTATGTTTTAAGCTCTTTGGATTGGTAAGGCACCTCAATTTGAAGCTTATATGTAGGAGTTATGCTCATTTGAATAAAGGATGTTAGCTGCCATCCAAATTAAAAGTGTTGACTTCTTAAGAACATATTTATTTTATTTCTTATGCAATTTTATTGAAACTTTTAGGAATTGAAGAACTTGTTGTTAGCTCTCTAGAAGATCAAAGATCATTCAAATTGGAGTTTATATGTAGGAGTTATGCTCATTTGAATAAAAGGATGTCAGCTGCCATCCAAATTGAGGATGCCTACTTCAAAAGGTCATATTTCTTAGAGTTTTTGGACGTTTTTATTAAGCTTTGGTATGAATATAATCCTTGTTGTTATCTCTTCAAAAATTTATTAAAAAAATTAAATTCCGATTTGGTTTGTAGTCGTGACATGTGTTTTAGTGAAGAGGTATTGATGCATTGAGTTGTTATAGTTGTAGTTAAACAAATTTCCTAGTTTATGGTTCATTATATGCATGATATTCAATTTTTTCCGAGTTATCTTTTTATTTATTGTATACACCCTTATATTTATCTTAGACGGATAAATGATTATCAAATGGATGCGTGATCATTAGGATGAAAGTATATAATTTAGATGAAACTTAGGATTTGAATAGAAACTTAATAATATCTTTAATCTTAATCATTGGCCTTAAATCTAATTATCAACTCTAATCCTAATCTTAATCGTTGGCCTTAAATATAACTATCAACCCTAATCCTAGACCTAATTATAAGACTAATTTTTATTTACACTTAAGTTAAAACCTAAGTTAAGTTTATACCAAATTTAAATATAATTCTTTGTTAGTTATCTATTGCTTAGAAGGCACAATAGACACATGAATAATTCTTAATTAGTACAATCATATTATTTCTTAATCATCTTTTCTGTTATTTATTTTAAACATACACATCTTTTGTTAGGCCCTCACTCTAGAGCCTGTAAATGCAACCTAAAATCTTTGCTAGCTCTGATATAAGGGAAAATTAATTGGTTGAGATATTTTGGTGCATCCGCCGGGAATGAAGGTGTTTCTAATTTGAGTTGGTATTGTTCTCTCCAGTTATTAACATTTTCTTATATAAGATTCTAATATTTGATTTTATTTTTAAGTGTGGATTATATATGAGTTACCTTAGTCTAAACTTGTTTTAGATATATATATTGGTTATAATGTTAAATGCCACCTAGAAAGTTGAATTAAAATTAAATAATCCAAATTTAAGTAGAGTTTTACGAAATCGAGTTGTGAAAGGCACACAATTAGATAAAAAACTTAGTGTAATAGAGGAAAGTCCAAATAAGGTTACCATGAATATTCATGAAAACCCGGATCCTATTTCACCTAATCCATCTGAAGAACCTAAGGTGGATCCATGATGTTACCTCGAGGTTTACCCATCGTTGTACCTGAAGGGTTGGCGGTGTTGCAAATGCCAACTAATCTTTCACGATTCATTGGATTGCGTGATGAAGACCCTGCTGCATACATTAAGAGGTTTGAGGAGCATCTCATTCCTAATCTTATGGTGGATACCCGTTACTATTTGATATAGTTTCCTACAACCTTGAGTGGGTTTACATATTCTTGGTATTGAACTAATGGTGCAAATACATTTACGACTTGGGTTTAGATTTGAGCGATTTTCTTACGATATTATCGGCCAGAAACTGGACAACAACAAGCATTGGCTGCATTGAATCAATTTCGACAAGATCCTATTGAAGATATTTCATCTTATGTTCGTTGATTCTGCACACTTTGTGATATGTGGGTTGGAAATTTGCTTAATGGTGATACTATCAAATGGTATTTCATTTGTGATTTTGACAAGGTTTCCACGATTGAAAACATCATTTCTAGGCAACCAGAGACACTAGAGAAAGCTTTTGGAGTTGCTTTAGAGATCGAGTTGATCCAATAGAAAAATGAGAGAATGGTAAGATGTGCCCAAAAATCCATTTCTTCTTATATATTTATTTATCATCGTCATGAGGATCCAACTCAATATGAACGTGGTCTCGGTAATCAATATACGGGCAATTCAAACATGACAAATGTTCACCTTACACCATTGGCTATTCAAAACTCTCCTTCTCTTATAACATACCACTATGGTATAGATCAATTGCGCTCTGATGTGAAACATATGCAAGATGGACTAAAGAACGAGATGATGCGGACAATGAAGGCGCTCACGGACCAAGAGACTAATTTGCTTAGAGAAAATGTACAAGCACCTCCGATGCATCATGAATCAGAGACTCATATCTTAGGAATGGTTTGCACCAATTGTGGGATTTCTGGACACACAAACCAGTTTTATCTCCAACAAAAACAACATGCACCACCATATCACCTACCTCATGTAGGAGCCAATTCTAATCCCAGGCCTCGATATCCATATCATGATTTGTGTAGAGGTCGTCATCCTCTTGGAGAATGTTGAGTTGAAAAAAATATCCGATGTGGTAATTGTAAAGGGTTCCATCCCACTAACCGTTGTCGTGCACCTAATAAGGTTATTTCTTTACAGCCACCACCTGGAAACTACCAGCAACAAGCCCAAGTCAACCTACGGAATGCTCGCAATAGAGATCTAGGGTCTTCTTTTGGACCTCCTAATCTCTACTATGATCATCAAAATAACCGCCAAACCCATAATTTCCCTGCAGCTCTCCAAACTGTCCAAGATGTGATTCCATTGTCCAATGGTACTAACACCTAAGATATTCGGTATTTTAATGGTTTTCCTTCTTCAATTCAAGGATATGGTTCTAACCAACATCTGAACATGATAGGGTTCACTACACTAAATAGTATATTTAGTATTAGATTACATTCGGAGTTACTTACTCCTATATCTTTTTACTATTAATGTAATTTTTTACCAACGAAGGTTGAATTGGGTTGTTGGACATTATAGAACATTAACATCTTTACGTGGTAAAAAATTACATTAATAGTAAAAAGATATAGGAGTAAGTAACTCCGAATGTAATCTAACACTAAATATACTATTTAGTGTAGTATAGATGAACGTAATGCACCAAAATATTTACAAGTATTAGTGGTCATAAGGGGAGGGGCTCGAACTAGCCCTAAAATTATACATGCACAAGAAGATGTGGTCCTAAAGGAAGATTATGAGAGATCTTCTCACTTCTCTAAACTTAATGACATCCTTAAGGAGGCAACCAAAGAAATATGATTTAAAAAATTCCATTTGAGGAGGTAAAACTTGATGAGGACGAACATCAATTTGTCACAAACTCCCATGTGCACCAAACTTCCAACCGTGGTGGGAGGAACCATTCTAACAAGGTGAGTAATCCATCTATTGCATATGATTTTTGGGAAGATTTAGCTACATTCATCTACAGTCCTAAATCCAAGCGAACTACGATTAAATTCCAACCTAATGGTCTTGAATATACTAACGATTCTCCTCCTGAGCTGTCACCAAAAATCCTCCACCCTTCGATTTCGTCCTAGCCCGAGTGGAAAAGTTTATAATGACATGTAGAGACTTCTCTCTTTGTAACCCAATATATAATTCCAATCTACCCTTGGAATATACACAACTTGATTAACACCACACTATGTAGTTTTACATTCCTTAATGTCGGGCAAGGTTATATCCTTAGCCTTTTCTAATGTCCACCCGGCCGCTTTGGCCACGCATGCCTTCAAAGATATCCCTCTTGTGAATCGAGTCATTGCCGTCGACTCCACACTACTACATGAGTTCTCGCTTATTGATTCCGTGCTATCACATGTCATCGTGGTTGATTCCGTATTGGTACATGACACTTCGCTTGTGGATTCTATGAGCACATAGGCTTTAAATACAAGTATTAAAAAATACTTATATACTTATCCTTGCCCTTCCTTCTCTAAGTTCTTCTTGATGTAAATCTCTATCAATGTCTTCCTACTAAACTTCAGAATAGTATAACTCCCACCCAACTTATGTTCTTCAAGTGAAATTTGGTACACTTGTTAAGTACCTTATCAAAAATCTCCACACCAAATTTTGGCACAAACAGAGTTCATATGCAAAAGTTATGCATGAAATTCTAACTCTAACTACTTAGTATGAATGCTGTGATAAAGCATCCGGTCATTAAAACTCTAATAACTTCCAACTCCTACGTCCAATCAATCTAAAATTTTGACACAAGATAGATATATAAGTTCAAAAGGTAGTGTCAAATTTTGGTATCCATATCTATAACCCTCTAAAAGATACATATTTTCAAACCTTGCTGCTTTGTTCCTAGACACCCTCCCGTTCAACTTTTAATAACTCTTTCATCCCAATGACTGAAGCTCTCAAATTTTTACCACAACTCCCATACTTTATAATAAAAAATCCCTCAAATTTTCATACCCATTGAACATTTTGATCATCCATAATTGACAAATCTCTCACTATAAAGTTCTGCTCAAGTTCATAACTAATAAAACACTACAAGTAATGCACCTAGTACAATCTAGTCACTCTAAATGCCACAAGTTTAAACAAGTTTGAACTCTCTCACTTCAATATGAATCTCAATGCAACAAGTTGAAGTTTACAATCAAACTCCAAATTCCTTAAACCCAATCTACTTCTAACAAGAGGTCAATCCCTCTTCAAGGCTAAATAGCCTTGGCTCTTCTCCTAAGAACTAAGCACACACATGTGCTCCTATCTTGCTTCCCACACACCCACACTTATAACCCGTGGGGTGCTTAAGGAGCACGAAGGAAAGAGAGGATGAGTGAGGGAAGAATGAGGGATTATATAGTGAGTTGAGAGGGAGAGAGGGCATGAGATAAGGATAGGGTGAGAGGATTAGAGCCTCCAATCACAACCCCTTAACCTTCTCCTTCTAAGTAGGGACTCATCCCATTCACAAGGCTCTCGATAAGCCTTCGAAATCTCCTCCTACTTTGTAGGCTCTCATCTAATCTCCTAAGCCTTCCTCCCTCAAATGATCAACAAAGATCCTAATTCAAACATTTAACTAACCTTGGCTTTCTACCTACCACACTTTACCAAGGTATGTCCTCATACTACTTAAATCCACTTCACACAAGCCTAATGCTTCAAACTTAGCTTTCTTCAAGCTCCATTCTTTTTATATTTTTGTGAATAATCATAAATCAACAAAACACTACTTGTAATGTTTTACAAGTGTTAACAACACATGTGGACATCAATTTGGGCTCACATGAGCATGTAAAACCGACACATTTAACCTGTGTTGAGGCAATCATAGATCTTGGACTTATTAAATGCATTGGGCCTGGGTTGTATGATTTTAAGGATGACGGGTCATTTGCACATTGGTTAACATCTCATCTTTACTTAGATGATGAAGGTAATGTACATTTTATTGATGCAATTCCTCTTCCTAATGATTTGCTTGGTGAGGATTCTCTTGATTTAGCAACATTAGTTAATGATATCATTGAGAATGATATTTTTCATCTTGAGAATGATATTTTCTATTTGGAGATTGATGGTACTCAACTAGATGATTGGGATGTCATGTTGAAAGAAGACACCATTTTGTCACTTCCTCCTAATATTCGTAAAACATCCTCTGGCCTTGAGGAAGGTCAGAGGCACCCAACTTTCCTCCAATTTCAACTGACTGATAATATGGTCATATAGATCCTATCCATGTTAAACCATCAGATTACTGGGAAATCCAATTTGATATACCAAATAAGGGGCCTAAGACCATTAAATTGGGTGTTGATTTATCGATGGATGAGTTAGAGGCTTACAAGACATTGTTCATAAAATTTCATGATATATTTGCATGATCATATACTAATTTGAAAGGAATTCCAGTTCATATTGTGCAATACAATATCATGTTTTTACCAGGTACTAAGCCTATTCGACAGAAACAATAGAGGTTGAACCCCCAAATGCAATTGGTTTTGAAAGGCGAACTTGAATGCCTCTTGAATGCATGTTTTATCAAACCTATGAATTTAGTTGATTGGATGTTTCTAATGATTTTGGTATGGAAGAAGAATGACAAATTAAAAATTTGTATTGTGTGAGCCAATCAAACCACTCACGATTTAAATTAAGGCCCATGGTTGTGGTGCTTTTGGGCACCCCCCTCCGAGGGAGCCTAAAAGTACCGCACAAGCCCTTCGGTGAGGGTGGCCTGCCTTAGCAGGTGCCCAAGCCGAACCCGGATGTTATGGTTTTTATGGGTGTTTGGTTTTGTGGAGGGATTTGTTAATCGTGTCGTGTCATTTCGGTAGGTTGTGCCTAGATTAAATAAGTGCTTAAGATAATTATCTATTTTTTTAAGCTAATGCCTAATCTATCCTAGTCTACGCGCAGACGCACCAGCCTTGGAATCAAGGCAACCTAACCCTAATGAATAAAATAACCTTACATTTTACCTTGGCCACCTCTAATTCTTTACTTGTTATGAATTAAATTCTCTAAACGGGGGGACCTTGATTAAATCCCACCTTCTCAATCTTCCTTTTTAGTTTGGGGTTGATTAAACAAAGCCTATATCACTAAGTTCATATATTATGGCATCACCACCTACCTGTTTGGTGCACGCCCTAACCCGAACCTTTCAAGGCCCTGTGCAGGTCTCTTGAAGGTCGATTGACACTTATACCCTCCGATCTTTGCCGCCGGAGGGAGTATTATCAACCTTTCGAGTTAAGTTTCCGGTTGGTTTTTGCCCACGGGGGTTGTACAAATTATGTTGGTTATTAATTAGTTTAAAACAGTTTGACCACGAAACTCAACTTGATGGAACCGGGGAATAGGGCAAGCTGTATGTTCAACATGGTGCACAATCTTCAAGGATTGGGGCCATCACCTCCAACCCTTGGGGCCAACAACATGATAATGGATTCGTGGGCCATTAACCCCACCTTTCCATCAACAACATTCAGAGTGGTCGTGTCGGTGATTAACCCGACTTCACCACATACGAAACTTTCTAATAAATGTAGCTATTACCACAAAACATACTAAGGGGCCCGAAGACAATGGAGTTGGGTACTCCCTTGGCGGTCAAGTGGTCAAGCCACTTGACCTTACGAGATAGGTGAGTGGGGTTAGAGATGCATATCTTAGCCGCGCTCCCTCCAACCCTAAATGGAAGGTTAGGGTTAGTTAATTTACCTCAATTCTCTTCGGTTGATTTGGGCTCGATGTAGGCCGAGCCGCTACTTCCTTCCTTGCTCCACTTTCCGGTCGTTGACCTTGCGTCCTTCTTTGTAACTAGTTTGATAGGAAGCGTACCTTAGTTAACAATAAAAATACAAAGTGTTTTTTTTCACTGTAATTTAGGCCTAAGCATAATATATCTACTTAGTGTACTTAATTATCTTTCCAACGATCTAAAAATCACCTTAATCGGATAAGAAATGCAAAAGTTATAAGGGTTGGAAGTGCGAGGTCGATTCAACCGATCTTTCCAACCCACCTATCTAACTTCTAATTTCAAAAATTCATAGTGAATTCATTACGACTTGGATTTAGGCTTTCCTTATACCATTGGAAAGCTATTAATAAGTTCTAACTAGAAAAATTATGACATCAGCAGGTTAAGCCAATACAAATTCAGCAGACTCCTTGTAACATAGCAGTCAACCAGGAAGTCTTAAACTATGTATCTCGTCTTCAACAATTCCTATCTAATTCAATTCTTACTCAAATCAAACGTTCTATATAGCCATGGAGAGGTATTAAAAGATCTATTTGATAAAATTATGTGATTAACAAGTTAAGCCAAAGTGAATTCAGCAGACCCTCTAAAATACAGCAGTCAACCAAGAATTCTCACACTATGTATCCCGTCTTCAAAAATTCATATCTAATTCAAAGCATGCTCAAATCAAATGTTCTATATAACCATGGAAAAATATTGAAAAGATCTATGTGATAAAAATATGCAATTAACAAGTTGAGCCAAAGTGAATTCAGCAGACCCTCTGTAATGCAGCAGTCAACCAAGAATTCTCAAACTATGTATCCCGTCTTCAAAAATTCATATCTAATTCAAATCATGCTCAAATCAAACGTTCTAAGAAATTTTGGAAAGCTAGACAAAAGTTCTACTTGGAAAAAATATAACTTTTTAGAATTAAAATTTTGATTGGGCTGGCAGGTCTGATCCAGCAGCCGCTACCCACAGGACCACCCGGTTTTTTTGCTCTATCTTTGAAAATCCATAACTAATTGTCATCTTAACCAAATTACAATTGGGAAATGGCTATAGGTAGCTATAGGAAATCTCTCTAAGAGAAAAATGATAAGTATTTTGTTCTAGTTTTTGAACTAAGCCTTCAGGGCATTGGCAGCTGAGGTCTACAATGCCTTCACTTGAAATTCTACAATCCAACCTACCTCTACAAAAGAAAGGAAGAATTTTGTTGGTGTGTTAATAAACACACATTCTAACTAGGAGAGAGAGTAGAGGAGTTTCTCAAGCCTTTCTCTTAGGTCATTGAGAATATATGCTAAAGGATTTTTTCCTAACTACCTTGAAGCAGGGCTTCGCCCAAACATTAGAAGAAGAGAGAGAGCTTTGTCTAACTATATTGATGTAGAGCTTCGCCCGTTAATCAAATTGAGAGGGTTTTGCCTAACTATCTTGAAGTAAGGCTTCGCCCAAATTTTAAAGGAAAGAGGGAGTTTTCAAGGTGGGAGGAGGGGGTTTTTAAATCCTTTCACAAAAAGGTTGGATCCCTCCGCCACCGGTTCCATTTTTCGACCCCTCCCGAAATTTTGGCTCGGGGGTTTTCCCGGTCAAGGTTGCCACCCTGTTGCCGAGGTGGCTCCGACAGGAATCTTCCAAATTCATTCTAATTTTTGATAGCAAGTTGGCAAGGGAGCAAGTGGCCCCCTTGCTATTTTTTCTTCAAAGTCTTCGCGCTAATTTTTTCCTCACGCCGAGCACCTCCACTTGTCTTGCGTGACCCACACTAAGTACTAAACTAACCCTTGCCTAGCTAGCTCTACTAATTTAGTCCTCTTAGCTAGTTGCTTTCACTAACTATGTTTTCCCTGCTAACTAGGTCTTGCCTAGATAGCTATTTTTTCTAACTTAGCTAATTTCTATCTCTAGTTAGTTTTCATTTTTACTAATTCTACCTAAAACTAGATTTTTCCCTTCACGGGTGAAGGTCCGAAGTCCTCGGTAATTTTCCTTCCCCTTTTTGAGATAAATGCTAAATGAACTAATTTTTCCCTTAATTCGCTATCAATCCTAACTTTTAATACCAAAATCCTAACTAAAGTGACCCCACGGAGTGGTGGACCACTCTGGTGGTTCACAACGGTCTACGAAAATGAGAAAGTTAGTTAGTAAGAGTAATCAATATATAGGTGGCTACTAGATTTTAGGATAGCCGCCTGTGGATGCAAGTTGTTTAAAAAACTAGTATTAGGTCTGGACCAACCCGGATTCTAATATGGTTGGTTACATTAACTGGTGCTATTCTAAATTGAGCTGGTGTTAAAGCATGAATAATCTGTAGGCGGATATAGAAAAGAAGTTACTACGTATATGTGCGTAGAACCTTCTTAATTACTTTTTATTTTTTTAGATTTTATTATTTATTCGCGTGAATTAACAAACCGCTCGCGGTTGGGTTAAGATTCGCGGTCTAATTAGAAAGGAAGTTAGTGGTTAGAAATTAAATTGAGGTAAATGAGTTAGTATGAAGAAAATTAGACAAATGACAGCGAAGGACAACGAAAGATAGTAAAAAACAGCGAAGAACAGCGAAGAATAGCGAAGAATAGTGAAGGATAGCGAAGAACATCGAAGGATAGCGGAAAACAACGTACATTAATATCGAATGGATGAAAAACGTAGGACAACGACGAATGGAGGACGGCGACAAATAGAGGATGGCAATGAACGGAGACGAACGGATGATGGTGACAAACGGAGGAGGGCGTCAAGCGTATGAAGTTGGGGCGGATGAAGGCTGTTGGATCTAATAGGTGGCGAATGAAGACCGTTGGATCTAGGGATTTAGAAAAATGTGGCTAGGGTAATGGCAGCCGTTAATGCCAACCGTTGGATCTAGGGGTTTAGAAAAAAAATGGCTATGATAATGGCGGCCGTTGATGCCAACCGTTGGATCTAAGAATTTAAAGGAATGTGGCTAGGTGGTGGCGGCCGTAGATGCCAACCGTTAGATGTAGTTATGGCTAGATCTACAGCCGATAAGATTTTTGTGGTGTGAAGGGATAATTCCACGAAGGAGAGCGTGGAGGCTCACTTTTATTTCTCTCACTTTCGCGGTTAGAACGATTTTTTTCTCTCCCCTCTCTATGCAAAAAATGTAGAAATATAATAATAGAAATGTTAGACAAAAAAATTTATGAACCCTATGATTGTTGAATAAAAATATTTTTGAACCCTATTGAAGAGTTATGTTATTGCCTAGTTGCATTACTTTTGATATCATAAGTTATCGGTTGTGTAAGTGATTACTTCACCTCTTGCTTCATTAGTTTTTGCCTTAGTCTATGCATTAATATTTTGCATTATGTTATATATCAGTCATCTGTATTAATATCCTATATTAGTCTTCTGCATTAGATTTTGTATTAGATTTTGCGTTAATATTCTGCATCAGTCTTTTGCATTAGCCTTCTACATTAGTCTTTTACATTAGCCTTTTACATTAGATTTTATTTACATTAGGCTCTGCCTTAGTTTCTTGCATTAGTCTTATGCATTATGTTCTGCATTAATCCTATGTATTAGGCTCTATATTGGAGTTTTACATTAGCGTTTCGTATTCTAGGATTTAGAAGGTCATTCCTTGGAGGCACTAGAATAATCCACCCATCCGGCCAATCATATGGGATTGTTATTTCGTTTGGAGTAACAATTGTCATCATATTTTTTGTGCGTCTGCCAAGAGTGGGTGCTTTTGAAATTATTGCATGAGCTTGGAATTTGGAGCTTGGAATTGGAGATTGAAGCTTGAAGCATGGAGCTTGGAATCAGAACTTGGAGCTTGGAATTGGAGATTGAAGCTTGGACTGGAGCTTAGACTTGGAGCTTGGTGTTGGAGCTTGGAGTTGGAGCTTGGGGTTTGGGGCTAACAAAGTCGACCTCAAAGTAAGGTGAGTTTCGAACTAAAACTTTTAAGTTTAGGTGGAGGCCCTAGGAGGGAGCGTGGTTAGGCTTGTTGCCTAAAGGTACATACTTAACCCCATTTTTTTTTTATTGTGGTTCAATCAAGGATAAAATCCTAATTTAATGCCAAAGGGGACCTCCAAATCCTAAGATTTTGGTTGGAGCCCTTTGTGTGTATGTAGTAGTTGGTTGTCAAATTTTTAAAACCGTTTTGTGGCAATAAGGTCGAGTTGATGACCGGCGTGATTGTTTTTTGTCATTGGCCCTTGGAATGTTGGCCGTGATGCTCCAACATCTAGTAGTTTGAAAGCAACATGTTGAACATACATGTTGCCTTGAATCCCGTTTATCACGTATTTTGTGGTCTGCCATGTGTAATTAATTAAACAAAACTATGAACAAAAATTAATTGTAATCCCGTGTTGTGCTACAAGCCAAGGTGGATGGGTGATTCCGCCACTTCAATAACCGGCACGAGGTTTTGAAGTGTTCCATCCTTGGGCCGTGCAGCACATCTAGATCAAAGTGGAGGTATTTTGTTTATACGATTAAAATTGTATATAATGGATGTGAGGGAAAAAAATTATTTCCAAAGGATGTGGAGTGATTAGGGGTTGTAAAGGTACTTCTTTACAACCTAAGTTCCTCCTAACCTTGAAGAAGCTAGTTCTTATACTTCATTGTCAATTCTATAGGGGATTAATCATTCATGTGGTTACCATTACAAGTAGATGAAGACTAGGTGAAGAATACATGATTTTCAAATAGTCACGATGTGATCCACTAAATTAAAACGTTTGCAATTCCAATCTCCAACCAATACCTCTAGAAGTCAAATAGAAGTTGAATTAACAAGACAAACGGAACCAAGTATCATTAATTTGCCACCCACTCCACCCACTAATTTGTCACACGTGGCAACCCAAATGGATGCTATGATAGCACCTTGAGGGTTGCCAATAGTCATCCCACCCAACTTGGCACCTCGAACAATGCCAACTCACCTTCCAAAGTTTTTGGGCTTCCCCCATCAAGACCCATCAAACCACATTGAACGTTATATTGAGATATTGATCATGAATGTCATCCCCAAGGATACATATCGTTTAGTGTGGTTCTCCACCACGTTAGAGGGGCCGGCATATGAGTGGGGTTGATGGCATCCTTCGGCGATGCATCTCCTATGAGGAGGTTCCGAACATTTTGGAGGCATGTCATGACAGTACTTGTGGTGGTCACTTTTCTGGCCAACTTATAGGACAGAAGGTCCTACGTGTCGTGTACCTCTCCATAAAGAGTGTCCAAAACACCATGGGCATAAGGGAGAACCCATAGTGACACCCGGGACTTGTGGCGCCATTGGTGAGAGGACCCAAGTCATTCTAGTGTGAATGAAGGCCCCGGGCATTGGAAACGCCTCCCACTCACGGAGACTAGGAGTCATGGGGGTAAGGCCATAAGCTATGCGTAGCTTATGGCGTGCGGATTTGAGAATAGTCAAGAACACCTCAATCAGAGGTGTGACTTAGGAGACATGGCAATTTGAGTGGGGCGTTGTCCCGTGACAACGCCCTGGGACAGTAGTGGCCTGGGAGTGGCTGTCGAGACTGCCAAGGTTTGAACAAGCATAACTTCCTCAATACTTGTCCGAATGGGACAAGTGAGGCATCCATTGGCATCTACGTGAGATGTAGATGATGATGGAATGGTTAAATGTTTGCATCAAAGAGCATACAAAGAAGTTATGGGGTTCTGAAGCTGTTGGGGACTTCCAATCCCAATGGCTAACGATAAATGTCTACTTGGCCCCAAGTCTTGGGAGAGAGACAAAAGGTTTCTTGACGGTGGGGTAGGGGCCCTGCTTAGAGTCCTAGAGGCTTCTATGGGTGAGGTGGTGTGGCGGAACCCACCCGAGGCCGAACTGCACAGCCTCCGCGGGCATTGGCCCAAGGTGGGGGCATAGTTGCCTAGTATGCTTCGGGTTGTTGTAGTGTTGCTCCAGTAGCACGACGATCAACTTAAGATTGGATTTCCATGGATGGAAGTCTACATCTTACCTTTGGTTACCAATTAAGGGGTGAGTTCCGAATGCAAGTGTAAGAGGGTTGGTCCCCCTCCTATGAACTATAAGGTTCACGGTATTACAGAGCTAACCATTCACATGGCGGAATGCGAAGGATTAGCACTCATGACCCATTGCTAGAATTGAATAATGGCCAAAATACTTAAGGGAAGCTAACAAGGGTTACGACACCAACGGCGTCACAAGTCCCGCGTGTTATTCCGAGGTCCCTCTTGTGTCCATGGTGTTTCGAACACTTCTCATAGAGCAGTACGCGACAGTGAGACAACCCTATTTAAGGGACATTAAATTTACATTAAAACATTCACTGTTCTCCGATTTCGATCGTCTTTTCGATCACAGACTTCCGAAGGTCCAAACTCCTTCATTTTTAATTTATTTCATCTTCAACTCCAACTGCTTTCGACCTCGATCAAAATTTGATTTTTCAAAATTTGACATGAATTTATAGGTATTTTCATGAGGTAACTTACAAAATCTCTCATTTATATTTTTTAAATAGTTAGAAATTTTAAAGTGTCATATTTAACTTTTAAGCCACCTTATATTAAATTATAGTAAGAAACCTATATTAGAAGAATTTAAATTTCCTATCCCATAACAATTAAGTTTGTGTTGAAATAATTAGACATTTAAGAGGAATAACTATGTCGCAACTCTCGCTAGCTCCCCTTAATTATGTTGGTTATTTTTTCAACTCTAGTAAAGATTAAGAGCGCTAACCCTTCGCATTTCGCCATGTGAATGGTTAGCTCCCCATACTGCGAACCTTATAGTTCATAGGAGAAGAACCAACCCTCCTACTTTGCTTTCGGGACTCACCCCTTAAGCAGTAACCAAATTTTAGATATGGACTTTCATCCATGAAAGTCCAATCTTATGTTGATCATCGTGTTGTCGGAACAACACTACAACAACCCGAGCCATACTAGGCAACTATGCCCTTACATTGGGCCAATGCCCATGGAGGCCGTGCCGTTCGGCCTAAGATGGATTCCGCTACACCACCTCATCCATATAAGCTTCTACGACTTTAGGCAGGGCCCCTACCCCACCGTCAAGTAACCTTTTGTCTCTCTCCCAACACTTGGGGCCAAGTAGACATTTTCCCTTAGCCGTTGAGGCTGGAAGCCCCTAGCAGCTTCAGAACCCCATAACTTCTTTATATGGTCTCTGCTTCTAACAATTAACCATTCCATCATCATCTACATTCTACGTAGATGCCGATGGACTACTCACTTGCCCCATTTGGGCAAATATTGAAGAAGTTATCTTTGTTCAAAGCTTCGTAGTCCCAGGAGCCACTCCCAGGCCATTGCTGTACAGGGTGTTGTTCCGGGATAGCGCCCCACTCAAATTGCCATATCTCCTAGCTCACACATCTGATTGAGGTGTTCTTGAGCATTCTAGAATTGGCATGTCATAAGCTATGCATAGCTTATGGCCTTACCCTCATGTCTCTTAGTCTCCGTGGGTGGGAGGCGTTTCCAACGCCCGGGGCCCTCACCTACACTAGGATCACTTGGGCCCTCTCACCAACGGCGCCACAAGTCTCGGGTGTCACTCCGGGGTCCCCCTTGTGGCCATGGTGTTTCTGCCATTCCTCATGGAGAGGTACGCGCCAAACTAGGACATTTTTAATCACAAAGACTTTTGAATCTTAGAATAATTTATTTGTGAACTAGAGGTAAGTGCAAACCAACCCTTTGCTTGGAAATCCAAATGATGTTTACTGTACATTATAAAGATGAAGCAGATAAAGGCCGTTGGATTAAGAGGGCGACAAACGAAGACCATTGGATTTAAGAGTTTAGAGAATAATAGCTAAGATGAAATAGGTTGTTGATGCTAACCGTCAGATTTAGATACGGCTAGATCTACAACCGGAAAGGCTCTGTGGTTGGAAGGTGGTGGTCCGCGAAAGTTAGCGTCGGACTTACTTTCATTCTCTCTCTCGGGTAGGACACACTCTCTCCCCCTCTCTCTCTATGTAGATAGAGACACAAAGTTCTTAAAATGCCAGCAAAATGATGTTGAAGGAAATATTTGCATGTAAGCATTTAGTGTAGTACATTGGGATATTTGAGAGGATACTGTTTTTTAATGGACTTTTGGATTCTTAGTTTTTGTGAAAGATATGATCATTTTTTGGATAATTTTGGAGTTATTTTAAATATTTATATGGTTTGAGCATGTAGTACGTGGAAACCCTATACGTCCAAAATCCTATCCACCACGTAATCAAGAACAAAACTCTATTCACCACATGTTCAAGACCAATGAATAGTCCGTGTAATTTTCATTCAGAGCAAACTTTTATGACACATGTGTATAGACTATTCATTGTTATTTTCATTAAGAGCAAAATTTCTTGACAGTGAAAATGATAGTAAATGATTATTGTAGCACATTTAGTGTAGCACATTGGGATACTTGAGGGGATATCGCTATTTAATGAGTTTTTGGATTCTTAGCTTTTGTGAAGGATATTATCATTTTTGGATGATTTTGGAGTTATTGCAAATATTTCCGTGGTTTGAGCATGTGGTACGTGGAAACCCTATACACGTCCAAAATCCTATCCACCACGTAATCAAGACCAAAACTCTATCCACCACATGTTCAAGACCAACGAATAGTCCGTGTAATTTTCATTCAGAGCAAACTTTTATGACACATGACACATGACACATGTGTATAGACTATTCATTGTAATTTTCATTAAGAGCAAAGTTTTATGACAGTAAAAATGATAGTAAATGATTATTGTAGCACATTTAGTGTAGCACATTGGGATACTTGAGGGGATACCGCTATTTAATGGATTTTTGGATTCTTAGCTTTTGTAAAAGATATGATCATTTTTTGGATAATTGTGGAATTATTTCAAATAATTTTGTGGTTTGAACATGTGGCACGTGGAAACCCTATACACGTCCAAAATCCTATCCACCACGTAATCAAGACCAAAACTCTAGTCACCACATGTTCAAGACCAACGAATAGTCCGTGTAATTTTCATTCAGAGCAAACTTTTATGACACATGACACATGACACATGTGTATAGACTATTCATTGTAATTTTCATTAAGAGCAAAGTTTTATGACAGTAAAAATGATAGTAAATGATTATTGTAGCACATTTAGTGTAGCACATTGGGATACTTGAGGGGATACCGCTATTTAATGGATTTTTGGATTCTTAGCTTTTGTAAAAGATATGATCATTTTTTGGATAATTGTGGAATTATTTCAAATAATTTTGTGGTTTGAACATGTGGCACGTGGAAACCCTATACACGTCCAAAATCCTATCCACCACGTAATCAAGACCAAAACTCTATCCACCACATGTTCAAGACCAACGAATAGTCCGTGTAATTTTCATTCAGAGCAAACTTTTATGATACTTGACACGTGACACATGTGTATGGACTATTCATTGTTATTTTCATTAAGAACAAAGTTTCATAACAGTGAAAATGATAGTAAATGATTATTGTAGCACTGTAGCACTGTAGCACATTGGGATACTTGAGGGGATACCGCTATTTAATGGATTTTTGGATTCTTAGCTTTTGTAAAAGATATGATCATTTTTTGGATAATTGTGGAATTATTTCAAATAATTCTGTGGTTTGAACATGTGGTATGTGGAAACCCTATACACGTCCAAAATCCTATCCACCACATAACCAAGACCAAAACTCTAGTCACCACATGTTCAAGACCAACGAATAGTCTGTGTAATTTTCATTCAGAGCAAACTTTTATGACACATGACACGTGACACATGTGTATGGACTATTCATTGTTATTTTCATTAAGAACAAAGTTTCATAACAGTGAAAATGATAGTAAATGATTATTGTAGCACTGTAGCACATTGATATACTTGAGGGGATACCGCTATTTAATGGATTTTTGGATTCTTAGCTTTTGTGAAGGATATTATCATTTTTTGGAGAATTTTGGAGTTATTTCAAATAATTCTATGGTTTGAACATGTGGTACGTGGAAACCCTGTACATGTCCAAATTCCTATCCACCACGTAATCAAGACCAAAACTCTATCCACCACATGTTCAAGACCAACGAATAGTCCGTGTAATTTTCATTCAGAGCAAATTTTTATGACACATGACACGTGGCACATGTGTATGGACTATTCATTGTTATTTTCATTGAGAGCAAAGTTTCATAACAATGAAAATGATAGTAAATGATTATTGTAGCACTGTAGCATATTGGTATACTTGAGGGGATACCGCTATTTAATGGATTTTTGGATTCTTAGCTTTTGTGAAGGATATTATCATTTTTTGGATGAGTTTGGAGTTATTTCAAATATTTCTGTGGTTTGAGCATGTGGTACATGGAAACCCTATACACATCTAAAATCCTATCCACCACATAATCAAGACCAAAACTTTATTCACTACATGTTCAAGACCAACGAATAGTCCGTGTAATTTTCATTCAGAGCAAAGTTTATGACACATGATACACGACATATGTGTATGGAGTGTTGGTTGGAGTGTTGGCTTGGAGGGTGGCAAAAGGTCATTTATCTAAGTACTATTCCTTGAAAATGTGGCTTAAACCCCAAATTCTATCTACCACTCGGCTACCCCAACCAAGGGTGATTGGTGTGGAAATTGGTGGAAAATAGGTACTTTAAGCCAACCTCCCCTGTTGTAGCAAGTTTTTCGTAGATTCTTGAATGGTTTTACTAGTGTTAGTAATTTAAGAAGATAGTTCACTTTGATAGTTTTCCAATGACACCTTATACGTCCAATTATGAGCTAGAATGAATTAGTTAGGAATTTCCAAAGAGATGCCTAGAAATTGTCGTTGCGGTAGTGTTTAGCCGCAGTCCAACCCTGATATAATTTTTTCCATGGTTTTGGGATTATTTCTTTTGTATTTTTTATGAGTAGTCTTTGTCAATAGCTCTTCAACTGTATATCACATGTCCAATTTGGTTTGATAACGAGGGATACATGAACTTATAATTAAAATTACCGTAGGTCGTAGTAAATTCCTTGAAGTTAAGCCCAGCCATTAATAATTGAATGATGGTGAGGTGAATAGGTTAATTGTCCTTGTATGATCTACTAGATGAATGTACTAGTTATAATGGATGAAATTTAGATGAAATTTAGATGATTTAGGTTGGACAAAGAACGGTTTTGTGATGGACTTAAGATGGACTTAAGATGAACTTAGGGTGGATTGCATGGATGAATAATGGTTGGATGAATGTTATGCATTTGGATGATTATAGGATATAGAGGGTCATTGCTTGGAGGCACTAGAGTAGTCCACCCATCCGGCCAATCTTGTGGGTTATTACTTCAGTTGGAGTAGCAATTGTCACCACACAACCTAAAGTTGGAAATAATATAATGACATGGATGACCATCCTAGGTCCTAATTTCTGGTGCACTCTATCACTATGGACCACTCAATCATATTGGAGTATTTGAATGAACTGTAATAGATTGATTGGCGGTGCCAGACCCTACCAAATGGAATAATACAATAATTTCAACATGCCATGTCACACGCATGTCAAAATAGGAAGCCCTCTACGACAACAATATTTTCAACCAAGCATGTGCAAACTTAAGAGCTTGCTTTTGACTAAAACTCACATATGTCCATTCATTTTGGTGTTCACCTTTGAAACGATGCAATATTCTCTTAACATCCCTTTAATTTTTGTGATTTAGTTCTGGAATTATAGAAAGGCAGAGTTACGTGTGGCCAAAAAAAATTTACATCAACTTGAAGACAAAGCAATACCATAATTCATGCCGGTGCAAAACCTTAGTACATTCTTCTCCTTTCTTCTTCCAATTGGTGGTGTGAACTTTGAATACTCAAATCTCATACTTAAGAACCTATTAAACCATGTGCGCATGTGGTGTAATCAATAATTCATACATGCCACATCATCTATGACATGTCAATTGTAGGGATTTCCAATGCACTTTAACTTGCCTCTATGGATCACCCAAGGCCCCCGGACCAATCATAGTGGGTTGCCAAATATTATTCAAGTGATCTACTTGCATGTTGTCTTTGGACCAAATCATGTGACTTGTGAGGCTTTTGTCATTGGTTGAAGCATGTGCATTATGAAAAGACATGGTTTGGGCTCTCTCTCTCTCGAAACATGGGACCCAAACTTGGAAGTATAATTACATTTTCTAATCAAGACCGGTTTAGACTGTAGTGAAGAAGTGCACCGGTCGGTCCATAATTTTAGCCCAAGATAAAGTTATTTGAGGCAATGGTTGGTATGGCAGACAAGATGGAAAAATGATAAATAAAATGCGTCAAGTTGAAGTTCCCCGGAGGCCAAGTTTCTTGTCCAAGGGTTTGAGGTTGCCCAAGAAACTTGACCTTTGGAGAATCCCCCTAGCAAAAAGTGTTGCCATGTTGGCGGCCATGTCATTTTTTCATCCATGCTTGAAATTCTCCACTGAAGAAGTCTTGGCCATAGTGTAAACCCGGCCAATGAAGAACCCATTTCGTAGCCAATCATATTGCTTTATTCTCCTAAAATTCTTGACCAGTGCACTAATTCATCATAGCCTAAACCAGCCCTTTGTGGGACCCCATGTTGGCCCTTGGGAGGCACCAACGCTTAGCAGTTGTATTGCCATGGTGGGGACACTAATAGGAAGCAGGGTCCTTTCCCACACCAAAAGGACAATGAACTGACATTTTTGAGCAACCACCACACATGTCGCGAGTGGCCTGGAGGTCACAACCACTTTGGAGATGGTGTCACCTTGGATCAATCTCATTTTTTTAATAAACGGGATGTAAAAACCATGTCATGTTACATGTTGGTGCAAATTTTTACCATAATGGTAAATTTGGATTATGGGTAAAATCTTATGGTAAATTTTAGTGGTAACTTTATGAATTCAATATTTATATTTATCTCATTAAAAATCATACATAGGTGGTAGGCTTCCCCTCCTATTGTACCTTTGGTACATGACCACCTACTTAGCTAGGCTAAGGGCAAAGGCCAAGGGATTCGAACCTTGAATCCCATGGTCCCCACTCAGAGGCCTTAGCCACTAACTCATTGCACTACACATGTTAAGTAGAGTGTTCCAAACCTCTCTATATGAGAAGGCTATTGTTTACTATCTACTATTTATTGTCTATTGTCTACGGTTTATTGTCTACTATCTATTGTCTATTGTTTACTGTCTACTATCTATTGTTTACTATTTACTATCTATTTTCTATTGTTTACTATTTAATATTTACTATATCAATGTTTCTATATTGGATGAATGAAAGATGCACTTGTATGCGGTAATTCCCTCTCTCCCACCTTAGTTACTAAGGAAGGTGACTCACATCTAGATCTAGATCTAGAAAATCTATAGAACTAAACAAAGATAGAACTTTCCTTCACAAACATTCAATAATAAATGAAATCTAATGAGTAAGCTTGAATGAGTAGCCAATAATATAACAATTTAGAAAGGGGAAATAGATCATTGTAAGAAGGTCTCTAAACTAAACTAGAAGAGAACATTCCTCCATTTGCATTCAATAATATACATGAAATCTATATCTAATGAATAACTATAATATCTAGATCTATATTAGCTACATGGGAGATAGAACTGGGACATGACTTTGACAGGTACACACCTCACATGTGTTCTTTTTTTCAGTGTCGGATTTAACCAACTTCTGGCCAGAATATACACAAGTGTATAAATATCTGACACATTGGGGTCTGTGTGTCAGGTCGGTGTGTCGTCAAGGCCCTGCTTCCTACTAGTGGGACCCGAACCTGAACATATGTTGCGGTCCCCCAAACATGGTTCACTTTCACTTTAGCCTAAGCTTGAGGGCCCATGAACTGCAAAATTGGATTTCTATTCCTCACAGCCGGCCTTTGGATGGTTTTCAATGACCCTCAGATTCTCAAGGTCACGGCTCTTGGTATGTGTGTAAAAACGGTCCCAAGTTATGCATTTGCCAAATCGTCAAAGTCTTTGAGAGGGTGCATTTTATGATGTTGTATGTGATTCAGAGTTAAGGGCCTCAAGGTTGCCAAGGCCCATAATTGGTTTTTTCTTTATGTATTTTGGGATTGTTAGCAAATGGGATTCATAATTCGAATGAAATCTTCTAGAAATTTATCGATATAAGTGTCATTCGACCCCCATTTGTTTTTCCCCACCAAAATAATATTTCCATGGCCCTGAGACCATATGAAAGTAGCATTATATGTATGATGGTTGGATCATACCTCAAACTTGTTTTTAGTGTCTTGACACATAATGGTCACTTACATAGGGCATATGCTATATCTCACCCTCCACGGAAAAACCAAACTGGTTAAAAATAGCATGCGTCCAAAAGGGCGTCAAGAATGTAGTAAAACAATAAAACTCGATTTCTAACAAAGGAAAAAGTAAACTGGCTAAACATAGCTACGCGTCCAAAAGGGTGTCAAGAATGCAACAACCAATAAAACACGATTTTTAGCAAAGTCAACCCAGCTTCTATTTTTAACCAGCTTGGTTTTTCCGTGGAGGGTGAGATATACACTAATTGCCATAGCTGGTCACATTACTATTTGGTGATATTCCCTTTTCTCGCTTCTCTTTCTAGTAGGTAGTAACCTAGGCACTTGGAGTACAAGGATTGTTTGTATACCCTATGTTGAACTTACAACATGCGTAGTTGTATGGGTGGATCAATAAATGTAATTGCGCATGTGGGATGATTATAACAATATTGAAGTAAGATGTTTGGATTAAATACTTCTTGAAAGATTTATTACGTAAATTAAACATGTAATCATATATTCATGTTTTTCATCAAATTATACTAGTACTAGGACATTTGGACAAAGAACTAAGGTTCACACATCACTCATATAGTTTATACATATTGAAAGTGTATTTACGTATCTGCCCATAAAATTGAGTTAATGGATATGCCAATGTTTTGAAAACAATTTAATTTTTTCTTAAATTTGAGTCACTACCTCCACTAAGGGTTGAGAGCTTGTTGTGTATACTCCCACATCGCCTGACTTATTGTAACTATGTAGACCTAATTTGTGACACTTACCTAAGAATGACCCCTAAATTTTGTTTTCACTTGAATTGAACATCGTTTGAACATGAGAGTCTAGGGTTGTTTTTTTGGACACACCTATAATCAACATTGTAAACTTTATATGTTATCCATAGTGTGTCTAAAACCCCTTTGTTAAGATGTGTTGAAAGCCTCTTGAATTACCAATGAACAATGAAGTGATCAACCATGACAAGTGTCCTAAATTGCTTAAGAGGATTATTCTAGGTGTGAATACTATATTTATAGCCCACAAATAGGTGTTCATTTGATGTGCATTTGTGTTGTACCTACAAGTGTATATGTGTGTCCCCAAGTTGGTTCCCTAGGAAGGTGCACATTTTGAGATTGAAATGTCCTTCGCATGTTGAGCCTAAAAGGTGTGTCTCTACAAGAGATGGCATTCCATTATGGTAAATAAGCCCAAAAGAAACACCAATTATAAAGTGGTCTAATCTTCTAAAATTTAGTATCACACCCGGGGGTCGACTCTTCATGCCACGTACGAATTAACATGAGTGTAAGAAGGGGTATTATTTGAGGCATTAGTGTACATAGTATACATACTGGAGAGGAGTTAATTTTCTCTAGTGTGTACATCTAAAATGACAATTAAAAAAATTGATGTAAAGGTAGATATACAAATGGGGGCCCTAAGGTAGAAATTGTTAATAATAGATGTGTTAGTTGTTGAGGTTGCCTCATAGGTCAAGAGGGTCTCTCAACCTCAGACGGTGTAATATGTTGCTTGACCAGTTACATAAACATCGCACCTTAAATATTTAGGTCTAGGACTTATTCTAACTTGTTCATGCGCAATCACGTATGCAATGAATTAATGGAAATCCCAATTTTGAAGGGTGTAGGGAAGTATCATGTTCCATGTATACTTTGAATTCCTCCAAGTTCCACACCATTCCCCAAATTTATAGCACTCTATGTCCAAGACAGTTCCCAACACTTGAATATCAAACTAGACCCTTTAACTTTCATGATATTCAAGGGAATTACAAGGGGTAAGGTCTCCTCTTAGTTAAATGGGTTATCAAATCTCGTTGAATAAACCCCAATATTAGGTGCCTAAGATATTTATAAGCTTATGTTCCCCTAGAAATCTTAGTGATAAGGTTTTGGGTTTCTATGATGAACTAGGTATGTAACTCTCAACTATCTCCCAAGTGTAATGTGAAGGTTAAGTTATTCCTCACCTACCCTACCACTTACATGATCTAGGTTCTAGATCCTCTTATCTCTTAAATACTTAGTCAAAGATTTCCCTTAACTTCTCCTAGGTTATTGTTTATATTTGCAAGTTTGTTCATTTATTTCTAGAATCTAATTTCACGCGACCACAATAAACTCCAACGATGATGCGAAATCTTAGACTTAACTTTGAGTGAGAGGTGATGGTTGATTTGGCCTACTTGATGGCCAAGCATAAATCACCTCCAAACTTTGCTCCTCACTCCAAATGATGGCCTCCACTCATGCTAATTAGATCTTTCACGTAATTCTCCAAGTAGATGCAATTAGTGAATCCAACATCACCTTGGATTATACCCTTAGGTTGTAGCTTACCTTAGCCTTTTTGGTTGAATTCTATGAAAGTGCTTGCAATTTTCTTCAAGTTCAAACTCATAGTTTCTCAATTAATTTGCTCCTCCGTAACTTGGGTTGATCTCCTTGTAAACTTTTAACTTGAACACCCTTGAGTCCTTGGTGAGTTAGAATGCGGGGTTCCCTTTTCTCATAAACTTGAACCGGTGAGTGTGAGCATCCGCCACCTAATCAATTTTAATGCACCACGGGTGCTAATAAAGCAATTAATTGTTAGTACACCACGGGTGCCTATATAATGTTAATGCATCATGGTGCCAAAATCTAAAGTTAGTATTGCGGTGCCAATATAATGTTAATGCACCACAAGTGCCAATCTAAAATTAGTGCATTGTGGGTGCCTATATAATGTTAGAGAGCTAGGATGCTCATGTAAGAATAATCGTGGCAAATGAAGTGTATTAGGGCCCTCAACTTGGCCTTCTTATATATCGTTTAACATCTAGGTATTTTTAATATTCTCAAAATGGTTTTGTAGATGAAAATAGAATTTTATATAATTATATCATGAATTTAAAGTCTTAATTCTATATTTCTGATTCTGGTTTATTTGAAATGCACTTCCTAACTACATACCCCTTGGTATCAAAATTCACCTCGTGGTTGGATTTCCATCTAAGGCTCATCCATCCACCAATTCATCTAATCACATGCTCCTGTAAATAAGGCCTCATGTTCCCAAGATTTTTGTGTTCTCGAGCCTCGGCTCGTTCCCTATGGCCCCTTGCGCATTCCCAAGCCCCCAATATGTTCCCCTACGGCCCCTTGCACGTTCCCGAGGCCCTCGGTCATGGGAACTTCGTCTCGCTAAATCCTCCAAGCTCCATCCCTTATCACAGTTCGGTGACGCTCCCCTCACAACTCTTGCCTTTGTCCTAATACAAGGTGCTTCTACATTACTTTCATCTAATTCATAATATTGTCATATGGTAATAGTCCTTAATGACTTCCTTGTCCATTATTGTTAGGGTTCGCATTTGGGTCATAGGACAAGCTAGAAGCTCTTGAATTGCTCAAGGGTTCCCTTGAGTTTTGCCCTCCGGATTGTGGCTAAGTTATTATGCTCTTGTCTTTGCTTGTTTGATGCAATCATTGAATTACATGCTATGGATGAAAAAAATGTTTAATGACTTTCTCATTAGAAAGTGAACATGGATTTTACATGTAACAAATGCATATTTAATTCATGATTTATATTTTGTATATGTAGTGGAGGCATTTACCATATTACATTGAAAAGCTTAATATAAATACATGAGTCCATTTTCTTGCTTGCCATTAATATGTATACATTCGTTGATCTCTATAAACTTCTTGTATATAGGGGATTTGATTTCATAGTGACCCATGCACGTCATTTAGGTTTTCAATTAAGAGTCCACCCCATGGAGTATCACATCTCTTTATTTTGATACGCAAATCTAGGAGCATCATACATGAGTAACCATTGAAGCAAAATGTAGGTTTTAAGCTAACATACCTCAAAGTGACACACACATGATGGTGAGTCTATGTCTTGTTATAACACCAATTTATTAGATAAAAATAAAAACAAAATTGATCATCATTTTGTCATCATGAAATCTTGGTCCACATGTCTCCCGCTTAAGTTGTGAGACTAGAAAAGGAGGATTCTTTAAACTGGTTGTCGGCGCCCATTTTCTTCAATGGAGTGCTCTTGGGGAGGGTGACATTCCCTTCCACCACTTGAGGACTCTAACTTAACTCATAATTCACCAAGAACTTTCACAACATAAGTCCTCATAAGCTTCTTGGTAATGGGTGACCCTACCTTACTTTGTACCAAATCTACTATACGTGAGGAGCCTTGTTACAACCCATAGCAAGGCAACACATGGATAATATTAGGTGTAGCGTTGATCGTCTTATGAAGGTCATACACTATGATCTATACTCGACACATTTGTGTCTAATGACAATGCGACACGTCAACAAGATCTCAGAGGGTTGACACTATGAACTATCCGTCGTATATCATTGAGCACAATGTGTTAAGATGTCAAATAGGTTGTAATAAACACTTTGTGTTGAAATGTAACCTTCAACCCATGTAGGTATTAGCTATCTAATACATGTCTTCTATTATCATGATAGTTTACGAGTGGGAGGACTACTATAAGAACCTTGAACATTTTTTTTTATCACATTTTGCATTCATATTAATCAAAGAACAATGAAACAAAAGACATAACATTACTCAACTTAGCTATGGCGTTCCGTGCACCATGACTAAGCTGAGTAACGTTCTCGGAGAACTTGAAAGAGAACAAAAGGGAGAAATGCAACAAATGCACCACTTTGTGTGACACTCAAGAGGTCAGCCTCTGTGTGAGACCACACCGAAGCAATCATACCTTTCACCTAGTTACCAATGAATGAACATGACACATAAAGACCTTAAAGTGTGACGCTGTGAGGCCACGCGATTCTTCAGTACAAAATCCAGTAGATACTACAACTAAGTTTTGTCTTGTACTACGACAAGTGTTGCTTGTGTACTCTATATATTGCACCTGAGGCATTGGAAGATGCAACTACTTGCAGTCCTGATTGAGGGCCATATTGTAGAAACAACTTCATCCAGGTTGCATTGCATCCAGGACTAGAATTGCTTCAACAACAAAATGGCTGCAGGTTGTAGTGTGGTAGATTTGATGCGTATATTGATCAGTATCATGATTCTGGCCACACAATTTGTGATTCCTGCACAGGCTGCAACCGAAACCGGAGTTCAAAATGTCACCTCCACCTCTGACCAGCTGCCCGAAACCGGAGTTCAAAATGTCACCTCCACCTCTGACCAGCTGCCCAAAGTCCAACGAAGCTTGTTTCCAAAGGACTTTGTGTTTGGGACTTCGAGCTCTGCATACCAGGTGGACTCTCATTTCCATTTTGTGTTAATATAGACACGCACAATTCAAATTTTTAATCTACTACTTAGATGTGCTCACCAATGTTCATTGAACTTGCAGCTGTGAATAAATGATTATGAGCAACGCTCTTATTTACCCTTTATTGTTGCAACGTCTATTTATTTATCATTTCCCAATGTTAGGGACGGACATTTTAATCGGAGGGTGGGTACTTGATCCCAGGCTGCTTTAGAATTCCTGGGTGAGAATGCAATTTGTTGGAGTGTTGTGGAATATTTTAGTGGTTTTTTTGCAGCTGGATTGTGATGAGTATTGTAAGAACAAGAGTGAGTTCTTTTTGTGAAAACACAAAAAAAAAAAAACCGACAACCCTTGATCTAAGCTCGATTTAGAGAGCTGAGATGCACACATCTTAGTTTCGAGTTTCATAATGTGGGATGAATGGAATGATTTGTTGCAAACTGTTACATGGCTTGCGCTGCAGGTTGAAGGAGCAGCTACCGAAGGTGGCAAAGGTTACAGTATTTGGGACACCTACAGTTACACAGAAGGTGATTTGTACAAGGATATTTTGATCTCTTGAGAATGCCATACGAGTATGTTTGAATCTCAAATTTGTTGCAAGTATTTGGCCTGGAAATGTAAAGGTGATGATAAATACAGAATAGTCAACAAGTCGAGTTAGTTGTGCATCAGAACTAATTGACTCAGAATATTTTTGCCTTCAAACCCGCAGGGAAGATTAAAGACAAGACCACTGGAGACACCGCTATTGACCAGTATCACCGTTTTCGGGTATTTGCATGAATTGAGTTTCATGAGCATATTTTCTTTTCATCATAAAATTCTATTTGACATAAAAGTGCAAAGAAGTATGGGAGATTTTTATGTACACAATTTTCTTAAGTGCTATGAATTTTACGTTTCTCAATTTACGCTATTTGATGACAATTTGTGAACGGAATGTTAATTTTGTGCAGGAGGACATCTGGTTGATGAAAGTTTTGGGCATGGATGCATACCGCTTCTCAATTGCATGGTCCCGCATCCTCCCAAGTATGTGAATAATCATAAATGATTCTCTTGGTTAGTGCAATCGCAAGGATAAAATCAACAATATAAAAAGCAGCATACCTCATTTAATCCAAGCTTTCGTTAACATTGAATTGCTGAGGAGTCCACTTGTCATGTGTATGCCAGACGGTACTGGAACAGTGAACATGGAAGGTGTGAATTACTACAATTCGCTAATCGATGCTCTTCTAGAACATGGTATGATTTCTTTCTACATCTTACATCATGGGCCAATATGCTTGTATCATAAAAATGTGCACATACGATCTAATAAGTGTAATTATTTGCAGTAGCCTACAATGATTATTATATACATGTAGTCATCATGCCAAGCGCCTTTTGTTGTATCGTCTATTTTCGATTGGATATGAGGAGACATATGTCATCCATATGTCATGGCATGACCGTTATCTTTGATAATGGACACATGTCGCCTTGTCATTTAGTTGTAGTAGGCACCCAATACCTACTTTATCACTAACATGCCTAAGTAGGTTGAATGCCTACTACAATCAATGGCAAGGCTCTTCACATCCATTATCTAGTTCATACTATCATGTCAATGCCCTAATGACAATATAGACTGACCATATATAATGATCATCATACATATGTGGTCATTGTGCCAAACAATGTTGGTGACATGTCTATTTTTGATTGGGTATGAGGAGGCATATTTCTACTAGTAATTGATGACCTTGTCATGGCTTGACCACTATTTTGGTAATGGACATGTGTCGTTGTGTCATTGGTTGTAAGCATGCACCTAATACCTACTTTGTAGCTAAATTTGCATCTCGGTAGGTTGAATGCCTACTATAGTTTGTGGCAAGGCTCCTCACATTCAACACCTAGTTCATATTATCTTTTCAATTCCACGGACTCATGAGTCCAAAAACTCTAGATTAAAGATGATTAGATGTGGCAGAATCATATATGATCTCCCTCAAGATGTTTGTGTTCATTTGTGCTGAGTTGTTGTGAATCAGATATCCAACCATATGTGACTCTATTTCATTGGGATGTACCGCAAACACTCGAAGATTCACTCGGAGGTTGGCTCAATGCAACAATTGTGTAAGTCTTTTTGCTCCAATTTAAACATGATGTTTCCAAGTTGATTAATCCTCCAAGCAAATGAGCCATGACTAGCACAAGTGATGATCATGCCAGGGGGGGGAGGGGGTGCCTGGTGTTTCCACTAGAATATGTGGTGTGACAAAATATCGGGTCTCATTTAAGATTTCAAAGTAAAAGTGATAGATTTTCAGTTTAATTTCAGGGTATCAAAGATTCCTTTTTGAAAATAAAACATATAGATTCTAATGATATTCATCAAATATGCTAAATATCCAATGAGCGTGCTTCATAGCCTCCTTCAAAACACCCCATAATCGCACGTGGTCCCTTAAATTGCACATGAGTTTCACCCAACCTGAGGATAGTGCATGCTTATTCTAACGTTGTATGCATTGATTGCAGTGATGCGTATGCGGAATTTGCACGTTTATCATTTCGAATGTATGGTGATCGCGTGAAGCACTGGATCACGTTTAATGAGGTCCATCAATTTGTAGTTCAGGGATATGGCAGCGGAACGTTCGCCCCCGGCCGGTGTTCTTCACGTGAAAATTGCATTGCTGGAAATTCATTGACGGAGCCTTACATAGTTGCACACAATTGTCTAAATGCGCATGCAGAAGCTGTGAGGATTTATCGAAGTGAATTCCAGGTAATCTAATGTTAACACCAGAAATGTTTGCAGAACCCCTTAGTCACAAATAACGTAATTTCATGGAGAGGTCCAAGTTATTCATGAACCTGAACTCATGAATTGCAAAGTATGTTTGAAGTGTGGGGAGTGAATCTCCAATGCTATATCTTACTTGTATTGGTATGATACAGAAGCATCAGCATGGTGTCATAGGAATGTCAGCGGATTCTATGTGGTATGAGCCTCTTCAAGAAGATGATGATAGACATCGCAATGCGTCAAAAAGGGCCATGGAATTTAATCTTGGCTGGTGAGTTTTCAATTTTTTAAATTGTTTTCGGTATCAGGTTATGCTTTATGCTTTTGTGAGCTTTATCAACTTCATTTATACATATCTATACTAAGTTATTCCAAGAATTTTCACTGTGGTGTCACTGTTGTAGGTTTATGGATCCCATTTTCTTTGGGGATTATCCCGAAATAATGCATTTGGTCCTGGGAACACGGTTGCCTCAATTCACAGCTGAAGAAAAGGACCGGATCAAAGGTTCTTGTGATTTTGTAGGATATAACCATTACACATCAAAGTATGCAACAGTCGACGAATCAAGTGCTTCTAATGATAATCGTGTGACCCTGACTCGTAAGTGCATTCCTAACTCCTACTTAACGTAGATGGGTCTTGACTACTAAGGGTGAGTTTCCATGTAGGCCGCTTGCCCACCAGATTCTAGTGTGAATAAGAACAAACCCACCCAACTATAGAGGGAATCTGGCGGGGTAGGGTTCGTATATGGCCACTAGCTACTTCCATCTTCTCAAATCCAAGTCCACCTACTAACCTCCTCCTCCTCCTTAGAATGTTGAAGGATGGAGTTCTAGATCAAAATTGGTTCTCTTGAGTCTTCAACCAGTCTTAATCATTCAGTGACTGGCACTTGTAGGTTAAAGATTCTTTAGTGGGTGCATGGAAGTCTAGTGGCCCATGTCCACGGCCCTCCACATTCTAGTGGGTTGCCAAATTGTGGTTGGGTGGTGGTTTGTGCTTAATTGCATGTGATACCTCTGACCCACTATTATCTAGAATCTAGTGGGTAAGCGGCCTACATAAAAATTCACCCTAAGTGGTTACTTTTTCCCAAATTTCCCATTTCTCCTCGAATATGAGACATGTGGTAAGTACAAGACAGTTAGCAAATCCCAATCGAGGCCATAGCCACTTTCCTCATGATATTTGGAGCTCATATGAATATCTTAGTCAATGTCAAATTGAAGATTATCGTATTTTTACATGGTCACATAGGTCTCCCACAAGTAAGATGAATATTGTATCTAAAATAGTAATCATATTTGTACACACATTTCACATTCTTTTAAACACATGTCCTTTTGGCATCCGTTCTTGGAGCCACATCAAAACCATATACCACTTAAATATAGGTGTCCGATTAAGAAAAGTAACCAAATAAGGGTTGTCTACCTTAGTTGCTAGGGTTTTTATTATTTCCGTAGGGATTCTCACTCAAGTTTCTTCCACATAGAAGGCTATTGCCCCACCTAAGGATGTGATCTAATATTATATGATCGACTTTCTGTTGAAATGTCTCAATGTATTTCCTTTCTATACAAGCGTCCATGTTATGTGTACTGATATGCTATTGGGTGTCTTGATGTGCAGCATATCGAAATGGGACTCTCATTGGCCCTCAGGTGCTTAAAGGCTTCAGATTATGTACTTTAAACATTGCATCGCCTTGTCAAATATCATCAAACCAAAAATGGAAAAGTGTACACAAACAATTTCACTAGTTATTTTAAGTTTTTATCCCCCCCTATGTATGTGATCGCAGGCAGGTTCAGACTGGCTCCATGCGGTGCCCTATGGGATGCGAAAGAGCCTCGCATGGATTCGAGATCGGTATAACAATCCAATGGTTTATATCACAGAAAATGGTAAAAAAAAATCACCTTTCTAACAAGCATCATCTCATCCTGTTACCAATTGCAAATCATAATGATGGTCTTTTCAACTTAAAGAATCAGAGTTGACATGCAGAAATTGTAGGATGTGAAAGTAATTGACTTTGTTGTTGTCTTGGTTGAGCAATCACAAAGGGTCTCCTAATAGTCTTCTTTCGGTTTAACCTAGAATGGTGTTTATTCTAAGTACATAGTTCAATTTCAGTGTGACACGTGTCTTTTTGGTGTTCATTTTTAATTACAAGCCTTGCCACATACCACTCACATATAGGAGTTTAATTATAAAGAGTGACCACATAAGGACTGAATATCTTATATATGATGGGTGCTATGAATCATCGTTCCAGGTTGTGATGAGGAAAACATAGATGACAAGAAATCATTAATAGAGCAACTCAATGACCAAAAGAGGATTGCGTATCACCGCGAGTACCTCCAACAACTCCTCATTGCCATCAGGTACCTACATACACATGACTTCTAACATTACTAAACCTCATGCTTCCTCACCCATACTAAAAAGAAGAAGATCCCATGTTCCATTGGGACCTTGCGCGGCATAAAGGGTTATAGCATTGCGTAATTCCAAACACAAAAATGATCTACTATACCTACAAGCCAAGCTGCAAGCCGTGGGTGCTGCGAAGTTGTAGGTCCACACTTATAGAGTGAATAGTTTTCAGGTTGAGTATTGTTCATTTCATAAGAGTGGCCATAGTGAAAAGAACATTATGCTCCCAACCCCATGGTGCAGCATTGTTGCACCATGCGGCATTACTTCCTGCTGAATAATGGTATGTAGCATTGTTATGGCTAAATTTTCAATTCTGCCCATATTAGGTCTAGTTTTGTGTGGGCTAATTAATGGATACCTTTCTATGTGGATTCATGCAGCGAGGGGTCAAATGTGACAAGTTATTTCGTCTGGTCTTTTGCTGACAACTTCGAGTGGTCCGCGGGATACACCGTCCGATTCGGTATCTATTACGTGGACTACAAAAACAATCTGGCACGATATGCCAAAGCATCTGCACTTTGGTTCCGTGACATGCTGAGCAAGCCGGCACCACATTGTGAAGATGCAACATAAAATCATAGTTTAGTTTTCACATCAAAGAGTTCTCCTTTGATTGAAGCAAATAAATTTCCGTGAATAACCAGAATGATGGTAGCGTTAATGAGAGAGATCTCTAAGCAAAGCGCTCAAATCCATGTGCAAAACATTCCTTCATATTGGAATAAATAAGCATCTTCTGAAATTATGATTTTATGTCTAGAATTTTATGTCTAGAATTTCATGTCTAGAATGCACCCATGAGCATTATCAACATAAACTTATTCCCAATTCATGGACATGGGTTCAATTAGATTTTATTAACCCCTCAAGGCCGAAGCAAACCCTTCCCAATATCGCCTAAAACAATCTAGCCCAATTTAGATGCTTTGTGAAGAAAAATGTTACTTCTTGTGGTAGATCTGATTGAATCAAAGCTTTGTGAAGTTGGGATTGTTCACACAAATTTTTGGCTGTACACGTGTCCAAAATCAGAAGATTATAAAGGAAACGTGACACTGCTATTGTTGGGTAGTGACTGCCCGGACTAAAACGTCCATCTTGGCCTTTAGGAGTGAAGTTTAAGCACATACATGCATGCTAGCATAACAGTGCACTGCACTGCCTTCGATAAACAGGGCCCAAAAGATATTAGATAGGTCAATGCTTTGACATGTACCGACCTCTATCCGATTATTTCATGGACAATATTGAAGCCCTGATGTAGGAACCATGGCAGAGAATAATTCACAACATGGTTAAAAGGATCCATTACAAGGAGCTTTTTGGTTTAGTCACACAAAATGGCATCATGTGACTGTTCAGAGTCTGCTATGCTCCCAGAGCTTTTGCATGGTGTTGAATGTGATCTTCAACAAAAGAAGCAATGAAGAAGTATGAATGGTCATAGCCCGGTTGAAGTCGAAGAATGATGGGCATTCCTGCACTCTTGCAGGCCTTCTCAAAAATTTCTGGAAGAAGCTGCTTTTCAACATAAAACTTGTCTCCATCACCCTGCGAACCAGTCACATTTCCCACATTATCTACTACAGCATGCAATTATTTCAAATAGATACCACCACCCATTTTGTTGTGTTGTCGGCACTGGGATGTATGTGTCAAACATGACTTTAATGACAACAACATGATGAGACGGCTCAGAGAGTCACAAGTTACCTGATCAATGAGGATGGTGCTTTTTGGACCCTCATAATTCTTAAGAAGTAGAGTAGCATCATATTCCTGCAAATGAGAGAAAATTGCACCAGACTACTGTTATTTTTATGACGCCAGTTCCATACAGAAAATAACTTCCAAGATGTAACTGCTTTGCATTCAGGTGATACACAATTGAAGTTATCCTTTTCACTCAATTGGTGTTTTCGCGGAGAGTTGGGTCCCTATAATTTTCGTTGGTTGATTTGCATACAAAATTGTTGTGCATGCTCCTAGGTAGTGGTTGAATTTGAATGAAGAGCAACCTATTCTTCATCCAAACCTCCAACATACCTCCAAGCATGCACCAAAACTTACCAAACATGGAAGGCAGTGTATGCAAAACAACCAACTCCCACCCAAAAGCCATGTTATGTTAGAGGATAGCTCTATCATGTTCACAACGATCATCGTATAAATGAGAGTAAGATGCGTTCTAGGATAGATGGATAGTTGCAGTTTTGTTCTCACCTCCCAAGTGGCTTTGTCCTCTCCCAAATAGCCCTTAAAAGCTTTGTTCCCCCAAGGGCATTCTGTTGGGTTGCAAATAGGTGCAAATGCTGAAACCGACTGCAATGTCACAATTCACAAAGACAATCAATAACTAATTGGGCTAAAACATGTTTGATCCAAACAAACAAGCACCGTCACTGACTTTAAAGACTTTAAAAGGCTGAAAAGATATAGATGAGCACCTTGTACTTGCTAGGATTCTTCAGAAAAAGGGTGAGAGCGCCATGGCCGCCCATTGAGTGACCGAAAATGGAGGCTTTGGAGGTATCCAGCTGAGAAAAGTGGGAGCTTAAGAGAGAAGGCAACTCCTTTGCGACATAGTCATACATGCGCCAGTTCTTCCACTTTCCTTCGGTAGCGTTTAAAAAGAAACCCGCACCTGTTTCATCACTCCAATTTAAGTCCAATTGACAATGCTATAACTCCATCACTACGTGACTCAAGGTCAAATTATTAGTAGTTGTATTATGATGCTATCCTTTAACTCAACGAGACTTTTGTCGGGAGTTAGTCCCCTATGTTCTTCCATTGGCTGTTTTGCATACAATAACAATAGAGTCTTTCCACTTGTGGTGCAAGCTCGGAGGCAGTGTTTGAATTTATGTGAAGAGCAACCTATTTCAGTTCCTTGAGGACCAGACTCATTTTAGCACCTCTTGGCATGCCAAAACGAGTTTGACCCTCGATGAATCAATCAAGAATATTCTTCGTTCAAACCTCCACACTACCTCCAAGCATGCACCGCAAACTTACCGACACATGGAAGGTGTTGTATGCAAAACAACCAACTCCCGACCAAAAGTCATGTTGAGTTACAGGACAACTCTAAATATGATACCAATTTCATCTGCCAGATGGACGTTGCCAGTTGGCTTGTATAAGCTCTGTCTTGGCGATCCTCATGAACATACATGCATACTTCACATGAGCTTCCAAGTGCAATTGCCTTCATCAAGATGAATGTTATCACTGTGAATTTTCTTTTGACCCAGAAAGATGTATGCTACAGTCATGTGTGATCTGAGAAGGTGGTATAAGTTTGTGCTTTAACAGAGGGCTCGACAACTATTGAGTATTAACTTTTGCAAGTCCTACCTGTGCCAAAATCCCAGCAGTCTGATTCCCCTTCCACATTCAATCCTCCTGAGAATAAGCACATGTAGAAATTTAGCATTTCAAGTGAGGAAATATATGAGGATAGTAACAGAAGTCACAAGAACCAAGTTTCACCAACACAGCATGATTATTACCTCCTTTGGAAACCTGAAATGGGTATCCAGATATTAAGTGTCAAAACCATGATGGAACGTGTCAGATAGATCAGTGATCAACAAAAGAGCACTACAGTCAGCAGTTTTGTGTTAAGACACCCCACAACTTCTTTCCTATCATTTAACGATTTAAATATCAGTAGCAACTACAGGCGGTTAGATGATGGTACCACAAACCTCTCACACATTGTCCCACGGAAATATTTAAAATTCAGACCAAATTTTGCAGATGGGAAAACTCACTAGGAGAAGTATCCATGCAAACAAGAGCAATGCCATTGGCAGCTGCTGCCCGCTGTCCACCTGACTTCTGGATGAAATTCTCATCATTGCAGGTGAGACCTGATAACCAATACAGAACCTGTCTGCAACTATGTCAGTGATGAAATTCACAAATAATAGAATCTAATTTGCAGTCTTTGTTCTAACCAAGTCGGAAATTCGTTCAAGAAAGATTGGCTGTGATATGACTCCCTGTTGTAATCTTTTAAATACTTAGAGTTGTCCTGTAACTCAACATGACTTTTGGTCAGGAGTTGGTTGTTTTGCATACAACACCATCTATGTGTCAGTAAGTTTGCGGTGCATGCTTGGAGGTAGTGTGGAGGTTTGAACCAGGAATATTATTGATCGATTCATTGACGGTCAAACTCGTTTTGGAATGCCAAGAGGTGCTAAAATGATTTTGGCCCTCGATGAACCAAAATAGTGTGCTCTTCATTCAATCTCAAACACTAACTCCGAGGATGCACCCCAAGTAGAAAGAAAATTTGATATTGTATGCAAAACAACCAATTGGAAATCAGAGGACCAACTCCAGTCAAAAAGTCCCATAGGGTAAAAGGATAAGTCTATTATGTCATAGAAATGATAAACCTGGTATTGCTTCAGATCCAAAACCCAGGCTCAAATGTATCAACTCTGCATTGGTCCATAAGATTGCAGTACTGCCAGGAAAAAGGATAATATAATCCATGAAACCTAGACCCTTTCGACAGGGTTTTGAGAAAAGTTATGAAAGAAAAGCGTACCGGAACTTTGTCAGAGTCTGCTGCAGGCGGGAAGTAGATGGAGAATGTCATCGAACAGCCCAGAGAGCTGCTTTCATGCTTGTAGCGTCGATTGAAGCCCCCAAACATTTTGGAACTAGTCATCTCTTGAGGAGCCGCTATTTTTTCCATCGCCCTCTCCAGGGAAGATTTAGGAACTCGTCTGTAATATCACAGGGAGACAATTTGATGCAACCCAGAATGAGCTGAAGACAAGGCACATGAGCATTCACAAAAAGAAACAACTTCTTGTAAAAAATTAGAAGGGAAATTGAAAAAATGATGCAAAGGTTTTACTTCGGTTCACATATTAACCATCAACAGACATCACGAAAACATCGCTTCACTAAGAACATCGCCTAATAAGAGGCAAAAAAATGCCAAAGCGCCATGAACACTTGCAAGCATAATCACATTGAAGAAAACAGACTGTTTCTCTCCACCATAGTTGGAGATTTGAGAATTTCGTCTAGAATCACAAGGAGACAATTTGATGAAAGCAAACCAGAATGAGCTGAAGACAAGGGACATGAGCATAGACAAAAAGCAACAACAACAACTCCTCGTAGAAATTAGAAGGGACATTGAAAGAATGATGCACAGGTTTTTGTTAGGTTCATGTGTATGTTGACGAAAAGCAGATATTATCAAAACCTGACTTCACTAAGACCATCAACTAAGACGACGGACCAAAACCAAAGCAATTTGAACACTTGCAATCGTAGTCACATTGCAGAAAACAGAGAGTTTCTGGAATTGTCTGTAATATCACAGGGAGACAATTTGATGTCACGAACCCAGAATGGATTGAAGACAAGGGACATGAGAGCATTCACAAAAATTGGCAACAACAACTCCTCATAGAAAGTAGAAGGGAAAACGTTAGAGTGATGCAAAGGTTTTTGTTAGTTCACATGTTGACCATCAACAAACATCATCAAAACCTCATTGCATTAAGAACACCGACTAAGAGGCACAAAAACCAAAACATCCTGAACACTTGCAACCAAAATCACAGTGCACGAAGCAGAGAATTTCTTTCCACCACAGGAAAATAATGAGAAATTTGTGATGCAAGAAACCTAAAATGAGCTGAAGACAAGGTACATGAACATTCAAAACAAGAAAAAACAACTCCTCGTAGAAATTAGAAGGGAAATCGAAAGAATGATACAGAGGCTTATGCTAGGTTCACATGACCATCAACAGACATCATCAAAACCTCACTTTCTTAAGAACGTAGACTAAGAAGAGGCAAAAAACCAAAGCACCATGAACACTTGTAACCATAATCGCAATGAAGAAAACAAAGGATTTTTTCCCACCATAAATTTGCAACTTTGTTTCAATACCTAGCATGACAAATAAATCATAATAAATAACATAAAATAAAATAAAATAAATGCACCCAACACATTACCTCGGTAAATACCCCTTCAAACCCTTCGCTGCCTCAAGAACTCTAGAGAGCACAAAAGGAACTGAAATGCTAGTGAACTAATCCGACTAGCCCAGTTGCCCTAATCAAAAGAAATCATTATTCCTCAAGAAAATCCTCCACATCCCATAATCCAATCATACAAAAAGTTTTCCACAAGCGATACAAACTCGGAAAACCAACACAAATGTCTCCCAATCTTCCAATCGCCAATGTGACAGAGTCTTACATCTCATTTTCAGATGGACCCAAAATCAATGACGCCCACAAGAGTGACAAGTACATGCATCAGAGGAGTTTGAGCTTATGGGTACTTGTTTCAGCGCATAGCCAGATGATTCTTAGTAAAACTGCACACAAAGCATGCAACCGAAATGAAATCCTTACTATTTTGAGAGCAGAGAAATTGCCCTGTAAATAATTTACCTCTAATTTGATGGCGAAGCTTCGAAATGTGGAGGAGACGGAGCAAAACAATGGGCAGATGGGCGTACTCTCTTGTTTTCTATGCATCTTTGGCAGCCGCAACACTTTCATGCCCTGCCATTTGGCAGGACATGCTTGGTTGGATGAATGTCATCTCATTCTTGTAAATGAATTTTAGCATTCATGAGCAATTCTGGAAACCTTCCCCTGTTAATTTATGCTCATTATAGAGCGTAATATTGCGGGCAGAGAAGGGTAGAGACAGCGGACGCTAAGTTAAAGGGACCCCAACGAGCTCTGTCCAGCATGACAGACGTTGGTGGGGCCCGCCGCCGCCTCTGCCCCGAAACTTTTCACGTCCCTGCCCACGTGGTTCGGGCAACGTTGCCCGCCATCTCTTCCCAAACGCCTCTCTTCCTTGATGTCCGCCACTTCAACAAAATAACAATTGCCTTTTAGCATAATTTCTTCAATACCATGGTGTTGTCCTTCACTGCGATTCAAGACTGCTTGTCCATATAACCCATATTGAGTGCGCTTCATCTTCAAGGTCCAAAATCCAATATATATGTTCACTTCCATTGAGTAAATAAGCAATTGATTGGGATTTCCTTTTCAAAGTGAAACCGTCAATAAAACATGTAATTAACTTGGAAGTCAAAAACATTACAAAAGCCTCATTAGCACTTAGGTTATAATTATTGTGACTTACCATTGAAAGGGGTTTTGTCATTCTAAAATGGAACTAAAATTAATTTTTTATATTTAGTGTGTTTAGTTTAGTTAATACCTTCTACTTTCACAAAAGTATTCATACACATTCCAACTAATTAAGTGTGAATAAATGTAATTAAGTGTAAATTACCATATTAGAAGGTAATTGAGCACAAGGCCTAGGTTTCTACAAGTATTCATAAACATTTGAACTAATTAAGCCCGATTAAGTGCATTTAACCTAATTAAGCGTAATAAATCCTAAACAAGTGTAATCAAGCACATCATTCCTCATATCTGAATAAAAGCATGATTAATTCCAGCAAGTGCATTTATAATCAATTAGGCTTAATTAATTTGGTAAGCATACTTTTTTATTTAATTGGGCTTCAGTAGGAATAATTAGACTTAATAACTTCCAATCGAGCTTAATTAGTTCGAATGTGTATGAATACTTGTAGAAACCTAGGCCTTGTGCTCAATTACCTTCTAATATAGTAATTTACACTTAATTACATTTATTCACACTTAATTAGTTGGAATGTGTATGAATACTTTTGTGAAAGTAGAAGGTATTAACTAAACTAAACACACTAAATATATAAAATTAATTTTAGTTCCATTTTAGAATGACAAAACCCCTTTCAATGGTAAGTCACAATAATTATAACCTAAGTGCTAATGAGGCTTTTGTAATGTTTTTGACTTCCAAGTTAATTACATGTTTTATTGACGGTTTCACTTCGAAAAGGAAATCCCAATCAATTGCTTATTTACTCAATGGAAGTGAACATATATATTGGATTTTGGACCTTGAAGATGAAGCACACTCAATATGGGTTATATGGACAAGCGGCCTTGAATCCTAGTGAAGGACAATAGGCATGAAGGACAATCGCAGTGAAGGACAACACCATGGTATTGAAGAAATTATGCTAAAAGGCAATTGTTATTTTGTTGAAGTGGCGGACATCAAGGAAGAGAGGCGTTTGGGAAGAGATGGCGGGCAACGTTGCCCGAACCACGTGGGCAGGGCCGTGAAAAGTTTTGGGGGGCAGAGGCGGTGGTGGGCCCCACCAACGCCTATCACACCGGACAGAGCTCGTTGGGGTCCCTTTAGCGTCTGCCAGTAGAGACGGATAGTGGATTGTAGCATGTCCTAATTGACCATGCCTATTACGGTATGTATAATGCACACACATCCATAAAGATATCTAGGAAAGGTAAATGCAAGAAAACGTTCAGAGTGGAGTGTAATGTGAAAGCCCTCAAGTAGTATCCTGAAATTCCACATTGTACTCCAATCTAAACATTCTCATATACATAGTTTTTATCAAAGAACATGGAGGGGGGAAAATATTAGTGGATTTTCACTAACGTGAATTTGAGTCAGTTTTCCCTATGATTGATATGAAGTCGTAATGAGCATCATGTAGGGTTTAATGCTTTTCTTTCTAGAGGTGGGATCAAGTGGCAAATTCCCAAAACAAGAATATCAAATCTAAATGAATCCTCACACTCTATATGTAGTTTTGTAGTTTCCCCCAGTCGACCCCCGACTAGAGCGTCATGTTGTCTAGATAAACTCACTCATTGGGAAAGAGAATATGCAACTTAATATTTTATTATTCCTAAAATTATTTTTTAATGCTGAATTGACTTCAAAAATGACATTGGATGCCCTTAATTGGTCTAGTAGGGTCCAATTGGGGTAAATTAGCCCTCAAGCCATAGAAGATTTGTTTTCTCTAAGAGTCCCTTCATCCAGCACGGATGAATTTATCAAGATACCACAAAGTTGAAGCCAATGTCTCCCACACCCTTTAATTTCATCACTTTTAATTATGTAATTTAGCTTGTCTTAAAATGTTATGTGAGATCTATCAGCACACAAAATTTGTTAAATACCTTGATTTGGGAGAAGAAAAAAATTGTGACACCTGCTTACCACAGGGATGTGATATAAGTATGCCCCCTGCAAGTTTGTGGTACTCCCTCCGTCCCAAAATGATTGTCCTACCCGCCGGAGTTTTATGTCCCGGAGTTGGGATGAAAAACTCCGGGGGGTAGGACAATCGTTTTGGGACGGAGGGAGTAATTAGGTTGACAACTCAAGTCTGGTGTCCAAATATCTAAGAATAACAATTCCAGGTCATGAGGCCACACTGCATTGTCACCCCTCCCATTGGAGTAGCTTATATCTTGAAGCTTTACTGGACTTTAGTACACTAAACATTGTATTTAGTGTCACCACTTCTATTTGTCTTGCTCAAAACTGACTGTAAACCGCCCATGTAGTGTCACCAACACTTAAAGTAAACCTAACATTAGTTGTCATCCCTTGCTAAAAAAATTGAACTTTGTAAATTTACAATGTTGCAATTACTGTCACTTACTAAGTGATTTTTCACCAAATTTCAATCATTCATGACAATATAACCATTATAGAAATATTAGTATGCAAAATACACCAAAAGTGGAAGAACTAAACTAAGTTGAGATGACAGTATTTGTAAACTTATTCATAAGATGTGTCATTAGAAAAGATGTCACATTAACATAAAATACCATGTGACAGTAAATATAATATTTAGTGTAGTGATTCTATACGCACACAAACAAAATCCTTTGATTCATTGGTTACAACCAATTACAAACATATATTGGATCGGTTCAAAAGTGAAAGGCCTCACTTCAATTTTTTTTTTAAATTGTCCTGTGTGAAGGAAATAGTTACCAATTTATGGAGATGAAATTCCATCATAGACAAATTAAAAGAATGAAACTTTAGGTTTTCTTCGTTTGTAGTTTGGCAGTGTGTAACTTAGACCCTAGACTATAGAGGACATGCTTTGAATATTAGTTGTTCCCTCCAAAGCATGGCATCAAGCCCCACAATACAACCACTCAGAAATCAACCACCCAACACACCCCCTGCAAACATAACTATACAATATCCACCCCCTTAAATTCAAGCCCCAACAATGCATATACACTGACGGTTCATTCATACCCCCCGATGAACATGGTATAGGCAATACAGCCGGATCGGGTGTTTATTCCCCAGCCAACAACGTTAGGATTGCGGAGAGACTCCCAGGTCTCCAAAACATCCTTAGAGCTAAACTAAACGCCATCCTAATAGCAATCCAAAGTACACAACACCACACGCGAGATTTCCACATCTTTACAGACAGCCTCAATAGTATATATCTGATAAACAATCACATACGACACCCATCATCCCAACACAACCACCCAGACAAACTACTCATAGCCGCCATAGTCAATCACATAACATGGTCCACGCATAAAATCACAATTCAAAAAGTCAGAGCACATACATGCATAATAGGCAACGAAATAGCAGACCAACTAGCAAACGATGGGGCCCTCCTAAACAAACCCACCAATACACCCAAAATACATACGGCACATACTACACCGTTCTGGCTCAATGGGGTACCAACAGGTACCCACACGGGTGCCATACGAAACCTACAAACATACATCAACAAAGAACATAGGAACCAAGAACTGAGATTAGCACGATCCAAATTCACATACATAGACAAATGGACGTCCAATGACCAAATAAACCACAAACTATCCAATCAATTCTGGAAGAACCCCGGGACTACAGATGCCCAAATCACACAAACTCTAAAATTTCGTTATGCCCAATACATGGGTAACCACCGTAAACATATATTTTGGCCCAACTTATACCCAAATCCAAACTGTACATTATGCCCCAATAATACCATAGATACATGGCCGCATCTACTATCTACATGTTCAAACCCACACATAAAGGGCTTACGAATAGCACGCCATAATAAAGCAGTCCACCAAATTGTGCACACGCTCCAATCAAATAAACACACAAGATACTATACACTCGTAAATGCAGGCCACCAAAACTCCAGACCACAAGACAACACAGTCCCACAATGGCTACTCCAATGCACATGCACCACTACACCATGCACATGCCCAGCTAAGCTGAGACCAGACATACTGTGCGTAATAGGTGCTCCCACAGACAACCAACCCCCTTTAAGGCCTACCCCATCACATACCATACAATTCATCGAATTCACCTATTGCCATGACAGATTCCCAAATAATGCACGCAATGAAAAAACCACTAAATACAATACACTCATACATACACTTAGAAGAGCCGGATGGCAAGTTAACCCCCTCATCACCATCACAGCAGGTGTCAGAGGGGCTATCCACGAACAACCAATTAAAGAACTAGAAAACCTAAAAATACCCAAAACCGAGATAAAAACACTCATGAAACATCTGCACCAAATTGCCATCAAATACCTTACATACCTAATACTCAACAAGCGAAAGCTTGACAAGAAACAACCCCCAATAGACCCCCCCTAGACCACCCGTGGACTTCAAATAGATCCTAAGACCCTTGTATACCATGTTAGGCGTTAGTTACTGCACCTCCTCGGAAACTATCGGAGCCCACCTCCCGAGAGGAAGGAAATACTCATACGGTGAAGCTTGGTCAAACATGAACACCGTAGCGAGGAACGGGCTCCCATTCACGTCGGAGTAAAACCCAAACTCCGATGTTTTATTTATTTATTTTATTTCCCTCCTCTGCTCTCATTAACAATGTATAAGGTCTTGACATAAATAGGGCAAGTTCATGTGACCTTGAGGCCACCTAACCTTAACGTATAGTCCATTCACACCAACTGGTGCAGGCCACCAGTGAACTGGTTCTACTAGTATTAGTTACAATATGTGACCCTCTACTAGTAGGAGCCATTTGTTGGTCACCCATGCCAATAAGTGTGGGCAGGTACTAGTTTCAAAATTTTGAAAACATGATGGATAGAGTCATCTCAATCATGACATTAGAAACGAGTTGCTATATCAGCATCATAAATTTCAAAAAAATAGATTTGATAACAATAGGCCGATCTAAATGTAGGCTAGGGAATCAATGTAATTATGCTAACACACCAGTGATATTGCTCAAGCACTTAGAATATCTATTTGCACATGGACCAATATCACACCTTCAACATGGATTCCCAAAAAAACTTGAAACCCAATTTTCACATAGTAGGATGGTTGTGCAAGATATTCCACTAGTACAAAACATGGCTCTTTTGAACGCTTGTTTCGAAAAGAAAAGAAAAAATTAAAAGCCAAAAAGGGTCCATTTGACGCATGCTCGAATTTTAAATTTATGGCTCCAAAGGTAGTCCAAAGGGCGTCATTTGAGCCGTGTGCTAAAGGTCATGTCCCTTTTGACACAAACCAAATTTTATTTAAGCATTAACAAAATCTTTGTTCTAACATGGTAATTTCCATGATAAGTTTCATGCAATAAATTATGTTAGTGATTTCCAAAGGTAAGTTATGGAAAATCTATAATAATATTCTTCCCCATAAAATTATTATTATTAAAGTTAGAAATTATTTAATTATTTAACAATTATATTTTAAAATATAAATAAATAATAAACATCTCTAGCACATTGGTAAGCCCTCCACATCTAAGTTGCCCAAGGTACATAGCCATCTACAAGGTTAGGGTACGGGTGGTGGCCAGGGATTTAAACCTTGGACATCATGGCCCCCACTTGGATATCTTAGCCACTAATCCATTGGACCACACATGTGCAAAGAGAGGGCTTTGAAGCACTCTTATGTATAGGCGTTTTTACCTTGTAATCTAAGAATCTACCAAGTAAAGTACCTCTCATTCATTCAACATAAAAACTTGTTCCTTACAAATTTTTGGAGGATTCATGTCAAATTACTTGGACTAGAATAATTTGGGGTCTTTAAACCTAAATTTGGTGTCTAAATAACTCAAAATAGTAAAATGCATACCGGTTACTATTCAATGCTTCTATGTTGGATGAATGAAAAACATTCTTGTATGCGGTAATTCCCTCTCTCTTACATTAGTAATTACTTAGGAAGGTGATTCACATCTAGATCTAGATCTATAAGATCTCAAAAACTAAACAAAGATAGAGCATTCCTTTAGGGACATTCAATAATCAACATGGAATCTAGTGTGTGAGCTTGAATGTCGGAAGTCAAAAAATATAACAATTTGGAGGAGGGGAATTTATTCACTATAAGAATATCTCTAAATTAAACAAAGAGAGAACATTGTAACATTACTCAACTTTGTGAGTTGTGTTCACGGACCCAACAGTACATTCGAGAATAAAGACTCTGGATGCCAAAATCCCAATGTTTCAAACTAAATTTAAAGTCAAGGCAGCTGAACACAGCTCATCAACTGAGTAATGTTATGATAAGTTCCTTCATATTGTACATTCAATAATATACATGACATCTAGATATTATGAGTAAGCTTGAAAGGAATCTATATCTAATAAGTAGCCAAAAATATAACAAAAACTTCATGGACTTTCCGCATGGCCAACAAAATGCCAAGACAACACCATGGCCCACAAGAATGTGATTATAATCTAGAAGATTAATAACACAAAATTAGTGGTGGCTGAAAAGACAAAATGGCTCCGATGGTGGTCCAAAAGAGCATGGATTTGAATAAGAAAAAATCCGTGTCAAAGCCAAGTATTTGAAAGAGCCTTGTTCTGTGCCAGTGTTCAAAGTCCAGGTCCTCTTATTTTGAGGAGACGAAGGATTGCAGGGTGCTAGCTGATAGACTTATAAGCTCGATTAAAAGAATTCATTATCCATGTTCATGTCATTCCATCATTCAATGCAGATTATTGATCTCAGGTACTTATGGTAGAAAACTTTCTCCATTCTATCTACACTTCAAACCCACATCATCACTTTATAAAGGCACAAGTCTGGAGTCAACAAATGCACTGCTGAAATTATATGCATGTTCATTGTAAGTAAGCAGCTTTATTATATTTACTAGTAGAGCAGTATGCTGTGCACTTGAAAGAATCTGTGCTTTTTCCAAAGTACTAGCTTAGCATCACAGACAACTCTTTAACTGGAGTAATGAATACCACAGTACAGACACACAGAACCATTACTTCAGTCACTACAGATTGCGAAGGATAAACTGAAGATTGAAGACACAAATTCAGTTGAAAACTGCTGTTATTTATAGCATGTTTTTCTACACCAATCCTGTTAACATAGATAGTAAAGTAATTATAAACCACATGTTCTGTCACGAAATGCTTTTGCTTATCCAATCATGTCACCATAGATTGCAAACCATGAACTGACGATTGAAAACACATATTCAGTCAACTAATGCTATAATTAACTTCTTCATATTAGCATGTTTTGATACACCAGTATTTGTCAGCATACACAGATTGCAAAGATTGAAGACACAAATTCAGTCAAAAAATGCAGTAACTTCTTTAGAGCATGTTACTACGCTACACCAGTTCTGTAGGCATACACATGTTGCAAAGCATGAACTGGAGATTGAAGACACAAAATTCAGTCAAAATATGCTGTTATTATCAGCATATCCTGCTACACCCTTACTGTCAGCATACACAAGATTGCAAGCATAAACTGAAGGTTAAGTCACAAACTCAGTCCTAAGAAGTTGTTCTTTACAATATGGTTTGCTACACCATCACTGCGAACGTACACAGATTGCAAAGCATGAATCAAAGATTGAAGACACAAATTCAAACAAAAAAAGCTATTCTTCATAGCATGAACAACTGCAGCTACAACTGTCAGCATACATAGATTGCAAAGCATGAACTGAAGATTCAAGATACAAGTTCAGCTAGAAGTTGCTGCTCTTATTTATAACATGGGCTTTTGCTTGTACAGGCAGCCAACACGATGGCATGGCGTATGGCTCCAGATATAGCCTGAACAACTTTTTTCAGAGAAAAAAGCCCCTAACACGATTCAACATACGCCAAGCTCAAAACACATATACCCAGGAAGAAGAGACGGAGCATATCACAGACAAACTCTTCAACTGGACTATAATACCATACAGACGCACACCAATACAAATTGTCATCTGCATAGATTGCAAAGCATGAACTGAAGATTGAAACCACAAACTCCAACCAAGACTCGCTGAACTTCGTAACTTGAACTTCTGCTACACTACAACTGTCGCCATACACAGATTGCAAAGCATGACCTGAAAATTCAAGATAATAATTCGGTCAGAAGATGCTGCTTACTTTTGTTTATAACATGAATTTTTGCTTGTACAGGCAGCCAACAAGTTGGCATGGCGGATGGCTGCAGCTGCATAGATTGCAATGCATGAATTGAAAATTGAAAACACAAATTCAATCAAAAATTTGCTAAACTCCTGCTACATTACTACAACTATCGCCATACACAGATTGCAAAGCATGACCTGAAGATTCAAGATACAAATTCAGTCAGAAGGTGCCGCTTGCTTTCGTTTATAACATGAACTTTTCGCTTGTACAGGCAGGCAACAAGTTGGCATGGCGCTTGGCTACAGCTGCATGGGTTGCAAAGCATGAGCCGAAGATTGAAAACACAAATTCAACCAAAAATGCTGAACTCCTGCTACACCATTACAACTGTCACCATACACAGGTTGCAAAGCAGCGCCTGAAGATTCAAGATACAAATTCAGTCAGAAGATGCTGCTTGCTTTTGATTAGAATATGAACTTCTGCTTGTACAGGCAGCCAACAAGTTGGCATGGCGCATGACTACAACTGTAGCTCAAGCACCTATAATTTGTGAGGTTAAGCCTCTCGTACAATCATCGAATCTTTATTTCTACATGGATCCAGGAAAGAAGTCGGAGACGGACGGGGTGCACTACATACTTAGCTCAGGAGTGATACACAACGGACAGGGGCTGAGGATGAATCCACTCAGCCCATGTCCCAAGGGTAGGTGGGCTGGACAGGTGATGAGTAGCTGGTAAAGCACTCATCACACCCTACGGAGCCCCAGCTGACGTCTTAGGACGGAGCTCGCACCGGAGTGCCTAGCACCCCGCCCACAAGCCCCAGCCCTAACCCTTGCTTAACTTAGCTCAAGACGGATACCGCCCAACAGAAACCTAATTACATATTGCATGAGCCAGAGAGACAAAGTGCACAACTATCGACATCACCAATAATATTCTTCCCGAACTTCTGGTTTGATCTTCAAAGAGGATGTCCACCGGTGGAGATGAGATCATTCCAGGGACTAGCCCCGTAATCATCCTGGATTTGCCAGACGAGAGCCTCATGACTCTCCTCCCTGCTATTTAATTACTTCGCAGTTTGTTGTACCTCCAAGCCGTCCTCAGCATGTGTAACCTGCATTGCGTGGGAATATACTTGTCAGAGATTTGGCTTTGGCTTCTCAGGCACATCAGATTCAAGATTGCTGTGAAGATTGCTTAGAAAAAGATCATAGCTCTTGGATGCCTAGACTTCACCCAAAGAGTGGAACTCGGGTGCAAAAATCTGTAGCAGTGATTGCATCAATTCTGTAACTGTGCTCAAAACAATAGATCTGTGTTAAACTCAAACCAAGCTATTGGAGGGAAGATCGGTAGACTCAGAAGAAAGGTTGAAGCGTCTGAAATTACCTCAAACAGACAGCGTCAGCAAGTGTTTTCAAGCGAATTGTATGGATATAGCCTACTACCACAGATTCGGGGATGATAACCCTGCCTTTGGTTGTTGAGGTATGCAAGCAATTGGATGGCGTTGCACACGGGTAATCCCAACGTTGGGATTCGTTGCTTGACAGAAAAGAGTGAACACTTGGTACTGGTGTTGGACTAGTCCACCCTCTACGAGATGTGAAGATTGACAACAACTACAACAACCCCAAGATTTTGATGCAGGACAGAAACTTTTGGCACCTAACCCTCCACAGAAGAATTGCAGCGCAGGAATGGACCAGGGAGGCTTGGACAGCACTGAAGAGATGCAAGGGAGCACAGCTGCAATGTGAGCTACACCATAGCCACGAGGGCTATTGACAAGAGCCAGATTGTCTGCCAAAGACGAAACTATAATGACTAAGTACTACAAGATGCAGACCGTAGTGTTGCATAAGAAGTGAATCTTAGAGAGGTTTGGACACCGAAGACTACTACTTAGGCTAACCTTGAGAAGAATGAAACCTTGTGACCTTGAGAAGAATGACACACACACGAAGTGCCTGGAAACACTGGACAGTCCGCTAGGCTAGGTCAAATTTCACCCCCAAAAAAAACCAAAAAAGGCAACCCAAAGAGCACTAATCTGCCACCACCACACCAAAACACCATCTTTGTGGCTCTCCTTGCATCGTGAAGATGTCTCTCATCTCGGAGAACTACTCGTTTCCACAAAAAACTCTGAAATTTGCTCGGAGATGAAAGCATGAACAACATGGCTGGTCCTGTTACAGGAACACCTTCAAGTATACCAGAACAAGAAGTCCCATGGGTGCAGGCGAGAGACGAATGTAGATGGACATGAGGTGGTGTTGGCCTTTTATAGGAGCTTATGGGGATTTTTTAGCAACCCTGCTCATAGCTACCTACTATTCACTCCTCTAAAACTTTGGCTTGGCTTGATGCAGGCTTGCACTAGGCTTCCCTTCCCTCCTGCTTTCTCCCTTTGACTTTCAACCTCACAGCTCACGAAAACCTCCAATTCCTCCCTCTTGAAGGCCTGATGGTGTTGATGATATGGTGGATAATTTCTTCCACTCTCACAAGGTAACTCTGCAGCACAGACACCACGTATCATCATCATCATCATTGTCAATGTGTGAGGATTACTTTGTCCAATTAGCCATAACTTCTTCTAGGACATTAGACACCCATTTAGGGCGAGAGGGAATTATTGCATTCAAAGCGTAAGGTATGCAGGTGTTAATTGGTTACTTTTCTTAAATGGATACCTATATTTGAATGGTGTGTGGTTAGGTGAGGATCAAAGAACATACATTACAAAAACACATGTTTGATCTCTAACTTTTCAAGCAACCCATTTTTGGTCGATGGATGATTTCTTTCCCTACATTGACCCACCTTACTACTCATTAGTCTACAATCAAAATAACTATGAACATCAAGTCAACATGGATATCAACCTATAAACTCATGACCCGTGCAATTTGGAGATGATTAGAATGTGTCAAAATGTCAAAATGTGCACAAATTTGAAGATGACAAAGTGGGAAGTGGTTATGTTTTTGTTGTGTTGTGAGCTCGTGTGAGGGTGTCGACTCCAATCAACAGTTGCCACTTCAATGCAAACATTGCATGAACATTGAAGATATTTATTTTGGTATAAGCGAATTTTTTATGTTCATGTAAAAATGGTCTTTGTGCTCACATCGACCATTCAATTTAATGTTTCAACACTCTCTCATTTTTAAGGAATTCTTTGCATATACATGGTTAGACATATGGGATAATTTACATACTCCAAATGCAAGGTGGCTAGCAAGTTGTGGTTTGCACATTTTTCCCTCGAAATAGCTCATCTCCCATGTTTCAAGACCCTATAGACAAACCCCAGTTTAACCTCAAAACTTGTCCGTAAAAAATTCCACGACCAATATTGAGTGAAATGCACTGAAAACATCCCTTTCATAGGCTTGAGAAGTTAAGGGTTAAAAGATATTGGATTGTGTATCCAAATTTTATTAACTATTCCACACTCAATAGTGAACATAATTGGGATGACATATGTATTTCGTTAAAGAATCAACAAACATGCACTTTCACAAACCATCAACTAATTAGGGGAGGTGTGATTTTCCATTCAATGTTTGTTTATGCTTCATCAAATAATTGCTAATGCAACAAATATTTTGTTGTGTGAATCTAGTTGGTAGAAATTGGAGAACATGAAAAAACAACATTGAATAACACCCACATATATTAAGTCCCATTCATCCAGCATAAAAACCATGACATGGTATGTAGCCAAGAGGTTTTTCTATTGATGAGTTGACACTGGAATTAGTTACAAAAACACGAATTTTTCCAATCCAATTCATTTGAGATGAGTCGGACACAAACCTATAAGATCAAGTTTCTATGTTGAATGGATGAGAGGCATGCTTTTATGTGTTAGTTCCCTCTTGCCCTTATTAAGATGCAATGATTAGCAAATCCAAACTAAGGCAGTGGACATTTTCTCGTAAAATTTGGAGCACATGGGTCAAATATCTTCTTTACTATCAACATGAAGAGTCTATTTCTTCTTAAATGATTACATCACCATGCCCCCAACGACTGGGACTAAATTATACTAAACTACAACAGTAACAAATTTTGAGCACGTAGTCCAACCTCTTTTGAATGCACCCATATCTTTTTGGCATGCTCCGTTCTTAGATCCAAATTTCAATCATCCATGACAATATGTCATCACAAGTTGCTGGCAAGAGAAGGTAGAGGTTTGGCCAATGGATGAACTCATCCATCATCCATGACAATATTTATTCACTTATTCATAAGAAGTGGCATCCGAAAGTTACCATAGAGACATCAAATACCGTATGACACTAAATATCATGTTTAGTGTACTAATTACATTAAACATTTTCAACTGTACTATGTCTCATTTAATCGAGTGTCAATACTCACAGTTGTCCAAAATATGAACATATGATGCAGTAGGTCCCATACCCTAATTCCTCTTGTCTTATCATAGCTGGGATACTCTCATCACCTCTTCCTGGCATCGGTTGCTAGCAGCTGTTACTTAATTTCCTGATATGTATGAAGGCTCCCCAAACTAACAACCAATCTTGGGCGGGTATTACAATTGGCACCAAAATCCCCGCCGGTTAATAGGGCCGTTTCTAGAATTTATAATCATGGTTCTCAAATTCAAATAACCAAACTTGATTCATAACTGTGGTTCTTAAAAATCAAAACCCTAGTCAAACAATCTTCTAGATATCCACCGGTTCTTTGCTGGTACTTTCATGAAAACCACTAGATATGTGGAAATTTTAAAATAACTAGGACAAAAATGTTTTTTATTATAAAAACTCTCAAAATCCCATAATCGAAGGTTCTTTGCTTCTAATTTGTCTACAAAAACCGGAACCAAAGGTTAGCAACAAAATCGCATACCTGCCCAACACTGCTAACAACCCCAAATGGAACAACTTAGGCCCACATATATGTCGCAATTTGTGGATATTGTGGGGTTTTTTGTGAAATATTGGAATATAATGTTCTTACTTGGTACCATAATGAAATTGCTATCTAGTCAAAACATATATATTCAAATATCACAACCCAATTAACTTGGTGTCTCAATTAAGGGCCACTTTACACATAGACCAAGAGCCTTGACCATGAAATCTAAGGGCCCTTGAAAATCATCCAAAAGCCATACCATGAGAAATTGAAGTCCATTTTCATAGTTGATGGCCCTCGAGCTTTGTGTAAAGTGAAAGTGGACCATGTTGAGGGACTGGAAGCATATATTCGGGTCCAAATCCTCACCATTATGATATGATATTTATAGGAGCCAATGACAAATTTAATTGATTGTCATGACCCCTAGTTTACGTTAGACCCATATCTTTATAATGGACCTAACATAATGTTTGGTAGATCGTGAAACAATATCTACATGTTGCCGTGTAGAACGCCATATGGATGTTTCATCCATTTGAATTTTGGTGGTCCCTCATGCCTTCAAGCTAAGGTGTACATTGAATTTGGAGTGTCACCGTCTTTTTGACCTATCACATAATTTGTATATCATGGGTCAAAGGCCCTCAAGCTCTAGTGTAAAGATGCCCAGAGAGAGAGAGAGAGAATCCCCCTATTTGGAGCAGGTGACATTGGCTTCACTAAATGTATAAAGTACTTTAGAGCATAGAATATCACTTGTTGAGCTGTTAGTAGAAAGTTATTGGGATATAACCACCAAATTCCTCAAAGGAGCTGGTTGAGAAAGGGGTTGCATGATTTGTACCATGCAATGATCTCTCTCTCTCTTTCTCTCTCTCTCTCTCTCTCTCTCTCTCTCTGTGTATATATATATATTCATGCCACATTACTACTACACATGTATCAATAAATATTTATGTTGGGAGCATTTTCCTTCATAAAATAAAATAAAAAAACCCCAAGATGCATGAAAAACACTTGATCTCTAATATGATTGGCTAAGTATATGAGTTGCATAATTTGGTGTGGAAAACCAAAAATAGTCATGTCACTTACATTGTTACTTTCCAAAAAATAGCTAATTTTGCAACAAAGAAAAATAAAGGGTGTCAACCACTTCAAAGTCCATATCTTAGGCTCATGGATATAGTATTTTGATTGGTTTGCTCTAGATGATGCAAAACTTTATTATGTCGAGGTGCAAGAAAAAAACAAAAAAATTGATTTGATAAGTATAGCTTTGAAAAACATTCGCAACCATTTTTGGCTTCTAAGGCATTTAGGGGTTAATATTGATCTTTGCATATTATTGTAAGGTTGAGTTTTCATGTAGGCCGTTCGCCCACTATATTCTAGATAATAGTGGGTTGGAGGTGTTCACATGTAGTTAAGCACAAGCCACCACCACACCACATTCTGGTGGTCCACTAGAATGTGGAGGGCCATGGACACATGCCGCTAGATTTCAATGCGCCCCCTAAAGTTTCTTTAACCTACAAATGCCGGTCACCGAAGGATTGAGACCTGTTGAAGACTTCAAGAGAACCAATGTTAGTCTAGTACTCCATCCTTGGTAACTGGGAGGAGGAGGTTAATAGGTGGGCCCGGATTTGAAAAGATGGGAATAGCTAGTTGTCACATACGAACCCTATCCCACCATATTCCCTCTACATTTGGACGAGTTTGTCCTTATTCACACTAGAATCCGATGGCCAAGCGACCTATATGGAAACTCACCCTAAACGGTTGGGCACGTTCCCAAATACCAAACTTGCACACACCATTGTACCATACCTAGGTGAGATCCCCGCACAAGATTGTTGAAGAAAGACTCGGTGCATGGGAACCATGCAAATGACCTCATTATATACTCTTGTCAAATTACACGCATATCAATGTCGGGTGCCCCAAGTCTCAAGTAAAGTATACGGATATTCTTGAACTGTATGATGGCAGCTGGGTATTAATGGTTACATGGTATTTGTATCAAGATCTAGGCCGGGGATTCGTGGCACTCAAGTAAAATCATCCATGCGGATGAAAAAACGCAGGAATCATCTAAATGACTATTTTAAGGCAATTTGATTCCGGAAATAGGGTCAAAGGCCCCGAATTAGTCTAGTGATGTCACATTCGAATGAATCGGCCCTCAACCCCATAGGGGGGCTTTTTTTATTGGAGCCACTTCATCCACGATATCTTGGATGGATGTTCCTTAGTGAGTGCCACGAATCCCCAGCCAAGATCTACTACAGTCAGACATCCTTCTCATGCACTATTAATAACTGCATGTTTTACCTTTGCATCACACTTAAGCTTCGGTGAGATCCTATATTCGTGCAACACTACACCGTTTATGGCTTTTAGTGTCACATATGCTACTTGTGAAGGGCCTAAACTAGATGCCTCGAGGTTTTAAAGTGTCGAGTCCGCTAATTGCCATTATGATATTATTTGTCAATATAAGTAACTTTTGAAGTGAAAATGTATCTATATTATGACATTTAGTGCAACACATTGGGATACTTGAGATGATAATTTGCGTTTTAATTGCAAGGAGAAAATATTCTTGAGCATACTAGTGTTATTTGTGTACACTTCGATCAACATGTAGACCATTGTGTAACATAGGCATACACCTCATAACTCTATTAGACATACTCGTGTCAAGATATTAGTAAATGCACTTCAACGCCAAGTGTCATGAGGTGACACTAATGGTGAAGTTATTGATCATTAGTGTAACTTACCATACACCTCAAAATAGGGTAAGTGACACTATTACGCATGTGACATTCAATACCATAAATGGTGTAATGAAAAGAAAAAGTGACACATATGTTTTATCACCATCATGAACAATGTAGTGTAAAATAAGGTGCATTGGATTCATTGGACATATGTACATTGAGAAATTTCACATCAAGTTTAGTCAACTTAGTTAGTGCAACATAATTATCACAAATATCAATGTGAGATAAGATGCAATGCCTCTTCAATCAACCATTGTGCAATACATTGAAATGGTTCAATTGCATTTGATTCTTCTTAAGGAGTGTCCTCCCATGGATTATTTGGCGCCAATGGAATGATTTGGTTTTTAGTGCTCTTCAATGGCCTATCGAGAAGACACATCAAAAAGCATGCGACACTTTGCAGGACTATAGTGGATTGAATGGCAACAGACTCTCACATACTTGGAAAAAGCTCTGGGCGTTGCTAATCAAGATGTTCTCAAGGGATTTGATTCGGTGTGTGTGTTTGGGGGGGGCACAAAGGTCTTATTGTGACCCATAGCAACTTAGTGGTCATGTGGAAGGTTAAACCCTGGATGGGCATTATTTCATGATGTCCCCTTGGTTTGCACTAGTTCTCCCGAGGTGGTTGTAGTTGGTTATGTTCTTGCAATTGATTTTTCAATTTGTACCAAAAAAGAAGAAGAGATAAGAACATTCTTTAATGCTTGATGACAACTAGGTATCAATAATGTGTCTTGATATGGTACAACATTACTCGACACTAGGGTGCTCCACCCCTACTACTAGGAATTTGAGAAAATCCAATTTTCACTCATATTGGGCAACCCTTGCAAAATGAACAATATTCAACCCAAGTATTGTTCACTCTGCAAGGATGAACAAAAATGTGGGGAATACCAGAAATCCGCAACTGAAACTATTTCAGGAAAAAACTTTAAGATTCTTTGCAAGCTGGCTTGCTTGCATGTCACGTCGACACATGTTAATATCCAATTGGTGTCAGGCCCCATTGCCTTCCACGTCGGCACACACCATTCTTTCAAGAGTAATTTGTGACAAGATTCCGCTTCACCATTCTTCAAGATGACAACCAACGAGCTCCTTTTAGAAAAGGGAACACAACTTACAGGTTATGTATTGTTATGTGATCAGACATGTTCTCAAATGCAATTGCACTTGCACATACATATACGAGAACCTGATATACATACACTCGCAATACCTACAGTAAAGTAAGAATTGCATCAGAACCATTATATTGGCCATATATACATGGACTCATTGAGGTGGCATTTGAAACCTCACATGAATTTCAGTCAACTTGTCAGTTAGTGCAACACAATCATCATACAGCAGCGCATGATTGCATTTGGATAAGCGTGAGCTCGGTGCTCCATTGGTTGTAAAGACTACCATTTCCGAAGCCCGAGTATGAGGCAGTTATTTAACTTTTCCATGAACTTAGGCATCTGCTAAGTAGCTACTGCCAATCACTCAATCTGATCTGGCTCTTCTTGAAGTCTGGACCCGAATTCCGAAATGCATCTCCTATAGTCTGAGCAAATGGTATTTTGGCAGGTGTCGGAAGTTACAATTATAAAAACATCGCATCAACAAGTTGAACTTAGAAGTTAGTTGATTACTGGTTCCTCATAATATACATGAGTATTCAAGAAAACGAGTCCATAGTATCTGGAGGCCCCGGACCCAGGTCGTGATGATAAGCTTCAAATCACTCATGCTTTTGGTGCAGTCCAATCTTTAGTCAATGCATCGGAGGACGCTGTCCAAAAGCCTCAATTCCATGCAGCACCCCTTTCAAATGCACGCAATCTTTGTGCAACACCAACACTCAACTCACCAAATCATCTATCTTGAGTCGCAACGACTATTCCAGACTATTAACTACTCTTAGAATATATATAACACCATTGCATGCATGTTCCTGGAAGCTACTACCATTCATTGCTATGTAAGAGTTCTCCCACTTTTTTCCACTGCTACAATTAGAAGGTTAAAATTGTTGAATATGGGCTTCTAAACATGGAGACCGATGATTTCAGCAGAGCTAAATTCGGGCTTGGCAATGAGCTCAGCCGCCGCTGTACTCTAAGTTAGGGCCACTTCACACACAAGGCCGAAGGCCCCTGACCATGGCGATGTAAGAGCTCTCATTGGTCGAAAAGGCGGAGACCGTCCAAGTTCACTTCACACTAGGAGGTGAAGGCCTAAAGGCCCAAAGAAAAGTTCGTGGATGAAAAGTCTACATGGAGTCCTACATGGCAGGTTGTGGATAAGGGAGCATGGTCTACCTCCAAGAGGTGGGTCTGACGAAAATTCCGGGAGACCATGACTTTTTTAATATTTTTTCCGACAGGACAGATTCCATAATAGATTCTAGGACATATTCTAGGACAGCCAACACCACCAAGTAATTCTCTTAAATTGAATTTTTTTGGAAACATATTATATTAAACCAAATCCTCCCCTCTTTTTCCGCCAACAAAATATGCAATGGTCCCACAACATGGTCCATTCTCACTTCACACTATGCTTGAGGGCCCGTGACTACATAAAACGGCTTTCCCAACACCTATGGTACGGCCTTTGGATGAGAGTCAAGGGTCCTCACCATTACAAGGTCACGGCTCTTGGCTCATGTGTGAAGTGGCCCTTAGTGGTATGGGTCGGGGGGTTTGTAATTTTGTGGCCCATATCCTTTGGCTGACACCCACCGAGTGGACACTCGCTATCTAACATGACTCTGCACTGGCAGACGGATGCTTTTTTCTTCCTTTTTTCTCTTCTCTCTTCCCTTTTTTTTTAAGAGACAGAAGGCCAATTGGGCAACGCCAAGAATGAATTCTGGGAGACTGATGCTTATGTTATGATGTTCAAGTACTCTGCCCTGTGCAGATATTACAACTGCTTCTTCTCCATGACCGTCACATGTCGAAAGCCAGCTACACTGTTTTGTCTAATTAGTGTGGGCCACACCAATTCCCAATTACCCATAGTAATTTGTTATTGTAATTTGATGTGGCTTTCTGTAATTTTCAGTGTGAAAAATTAGTGTGGTTTTTTCGTATGCATATTTGGATGAAAATTCGAGGCAAGATAAGTGTTATAAAATTGCTAATGTTAACCAAGGGAAGCACTAGAAAATCAACGTGGGCCACACTGAATTCCAACCAACATGAATTTACTACCCACAATATTTAGACAAAACAATGTAACCGTCTCTCATATCACTCGTGCTTCTATAACAAGACAAGATGCCTTAAGAAATGATGTAAGTTATGAGGGTGTTGTTCAATTCCTAACATTACTCAACATTGAGTCTTCATGAATTGCACCTCTTGTGCCTAGATGTTGGAAGAATCATTCTTCATTTATGGTGGGCCATCCTTGTTAAATGAACATTACTCAATATGAATAGTGTTCACTCTACAAGGGTGAACAAACATGCGGGTTAGCCTAGGTAGGTCAGCACACACATTGTGTTGGGGATTTGTTTGCATGGTACAAACCATCTACTAGCCATCCCCTTAGACAAGGGACCAACTCCCCTAGGATGTGCAATGTTGTGTTGAGTTCATTTCTCTTGTGCTCTATCTTGTATTGATCATGTTTAAGTATTCAAATTTATGTTGTATTAGCAAATCTATGATGAACACCTACAAGAATCAAGTTGAAAATTGTACCTACCTTGATTTAGTTATGGTTATTAGAATTGCATATCTACTTATTTCTTGACTAGAAAATAAAAGTCGTCACAATTGTGTTCACTATTGAGTGTGAAGTAGTTAATAAAGTTTGAAGAAATAGTCCAATCTCTCAAGACATTATCATTACACTATTATATATTGTATATAGCATCACTTACTATTTGTAGTTACATAATGCAATTTTTTTTATTAATGTGATTTTTAACCAAATAAAGATGTTGATGTTCTACAGTATAATGTCCAAACAACCAATTTAACCTCTATTGGCAAAAAAGAAGAAGATATACATTAAATAGTTATAGCATTGCATAATTCCAAGTAGTAATTGACAGTAAATATAATATTTAGTGTAGTTGTTCATCCGAGTAAAGAACACTTCCAACATCTTCCATATGTTCATTTCTATCTCTTTTTGATCCATGCATTGAGCATTTAATCCATACTTCCAGTCTTCTATCCATGAGCATGCTACATTGTTTAGGGTATTTAGTGTCATGTACACTATTTGTGAAGAGTTACACTTAATTGCCTACATTATTAGAAATGTCACGTTCATTAATCATCAATATGACATCATTTGTCAATATAAGCAACTTATTGAAGTGATTCTTTTAACAATAATTTATGATACTTCACATTCGAGTGCTCGAGATTATAGTTTTGCATTTTAGTATGCAAGAGGAAGATATTGTTGGACAAAAGTAATGTCATATGCCATGTGTTTACACTATCGGTCAATTTCTTGACCATTTTGTAACCTAGGCTAGAGTCTGATGACACTAAAACCATAAACAATGTAGTTATGCCTTAAGTTATCTTCTCTATGGAATCACATGAGGACATGTCAAAGACCTAATTTCATCCTTAACCTCCGGATTTTCCCATCAATATACGACACTAAATATGATATTTAGTGTCACCAATTCTAATTGTCTTGCTCAATACTATATGTAAACCACAGTATAGTGTCACCAACACTAGATGTTAACCCAACATTTATCGTCATTCCTTGTATTTATTTTGAGGGATTCTGGATTTACAGGGTTGCAATTAATGTCACTTACCAAGTTGGCTTTTTCATCCAATGTTCAATCATCCATGACAATATTTCATCACAAGTTGCTGACAAGAGAATGTAGGATTTTGGCCAATGGATGAACTCATAAATCATCCGTGACAATATTTGTTCATTTATTCATAAGAAGTATCATCCGAAAAGTTACCATAGTGACATAAAATACCATATGACACTAGATATCATATTTAGTGGAGTTGTCATATGAGGTAGCTAACCTACATGGAAGCCAATCAACCCCATGCATCCACCACGTAGTTAGAATTTTGGTTAAAAAGGGAGTTATCAAATTAGAAGTTATTCAACTTTTTGGAGCTCCCTTTTGTGAAGAACTCTTAACACATCCACGCCCTAAAACTGAATATTAATGAATTAGTAGCCCGATTATATCTTGAATTCCAATGTCTCATTGTGTCCTTCTCTTCTCCCCTCCATTACGAGGTGGACCACACCATTTCTTTAAGCACCCTAAATTAGACTATAATAACAAATTAGTGACAAAACAATATTTTTAATGTTAACATTTAGAGATATATTATTTAATGACACACTCTGAAACATAAATAGACCATGAGGGGGTGACAATGTTCATAATAAGTGTGTAATGTTCAAAACTTAGGCAAATTGAGTAGAACTCTAGTCTATCAGCCTTAACCCGTCTCTTAAGTCAGTCAACCTTTTGTTGGTCTTGACTTGACATTGTGGGTGTGAGCCTAATTAGCTAATTATCACTAGCATCACTATATTCGTTAATTTGGGACTTTTTCAACATTTTGAGACAGTTACAAATATAAGAACATGGATAAAATCACACATATATTGGAGAATGTTGTAAGATGCAAATACTTTGAAGCAAGTGTTCATATCAAGAACCCAATTAAGAACTCATATCAAGATGGTTTAGGTAGGACGACCCAAACATTAGACCATGTTGTTGTGGTCCATATATTAATTTGAGACAAGAGAAAGTCTCAAATTAACGAATATAGTGATTAGCTCATTTTGTTAGCTAATTCACCTTACTAGGTGTTGTGGACGGTTTGACCTTAATTCAAGTAAACTAGCACTTTGGTTAACATAATTTCACTAACTCTTAAGTTAGCTAATTCTCCTAACTAAAGTGTGCAATGGATTCTAAAAATAACCTTATTGTTGTGTGGGACTAGGTTTAACATGGAATTATCCCCCATTCTATTGTAATCAAGTTGAAATTAAGCCAAATTCGAGATGGCAATACCCACTATCATGTATGCTTGCTTATTGATGTTATTATTTTGGGTATGTGCCACTCCGGCCCTTTGCACTTGTGTATAATAACATGTATTCACTCTAACATGGTCCTCAAGTCCATGTGGCCCCTTACCTTTCCATAATGGTGGGGAACGGTGCAACAACGGCCAATACTACAATCACGTCTTCCGTTGCATATACATGTTGGATGATTTTTAGAATATATCAATATGGAGCTTAGATTTCAATGGATTAGCCCCCAACTTCCCAAGCAACACATTTTGGGTTGATGGATGATTTCTTCCCTACATTAACCCCACCTAACTCATTCATCCAAAATCAAAATAACTATAAACATCAATTCCACATGGATATCTACCTGTAGACATATGAGCCATGCAATTCGGAGATATTTAGAATGTGGAAGAATTTGTTGTGTTGGGGGTTCATGTGAGGGTGTTGACTCCAATCAATGGTTGCCACTCCAATGCAAATTTTGCATGAACATCAAACGATGTTTGTATTGGTGATATTGAAATGTTTTTTTGAAGTTCGTGTAAAAATGTCAGTGGTGCTCATGTCAATCATTCAGTTGAACATTTGGACAATACTTGATTTTTAAGGAATTCATTGCATAAACGTGGTTAGAAATATGGGCTAGTTTACATACTCCAAATGCAAGGTGGCTTACTTATTGTGGTTTGCACATGTTTCCATGAGAATTTGTGGAGGTGCTCAACTATTGAATTATTCCCATCTGGTGGATCACACAAGCATTCTGCTCATTTATAGGTGAATTTGATGGGTCAAAGGTATTTCTTTGGGGATCAAACATGGCATTTCCTTGTGCATTTATTTATTTAAATTTTTATGATCTAAAAATCCAAAATTGTTATAAGACTATGAAAGGGTTATTCATGCCCATTTTTTCCCCTCAAAATAGCTCATCTCCCATGTTTCAAGATCCTCCAGATAAATCTCATTTTAACCTCAAAACCGTCCATGAAAATTGCACAACTAGCATTGAGTGACATGCACTCAAAATAAGCCTTTCATAGGCTTGGGAAGCTAGGAGTGAGCTTGCCCGGTATGTAACTTGTGCTTCAAAAATTAAGAAAGTTCATGAAGATGTCCAAATCACCAGCATATTAAAACCATTAAGACAATGGTTTGGAGTGCCAAACCTACTACACCATTTATGGTATTATTCTCACTTACTATTTAGAATTACGCAAGGCTATAACATTTTACTATGTATTCCATTATTTACCAACAAAGATTAAATAGGTTAAATGGACAATATGCAACAGAAATGACTTTACTTAGTAAATCATTACATTCTTAGCCAAAAAAAGTTAGAGCAATGTGTAACTTAGAGCAAATAGTAAGTGACAGTGAATAGCATAAATGGTGTAGTAATAAATTTCACAACATTACTCAATTGATGAGTTGTGTTTAGTAGCCTTGACTTCATATTCAATGAGTCTTTATTCTCGAATTACTAGTGGACCCATGAACACAACTCATGCGTTGAGTAATGTTGAGCTACATGACTAATTTGTATTTAAAAGAATACGGTAGTAGGTTATCAAGTATGAACGAATACAAAACTTTCTCTTTCAAAGTCCAAGTTTTTAAAAGGCACTATGACAATGGCTAGTGGAAAATATCCAAGAACTTTCATAGTACCGTGCACATGAGTGGGGATCAGCAGCTCCGCATGGCGGAGTGAATGAAACTCATCCCCGCTTTGTGCAGGACGCCCTCCCTTCGCCAGCGAGGGTGGCAAAGCAGACCCTTCACCGCAACCTGCAACCCGCAGGTTTGCCACCCTCCACTAGGCAATTTTCTTATTGCGCTGCTCCACTTACTGCAACAACTACATTGCTAGAGGAATTTTCACTTGCAAAAATTACTAGGAGGTAAGCGAAGAAGACGGTGGGGAGACGGAGGTGGGCGCAGCAAGGCGCGTCCCATCCGCTTGGCTAAGAAGGCATGGCAAGGCCAATGTGAACGCGCCCCTGTTGACCAACCACGGGGGCCACCTGGACCTCTGTCAAGTGGATGGCAGAGCGCTTCAACGCCATGTGAGCGCGACCCATAACAACCTTGAAGTATGAGAATATCACTAGCATTTCAATACAATGATTGCGTTTTCATGCTTCAACAATCTACTAGATTTTACAAGTAGTCAACGACTGATATTTCATTGCACCCATGTTAGGAATTGCTTAAAACTTCGGTACAACTTGCCTCCTATAGGTTTGTGGTTGATTCAATGTCCTAAACAAATTTTGTCAAAAATACCACGATGTTTATGATGCTACTTTTGAAGCCATATGAATCGTAGAATAGAACAAAGGGGTTTTCAATTTCTCCGCTTCACCGAACATGGGTACCATGAATCACTTCTTGCATGATATATAAACACACACCTTTACTTGAATCGGAAGTATATAATGTGTTAAATACACAATCCCGACATGACTTTTTGTTAGGTAAGGTGAGAGGGTCTACTGATCTTAAATGGACACATGTATTTGACGTGTGTGTGGTCGGGGCACTAGTGACCACAAACCATGACCATTGCTTTCTAAGGGTTAGTTTTCATGTAGGCTGGTTGTCCACCATATTCTAGTGGAATCTACATCTCCACTAGAATGTGATGGGCAACTAGGCTACATGGAGACTAGCCCTAGATCCTCTCATTGGTTGAGAATAAAGCAGCAATCCCACTTTGTTCTATACAAGGTCCCCGAAAATAGAGTGGTTGAGTCTAAAAAAACAAATGAGAAAGTGACATGGAAGTGGCATGGACTCCTACATGCTCAAAAATGGATATTGTTCAGTGGTCACTTGATATTGCAACAAGAGCACCCAAATAGGTTGTATCAACATAATACGAAGGCGCCCATGTCATGATAGATATTTCTTAGTGATACCAATCTTGAAATGTATATTTTGAGTAAAACAATATTCTAAGTTGTTTGCTTCATTTGTTGATAACACTACTAAATCCGCTTTACACTATGTCCCGTGATCAAGGATTTAGGATTTCTCGTGGTCATGACTTTGGACCCTCAACGATGACCATGAGAAATTATAAATCATTATTTTCTCATGGCTCTTAGATGTGACCTTAGTTGTGTATATTAAATATTTTGACTATAGCATGCATTATAGTTGTTGATCATTATAGACTTAATTTAAAATTTATATATAAAAAACATACTTGTGGGGATTTATATGATCATAAAGTAAGAATTAAAGTCTTTACCTTGATAATGGATAAGATACTAATATTCATGCAAGCTCCAAAATTTACAAAGAAAATCACTACATGCACGGTTTCAATTTGCTAATCATCGAGCACCCTTGGCGTACTCCTCTATACGCCAAATGCTCTAAATGTACGGCAAAGGCACTAAATGCAGCAGTTAAACACACAACAAGTACCGGCAACCTCAAAGGCATTACCCTTCCACAAGGTGGTTCCCAACAGATCATCAACCAATACACCGATGACACATCCTTCACAGTAAAGGCGGAAGAAGCTAGTGTAGACTACCTAGTAGGAACCTTACACAAGTTTGGCACGGCCTCCGGACTTGAAATCAATTGGCACAAAAGCGTGGTGTATTGGTGTGGCCGCGGACGTCCACCGGAATGGGTGGGGAAACACCAGTGGAAGTGGGCCGCTAATGGAGACTTATCAAAACTTTTAGGCACACCTTTTGGACTTCACTTGGGAATCCAGGACGTTGACCAATTTTTGATTAATAGGGTTAAAGGCAAACTCAAGTACTGGAGCTCTACCAATTTGTCCCTTGCAGGATGCACCCTCATTGTAAACCAAGTTTGATGTCATCACTTTGGTATTTTATTGCGGTATGGGCTGGGTCACAAAAAGTTATAGGGAGAATTAAAGCGTTACTCCGCAATTATTTGTGGTATGGTTCGGAGAATACGGCAAGAGCTCGCATTAGCTGGGATGATTGCACGTTGCCCAAGAAAGTTGGGGGCCTTAGTCTTACCTCGCCAGAGGACGCAATGAAAGCCCTTATGTGCAAATGGGTTACTCAAGCCCTACTTCCAGGCAAATCAAACCTTCAAATTAATTTGCGTTATCACATCAAGCAGTTGCAACCTTCCACCCACGGTTCATGGGGTGCCTCCTCACTTTGGTTGTTCGCCCCACAATTCTCTACAAAGGGAGGGTCGAAAGTTTGGCACCATATCACCCAATCATGGAAGGCAATGGCAAAAACGGTTACCTACCTCCCCCCCGACAATTCTAGAAGATATTTTGCAACTTAACCTTTGGTGGAGGATGGAGTACCAAGGCCTTAATTTTGGCATCATTATGAGCAGGGCATACACCTTATACAAGAGCGGATTAAGGATTTTAAGGGATATTTGGGACCCGGGGAAATATGATTTCTTGAATTGGGAGGACACTAGAGTTAAATTCTCCTTGGCAGAAGTATATGTTGATTTTTGGGCCAAATTAACAGAATTCTACAAACCTTTCCGTGACAGGATGATCAACCAACAAAATGCCCAGCTTACCTCACAGGAATGGGTTGGCCTCTACAGGAGCATGGAGGATGCTTTGCCGGAGCGGGTTATTTGCGCAGGTTACCTTAAGGAGCATAGGCCTGGCCCTGTTAAGTTTAGCGCCGAGTTCATGAACACATTCCCCAAATCCACTGTTGGCTCGCAATACTTTACCCTTACTGAAATTAACCCGAATAGTGGGAGCGCAACCCCACCTACGGCCTTCGAGGGGTGGATGTCGCGCGTTGGGGTGGATAACCTCACTAAAGGAAGCAACAAAACTAAATTCAACTTATTCTATGGGAAACTTGACCAGCTTTTCTTCGACCCCGCTTGATGGCCACCCCTTTCTTGGCATACTCGGCCAAAGAGGGGAGGAAGTGGATTACCAAGCAAACTACCCTCAAGAAGCCAATTCCACACAAATGGCGGAACGAAATCCCTTCCTCCACCAACCCCAAGTGGAATATCATCTTGCACAAAAATAAGGCACAAAAAGAGGTGGCCTTCTTGTGGTTTTGTCATCCATAAGCCGGTCGCGGTCAATGAGTGGCGTGGGAAAATCTTAGCGGAGATTGACAAGAGCTGCCCCCACTGCGGTCCCCGGTCGGTGGAATTTGTTGAACATAGGTTTTACAACTGCCCACTGGCTCAACACGGGTGGCAATACACTGCCAACATCATTTGCCAACTCTCTGCCAATAAGAGGAACCTCGGCCCACGGAAGTCATTTTCTATGATGCAATGCCTTTTTGATCAACCGCTTTGTAGAACACTTAAACGGTTCAGTCGCATTTGGTTCTTTCTTAGAAGTGGACTTCCGGATGTGGCCTACCAAGACATCCTTAACGAGTTTGATCATACATGGGGGGTCAAGAACCTTATTGTGACTAGGAGTAACTTAGTTGTCACTTGGATGGATAGACCTCAGATGAGCATCATTTCTTGAGTTCCACTCGGGCTGCGCTGGCTCGCCCGGGTTGGTTGTATTTTGGTTTCCTTGCAATCGATTTTCTCAATTTGTGCCAAAAAAAAAATTGCTAATCATCTTTAACTAGGTTTGTGCTTCATATCCTATGAGAAGTGACCGCATAGCTAAATGTGGCAATTTGAAACATGTTTACCTTATGTAAATGCACATCAAATGCTCCAACTCACAACAAACAAGGCTTTTTCTTTTCTTTTCTTTTCGAGGAGGAGACTTGAAGTGCCGTCCAGAAATACCGCCCACTGAGACGGCCACGTCGTCCCACGTTCCCCGATGGTTGTTTATTTTAAGAGAACCAACTTCTATGAGCCAAGGGTAAGTTTGGACGTCTCCGCAATGCCTTTTGTCAGTGCATATTTGGCCTTCCACTAGACTACCTCGGTAAATATGCACTAACCGGTAATCAGCAAACTCAAAATCAGAGTAGAGTGACAATGTAGCCTCCCGGTTACATGAAAGAGCCCACCAAGAGAAACACTTGTAATTAATACCAAGAAAATCATGATGATTACGGGGGCCCCAAATTCCCTTCAAAATATTCCCCAATAAATGTATCGCCACTTATAGCATGGTCCCAAATTAGACACAAGGGCTCCCCAAAGTAAAATTGGTATGGGGAAACCCAATTCAAGGCGCTCAAGCGTGGGGTGAGGTGGCACACCACAAGCATGGGGCCAACCTCCACCGTCCCATGATGGAAACGGGCGGCCCAGATCATCCTAATTACGCACATCTAATGATTAACACAATCTCCCTCGAACGATTCGTCGTCAGAACCACGACGAAAAAGTTGATGGCGGCCATGAATGCCCCCCCCCCCCGCCCCGTTTCTCACGCCGGCCGCACGAGGATGTGGACGAGAACCTGATTGTTCGTCCAGGCGTTGCGTGCCTCGCACATTATCGTCCACTGGCGGCTGCCTGCGTTCCACATGGTAGCCACGTCATCTCAGTCTCCCGCTTCCACCAACGGTTCGTTCGCCTGTTCGTCCGTTCGTGTCTGCCAGGCTACAGGCTCCGTTGATTTCATCAGTGGCTAAGGGCCACTTCACACACGAGCCAAGAGCCGTGACCACGAAATTGTGAGAGCCCAAAAGACAGTGTCCAAAGCCTATCCCAAGACACCTTCAAACTCATGTAGTGTGGTCACAGAACCTCAAGCGTAGTGTGAAGTCAAATTGACCAGGCCCTCAACCAAATGCTATTTCAATGAATTTCTATTCATGTTGGTCTTCACAGATGATAAAATAGAATAAATTAATGGTTGTGAGTGTTCGGAGTGCCATGGTCTCCCGGTTTTGCGTTAGGCCTACCTCCAAGAGGTAGTTTTTGAAAATAGTCCCAAGTGACCATGAAACATGATCCATTCGATGCCATGTGGGAATCCATGTAGACTTTACATCCATCTTGCATTCACATACTTTGTTGGTCCCTCGGCGTAGTGTGAAGTGAACTTGGACTGGCTCCGCCTTTTCCACCAATGAGAGTGCTTGAAGTGTAATGGTCACGGGCTCTCAGTCTCGTGTGTGAAGCGGCCCTAATATAACCCCAAATGCAGTGCAATTAATTTTAAACTTTCAAGAAGCCAAATGGCTTATGGGACTATAACTATATCAAATGATATCCAACATGCTAATTTATGAAGCAACGGAGTGGAGTGGCCTTAGCAAGATAGAGGATATTATCAACTTGATGGTCTAATTGGATGAAAGACTTGGGACTATCGAGTCCTACATTTTGATGTAAAAATGGAAATCTATCTCTAATGAAGTTGTAGAGGGGAAACTACAATCCAAAGAGTGCCACATTTTGAACTGCATCTTCATAACATAGTGGGCATGATCTTTTATCCCTAGGAATTGGAATAGTCAAATCATTGACTACACTGATTATTGTGATCAATGTGTGTTATTATTCGGAGTTACACAATGCTCCAACTATCAAAGAGAATGTAACATTTGACAACGTAGAACAGCGCAGAACATCGTCGAACGAATGCAGAACAACGTTGAACGAATGCAGAACAGCGTCAAACGAATGCAGAACAACGTCAAACGAATGAAGAAGAACGTGAGACATTGTTGGATGGAGGATGGCGACGAACGGAGACGAACGAAGGATGACGTCAAGCGGATGAAATTAAGGCGGATGAAGGCCGTTGGATCTAGGATGGCGAACGAAGACCATTGGATCTAGAGGTTGGAGAAGGGCGGCTAGGGTTGTGGCGGCCGTGGATGCCAACTGTTGGATCTAGGAGTTTAGATCAAGGGTTAGGGTGGTGACGGCCGTGGATGCCAACCATTAGATGTAGGTACGACTTGATCTACGGTGGGGAATGCTTGGGGTTGGAAGAGGTAGTCCTATGGAAGAGAGCACGGAGGCTCATTCTCTCCTCTCTCACACACTAGCCTCTCACACATTAGGATCTCTCTCACATTATGACTTCTTCCACTAGGACCTCTTCTACTAGGACCTCTCTCTCTCACTTGTCACTTGGGATTGCTTATTCTCTCCCTCCTTTCTATGTAGTGAGAGCATAGAGTTATAAAATGATAAGAAGATGAATGTAGGACAAGGGGGTTTATAAACCCTATGAGTGTTGAACAAAAAGGTTTTTGAACCCTATTGAAGAGTTATGTTATTGCCTAAGTTACATTAGCTTTGATATCATGAGTTGATAGTGGTATAAATTATTACCTCATCTCTTCTTCCATTAGTCGCATCCTTAGTCTATGCATTAGTCTTTTGCATTCCATTTCGCATTAATTTCTAGTATTAAGCTATGAACCAGTGTTCTGCATCAAACTCTGCATTCTATTATACATTAATCCTCTGATTTAGGCCCTGAACTAGTGTTCTGCATTTTACTCTGCATTTCCACTCTGCATTATGTTCTGCATTAGACTATATACTAGTGTTCTGCATTACACTCTGCATTATGTTCTGCATTAAACTCTGTACTGCTGTCCTGCATTACACTCTGCATTATGTTCTGCATTAAATTTTGTACTGGTGTTCTGCATTAAACTCTGCATAACACTCTAGGTTGGTATTCTACATTCTACATATTAGAAGGTTATTGCTTGGAAGGCACTAGAGTAGTACACCCATCCGGCCAATCTTGTGGGATTGTTATTCGCTCGGAGTGGCAATCGTCACCACACATTTAAATTCATTAGAGCATGAGTGTGGAGTTTCTGAGGCTAGGGGATGATAAAGACATGTGAGCCATAGACTTCCACTCGGACTACAAACGCAAAAAGGTGGGGGTTTATGGCTGACAGTTGCCAAGACCCTTTAAATGCTATCGGATGTGCGGGAATGATTTCTCCTATCCTTAGGTACGCGGATATAGATATAATATCTATATCTGACCCCAACACTAGACACCAACCAACACTCATCCACAAATGTCTAGTTAAATTTTCCGTTGAAGCCCATTGTGTCCAAGTTTTTGTCATACACTTGTCATCTAGATCCCCTAGTCTTTGAAATGATTTTTCTTGAATCTGTACCATACTATTACAATTCTAGAAAAGCCTCTTAAGACTTCCCATCTCGAAATATCTTTTACTTTTACATTACGTACATGCTAAGTATACATATTGTATAACACTATCGTAATAAAACCCTCTCTTCTGCACTCATATATGTTTCCACATGTCTAGAAGGGTGCAAAGTCTCTTGGGGTTGTAGGGCATTCAAACTATATTTACCACTATTTCTTATGAGCATGAAATGTAAATACGGTTTTATGCACTATTAGTGATCGGATATATATGGTATGTGTTTAAATCTTGGTCATTTGTATATGTCCAAATGTCTTCATATTTTATGTTTCATACATATATTGGTTCAATTGGTACAATGTAATAGATAATTCAATTAAGCTAAAATAAGGTCTCTTTTGACATCATCAACTAAACATCGCATATCTTTACAATGGTGATGGCAGTGTTGGGCTTTTGACATCATGAATGCCTTTTTATGATGTCTGAAGCTTGAAATGGGCATATGAGACATGTAAAGGTTCCCAAAATGTAGTGAGAGGATCATAAAATTTAATGCAATGACAAACCAAACACAATACTTGTTTCAATTAGTGTGGTCTCAAAATAAGTGTGGACCATGTTTGGAATTGAGGTGGACCCTATAAACTGGCTACTCTTCACTAGACATGATTAGTACCATCACTACCTCACCATTTTCCTATCACTCAATGTGCTCCTTTTACCTCCAATGCTCATCTATTTGTACATACACAAAGTCAACAATCCTTTCCATTGGATTGTTGACATCTTCAGTTGGGAGCCAAGGACTCTCTTCTACAACGTCCGACCTTTTTAGCCTCTTCATTATAGTGAATGTTAGTTGTTGGAAAAGGAACTTAACCTTGAAAGGCTAAAAGTTGTAGAGATGGGGAAGCCGAAAGGTCAAGGTGTATTGTTGGATGACTTTTGTACGATCATAGAGGCATAAGGTCACTAGATTGTGTTTGTGAATATGCCTGAACTCCCTTCAATCTAGAGAAAATGTCATGGTCTCCTAAAATTGATAGAAAGCAATTAAACAATCAAACAATGATGCTACACACAATTGAGCATAACTTGCCAACGACGTGGACACCTTTCACTTGTTTTGGCAAATAAATATTGCATGGTGTTTGCATGCTAGGCACAAAATGATCCAAATTTTGAGAGAAAAGAAGAAGGAAAATCATATGTCTTTTATATGTGTTAGAACTTCCATGTGCCACTGTGGGAGCACACGAACACCAAAAGTTCCGGATAGGCGCTTTTCAGTGCCTAATCCGGTTTGTCCGGATGATCCGAGTATCGTCCAGGGATTCTGTGAAGTGCAGGATGTCAAGGACCCTCTTTCCCTGCTTGAAGAATCGACCACCGGCCAGATCTGCTCTCCGGATCCGGATAGTCCTTTGGAAGTCCTTGTCCCGGGACTTGCCTTCCGGATTGAACCTCTCTAATTTAGTCTTACTCCTACATGCCTCTTTCCTCAATATCTACCTACCTACATCCTACCTCCAATGATGATTTGGTTCATCTGGTGAAGACGTCCCTGTATGGTCAGAATCCGGATTCTCTCACAACCAGTCCGGATCGGCCTAATCTTTCTTGGCAGGTCACACAAAGGATCCGGAGATCCGTGCCACTTTCCGGATTGCCCCGCCCAAGGGCAGTGAGACCTCTTTAGAAGATCGGATGGCGTAAGTCCGGCACCTCCCTGATCTTACCCAGTCCTAACGACGGCTATCTCACATGGACGTTACCCAGGCATCCGGAATAATGAGGTTTCCTTCCCACTACACGCCAGAAAGATCCTCCGGGCCGGAGTCCTAACTGTTCCGGTTTTTCTCCTCCTTCCGACAGACCGATCCGGCTACAGCGAACTTAGGCTCTACTAAATCTGAGATAACTGGGCGATCCGTACCACTTTCCGGATTGCCCCGCCCAAGGACAGTGAGACCTCTTCAGAAGATCGGATGGCGTAAGTCCGGCACCTCCCTGATCTTACCCAGTCCTAACGACGGCTATCTCACATGGGCGTTACCCAGACATCCGGAATAATGAGGTTTTCTTCCCACTACACTCAGAAAGGATCCATAGTACTACAGTCGGATCCGATCCGAGTTTCCTCTCCTTTGTTCTATCCGTACTTCCTACTCATTCATTCCCTCTAGATCTGCAACATTCTCCTAACAGTCCGTGCACAAAACAAGTCAAAATAGATTGAGAACTAGAGCTTTATTGAGTGGGGAGTGACGAAGTACAACAATGGAGAAGGGAACCCTTCTCCAGCTCCTTATTCAGCTTTAAGTAGAGACTGTAATCCCTAACTGAAGGTGGCGGCGCAGTTGGCCGCCCTCAGAAAATCCCTAACTGCGAGAAATCCGGAACTTCGCCCTTTGCGGAAATTCCGGATCTCGATCCGCTTTTTACGCTGACAGAATTTTGAATTACAAGTTTGCCAAAGTCAAAATCTGCCTATTCCTGCCTTTCCTAATTCTGTTCTACCTATAGCTGCACGCCTAACTCTAAATCAAGTGGTGCGATGTTTTTTCAAAGCCGTCCTTGCCTTGGATTGGCCTGCTGGCCCACTGATTCCAGACACCTGTCTGACCTGTTGGCCCACTGATTCCGGACACCTGTCTGACCTGCTGGCCCACTGATTTCGGATGCTCCTCCACCTAAGGTCAGGTGGTAACCGTCTTATTTCTGTAGAGTTGTCATCATTCCGGCTTTTCCGGATTTGGCAGTTATCTCACGGTATTTTTGGTCCGGATCCAGCTTGGTCAAAGAGTCCGTTTTAACCATTTTAACGCGTAAGGCGGATGCCTAGAACCTTATTTCCTAAAACAACTAACCTACCCTTGGGAACCCTACTTTAACAACAATCCCAGGGTATTATCCGGGTATTAATCCGGTTTGGAAGCCAATCCGGACTTCCGTGGATTTTCGGACTCCCACAGCCACCTTCAAAATCAACACTTTGACACCAAACGTGTTGTACTTGCTAATGACATTATTCATCAATTCCCATTTAAAACCTAAAGCATCATCTAGAGTATGGAGCAATCGATATATTTTGTGAACGTGTAGGGTTGGAATGGCCACAATCAGTTTGACATCACCTAAATATAAATATAGCAATAATATATACGCATAGTAGATCATGTACGGGAGTCTTCAAATTTATATGACATTGATTGTGATAGTCATATTTGTTTTTTTTCTTTAACAACTAAATCAAGATCATAACCATAATCGTGTTCAAATTGTATACTATTATGTGTGTAATGATGCCAACATGTCTACAAAGAGGGGGGGACATAGAAAAAACATAGAATAAACTTTGGTATGGACTCTTCTACATACCCACTTGAAGCTCCATGAGAAGTATAATGTATTGTGGGCCACACGATCTCCTCATCAATCTACATCAATTGTTGTGCAATCACTGGGTGGCAAACAAAGAACTAGACAAAGGACACATGGTGGTTAACAAAGAATCATATATTGTGGCAATCTAAAGCTACTTGACGTGGCACACATGTTCTCTACACACATGAGGCTGACATGTGACTTTTAGTATAAGAGTACAAGCCTTTGTTGTACAATCGGGGCATAATCACTCATCTGACTGACTTATATTCCTCATAAAAACTTAAGTTTCATGTGTTGACTTGGACACTTATTAACCTCTAACTTCCCTTGCATCCCATTTTGGGTTTATGGATGATTTCTTTCCTACATTAACCCCACCTAACGCATTCATACGCAATCAAAATAACTATAAACATCAATCTAACATGGATATCTACTCATAGACATATGAGCTTTGTAATCTGGAGATGATTAGAGTGTGGAAAGAAATGTCAAAGTGGGAAGTGGTCAAGTTTTTCTTGTTTTGGGAGCTCATGTGTTGGTGTTGACTCCAATCAATAGTTGCCACTCCACTGCAAACTTTGCATGAACATCGATGATGTTTATATGGGTAGAAATTATTTATTTTTTATGTTCATGTAAAATGGTTTTTTTGCTCACTTGGGCTATTCAATTCAACATTTGGACACTCTCTGATCTTTAGGCAATTCTTTGCATATATGTGGTTAGAAATATGGGACAAGTTACATACTCCAAATGCAAGGTGGCTAGCCCATTGTGATTTGCACATTTTGGCATGAGAATTTGTCGAGGTGCTCAACTACTGACTTTTTCTTATCTAGTGGATCACACGAGCATTCTGCTTATTTTCTAGGTGAATTTGAGTGGTCAAAGATCTTTTTTGGGGGACAAACATGGCACTTTCTAGTGCATCCCTCCCTTCCATTGTCATAATCTAAGAATACAAATAATTATCCATGCCCATTCTTCTTCTCAAAATAGCTCGTCTTCCATGTTTCAAGATCCTACGGATAAATCTCATTTTAACCTCAAACTTATTTGTAAGAATTCCATGACCAACAATGAGCAATGAAGACAACCCTTTCATAGGCATGGGAAGTCGAGTGTTACAATACACATACTCATACCCATAACCCGGAACCAACACGTCACCTAAAACCAACATTATGTATGATTCACATCCAACCGAAACCCTAGAAGCATAATGATTCAATGTTTGTTATGAATATATGTACCCTAGATACCATTCTCCGAGCTTTGAGAGCCTCCAAATGTATGACAATGAGACTCATATTGTTGATTTTGGATATACTTTGCATTAGTGTATGATACAATCCTACCCCTTTAATACGACACTCGAGAATACAACAACCCCGATATAATAACACAAATTCTGTAGACCAAATTTTCCTAGTTATAATCTACCTCTATAATACAACTATAACACATTGTTAATATGACTTTGTTAATAAGACGCTCCTGGCCTCAAAATGTCATATTATACATGTAACAAATGCATACATGGTGGGTCCCACACATGCATAAGTACATAGTTAAAATTAAAATCATGTAACTTTTACATATGAAATGATCTAGCTTGGGTCGAGCACCCAACTATGTTGTGTCGGTTCTAGGCAAGGAAGGTGAGGGTCCTCATCAGCGAATAAAATTGAAGGGCTGTACCCCTTATTCTGGGGTGCAGCCCTTCACTTTCCCTTCAACAGCTGGGCCAGCCCTTCAAAAGGGACCGATAGAAATTCCAAGAAACCTTCAAAGGGAAGGGCAGAAATTCTAGGAAACCTTCAAAGGGAATGGCATTTTTAAAACACCTGGTCCCTTGGGCCTTCATACCCTCGGGAGATCCGGCTAGCTCATTTCCCTGGAGGCTCCGGCTTGTGGCTGATGCAGTCTTGCAAATGCGCTCATACCCTCGGGAGAACCGTAGATACCCTCCCACACCCGGTGAGAACTACATGCCGCTCTTATCCTTGGGGCCTGGGCGACGGGAGAATGTTTTTCGACACAAAATTGCTTTTGTTATGTGAGCTCTATACATGAAATAAATATATGTTCTAATCATATTTCTTTTCGGATTTTGTTCCATGTAAATTACCTTTCACTTCAGTTTACAATATAACCTAAGATTCAAACATTACATTGTGCATTTTTGAAAGAAAAAAATTGTAAATATGTGAAGGGCAATTTTTGAAGTAACCCTTCCCCATGAAATACAAGTAACCCTTCAAATTTTCTCGCTGGTCCTCACCATATGCAAAGTCATCATACATGGGGCCCAAAGATTGGTTTAAGGAAGCCAACGGTTTTGACTTTGAACATTTATCAAATATTCAATTGAAGCTACATTCTTTTTCTTTATACCTCCACTATGAACATATAATTTTTATATCAACCACATAGCCATATGTATGTGCAATAGCTTAAAGTGTTGGTTTACGCACCCTCTACGTTAAAGAGGTAGGACTGCAGTCGATGCAACCCGCTTGCCTCTGCTTATAAGAATATATACTAAGTATGACCATGGATGGAAGATACTACTACTTGATAAGATCACCCTAGGACATTGGGAACCATCATCACAAACTTGGATGGTTGATGTTTCAACCACTAACTTAGCATGCTCCGCCGGACTATGTCACATTTGAATGATGTAGTCTAACTGAACACGTCGGTTTGATCGTTTGAATGGGCTTTCAAGTTGGGTGTGTTTAGTAGGTAAAATGTACTTGGGATTTATTCAATGATTTGCAAAGTCACGCCAGACAAGTCTCAAGTCAGCTGTCTTCACGTTACGTCTTGACCGGGGTTGCTCTGGTGTATAGGTGAATGCATGGAGTCAACAACCAACATCGATAATATTGCATGTATCATTCATACGGGTATCAATTTTTTTTTTGTAATACTAGTCAAAGATTGCTATTTGGTGGGTATGTGAAGGTGAGAGAATCTTTGTATAACCCAACTGTTAGTTGGGTCAATATTATTTTGAACTTTTATTGATATTAGGGCCGCTTTACACCATGGACTATGAAGTCGGACCATGGAAGATGGCCTTTTTTCATGGTCCAACTTCCATGGTCTAATTTCGTAAAAAATCAAGTTACAAAGCCTTTGGGCCCCTCACTAGGTGTAAACCGAACATGGACCAAGAGGAATGACCATGCACCAAAAAGTGAATGTGTTGATTTTTTCTTTAACATATGCCCAAAAAAGGCAATTTTGAAAAAAAAATTCAAGTTTGACCATTCTCTTGTCTTTATCTTCTCTTCCCCCAGAAAAAATTTCATTAAATTTTTTATTATAACAACATTTTTCTGCCATGGGCCCCTACATTTTCTACTTGAGCACCTCTCTTGCCTCTCCCACCACAAAATTTGTTGGACCATGTGAGTGGATAATGTAGGCCTTAAAATATGTCTTTTTGGAGACCTCGAACTCCATGGTCACTGTGACATTTTTTCCTTGGTGTAAACGGAAGTGGTCCTAGGACGAGTTCAACATCCAATCACAAATTTTACACGCCCTTGGGATGACTTCATAGTCCATGGTGTAAACAACCCCTTAGGGCGATTTTGCCTAGGTGCAAAGGTTCGTGCATGGTATATTGACTCAAATAGTATATAAAAAAAATACTCTCAAATATCCAAACCCTTCTCATGTTCAAAATTTTGAAATCCTCATTATGGATACTTGAATGGCAACTAAAGCTGACAATACCAGACCAACATAAGGATGTCTATTTGGTGTGAATAAAATATTGGGGACATTTGTATGTAAGTTGAGTATGACTTGCATGACTTATTCTTAACAAAACCAAAAAAATACATTTTATTGGATTGCATGAAAAAATAATCATTTATTTTTCAATATCTTCTTTGCACCACCAAGGGAATTGGACCTTAAACGGGCACTTTTCGCTATGCAACCACTTCTCATAGGTTCCAAATCATGCATTTAGTGCAAGATGATTAGCAAATCCAAATCTTGTATGTAGACATTTTCCATATGATTATTTGAACTTGTATGCATATCTTATTCATTATCAATGTAAATAGTCTCTTTCTTATTGAATGATCGTATGAGTTCTTTCAATTATGTTGACTTTTGAAATTAGAATGATTAACAAATTTTGAGCACAAAATCAAAAACTAACATCCAATTTATGGAATCATATGTGTTGGTTCTCCTTTGTGATTCATAAAATAAAATAAAACGAACTTCAACAGTTTTATTGCTAACGTGATTAAGGGCCCGTTCTTTCTAGCGTTTGTTGAATGGGTTAACCCCATTCTAGTCTATTCCTAGAAATATTGCCTACCTACAGATAGGAGAGCCCTATAACTAAAATTGTAGTTTCTTAATAGGATTTGTTTGGTGGGATGATTATTTGAGTTTGTGATTGGGAGTGAGTTTTGGGGTTTGCTAAAGGGCACAAAGAGTGACCTAGGGTTGGGAACTGTGAGTTTTGACCAAGAGCTAGGGTTTTAGGGATGTAATGTGTACACTACTTGGGAGATTGGGAATATTGAACGAAAACTTGGTTACCTCTATTTGAACATGGTTGCTTTCACTTAGAGGAAGTACCACAACATGAAGAGTGTCACAAAAGACATTTATACTAGGAAAAACTAGGGTTTGAATGAATGACCATGTTTTGGTTCTTAAGGTAGAATTTAATACTATGTTTTAAGAACATGACCTTGTATACCAACCTATAAAAGCTTGACTAGTTGGCCATAGGTTGTGAGAATGGCCAGAAATGGCATTTTAGTGGTTGGCGTCAAATTTGTCCTTCATACAACTAACCATTAGAGCTTTCACTAGTTGGTTTTTAACTATTTTACTACTAAACACTATGTTTAATAGTGATAAAAGTGTGGCTTTAGTAATTTAACTGGCCAAGAAATTACTTGTAGGTCCTAAGTCATTATAATGACATTGTGAATCTTTTATTATTTGATTGTTTCTATGAATTGTCATGAATTGAATCGGTAATGAATTGGACAAGGGGTTAAAATGCACCAGAATAGCTAGTTACAATGTTTTGTCATGGTGTCAACCTACCAAGTTGAATTGTTTAGTAAGTAGTTGTTTTGAAGTATATAAGGGTATTCGTAGAGCCTTTTGGCTCTCTTAGTTCATATGTGCAAAGATAGCTTAGTGAGTGTGTGCGTGTAAACTTGTGAGTTTTAGATTTGGACATCCTATGTCTTGAAAATATGTGGTAGTATGGACGGACAACAATCCTTGAAAAACAAACAATCAAGTGTTGAGAAAGGGATTTAAAGAGTAGACTCATTGTTGGTAATTTCTTATTGTTAATCTTCTAGTAAGCTAACATGTTCCTCTGGGTTGACAAGGCTAAGGTGTTGAATGTGTTAATGGAAGTGCATGTCATAGGAATTTTTTGATGTTTTTTATTGAATGAGAAATAAAATGTGAAAAAGGGCTGAAGTATTGGTTATTTAAATTGGCATGTGCTACATGCATGCTATAGTCTAGGGGATAGAGAAAGTCAAAATTGGGAAGACAAGAGCTTGATATGAGAAGTTGCATCCCTTAGAAGCATAGATATAAATTCTAGGAAGTGTGAGAGGAAGAGAGAGTATGAGAGAGTGATTGTAAGGACAAAAGTTTTTAAGTTTTGGGATCAGGGATTGATCCTTCTTTGAAGTGAAATTATCTTGGACCATAATCCATTATGATAATCTAATTGGGTGCAGTTCCGGTTTAATGAGCCAACGGACGTGTTGACAGTCCTTAAAAATTGTACCACCTTGACTTTGAAATTACATTGCAAAATGAAATGAATAGCAATTCACGTTCTTTCTTCGCCAAAAGTTTGTCTATATCATATATTCAATATCTAATTAGGTTTATTTCATGTAAGTAGTCTATAACTAATTTATTTTGGTGCTTACAACAATCTTAAGTAGTTGTTGACAGCTGCTTAAAAATTTCAAACGTGCTTAAGGCAATCTAAATCTTCATAATTTGTCTTGAAATTTTGACAATGTTGTATTAACAACTTGGTCAAGGGCAACATAACTTCAAACACCTCACAAGTTATGCCATGTTTTGTGAAACTGCATCTAAAATTTTGTGTTTCAAACGCACTTTTCAACCTTTAATGAATTCTTTTGAAAATGGTGCCTAAAAAGAAGTTGTTTGTTTTGTTGCATATGAGGGCATGGATGTGTTTTCCATGATAATATGCTTCATATGTATGATATTTCATTTTTTAAGATAATATATTACCTGAAAAATTGAAAAAAATCCTAGTAAGTGGCCCTAGTAAGTGGCCCAAATAAGTGGCGGGGTTGGCTCATTAAACCAAAACCATACCCAATTCCACAAGAGTGATTCCCTGGACCATTAACTGCTCATAGTCATAATATCAAAACTCTACATCTTTTTGAAGTTACATTGCGTCAATTGTCTGTGGTAATGTTAATGCACCAATTTGTCGTGTAAGGTCCATAGCCTGAAACTCTCAACACTGTGAAGGATCAATTGTATATGTTTGTTATATGAATATATTTAGATGTGACTCTCTTTAAGTAAATGTGTATGTAGGGCTATAGTCCGAGGTGAGTAGATTACCTATTCTCTGTAGAGAAGATAAGGTTGGCGTATGATGCCAAGGGACTGTGGTAGACTATGGGATTGAAAGAAATGATGAGTCAATAGTCTAGTAAGAGCATGAAACTCTGAAGCAAGGGTAATCCAATAGTCTTGAATGGTTATGATGGGGGAATATCAAAATATACTATCGAATCTATGGACATAGGAGTGATTGAGCGTAAATTCGCCATGAGTATGTAAGTACTGAGAGATCCGTGAAAGGGTTAAAAGAGAATACTATGTGGTCTGTAGGGATTACATAATCCTCATCGTTGACTGAATCAATTAGGTTGGTGCATGAAAATAATGGATCATAAAGATAGTAAGGTATTCGAGATGAGTTCAAATTGGGCATTTCTAAGATAAGGGAATCCATGCTCTTCTCCATAGTTGATCACATAATTAGAAGGTGAGCGAGTAGCAATAAAACTTATTGATGGATGTATCTAACACCTCTGTGAGCCGATTTTTTGGCCAAATAGTTAAACTATGGGCAGATAGGAAGAGTTGGATGAAGTTTCATCCAACCTGATGAATATAGTTAACTATAGACTAGGACGGTAGTTACAACAATAAGCGTGGGCTTAGGCGCCCATAGTTGGTTACAACAACTATCGTCTCTGCTGAGCCAAAAGGGTTGGCAGCGGAGAGGAAGGCAGACATTCTCTGAACATTGTTGAGCGTATAGTTGAACTGATAGGCTTGTCTCCCTCAACACCGAGAGCTAGCGAGGATAATAGTTGAACTATTTTTTGTTTAAATCGAGTAAACACCACAGTGATTGCGGGTTACCGAACTCCACTGAAGTGCATTGTTGTTTTAAACTTTGAGTTATATTGAATGGCCGTGTGTGGTCAAACTATCTCCTATTTCTGATTGCGTAAGTGCAAAATTAGAAAACCATAGTCTATTGTTGAGATTGCAATTGACTGAGTCCTAAATTGTGAATGGAATCGAGTGAGTTCAAATTGTGGAGAGCAATATGAGATTAAAAGAAAATTGATCAACCCCTGATTGAAAGAGGGTATGAATCAGAATGAAGTATAAGCAAAGAGGAAGTGAGCGAGCATTGAGAGATTAAAGATGTATGAGGGACCAATGAGTGAATTCAGGAGCGAAGACTACTGCTGCAAGACATTGAACATTGTGTAACTATTGTCTAAACATGAACTCCTGAATATAGTTGAGCAAATTGGAATGGTGAACCAAGAGTGTGAAGATTTTTGTATGAGGAAACTATTGTCTGAGTCAAAAATCTCTTTAATCAGAGAGATAGGATCAGAGAGACATGAGTGTTAAAGATAAAATCGTGAGTAGAACGACGGACAAAGAGTTTGTTGAGTCAAGAGCTTATGTAACATCCTTGGCCAAAGAAGGTGGAGAGACGAGGGAAAGTGAGAGAACAATTGCCTTAGAGCGAAGCCTATAGTCTAGTGGAACTATTGTCACCCTGAGAGAGGGGGCATAGCAGAGCTCTGTCGAAGGAGAAAGAGGACAGAAGTAGAGTATTGTTGAGTGCCAATAAAGGTAAACCTGAGAGAGGGAGTTGGAAGGCCAAGTGTCATGTCGAGAGAGAAACTATTGATGATTGTTTAGCTTGAGAGAGGCAGTGAGAAATGAATGAATAAATTGTTCAGCCGAGTGTGATTATAGTTAAAGTAGACACTATAGGCAGGTAGAGGTAAAATATGTTAAGTCAGTTTAATGAGAGAGCCCAATCAACTGATGTGATGAGGGAAAAACTGTGAGCAGTTGATTAGCGGTGGATTTGAGAAGTTAAGGTTGCTTAAGTAATTTCGAGTTAGGATAAACTTTGGAGTATCAAGGAGATTTAGGCATAAGTTGTCCTAGATTCAATTAGAGTTTTTATATTGATATATAGTCTAGAAACTTGATCTTTGAGTATAAAGTGCAAATTAACTAGATCAACTATTGTCTTGTGTGTTACCCTGGTTGTTGTTGTTGCAGGTTGTGCAAAGTAATCAAGACTATAGCTTGACTCTGATAATCGTTGTTAGTTGCATAAGTTGTAAGTAATGATTAAATCTTGGAATTAATAAATAATAATTTGTCTTGTATAATTGGAATTAACATCGACCAATTAATGAAAGAATTGTTGTGATTTGAAGATGCATTGGCCAATGGTTACAAAGACAACTGTGATACTCAAAGACTATTGTTCTCGAAAGACTATTGTTCTATAATCTCATGACGAGATGAAAACTTACAGTGACTAACACACATACCCCACTGAATGAGATATAGTGAGAGGAAACCTTGAGAGAAAGGAGAATAAAAGATGGATAAGTGATGTTTTGGAGTGAAGATAGTAGCCCTATTATCTGATTAATGAACTATAAAATGACAAAGCCTGTAATAGACACTAGTAAAGCCTTCCTTGAGAGTATGTACCCTGGGTTTTTGTTATTTTAGTCATTGCAAAAAAACTAACTACAGCTCCTTTGATTTTATTGATGAAGTAGGTGTCAAGTACTCTACACAATGTGCTTGTATTAGCCAACCATTAACTTTGGGATCGAGCTATATATTTCTTGTTGATATACCATAGCGTATGTTTAGGGCGACTTCATATTGTTGTCATCCATATATTAATTTGAGACAATGGAAAGTCTCAAATTACTTAATCATGTTTGCATGCCTTCCACTCTTCTTTCACTTTAGCATCTTTTAATATATTTGATCTTTAATGTTTATGTCATATGAAAATATCATTTATTATTATGAATAGACCACTACTTTAAACAATAAGTTATATTTTGTGTTAGTGATATAATTCTATTGAGACTTTTTGGATATGTGACGAATATGAATTTTGTATCATGATCAAAATGTTCATAATGTGAAAAAATGTTATTGTTAAAATTAAACTTAATAGCCAAATTCCTCCCGGGGGGGGGGTGACCGGCCGAAAAGTAGAAACCACGTGAGAACAAACTATAGGGTGCTTTTTATTCATTGGCAAGAAAATTTATAGAAACTTTGGATCTACCATAGCCTACTTAAATTGCGAAACATGTGATTATATATAATTTAGCATAAGGGGAAAAACCCCACTTTAGGTTTGAGGTAGAAAGAAATTAGTATGACAAAAATAATAGAGGATTTTTAAAATAAAATAAAATAAATATATTCACTTATAATACATGCAAAATGGATGAAAATTGAACAACTGGGTTATGATGTGTACACTCTTCTTTCACCAATATATAGCAACGTGGATGTACGCCATGCCATATTGGAGTCTTAAGTTTGCCTTCATACGGAACGGGTACATCAAATTTTATAAGTAATTTAGCATCATTTGAAATAGTCTAGGTTTTCTTTTATAATTACCTATAGGGTGTTGAATATTTGGTGAAGTTGCTTTATTTTCTACTTAAAAGGTTCCCTAAATTCCAAATGAGGAGGTAAATAGCCCCCATAAAAATACCCTTTGTATGCACGTGGTTACATAACACAGGAGGGAGTGACCCCCCCGAGCCAAATTCTAGGTACATAAAATGTTTAAAGAGGTATTACAATATTTAATTTGAACACTAAGTAGTCCACTTTTGTCTACCGCGGGTCTCCTCCATTCATTAGATATTGCATATCATGTATGGAGAAAGGTCTTCAATCTTAAGAGAATAATTTAACTTTAATTTCTTGTCTGATAATCGATTCAAAGCTTCATTGAATGAAAAAATTAAATATGGCTTATTTCTTAATTTCTAGAGAGATGAGTTGTATAAGCACCCATTAGATGGTTACAAAAAAATACCTGAATTATAACCACAAACATTATAAATACAACCATTAACTTTGGGTTACCTAAACTTACACCTCAAAATGCTAGTGAACCTTAGAATTGCTGTAACTTATGAACATACAAACTGACATGAACAATCTTCATTTCCAACTCGTCAGATATAAGCTTTACAAGTATACTAGGCACTCTTATAGGGCGTCACAGAGTCCTAGAATTTCCAATGTAATTCATTCTTGCCAATTTATGTGAAATTTCTTTAGGACGTAAGTAGGATGGTGAAAGGAAAATATTATAGAGGCTCACTTGCCGAGCTCCTTGACTCTAAGTTCAAGTTGCTTTATCATTGTTGTTCATGGTTGTCGTTCTTTTTGGGTGTTAGATTAGAGCCGTTGTTGCTCCTAGATCTTGCAAGATGGACTAACCCTCAGTCCATCTTTTGGAATATGAGATCTCCATGTTGGGCTTCACGAGAATGCTCTAATTTTGAGCGAACAGTTTATAGATAGCAACACGGAGCTTGCAAGTGAGATACCTAGGATTTGCCAGATGTGAAGTTGGTTAGGTGAAGGTTGTTTTTGGGATGGAGATGATGGTGTTTGCCTAGATCTACATTTCGAAAGAAGTGAAGGTGTCATGATTCCCTCTTAGTCAGTTTTTTAATTCAATTTTGGCTAGATCTGTGGTTGATGATGTTCTTGGATTTGTGAAGTTTGGTTATACCTCCAGAGGTTTAGCTTGGTATGCTTTGCAATTGCAGTGCAAACTCGAACATATAAGCAGTTGGGGGATTTTAAGTTGATGTGTTCCGATCCGATTTGCTGGCCGTTTCTTTACATTTCAAGATCAATTTGGGAAGGTGTTTAATTAATTAGTCTCCAATCCGATGCGCTCCACCGTGATCTCTTCAATCCAGGTGCCTATTATTTTCTGTCAACACTAGCAACTTGGAACCAATTCGTGGCTCTGAATTATCAGACAAATGAATTGTTGTTTTGGTGTCGATATGCATGGCGGTGCTCTTCAGTATCCGATCAAACAAGTTTGCTGAGAAAATTAGCAGCTTGAATAAATTTGTCTTTCTCCGAGCAGTTCCCGAAACAGTGCCTAGACTCGCATCCAAACATAATTATCCCTAGTCTTGTCACTCCCATTCGTGAATCCCATCGTAGTTGGTGGTTGAGACTAAGATGTTATAATGTACCTGAATTTTTGATCACATCTTACAGTATAATTCTCTTCATGTGACTTTATATGATGAATATTGGAGAAATTGTAGTTGTGTCTTTTAATATATATTCGGTGTGAATGCTGTGGAGTGGAGGGTTATGAGCACGGTTGTTTTCCTGCATCCTTGCAGACTTAGGTAACAGTATGGTCTTTCACAAGACCTACTTTGAATATATATCGGCACAAATAATGTCGCATATACACTTGCTTGATTGTTGTTTCTATCAAGGAGACAAAAATTCCTTCTCCATCCTATTCTGTTGTGAAAATTTGGAGCTTTTAATTGGAGGTCCGGGTGGTGGTGGTGGTCAAACAGTGGACACCAACAAATCAAAGTTTTAGTAACTGAGTAGTAGAAATGAAGCACTGTCTTGCATCAAATTCAAAACAGTTTGAGGCTCCGTTGTGTTTTGTAATTCTCTGGTAGCATTTATTTGTGTGAAACGGGTTCAAATCTTCACACCAATCTCCATGCCGTTGCTGCAAGGAACATGAGCTGCAAACATATATCCTCCCCACATGGTGATTCTGGGGGCTCAAACAATTTTGTGGAATGAAATCATAAGGTTCTGAGCTGTTCATCTTTTGGACCCCTTTCCATGGTGAACAACTACATCAATTTGGTGAGGAAATAGAATATTTCATGATTCTATTTTACCTCGGTGTAATTCTCTGTGTACGTTTGCTCTGCAATGCCAACGGTGGTGTAATAGGCATAATTTATCCATTAGAATTGAGTTCATTCCTAAGTTTGAAGCATGACCTTTTGTGTCAGTTGATTGATGTTTACAAGAGCTGCCAACCATTCACCTTGCAGGTGGTTTGGTTTGTCTGTGTACGTTTGCAGGGAGGTCAAGTGATATTGCGTCTCTTGGCTGATTTGGTTAGTGTAGCAATTGACATGAGAGTTCTGTATATAATTACATACATATTGCAAATGAAAAATCAATACGTGAAAATTATTTCAAAGCATCATACACATTATTGTTTCTCATTATGATTTGCGAGTGAAGTGCATCATCTATGCGGTTATATCTACATGGGCAACTAGGCATAGCTACAGTAGGCCCTTGCAAAATTCAATAATTCTAAAAGACAACTTGAGTGATCTAAATAAATTATGGAGTGATCAAATTCAATAAATCAAATTCACAAATTATAGGTAATCATAGAATTTGTTGATTTATTCACTTCGGTTTATTCACTCTAGACGACTGAAGTGATCTAAATAAATCATAAGTTCTATGATTATCTAAAATTTGTGAATCTGAATGAAATGTGTGTATCAAAGCTTGTGAACACAAAGAATGCGGAGAGAAAACATAACATAGAGTACTATCACTTTCTATTGAGTCGTGCACAAGAGGCCTTGAGGTAGGTAACCATTACAAAACCTCATAAGAGAACCAAAGCATGCTAGAGAATTGGATCAACACACTAGAGAACTAGAGAATTGTATCATTGCTAGAGAACTAAAAAGTTGTATGTGGACACACAAACTCACTTCCAAATCAATTCTACTGTTAGACCTAGTATGAAGGCTCTCACCAACAACTGGATGTTGCAAAACAAAAAGGCAAAGAATGTGAAACGAGAAGGCGAAAAGTTGAGAAGTTGAGAATACAAGAACCACTTGGTTTGGAAGATTCATAAAGTTGCTACATATAAAAGTCCACTATTATAAAAATTGAGGTGTGCCACATATCAAATTGGTTTAGAAAAATCATGAATTAATTTAGAAAGTTCATAAAATTGTTAGAACACTTCGATAACATGAGTTGGAAGGTCCATAAAGTAGCTTGGAACCTTCATGAAGTTGATTTTGCACTTCCGTGAAGTCGTCCTACCAAATGAGTATTAGTAGCAGTCGTATGATAAAATACTCAGAATTTTGTTGCAATTTGGAATAATTGAAGCGATGTAAAGTGCATGGATATAAGCAGATTAGACATTGCATTAGAGAAGTGAGTCTATGGAGAAAGGCATGCTTTTTTATCCAAGCCTTTAAGATGATATGACATTTTTGCTTGAACACATTGGGCGTTGGTGCAACATTGTTGCCAGCAGCCACTGGTACCAAATTGTTGGACTAAATTAACAGTTCCATTGTTAATGCAATAGATAGTCACATTGAGCAAGGCAATCTACCTTGATGAGGTACGATATGGGACTTGCAGTCTTCTTGTCTTCTGAGGTAGACATGCCATATTCAAATCATTAGTTTATCTCTTTCTTACGCATGTGTACATATTCATGTCATTGACACATTGGCCACATGGCCACACTTACTTTCCACATGCTCACATCCACACATCAAAGGGTTGCGTATAGCTCGCCATAACAAGGCAGTCCACCAAATTGTACATACGCTACAATCAACTAAACACACGAGATGCTATACACTCATAAATGCGGGTAACCAAAACTCTAGACAACAAGACAACACAGTCCCACAATGGCTTCTTCAATGCACGTGCCCCACTACACCATGCACATGCCTAGCCAGACTTAGACCAGACATACTATGCATACTTGGCGCTCCCACAGATAGCCAACCCCCCTTGCTGCCAACCCCATCAAAAACCATACAATTCATTGAATTCACCTACTGCCATGACAAATTCCCAAATACCGCACACAGTGAAAAAGCCGCTAAATACAATCCACTCATACACGCACTCAGAGTAGCGGGCTGGCAAGTCAACCCTCTCATCACCATCACAACAGGAGTGAGAGGGGCCATTCACGAACAAGCAATCAAAGACTTAAAAAATTTAAAAATACCCAAAAATGAGATCAAAACACTTATAAAACATCTACACCAAATCGCCATCAAATACCTCACATACTTAATACTAAACAAAAGGAAATTAGATAATAAACAACCCCCCGTAGACCCCCCGTAGGCCCCCCCCCCACAAACCTCCTCTACACCCCCCATATACTCCCCCTAGATTTTAGGTACTGCGTTTTTTGAAAACTAAAGGAGCCCATCTCCCGAGAGGGAGGAAGTACTCTTACGGTGACGCTTGGTCAAACATGAACACGGTATAGAGGAACGGGCTCCCATTCACGTCGGTGTACAAACACCCCGACGTTATATTTATTTATTCATGTCTGAAGAACATAACTGAAAGAGGACCATGACCTTTTAAGAAACTATACTCAAACACTTTCAGAATTTAAGAGATATTCATCTTGACTCCCAAAAAATTTAGTCTCTATGCTCATGTTTGTCATTTGAACTTCCAATGTGTTAGTGCGATTACCACTTTGTTCTAGGAACCCTAAGTTATGTCATATGCCAATATTACACAATGGTCTACAAGTTGATTAAAAATGTACTTAAATGACACTTGACATTAGTATACTCAAGATTATTCTTTCTCTTGCATATTAAAACGTAAACACATGAACACCTACCGTTAGTATGTTCATATTATTTTCTTTGCATACTAAAACACAAAAATATCATCTCAAGTATCCCAATGTGCTATGCTAATTGTCATAATGTCACTTTAGAAAGTTACTTATATTGATGGAAAATATCATGTTGATAATTAGCGGACAAGCCACGTTGAATCCTCTAGGCATCTAGTTTAGACTTGTTCGCCAATAGTGTGCATGACACTAAATACCATAATTTGGTCTAGTCCTTTCTAGTCCATTGATGTTTCGTTCATCCTCCTTATATATAAAAGCCTATTTGTATTTCAAATACATCCATAATGTTACTCGACTGATGAGTTGTGTTTAATTGCCCTATCTTCAAATTCAGTTTGGAAAACTGGGATTCTGACATCTAGAGGCTTTATTCTTAAATCTACTGCGGGGCCCATAAACACAACTCATCGTTGTCCGGGGAGGTTTTTCGGGCATAACTAGTTAAAATCCTAATGTTTTCAAGTCCAACCAGTTACATGTTGACATCTTTCAGTTTTCTATATTAATTTGAGGGTATATTCTCTAGATTCCTCTAAAATGGTCGGTATTTATCCTGAAGTCTCAAACGTCAACCGGTTATTTCTCAAACCCAACTGGTTCATCTGTAACTAGCTGTCAGTTCTCCGCGTTCATTGCAGCTCATCAGCTGAGGAATGTTATGTCCAACTTGGAATGCTCCCGTTAGATATTTCTTAGAGTTGTCAGCTCCTCTCAATTTTGTGTGATGAATATCTCCTGTTTCCTATAGGTTCACAGTCTCACCAATCAGATATTCAGCAACCTTGTGTCTGGACTCTAGTCTCTGACTGCTATGTACTCGAATGTTCAGTGTTCCAGGCTAGAACATAATGATCTTGATAACCACAAGGTCATCAAAGAAAATAGAACTTAATAGTTCACATGCTGTGGGCTCTCTAGAAGTCAGAATCTCAGACCATGGAAGCAAGTAAGTCTGTAGTGGACTACTTAATTAATACTGGATGCAACTCTTTCTCAGATTATGGAAATGCTCTCTGAAGCATACAAATAACTCAGAGCAGTTGAAGGCGTTATGGGTGGATTAATAGAGAAACAAGTATTTATTCTGTACAGGCAAGAAATATTTTATTGAAGCTGCCAGTCACTCTTTTGCAGTTACTTAAGGACTCAAAAAGCTGCTACGTGCAAGGGTAACTGCCCAATAATCGTGGCAGCCATTCAAGACCATAAGATTCAGGAGATATTTCACAATTGAAGCTGAGATATTGGGGGGCCGTTGTTCTGAGGCTTGTCCATGATCCAAACTTTGGCAGTGACCAGTGCATGGCAGGCAGTTTAAATTTATGTCTACCGAGTGTCGGAATTTTTCACAAATGCCACAACATGCTGGAAATACAAAGCATTTGATGAGTTAAGTCGGGTGACTGACAAGAAACGCTTTTGACATCCTGAATATGCCTCGATCTTTGCAATGCTCGTGTGTGTGTGTCTTTCCATAAGTATATCCTGCAGGCCATGCCTGAAAATGCCTCGTTTCAGGTGCAGAATTAAATTAGAATGCTTTGGCACAGCTTCCTTGTCAGCCTGGCTAGAAGTGTGTAAACATTCCCGGATGATCTGGGGACTGAGGATTGCATTAGAGGAAATTGAGCTTAACTTTTGTGAAGGCAGATATGGCAGTTTGTCGCTGCACAAAGTTTGCAGTACTCTTATGGTTTAAAATTTTAGAATTTGTGCAGTTCTTAGAGAGGGCTGTCATTGCCTGTTTTGTAGATTATTCTACCTGAGTACATTTTTTAGCCACAAACTCTATGGAATTCGGTGTTGGTCATTGACTTTCTATAGTACTCACACTAAATGAATTAGTATGTATCATTGAACAGAAACGAGCCCCAATCAATTGAGGCTCAATTAATGGTGACATTGCCCTGGTTTTGGTTCCTCTAGTTCTAACAAAATGATGAATAGCGCTGCTGTCCTCAGATTACAATGTTTGGAATGCATGAAATGCTAGAGGAATTGATATATGTAGTTTGTGGTTTTGGGAAACATTTCATTCTGGACAGCTTATGGGACTTCTTCAAGTTGAATGCCTTTGATGCATTTGCAGTGATTGCCAAAAGTGAGAGTTATTACCCACTTTATGGTTGACAAAAGTCAAGTGCTAGGCAGTGATCGGGGAGATTTTTGGGCATAATCGGTTGAGCTCCTAGTGTTTGCAAGTCCATTCGGTTACATGTTGACATCCTTCGGTTTTTCTATATTAATTTGAGGTGTATTCCATAAATTCCTCTAAAATGATCAGTATTCTCCTGAAGTCTTGAACTTCAACCGGTTATTTCTCAAACTCAACCGGTTCATCTGTAACTAACTGCCGGTTCTCCCCGACCTTAGGTGCTAGGGCAACAAAGAGGTGTGAAAATGGAGCTGGAAGGTTCAATGAACCACACAAGTGCTTGGAAACTTTGAAGATCCTCTTCATTGAATGACATTGTGTGTTCTATGTCAGGTTTTGTCAGAGCATATCACATCTTGTACTACAGTAGAGTTATCCGTAAAGTCCCGCACAGAGGGACGCAATCGTGGGTTTGATCCTGCTTTGAAAAAAAATCTATTAAGAGCTCACTAGCTCATCGTATTTTGGAGCCTATATTGAAAGTTGGGTGCAAACTTTGGGACCTCCTCTTTTCACCTCAAACTTTGAGAGAAATTTAGGCATGTGTATGGCACCTGTCAGTGTTCAAGATCAAAGCCCTCACATGAATTTCATTTTGAAGGGCTCTCAAATTTCAGCCCTTCAAATGAAGGGTTGGTTCAAATCCAAGACGTCAATCCAAGGATGTAGAAATGAAATACAAAACTCATATTGAACTTGTGCATGAATTATAAGGTACATGTTTCCAGTACAATGTGAAGAATTGAGAATCAACCATCTAACTCTACTTCTTGTAGTGACAGTGCCCTACGCTTGTTGGTTCTTGTGGCGGGCAGATTATATTGAGGACTTCAAGTGACGTCTTCATTTTCAATCTAGGGTTGCATTTTGAATGGTGGCTTTGAGAGAGGTATATTTTGAAGGGCCAAATCGCGTTTGAAGGGCATTGAAGACTTCAATCTTGAACACTAGCACCCATCATTCTAAATCCCGGATTGGCCTATGCAAGGCTAGCTTAGCCCACCCATCCTAGTAGGACAAGCTAGAAAGCCGGTTTTTAATAACCTGACACCACTCCTTGTGGATGATAATATAAGCATGAAAAAAATTGATAATTTTGTGTTAATTCTTATAAACTCATGGTTTCATCCACTTTACTTTATGAATAACTCTAATATTGCCAAAAAAATTCAATAATGCTTCTAGATGCAATCCAACGATTCCAAAATATATACTATGCATTTCAGTTCAGCAGTTTCATCATTTTGTCTCTTTTGTTATAGATGGTGGTCCCCAATAGTGGAGAGGAAATCCAGAGTGGCTATGCCACAAAAGTTTTTGGTGCAATATGTGGCAACGGGGTTAACATTACTTGAAAATGTGGCTAAAGCCTCCCAAAAATATCATTACACTTTGGCAATATGTAAGGTGTGAATAGAGCCTCTTCGGCAACAACACAATGTGTATGGTGAATTTGACTGCGTTCTTTGTCAGGTTGTGGCTACAGAAGTGTACATAGCTCAGCTAAATGGAAAAAAATCAAAAAAATCTTGAAACTTAAAAGTTAAAAGTTGGCCCTTTTTAAACCCTAAGGGCCGGAGGCCCGGAGAGACCATATTTTCGGTCTCCCTACTTTCTGGACTGCCCATTTGTGGGGCAAGGTTAGGTCTATTTAGGAAAAATTTCAAGCATATAGAATTTTTTTTGTCCTTCTATTTGTGTGGTCTGTTTCACAATCCCCTGTAGCTAGCAAGACGCATTATATTTAAAACATTGGGACCCTTATCAGAGGTTGCCCGAGCTGGATTCCAAGCAATGGGAATTTCCCACGTGGATTTAGGATCAAAGGCAAGCACCACACCGTTGAAGAGGGGAGCTTGCCCTTTGCTCGCCTAACCCTTCCCATTGGAATGGTGCCACTTTTTGCAACATGCTCTTCTCCAGGGATGTGCAAATGGATGTGAGGTGGCCTTGGCCATCACATCAAGTCACAAATGATGTGACAATGTCACGATGCGTAGTGTCGGGACATGATGCCCTGCCGACGGGGTAATTTTTTTCAATACACCATTTTTTTTTGTTAAGAATTGTTTTTTCTAGGTCAATTGTTGTAGTTGACCTCAACTAGCAGTCGATTGCTAAAAATATATAAAATTCAAATCATTTCAAAAATTTGGATTGTTAGATCTTGTTAGATGCAAGATCTAACCGTCCAAGATTTTTCAGAATTTCTATATTTTTTAGCTCTTTTGTATCCTAGAAGTCAATTGCTAATAATAGTTGACCAACTAGTAGCAATCAACCAGCTACTAATAGTTGACCAAAAAGGCAACTGCACTTAGTAGACTACAACAATCACATTTGAGCCATCAATTGCTAGACCAAAAATTAAAATTTTCAAAAAAAAATTCAATAAAAAATTTGGACTTTCAAGTCTTGTGGCCAACAAGATCTAATGGTCCACGATGTTTTGGGAATGCTTTATTTTCTTTTTCTTTTGTCGTCAAGTACCATGTCAACTGCAAAGTAGCGATCAACATGTTGACTAGGGGGTTGATCACATCAATTTACTCCTAAGTAAACTGTCGGATTTACCCCCTGCTAATGTGATGTTTTTTGGTCCAGCATCACATCATCGTTATAGGACGTGAAATCCTTGTTCTTCTCACAACAACATCCAATTGGGCTACATAGCAAGCATCCTCCAATAAGTATTCTCCACGTGGATGGCCCATAACTTCCCACTCATTTTGCATATTCAAGTAAAACATTTCCCGCCATTGTTTGTGTGCGATTATGGTGTGAACCACTCATGTGAGCAAACACTGAGTTGCCTCATCCTTGACAACCAAAAATGTGCTTCACCCATGAATTTGCTAACCCCTAACCCCTAAACCCTAACAAAATCTGGCTAAACTTTACCTGGGCCTCATAAATTTTGATCATCCTCTAGAGGGAATATAATCATCCTCCCATCATGATCATCCAACAACTTTACATTCTTTAGCACCCTCGCTGCAACTACAAGAATGTTATGGCTTTGCCATGTGCCCCCTTTCATCTCACAGTTACTAATATAATGATTCAGGTTTGGGTTGTCGAAAGTCATCATGCCACCCTACAATAGGTAGAATTCATCCTATTCTGTTTAGATGACGGTTTTATGAGAACCAAAAAGATCCTACAACTAAGAAGTGCCTCAATCACTATGATATTCCTCACAACTACCCACATGCGTGGCGGTGGCAAGTGTTAAAAGCCCTAGGTTGGACTGAACGTAGAAAGGATGGATCGATTGATGGGTTCTTGGAGGTTGTGTATTTCCAGCTCCAAGTTATTGTTTGGCCAAACATCATTTAGTAGCTTTGGGAGTGTGGATGTCCTATGCTTAGCAGGTCTAAGGCATTGCCCATGAGGTCACAATCACATGCAGGTTGAAGCTATGGCTCTGAGGTTGAAATCAATAGCCATGCTACACAAAACAACATTTTCATTTCAAGTATTATTGCACCCCCTTGCTAGTTTGAACCCCATTAGTTTCGGCAAAATGGGTTGAGTTTACATTCCCCCTCCAACAGGTTATTCTAGGCTTCAACGTCCTTGCATCTTATCTCTAATTTTGAATAGCTTTTGATCTAACTATTTTGTGTGGAATCACTGCAACTATAACAATCTCAAGGGAACTCTCTGCCTCTAGGATGGATGTCGGCATTGCCAAGTGCTCTACCAAATATCCCACCAACTATTACGAATAGGTTGAAGACCATGGCAAGAACCATTATGCCACAACGGTGAAATATAAAGATTAGACTCTAAGAATTGAAGTCAATTCTAGAAGGCTAGCATTGGTGTCCAAAGCTGCAACTTGAACGGCCTTCTCAAACATTACAAACTCCCTACCTTAGTCTTTGCCCAAGACGATGGTCGTGTATCACATCCATACTTCAAGTTTACTCAAGATAGCTAGGATTCAAAGTGAGAATTCACAACAACCATTTGAGTGTGGAAATTGCAAATGGTAATAAGGCTATTACATGTGGTTCAAGAGGGTAAAGGGTCAACTAACGATACACTAGGAATGGCCAATTTGTGCTACAAAAACCTTGCCACTAGGGGTGGTTGCATGCTTTGGTGTCTCAATAACGGTGTCACAGTGCTATTTTCAGGAAGGGGTATGTATTGCAAGGTCCATATATCACAAACTACTGTGTGTTCTTTGGCAATTTTTTTGTGAAATAGTTAAAAACTTTGCTATAAAGACATTTAAGTAGTGTGTTAGGCACACAAGGGTCTGAAACAATGGTGTATGGACTTTCAAACATTAATGTATGGACTTGTCACAACTGTCAAAGAATTTCAATATGGACTTCTAAAACAAAGTAGTCAAGTCAAAATGCTTGATAGTGACTACATTTAAGATGGACTACATCATTGTTAATTCAAAAATGTGGGTTTCTTTGTGGCACTATTGTTATATATGTAGAAATGGACTTTTATAGAGTGAAAATAGTGTTTAGTTTTTGAAGGTACTATTTGATATGATAATTTTTTTTTTCTCCTTTGCATATGGTATTTGAGCCTCTACATGGGCCTCTTTTTCAAAAAAAAAATTGTACTCATAGTTGTACATATAGCCCGACATCAATGAGTTGGTCCCTATAACGGCTTTTTTATTGACTCCACGCATGCCGATAGTGAGACACCAAACCATGCAACCACCTCTAGATAAAAAAATGTATGTGGCAATTTTTCAATGGGGAGATCATGAATGTCCATTCAACATTTTGTGAGTCCATCTTGACGTGTGAAAACCAAATTGTGCATGCAATACGTACCATTAATGAGGATGTCTTTGATACCCCCAACGATGTAAAGGGTGTTAATTTAATGCATTGTGATGAGGAGGAGATGTTGACGATTCCAAACAAGATGTCTCTAAGGTTGATAGCAAATATAGTGGCAATTCTGACACAGGTGAGGTGCAAAAAGGGGGAATTCAAGAGATATTGATGGGGGGAAAATGGTAAGAAGTGAACCAAAGGTCCCTGAACCCACCACATTGCAAAGTAAGAAGTGAAAGGAAGATGTCACAAGTGTGAGACATGTGTATTAGGAGTATTGGAAGTCAATAGGACTAGAGGTGAGATTGCACAAGCATATACACATACACAAAGGCATATGAACAATGCTTGGAGTGAGATGGTCTCATGCTCTCCTTGCTTTGCCTTTTATTGTTTTTCTTCTTTTCTTTGGTTCATACAAACAATATGGGATAATTTTTATCCCTCTCGGACAAACATTGTAGCCTTATTCTAACCTCATTGTTTCTCATGTCTCTTTCATTACATTTATATTGACTACGGGCAATCTAATGCTCCACTTTCAACACCTTAGACAACTTGAAGCCCTCCCACACACATACATGTTCCAACACAAAGGACCTCCTCACCCATCGCAACCAATCAAAACACCCAACCCCACCAACCTCCCCAACAACAACCAACTATTAATATATTAATCAACAAATCACTCACGGATTAGATATCACACTACAACAACTCCAACAAAATCTTCCATTTATTCCAAGTCAATTGACCCACAAACTCATCAAATGCTCGGGGAGATCACTCCATTGTAAAGTTGAACAACCACGTGCGATCATTTTACATGTAAAACATGTAAAAAATGTAAAAAGCATCACCAAAATGGGTCACAATTTTATCAATTTTTTTTCATGAGTAGATATAAATGGTACATGTTACATAGTAAAAAATGGTGACTAAATTTGATGATTTGTTTTTTAAATAAAACATGTTGTTTCTAACTAGAATGACGCAGAATTGAACTAAAAAATTTGCTACAAAAAATGAAGATGACTAAAAATTTCAAAAAAATATACAAAAGATACCATCAATGGTTGTGTATATGTAGGAAAAATATCATAAAATTTAAAATTATTTATGGCATGTAATATAGGGGTAGCAAACTTTGTTCGCACGTGGTGTTCAACTTGACAATGGAGTGATCTCCCTGAGATCAAATGCAGCTACCCCATGCCCGGATTCACACCAAGCCCAAATATTACCCTACCAACACAATCCACACAAACCTCCACCATGCATACCCACATTATTACATGGAACACATGACATATAAGCTCCAACCTCCCATGCATTATGGAACTAATAGAAAGCATACAAGAAAAACCCACCATTATTCTACTACAAGAAACGAAGCTCTTGAAATACAAATCTACCGCCTACATAGACAATCGATTCTTGGAGTACAAAATCCATTATAATTGCACAAATAACACAAATCTACAAAGAGACCCACAATTCACAACATCCGAACCCCCAAGAAGTGGCACCCTTGCAAGAATCCACAAAAGCATACACTCTACTAAAAATATTACCAAAATCCCCACATCAAGTAACATATCACCATATCTACTAGTCTTTAAAAAATCTAACAAACCACTCACACCGCTACTTATGATAAACCTATGCCCTTACATCCCACTCATCCCAATAATCAAAGACCAAATTAAAATCCTCACCAAAAACCACCCTACATACAAAGTGATATTAGCAGGGGACTTTCAATAGAGACATCCTCCTAGTTTGTTGCCTACATGACGGCATTCCCCAAATCCCTAACCAAGAGGACAAAGATTGGGCACATTCATGCAAGGCCTAGCCCTTCGCCTCATCCACAATGATGAAACCATCTTATGACAGGGTGGCCAAAACTACACCTCCACTACCTTATCGATGGCTTTTACACCAACATCCCACTTCACACCTTACCAAAATGCCAAACCTTAACTAACCAAAATCAAAACTTAGACTATTACCTAGTCAGCCTCACACTCAATTTTGTACAAGTGCCTCAAATATCACACCAACCAAAAATTACCCATCTAATCCCCTTGAAAACATACAAATACTCCTCATTAAGTTCCAAGAAGCCACCAATCTAGAATCATAACTACTAACCATAGTTCTACAAAAACCCATCAATGACCTCCACCGAATGAGATTTTTCCCAAAATAGATTCCAAGACATCATAAACACACTAAATACCTGCATCAATGGAACATGTATAATCAAACAAGCCCCCTTACCATGCCGCACTATGCCCACCAGCAAGAAGGTTTCCTTCGCCACAAACAACAAAAAGTTTGGAAACAACATCTAAAAACATACCATCTCATAAGGAAAGTCATATGCATAATCAACTTCCAACTCTACCCCACTTGGATTACCCACTTGGACATACAACAACTAGAAACCCTCACAATATCATCCTACCACCTACCCCACAAGATAGCTTAACAATGTAACAATGGGTTGGCAAACTTGCCAACATAGGACAAACTACCAAGATAGAAGCCCACAAAAACACCTCCAAACAAACAATAATAAATTGAAAAAAACCCATCACCAAATATAGAATCATATTAAACGACAAACCCAAAACAATACATAAAAGAATTTTCAGACCCACATCCTTCTACACCTTCAAGACATTGCCCAAGAAATATGATGCTTAGAACAAACCTCATTCTAAAGATTAGCCCCCATATGCAACAATCCTACCAACCACCCCTCAACATGCCATTATGCAGTCACAAAATGCCCCTAGCATGGCCTAGATGACCTCATTCTTGAGGCAAGAGGCCCCCAAAATGCCACCATATCCAAAAACTTCACAATAGAATTCTTCAATAACAACTTCAAAACACTACCAAGAGGAAAAGCACGGGGCCCCGATAACATCCCCAATGAAATCCTCGAAGCATTACCCACAACCTTCCACGACATGCTCTTCCTATTTTTCTAGCAATGCTATCCCCAAAAGAACATCCCAAACTACTAGAAACACAACAAATCCATACTATTCCATAAGAAAGACGCCCCCCTTACTACTCAATAATTATAGACCCATAGCCCTAGCCAACACAATCTACAAACTCTACACTAGTACCCTCACGGCCCTCCTTACAAGCTACGATGAGAAACGCAAAATACTACACTTTAGCCAAGATGGATTAGACCACAAAGAAACACCACAAGACAAATACAAATAATTATCGTTGTGTTGGAAGATGTTAAACTCACAAATAATGACATTACCTTACATATATAACTTTAGAAACGTTTTTGGCTCCATTGACCATGTGAGATTGCTTGCCCTAATAGAAGACCATGGCTACCCAAAAGAACACAATAGAATTAATCGGTAACACCTACACACACTCGAACACCTCGGTGCCACATCACCAATCTTGATTAGCAGAGGTACAATACAAGGTGACACATTCAGCCCATACCTCTTCATCATCTCCCTAGACCCACTTTTATGGTAGTTAGAAAAAGACAACTTCAAATACCATTTTAAGACTTCCATAGCCACATGTAATACCACAGCCTATGCCGATGATCTAGCCATCAACACGGAAAGGTTAGCAAACATACAACCACAAGTCCACTTTCTCCATTGAGGACTTTGGCATCAACACAACATCCCTATTACCGGATGACATATATTGCAAAGGCTACCAATTATAATTCGCACTCGATGACCTAGGACAATTAAGAGTAATCTACCAAGGATTAGCCAAACACATCACTGCTACATATGGGGTATCACAACACCTCCCAAAACTTTACTATGATCACAATCACCCATCGTTTGCACCATGTTTTTAGTAGAAAGATAATATGAAATATTCATAAATACCATCAATAAAGATTTTCAAATACAACAAATCCATCTTGAACTCACATGGAAACATGCACCCAATACGCTTTATTCTCTCAAGACAAGAAAAACATGCCACTAAATACCTCAACAGACTGCACGTGCATAGCATCTCCACCATCACCCAAATCCACAACCCAACCACCTAACATATATTATCCCCAAAAGAATTCAAAATCAAATTCAAAGCCTCCCCAAAACTAATCAAAGAAGCCTTACAACAAGCTCAAATCCTATCCCCCCTGCACAACAAATAGCCACACCCCCACCACAAGAACAAACACATGCTCTAAACACCTATAATGACAATCAACACATCGGAAAACAAATACATCATATCAACAACACAAAAACCACCTCCTGCAAAGATAAATGGGAGCCCAAACCATCAAGAAATCCTACCTATGCCAATAGAACACAACCCCAATCATCACCAACTGGGTAGGAGAATCCAAGCTTCTTCATACAAACAACATCGCCTTAGACCACAACCTATTCCTACTTCGTAAATTTACACAAGACATACACAATTAAAACACACTAGCCACCTATGATTCATGCATCAATTTCTCCCAATCCATACATCAAAGATTCATCAGACCTCCTATAGAAGCCCCACACTTACCTTTAAACATCGAAGAATGCAACCCGGACAAAGACATCCACATACCTCCACCAACTATCCAAATTCAAAGACCTGATGCACACATATTTGACCACACAAGAGCATACATTGTCTCCATCCCACTCACAAGACTCCGGTGGTTGTGGAAGAGATTCACACAAAATAAAACACCCACTATGCCAAAAACATGTTTTTTTGACTACAGCAACTTGACCGAACTTGACTAACTAGTCACATGAGGACTACAACTAGTCAATAAATATTCCCAAAAAATTCCTAGTCAAATTGTAGTCAAGAATAAGAGGACCTTGATGGGAACAGCTTCGGGAACAAAATTTTACTCATTGGGAACAACCATGGTGACCAACTTGACTAGTTTTAGTCTGTCTCTTCCTTTCTTCCTTGCATTGCTACACGAACATCCTTAGCTTCTAGTATTGTGCAACCTTCTAGCACAGGTGCACGACATTGTACATCGTCGTTTAAAATATTAGATCTCAATCCACGGTAGTCTTTATCTGCAGCTTCTTTCTGCAACACAACTTTCCATTTGGGATTCTCTGCATCGTCCACAAAAAACACTTGTTGCACGTGGAGGGGAAACCATGTTGTGAAGGCCTCCTCTTGCATGCTGCTTGGGTACTCCAATGTCCTACCCCGGTGTTGACGTCGCATGTCTTCCCTTGACCTCTTCCTTCGGGTCATTTTTGTAGCGTGTCGTCTACATCACATACTAACTTTTGAGTGTCATTACTTCAATTAGTACGACACTATAACAGAGCTTCAACCATGCAATGATTGAAATTAATCATTCAAATAGCAATGATGACTCAAATTAGTTATGCATGACAAATCTAGTCCTACATTTAGTCACACTATGAAGGCTTATGACTACAGTTAGTCATCAATGTAGTCAATGCAAATCGAGACGCCACCCTAACCCTAGGTGCCGCCATCCTAACCGTAGGCGCCGCCACCTTAACCCTAGGCGCCGTCACCCAACAACATAGTAAAATACTTAAGTATCGTGACTAGAAATAGATGATGTTTTTGTTCTCTTGAATATGGATTCTGAACTTAATTCTCGTGAAGTTGGCTTTCGAATGGAATGCTCTCTATTGTTGACTGAATTCGGTTGTTAGATACTCTGTATAGGGGAAGAAACAGAAGGCAGAATCTGGAAGTCCATTACAGCAGGGGGGTCTAGAATTGGAGAAAAAAAATGAGCAGGAGGTAAGCTCGGGCTCAAGGGAGAAGGTGGCCCCAGATGTTGCAGGTGACAAAGGCGGTGGGATAGGAGTGCCGAAGAAGAGGTCGCGTGGTACGGAGTTGGAAAAGCTACAAATTAGAATTGAGGAACCGCAAATATCACGGAAATTACGAACTAAACACATTGTGGAGACGGTGAAGGAGAAGATTGGCAAAGCTACTGTGGAAACAAGGAGGCCTGGTAAAGAGAAGGTTGTGGAGAAGAAACAACCACTTCCAAGAGCTACGACAGTTGATGTGAAGGCAGTGAAAGAGAATGACAACAAAGGAGATGACGGAGGAAAGCGACCCCTCAAGAAAGGTGCAACAAAAACCACAAAGGTACAAAGTATCTATCGTTTTCTCAGTTTTTACATAGACATTGTTCTTAAAATTCTGACTAACTAGTCAAGTCTTAGAATATTGTGACTAACTATAGTCATCATCTGTAAATACTGTAATTTATCACAGTCACTTAAGTAGAAACTTTGACTATTGATAATCACTATTGCGGTTTTTGAAACTCACTGGTAGTAGTCAGCAAAAGAGTAGTCATGTATCCACGGTCAAAACTATAACTAACTCCAAAGCCTGTTGTTGTTTCTGTAGAAAAAAAAACATTGAATGAGGTTGAAACAGTGCCGTCCTTTGTATTAGGAGACATTGTAAAAATCATGGGAATAGGAGTCATTTTTAATAGGGGACGGGAGGGTCATGAGTCTTCCGGGGGGGACAGTGCATGGAGCAGTCATCTGTAAAGGGACTGTGTCGGTAGAAGTGTTGCGGAGCCACGATGATGCATATCTGTTATATCGAAGCATAATGTTAGATGATCCACCAGTCACGAAAATTGGTGACGCCGTTGGGCAATTTATTCTGTGGCCCACATAATGTTTGTGCCACAGTCCGGAAGCTTAGTTCATGTCATTCTCTAGGAACCCCAACTTGTTTATGGGAGGACTATATGTGGAAATCTTTTTATAGTCATTATCACTTGGTTGGAGTCTTCATTTTCCGTGAACCGAAGTCATTATTTTGAATATAAAGTGATCTTTTGATTCATGTATGAAATGCTACCAGTATTCGTTTGTATGGAATGGTTGATATGCGCAGCTCAGCTTGTTACTACAAATAGTAAAGCCAAACATACAAAAATATGCATCTAGGACTATCATTAGTCGTATTAATTTGACTACTTATAGTAACAATATTAAAAATAAGGACTAAAACTAGTCACATGTGGTGACTAGTTTTAGTCACAAATCTGGAATGTACGACTAAAGTGAATGCAAAGAAGTGACTATGCGTAGTCGTTTCTAATTGAAGTGAAATACAAAAATGACTGTTAGTCGTGAAGAAGACTATGTTTGATGACTATTGAATGCCAATTGTGTGACTACTTTTAATGAAGAAAAACCCTAGGTTATCCACCATGAACTACAACAACAAAATTTACAGATCATACACAATTTATTAAGACTAGACTTAGTGAAGCGATGTTATTAACATGACCAAACATCTACTAGGTTTAGTCAATATATCGTGACCATCTTTAGTAGAGTGGTGACTACTTGTTTACTAATTCTAGTCAACACTGTGTGACTATATGTAGTCAAGACAGACGATGTCCCAAGGGCGGTGCCAATGGAGGTCCCAAAAGGGCTTTGGGAACGCGCATTGGGAACAAAATGTCCAAAGAATAAACCATAGTCAACTTGTTGCAAGCGACTGGTCCGACCTGACAAGCTTTTGACTGACTTTGCGACTACAGTAGTCCTAGTCAAGTACTTGGTTTTATACCATTTTTAGTCAAAAACCCCAGTAAAAAAGCATGTTTTGGCATAGTGACCTTATATGGCTAGCTTCCTCCAACCACCCCCACAACACTTTGCCATTGAAATAATTTGGTTAACTCAAAGATACGTCACAATCTTACCAAAGAAGAAACCAAATAAATGCAACCCCAACAACAACCACCAAACACTCCACCCATCTACAATAAACATACTAATAGTGGCCTACCAAATCACACAATTGTACTACTCCTCATTGCTTACATGGCCACCGCAACTCACACATTACAACTCGCCACACAATTGTGACATAATCATCCGAACTAGCAAAATCCTCTAAATGGATGGGTATCGTAATAGCCCACCCACCAAAACAAAAATCTACCATAGAAGCTATCCATTGGGCAAAAATGGCCACCAAAGCAGACCCCTCCACCACAACATAATCATATGCAACCACCACACCCAAAATTCCCATAAATGCAAAGATATGCATCCAATCCTCATCATAACCCTTTAAACACCTTAGAATACAACCCCGCACCCGAATGGCACCAATGCCTATACCAACTCGAAAACCAATACATATCAATAATATGCATCCACGACCAAAGAACCCCCCAAGAAACCAACAACTAATTCAAAACCTCACAACCAACACCTTGGAGCTTTACAACACATATGTGAAAACCAACCCCACACATCCCACACCCATAGATTACATAGTCAAATTCACAAAACTAGGCACGCAACTCCCAAAACCACCCCATCAACCTTACATAGCAATACAATCCCCCTCCTTGACAAGTTCTCCCACATAAATACCCCCAAAATACAACCCACAATAATGCATATACACGAATGGTTCCTTCATACCACCAGACGAACATGGCACAAGAAACATTGTTGGCTCAGGAGTATATAGTCCAAATAATGACCACCGTATTCTAGAAAGACTCCTTGGACTACCAAACATACTATGTGCAAAACTCTACACTTTATTCATTGCCTTCACCGCCACAAAATACCAACTGCAAAACACCTACATATTTACTAACAACCTCAATATCATATATCTCATTAACAATTGCCACCCCTCATCCCAACACAACAACCTTGACAAAATACTTATCTCAGTCATAGTCCACCAAATTCTATGAACCAAACACAACATAACAATGCAAAAAATTAGAGCACACAAGTGCAAGGATGATAAAATGGGCCAAGAAAGTGTTCCGGTCAATGTAAATTGGAGGTACCATTAGAAAATGACCATTATTAAATATAAGTGCGATTCTTCTATGAATATAGAAATGTTGTTCTTATAGTGAACTAGTATAAGAATCAAATGAATGAAAGAAAAATGAAGAAAATATGTGTTTTAGGAATGTCATTTTTCAATACCTACGCAAACCTGTCAGAATTTGCAAATGGTTGAAAGTGACGTATAAGTAGTCTCATTACAACATATTAAATTAGAATTTTTGTATGATAACCTAGAACATACTTATATTCACATATTTGTTAAAAAAATCAACAAAAATATTTATTTCAGTGTAAGAAACACTTGCATGAAACATAAATCTTGCAACTTTACTTATGAGTACTATTTGAAGGGTGAATTAAGTATTTTTTTGTTCATTCTTTTTGGAATTATTATAGTATCATATACATGGAGGCCATGATAAATTAATTTCCAATCTATTATAATTTTAAAAAATCATTACATAGTCAAAATTTGATGTTTTCTTGAACAAAGTGCTTGATCCACTAGTTTTAATGTAAGGAGCATTAGTAATGCAAGGAGCACTAGGAATGCAACTGAGATTAACGGGGAAATCATGGAAAACATCAAACTTTTTATCATCATTGATTGTAACATCCCGAGACATCAGAATCCCGGAATGGTTAATACAATGCACATGTCTCCCCGGCACATGCAGATGCATGGCCTGACTAAGACCCGGCATATTATGTCTACTAGGGATCTCCATAGATAGCCACACACCCATGCCCCCAAACCCATCAAATACTATACAATTCACCTATTGCCATGATAAATTCCCAAATATTGCAATAAGACAAATACGACCCCCTCATTTAGACGTTTAAAATTGTGGGAAGGAATGTTAATCCCCTTATTATTGTCATAGCAAGAATATGAGGAGCCGTGCAACAACCAAGCCCCAATTGAACTGCCCCCATGAACCCAAACACCCACACCTGATTCACCAAAATCCCATAAATGGCACCCCTCTTCAAACTATTATGTAAAGGAGCCCACCTCCCGGAAGGTAGGAAGTACGCCTACCCTCTCACTTGTAAAATGGGATCAGGGTGAGGAAGAACATGCTCCCATTCATGCCACTACAACTAAAACCACCGATGTATTTTTATTATATTTATTTTATGACGTTGTCATGTTTTTCTATGTATGGTGTTTGTTCAGTGCTAGTAGCAAATATGTATACAACTTTGACGTTTATGGTGCTGATGGGGCGGACACCGGATTGGTGGGCTCAAAGAGAGGTGAAGCTAAACAAGGACTAAAAGTTGTGTTGAAGTTGGTTTTCGGGTTAGAGGGCAAAGAGCATGTAATGCCAATGGATAATTTCTTGACAAGCATTGAATTGGTAAGAAATTTGACGGCCATGCACATATATGCTACGGGTACCATAAGGGCCAATATGATAGGTCTTCCCAAGGCAATAAGCAATACTAAACAATTTGCCAAAAATCCCCAATGAACATTAGATTGGAGGATGCATGACTCAAGATGAATATGCTAGGTAGTGTGGATGGACAAGAAACCAATGTTACTTTTATTCATCCAAAAACACATGTTACCATTAGAGGGGGAAGGTGTCACGGTGCCCCGGCGTAATGGTGGTGTGCAACATAACACCAATACATCACCCATGCATCTAGGATACACTACATATATGGATGGAATGGCTATTGCAAGCCAATTGAGAGGTGCCTATAGTTTTCACGTTAGGTCTAATAAGTGGTGGAATAGGTTATTGTTCTTTGTCCTACACACATCTATTATAAACATGTGGTTGATCCATAAAGACATTATGAGGAAGAGAGCCACACCTAAAGAGGCACTATCCCATCTCCAATTCCATATTGGAATAGGTAAACATTGACTAGAACATGGTGAGGGCATTATGCAAGCGAGTTGATCTTCAAACCTACATCTAGGCCAACTCAAACTTAACTGTGGCGGAAGTGTATGGTGTGCCGGACACAAACGAATTGGATGTGTGAGCCGTGCGGAGGCATAAACCAAAGCTTGAAAATTAGCTTTGGAAGGGTTCACATACTAGTCTTGCTTGATAAGGTGACCCTAAACCTTATACCATTGTATTGAATTACCTAAAAAAAGGTCATGAGTGGCATGTGGCTACCTTTGGAAGGTAGTACTCATGTGAAATCTTGTGTCGGCTATCCCTAATATAAGTTGTGACATGTTTATGATTGTAAAATGGATGTAGCAAATGTATGACGTACCAAAGGCACCGTAAACCCTAAAAATATGTCATGTGGGTTCAATTTTTAAAAACTTTTGATTTTTTCCTAGTATGTTTAGGAGTACACTTACAAGCATGCATGTCAACTTGTTAGATGGTAAACCAAAATTGAACCCTATATTCAAAATGCCAGTGTGACCCTCGACCTTTGTAAAGCCTAGTTTGTAGTTTTACATATTGAAGGTTATGTTTGGTATTGAGAAGCCCCTGGTTGTAGATAAGGACTTGCCCACTAGGCAGTGAGGTGGCATTGTAGGCATCCCGGGGTTGTGGGGACAGGAAGAGGTGGCAAATGGGCAAAGGGGGGTTGTACCGTTATTCATAGGCTGGAGGGGGTGGCAAAAGGTCGGGTGGACTACCCATTTAAAAATGTAGTTAGAGGCATGGTTTTTGGGTCAAATTAGGTTTGTGTAATTATATGAGAGTATGATTGGAAAATGTGATGTGTTTTGGAATAATCCACTGCATAGGATTTTCAACTGCTGTGGTTTTTGCAACTTATTTGTGGAATTAAAAAATTCAATATAAGGAATATAATATTGGGCCCATCCAATTGCAAGGAGATATTATGTGATAGGTTCAATGAATTGTGTGTTGAAATTCGGAATGGCAGTAGGGTACAACTGTCGCAACCCTTGCCTTAACTTATTTTGATCGTTTCCCAATTCTAGCAAGGGTCACGAGCACTAACCCTTCGCATTCCACCATGCATTGGTTAGCTCCCCATACCGCAGACCTCTTAGCTCATAGGCGGGTGACCAACCCTCCTACACTTGCATTCGGGACTCTCTCCTTAGTTGGTAGCCAATGGTTAGATGTGGATTTCTATCCACGGAAGTCCAATCTTTAGTCGATCATCGCGTTGCTGGAGCAACACTACAACAACCCGAACCATACTAGGCAACTATGCCCCCACGTTGGGCCAACGCCCGTGGAGGCCGTGCCATTCGGCCTCATGTGGGTTCGGCCGGCCATGCCGCCTCATCCATATAAGCCTCTAGGACTTTGGGCAAGGCCCCCTACCGTCAAGAAACCTTTTGTCCCTCTACTAAGAGTTGGGGCCAAGTAGACATTTTCCCTTAGCCACTGGAGGTGCAGTCCCCCAACAGCTCCAGACCTCCATAACTTCCACATTTGGTCTCTGAATGTAACAAATGACCACTCTATCCACATCTACGCTTCATGTAGATGCCAATGGACTCCTCACTTTCCCCATTCAAGCAAGTATTGAGGAAATTATGCCTGTTCTAACCTCGGTAGTCCCAGGCGCCACTCCTAGCTAGGTCACTGCTGTCCCAGGGCGTTGTCCCTAAGCAACGCCCCACTCAAATTGCCATATCTCCTAGCTCACACCTCCGATTAAGGTGTTCTTGAGCATTCTAGAATCTGGACATCATAAGCTACTCATAGCTCATGGCCTTACCCTCATGACTCTTAGTCTTTGTGGGTGGGAGGCATTTTCACCGCCCGAGGCCCTCACCCACCCTAAGATCACTTGGGCCATGTCACCAATGGCGTCACAAGTCCCAAGTGTCACTCTAGGGTCCCCCTTGTGCCCATGGTGTTTTGGGCACTCCTCATGGAGAGGTGCGCAATAACAACCCAATTTTTTTTTAAATAGTTCAAAAAATGTGCTTGAAGCTAGCTTGAAACTAGCTTGAAATTTCTCCAATTTATCAGCAACTATCCGTGATGGGCAAGGGGTAATAAACCCTAAAAAAAATTTCATTCTTTAAAAAAGCAATAAGATATTGGATGTGCCTACGAAACATGCATAGAGAGGTTGCTTTAACGCTCAAGTTAGTGTAAACACCATATTGATAATTTTGGGACTTTAGGGAGTCCCCAGATTAAGGAATCCAATGGGAAGAGTGTATTAAAAGGAACATGGGAATGCACATGAACAAATTGGGAACTTGATATAGAACGCAACATGGGAATATGCCATTGGGAACACACTACCATGACTTTGGGAACTTGAGAACATAACATTGGGAACATGGGCACAAAATCTTCCATGTACAAAATGCAACAAGTGAGACAAGTTGTACAAAATCCAAGATAATGAAAATTTGGCTTTGTACTTTGCATTAAGTACGCAGTTCCTTGACAAATTTTGTTAATGATAATCATGAACTATCATGTTGTGCAAACAACTAGAATTTGTTATGATCTCAAATAAGTTGACACTTCTATTGTGCAATGCTAATTTACCCACAAACATACAATACTCACTTCAGTTTGTAACTACATGATTGCGACTACACTACTGAATGAAAAATAATATATTGCTTGGAAACCACTCCTGATGAAGATGGTAATGGGCAATGTTCTAGGTGGGCGCAATCATAGTGAAGTATACAACTCCATTACCTTGCATAGGTTTAAGTGAAAGTGATTCAAAACTATATACTAACTTTGAATTTGTGGAGAAAAAAATCATAAACATTTGGAAAGCACATTGATCTACAAAGCCAGACAACTTATGTTGACAAAATGTTTTTCAAGGAAAGTGTACATATTTTAGAAGACGGTGCAAGTAGTGTGCAAGTAGGTATATTGAACACATAATTTCTTTTTTTAAATATGTTAAAATTACATTAAATTGATATTTTTCTACAAATGTATTGTAATGGTGCCCTCAAGTTTATAATGAATTCAAGGATTATGAAAAAAATCCAACTTCAAAATATTTAAGGTCATGAAATCTACGTCCAAAACCAAATTTAGCCATTACCTTTTGAGCAATAATTTGAATGATAAGTTTTGAAGATCTCATCTTGATATTGGATGTAAGCATGGTAAAATGGATGGAACCTGATCCTTGCCTAGGTTCAAGTGAAAGCGATTCAAAACTATGCATTGACTTTGAATTTTGTGAAAAAAATTGTAGACATTTAAAAATATATATTTGATTTACAAAGCCAAGAAATTTACGATGAAAAAATCAATTCCAAAAAAAATTACATATTTTCAAAGACAATACAAGTGGTGTGCAAGTAGGTGATATTGAACAAGTAACTATCTGAAATTTGTTTTAAATATAATAAATTAAATTAAATTCATATTTTTCTACAAATTTTTGTGATGATGACCTCGTGTAAATAATGAACTCAAGGAATGTGAAAAAAATCCAACTTCAAAACATTTAAGGTCATAAAATTTATGTTCAAAACCATATTTAACCATGTGCTTTTGAGCATCATTTTTAATGATAAATTTTGAAGATCCCAACTTGATATTCTATATTTGAGTATTTAACACAACAATAGAGGTTTCATGAAAAAATAAAATTTAAACAACACTTTGCTACTACTTTTAGGCCTTTGATAAAAGAAAATATGGTTTTAGTGTAGCCCAACATTATTTTGGTCCACTTTACCATGCTTCCACCCTATTCTATATTTGAGTACCTAACAAAACAATAAAGGACGCCATGAAAAAAATCCAATTTCAACAACACTTTGCTACTACTTTTAAGTGTTTGACCAAGAAAGTCATAGTTTTAATATACTATAGCATTTTTTCCATTCTTTGCTCCCAAGTGACTGAGTGAAAATGATCAACTTGGTGCCCATGATTGGTGTCAAAGAGCACGAGTAATACCACAATGAATTGTGGTAGGCCCATTCAATACATTGCCCATTCGTCTTTCAACAAACTTACAGAGTCAGAGGTTGTCTTTGGCAAATTTTGCTTGGTTGGTAAAAATAAGAATTTTTAGCAATTTGTGTAAACCCACTCCGTTTGGCCAATCCTTGCAATCCAAACAAACCGGTTAGTCTCCCAAATTTTTGTCCTTCACATTTTTTCTCATTTTCATGAATATTTTTTGTTTTTTTTATACTATATTTTGATTGGTTTGTCATTTTACTTTCTTTTCATTTGTTTTGTAGACAGTCAAATTCACATAGTTTTTGCTTGTTCAGTCTTTTAGAAATACTTCCGGATTGAGACGCATGCCTTTGCCTTTTCCAAAAAATATCAATAAAAATATTTCAAAGAATGCTATGGATTTGGATGATAATGCTTTATACAACTTCACGGATGCTACTTCTCAACTTATGAGAAATGATGGTGTCACATCTTAGAGGGGCTCACAAGAAAAACATCCATTGTTCTTTCAAGTTTTGATTGTTGCTTTGTCAAAACCTAAAGGCATTGTTGCAGACCTCATTGCATCCACATGTATAAATTCATTTTTATTTTATTTTAGATATTTATTTTTAATATAAATACAATACCAACTAATATACTTTCATTGATTGTTTTCTTTATAATCATGTATTATCTCTTTGATAGGACCTTCTATACATGTTTGCCGCATTTTGAAGCGTCACCTCGTGGCATTGAAAGGTGACTGTAGTTAGTTTTTGCTATCACTTAAAAACAACAACCCAGGGAATTAAGTCTCCAGGAAGACTGAGATAGTGTCTATAAGGGTTAATGTCATATCGGTTTAAGGATTACAATAACAATCTAGAACCTTTCCTTTCTCATTCCTTCTCCATTATACTTATTCTCCACTCTTATGGTTCATTTGTGCTTTCTCTGTCGTGAGTGATTCCGTCCTATCTCAGGGTGGCCTCTATCACTCTAAGATTTTGACTTAATTCAATCGTGAAGCTCCAAAGCTTGGCAAATAATCCGTAGCTCATAGTCAAGACAACACGTCCGGGACATCGTCTTTTTAGTATCCATCTTTGTCTTTATTTGTGATGAATTATGCGTGCAATAATCTCAAATTAAATCCATTTAGTTTACTTACAACCATCAGGCAAGTCTTTGGAAACTGTAACCTCCACCTTCCTCCTCTGACAGACCTGGCAATTCATTTCAAAGAACGTCCATCTTGTTAATACATCAAGAATATATATATATATATATATATATATATATATATATATTTATCAGGCTATATCCGTTAATTAATCCACTTTACTGTCTAAACGACTTGCATGAAATTCAGTCTTATTTCACACGGCAAAGTCTTCTTCTTCAGGTCAATTCAACTATGCAGTTTATTGCCCATGTCAACCCTCACTAGGCTTCACCGTCTTTGCATGCCTACTTCATTACATTTGCTGGCGATATGCGGTTAACTCATCCAGGCTATATCCTCTCTTAGGTAGTTACCACAAGGTAATGTTTATTACGGCTCCAGCCCTTGGCCACAGCTATGGCCTACCAGACTCTCTTGGCTACAATCTTGCCCATCCCATGCCTCTCAGTCTGTAATCCTCACACTCTGGCTATTCGCCTTGTCTTCTCAGTGGGACGTGTCTGAGCCTCGGCCTCTCGGGTTATGGCCTTTCACCTGCCTACATGCTATTGCCTTTCTTATGGCTACTCGTTTTCTCTTTCTCAGCTAACATCAATGTCGTGTAAATAACGATCGTGTGTCACTACAACTCGATTACCAACCACCACTAACAAATAACACTAAAACATAGCAAAATCACACATACACAACACACCTTCACAGAGAAAGAAGAGAGTCAAAGACTAGTAAGAGCTCTAGTTCTCTCTTCAAATGCACACAACAAGTCAAGTTATCTCTTATTCCACCACGGGAGAATCCAAGAGTGTAAGTAAGGGGAGAAAAACTCAAGATTTTATTACAAAAACATGCAATCTTCACCTCACACAAGCTCTCTCCACACACTCACTCACAAGGCTTGACTTGGTAAGAATGCCAAGCCAAGGAGGAGGCTTCTCACCCAGGAGCATTTTCCCAACTATGAGGGTTTCATCCATCCAATTCTAAATGGATGAAATCCCCCCCGGATGCGGTGTGGTCGCCGACGCCGCATACCGTAACATCCAACATGATGTCGACACTTGCCTTGGCTATGGCCTCTCAAGATCTCTTTGATTTCCTCTATCTGTAAAGGCTATCACCCTCTCAATTGGCTATTGGTCATCGCTCGGGGTTCTTTCAACCCTCTCTCAAGACTATTGCTCGCATTACTCCTTACTCGGCTAATTGCCTAAGTCTGAGCTTATTACTCACTGAGTCCTTTCATCACTTGCCTTCTTTTCGATAGGCTGTCATATGTCAAGTCCCTTCTCGGACTAATTGCTTCGCCTCTTTCTGGCTTAAATCAGATTATTGCCTCCCGCATTTCCTTGTTATTACACAACCTTCATGGTTTTTTCGCACTTCAAACATTTCCCTTTGCAAGTTACGTCTAAGACATTACAATTCTCAGCCAATAGCCTAAGTAAGTTTCTCTGTCTCTTCAATACTGACTCGCTCAAACTTTACTAAACTCAATCACTGATGCCACACAAGACTACTGGCCCTAATTCATATCAGCATTGACAAACGCCGTATCAAAACTTCACACACAAACAAATAACAACACAACTTGCTTTTACAAAACAACCACGACAATTGCTCATACAATTTCTTGTTTTTACTTATCAAAGTTGCCAAGACATACAAGAGTTCGAATCACTCAACTCTCAGCCTATTGCTAATCCCTGCAAGCCTCACGCCTTGGGATATGACTGTGGCCTGACTCAATCAATGAGTCTCAGACCTCCTAAGACTATCGCTAAAATTGCTTGAGACTATGTAAGATATCTGTACATGAAAATAGCCTATCTACGTCTTTGCTCGCCTCCTCCTTATGGTGTCAAGAGGGAAAAGGAGTCGGTTAGGATCGTAACTGATTTCCAACGGCAATTGCCCCTAACTTCTACTTCAGATGACATCCAAATTCTATTAGCCAGATGAATGCCATCAAAATTTGAAAATTGCCTAATTCGGCTAGGCTATGGCCAAAAATCGGTCTTACAGTGACATATGTTTTTGATCCCATCTTGAAGCCTTTCATACAATCCCCTTTAGCTATTGCCAAATACACCAATTATGAAGACTCGGATGTTTCTCCAATGCTTAATCACAAGGCCATCAATCTATTTTGTGAATAAGTTTTCTTTTTCTTTTTCTTCTTCTTTGAATGCTTCATGTAGTTGGTTTTGTAATTTTTTCTTGAAGCATATTGTACACGTAATTTTTTGAATTTTTATGGAGCAATCAATCATTATTAAGACATTTATGTTGTCATGTACCAACAATGTGATACCAGAATGTTGTTGAAGTTGGTGCCTTTTTTTGAAGATTCAAGTTTTTTAGCAAGTTCATCACCCTACAAGGCCTCTCTATCTATGCTAAGACTATGGTTTTCATTCTTGCTACTCAACCTTCTCCTTCAACGCATAGGAAAAACTAGACATTGTAATTGGCAGGTTTTAGATTTCATAGAGTTAGAGGCCGAATCATGTTCAACATCCATCATGACAATTCAATATGATGGTTATTTTTTGTTAGCACATATTTAACTATCATTACGGAAGGTTTCATTATTGGCATCATTTATTTAATATACTTTCACTTATGTTATACCTTGGAGTTACACTTGTTTTGTGTCCAACTCTATCTTCTTTGCACTCTCAATGATTAAGTTGTGTCATTGACCTATTACAAAATTAACTATCCTTTGCAATATGTTTTGTTTCGTTTTTTAAATGGTTCATACTATGAATGTCAATGATAATCATATTCAAAATATCATAGGGCATGCAATACAACCATGAAAATTTGTATATGCTATATATATATACATATAGATACATACATTATATGCCCATAGTCGTGTACATATTGTTCTTTCTCATTGTTCACTACTCAATGCTCAATTTACACTATGCATAATCTAGCATTCATGTTGTTTATCCTCCCCTCCCTTCTTTTTACTGAACCCTAAAATTGTTATTCTTCATGTCAAAATACCACGGTTATAGGGTACTAGTGGGCATATTACCAAATATTTTGCCTTCCTCACCACTCACAAGTTACTGCTCATTGCTCAGTGCTCACAAGATAGCACTCCCCACCTTGAAGGGGGGGGGAGGGTGATTCATCAAAGCATGTGGTGTACCATGTGGATGTTCAAAAGGGTATTTGATGAGAATTTGGCTTACAAACCATACATATAGGATGGGTATCGTTCCACTTCATACTCAAAAACAAGAAAGAAATAAGATGTTATGAATTTTGGATGAGAGGCGATTGCACCTTATGCCCCCCTTAAGGTTTCTCACATGAAATAATTTCATCCAATATAACTTAAACACCCATGATGTCATTTTCATCCCCCATCATTCAAAGAAGTGAAACAATGTATACATATATTAGACAATTTATAGGGATTCAAAATTGTTGTATACATACAAAAGAATTTCTTTGTTTGTAGTTTGTATTCATTTTAATCTTTTTTTATCATGTAAATTTTATATACATGAGGAACTAGTAAGAGGTCCCACCCGCACATGGCTCCCACTCTCAAATATGAGTGCCCCCCCCAAAAAAAGAAAGAATATTATGGATGGTACATTGTAGTTTTCCATAACATCACTCAACTAATGAGTTGTGTTCAGCTGCCTTGATTTTACATTGGGATTCCAACATCAGGAGGTTTCTTTCTTTCTTTCTTTCTTTCTTTCGAATCTATTACTAAGCCCATGAACACAACTCATCAGCTGAGTAATTTTATGTCACATTTGTAATCAATGTCCTAATTAAGTAAGTAAGGAGCACTTTTAGGGGGTGTTTGGTCACAATCTCATGCATTATAAGGTCTTTGGACCTTATATGGGAGCAATCATACCCCTTAATGTTCATGGGGGGAACATATGACCCCAACACTTGGAGTGGCCTTTGGTGCTTTAACAAACTTGAATTGATCCTTTTTTAGGGGGCCAAATGTTGCCTACAATCACAACACACCATCTCCATGTGTCCATTCAAGAGTTACACAAATATGTGAATTGTGGGATTTTTTGGGTTTCAAAGGGGGACCCATTGAGAACATTTTGCACCCAAATATGATTCAACCAAAATGATTCATTGATGCATTTTCTTGCCATGAGTCACAATGGTCAAGTTGCAATGGACGGTTGAAATGAACAAGCTTTCTTCTAGTGATTGCAAGATGAATAGAAAAACTACATTAATGTGGAAGATCATGAAGTTTATGAATTGGAAGGGTATAATTTTCATCATATTTTCCCTTAACGATTCGCCATCAAGTCCGCCCCTCTTTCTACTCCAAAAGCACAAGCTTTAACGCTGCCTAAAATAGATCATCAACCACATGTTTGTATCTATTCTTCCCAATTATGACACATGTATTCTAAAAATAGAATATAAATATTATAGACTCTCCCCATTTATCCTGTGTACAAATACATCTTCCCCAAAACATTTTGAATCCTCCAAAGAAAATTCCCTAAAGTGAATGATTTCAAATGACCTGGTTCAGAACTTGCACCCCCTTGCACATTTAGTTTGGTTAACCAAGACTTGTATTTGAATGGTACATGCCACAACTTGTAGTTAAGAGTTGCACAACTTAGAAGACATGCGTTACAATAAGATTGGGCTAGTGTACAACATCTATAAAATAACCATTCTAGGTTTAGTAGTAAACATAGTTGGGAGGGTATTTGAGGAAGGAAAACTTCCTTTTGAACCCCTTTGAACCTTCATACGTTTTTAATGTCTTGTTCAATATTGGAACTTGAATGATATTTTTCATGATTCGCAATTTCCTAAATGGATGGGACAATTCATGAGTTGATCTAACGGTTTGCATTATTTGTGGAGTTGGAAGTGCACACAACAATCCACATACCTTAGTGCTTAACCCTAGATGATCATGGAACCTAAATTCACCCTTTTGTGAGTTCAAAGAACGGGGAAGGGTTTCATTTTCCAACACCTGCCATTGGGAGTGCAATAATCCCCTGCTCCCTACAATTTTGTTGTTGAGTCATCTTATTTAAACCTCATGATATTAACTCGGGTCTCTCACCCAAATTTAGTTGTTAATATGAGTGTTTTCACTGTTTCCCATGATAGGTGCTACGATACATCACTTGCAGAAAGGGAGATTTGGACGAACCATTCCATACACTCGTTCCTTGTTGGATGCCTAAACCCTTGCCTCTAAGGAACTAGTGCATGGGTTGTTTCGCCCCAGCCCATAAAGGGGTGGGGGTTCAAATGAGCCGCATCAGGTCTAAAGTGTGGACCAAAGAAGAAGATTACCATCCTCCATCCATCCCCCTAGGAACATCCGATTTGGGCCTTTACTTTAAAAAATATATATTGCCTGATATTGGAGGTCAAAGGTACTTTACATTGTTCTTTGATTCTTTTGTAAAAGCAAGTAAGTCCTTCAATTGTACCAAATGAAATAAAATAGAAAACAGAGTTTGAAATTTGGACCACCGATGGCAATTATCATTCTTAATTCATCGCAATAAATTTGAGGTTTGGATGAAAACTATGGTTCAAGTTATTTCTGGTCAGTTTCAGCCCTGTTTTCTCAACATCCATACCATTACGTTAATCAACTGCCTCCTGTGCTTTGGCGTTGGCCTGTCGGCCTTCTGTCTCCAAAAAAAAAACAAAAAAAAAACATACCATTACGTTAACCCTTTATTGCCCTCCGAGAGCTCCACGGGCTCTTTCACAAAAAGAGAAGCCACTGTGGAGTCATGTCATGTGTATTCATATGGGTCTCTCACTCGACATGGAGATTCTATTATGTTTCAAGAATAGATATGTGTAGGTCTCGTATGATTTTGTTTGAATTTGAGGAGAACACTCTACCCAAGTGATGTTGAAGTTCGTAGAAGGTCACTAAGACTTGAATGAGGAAGAAGTAATTTTTTTTTTATGGGTGTTGTTCATTATAGGAATCAACCATCTTTCGTAGTGTGGGCAACACCCGAAACCAAATATGTTGCAAAAATCGTATTCAAGCTCATTATGAGAGACACTCATCACCTAGTCAATGAACTTTGACCACCTCTAGAATAGGCATATGAACTCCAAATTCTCACACACATATATCCTAAATTAAATAAGCATAATATTATTGAAGGGCCTCATCCATCCCTTCATCCAAGTTAGAGAAAGCAACATTTTCACTAGTTGCCATGACTTGAAAACTTCAACCTTGTGGCCATTGAATCTTCTCAAATTTGGTTGAAAACGGAGAGGTTTTTCTTCCCGGATAATAATAATGCAGTTGGTTCCACATACAAGTGGTTGATCATTGGCGATAACGGATTGAATTGCCCTCGATATCAAGCGTGTTAAAATCTTGGTCAACTTTGCTACAACTTCAATCCTTTCATAATTTCTTCTACATACATGTATCCTATGATGGAAATATGCATACAATGAACAAATCAATTTTAGATGGGGTTGCTTTTGACACGACCAACTAAAGTTTTGAAACCAATATTCATATGGCATCTTAACACATCTTGGATTTTTAAGGTCAAACCATCCCGATTAGGCCTTACTAACCTAATTCAAAGTGCCTTCAAAACTAATTCCAATGTCAAATAAGTGAGTTTATTTTTTCAAGTTACAAATGTTTTTCATCACTTTCAATTGAAGGGTGCAAGATGCACATATATGCAATATGTAATTCCCCAGCAATCAACAACATTCTACATTGCAAATTTATTAAAGCATGTCATGGATTCTACTTATATTCCATAATTTCAATATCTATGAAAGTAAAGTTGAAATATGAGTAAGTGATATGAGAGATCATAAATCCCAAAATTTACCATAGACATCAAGTGAACATCATGTTTATTGCCTTTGACTTCAACTACATTGCCTTGCATTGAAATCAATCTAGGCTCCTCTAATATCATTTTAAAATGTCGCTAAAAGCTTGCTGACAAAAGCTAATGTCATGCATGCTCGTGAAGTTGACTTTGCGACATATAGAAAACTATGATTAATACTCCACACTCGATCATGAATGCTCTCGGGTTAGTATGGTTCCTCATCACTTGAGCTTGTGAGTATAGATTGAACGTGAGCTTGTAGGCATTGGCCTTGATTTCTTGTAGGATATTGTTGTGGTGAAATTTGTTGTTATAGTATGTCATCATCACAGTTGTAACGACCTTGCGTAATTCAATTGATTAAAGTTTGGTGAGAGAATAGCTCATTTGATGTCCTTAGGGATTTAATGTAATCGTCAACACCATGCTTGTGTTGATCTAGTGATCATTGAATGTCAAGATTAATGATGAAAGGAGGGGGGATTTAATAGAAGGGACAACTTAGTGTGGTTGAGTTCTCCATTGTTATTATAATTGTTCTTCTCCTCCTTTCATATTTCTTCAACTATGGGGAATACACAATGAAGCGCTTGCAAACATGTCAATGTTTGTCACCAGTACTTGCAAAATTATACACCTTATTGTACGTCTTCTTGGTCTTTTTGATTTGTTCCAAAGTGGAGTGAGGAAGCTAAATGTTCTTTGTCTTCTTCATCTTCCCTTTTCTTTGGGTATGGCGGTAGTCGTAAAATGAAGTGCTCGTAATGTCCACGAGCCTCATCTGAATTGCCATATCACATATCAAACACTCCGCTTGAATGTAAAATTTGTGGTATTACTATATCACATAGTTGATATTTCAAAATGACCACTTCGGTCTCAGGTTCTCTTAGACCATGAGCGATAGTATATGGAGGGAGAGATTGCTTACCTAGTAAAAGCACATTTGATCAATCAACCTACACTTGGAAGGTTCAAACGCATTTGCTTCTTATGTTGAAATTTAGATAAGCCAGGGTGTTTGAATTTTTGCCACACATAAATTGTAAGGAGCCTTGTGCTCATGTTTCTTAGAGTAAGTGCATGAGTTTTGGGTTTTTGTTGTAGGTTTAGGGTGAGGTTCAAGGGGGGACTGGCCATCCATTGGTAGATTCGTCGCACGCTCAACAACAATATGGTTTATATGGCAATGAATTATGGAGGTTCACTTGGGGTTTCAAATCATCGGCATCTTCATTTTAAGTTTCCAACAATGTGGATGTGGCTTCTTTTTCTTCAGCTCACGACCATGACACCTTCCATCATGTGTTCTAGTAATGTCCGGAAGGCAAGTTTTTCCTTTGAGCCCTTTGCATCTGGTGACAACCTGCTACGAATTGGTGACGCGTCTATGAGCTCGTACTTCACATCAGTGTTGCTCAATAGCCATGCGTTAAACAGTGGCCAAGAAATCGTCCAAAAACACAATTGCGGGAGGGTTGTATATGGAGATAGCATTCCGCTTCGATCTTCGTCTTCAAGCTCATCGGTGGCTTCGTTTAGCACTTCCTTCACGTTCTCAATCACAGGTAGGAATTCTGCAGGATTTGCATTCATGTTTGTCAATAATAAGACCTATAGTGGAAGTGCGGGCGCTTCCATGTGCCTCTTGAACAAGACAATGAGTGGGAGACAGAGCAACCATATGTTTGCGGTGGAATTCGACACGTGGTTGAACCCCGAGTTTGAGGACCCGAGCAATAACCACATTGGTGTGAACATAAATAGCATGAACTCGGTGCAAACTTATAATTTGTGCGCCAACAGTAGTCGAAATGAAGTCGTTGATTGCAACTACTTCGACACGGGCCAGGACTTTACATCGTGGATTGACTACGATGGCACTAACCAGAAGCTGGAGGTTCATCTTGCGAATGGGTCGAGCATCGTCGGCATGAGAAGACCTTCAGATCCTCTCCTAACAATGTTAAACCTCGACCTAAGTGATGTCTTTTACAATGACATGTATGTCGGGTTCAGCGGCTCGGTGGGTTTGTTCGGTGAGGTGCACGAGATTAAGTCATGGAGCTTCCAAAGTAGTTTGCTGGTATCGGATGATGAGAATACGACCAGATCTAGTCAAGTTGCGTTGATTGTGGGAGTCATGGGAATGGCGGGGGCGTCCATCATGGTTGTTCTTATGGGTCTTGTGTGTCTCCTCAAGAAAAGACCGGTAACAGAAACAGAGGAAAATGAGAAAGATTCACTCCAACTATGCGCATTTGCGTGAGGGGCTTAGTGTTGGTTGTCCTTTGATTGATTCACACAATGGAGGGCATTTGAGGATCGTAATCTGTACGAGGGTAATCGGTGAGGTGTTTCATGGACTCGAATGCAATAATGTGGGGATTTTAGTTGGCCCCATGTGTGTTTTGATGAAAGGTGCAACGCAAGGCAAGGTGATCGGTGCACCTTACACCCACATTATATAGGGGGCATAGGAAGGGGAGGATACAATAACAATAGAGAAGGTGAAGGGAATCAATGGATATGATTCTTGGTTGTAAGGTTGAGTCAACCAAATTTGATCCCAACTAAGCATGACACTTTGTCTGAGCAATGATACTAAAGACAAGGTCAAACTTTGTGATTGATGAGCTTAGGGAGGGGGAGGGGGTCTTTTGTATTATCGACAAAGGAGCAGAAAGGTTGGATGCTTAGAATCAACATTGATGTAGAAACTCTAATGGTAGGTTGCCACAAATTGTAACCAATCAAATAGAGGGGTTTCTTGGGAAAAAATTGGAAGTCTAGATGTCTTGTTTGGTTGCAAGTAACTACACTAAATATGATATTTAGTGTCGTATGGCATTTAATGTCACTATGGTAACTTTTTGGATGACACTTCCTATGAATAAGTGAACAAATATTGTCATGGATGATGGATGAGTTCATTAATTGGCCAAAACCCTGCCTTCTCTTGTCAGCAACTTGTGATGAAATATTGTCATTGATGATTGAATTTCGGATGAAAAATCGCTTGGTAAGTGACAGTGATTGCAACACCGTAAATCTATAATCCCCCCAAAAATTTATAAGGAATGACAAATAATGTTGGGTTATCATTCAGTGTTGGTGACACTAGACCGCAGTGTACAATTAGTATTGAGCAAGACAATTAGAATTGGTGACACTAAATATCATATTTAGTATAGTGGTGGAGTTACTGTGTGAGTCTTTATTTGACGTGTGTGTAGGATCCACATTGGCGCGATTGGGGTTTGGTTAGTTGAGGTTCCAAACAAAAGTCATGAAGCAATGGTGATCATGCAACCTTCAATAAATTTCCTTGTTCCTTTGCCTCAATGATTTCATAATTTATGAAAAACTACCTTAATCAATGTACCTGATCAATTCGCATGAGAGTTGTAGGAAATCCCCACAGTACCGGATTGAATTTGCACAGATTTATGTGAAGCAAGCAGCATGCAATAGCACCTGTTTCTCTGCGAAGCGATATGTTGAAGCAGATATATTGCTTCTTGTAGTTCATTCACAATCTTGCAAATTTGACATTTGAAAATATGCGTTGATTTTCTTGCTTGCAACACCTTTGCCTCTGAGAAGGTTAAAAGACAAGTTAGCATTTCTTCCTCTATGGCACAGATTCCTCTTATGAATCAACTTTGTTGTTTTGAGAAGGAATGTGACCCCTTACTTACACTTCTAATCCTCCTTATGGCTGTTGATCATCCTCTCACGTAATCAGTCGAGTATGGATTATGATGAGCTCCTGTTGATGAGCATGTTTCCACATGAAGGTGCTTTGAACAGATTTGATCCACCGGAGACCACCCCGACTCGCCACTCAGCACAAATGCAAGCCACTCCAAGCGACTGGCCGTTTGTATGCAGCGATCGGAACGACGCAGAGCCCCAAAACCTCTCCTCTTGATATTGCTTGCATAAAATCAGAGTTGTAACTACCATTTTTTCTGGACTTTATCCGTGCATACCTCATATACATCGGTTCAGACCCTGGCGCCTAATTCCTTCTGTCAAGTGCTCGGAGATAGATCAAAATTTGAACTCAGTCCCACTCCAATTATAGGATCGGAAATAACTATAATTCTTCACGTTTTAGAAAATGGTCCTGTATGTTTTTGAACTTTATATTTACATACTTTTGTCGAACTTCTGGAATTACCTCTCATCAAGTGCTTCTGAAGGCAAATTTCATTGCAGTACTATATCAACAACACCGGTGTTGATATGTACGCTGTGTCTGGGGAGCACTTTTGAGTAGTATATCAATGTAATGATGTTGATTTTACATCGCTGATCAAACCAATAAAGACAAAATTGTGGTCCCCTAAGCCTGTGGTGGCCTTTTGGTTGACTATTGTGGGAAGATCTGAAAGCATTCTTTATGATTTTGTATTGTCTTTCCGAAATATTTCACCTGGTAATGTTTTACAAGTGCCCTACTTCCCTCTTTTCACGCCTTGGCTAGTTTTTTTTGTTTTTGTTTTTTTTTGTTTTTTTTTTGTTTTGAGATAGAAGGCCGACAGGCCAACGCCAAAGCACAGGAGGCAATTGACCACCTGGCCAGTTTTTCCGTCAAGTAGAGAGGAGATTTCACAGCCGGGATTCGAACCGCCAACCTCTTCCTTGAGATTTGGGTATCCCTCCACCATCATCCAGTAGTTTAGGGTCATCTCGGACCAACGCCTTGGCTAGTAACCATACTACATTATCCTCAACCATTTACAGTAGTAATTTTCCTAATTTACCCCATATTTTTATGATGTGTTTTTTTTAAAAGTGTTACTTCAGTTCACTTTTTAGTGTGGCAACTTCCACTGATGTATACATGGCGGCAACTCATTGGCTAGTGTTGCCTTCACCCTATTGGCGTCTACTATCCAATGACACACGGATGCAATGCATCCAACTAATTGGGTATTGTTTTTTTGCATATTTAATATCATTTGTAATTTTGTGGTTACCTTGCTTTTTAGGTTGTGTTGAAACAGATCCGATGTTTACTACTTCAAGGTTTAATAATTCTCTACATATGCACTATAAGTGCAAACAAAAATTTATAATATAATAGGCAAATGCATAAATAAATGCCAAGCCTAATCCAAATTGGGGGCACACTTCCACTTTAAAAATAAAATTGGTAGAGTATGTAGCTTATATGTTGCCCATGTGAGCACCTTAATATGTCAATATGTTATACACTGGCAATTACTGTCCCGGGGAGTGCACTTAATGCTAAGACTAGGAATACACGTGAGTGCGTTTTAATAGCATACCCCCCTATGTACTTGACCTTGAAATAGTTTTTAAATTAAGATTTTTTAGGTGCTAAATCATTACGTATATATCTATCATTTGGTGTAAATTTCAGGACCAAAAGTTTTTAAAATCTTATTAAAAAAATTATAGAAGTTTGAACTGAAATGTGTTGTTTTTCGCTTCAAAAATCAATTTAAAAAATTTACAAGTGAGTATTTTTTTGAAATTTATACAACAAGAACTTTAGATTGTGTTTAACAACTTCATATTATTTTAACAAATTTTAAATGATTTTTTAGTACATACATAGGGGGGTCGAAAGTACGCACTCACGTGATTCCTAGTCTTAGCATTAAGTGCACTCCCCGGGATTATTGTAAGCTACCAATCACTTATTTATCATAACACATATTGAGATTTGTCACATCATGGGCATGCTGACAACAACCACTACAAAAACAATCCTATTAAACCTCCCGGATTGTGCATGGTTTATGGTTTCCATTTCAAAACCAAAACCTCTATGTCGTTGGGAGTCTCCAACTTTCAAGAAAATTGTACATGTACACTGGCATTAAGATACACCCATATCATGAAATTTAAACCTTTCTCTTCTTAGCTAGCTAGTTCTAAACCCTACCTTCAAGGGTTTAGCAATTGCTACTCTAACGTTCAAAAGGATACAAATTGCCCACATTTTCTCACTCCTCATCGGTTTCAACGTTGGTGATTTCCTCTATGTCTTCATTGGAGCTTATGTTTGTGTGTTGATCACCCTTCTATGACATCAATGGAGGATTGCGTTGCTCCAAGCTGTTCATTCTTTATGCATGCTTTGAGCCTTTGTAGGCCTTCATTCTTGTCGCGAACTCCAATTTGCACCATCCCTCCTTTTTTGCAATCCTTAGGTCCTCATGAGTGGGCATTCTTCCAAATTTGTTGTGCTGCCAAATCATAGGTATGACCTCACATTAGGTTTTTCCCAATCAAGTAATAGCCTATTGTCCAATAAATATATCAATCCAATATTCCTACCTCAAAACATGAGAAATTGTGTGAACTGCATTGAAAGATTTGGCTACTCCAATCACATTGATGTTGAAAGTCATTCCTTAACATGCCTATGTGTCAAACTATTGATGTTGACAACAACCCTTACTGCTAATAGTGAATATTGGTTTCACTAACATACTTGTTCTGGCCTTCAATTAAATCCCCAGATTGTGATGACTCAAACATTCTTCTTATTGACTCCAAAACCACCAACAACATCTACATTCATGGCTTTAATCTCCTTACTTCTAGAAATTAACTACCACATGATGAACAATTGTCCTCCAACACCATTGATCACTACGAACTAGTCTAATTCAGCTATTATATACAAAGGCTCATGATTTCAATTTCTTCAACTTATGCTTCATACTAGTCATGTTTCATGATCACCACCTAGGATTAGCAACGACTTGTGTTTAGGGAAACCTGGACATCTAATGACAAAGATTTATGGAGGAACACAAGTAGCATCACTAGCCAGTGTACATTGCTACGAGTTGGTGTCATCATGTGGAGATCAACTTAGATAGCTATCTACAACTCGATCAAAGTGAATAGATCAAATTCAACATCACTCTACCTTTTTTTGGCTAAATGGTGAATTGATATCATGAGACTTAATTACACAGTAATACCATAGCAGACTCTTGCAATTTCTTCAACTCATGCAGCATCCAAACCATTTCACAAATATGACATGACATTCATGGGGTTTTCTTTTAATTGACATGCTCATGATTGCCATCATTATGTTATATTAGCCCCCACATTGTGTTGCATCGGTACTTTTGGGGGCTGCCTTTCAGTCTGTTTCGTCGAAAGTATCATTGTTAACAAAAATATCTAAACTTTCAACTCATTCACGCATGAAATGAAGCTTCATCAACTCAATGGGCTAAGGATACTCACAAACTTGGTCATGGTGCCCTTGGCGCCCAAATGTCCAAATTTGTGACCGCCTCCCTTTGCGATTCTCGCCCTCCCTACCCTTGACTTCGTTTTTGAAAAAAAATTAAAAAATCCTCTCCTCATCCTCAAGTTGAGATGCTAGGATTGACCAAGACTTTGGTGTGCACCTGTATGTGGGAACTGCTTCCCAACCACATAATTGCAAAGAAAATTGCTTTGCACAATTCCGGTGCCTGTTGCAATTGACAATCCTGGGATATAAAAGTTCAATTGATCATTGAGTGCCAAATTCATATTCATATTCAATTCTTGCATGAATTGGTACTTCAATCTAAGGTTTAGCTCATACCACTCAAGGCGCGATGGGAAGGTTCTTACAGCCTTATCAAAGGCTTTCTCCCAAAATTTGGCCCTAAAATTCAACACCGGCTCCCCTATACATTTACCTCAAGCTCATGTGCGTTGTTCTTTGTGCCCTTCTTTTTGCCTCTCTGTGAGGATCTCATTGTTGTCCCGGATGTTTTCGTGGGCTCTCCTCCCAAGTCTTGTGCAGCTTGAATATTGCATTTCTCATCCTCTGTTGATGCTCATCCTCCACTCCTTTTCCTGCCCAAGCAACGTTTCGGCAACACCGCCGACATCGCTCTCCATTAGAGTGGTTCTTTTCTAGGTACGTTCTCAACCCTAGTAGGTAAATTCTGCTCCATTCTTTCTGATACGATTGTTTCAAAAATCACATGGTCCTCACGTTGAGGTGTAGACGTCCCCTCTCCAGGTTGTACGCTCATCCTCCCTCCATCTCCCCCTTTTGGGAGCAAGCACGGTCAAGTTTATGGAAAAAGTTCTCCGGTCTACTAAAACCATAATTTTTTCGGCCAAATGCCTAAAAGCAGTAGCATAGTGTTGTTCAAATTGGATTTTTTTTCATGGTGCCCTCTATTGTTGTCTTAGGTTCTCAAATATAGAATATCAATATGAGATCTTCAAAACTTATTATTAAAAGTACCGCTCAAAAGGTAATGGCTAAATCTGGTTTTGGATGAAGATTTCATGATCTTAAATATTTTGAAGTTTGATTTTTTTTCATTTTCCCTGAATTCATTATAAACTTGAGGGCAACATTACAAAAATTTGTAGATAAAACATTAATTTTATAAAAATTTATCATGTTTTAAACAAATTCTAGACAATTACGTGTTCAATATATGTACTTGAAGACTACTTGCACCGTCTTCTAAAATATGTAAACTTTTTTTGGAAAAAAATTTTGGCAACATATATTGCTTGGTTGTTCAATGTGTTTTTGAAATGTTTATGATTTTTTTTTTTACAAAATTCAAAGTTAGTATATAGTTTTAAATCACTTTCACTTAAACATATGTAGGGTAATGGAGTTGTGTACTTGACCGTGCTTGCACCCTTTTGTTGGAGCCACATCTGACCATGTACACCGTGTACTACTCGAATACAGGTGTCCAATTAAAAGCAACCAAATTAGGCACGTCTAGAGTGAGAACTTCATTGTCATCCCCCATATCTAACACTTGGGTAACATTATTGTGGTTAAACAATGAAAATTCAGCACACCCTAACCTACCACAAGTAATAGATCATCCTACAAAGTGATCTGAATCAACCCCAGCAATACCATGTGGTTATGATGTTACCCCAAGGGTAATTACAACATTGTGGTAATCAGTTAAATCATTGGCGATCTTACCCTCACAAAAGTACACATGCATGGTTAAAAAAGTGGATAGTGAGTGTGGAAGGGTTTACTATAGGTGCATTGGAAAGAGGGGGTCGCACACAAAAGATCCAGTGCATTTCTTTTCTAAGGGTGGGCCTCAACAGAGAGAAGAACACTTTCCCTCACCAGAGCATGGTACACGACAAAAAGCCTGGCCACATTGGCGGAAGGCAAGCCTAGCCAGCCTCCCGGGGTGGCCGTTGAAAAAGGGCCCCGGCTGGCTTGGTGTGGCAGCCCGCCATCCAGTGCAGACCGGCATCTCGCTAGCAGGGTTTGAGGCCCCTGCCCGGCACGAAATTAACCTGCCCGGCCGAAAATATGGCGAACGACCAGTGTGTATATGAATAAAATAAAAAAGGTGCGGGGCCTGGTGCTGCCCGGATGGCCCAGCCGGGCAGCTCCCCCTGCTGGACGGTTGCAGGGGGCCTGGCCTATAGCCAGCCATCTGGTGCCCAGGCCCTGATGTCGCCTAGCTACCCAAGAGGGGCTCCGCAAAGGCCCACTGGACGGGGCGGGCTGGATGGCCCAGCCGTCTAGCCAGTGTGGCCTGCCCAAGAAGAGAACCTGACGTTTGCTAAAAATAGTGAATCTAGGAGCCGACACAACCTACAATTCACCGTATCAAAACCAATGTTGATATAAGGATCCAAGCTACAAACTGGTGTTGATAACTACCTCAAAACCTAGTACTGTAGTGTTGTAAGTTGCAACTCAAACCGCCGTTATGCTTATATTTGTGGGGATGGTAGCACAACGGATGGGCACTTTGTAACGGACACCACCACTCACAGGGGTTGACCACACTGGCCAGTTCATGCCCCGATCACACCAAACTTTCCGTCCAGTTTTAGTTGTCAAATTGCTGGGGATTATGTTGATAAATAGATGTTGGCCCACCACTTCTTACACTATTACAGCCAGAGATGCCAACGGATGGTGTTGGAACTAGCCGGTGTGATCAGCCCCTCATGCCCCGATCACACCAACTTTCCGTCAACTTCCAGATGTGAAATAGTTGGGGATGCCATGATGGCCGGATGCCAAGTTGTTCACACCAACATCCCGGTTTGGTCAACATTTTGGCGGCCGGTGGCCACTGTCATGACTAGTCAAACAAGTTGGCATAGACTTTTGGGGAAAATTATTCTTCCTCCTATAATGAACCCGCCTTGACTTTCAACACCATGACTTTTGTCTCAATTTCTTCATCATACTTAAGACTCTCTTCAAGTGTTAAATTCATCATTTGTGTTGGACACAAACTTGTTGGAAGCGTAGTGCATGCTACAATGGATCCATTAGGGTTTCTTATGATGTCCCCTTTGTTCCAAAATGATGGAGATAGTTGTAGCGTTATTTTTTTTGTTATTTACTATGATTGGTGTGAGTGAGGTTATCCAAAAAACAATTCACCGTGAGTGGTGGAGATTTCCACGTTCGAGTCACATGTGGAGGGTTATACATAAAGATGTTTGGAATTTTGACTTGGAAGTTCGTGATGGTTTATGGATTCAAGAATATAGAATGACCTACACATCTTTTTTGAGTCTAGTTGAACTTTTGAGGCCCTACGTAGAACATGAAACTACCAACTATAGAGCAGCTATTGAGGTTGATCGTGCCATAGCTATGGTCTTGAATAAGTTAGCATTTGGATTTTCCAATAGACACATTGCCAACAATTATTGTGTTGGACAAAGTACGGTTTGGAAATATACTTTTATTGTTACAGAGGTTTTGGCTAATCCAAAAAAAGTATATTCTCATTTCGTTAGTGTTCCTCAAGGTGAAAGATTGATATCGATCATAGCACACTTTAAGAATTTGACTGGTTTGGAAAATATGTATGGGGCCATTGATGGCACCCACATTAGATTAGTTGAAAAACCTCCTATAAACTTAATTCCCGCTAATTATTGGAACCGGCATGATCATCATTCAGTATTATTACAAGGTGTTTGTGATGCTAATCTTTTGTTTTGGGATGTGTGTGTAAGGGCACTTGGAGGAACTCATGATGCTACTCACTTTCGGGATTCATTTTTGTACAAGGATTTTTTGGAGAAAACTATTTTGTAAGAACCAAGCATTCAACTAGGTTCTTAGCTAGTTCGACCTTACATTGCGGGTGATTTTGCCTATCCTTTGATGATCCATATTATGAAGGCATATTCTGACAGAGGCAACCGTGATATGTATAAAGATGCTTTTGATAGGGCTTTTAGATCGGGTAGGGGTAAAATTGAAAACGCTTTTGCCCATCTCAAAAATAGTTGGAAAGTTCTCAAGTGTCTTAATTTCACTGTCCCATATGCAGGCCAAATCATTATTGCGTGTTGTGTTCTACACAATTTATGCAGGATGAATAATGAACAACTTGCAAGTGGAAAAATAATGGATCCCCACCTGAATCTTAATGATTTGAGTGTTCCAAGAAGACCAACTACTGAGAGAGCATCTAGACTTGCTACGATTGCCATTCGACATGCTATTTATGAGAAATGGTTGGATTTTATTTTAAATGATTAGACATATTTTGTGGTTCATTCTACTATATTACGATGTGAAATTTGAAATTCATGTATTTTATTTAATACATGTGAATATGTCAATTATATATATATATATTTGTTATTATTTATTTCTATATGATAACATATTTATAGTGAGATGGAATAATTATGGGTGGTTTGAAAGTTTTTTAAAGGAGTGAGATAATAATCACTGAACAAAACGAGCCGATAGCAGAATAATAATAGAATGTGAACATATAACCGGTCTGACTTGGAATCACTAGAATATTGACCACTTATGGTATTTGGATGTTATTTCATTTTTCTTTCGTGATCTCCAACTTCTATTGATTACATTTCCAAAGATCATGTTTCATTAGCAAATTTACTATGACACATATGCATCAACCGGATTGGAAATTGGGCCTCCTTTTGTTAAGTTGTGACTATAAAAAATGTATGTTTATTAATTACTTAATTGCATACATAGGTCCTCCTAATTGTATTTATTATTGAATGTAGAGTCTTTATTTGATGTTTAAAGACATAGTCCAATAATTTATTTAAATAAATCATAATTCGAAAAAAATTTACATACAAAAAGTTGATATCATCAATCAAATATGTTATATATATAACATATAATATATAATTTTGAACAAACTATTTAATCTACTAGCCTAATTTAAACATCAAGAACATCATCTTTTTGTTGTCGTTTGCGCTTGGAAGAACTACCAACTTCCATTTTCATGCGAAACAACTACATTTTTAAAATTTCAACTCATTCTTTGGCTTGCGTATCTAATTCGTGTAATTAACGTTGAAATGCTTGATTGTCTGAATGCATTTGGGCAGCTAATGCTAAATGTCTTTCGGCTATTGACATTTTGATTTCTTCTAATGACTTATAAACATCTACAAATCTATTCAAAGAATCTGTAATAGGTTTGTTAGGAGTGTCATTACGTTTAGAATTCAATTTACCCTCCACATTGGATAATTTACAAGCTCTCTACCATAAAGATTCTGCAGTTACTACAGAAGGTGTGGTATCCATACCCTCTACTTCGGGATTTGTTGGCATTATATATACTGGACTTGTAGGGGTCTCCTTGTTCAAATCAAATGGCTCATGTTGATCCAAATCAATATTTATGCTTGTGTGAGGCACTTCACCTCGATCGTGCGATCCTGGTAGACCGGAGCATTTCGGTGTAGTAGCCCACATTTGATCACATTCTTCATACCAAATCCAAGTTAAAGGTGTTCCCCCTGAAGTTTTGACAACCTCTGCATAATTTTTTTGTATTTCTTTTTTAAATTATCAATTTTATTTTTGAATGTTCGTTTTGTCAATTAAGACCATGCTTCGTCATTAAATGAAGTGGTTAGTTTATCCCAATGATGATATTTTGCATTGCCTCGTCTTTAATAAAAATATTGGTCCCGAAAAAGAATCAATAAAATCATAATTTATGCATCCAACCAATGGGTGGTAGGTCCCTTAGAACTTGACTCGGTTTCGTTTAAATTTGATGGTACCAACTTGCAAAATATATTTATAATAAATCACAAGGATTTTTTTATGCATTGCTATAGTATATTGCTTTGTAATTACTAATTGTTTTTATAGATGGATCTTAAGTTACAATATTTCTTTTAATGGAACCCTAAATTTGATTGGTATTGGGTTTGCTGAAGATCACAAAATAAACACCATAAAATATATGGCTTAGAATCCGATGCTAGTTACAAAATGCAATTCTCTTTGCAGCACACACTAAATCCAGAATCCCAAAGTTCATACAAACATAGAAAATAGAGTTTACAATTGTAATTTGAATATATTCAGGTTTGAATGTATAAGAAAATATGATCAATATAATAAAGAACAACATTCATATGGAGATGACATGAACCATTTTGGATGATTTAGCTCGAACCATCTCAAAAACCCACGGCTATTGCTGACTAGTAGAGAGAAAAATAAAAATTAAGAGATTACCAATCCATAGATTTTAAGAGTTCCATACTTAGCATAAAGCATGTCAAAAGAAGCCATCAAAAGCGATAATGAACTAGGAAACAGACAAACATACATCAATAGGTAAACAGAGGCAAGCCATTTCACCAGGGCCTATCCACAACAATTTATATACATGAAGCTACATTCCAAGACATGCCCGTTTACTTTTTCCCAACACTGGGCCGAAAGTTTCTAAAGTAGAACAAACAGTGAATATTTTATTTCTTCCAGAAAGCTCCCTTTCATTGCCTAGAGAGCTTTCACAAGTTTTCGAAGCCAAAAAGTTTAGTAAATGCATCTCTCGCATAATATCTGACATGCAGTGTCAATCTCCTCCTACTGTTAAAAAGAGAAGGACATCCCCTTCAGGATCTACCAGATAGGTCTGCATCACAGTGATAAAAGCACCATCCAAGTAGTCCGTCTCTAGCATCCTAGTATAAAAAATTTCAATTGGAAATGTTCGTCCTAGAATGAGACAGTCAAAGAAATATCTGGAAAACTTTTCTGCGTCCAAAGTTTAGTAAATGCATCCCACTTTGTTCCGATTACTCCTACTTTCAATAAATTGAGCCATGCCACAGAATCCACTTTTATACATGAAGATACAGATATTGTCAGTTTCATACCAGTTTTGAACAGAAATTCTTGCAGAAAAATCCTCACAACAGGTAATCGATTCTGGAGTCATGTGTAAGATTGTGGAGTGATCTGTAAGAGCTTACATCCACTTTTTTGTTTACTGCAATCTCTTCCGCACACAACGAAAAAATCATCATCGACAGAAACCTCCCATTCATCATGCTATAGAGTACTTATACGTATATAGTTTATCATAGCTTTCCCGGATGTGTCTAAGTAAGTAACTTTCAGAAACATAGAACCAGCACCAACAAACATGAAACATTGGCATAGTATCGCATCTGCACGGTTCCTTAATGGATCTGTACATCTCAGCAACGCCAGCTATTTCTACTTCACAAAGAAAAAAATACTTGACTGCAACAATATGTGCATACATTTACCAGAAAACCATGGATGAGAATCCAATATTATACACGAACCTCACTGTCTGCAGCACTCCTTCAAGAACGAAAGCCTACCTTGGAGATTGATGGTGAATATTTTGCTCTTAGGGATGCCAACTTTCAGGTAACTGATTTCGTCAGTGTCACAGTTGTGTAAGAAGAAGAACAAGTACTTATTTACATCTAAGCTTACAGAGTTGCTTCCTCGCCACGACCAAACAACATCATTATCACTCTCATCTACAGATCCCAACACATCGCAATTGCGATTTTATAAAAACAGTCTCAAAGAAAACTACAGTAGTTGACATCGAAACAAAGATACTAGGCCCACATGAGCAAGCATGCGGAGCAAGAAAAATGAACAAGAAATAATCGCATGAAGCTCAAGAGTCAAAGAAACTAACATGGAATTGTGTTGAATGCAGATATGCACAACACAATGAGAAAGTGTCTTATACCGGAAGAGAGTGACTGGCAGAGGCAAATCTTGGAGGAATTGCCGTTTTTGATGGTGGGCCCCACACGTCCGACGCACGTCCAAACGTGGATGTCAGAGTGTAGGTGGTGGCCATCTCCGGCGCCGTCATACAAGTTGGACGGTGATGGTCCACCATGAAAGTCACTGTGGGAGATTTATTCATCTACAGAAAATGAACTTTCCGTTTGGTGTGATCGGCCCCTCAGACACCATCTGTCGGCATCTCCGGCTGTAATAGTGTGAAAAGTGGTGGACCAGCATCTATTTCTTCAACATAATCCCCATAATTTTGCGGCTGGCACCAAACGGAAAGTTTGGTGTGATCAGGACATGACGGGAGTCGGGACTCTATTGGAACGGCAACTCCACTTGAAGGTCCCTACTTCAGGTGTGGGCAGATTCAAACCGGGATCTTCAACGGGGCGGTGGCCTGATAGGGTTTGGCCAAGGTGCTATATCACTGCCCAGCCAGATGGCTAGTATGTGCTCCGAAGTGTCCTCCTACTGCTTGGTCTATAAAAGTGCGGCAACAACATTCACTTCCACTCTGCAATTTGGGTCCACATCCAGCGGTGCCACCGGAATGAATCAGATATCAATCCTCAGCGTCCCAGTGCATCCCACATTCTACTATGTCTCCACGGTGGGCACCACAGTAGGTTGGAGTGGATATGGGCATCCCTGCATCCGACTTTGCTTTCGACATCACAACCTCCTCGGGCAGCGTAATCTTTGACTCGGGCACAACACTCAACAGCTTGGATCAAAGCGGCATCGATGCCATTGTGCAGGTATGAAACATATTATGTGCAACTGAACACCGCACTCTGTTGTTACCGAAATATCTCCACCAGACTTAACATATCCCAAGTTGGCAACCAACCTCCCACGTGTATAAACATAACAGTTTAAATGACTTCATAATGTTCTTCTTTACATAGATGAGCAACAAGCTTGGAAAGAGGGAATTGGGAGGAGTCCTTTTTATCTATCATTTGTGTCGGAAAAACCAGAAAAAGAATTGCATATTCGATGTCGAATTTAGAACAAATTAGGAGAGACTCTCCTAGAGTAAATGTCACCATCCGGACCTCCTAGTTAAATGTTTCCACTTTTAAGAGACTTTATAGTGTTACGAATGTTTATAGCATTATTTTGAACATGTTTAGCAACTCCAGATCAGTTTCTGGAGACACGGATCTTTGTGGGAGGTAGAGGTAGTTGCTGCCTCGAGATTAAAACTTGCGAGCATTATGATCTAACACTACTTCTTTCATGTACATTAAGTTTTGATACTCCTAAGGTCATATTATCCACAATTTCCACTAGTTGGTAGTATAAGTTGAATCTATGAAGGTTACGAGGATGTAAGATCCAATTAGTAATGTCAAACTAATTTGGCGGGCATGTTTGCAATCGACAGAAACACCAAAAGTTGGGTGACATATACAGTACTCAACATAACAGGTCAGGTGCTGTCTTACGATGTTAGCCAAGTGGCAAGCCCCACTTTCCCATCCATGACATTCCAATTCACAGTTGCCGGGGCAATGCAAACGTGGACTTCGATGAAAAACTTCTCATCGCAGTTGACAACCTACGCCAACATCAATGTCTGGCCTTTAGTGTTGCCATAAATCCATCCATCCATCGTTGGTAACATTGCTATGGGTGATCACTTGATGCACATGATTTGGTTAACAACGTGATTGGATGAAAACAACAAGTTTGTTAGTTCTAAGCTCACTGGATCCTCCATGTTGGGTACCTTTTGGTTTTGGGGCCTTGTAAGAAGACAGAGATTGGTTGGTGTTGGATGCAAGCATGTACACAAAATCGCACTTCATGTGCCATGAATATCTAGATACTTGTTTATACTCAAGGCTTGATTTGGGCTGTCTCAATGTCATACAATTTTAAAGGTATTAATTTGTATCTTCAAATTTTATCAACTACTCCACACTTAATAATGAACAGAATGGAGAGGATCTAATGTACTATTTAGTTGAGGTATCAACAAGCATCCACTTCCGATAGTCATGATTCAATAAGGGAAGATCCAACTTTCACTTTGGTTTTTGGTGATGTTTCATCATAGATTTGCTAATGCAACACAATTTTGAGAACAAAAATCTTATCAATAGAAGATAGAGAACAAGCAAAACGAATTGAATAACGCCCACATACCTTAGTAAGCAAACCCCTTGAAAACTGCTCTGGAGATATGATTCAGCTCCTGTCTCAGCTTTGAGTTGCAAAGTTTACCATTGTTATGTGTCTCACATTGTTGCGCTTTTGAGCCTCATCCCTACATTTTATTTCTGTGTTTGTTATTTGATTCCACTGCCAAGCTCCATCATGCTGTAACGTATGTTAGCAAAACCCTTGAGAACTCTTGCTGCCAACTTCACCTCTATAATGCGTTTCACTTGGTTGTGCTGCGCTCATCCCTTATCTCCACACCAATGGAATAAAAGCACATGATGCCACCCTCGCTGGAGTTTGTTGATTGCAACACCCCTACTGAAGGTAAGCAAGTGTAAATCCAGAAGAATGTCAAACATTGTTTACAGTTAGATTCCACTGGCTATAGTTATTAGCAGTCAAATTTGAGGTTTCCTCTACAGGGAGAACTTTGATTTCTATTGTAGCTCATTCAAAACACTCAACACTATTTGTTCAAAACATCAAATTGTGTTCCACACAACACATAACCCTAGTATTCATATGTAGCAAACTTCTAGTGAGGTTTTTGTATTGGAGAGACACGTTTGCTTAACTTGAACTAAGGTATGTGGGGCCTTATGTGGTGCATCTTCTTAATCGAACACTTGTATGTAACTGGCATATGGCACTTTAGCTTGTTGTCAAGAATGGACACCCAAAAGACATGTGTTATGATGAGATTTCTCTTTCTCTTTTAAGTGATCTCAAAGACCCTCCCAATAGTATTGAGTCATATTGAACATAGAATGGTCAATGTGTCTAGCGGAGTGTGCCTCTCATGATTTACATGTAAATGAAATTGGTGAAATGAGTATCCTGCCCACTTATAGAAGTTTAGTAGGTGCTTAAACCCCAACAATAGGGCACCATGTACTGTATATGGCAAGCGACCACTTGGCACACACCTTAAAACTATAAGATTGTGGGTGCCAAAGGAATCTATTCATGAGGCTGAATAATCTACAAAATACGCAATGGTCTCCAACAACTGCTCCTTACCATCAGGTACACCCAGAGTCTATCTACCTCATTAAAAAGTTTCTTTCTCAAACAAGTAATTTGTTACTCTTCATAATTTGATGGTTTTGTTCTTGTCTCAGCGTGGAGACAGAGCAGATGTGCGAGAAATTTTTGCTTGGTCTCTTTTCGACAACTTCGAGTAGGCACTGGATTACTCCATCGGATTGGTATCTATTATGTGGATTATGTGGATTACGAGCATTAACAAGCCCAAAATCCCAATTAAGAAGTGGTCCAATCACATGCTGAAGAATTAGATAAGTGATCTGTTGCAAACTGTGAACTCACCACATTCATGAGAAACTGATGTTTATATATATATATATGTAATTGAGGGCTACTCTTTCTTACAAGGAAAACATTCCGGTTATGGATCTGAAAATGTTTATTTATGAACTGGAACAAAAAAAATTATGAGAATTGTTAAATCAACCACGTAGTGTTAAAACAACCATCGAGATGCGTTGTGTGGCCACATGATCTGTCAAATTTGTTTTTTCAGCGCACACATGAAAAGGAGCAAGGTATTAGCTTTGTGTAAGAATTAATAAACTTGGCCAATTTGGACGACAAGTCAAAGCATAGTTGACAACCTACATATTCACTATGGCCGTTTTAACCAATGTGTGGTCGATTTAACAATTTTTTTTAATAGGCCATTTATTGTCAAATGGAAATATTAAAAGGGGGGCAACAAAAATAATATAGTGAAAAGGGGATGAGAATATAAAATAGCCATAAAACCCCCACCCAAGTAATTAGCTACTGTGGCGAGACACAATTGCAACTAGATGCTAATGGCAAAATCGTAGCCCTTCAAATGGAGTCCATCTTTTGAACATGGGGATGTGGGGTTCACCACGTGGCAATGGCAAAAACTCTCCGGTGGCCACCCTCCATTCCGTCCTGTCACATGAGGTGACATCGGGGGCTAAGTCACGTCAAATTAGGAGTAAATGGACTCCATTAGGAGTCCATGTGTGTGTTGGATGAGTAATGGACTCCATTAGGAGTCCTAGTTAGTTGTTCATCCACTCCATGGATGAAATCCACATAGACGGGGGGTTATGTGGAGAGGAAGGCATCTTGACTTGCCATTGTTGTCAAGTCAAGTCTTGTGAGTGTGTTTTGAGAGAGAGAGCTTGTTGTTGCTATCTTGTGGCTCTGGTGTAGTAGATCATGAGTAAAGCCTTTGCATTCTTTCTCCATCACTTGCACTCTTGGATTCTCCCTTCGTGGAGTGAGAGATAGCTTGACTCTTGTGTGTGAATTTCAGAGTTTCTTAAGCTTTGTAAGGAGACTTCTTAGTTTCTTGAACTTGGAGAGAGAAACCCTCATACTTGACAACAATGGCTTATTTTTCATTTTTGGTTGTATTTCTGAGCTAAAATGGCCCAATAGTGGGAGCAAATGAGTGATACAGGTGTATAAAAGCTTAGTTTGCAATTCCTTGCAACCCTCAAGAAGATTTTTGAAAGAAATCTCCGCATTCCTCTTTTGGTGTCTCTTTGTGTTTTCTTGAATTGTTGAGGGTTGAATCTTGAGACCAAATGGAATCTCAAGTCACATCTTTCTTGCTTGCAAATTGTGTAAGCAAATTTAAATTTTTTTTAAATTTTTTTCCTATTTGTTTTTAATTTTTGAGCTCCGGACGGATCCGGAGCTCTGCCACGCCTCCTGGAGCTCCTAGAGCGGGCGTTCGGCACAGGCCGGGCGGGCGGGCGCAGGCCGGGCCCACGGGCGGGCGGCGCCAGCCAGGCCAAATAAGCCTACCCTCTTTTTTTCTTTTTATTTTTTATTTTTTTTAATTTTATTTTTAGTTTTACATTTAGATTTTTATTTTTATTTTTACTTTTTAGCTTTTTACTGTTTGACTTTGACTTTTAGATTTTCCTCCCTAGATTTTTGCAAAAAAAATCTTTTTTACTTTTTTACTTTTACTTTTTTTACTTTTACATTTTAGCTTTTGAGTTTTCAATTTAACTTTTACATTCGACTTTTTACATTTTGATTTTGACTTTTGATTTTTCCTTTTCACTTGCTACGTTTTACTTTCCACCTTTTTACTTTAATTTTTAGGTTTTTGTTTTTACATTTTTACTTTCACCTTTCAAACTTGGCATTTAATTTCACAAACTTTGAGGTTCAAATTTGGGGGCATACTAGCTCCGATTGGAGTAAAATTTGAGCCTATCTTGTGTGAAATTTGCCAAGGAATCCAATGGTGTAATTGGATTGTTGATTGGAATTCAAAATCATTGCTGAAATTATTAATTTCAACGCTGATTTTTGTTTTTGGGAGCAAATTAACTCTGAACGGAGTGAAATTTGAGCCTAATTTGTGTGGAATCTTCCTAGGAGTCCATTGGTGCAATTATTTTGTTGATTGGAGTCCATAATCACCTTGGAAATGAGCATTTTCAACGCTGATTTTTGATTTTAATTACCAATCTCAAACCTTTGCACAATTTTGGAATTCTGGGGGCATAAATAAACACTTGGCATTTGGCAAGGGATTGCCATTTAGATAGCCCGCAACAGGTGCAGGTTGCCCATTACCTTGTAGATAGTTGCAGGTACTCAAGTAATATTTTTATGGTGCAAACTAGGAGCCGATATTATCGATCTCCATCACCAGATTACTTGGAGGACGTGCATACCACAAATCTTGAGCCAGAGGTAGATACCAACGAGGCTTTTGAGCCTATTTCGGCGTTGGACACTACTAGTAGGCTTCGGATTTGGAGTGTCGGCACATTCGACGAAATGGAGGACGATCACCACGGTTCAGTGCGTGATCGGTTCTCAGGTCGAGCTGGGGGCATTTCCTTGCCCGATTGGAAACTCCGGTTTCGTACCTGGATTAAGGAGAAACGTCAAAGGTCTTCCAATTTTAATGATTGGTATGCCTTTGAACTTCTGCCTCAACATTTGGAGTATGAGGCACTCCAAGCTTATGAGCGCTGGACAGAAGGTCATCAGCGACAACTTTGGGAGGTGGAGCAGTATTGGGAGGCTCGGGTTGAGCTTATTTCAGCTCTTAAAGATGGGGCGGTTGCCACCTTAGCTCCACCCACCTTAAAGGAGGAGGAACCACTGGAGGAGTCTAAGGACAAAGAACTGGCACTTGGGCCAATAGTGGCTAGTAGTAGCATGGCTACCCTTTCACGGATGGCACGTGCTACACAGGCAGCATTGACGACTGTTGGTCCACCACCTCCATTTAATCCCCTTGCTAAATTTGTTGCACATTTGGAGGTGGAGTATGGTGGGTTTAGGCGAGACCAGATGCAGCGCATCCAGGATTTTCGCCGGGAGAAGGATGACACTCCACATACCATGTACACGCGACTCGCGCGATTTGCTGTTGAGTCGGGAGGTGTTTTCGCTGAGAGCCAGCTTGTCAAAATTTTCTTGTCTAAGATTGATAAGCGGCTACTTGAGTTGGCATCACCTCGGATTATCTTGGACTACGAAGGCAGAGCTACGCTTGCACAAGTGTTTGCCGTGGTTGAGAGATGTGATCGGGCTCTCTGTCAACACGATGCTACGGATATGGTATCTTGGATGACAGAGACTAGCAAATCAAAAAGAATTGTCACAGCTACTAGTAGTTTAGCTGAGACTCAACCTGTTAAGGAGCAAAGAATTTTGTATTGTTGGGGTTGTGGAGAAGCTGGTCATTCGAAGAATGATGCCAATTGTCCCAAGAAGAAGAAAAACCAGCCTTTGGGAAAAATAAAACAAAAGATAGAACCGGTAAAGGCGGGGGAAAATTCTACGAAGAGGCAATTGAAATGTAACCATTGTGGCGGCACTAACCACGATGTGGATCATTGTTTCCAATTTCATCCTGAGAAGCGGCCTGCCAGTTATGTGACTGGCAAATCTCAACGGGAGCAGACTCTTGAGGCTAAGGTTGCAGAGCTTGAGCAAAAGCTCAAATCTTCTGCATCTTTTGCTCAAATTTCTGAGCCGCAGGCAGGTGTTGGCACTTCGGGTTCTTACATGTATATGTTTGGAACATTTGGAGAGGTGGTAGCTGCAGCTTCTACCCGCGCACAGACATTGGCAAATTCAGTGGCTTCCACAAGTGTTGGTAGCAACGAGGCTTCACGTCCTCGCCATGTCGGTCCAGCAGACCAAGTTGGTCAAGCACGGCTACCTCTATCATTTGGATTGGTAGACACTACTACTGCTGTTGGAGCTAAAAACTCTTTACCTTTGAGAGATGGAGATTCCATTTCAAAGGACGTTATGCAGGTATTGTGTCACCAAAAATCCTCCACCCTTCGATTTCGTCCTAGCCCGAGTGGAAAAGTTTATAATGACATGTAGAGACTTCTCTCTTTGTAACCCAATATATAATTCCAATCTACCCTTGGAATATACACAACTTGATTAACACCACACTGTGTAGTTTTACATTCTTTAATGTCGGGCAAGGTTATATCCTTAGCCTTTTCTAATGTCCACCCGGCCGCTTTGGCCACGCATGCCTTCAAAGATATCCCTCTTGTGAATCGAGTCCTTGCCGTCGAATCCACACTACAACATGAGTTCTCGCTTATTGATTCCGTGCTATCACATGTCATCGTGGTTGATTCCGTATTGGTACATGACACTTCGCTTGTGGATTCCATGAGCACATAGGCTTTAAATACAAGTATTAAAAAATACTTATATACTTATCCTTGCCCTTCCTTCTCTAAGTTCTTCTTGATGTAAATCTCTATCAATGTCTTCCTACTAAACTTTAGAATAGTATAACTCCCACCCAACTTATGTTCTTCAAGTGAAATTTGGTACACTTGTTAAGTACCTTATCAAAAATCTCCACACCAAATTTTGGCACAAACAGAGTTCATATGCAAAAGTTATGCATGAAATTCTAACTCTAACTACTTAGTATGAATGCTGTGATAAAGCATCCGGTCATTAAAACTCTAATAACTTCCAACTCCTACGTCCAATCAATCTAAAATTTTGACACAAGATAAATATATAAGTTCAAAAGGTAGTGTCAAATTTTGGTATCCATATCTATAACCCTCTAAGAGATACATATTTTCAAACCTTGTTGCTTTGTTCCTAGACACCCTCCCCTTCAACTTTTAATAACTCTTTCATCCCAATGACTGAAGCTCTCAAATTTTCACCACAACTCCCATACTTTATAATAAACAATCCCTCAAATTTTCATACCCATTGAACATTTTGATCATCCATAATTGACAAATCTCTCACTATAAAGTTCTGCTCAAGTTCATAACTAATAAAACACTACAAGTAATGCACCTAGTACAATCTAGTCACTCTAAATGCCACAAGTTTAAACAAGTTTGAACTCTCTCACTTCAATATGAATCTCAATGCAACAAGTTGAAGTTTACAATCAAACTCCAAATTCCTTAAACCCAATCTACTTCTAACAAGAGGTCAATCCCTCTTCAAGGCTAAATAGCCTTGGCTCTTCACCTAAGAACTAAGCACACACAGGTGCTCCTATCTTGCTTCCCACACACCCACACTTATAACCCGTGGGGTGCTTAAGGAGCACGAAGGAAAGAGAGGATGGGTGAGGGAAGAATGAGGGATTATATAGTAAGTTGAGAGGGAGAGAGGGCATGAGGTAAGGATAGGGTGAGAGGATTAGAGCCTCCAATCACAACCCCTTAACCTTCTCCTTCTAAATAGGGACTCATCCCATTCACAAGGCTCTCGATAAGCCTTCGAAATCTCCTCCTACTTTGTAGGCTCTCATCTTATCTCCTAAGCCTTCCTCCCTCAAATGATCAACAAAGATCCTAATTCAAACATTTAACTAACCTTGGCTTTCTCCTACCACACTTTATCAAGGTATGTCCTCATACTACTTAAGTCCACTCCACACAAGCCTAATGCTTCAAACTTAGCTTTCTTCAAGCTTCATTCTTTTTATATTTTTGTGAATAATCATAAATCAACAAAACACTACTTGTAATGTTTTACAATTATTAACAACACATGTGGGCATCAATTTGGGCTCACATATTGGCACATAAAATTTTTCATATGCCAATTTTCTCGGGTTCGGAGTTGATGGCTCCGGATTTCAAACCTGCTGGAGTTTTCCATTTAGCTGGGAGAATGTTAGAAGGCAAGGCGGATTTGCCATCCCTTCAAGTATCCCAAGCTGTTGTTGACGTGCATGTGGCTGAGAAAGTGGAGGACTTAGCCAATTTGCGAGCGAACCTTGCAGATGCGGCAATCATTGCTTTTGGTAAGCACACTGATATTCCTCCTCCAATAATTCCATCAATAGACACGTCTTTTTCACATTATGCAGCAGGAGCAACATATCTTGTAGATGTTTCTGCAAGATCTACTCGAGAGCGGCATAATTTACAACCTGGAGTTGTATGTCTGGTGAACGACAAAGCTTTGTTTATCGTGTCACGCATGGATAATCCCGCTATTCGTGCTATACCACTGAGAGTTATGATGGATTCTGGTGCTCAGCCAGTTATGATTGGCAAAGGACTTGCTGACAGTCTGGGGTTGATGCCAGCAAATTTAGATCCTTGTCCATTCACAATTGTAACTTCAGTGGGGGGCACTGAACGTGCAACAGGTTATACCAAGGCACCTCTCCGTTTGATTTTTAACGTGGGGGCAGGACCTACCTACACTCATTTGACAATGAAGTGTGTTGTTACCAATGCAACCAATTATGATATACTAGTTGGTCAGCAAGCTCTTTATCCATTTGGCTTTGGTTTGGATAATTGGACTGAGGAGGCGTGGATTAGACCGGGATGGTCTACTGGTGATGGCAGGAAGGTATTTATTCCTGTAGCATTTGCAGCTACTTCTATGACTATGGTTGCGGAGGCAATGTTTGGTTGTAGTGGTTTAGTTTCAGACTTACCTTGTTCACCAATTTTGTTGGAGGAAACATTGGCCTACACTTGTAATGTAGCAGTTCAACAAATTTTGCCATGTATCGAAATTCTTGCTCGACATTTCAAGGATCCATCTCCACCATGGCGTATTCCTAAGGAGTTATCCGACCATTGTCGACACATTGTAGCGGCTTTGGAGCTTGGGGAGACACCTCCAATATCATCCTCATTTTCTTTTGCCCAACCCATTCGTTGGCAACCGTCACCTGAAGGTATTGTCCTTGTAGAAATCTTTGGAGGCATTGGCACAGGTTTGGCTGCAATATTGGAGGCTGGGATTACAGTTAGGCGGTATATTCATGTGGATAATGGATATGCAGCCAACAGAGCCATTCGACACCACATCCAACAATTGTTGTTGAGGTATCCCACACAATTGTCAGCCTCTGCTATTCATGGATGTTGTGATCAACTCTCTCAAGACGTCACTATGATTAGTGATGAGGATTTGAGAAGGTTGGGTCATATGGATTTGATTATTGCAGGATGGCCTTGTCAAGGCCATTCGCGTGCAGGAACTGGCCAAGGTTTAGATGACCCAATGTCTAGTTTGTTTGCGGATTTGATACGATTGATACAATGGTGGTTTGCCCACCAATCAACTCCGTCAGGGTACATTTTGGAAAATATACCATTATTGGGTGATACACGGCACAAAGTGGTGAAGGATGGTGAGTACATTAACCAACTTCTGGGTACTCCAACATTTCTGGATGCTGCATCCTTGGGATCCTTTGCTCACCGGCCTCGTTGGTTTTGGACCAATTTGGTATCACCTCAGGTGCTTTCAACGGCAGTCGCTCGAATTCCTCGGCTTATGAATTGCAAGGTGGATGATATTTTAGATGATCATCGTGTTTCCTTGGCGGTCACCAAGGATGACACCTTGCCATTTGCAATAATTAACAAGGTGGGAATTCCGCGAGGTGCACTACCGACTTTTGTGACATATCCACGGTCTTTTGCATTTCAATCTCGTGGACCAAGCATGGTTTGGGATTCAAAATCCCAAACTTACGATGAGCCTACGGAAGATGAACGGGAACGAGCCATGGGTTTTCCTACAGGTACCACAGTTGCTCACGGGCTTCAAGAAGGTCAGAGACGTTTTCTATTGGGACAAGCTATGGATCTCAATAGCATAGTGTGGATTATTGGAATTTGTCTTGCTGCTCAACAATATTTTCATGACCAATTGCTTACTCTGAGGACAAAGGACAATGGTCAGGGGGCAATTGAGCTGCAATCCAAATTTCACATGGAGGTCAATGATGCTGAGGCATTATTTTCTTTGAAGCAGTATGTTGCAGAAGAGCTTCGAGCTCAACTATTTTTGCTGCTTTGGCCCAAAATTTTGGTATGTATGATTGTAGTGGAGAGGATACGCATTTGATTTCAAGTACAGATGATGGGGGCAAAGGTGTTGCCCTCTCCACGGACTAGCAATTACAGGCTGTGCTGGCACCAAGTGGCAATCCTTCTACGGAGAAGGAAACAACGGAGTTTAACGATTGGCCAATTGAAGTGGGGCCAAAACTTACTGGTGCCGAAGCACGAAAGATACGGGCATTTATTCGCTCTTACCGTAATTGTTTTGCCTTTAGTCTTCATGATCTTGAAGGATATGAAGGTAAACCTGTTCGTATTCAACTCGAGGACGACCATCATATTTTCAGACGGCCGTACAAACTTAGTACATCTGAAAGGTTGGGTGTTCAAACTCGATATCAAGAATTATTGGCAGCGGAATTGATTGAACTCTCCAATGGAGAATATGCTTGTACCACGGTTATGCCTTCAAAGAAAGATATCTTTGGCAACTGGACGGAAAAATGGATGTGTGGTGATTATCGTCCAGTCAACCGCAAGACCAAGTCGGATCGATACCCAATGCCGATGCCAGAGGAGTTGTTTGATGCATTGGGATTTGCTAGAATTTTCAGCACTTTGGATTTGAGGTCTGGTTATCATCAATTACCTTTGTTGTTGGGTGATCGGGTGAAGACCGCATTTTGGGGAATTGATAAAGATGGCAAGAATCAACTTTATCATTGGAAATTTTTGTCATTTGGTCTCAAGAATACACCAGCTGAATTTCAGCGGGTGATGGACCAATTATTGGCTGGTTTACCATTTGCTAGATGTTACATTGATGATGTTATCATCTTTAGTAATAGTCCACAGAATCATGTGAGACATTTGCAAGCGGTATTTGAACGGCTACAACGGTGGGGACTCCGTTTACATCATGGAAAATGTAAGTTTTTCCATGATCAACTGTCCTATTTGGGACACATGATTGTTCCTGGCGGTTTTGGTGTGCAACAGGCAAAGGTGGATGCTTTGCACAAAATTCCCGCACCTAGTGATGTACCACGACTTCGGGCATTTCTAGGATTGGCAAATTATTATAGAAGGTTTGTCAAGAACTTTAGTTTGATTGCCAAACCTCTCACCATTCTCACGGGGAAAGACCAACCATGGATTTGGAATCGGGAACAACAACATGCATTTGATACATTGAAGCAGAGGCTCGGTTCAGCGCCAGTGCTTTGACGCCCGGATGTGTCTAGAGCTTTTCAATTGCACACGGATTGAAGTGCAGTGGGATTGGGAGCGGTGTTGACACAGAAAGATGAAGAGGGAAAGGAATATGTGGTGGCTTGTGCATCTAAAAGCAATAATAGTGCTGAATCTAATTATTCTTTTTATGAAGGCGAGGCCTTGGCGGCCGTTTGGGCCATTGCACATTTCCGACCTTATTTATATGGGCAAAAATTTACTTTGGTGACAGATCATCAGCCTTTAAAATGGCTTATGGAATTAGATAAACTTACCGAGAAACTTGCTAGGTGGGCATTGTTACTTCAAGAATATGACTTTGAAGTTGTCCACCGAGCAGGAATTGCCAACTTAGATGCAGACGGATTGTCTCGCAATCCAAGTCCTTCAGATGAGGATTTAACTGGGGCCAGGTGGCATGGAGATTGTGATCGTGAGGCGGTGCCGGGTTGGCATGCTGCCACATATCTCACAATTATGTCAGGATTGGCTGCTGAGATCCTTGTGGAACACCAAGATGAGGAGATCGATAAATCTCTCATTATTAGTGATGTGTGGAAAAATCATGCGGTCTTGCATAAACTTCAACAAGGGACATATCCCCTTGGACTATCCGCTTTGGAGCGAGATAGAGTTAGTCACCGAATAACAAGGTTTTGTTGGACAAACAGTTTGTTATTTCGTGTGTGGCCGGACGGAATGAGGCGCATTGTTCCAAGGCCAGATCAAAGAGCTTCTTTAATACGGCAAGTGCATGAGGAGCTTGGACATTTTGGAGTGCGAAGGACACACTCTATGTTACGCAACCAATATTGGTGGACTGGTATGTATCAACAGGTTGCCACTTATGTTTTCCGGTGTGAAGTATGTGACCGAGTCAGGTCAAGTTTTAATACTTTATCACCTCAACTTCAGCCTTTACCTATTATGGGCTTGGGATATCGTTGGTCTTTGGATTTTTCCGGTCCACTTACTGTCACGCCACGTGGGACAAAGTATGTACTTATGATGGTGGAGCATTTTAGTAAGTGGATTGAACTCGTGGCTCTTCCCCAAAATTCCTCAGAATTGGCAGCTATGGCATTTCTTGATCGAATTTTGGCACGGTTTGGAGCACCTGCAGAGGTGTTGACGGATCAAGGGAGAGAATTTCTTGGATTTTTCGAGGTTTTGTGTACCAAGGCTTTGATTGATCATCGAACAACCTCCAGAGATCACCCTGAGGCAGATGGCTTAGCTGAACGAGTTGTTCAGACTGTCAAGCGCGGTTTGCGGAAGTATGGGTTGCTTCATGGCAACCATCGCGATTGGGACTTGATGTTACCATGAAGAGCAATAGGTTACCATTTCAACAGGCAAGCATCTTTGGCATCCTATAGTCCTTACCAACTTTTGTATGGTCGGAAACCAATTTTACCTAGCTCTGTGCGAGAGAAATTGGTTCATGTGATAAACTTGGATGATCCAGATGTTTGGGCTCAATGTCTTCATGATCGGGCAGAGTTCTTTCAGAAGGCCATGCCTATGGCCATGGAGAACTTAAATATAGCTCAACATCGTGATACATTACGGTATGCCCAGATCCTCAGTGGAGCTTATCGACCTCAGGTTCGTAGATTTTCCAAGGGGGATTATGTTTACTTGCAACGAGAGGCGCCTACGACATTGGATGTCAAGGCTGGGCGCATAATTTTGCGGGTAAAAGATGTTTTACCAAGTGGTATATTATTGCTTGAAGGCAAGGATAGACGGGAATGTCGTGAGCATTCAAAGAATTGTGCTCCATGTCACCTTCCCATCGACGGCTCTGTGCATCCCGAGTTGGCGGTTGTACCACAGGGTCTGTCTTGTTATGTGTGTGGAGAGAAGAAAGGAGCTGCAACAATGTTATTGTGCGACCAATGTCAACGTGGATGGCACATGGCATGTTTGACACCTCCCCTTTTGACTCTTCCTTCTGGCAATTGGGTTTGTCCTCGTTGTCGGAAATCCTCCCACTCCATGGCCGTTAATGGTCATGATTGAGGATTTTGTGGATGTTTGCCACATGTCTTAGTAGTGAAGTTGTTATCTAGTTGGTCGGTAGTTTTATGGGATTGAAAATCATATTGGGAGAGTTATCAAAGAATTCAACATAAATTGTTGAAGGTGATTAAGGATGGGGCTCACATTGCACCCAGCCTACAGTTCTTGGGTTACTTCCTCAACCATGAGTTTAATTCCTTCGATTACCACTACACCAACATGGATATGTACAGATGTAACAACAACTTCATCATGTTCAACACCTCTACCGATGAGTGTGTTTATTCCTAGCTGATTGGAGGGGCTCCTTATCTGCTAGGGAGGGCACTTGAAGAGGTGGTTGTTTAGCATATTAGTTTGCTATGTTTATTTTGCTAATTGATGTTGATGACGACACTCGATCTGTTGTGTTTAACGATCTTAGTTTATACGACAGTCCATACCTCCACTTTGCCAACTATTGTTTATGGTGTCGGACTTTGCATGCTCAGTTTGCTCTTGCTCCCAGACTCCTCCTAGATGGCGTTCCTCTGAAGTTTGTTGCATGCTTTCCCTCTAATGGTAGTGCCATCAACCACCATAATTTAAACATCCAGTTCTAAGTCTCGTCCGATCCTAACCAATTCTCCTACTTGTTCGAATAAGAGTTGCATGTAGACTAGGTCCAAAACCACAGTTGATGGGCCCAACAATCAGTCTCAATGTGTGGCAAGTCCTAACAATCAAATTGCATGTGGAACTAAATCCAAATTTAGTGTTGTTAATCTCAAATGCCATTAAACCACAAGGTTGGCACTCTAGGTGCTCATGGCTCTCCCATCGATTTGTCTGAAGTTGAAACCAAGAGGAGAAAAAAGCAAAATAAAATAAAATAATAATCACATACATGTCAAGAATCTTGGGCATGTATTCACCCTTGGGCCCATATTTTTGTGGTGCAGATCATGAAGTCTATGTAGTCAAGTGTACAACATGTACACAAGTCGAGGGCAATGATCACACCATGCAATCAAAGATAGGCACCTTGTGGAAACACTATGGTAAGAAAATTGCCTTATCCTTGGTCATGTTGTGCCCAGAGGTTGTCATTTCATAAATTATAATAGTAGATGCTTGAAATCTAAGAAAACTCTTGCGAGTATAAGCCCCACATCATCCTCCACTAGATTGTGAGCCAAACATGCAGTAATAAGAAAAGTAAAAAATATATATTTATTTTAAATTTTATTAAAAATATTCTTTAAATAAATAAATTTATTATAAAATTTAAAAAATCATTCCAAAAAAACTCTTACACACCCATGGGTTCAGTTTGCCACCCTCTTGCACATTTTGTAGGAGAGCGTGCACTTATCACTCACTATAAGACATGACTAGGTTGTTTGCATTCCTAAAACTAAAAAACAACCCTTGGTCAGATTCTAGTGTATGGACCATGGCTGGGGCACGTCATAGAGTTGTGGTGAAGGCTCCAGGGGATGTTGTGTCCACGATTTGTCCTCCATTTTGTGTGATGAGGCTACTTCCATAAATAACCAAAGTTGGATCAGTACACACGCTTACATTGTCATCGATTGGGCGTAGGTGTCTCTACTTCTAACCTTATAGTGTGTTGTGGAGGGTGGTGGAGCAAACAACCTCACGAATGTGATTGTATGCGCTTGCAATGGTTTGGGGTGGGTTGTCGATCCAGAGAGACCCAGGCTACCAGGTGCATTACCTTTGAGGCAAATGGAACGAGTACCTTCCATGTGCATAGAATTGACATGACAACCACACTATGTGAGAAGCCCACCCCTTCCTATTGGGAGTCCATTGTTGTGCTCATTGCACAAACTTGGCGGTTTCTAGAATAGAGAACATGTTGTTGTCTCTTTACTATTTTTTCTCAAGCTCCCTCAAGCATGCATTGGAGTTTCAGTAACTTGCTCAAACTTGAGAAACCAACAATAACAAAATCCTCATAAACATGAAAACAAGGTAGATCAACATGTTTACCCCTACTAGACGAACTCTAGATGAGTTCAAAACCCTTGTTCAAATTACTTTCTTGGATGGCCCTCCCTATGCACCAGCACTGAATCTCCACAACCAACTTGTGGACATTGAGACAATGCTAGGTTTTGCATGTATCATCCCATGCTCAGTGTGTCCACCATTTCATGAAATTTGCCCAAAAATCTCATTGCTTCATAGTGGATTTCATGATTGTGATGAAGCTTTGTGATACATATTTGTACAAAATGTACAGTGATGTGGATTTGCTTGGAGTTAATTTTATTGGTCTTCAATGTTTTTTTTACAATTATAGTTTCATGCGTGTTAAAAAAACACTCCACAATCACAACCAAGATCTAACATAGTATCGCAATTTGCAGCAATAAGGAGTTTAGGCTTCATATATAATATGCTAGCCTTAATCCGAGTTGATCAATCTTTAGACAAAGTTGGATTTTCATTTAATTAACTAATAAATGTACTTTTGAAAATTCTAGACTCCCCTACCTCTACATAAGCCACAATGGACTTTACATTATATTTTCATGTTCATCAATCATAACATCCAAGGCATGTCGAAGTTCACTTTGCAACTCCACATCTTCAAGTAAATAATTTTCAACCTATGAATGGGTGCAAGCATAGTAAAGTGGACCAAAAAAGTGCTCCGGTTTATGAAAGCCATGATTTTCTTGGTCAAATGCCTATAAGTAGTAGCAAAATGTTGTTTAAAATAGATTATTTTTCATGATGACCTCTATTGTTAAGTTAGGTACTCAAATATAGAATATCAATATGAGATCTTCAAAACCTATCATCAAAAGTGACGCGTAAAAGCAACTGACTAAATATAGATTTGAACGTAAATTTCATGACCTTAAATATTTTGAACTTGGAATTTCTTTTCATATTCCTTGAATTCATTATAAACTTGAGGTCATCTTAATTTTTTTTTCAAAAATTCATCAATTTAATGTAATGTAATTGTATTTTAAACAAGTTTTTGACAATTATCTTTTCAATGACACCCACTTGCACCACCACTTGCACCGTCTTCTAAAATACATATACGTTGTTTGAAATTATTTTTTGTGAACATAAATTGCTTGGCTTTGTAGATTCATATGTTTTCTAAATGTTTATGAATTTTTATTTCATAAAATTCAAAGTTAGTATATTGTTTTGGATCACTTTCACTTAAACCTGAGCAAGGATCAAGAGCTGTCCACTTTACCGTGCTTGCACCCTCATCACCAATTTTGTCTCTATGATAGCATCCTGGCACATGTTTGAATTATTTTCTCCATCACTACAATTATCCTTGTCACCACCTTGTGCACTAGAATCATGAATCAATATGTGATAATAATCATACTCCTCATCCTCATATAATTCCAAACAAATGAGCTTCAATAAGTGACCCTACTATACAAGTACAAATGTTGTATATGTTTTAGACGTCCTCCATACATGTACATAACTACGAGCTATAATTTGTGTAGCATATGTATATGTAGTACATAAATGCTTAAATTAATACCCTTTTTGTACACTCACGTATACTAATACGTGTCATGAAAGGTGCACCCCCGGGACTTGCGTACTCCATCGGAATTTCATGAAAACTCTCTATACAAGTTCCTCTTCATCATTGAAGGAGGTCATCTTCGCCATTGAGCCACCACTATGAGGTGGGGATAAGTATTGCATGATGATGCCAAGATGACATCGAATATGGCAAAGTCTCTCTCGAATGCGATGAAGTAGTGCTACTACACCAATAAGCATGAATAAATGCATGTGCAATCCACATAGACAAAGAGATTATATTCAGTGTTTGAAATCCACAACGATATTATTTTAAATTCACATGTAGATGCATAAGCATCAATAAATGATCCCAATTTAGTCAAAGCCCCTATTAAAAATTGGGAAGACTTTTTTTTTTCTTGTCCACCTCTCTCGGGGAGATCACTCCATTGTCAAGTTGAACACCACGTGCGAACAAAGTTTGCTACCCCTATATTACATGCCATAAATCATTTTAAATTTTATGATATTTTTTCTACATATACACAACCATTGATGGTATCTTTTGTATATTTTTTTGAAATTTTTAGTTATCTTCATTTTTGTAGCAATTTTTTTAGTTCAATTCTGCGTCATTCTAGTTAGAAACGGTATGTTTTATTAAAAAAACGAATCATCAAATTTAGTCACCATTTTTTACTATGTAACAGGTACCATGTATATCTACTCATGAAAAAAATTTGATAAAATTGTGACCCATTTTGGTGATGCTTTTTACATTTTTTACATGTAAAATGATCGCACGTGGTTGTTCAACTTTACAATGGAGTGATCTCCCCGAGCCACCTCTCCAAGACACATTTACTTTCATAATTTGCATTTATGCAATAGTGTGATTGGAAAAGGTCAATAGTGTGATTGGAAAAGGTCAATAGTGCTAATGGAATTCTCTCTACTACCCATGTCAACTACCCCTTATTGTCTACATTACCCTACTACATAAACCTTATTACTACCATGTTACCAATGATACTATGCTTGAAGATTGTACTAGTTTTGCCCACCCCCTAGTATACTAGTATACCATGCAAGGATCTTCATACCTAGGAAAAACCATACTAGTATCAATATGGTTTAGAATGGTATTGACCCAACTAATAACTCGAGTATACAAAGATTCGTTCACCTTGTCATACCCACCAGATATCAATATTTGACTAGTATTACAAATTTGATACCCATGGGTGGGTTTTTTGACGCCATGCGTTCACCTACCGTAACACCATAGCAGGTTCGCCACCTGGCGAACGAATATTTATTTTTTTTGAAAAAATAAGGTTCGCCTCTCAAAAACTGAATTTCTCAATTTTCGTTTTTTAGCAAAAAATAAGTAAAAATGACCCTAAATAGCTTAGAAATAGCAAAATATTTCAAAAACTAATTTATTCTATTTTCGTTTTTTTGTCTTCAGAATTTTCTAATTTTTACGTTTTTTTTTATTTTTAGAATTATTTTAGGACGAACCTGCTATGGTACTACGGTATATATTGGTCCAACATCGGTTATAACCTTCCAGCCTGTGGTATGCACTTATGCCCTTTTTGATCTACCATGTAACTTCTAGCTTCTTAATTTAGTCTATAATGACCAAGATTATCTCACTATACTATAGAGGGTGGGTTCCTAGGCGGCAATGATATTGAGGAATTGACCAACTTAGTCCTCTTAACTCTAACACTAATGCATTACATACTTCTTGTTATAAGGGAAAATGAAGGTAAGATATACACAACTTTTGTCTCTCCAAAACTTCTTGGAACTAATTGCTTACACAATGACAAGCTGCAAACCACAAACACAAACAAGTTAGGAATCCCTTCAAACCCAAATACTAATATTCCAAGGATCAACACTATTACATTCATTAGCAAGGTCGTTCACCGCAAAACTTCAACACATCCTTATATTCCTCACCCACTTTTACACTTTCTAAGTAGGTACTAGGATTTGTGGCTTAAGAAACCCTTAGTTCACTATCCTAACCACCATTTCTTATGCGGTCATCCTGAAGGTTACAAGCACATCTCTTATATTTAACCTTTATAGATCTTCTCCTTCGCCGATAGTCGTGGTTGCCTTCTCATAAACAACCTAATTCTACCTTTGGAAAATTACTTAGTGAAGCACAACTTCTTGCCATAAGAGCCCATGTAGAAGTTTCGACAACACCATTTACAAAGAATTTAAGAAAAATAAAAGGCATTTTGAGCTATCTTCAAAGTTACCCCAATGTTGATATATGTATCCTTGAGCATACATTTTTTTCTTAAATCATGATTTTTCAAGGTCACTTTGAAAACCATTTGTAAACCATTTTAGAAAAATAAACGATATTGTGAGAGAAACTTAAATGTACCCAAATGTTGATATTAGTCACCTCGGCACGGAGATGGCTAATTTCAAAATTTTGAGAGTTTTCAAAATTGCTTGAAAGTCCTGGAAAGCGATGCAAGGGCCATTTATAAACTATTGGGGGGATTTTTTTTATAATTTTTTTGAGAGAAACTAAAAGGTACCCAAATGTTGATATTAGTCACCTTAGCACCGAGTTGACCAATTTCAATTTTCTGAAGAGTTTTCAAAATCACTTTAAGAGCCTTGGGAAGCATTGCAAAGGCCATTTGTAAATCATTTGAGAAAAATGAAATAAATTTTGAGAGAAAACAATAGGTACCAAAATGTTGATATTAGTCACCTTAGCACCGAGGTGACTAATTTCAATTTTTTAAGATTTTTCAAAATTGTTTGGAAAACCGTAAGAAGCCCTACAAGGGCCATTTGTAAACCGTTTGAGATGAATGGACGAAATTGTAGGAGAAAATAAAACTTACCTAAATTTTGATATTAGTTACATTGGCACCAAGGTGACTAGTTTTAATGTTTTGCAAAGTTCTCCAAATTGCTTTGAAAACCCTATGAAGTGTTGCAAGGGCCATTTGTAAACCATTTGAGAAAATAAACAAAATTTTGAGAGAAAATAAAAGGCACCCAAATGTTGATGTTAGTCACCTTGGCACCAAGGTGAATAATTTCAATTTTTGATTATTTTTCAATATCATTGAGAAAGCCCTGGGAAACATTGCAAGGGCCATTTGTAAACCATTTGAGAAAAATAAATGAATTTGTGACCAAAATTAATTTCCATTTTGTTTCCTTCAAAGCCATTTCTTATATATTATATCTTGTTTGAATTTCAAGCATTTGAATGATGTGATCATGGCCAAAATTTGAAGGATAAAGCTACAATTTCATGCCATGGGTGCGATAGTGAATAATATATAATACGGATGGTTGATTGTTGTGATATGCAATCCAGAGTTGTCGCAACCCAACTATGACAATAACTCTCTATGCCCCACTCCACATGAACCATGTAACATGCATGCATGTTGTTGAATACATCGATAGCATTGTGAGGCATATCAGAGGATGCTCATTCACTCCAATCCAACGGAGAATGAACATCTCCGCATCCATGTATCCATGATCCCCAATAAGATATTGGAAGTTCTCATTGCTACGCTTGAAATGTGTATGCCAATTCTTGTACAAGCAAGAATGTCGCAAGATAAAAATATCTTGATAAAAACCAAAGTATCCTAAGTTCACATATAAAAACAAATCCTCATGTGAGACAAGATTGTATTATTCCTATGAGACATCTTCTTACGGCCGATAAACCACTTTGAGTGCTCCAGATTGTTCCAAGGTTTTCGTATCTTCACAAGGGTGTCATCAACAATACCAATGCATCCAAGAAAGTGAGGGTTTAGGATATTCAAACTAGCAAGTTCTGCCACATTGGGCCATACCATTTCATCGGCTAGAGCAAGGTTAATGGAAAAAGATTTGAACAACACATCATCATATAAGGCTGAACAAGGCTAGTTCTATTGAAATGCATCATAACTAGTGATGTTGTCATGTTTTGTGTAGAGGAGAATGTTGAGGAGTTGTTGTTGCATAGACAACTTTATTGGACGACCCGAGAGCTTATGAAACTCGCCGGTGGACCGAGCATGAAATGCAATGACTAACAAAATTACTCCACAAAGCTCATCAAACTCAACTATGGTGAAGTTTATAAGGGTTTTAAAACTTTGAGTTATGGCTTTCATATGCAAAAAGATATCATGCACACCGCGGTTGTGACCAACTACACGGTTGTTTTTCATCCTCTAATTCATTAAGATTGAAAACTCTTAGACATTAGCGTATGTAGCCATCATGGTGTATGTGACCATGAACCCATCCTTCATATCCTCAATAATTTTGTCATCGGAAATATCATTGGAAGAAAACCACATATAGTTGTCCATCTTAACATAAACCCTAAAGCAAAGTAGGAAGAGTTGTTGGTATTTTAAGCTATTGAAGCAACCCGAACACTTGCTAGATCTATTGGTTTGCAACTCAAGGTTTGTAGCTACTTACATGGGCCTAACTGCTGACATATCCAACTAAGTTGAAGTGGGAGGTTGTTGGTCTCGGCCCATGGGTGGTGGCAAGCTTGGGTGCTAACCCCCATTGGTATTTATCCTTGGTGGCAGGGCCTGTGTACTTAGCCCTTGTTGACATTTATCTTCTGTGGCGGGGCCTATGTACTTAGCCCTTGTTGATATTTATTTTATGTGGCAGGCCCAAACACTTAACCCTCATTGGCGCTAAACTTAGAGAGTTTACGTTTACACTCATAAACACATGATGGGGAGTAATACCCCCTTTCCAAATATTTTAGGAAAGAAAAACCCACAAAAAGACATGTCACCAATATCAAGTACTTTGGTGTTGTGCATGTTTTGAGACATAAAATTGAAGCCTCCCCAATTGTCACAAAAAGCTTTAAGCTTTCTAACTACAGTGCCTCCCCACGCCAACCACTTCCTCCTCTCTTCTCACCCTGCTCACCATCTTGAACAACTGTAGCAAAAAACACAAACAGAGGTGAAAGAAAGCAAGAGTTTTCACAGAAGTACACAAACACTGCCACAAAGCACCAAGGAAGAGAATGGTAAACTCGCAACTGACACCCCTCAACAGACATTGCAGTCTGCAGCACCAAAGCTGCCTCAACACACTATGTATTTATTCCTCTACTCACTGCTTACCCAACATAATAATAAATAAATAAATACAACAACAACAATATGTCACTACTGTGTTGCTGAAAACTACAACCAAAAATCACCAGAGCTGCAATATAAAAACACCTGTTGGATTCTGTTCACGCTTTGTCTCCTGATTTTTGGAACTTATATGAACATCTTATTCAGTATCAACGTGAAGTTTCTCATGCTCCTTGAGTGATTACATAGCTAGGTTTCAACAAACATGTTGACTACTGAGCCTAGCATGGTTAGAGCGTTTTGAGCACGTAATCCAATCTCTCTTAAACACATGTTATTTTGTTGTTCATTGTTAGATCCACACCTAACCACATACCAATCGCATATAGGTGTCCAGATTATGGCTATGTTGGATTTAAACTTGTCCACCTGACATAACAATCACTCTTTTCTATTCTATATTTTGAAACATAATAACGTAAGGGTTCAGTCACTACATCACAACAGAACTTTGTGTAGAGTAGAACCCGGACATAGCACACAAGAGCCAGATACAGAGATGACCGGAGTCATGCAACAGCTAATTGTGCAGCAATCAGACCTCACGCGCATAGGTAGATCAAATATTCATGAGCTCGACATAGCAAACAAAGGCAACCTCTGTAGATGAGCCACATTGTGCAACTAGAAAACCCTCCAGCAACATTCCATAGCAGAAGGCATTAACTGTTTATAACAACAAAAATCGTCATACTGTGTCCCAACAATTACGGTGGTGAGCCTATAGAATTCCACAATGTAAATTAGCAGCAATTGAGTCCCCCTCATGCTCTTCGTTAGCAGGAGCTTTGCGTAAGGGCAGGAATTTGGAATGAATCTGCAGGAGTGGCCATCATCAGCCAGTGAAATGGCGGGTCATCCCTTGACTGTTACACATAAGGAGCTCCCAAAGTACAGTACATACCAGTGTTGGACTGGTATTACTATTTTATGATACCAGTGGGGTCATGGTATGCAATGACTTTGTAGCTCACTATTAGGCCTTGTCAAGGTACTAGGGGGTTCATGAAATGTAGAGCCTGGTATAATATTAAACATGCAAGAATCATGGCTATGCAATGGTATCAAATACCGGTTCAAATGCCTTGCTGATAACATCCAAGGCTAAACAATGGTATGTTATGAGTTGAAGTCTTACTTTTCAATGCGTGGTGAAGTTTAATAAAGTTTTCAAGCTCCAATTGTTGTTGAATTAAAAGTTCAAGACAAACATATTGGCCCATGTCACCAAAATAAATGAAACTTCATCAAATTTTGTTTATAGATGCGAACATACAAATACAAGTGGTGAAAAAATGCATCTTGGTTTGTTGGCGATGAAATAAAATGTTACATTTGTTTAAAAAAAAGCAAAAATGCATGTTGGCCATCCAACATCTTGAACTAGATATTATACTAATTATACTCATCTAATTCGTCATCTGAGCAAGTAGGGTCTTCCTCAAAGCAACCTGCTACTTGTAATTCATCTTCATGAGCATCCACTAATTCAGCCTCGTCAACAAAAAATTCACCGAGATCGGATTTTGCAAAAGGGTTGCACTCATCTCTAGCATCTACGGGCCAATTTTTTAGTATCATGACGAGTGCATCTAAATTTTGGATGCCCAACTGTGAGGCCAAACCCCCCACCCTTAAGCGTCCGTAGTCCGAGTAGTGGGTTTGGGCTCACATTCCTCCGCGGTATTGGATTTGGACTTGGATGAGTCCATAGTGCAAGGTTCACCCTTCAAGTGGTCTTGGATTTAACTGGAATTTCACTTTTAACAACTCAATGTACGATTTCAATACGTATGTGGAGAATGCACAAGTTAACTATGTTATTTTAACCTCCTTATGCTCGGGTGCTATTTTGTCTTTGTTTGCTTCTAACGTCCATCCGGCCGCTTTAGCTACACAAGCCCTTAAGGATATCCCTCTCCTAAATGGAGTCCGTGCCGTTGACTCTATACTACCACTTGAACTATCACTTGTGTATTCCGTATCGCTACTATAAGAGGTCTCACTTGGTGTCTCCATACCGTACATAAGCCTTTAAGTATTAAGAAATACTTATGTGACTTATGTCAATCTCTCCCTCGCACCTTTGGTCTTTGCTTCCTTTGTCTTGCCATCGCGAGAGTGCTCCACATTCTCCATTAATTTGTGCACATGGTTTATTTTTGAAGAGAGGATGCAAGTGTTAAAAAACACTATTCTCTATAGTCAATCTCAAATACATTTACTTGTGAAAGCCACACATAACACTAACTAGCATAATGTAACTAACTACTTGTCTATGAGCTAATTAAGTAGGCTATCTACTAAGCTCCTTTATGAACCCATCTCTTTACTTTCTAATTACATAAACCTAGCTCCTTCATAAACCCAACTCCTTCATGAACCCAACTCCTTAGCTTCTAACTAAATAAACCCAGCTCCTTCGTAAACCCAGCTTCTTAGCTTCTAACTAAACAAACCCAGCTCCTTTATAAACCCAGCTCCTTCATAAACCCAGCTCCTTCATAAACCCAGCTTCTTAGCTTCTAACTAAACAAACCCAGCTCCTTCATAAACCCAGCTCCTTCATAAACCCACAACTTTGTAGTTGTAATCCCCAACTACCTCACTAATTATTCAAGCCCTTAACTAATCTTCCTACCTAATTTTCCTAATTCTACTAACAACCCCTTTCTAATCACACAATTCTTCTCTAATCCTAAAATCCTAAAATCCTAGAGAGGAGAGGGGGAGAGAGAATTTCCTAACTTCACTAAGACTAACTAATCCACACAAGTATATTTTTGCACTCATCACAACCTCAAGTGCTCAACTCTTAAACATGGAACTTGCAACCACGTGTATTCAAAACATGAACTTTAAGTACCACAAATTGGAATCATGAATTAACTTTAAAATCCTTCATGTCAACACTAATTCTACCAAGAGGTCAAGCCCTCTTCAAGGCTAACAAGCCTTGGCTCTCAAACTAAAAACTAAGCACACACATGTGCTCCAATATGGCTTCCCACACCCACACTTATAACTCGTGGGGTGCCTTGGAGCACAAAGAAAAGAGAGGATGAGTGAGGGAAGAATGAGGGATTATATAGTAAGCTTGAGGGGGTGAGCACCCTCAAGGCTCACGATAAGCCCTTGAGATTTCCTCCTACTTAGTAGGCGCCAATCCTATCTTCTAAGCCTTCCTCCCTCAAATGATCAACAAGGATCCTAATTCGAACATTTAACTAGCCTTGGCTTTCTACCTACCACACTTTACCAAACTTGGGATGCTTCAACCCAAACTTAGCCTCCTTCGCTTTCCGCCGCCATAACTTTCTCCCCTTACTTTCCCAAATCGTTGCTCACCACTTAATTCAAACCACGATGCTTAACTCGTGATTTGATTGGTGCTTTGAGAATTTGCTTATCCTCCACCTTGCATTCTTCCTTGGACCTTCCCCATTAAGTGGCCATGATGAGGTGGTCCACTTGTGCGCTCCATGTGATCCTCCATTCATCCCAATTCGAATGCACTTGCCTCTTGAGTCACTTTGGTTGTCTCCATCCATTTGTACTAGCCTACTCGCTAACTACTCAATCCAAGTTCTCCTTACCTATCCTCATTCACTCAAATCCTTCCGAAGGTAAAAACACAATAACAACTCACATCCTAGCCTCTTACAACATGGTACTTCTAAGACTAACATTTCACTCTTTTTATATTTTTGTGAAGTAACATGCTACTTCAAAGTGCATCAACTAACGTTTCAAGGGTCTAAGACTAAATGTGGGCATCCTTTTGGGCTCACATAATTGGCGACCATCGGGGGATGAATCCAAACATCTCTTGCTCCAAGGGTAAGTTGCCTAGTCAAGCTCGGTACTCCTTACATCTACTTCCCGATGTACGGGTAGGAAAGAGCTCACCATTCAACGTTTCCAATTGAATTGAATTATTAGGAAAGACCTCATAGACAAGGTAAGGTCCTAACCATATTGCATCGAATTTCGCCGGAAATTCAAGCTTTTGTGCGTCTTGAATCATGACCATCATTCCCGGTGTTAGGGCCCTTCTCTTATGTCGTTTGTCGAAAGTAATCTTTCTCCTTCTTTGGATTGCCTCAATATGTTGAGCCGCCATTCTCCTGCCTTCGTCAAGTGCTTCCAAATCGGTTAGTCGATTTCGTAAGGATTGACTTTCGGTAAGTCTCGTACTCACGGCCACCCTAAGTGACTCGACTTCATATTCGATTGGTAGTGTCGCTTCAAGACCATAGACTAAGGAAAATGGTGTAGCACGCGTAGTTACCTTATAGGTTGTACGGTATGCCCAAAGTGCCGCCGTTAGTTTCGTATCCCAATCCCGCTTCGAGTCTATAACCGTCTTGCGTAGTATACTCACCAAAATTCCGTTAACCCTTTCCGTTTGTCCATTGGTTTGTGGGTGGTAGGGAGTAGTCTTCCGGTGATCAATTTTAAATTTCTCTGTCATCTCTCGAATCAAGTCATTCAAAAAGTGAGTACCCCTATCGCTTACTAGGATCTTCGGCACCCCGAACCGCGAAATTATGTTTTCGTACATAAATGTTGCCGCGTGTTCCGCCGTGTCGGTCTTCACCGCTTTGGCTTCCGCCCACTTGGTGAGGTACTCGGTTGCCACCACAATATATTTCATTCCTTTTGAAGATTGGGGATGGACCTCACCCACATAGTCGATGCCCCATTTTCCGAAAGGAATTAAGGGTAATGATACATGTAAAGGCATCTCCATTCTAAGGTCGTTTCGGGCATACCGTTGGCAAGCGTCGCATTTCCTTACATAGTCATGGGCGTCCTTAAATAGTGTAGGCCAAAAGTAGCCCGCTCTAAGTATTTTTTGCCCGGTGAGTTGACCCGAGAAGTGACCGCCGCAAGCGCTATCGTGGCAAGCGATTAAAATCGCTTCAACCTCCGTTTTTGACACGCATCGTCGTAAAATTCCATCGGACCCCCTTCTAAACAACCTATGGCCCACTACAACAAATTGCCTACTATTTACCCTCACCTTCCTTCTCTCTTCTTTTGTCCACTCTTTGGGCAACTTGTGGGTTGTTAGAAATTCCACTATGCCCGCATACCACTCCGGTGTAGAAGTGACCACAAAGAGGCTATCATCTACTAACATATCATTTACCGGATTTTTTCCTATCTCCTCCGACAACCTAGACAAGTGGTCCGCTTGTAAATGCATACGACCCGGTTTATATTCCACCGTGTAGTCGAATTCTTCTAATAACAAAACCCACCTAGCTAACCTACCACTTAACTCCGCCTTGTTAACTAGATACTTGATAGCCATGTGGTCAACAAAAAATACAACCGGGTTGCACATGAGGTAATGCCTAAACTTTTTAACGGAAAACACCATGGCTAGGCACTCCCTCTCCGTTGTAGAGTAGTTTCTTTCGGCGGGGGTCAATTGCTTACTCGCATAAGCTATAGGTTGATCCTTCTCTTTTTCTCCCGTTGCTTGACAAAGCGCACTCCCTATTGCCACATTACTAGCATCACAATAGACGTGAAAATGTTTACCCCAATTGGGTGGTATCAACACCGGATAGGTGCTCAACCTATCCCGCAATTCCTCAAAGGCTTTTTGACAAGCATCCGTCCACTCGAATTTGACATCCTTTTTGAGCAAATGGGTAATGGGCACCGCTATCTTTGAAAAATTAGGAATAAGTTCCCGGTACCATCCCACATGTCCTAACAATTTAGAGATCCCCTTGGAATTGGTTGGAGTTGCCAAGTCGCTTATGGCCGCAATCTTATCCGGATCGGGTTCTCTACCTTTCTCACTAACAACATAACCCAACAACACTCCCTTATTCACTCCCAAAAATGTCTTATCCGGGTTCAATGCTAACCTCATCTTCCTACACCTAACCAATGCCTCCCTAACACAATGTAGGTGATCATCCACATTACTTTGTGTGCTAAAATCGTCCACAAAGACGGTCATGGATTTGAACAACAAGTCGGTGAAGATATACATTACTAATCGTTGGAAAGTAGCCGGGGCATTACATAACCCAAATGGCATCACTACCCACACAAAAGTACCCCAAGGTGTAGTAAAAGCCGTTTTATGGATATCTTGGAGGGCTATGGAAATTTGATTATAACCCGCATACCCATCCATAAAGGTATATCGCGAATGACCTCCAACCTCCTCAAGCAACAAGGTGATAAAAGGTAAGGGGAAGTGATCCTTTTGTGTGCACGAATTCAATTTCCTATAGTCGACACAAACCCTTAATTTCCCATTTTTTTTCTTTACTAAGACCATAGGAGAAACCCAATCCGTGATTTCCACCGGCTTGATAAACCCGGCCTTCAATAACCTTTCCAATTCCGCTTTCACCAACAATTGCAATTGAGGATTCATCCTCCTCTCCTTTTGTCTAATTGGCCTCGCCCCCGGAATTAAAGGAATCCGGTGCTCTACCATTTCCCTAGGAATTCCCTTAAGCTCATCGTAGGACCATGCAAAAGTATCACTAAACTCATCCACCAAATTGCTATACTCCCTAACCTCTTTCTCCCCCAATTTGGAACCCATCTTCATTTGTCGGGTTTTTCCATTCTTTAATTTCACATCCACGTACCGCCAATCCGCTTCCGACACATGTGCTTGTTCCTCTTTGTTCCGATACCAATCGGAAGGCACATTGGGGTAATCTTTCACATCTTGACCTACAACTATCCCCGTAGACGTGGTCTTGAAATGTAAAGGCTCCTCCAATTTCGATGACTCAATAATCACATCCTCCTCTTGAGTCCCATCTACATGAATTAAACTAACCTCACCCTCTTCCACGTCATCTACCCAAGGTGTTAACCCACCGCTAACCCACTCTTCCTCGGTGAGCACCTCACATGGCTCCAACAATGAGCCCTCTCCTAAACTAACACTAGGAAATTCACTCCCTAAGCCTACTTGGTGAAATGTAACCATTACATCAACCTCGGACTCGGGGTACTCCCTTAGCCATTGGGCATAATCCCCATTATCCCCATAATTGTAAAAATTAGGACCTAGACTTCCCGAGCCCGAATCTATAACAACCCTTTGACCTTCGGGATGGACGACTCCCACCAATGCCTTGCCAGTCTCATTCTCGTTTAAGTCATCAATTTCCTTCTCCAATGGCAAATACATCTCCTTCTTCATCCATCCTTCTAATGAACCAATGGACACTATGACCCTATTACCCTCCGGACCATAAGTGATGGATGGTTTAGGTCCACCCCAATTGACCATAGCATTCGCCATCCGCAACCAAGGCCTACCTAGCAAAATGGGGAAGGTGTCCTTGTTGGAGTGCATTTTAATGACATGGAAGGTGACCAAGTACTCCTCACCTCCCGTAGTCATTCTACAATCCTTGATCATCCCCAAAGGCGTAGTCGAACTTTGATTTGCCATATTTATGACCAAAGGTGAAGGCCCCGTGAGTCCAAGTCCCAATTTTTTCATAGTATCCTCCGGTAGTATATTTAGACTACTCCCTCCGTCGACTAGCACATTAGGAACCACCTTATCTACTATAACAACTTCTATTTCTATAGCTTTCACGTCTCTTCCACCTTGTGATTGGATCCTAGCGGCTATTTTAGCTTTCACCTTCCTCATCCTCTTGTGTACCGGCATTCCCTCCTTTAATGTTTTCCTTGCCGTGGGTGAAATTTCCAATAGTTGGCCGAAAGTAATATCCGCCTTGAGTGTACTAAGGTCCGCCCACAAGTCGTACCCGGTAGATCTTTCCACCTTAGAATTACCCACTACGTCGAATTCGTCTACGGGAACCCCCGGTCCTTCCCATTCACCCACATCGCTATTATCCAAGTCATGTACCGCATTAGTCCTCTCCCTATCTTGTAAAATTATATTTTCCCTCTCCACATCCTTAGTAGCTCTTCTAGCTACCCTATCCAACTCGGAGAGATTAATCTCTTCATCCGAAGAGTAATTTCCTTGCTCTCCTATTCCTACCTCCAACGGGGCATCCCCTCTCCTAGCCCTAGTAGTTACCGCTAGTGCAGGTGCTTCTTCAACCACACCCTTACCCTTCACTAACTCATATGTAATAGCATTGGTGTGAGGAGGCCATTGACTTTGCTCCTCTCCAATTCTCGTTGGGAGAGGAAGCATGTCATCACATGTGGCCTCCAACACTCCATCCATGAACCTAACATCTTGGGAGTTAGATGGTCCCGGATCCGTTGGAGGCGCTTGTCTCCCGTTACTACCATTAGGTGGAACTCCTTGTCTATTTTGTATTGGAATGTAACCGGTTGTAGTTTGCAAGCCCGCCGGTGGATGAAAAGTTTGCCTAGCATTACTATGGTCATAGTATAAGTTAGGTGGCCTAAGTTCATTGGCCGGTACTCCTTGTGGCCTAGCACCTCGCATATTATCCCTTGCTTGTTGTTGTGGATTAGCCACCGGGTAAGGGACATTAATTATTTTGTCCGGTTGGCGACACGTATCCGAGGGATGACTTCCTCCACAATTGCTACAATTAAACTCTTGACCTTCGGACCAACATTGTCCTTGAGCGTGCCACCTTCCACAAAAGGGATGAAATTCCTTCTTCTCTAAATTTTGGCCACCTTGCCCTCTAGGTTGTGGTCCTCTATTGCTTCCATTTCCATAGTGAGGTGGCGCTTGACCTCGTTGATTTTGTTGAGGTGGGTTACCGTTTCCTCTTTGGTCACGGTTTTGTCCACTTCTACAAAATTGACGCGTGTGGCCCGGTTGGCCACATTGGACACACCATAATCCGGAAGAATGCCTACCCGACTCAACCGGGGGTGGAGGCCCCGGTTGTTGACTCCGGATCATTAATGACATTTGATCCGTGAGGCTTTGCATTTGTTTTATCATAGCCTCTTGGAATCCTAGTTGGCTAGCACCTAGTCTTCTCTCAACCTCCTCCAAGTGTGGATCCGTTCTAGGGGCCGGTAGTGCCAAAAGAGGTGCCGGTTCCCTAACCGCTAAAGGTCGGGGGCCGGTGTCCACAATGGCATATGGAATTTGGTTCTCATACTTAGCGGGTTCTACCGCTACCACCCTAGGGCGTATGGGGATGAATTGTGGGATCAATTCATCCTCCCTTCTCCATAGCCTTTCGTGATCTTTATCCAAGTTTTCAATATCTCTAGCCGCACGCTTGGCATCCGCCAAGGTCAAGGGATTCCTTTCTAGAACACCCCTAATAGTTCCGGACTTAAAAAACCCTTGAATGAAAAATTGCTTTAGCGTGTCGTCGTTGAGCATGGTACCCACAAATCTAGTGCACACTAAATCAAACCTCCTAATGTAAGCCGAAATTTCTTCCTCCCTTCCTTGCTTCAATGACGACAATGCCCTTAATGCGGTACTTTGACCCACTTCCGGCCTAAATTCGTTAAGAAACTCCCTTTGTAATTGTTCCCATCCCCTAAAATGTCCCTCGGCATGATCCCGATACCATTCATAGGCTTCCCCCTCTAGAGTGGTAGGAAACCACACTAACCAATAACCCGGGTCGGTTATGAGGAAGCTAGCCAACCGTTCGATATACCGTTCCATGTGCCGAGAGGGGTCCTCATCCTTGGTCCCATAAAATTTAGGGAGATGAGATGGCATATCCATCGCCGCTAAATTTTGTGGAACCACAATTGGTAGGCCTCTTGGCCTAACCAATGGGTCTATTGGAGGTATAGGAGGTATGGGCGGAATTGGGGGTATGGGTGGTGGATCCATCCCCCGTTCCTCGGCCATGGTGACCGGTGAACTATTCAACAATCCCCTATCAACTTCTACCGGGAATTCTTCTCTAAGTGTGTAATTTTCCGAAGAAGTTTCACCACTCAATTTGGAGGGAGTGATCTCCTCTTCAAGTTGAGCTCCAAGTTCTAAGGTGTCTAGAATTGACCTAGTCCTAGGTTCGACGTTCAAACAACTCTCTATTCTAACATTATCTTATTCTAATCTATCACTGATTTTAGAGGACCGCCTCTTTCGAGTAGATTTCTCTAGTCCTACTATCAAACTTGGTTTTTGTGAGCGAGTCCTACCTTGCATTCCATAAGAATCGATCGACCCTCACTTGACCACACATAATCCTAGCAATTCCCCTCTTAATATTTTCACTTGTCTTGGTGTGGTTATAATTTTTTTTAGGAGGTGAGGAAAAGAACCTGCAAGCCCACTTAGGTGAAAGAATCCCAATAGGGGATAGGCATGTTCATGTTAATTTTTTGGTTAAGTCGGAGCATCACCTCCGCACCTTCCCGCAAATTAACACTCACCACAATACCGATTGTGAGGGGGTGACCTTCCGAGTAGATTATGTTAAAAGTCGAGGCTTCACCCTTCAACTTCTCACACCATCCACAATTCGGGAATTACCCTCTACAACGGATAACAACAATCACGAGTACAAAAGGCATTCCTTAATTAGTTAATGAGTTCACTTTGAAGAAATAAACATACCTTGAGCAATCGCATCCCCCTGTGAGTTAGCACTCCCCTCAATCGTGACTCAATGTAACAACACCATAAACTTTGTGAAATATTAATTTAATCTAGAGCATGAAATGACAACTCCCAAAACTTTGAGACTCACCCCGAGGTGAGTGTCAAAGTTCAATGTCCTAAGGTGAATTTACCCTCTAATGTTTTAATGAGCTACTCGGTTATAGGTTCCTTTTAAGTTCTTAGCAAATCCCCAAAAAGGTTGAGGACGTACCTTCGCCGCGCTCCTTCCTCAAAAATGAATTTGCGTAATTGACAATGCAATTCATTCCAAGGAATAGTTGAAATACAATGAATTCAAATGTAACCCAAAGAGAGAATACTTACCGAGTTTCGGGTGCTCCTTCCCTTCTCTCAAGTTTGTGTCTCCAATTTTTCCTAGTTGCCTCCAAGTCTCCTAGTCGCCTCCAAGTCTTGTAACTACCTTCCGCTTCGCTCCCGGCGGACGCACCAATTATGTGAGGCCAAACCCCCCACCCTTAAGCGTCCGTAGTCCGAGTAGTGGGTTTGGGCTCACATTCCTCCGCGGTATTGGATTTGGACTTGGATGAGTCCATAGTGCAAGGTTCACCCTTCAAGTGGTCTTGGATTTAACTGGAATTTCACTTTTAACAACTCAATGTACGATTTCAATACGTATGTGGAGAATGCACAAGTTAACTATGTTATTTTAACCTCCTTATGCTCGGGTGCTATTTTGTCTTTGTTTGCTTCTAACGTCCATCCGGCCGCTTTAGCTACACAAGCCCTTAAGGATATCCCTCTCCTAAATGGAGTCCGTGCCGTTGACTCTATACTACCACTTGAACTATCACTTGTGTATTCCGTATCGCTACTATAAGAGGTCTCACTTGGTGTCTCCATACCGTACATAAGCCTTTAAGTATTAAGAAATACTTATGTGACTTATGTCAATCTCTCCCTCGCACCTTTGGTCTTTGCTTCCTTTGTCTTGCCATCGCGAGAGTGCTCCACATTCTCCATTAATTTGTGCACATGGTTTATTTTTGAAGAGAGGATGCAAGTGTTAAAAAACACTATTCTCTATAGTCAATCTCAAATACATTTACTTGTGAAAGCCACACATAACACTAACTAGCATAATGTAACTAACTACTTGTCTATGAGCTAATTAAGTAGGCTATCTACTAAGCTCCTTTATGAACCCATCTCTTTACTTTCTAATTACATAAACCTAGCTCCTTCATAAACCCAACTCCTTCATGAACCCAACTCCTTAGCTTCTAACTAAATAAACCCAGCTCCTTCGTAAACCCAGCTTCTTAGCTTCTAACTAAACAAACCCAGCTCCTTTATAAACCCAGCTCCTTCATAAACCCAGCTCCTTCATAAACCCAGCTTCTTAGCTTCTAACTAAACAAACCCAGCTCCTTCATAAACCCAGCTCCTTCATAAACCCACAACTTTGTAGTTGTAATCCCCAACTACCTCACTAATTATTCAAGCCCTTAACTAATCTTCCTACCTAATTTTCCTAATTCTACTAACAACCCCTTTCTAATCACACAATTCTTCTCTAATCCTAAAATCCTAAAATCCTAGAGAGGAGAGGGGGAGAGAGAATTTCCTAACTTCACTAAGACTAACTAATCCACACAAGTATATTTTTGCACTCATCACAACCTCAAGTGCTCAACTCTTAAACATGGAACTTGCAACCACGTGTATTCAAAACATGAACTTTAAGTACCACAAATTGGAATCATGAATTAACTTTAAAATCCTTCATGTCAACACTAATTCTACCAAGAGGTCAAGCCCTCTTCAAGGCTAACAAGCCTTGGCTCTCAAACTAAAAACTAAGCACACACATGTGCTCCAATATGGCTTCCCACACCCACACTTATAACTCGTGGGGTGCCTTGGAGCACAAAGAAAAGAGAGGATGAGTGAGGGAAGAATGAGGGATTATATAGTAAGCTTGAGGGGGTGAGCACCCTCAAGGCTCACGATAAGCCCTTGAGATTTCCTCCTACTTAGTAGGCGCCAATCCTATCTTCTAAGCCTTCCTCCCTCAAATGATCAACAAGGATCCTAATTCGAACATTTAACTAGCCTTGGCTTTCTACCTACCACACTTTACCAAACTTGGGATGCTTCAACCCAAACTTAGCCTCCTTCGCTTTCCGCCGCCATAACTTTCTCCCCTTACTTTCCCAAATCGTTGCTCACCACTTAATTCAAACCACGATGCTTAACTCGTGATTTGATTGGTGCTTTGAGAATTTGCTTATCCTCCACCTTGCATTCTTCCTTGGACCTTCCCCATTAAGTGGCCATGATGAGGTGGTCCACTTGTGCGCTCCATGTGATCCTCCATTCATCCCAATTCGAATGCACTTGCCTCTTGAGTCACTTTGGTTGTCTCCATCCATTTGTACTAGCCTACTCGCTAACTACTCAATCCAAGTTCTCCTTACCTATCCTCATTCACTCAAATCCTTCCGAAGGTAAAAACACAATAACAACTCACATCCTAGCCTCTTACAACATGGTACTTCTAAGACTAACATTTCACTCTTTTTATATTTTTGTGAAGTAACATGCTACTTCAAAGTGCATCAACTAACGTTTCAAGGGTCTAAGACTAAATGTGGGCACCCTTTTGGGCTCACACCAACCTACAACGACGTAAGGCACACAAAAGTCCAGCAACACTAAAAATTATTTCTGTCTCGATTTGAGAACCTGGTATTGCTAAAATCTGCCTCGCAAGAAATGATACGTGCGGAAATCGAGGGGCATTATCCCTCCACAAGCAAGTGGAACAATGTCTTTATCTGTAGGTACAAAAAACTTCCGAAACAAGATGAGCTCCGATTTCAGCATGCCCTCACTAGCCTCCTCTGTAGAACTAGTGTGCCCAAAGAGAGAATCAGTTGTAGCCTCCAATGTAGGTGCCAAATTATTCTCCAAGCTCGGATTCAATAACCGTGACACCTTCACAAGCAAAGGCACCAAAACAAGTTGATCATATTCTGCCACAATGTGCATGGCCTTTTCGCGTCCCACGTAGTCAATAATCACCTGCAACCCCTTATACCTAGGGTCTAACATCAATGACAACATATTATGTGCCTTCTCATGAGTGAAATCAACTGCAAATGCAAGACATGGTTTGATAACTTCAATTGATTCAAAAGCCATGCGGCCATAAAGTAGTTGCAGCTCCGAGTCCATCTGCCCACATCGAAGTGCTGGCACCGCAAGCATCCTCCGATCATACTCATTTTGTAGCTGGATGCTAATATGAAAGGCTGCATACAATGCATCACTCAAAAGCCAATATCCGCGAGATTGGTTTAAAATGCATTGTTGCATGACAGGGCGCAAAGTTTCTGTGACTGCCTTTGCCACAGCCCAAGTCAGCCCACTTGGAACTCGGGCTTGCAAGGCTGCAATCTGCCTACCATAACATATGTTAATCGCCGTTGCATACTTTTGTGTTTCCTGCAACATAACAACAACATTCAGTAAGTTGAAGTTCATGAGAAGGAGAAGGAGAAGGTCAAGGTCAAGTTCAAATTCAAGTTCAAGTTCAAGTAGAAGGTCAAGCTCAAGTTCAAGTTCAAGCTCAAGCTCAAGCTCAAGTTCAAGCTCAAGTTCAAGCTCAAGCTCAAGTTCAAGTTCAAGATCAAGTTCAAGTTCAAGATCAAGTTCAAGATCAAGTTCAAGCTCAAGCTCAAGCTCAAGCTCACATACAAGACCAAGCACTTCCCATAAGCATTGTACATTCCCTTTTAGGTACCCTTTTATAAGAAAAAAGACGGAGAAGGAGAAGGCGAAGGCGCATGCAACAGGTTCAGGTTCAGGTTCAGGTTCCTCTCACCTGAAAGAGTAGGACTTTGCTTGCGAATCTTGTTTTTACAGGTGTCTTCAACTTTCGAGAGGCAAGTCCCGCTTCAACGCAAGCTTTCTCCCACTCTGCTCTTTCTTTTCCAGATTTTTTTGTCCATGTAATTGTTTTCTGCAGGTTAGTTTGAGCCTCTTTGATGGACACCTTCTTCATCCCAATACAAACTTTTGTGTCATCTGTAGAATATTGGCATGCCTTTGACATAATGTGTCCAAAACACACTCCTGGGAAAGGCTGCAACAAACCCAAAGGCTTGCACGAAACAACCGATGTTAAAGATGATGCCAATGTTCTCAAATTACTACCTTCATCTTTCACATACGAAATTACTTTGTCTGTGAGGTGAAAATCTGAAAGCAACCTCTTTACAATAACTGCTAAAGTTGCTCCTGCAGTATCTGATGCTTCAAAAATACCTACAGTGATATGTCGGGGTTCCCAATCGCTATCTATGAAGTTCACAGCCAAACAGAATGTGTCCACTCCCGTACGCGACATCCACAAATCGAAAGTCACTGCAACCGTTGCACAACTTGCCAATGCTGGCAACACAAAACGTTCCATAGTCTTTTGCAACATAGACGGGATGATCTCCTTCACCAACTGTTTTCGTGTGGAAAACCTGACCTTCGGATCGCGTCGCAACACCAAACGCCGCAACCATGGATTCTCTACTGCAGACAATGCAATGTATCCTTTTGCAATATAAAGAACAAGATCCTCCAAAAACCTTTGTTGTGCTACATCATTCTTTCCATAAGGGCTAGTACTACCATAGTATTCAGTTATGGCACTAGGGTTCACATGTTTTCTTTTCTTGCATTTTTGTTTTTTCCCCTCTGCATCAGTGGCTGCCACAACTTCCTTATATCTCTCCATATCAGCAGCATGCTCATTCATCACATGTTTCATCATAGAGGTAGATCCATGTGCAGGGTTGTAATTAAGGATACCTTTCCTGGAACGAGTAGTAGGTTGCGAGACAATGGAGCTCTGCCCTTCAGACACAGTTGGAGTGGATGATGTTGGATGGCACAAAACACACCTCATTGTTTGTGGCACCTTTACATCAACATTTATTCCTTGCAGATGCAACAAGAAAAATGCCCACACTAAAGAGGTTCTATGATAAGGTATCCAAAACCTGTGGTTGTCTTGTAGATGAGTGAGTCGCACACGCCAAACTGCCAACTCCTCTGCAACATGCAACTCTTCTATTGTAACTCCAGCATCTGCAATGGTGTTGTGTGTGTCTTCTGTTGTTCTTGGCTCTGTGTTGGAAGGCTCTCCTCCTGTTAAATCATGTCCTCCCCATTCAGATTGAACCAAAGTTGTTGTCATATTTGCAAAAATCTAACTACGAAACCCTAAAAGAGGAACCCTCGTCTTTGAGAGCTAATCTTTGCAAACAGATCACATCTTATTCATGAGACCTTCCAAGCCATGAACACAAGGATCTTGTTAACATGTGTTTGTCACAACTAGAAAACAAAAATGACACCCATCAACCAAGGGACAATAACATGAAATCTTGAATTAAACTAAGTGATACAGGTTTAAGGCCAAACCTCAACAACCACCATGAAGGCAGTGACGGCTTGAATCTTCAACAACTAATGCAGCAAATCTCTTCCCATTCTGCATCTAAACCAAGGTGGGCCGCCAATATCTTCCATCCCTATCTGCTAACTACAACCTTCGAATACAACCCTAAGAAAGTGAAGAACAATACTGTGGAAAAATGACGTTACCATGTGCACAATAATGGTCTTAGTATTGCATTCGAAACCCCTCCTTGGTATTGGTATGTTCATAAATATCTCCTGCCCATGCTGCACAGGTATGACCTACTGTACTGTCCCCTTTGATACCAGTTGGGTATGGTCTGCGATACCCTACTTGATACCAGTGCTTATACCAGGCCCTAACATATATACCGGTCCAACACTGGTACATACCCAAGTTACTCTTGGAATTGCACTTTGGCACAGCGGGCAGGGAGATTTTTGGGCATAATCGGTCAAGAGCCTAGTGTTTCAAAGGCCAACCAGTTACATGTTGACATCTTTTGGTTCTCTTTATTAATTTGAGGTATATTCTATAGATTCCTCTAAAATGATTTTCCTGAAGTCTTGAACTTCAACCAGTTATTTCTCAAACTCAACTGGTTCACATGTAACTAGCAGCCGGTTCTCCTCATTCATTGCTCTTGGGATTGCAATTTGCCATGAGCCGGGGAAATGGTGTGTTATCCCTCAACTTTCAATGTAAGCATATCAGACCTAAGTTACTCTTGGGTGCCACACAACTCAAGCTCAACAAGCTTGCAAGTTTGGTGGGCAAGGTAAAAGAATTTGAGCCCTTTTATGTCCCTATTTCTATCCCTTGATTCATGTAAGGCTATTAGTTGGGGGCGGGGGTTTACATGCAATACATATTAGGAAACTAAATTAGAATGGCCAATGATAAGAGGTAAAAGAAGGGGCGACGAGACCCGTAAGGGCAATCATAGAGAATACTCCTCAATTTCATGATGTTGCTTGTCATGTCCTAGTTCCCAAGTTTTAAGTGTTTCTCTTGACTCAGTTTGATCCTCTAGTATGAAAATGATTTGATTTCACCAACTTCCACATTCTATATCTTTTTCTTTGGGATCTCTTATCATCATCCACCAACACTATTCTCATGCTCATTTGAAAGCCCCTCGTCCCAATTTTGTGTTGTATACTCTATTGCGAGAAGTGGGTGCAAAGAAAAAAAGGTTCATTTAAGACCCGCTTACCTTAGCTTACATGGGCTATTGTGCAAAGATATCAAACCAAAGTCCTAAACCCATGAACCCTTGCCTATTAAATGTACCTAACTTAACCCCTTTAAGATGTTGAGGCCAGGAATGGCCTCGAAGTTCTGTATTCTTCAATTTCAGGTATGAATCGAATGGTTTTTGCAAATATGGTAAAGGCAAAATTTGTTGGCATGGGGTAGGGGAGAATTATCATGATTTAAAAAAAAATTAAGATCCACGGTGTAGAGTGCACATTCATCCGAAGTGAGGTTTCTACGTATTCTGGCCCCATACTCGTCTACGGTGACGAGGTACATGTTCAGATACGTGAACCCGAACATGGACAGCCATAGCCGGTCACACTTCCGGCGTGTGAACCTGTACCTCCCGGTGATGCACCGACTGTACAGTCGTCCTCGGATACATTCCCTACATATACTTGGCCCGTATAGAGCACTGAATACATCGGACCACCCCGCCGCACACCCTCCCCGTTCTTTATTTGTGGTTTTTTTTGCACAACAGACAATGCTCTCCGAACTTCTGCGTCGTCTTTAGCACTGCAGTATCCATCTACACTAATTATCCGACGCCGAAACAACCTCCAGACCGTATGCTAAATCAGATACGTACTTCACATATTGCAAAAATACGCCTCACGACACAACGTATCTCCAGAACCCAACATCTTAAAGGGGTTAAGCCCTATGCCCACAAGCTGACGTTAACATTAGAGGATAATAAGGTATTAGTTACGGTGACCTCCCACCTGGTTGACATTTTAGTGCCAAGCCTAGGTGTCAACTAGGTTGGCTACGAGTATTAAAGTTGATATTATCTCGTTGCTAACAAACATGTTGCTTTTACCTCAAAGTAAGGCATGATATTACGATAGTGAGGTAGGGGAGGAGGAAGGTTTCCCATTGGCCAACAGTTGTAGCTAGCTGGTCTTTGCTAGACTAGGGTGAACCAAGTGCAACACTCGTACCCTGGTTCGATGAAAAGCCTGATGGATGAGGCTCTTCATCCGTGAGGGCCCAAGCCTACCTCGGCCTCTCCAACCACCACTTCTCACCTGCTGTTACTTAAGTTAGGACCTAATCCTCTTGGCGGGAGAGGAGCGACCCTGCTCGTTACAAACTCATACAACCCTTGCAGTATGTTGTTGTGTCCCTGAGCGCCAAGAATGTGAGTGCCAATTTGGAACCACATCAGTCTGTAAACCTTGAGTTACAGGTGAAGATCCGGACCTTGTTTGTGAATTTCAGGTCTGGTTTCTTGTTACCTTGGCAAGCTCTGCATTGCGCCTTGCTTTTTGCTGTACTTGTGTATCCATGGTGCAGTGTCCATAGAGAATATTGGGCATAATCAATCGAGATCCTAGTGTCTCCAAGTCCAACTGGTTACATGTTGACATCTTTCAGTTTTCCTTTATTAATGACAGGTACATTCTCTAAAGTGATTGGTGGTTTTCCTGAAGTCTTGAACTTCAACTGGTTATTCGATCCTCATACTCAACCGGTACATCTGCAACTAGCGATCGGTTCTCCCCATTCATTGCCATGGTGGCGTGAGATACTACAATATTGTTCAGCCTCCTCCAGATTGTACCTGCAACTCAAAGGAAACGAACTAACAAACCTCAAGATGAGAACTTATGAAAATGGCAGCTTTGATAGTCCATAATGTCTTGCCAATTACGACAGTTTCAACATGCACTCAAAGCTTTGCTCAACAACAAACAAATAGTTGCATGTTTGGCATTGCTTCTATGTAATGGCGGGTCTTGAGCCACATTAGCTAAGTAAGTATCAGCCAAATTAATCCACCTTGATTACATCTTATAGTCCGGTGAATTAACTTCACTCACATATACGTAAACTATATTTTTAATGATTGATATATATATATCAATAATTTAAAAGCACCTCACCTCACCACACCACAATTTAACTAGACTCCAAGCAATAGATTTTTTTAATTCATCCATATCAATCACCAAATAGTAGCTTTACTAATCTAGCCTCATTCAATGGCCAAAACGACACTATTATATACTTTAATTTTCATTTTATTATAAATAATCCACTACTATATGTCATGAGTTTTTCATAGACCTAAACTCGCTCCAAACGGATAAAAAATGCAAAATTTACGAGGCCTTGAAGGTACAATGTCCATTCGTCCAATCATTTCATTTTCATCCATCCAACATTCATTCAATATTTATTTTCATCCATCAAATATTATCATTCACTTAGTATTCATCTTATTAACCACATTTGTTCAACATCCCTAGATGATTTCTATTTTTTTAGAAAAAATATTTTTTCACGACTTGTAGCTTCAAAAATCCATAACTAATTCATTATAATTTGGATTAGGGTTTTCCATATGCCTTTGCAAAGATAACAGAAAGATCTACTACAAGTAAATATGAGTTTATAAAACTAAAATCGCATAGATTCTGCAGCCTCACTCTAACACGTGTAGTGACACTAGTAATCTAGAAACTATGATCAACTTTGAAAAAAAAACATCAATAATTCATATTCCACTCAATTCCAACATACAATACAGAATTTTAAAAAATGATGTTGTTTATAAAATTATCAATATAGTTTTGTATTTTCATCTCATATTTTAATATCAATATAATGCACATAAATAGCAACAATGCCAAAACTATGTATTCAATATTTAGAAATTCATATTCAATACATTCTTTAATAAAATCATACATTTTAATACCCCAGAAAGTTAGAAAATATATCTATTCAGAAATATATATATATATATATCAGATATCAAAGTTTATCTCAAACCAACAAATTTAATCCAATATTTGATGTCCGAATCAACACCTTATTTTGTAATTCAACTTTGAAAATTCATAACGCCTTGCACTCTCAACCAAATCATAAAATAAAAACGGCTATGAAAAACTAGAGAAGAGATGTATGATAAAAAAATCATATGTCTTCATTTCAAAGTAATAACTTAAGTATTTTTATCATCTATCACTAAGGTTCACAAGACTTCAACTTTAAAACATGAAATTTAAATCTACCTCCAAAAGAATAGAAAGTCTATACTAATAAACGGAATGAAAAAAAATAAGAAAGTGAAGGTGGCCAAATCAAGCCATCCCTTTGAACCTCCAGCCGTCAAATCACCAAGGCATTGGTAAGTCATCCTCAAATATCTCTTACTTTTTATCCAATTTATTTTATTTTTCTACCACTTAAGATTAGTTTCATTTATCATGTCATTTCTTATCCAGTTAATTTGCTTGTATTCCAAATAATTACCTACTTATTGGCACCTTGGTTGTTGTTTGAAAGTTTTTCGTTCTCTTTTCATTGATCTTCATTTCGTTCTTCAGAATTCCTCATTTTTAACAAACCTTATAATTGTCTTAACTTCTTATTTATTTTTTACATGTTTTTCAACTCAAACTTATTTTTTTATTGTTTTAAAAATTGAACTTTTAATCAGAAGTAAACATGTCTCTTTAATAATACAACTTACCATTTATTTCTAAGGTAATTTTTTAAAATTCCCTCATTGACTAATATTCTAATTTTAACAACTAGATAAATAAAAAAACATAGTCATTGCTTTAAAGTAATAACGAGATTTTTATTTCCGTTTTTCTTGACAAATGCATATGTCGAACTATGATCTATATGACTTATGAATTTGTGATAATCAATAGTTGTGATACCGTCACCAATCAGATGTTGACATCGATTTTTGTCTAGCTAAATAAAGTTTTATGCTCAATTAAAGCCAATAGGTAATTAATCAATATTTAAGTTCATTTAAAATTATATAATTATTTTGTTATATTTTATCATTTATTATCACATATATCATTAAATATCAAAATGAAATGGTAAAATTGATTTCAATTTTTTTTCAAATAGTGGCACACATAATATTTATAACAAAAATATTAACTAATTAAAAATTGGCATAATATATCAGGCCCATCATTTATATTATATAAAAATCATTTATATTTTATAATTTATTTAAATATATTCTTTAAAAATATATAGATGATTTCATTAATTTCTACCAACCTAGTGGAAAATTCCAACAACCTTGCACTTATGGTAAAAAAATAGGCATGAAACGTTCTCAACAAAAGACGACGAATTCTTGTACATGGTCGATAATTATACATTCAAAGGGTACATCGCAAAAGATTATTTTTACAAGTATATGTTTTTATACAATATATATGTATCTTAGAATACACATGGACGTCCTAAAAAATCATTGGCAAATCATACATTCAAAAAAATTAGAAGTAAAACATTTTTATTTTGAGTGACGAGATGGCAATAAAACAAAAAAATTCAATCAACAAGAAAAAAAAAATGGTTGAAAGAGGTAAAAAAAGCTTCGGATACCTTAAATTCTTTAAATTGTTCATAAATACAAAGAGAAGTTTATTTTAGTATTTGTTATAGATCCAATCATTGAATTTTTTTAATATTTCAAGTATGAAAATATCACATATCTCTTTATGAGTTTAACAAGCTTATAATTTATACCGATTTTGCCGAATCCACCAATAATATCGTTGGTATAAAACTTTTGAAGCATGTATGAGCAAAATTATCGTGGAAAGATCGTGAGGCATCTCGTGAAGAATGTATGATCGATCTTCTTCAATGGAACAAAAAATTCGAACATACAAAATTAGAAATTTTATCATATGATATTTAAAATTATTTTATAAATTAATATATATCAAGAATATATTTTATAACTTTTATTTCATATTTATTTTATTTAAAAATTAAAGATAAGACGTGAGAAGTATATAAAATCAATAGTAAATACACATCGAATTCATTATGAATCGAAGGCTTGTAAACGGTTTCGATGTATTACATAAATATATATTAGAATTGTGGCATGTTATCTAGAGTTAATAAAAAATATTTACATGTATAATATTGAAGTTAAAAGATATGTACAATCTAAAGTACATGAAGATTAGTAAAATAATAAAAATAATTTTTATATATACGTATAATATTTTAATTAAAATAAGCTTATATTTTGGAATTTTTAATTATATAGAAAACTGAAATATCATTCATATTCCTATTAAAAACTAAAATATTATTAAATTTTATGTTTTTATGATGATATTATATAATGATTATGAAAAAATTACATTCTTTATACTAAATTTGTTATGTTCTTATCTATATGTTGAAATAATATATTAAAGTGCAAATCATCCGCCTCTCTTTGAATCCGTTTAAATATAGCATGAGCGTATTGACCAAGTTGATAACATTCTTCTTCACACTTGAATTTTATTATGGCAAACATATTATCGTAATAATTGATATCAAATGTAGTGTTTATTGATATATCTTTATTATTACCCCATTTCAACATAGCTTCAGATTGTCATGACATTTGAATACCTAAGATGAATGGATATTCAATTATATCATTTTTTTATGTAAGAAAAAAAATTATTTTCTAATACCTATATTTGAATATTTAAAGCATTATTATTTAGATGCAATATTTTTATTTATTATTTTTATTTATAATATCTAATATCTTATAAATAAATAAAATCATTTTTATTATTTTTATCCATATTTCATTATGTTCATCGAATTTTTTTATAAATTTCATAAATATACTTTGAAATGTGTTTTTTATCTAATTGATTTTTAATTCAAATAATTATTTATTTATCAATAAAAAAATATATATTAAAATTTTGGAAGTAGAATCCAGATCTTTGGGACGTGTGCTATTGACCCATCTTTTTTCTTATGTTTAATAATATAATAGATAATTTTTGCTACGTCTGAATATTTATACAAGTGTTTCACTAAAAATCGAACAAGATAACATCTTTTGATAGAATGTTTACGCAAATGATTAATTTTACAATCTTCTGGTCTATATATACACCCATAATACGTGTGAGTAATAAAAGAATCAATATGGGAATGTTGATTTTTTTCCCCTACAATTGTCATCCCAACATTTCATTGTACTTTTTGTTCTTCCCTTAAACCTTGACCATCTATAAAATCCAAAACACACTCCCATAACAGGACCAACACGAGTTGATTGAGCATTGCGAACTGAATTTGTGGTAGCTACTACTTCCCGCAGGTGGAAGTCCAATCCTCAGTCTGAAGGTTGGCCGTAATGAACAAGGAGAACCGACTATTGGTTCTAAAGAAATCTGCAACTCTTGATCGAATTTGCAGCTCAATACTCACGATCAACTCATCTATTTATTTGCTTGAAATGTTGAACACATGTCCAACACAGGTTGACCCAAATAGATTGTGAACCAGGAGGAGAAATGTGAATTGCCAAACAAATTGAGATCGCAGCCAACTTGATCAGCAGCCAAACTTGTAGGATTGTGGATTCAAAGTTGGACTCAAACTAGTGAAGAAATAGAAGAAGCCTGCAGTGTACACTTTTCGCTCAAAACACTAGGCCTACGCTCTCATTTCAGTTATATATCTGCAATGAATGGGGAGAACCGACCTCTAGTTACAAATGAAGCGGTTTGAGTTTGACAAGTAATCGGTTGAAGTTCAAGACTTCAGGAAAACTACTGATCTGCTTAGAGGAATTCAGATAATATACCTCAAATCAATAAAGAAAACCCGAAAGATGTCAAGATGTAACCGGTTGGACTTGGAAACACTAGGATCTCATCCGATTATGCCCAAAAATCTCCCTGGACATTGGTGGGTCGCTAGCCAGGTATTGTTCATATTCTGAGATTGCCTTCGTCTGCCTGCTAGCCTAAACCAGATGTGTCGCAGCAGAGATGAAAATAAAGGTCGAAGATGAGTGAGTTGCTGGCAATTTGTTAAGTCAAGGTGCATCAACTGCAGCCTCGACTTATCAACTGCAGAAACAAAGAGAACGGCCTTGCATAGGCATTCGGCGGCAAAATCAAGGAGGTTTAAACAATGGAAGTACTACTGTGCCTCTCTCCTGCCACACCATCACCTCAGGGCGATGGACTTCATCAGCACTTTTCTGTAACGGCAATGTCGTTGTGTACTAATACCAAGTGGGAATTTCAGGCAAAAGAGTGCAAACATTTAAGGAAAATTACGCGCTAAAACAGCATACAAGTGTGAGCAGGACACTTACTAATAATCCCAGAAATGTCCCGAACCTCACAAAATCGTCAGTGCAGTATATGAACAGACCAGATGGACAACTTTTACAACTGGTTTAGATAATACCATCGCTGTTAGCTAGTGTCACGTGGGTCAAGTCTTCAACTGACAGGGCACTATTTCTCTCACCTTCGTTCACATGGATGAACCATATCGTCCAGTACCTCTTTTCCATTCATTGCACCAGAAAGAGAAAGCTCATGAAGACCAGGTCTCGCTCCAACCTCCGGGCCACCCACGACCGACTTTTACTGGGCACGGTCACAAATACATCCCCAACCACTACACTAAATAGGATATTTAGTGTTTGATACTCTAAATACGAACGCATACATTAAATATCAATAATCCTATGAAAGTAAGTAACATTAAATGTGGTAATATCACATATGGTAATATCACATATGGTAATATGTGAAAGTTCCATGTTTGAATTTAGTGTTAGCAAGGATATGAAAAAAAAATTAACAATGATAAAAGGAGAATTCCAACATATCTTCTAGCATATCTTCTAACACTAATTGTCAAAAAAATTGAAAATTAGTGTTGAGCATGGTAGGGTGGTAACAACATTAATATAACCAAACACTAAATATCCTATTTAGTGTACCAGGTATTGTCTTCATACCCTACCATGTATTTTGATCATTTGTCCTTCCCCCACATTAATGAGGATATGACCAAAATAAGTAAAGGAGAAGGGGAGGGGGTTACTTCTAACAATAATGAATTGGAATTTTATTACTAAAAAATGGGGATTTCTTATTTTCTCCTTAGTTTTGGTATACAAGTATGTTTTACTAATAAGGGAGGGCTATAATTGGTTAGAACATGTGCAAAAGTTGATGTGGCATATAGAGGTTTCAATTTCGGCAATTAACCCCTAAATGTCCAATGAGGTGAGTTTGTACCAATTTTGAGTTTGTGGTCATGGATGGCGGTGAGAGGGAATTATCGCTTATGATTGGACCTCTCATTCATCCAAAATTAAAACCTCACAATAATATGCATTTAAGAGGTTTTTTCTATAAAAATGATTGATGCCAAAAATGGTCTTTGAATATCTGAATTGGTCTAGCCATAGTGATTTGGGATTAATCAACCACAATCTTATAGGGGGGTCAAGTTTCAACTTGGATGAGAGGTACACTCGTATGCGACATTTCCCTCTCAGCATGGATGGGAGGGTTGGCTTGAGTGGATTGAGGAAGTATTTGGATCACATGTGGGGGAAGGACTTCTTCAATCTACTATACCTAATTCTTTTAATATAATATTTTTATTTTTATCTATAAAACTTATGAGCCGGTTTTTTGGCCAAATAGTTAAATTATGGATAGATAAGTAGTAGCTGGATGAAGCAATAGCCCAGTAGATGAAAATAGTTAAACTATAGGCTAGGAAGGTAGTTATAACTATAGGCGTGGGCTTAGGCGCCCATAGTTGGTTACAGAAACTATCATTGCCTTCCTTGCTGAGCCAAAGGGGTTGGCAACGTAGAGGAAGGCAAACATCCATCGAACATTGTTGAGCGCATAATAAAACTTATAGGTTTGTTTCCCTCATCACAGAGATTGTGTGAGGCTAATTGTCAAACCATTTCCTGAGTAAATTTAGTAATCACTGCAGTGATTGCGGGATACTAGGTTCTACTAAAGTACATTGTTATTTTGAATTCTGAGTAAATTGAAGGACCGAAGTCCGGTCGAACTATTTTCTTGTTTGATGAATGATGTGAATTATGAAATGATTGTCTATTGTTGAAGCCTCAATCGACTGAGTGAGAGATTGCGAGCGAAGTTGAGCATAGTCGAGCGAGGCAGAGTGTGAAGCAAAATTGCTAAGAGTGATGTGATCAACTATTGTTTGTGTCGAGACCGCAGTCAATTGAGAGTGAACTCCTGAATATAGTCGAGCAAACTGAAATTGTGAACCAAGAGTGTGAAGATTGTTGTAGGAGAAAACTATTGTCTGAGTGAAAAGTCTCTTCATAGAGATAGAAATCGAAGGATAAGAGCATCGAAGATAAGAAGTAGAGTCAAACCATGAACCGAGAGGGTAAACTGAAATAGAGTAAGCGAGAACAAGTGTAAAACTATGATTGTAGGAATTGAAAGATCATAGTTGAGCTATCATTGGTCTGAGCGAGTAGAAAGAACGTGTGAGTGAGGCCGAGGGTAGAAAATGTAAGCAACGTTGGTTGAAACTAAGAGAAAACATATGAGGGTGTAGAATTAAGAGTTCAGAAGTTAACTCCGAAAAGAAACACTTACCAAGTTAAGACATGTGAGAGGAAGAGGAAGTGTCAGAGTGAGAGATTGAGGAAGTAAAGCTATTGTCTGATGAAATAGATGATAAACGAAGAGTATTGTTGAGTGCCAACGAGAGCAACCCTGAGAGAGGGAGTTGGAAGGCCAAGTGTCAGGCCGAGAGGAAACCATTGATGATTGTTAACCTAAGAGAGGCATTGAGAAAGGAGTGAGTAAATTGTTTAGCCAAGTGTGACTATAGTTAAGCAAACACTATAGGCCGGTAGAAGTAAAACTTATTGAGTCTATTGGATGGGAGAACCTTGATCAACTGAAGTGATGAGAAAATACTTTTGAGCAGTTGATTCGCGGTGGATTTGAGAGATTAAGATTGATTAAGTGAGTTTGAGTTAGGATGAACTTTGGATTATCAAGGAGATTAAGGCATAAGTTGTCCTAGATTCAATTAGAGTTTTTATATGGTTACATAGTCTAGAGACTTGATCTTTGAGTATGAAGTGCAAATTGACCGGATCAACTATTGTCTTGTATGTTACCCTTGTTGTTGTTGTTGTTGCAGGTTGTGTAGGGCAACTAAGACTATAGCTTGACCCTGATAATCGTTGTTAGTTGCATAAATTGTGAGTAATGATTAAATCTTGGAATTAATGAATAAACAATTTGTCTTGTATTGGAATTAACATTGACCAATTAATGAAGGAGTTGTTGTGATTTGAAGATGCATTGGCCAATGGTTACAAAGACAATTGTGATACTTGAAGACTATTGTTCTCAAAAGACTATTGTTCTACAATCTCATGACGAGATGGAAACTTACAGTGATTGGCACACATACCCTACTGGATGAGAAACAATGAGAGGAGACCTTGAGAGAAAGGAGAGTAAAAGATGGATAAGTGATGTTTTAGAGTGAAGATAACAACCCTATTGTTTGATTGATGACCTATAATGTGACAAATGCATGCAATAAACATTAGTAAAGCCTTCCTTGAGAGTATGTACCCTGGGTTTTGGTTATTTCAGTCATAGCAAAAACCTAACTACAAAACTTAGATTGAGTTATGCCTCTTTGTTAAGTTTATAATTATAATTGGGAAGTTTAGTTATTTGGCTTTCACATATGATTTCTATTTCATTGGAAATTTTCAATAGCTTGAAAGCGCATAGGTTGTGAGAAATGTGACAAAATTTGGACCCTCAAATATATTTTCTCATTGCCAAGTTATGAAAAATTTAAGCATCTTTTTATAATATTATAATTGTAATACTAAAAAATCATAATGTTATATGTAAATTTTACAAGATTTTGTGAACATTATAATTTTGTAACCATTTACAACATTTTATAAAGGTGGAATGTCCTTTGAAATTAGTCAAGAAGTCAATGTTAATAATAAATTTAGAAAAGATGTCTATCAATCTAGAAAAGTTTCCTTGGACATTTTGGGCTTAAGTTGCTTGAATTCATAAGGTACAGCAACACCTTTTCACAACCAACTCTTAAATGATGGTGGTGCAATCCACCATGATTCTTACCCACCACTCATTCATAAAATTCTCCATGTGAATTTCACATGTCCAAATCTTCAAGACCAAATAAACTCCAAAATTAGGCTAGAGTGGAATCTAGACTCAAGAGATTTAAAACACAAATTTCATTGATCCACTTATTAAATTAAAAATTAAAAAATTAAAAAATTAAACACACACACTTCTTATGAACCAAACTATGATCATGGGTGTAACCTCAAGTCCAATGCAAGCTCTAAATTCAAGGAGTTTTTGGAAAGCAATTTGATTTGATCTTGGACTTTAGTGCAAATCCATCCATATATTAAACCCTTATATTAAACCCTAAATGTTGGGGTAGACACATGTATCTTTTGTGAAGGTCATTTAGAAAGGGCTTTAAAGGACCTTAACATGTTTAAAATTGAAATTTTTATTTGCATGCAATCACAACACATCATCACCTCCACACCGCTTTGCGTTATTAGAGCAAATTATGAAGGGTTGATGAATTCTAGATGTTCATGGGTGCCTATTAGATCATATTACCCAAATACCACCTCCACTTTGGGGGTTGGGGGGGGTACATTTTGACACTGGGTTTTGTCTAAATGGTTCAAAAAAGTGCAATTGGCTATTTTAAGACTATATATATATTATGTAATTTTATGAATTACAAAACGGATCCAAACTTTGAGGCATTTTTAGGGTTTAGCATTAAAATATTATGCATCTAATCTCATCATATTGAAATACAATGAAAATATATACTTGAATAATTAAATATTATCTGTCAATCCCTGATAATATTTGTCAAAAATCAAAAAAATACTATGCAACTCGTCACTAAATATACCCTCCCCTAACATGCTTCAATGCTACTCAAATCATACCTATACTCGCATATTTTATACGATTTGCACTTTGTTGAACTTTGATAGTTCCAAAAAACACTACATCTTCTAGATTTCAACTTCTTCATGTGCGTTCGCAACATGATCTGGAAACCACCTATATACAAATTTTTTTTAAATTTTTAAATTTTGGTTGTTGGTAAAATCAAGCAATACACGTCAATTTCAATGATAGAAATACAAGTGACAACATGTATACGTAAAATAGTGTACATTCGTATATAGTCATTAACATAAGTATACAAATATGCTATTGAATAATAATGAGCCCTATGACATATATGTATGATGTAAAACCCTAGAATTCATTGATAAAGTTGTCGATGATTTTTTCATCCCTTGGATGTAACTCATAAGCATCTGAGTCTACAATATATGTCATAGAAGCTAATGTGATTATTGTTTCTAAATACCATTAGATTGTAAATCCACTTATTGTTGGTTCTTCTTTGATACCAACGTAAGCCGATCTCCGTGTTTGATGGATGGTCCCTCAAGTCAATTGGATCCCTATACTCCATCCAACAATTAAATACTATCCCATAAAGTCTAGTGACCATACCATATAAGTACAAATGTTGTGTGTTTTCTAGAGGTCCTCCCTACATGTACATAACTATGAGTTAGAATTTGTGTAGCATATGTATATGTAGTATGGAAAAGTTCAAATTAATACCCCTTTTGTGCACTCATGTATACTCATACTTGTTATGAAGAGTGCACCCCCAGGATTGTGTTGAATAATGTTAGTGGGTTATCTATAATTGTTTTTTAAAAAGGCTTAAAAATGACCCATGTTGGACCCAAAAACCCTTGCGGTAAATAGGGATGACATTCTCCTCGTTTTTACCACTTGTATTTAGAACTGTGTCCAAGTTAAATGCACCTTAGGTTGAGTGACGAGTTTGTTGGTGCAATTCTCCCATCCGATGCACTGGTAAACATGCATAAGCATACCTACATTTCTCCAGGATGGACACGGATGGGGGTGATCTTCCTAGCACTCGATTCTGGGTGCACCCTACCACCTATGGTCCACCCAATCATAGCGTATTAGGGTGAACCGGATACTTTCAACCAACCATGTGGGGACCTAGGCACTGCTCTTTAGGGAGATAGGTGCAGGTTGGTTTATCCACATCCCATGTAAGGTGTTCATCTTTGAAAGTGGTATAGTCTTCGAGGCCCTCTACTTCTCATGATGCCCTTTTCATGATTACATATAGACTAAAACCAACTCAAAATTAGAGCAACACCATAATTGATGTTGGTGACAACATTGGAGTCGTTTTAAATTTAAAATTTTTAACTTACAAAATCATTTACATGGATTGATAATGAATAGTGTGGGCCACACTAAATCAAATGTATAGTATAGTGCCGTAATGGATTTTCCACATGGGATTGAAGTGGGTCTCAACCAAGTGACACAACTCAATGGAGAATCAGTTACGTTGTGTCGGAATGGACATTCATCGCCGCCCTCTCCCCTGCCACGGTAGTAGGTGCAATACCAATCAGCCAACCAACCAACCCTGTGCACGGTCTTACGCATCGTCCTACCCTTCGTTCGAAGGGGTCGCCTTCCACTCTCGCCATTTCTTCCTCGGTACTTCTCTCGTCCGCGTTGCAGCGTTCCAAGGTCCCCCACGCCATCGCCACCTCAATCACTATTCACCGCCACCACCTCACTCCACCTCCTTCTCTCACACCCGGCTCCTCGCTCACCACTCCAGCACCATCTCACACCCCGCGTGCTCGAACTTTCGCCTTCCTTTTCGGTGGTCTCCGCACACAACAATAGCGAAAAAGCTTGCGAAGCGTCCCCTCGCACCGGTAAATTGATGTACTCCGGTATCAGCAGGCTCGGTGAGTGATCGCTTTTCACACTCGTTTTGTTACGGCAGAGTTGTGGAGGTTGTGGCGGAGTAGGAGCGAGCATCGGGTGTGAGGATTTCGTCCCTTGATTGTATCCTAGGGTTTTAAGGGTTTCAAGGGTTTCACGGGTTTCGTCTCTATGTGTAGAAATCTGCCTCATGGTTGTAGCTCTATGTAATTTATGAATCAAATTCAGTGGTGGAGATAGTGGAATCTTGGACTCCGGGGGATTGTTGTGAGGAGGAAGTGAAACCCTAGATCTCGGTGTCATAGATTGCATGCGTCAGGCATGCTTATAGAGTGCAAGGAAGTGCCGCTGTTGTAATATAGGGTGGTAGTAAAGGCGGCCATCATGTACAGCAACTTCAAAGAGCAGGCAATTGAGTTCGTCCGGCAAGCAGTGGCGGAAGACAACGCAGGGAACTATGCGAAAGCGTTTCCCCTGTACATGAATGCGCTAGAGTACTTCAAGACGCATCTCAAGTACGAGAAGAACCCTAAGATCAAGGAGGCTATCACACAGAAGTTTACAGAGTATCTGCGACGTGCGGAGGAGATCCGAGCTGTGTTGGATGATGCGGGGCCACAGGGACAGAATGCCAATGGTGATGGGGCAGTGGTAGCCAAACCCAAGTCCAAGTCGGCGGGAAAAGATGGAGGTGACGGCGGGGATGGTGAAGACCCGGAGCAACAGAAGCTTAGATCAGGGCTTAATTCCGCTATTGTTCGTGAGAAGCCCAACATCAAGTGGTCTGATGTTGCCGGTCTTGAGAGTGCCAAACAAGCCTTGCAAGAAGCTGTCATTTTGCCTGTCAAATTTCCCCAATTCTTTACAGGTTTGTTTGGTCTGCTCCTTCAAACTCAATTCCCTTGTAAGCTACTAAAAGCTTCTGTCAACCGGAAGGTTTGGTTAACATCAGTCAATGGGATGTTGAGCTTGGCATTTTCAAACTATGAGGTAATAATTGGAACGTGATGACTGGAATGCTTACATTCGTGATTTCTAGCGAATTAGTGTGCCGGTGGTGAAGATCCCATAGCTCTGTGAATTACTCAAAATCCTTGTCTCCTGTACCAAGCCAAGTGGGTCGGGTGTCTGTTGTGCACATTTGGGAGTCTATCATGTGGATTTGAGGATCCACGCTGTGGTCTGTCATTTTGCTTGTGAAATTCTCCCAATTCTTTACAGGTTTGGTTGGCGTGCTGCTTCACATTTATTTATTTTGTAGACTACTACTAAAGATTCTATCAATTGAAGGTTAGGTTAATGGCAGTGGATTGGATGTTGAACTTGGCATTTCCAAACTATGGGGTAGGTAATTGGAACATGATGACAAGAATGCTCGTACTCCTGTGATGATGATTCTCACGATGATTTATAGTGTTAGTGTACTGGTGGTGAGGATCCCATAGCTTGAATTTCCCAAAATCCCTGCCTACTGTATTAAGCCCAGTAGGTCGGGTGTAGGCTGTGTACAGTTGGGAGTATATCTTGTGGATTTGAGGATTCTGCTATGGTCTGTCATTCTGTGTGAGAAATTTCCCCAATTCTCTACAGGCTAGTTTGGCCTGCTCCTTCAAGCTTGTTTATCTTGTAAGTACTACTAAAGCTTCTACCAACTGAAGGTTAGGTTAATGGCAGTGAATTTGGTATTGAGCTTGGTGTTTTCAAATTATGAGGTATTTGGAAATTTGATGACAAGGATGCTCATATTCTTGTGATGATTCTCACAATAATTTCTAGTGTTAGTGCATTGGTTGTGAAGATTTCACAGCTCTTTGAACTTCCCAAAATCCTTGTTTACTGTACCAAGTCTAGTGTGTTCCGGCCACATGGTCGGGTATTGGTTGTGTGCAGTTAGGAGTATATCTTGTGGATTGAGGATTCTGCAATTGTTTGGTCCAGGGTAAACTGAATTGCTAACCGTGACCTCTGTGTATTACTGATAAATGAAACTCGAGAATGCTCAGTGCCAATTATGCATAAATTGGTGGGCAGTCTGCCAGTGGCATGTTCTATCTGTTGGATGAATATAAGAAAGACATAAAAAGAGAATGCCGCCTAGGTTATCGACCACAAAAAGGAGCTGGTTTGGATTTACTATGCTACTGGCTCTAGGATTCTTTGAACGTGAAGCAATTCTTATTGTACTTGTTGATTGGAGCTGAACACTGCTGGATTTGATCCTCTCTTTTCTCACTTTACTGTTCCATGTCCGATATGAAAGAGATGTGCTGTATTGGCAACCAAGGGTTTACTTCATTTGATAAGGCACATGCTCTTGAATGCAGGTAAAAGGAGACCATGGCGAGCGTTTCTTCTTTATGGACCACCAGGGACTGGAAAATCTTATCTTGCAAAAGCTGTTGCCACTGAAGCAGATTCTACCTTCTTTAGGTGAACTTTTGCAGGCTATCCTTCTGAGCTGGCTCTTGTTTAATTTTTTTCCTTTTCCAATCCCAGACCACTGCCTTCTGCCTATTGGTGTCTCTAGGTCTATGAGGTGAATGGCAATTCTATTTGATTCATGCCTATGAAATCTGTTGCGGTGTGCAAAATTACAGGTAGAATGATCTGGTGCACTCTTGCAGCATGTGTCTGAAGTTGCTATATCTCTGCAGTATTTCTTCTTCAGACTTGGTTTCGAAGTGGATGGGAGAGAGTGAGAAGCTAGTTGCCAACCTTTTCCAAATGGCCCGTGAGTCTGCACCATCAATCATTTTCATTGATGAAATTGATTCTCTATGCGGTACTCGAGGTGAAGGGAATGAGAGTGAGGCTTCTCGTCGCATCAAGACAGAGTTTCTAGTACAAATGCAGGTTAGGCTTTGCCATGAGTTGTTAGTGTAGAGATGCTTTTGTTCTTCAAAGCCTTAGTCTGGTCTATGTGTTTCAATATGGAAGTAGTGTCATGATTGGGTTTAATAACTTGTTGGGTTTGTGAAGTAAAAATAGACAATCATTCATGAGCATTATAAATTATTCAGAAGCAGTATTTGACAACGGTGCATGGAATGTAGACGATTTTTGAGGATTTCTATGAGATCAATTATATCCACATTGCATCTTAGATTGTTCTCTTGTTTGGTTTGGTATTTTCAGGGTGTTGGCAACCAAGACACAAAGGTGCTGGTGTTAGCGGCAACAAATACCCCATATTCATTGGACCAGGTGCGATTCATGTAGAGCCTACTGTTTGCTGTGAGTCAGAGTTTCGATGCTCTTATTCTTTGTGAGTGTGGTTTAATAGAGCAAAGACTCCTGTCTGCAACTGTTTTATGGGAGGTCTTGTACATACTACCTGATGGGACATTGTGTTGTGGCATTTCTGCTCTAAATTTGGTTTCTTTAATTTGTGCTCATAGTAAATACATTAGTATCTGATTGTTGCTAACTTCCTCCATGTTGTCTTTAGTATATCACATGGTCAGCCCTTTTTTTCAGTCTTAATGCACTCAGGTTACAGAGAAGTGCTAGGGCATGCTTTCTCATGGAATGTACTGGTACTGTTGCATTTAGCAGTGTAATGTACTGACCCTAGTGCATTCCACATCTAAAAGTACCCACTCAGGCTTTCTCACTTACATGTGCAAGGGTACTTGGGCTGGTGCATTACCCTATTTTGTCCTGCCTCTGTTGCCTGTGGAACTCAGAAACCCTGGTTTAGTTTTCGTGAAGTTCTTCCTCTTCTAACAAAACTTGTTTTGAGTACAGAGAATTGTCAGTGCCTTAAGGTCAGGAGTTGTTATATGTGATAATTTAGCATTGTCCTATTGATTACCATCCTGATTCACTACAATGTGCCTAAGGTAGACTCACTCTTTATGTGGTTTTTGGTTTGTCAAACACTTAATGTGAACTATTGGAATGCAGGCAGTGAGGCGACGTTTTGACAAGCGTATCTACATCCCACTACCTGACTTGAAGGCCCGACAACACATGTTTAAGGTGCCATTTCTTTTATTGCTTATTTTGAAGGTGTTTATGGGGAGGGATCATTAGTCACATGGACTGAATGCCTGATTGATCACAAGTTTCAACATTTTTTTCTCAACCTGTATCTTGGTGGTCATTGCCTGCCATCAGGTATTGATTTTCATGTTGTATCTTTTTTTAGTTGAAGTCTTTTGTTTAATCTCTCTCTGAAACCTGTAAGTCCTCATATCATTTTCACACTCTTGGAGTCCTTGCTGCTTCTGAACTAAGTCATGTTTGTGTTGTCCATGTTACAGGTGCATTTGGGGGATACTCCAAACAATTTGACAGAACGTGACTACGAGGATTTGGCAAGGAAGACTGATGGATTTTCAGGTTCAGATATCGCTGTTTGTGTGAGTACTTAAATCCTGTATCTAGATATTGTAGTTCTGTTATCTTTTTATTTCATGGACTTGTGACTGATCCCTTTCATGTTTTAATGTTATTCCTGATTCATTTGTAAACAAGGTTTCTATGTTTTGTTGTTTCAACATCCACTGGGAATTCTTTTTGTTTTTTTGAAATTTGATTATCTTCTTGGGGTTTGGGATTGGGCTGGGGGGCGGGGGGCAGTTTTTCAAGAAGCAGCATAGTTACCTAGTATTATTGTTGTTGCAAAAGAAAAATTAATATCAAGTTCTGTTTCCAAGAAGCTATTGTACATGTGAGCTACTTGATGTCAATGAAAGACGAAGGTTATTCTATCCTTTTGATATGCTATCTACTTGCTATTTGTTCAGGTGAAAGATGTCTTGTTTGAACCTGTTCGAAAGACTCAGGATGCCATGCACTTTAAGAGGGTATCCACACCGGAGGGGGATATGTGGATGCCCTGCGGTCCTCGGGAACCAGGTGCCAAGCAAACTACCATGACAGATCTTGCTACCCAAGGATTGGCAGCAATGGTAAGTTATCTATTTCTCGGTTGCACCTTTGAGTCCTACATCTTGTTGTATACTTTCAGTTAAGGGATATAATGGTTACCAGTCAGTAATATGTTTCTTACAGGACATATGACATCTTCATAGTTGGTTTGGGACTGCCCAGTGAAGTAGGGTAGGTGGCTTCACAAATGTACTGGAACCTTTTTGTACAATGTGATGTTCAGTATATTGAGACTCTTATCTCGTGTTCTTGAATAATGCACAGATTTTACCACCACCAATAGCAAAGGTTGATTTTGACAAGGTACTTGCAAAGCAAAGGCCGACTGTCAGCAAGGATGATCTTATTATTCAAGAAAAATTCACGAAAGAATTTGGTGAGGAAGGTTGACTAGTGACTGTAGGTATGATTCAGAGAACCACCTGTTTGCGGAAGACATCAAGAAGTATCCCCCCATGCCCTGGGACTAGTGGTAAACAAAGATCAAATTTTTAAGTAGGTGGTTCCCATTGCTAGCCTTTTGACACTCTACTTTGAAAAGTTGGTGTTATGGCAGCTCATTTTATATTACTCTGTGAGGGTCCCATCAGTTGTTTCATGGAACATTGTTTGTAAAAACAGAATTTATCAGGTGGATCTTTTTGTTAATAGATTGAAATGTGAGTTGCCTTGTTAATATGTATGCTTCCTTTGGTGTCAATTCTTATTTCACACGGACTTGTGTTGTGAGTTTGGTCCTCATTTCTACAATGTATACTTTGTGTCCATCATATTGTCCAGCCTAACTCGCTCTGCAAAAATTTTACGCCTGTAAATTTTATTGGTCTTGATGTGCATGCTTTTTGCAACTCAAGGAGGAGTGTGCAAGTACATTGCAGTTTAATGGCTTGTGGCTTGGGGACAAGTGGTGCAACAAAATAGTACCAAATATATTGGTGAATCTTACTAGAACATGTGAGATAGAAATTTTGTTCTTAACATTCTTACTGTGAAATAGTCTTACTAGAAATATGTGATCTAGAATACTGGACATGGAAACATACAATCAACTAGAAAATGCCAAGTGTCACATATTCCAGCTTTGACACACTGTTAATCTGTTGCACCTTTTTGTGATGTTGCAAATCATAATGAATGTGCTTCTATCCATTGGAGTTGGGCCACCAGCTGGATGTGTTTGAATGTGCTTTATCCATTGGAGTCCTGCTGTTTTGTTAAAACCCTTAAGGGATACCACCTTCAATGCTATCATGTACTATTGTAGTTACCGTGAGAGTCAAGCTAGGTCTCTTGACTTGACTGCATTGTCCTACCATGTGCAACCTTTTCCTCGTATAAATCATGTGAGGGTTAAACTAGGTCTTAAATCTCCCCCTCATTGTTTAAATGTCTGTTACTTCTGTTCCTGCAGATTACATTAGCATGTAAAGTCAAATCAAATTTGTATCAGGTAAAGGATAACTGCATAAATCAATTCGTCAATTAGGAGCTACCGAATCCAACAATCCTGTTCGTAACTGACAAAAGGACCTCAATGGCAAGATTATGCCATCACAACCTGCAACCCAAAAACCCTACACATAAGTTCTCTCCACATCACAAATAGATGCAATTTCACTTTTCATCCGCAGAGATGAACGCTGTGACGATAGATGGTTCGGTGCTTCGGTGGGGCTAATCACTTCAAACAGGATAGGACACTACAGAGAATCTGCCTCAAGCAAAATCGGGTGGTAGGGGTTTATGTATCTAGTGACGAATCTTTACAAAAAATGCGAAGCTCTGATATTTGGGAGCTGAATTCATATTGGTCCATAAGGAATCTACAAGGAAGGCAGCCATCCTGAACCTTCAAACGACTGTTTATGTTCACCGAGACAAATGGTATGTGAGGTTTGAGAGCTCAACTTCCCGAAGTATATGGTGGAGAGTCTCATGTAGAAACCATTATGTCTTCAGTTTGCCAGCGGTTGGAATTGGGTACTACAGCTTCTCACACATTACCAAGCTTCTCTGGATTTCGCAAGGATGGATGCTCACGAATTTCCTTTTTCTCTGGCACAAGCTGTAGGCAAGGACTTGGTGCTGCAAGAGTGAGGTCATGGAGGTTGCCGAGGGTTGTGTATGCAGAATTAGGGTTTGTGAATTCGGATTTGGATGCGAGCTTGGTGTTCAACCAAACTGCGCCACCGGTGGGCACTGTGTTCCCGAACACCACGAGTGAGGTGAAGAGTGGCAACGTGTTGGAGGAAGGGGCTGCCTTCGTCCGTGGGAAGGTAGAGAAGAAAGTTGCCAAGTTCAACCAAGCTTTGGAGTATGTGGAGGACTTTGTGGGGCCAACACCGTTCGCACCTGCAGAGGGAGCCGGTGCCGTCTTCTTCATCTGCATCAGGTTCCCACCTGCTATTATCTCTTCCTTCCTTCTTCGTTTCAGTTGATGAAGCTATTGTTGCTCGAGTTTCGGTGTCTTCAAATTCAGTGTGGACAGATTTTCTTTCCAGCATCTTTTTGACCGAGAGATTTCCTAGGACACAATGTGCGTATTGTCCATTGGGAAGAATTCATGCCCTCCACCTGAAGTTTCCTAGGGTTGAACCACGCATTCAAACACATCTAGCTCATTCATATGACAATGTCATATTGTCCAACGGATTGTGTACGATGATGTGCGTAACCTCTTCCTGATGAAATTATGTTAGATAGTAGCAGATGGGAAAGCACTTGACAGCAACATTATTCCATAGAAATTCTGTAAGGGTAACTCTCTGAAATTGTGGGCTCTCATATCTGATGTTTAAGATGCTGTTAAAGATGCGTCTGGCCCTGGAGGATTGAGGATTGAGCACGCCGGACATTGGGTAGGAAGGTTGACAGTAAATTGGACATGGCAATGAAATTGAAATTTGATTAGTTTGGGTCTTGTTCCGTTTGGGGTCATTAATTGAGGAGCCCTATAAATTCTTAGGAATTAGATAGCAGCAACCAATGAGAGCAAGGGGTAATGAGGGGTATGGAAGCTAGGGATAAGGCTAGGAGAATTGGGGGTAGTGTGTATTCCTTGAAAAATCACGACCATTGAAACTAAACTGAAGGATGTATTGGACAATCAAGGCTGTCAATGGGAGTAGCTCTTGTGTTATCTAGTACATAGTTTGCATGTCTTTTATTTCCCTTGTTCTTTTCATCACTTCTTGCATGCCTCTGTTGTTCCTTGGGAACACAAAATCATAATCTTTCAATTTACAAGGATAATTATTAGTAAATTCCAAGATTATGATTATGTGTTCCCAAGATAATTACAAGGATCTTGACAAGGTTGGAGGAGAGGAAGGAAGGAGTAAATAAGGGAGGGAAGGTGATGGAGTTGTGAAAGTTATACTAAGAGAGGTTTGTGAATATCAGGGTGTCATCATACACTGCTGAGTTTATTGACTGATGGGTTCGTTTGCTATTGCATGTGCAGTGTATTCTTTCTGTTTATTTTTTGGATAGGAAATTATGTTGTACCTGCTTGGATTTTCCGTGCAACAGTTTTCAACAACTCTCGGGAGGGTAAACAAGGTCGTCTCTTAGATGATGAAGAGGACGATCCAGACTCTATAAGAACAGAGGGTGATGAGGTTGACCCAGCTGATCTCATTGAACTGCCCCCAAATTTGATGGCCTTCAGAGAAGCTGCTGTGTCAGGATTCAAAGCAGGGCGACAAAAAGCTCGGGATCAAGCAGATCCCAAAAAGAAAAAGCCTAAGCGGCGTAAGTGACAGATTTTGTCACTTGGCTAAAGGTGTTTGCAGTGAAGGCCTTTCAAGAAGAGGAAGGCTGGTTTGTAAAAATCTCCTTCATTATCAAACGAGATTCTTAAATCATGTAGATGCATCAGGAAATTAAAGTGCTTATATATGATGCCCTAGCTGAGTAGAATTCCTTGAGGTCAGCCTGGATCTTGGATACTTTCTAACACAACAAATTGTATCATGTTATTTTTTGATCGATGAGCTATAAACCAATTTAACGTGTTTTCATTATTTCCCAATTATTGCACTTGTTTTGTGCCTTGTTCAAAACTGTAAAATTAAAGTAGTGTGGAAGGATGCAGACACACGCAGCAACAATTTTCTGACCACCATATGTTTTACTGATGAGCATGTGTATTAAGCTCTGTCCAAAATGAGTATTAAATGAAGTCCATGAAATGCCCTATCTTTGAGGTACTCTAAGTATTTATGTGGATGGTGTGGTTGGAAGATTTGGATCCATGGTAGGCCCCTATTAAAGGTAGGACCTGTATCAATTGCTTATCTCAATTTGTGACTTGTTTTGAACACCTAAAATCAAAGGTAGAATAGAGTTACCCGTAAAGTCTCTCAAAGAGGGACGGAACTGTAGGTTTGATCCTTCTTTGAGAAAACTTTCTATTAAGAGCTCCTTAGCTACACCAAATATGATATTTAGTGTCATATGGTATTTAATGTCACTATGGTAACTTCTCGGATGACACTTCTTGTGGAATAAGTTTACAAATATTGTCATGGATGATGGATGAGTTCATCCATTGGCCAAAACCCTACCTTCTCTTGTCAGCAACTTGTGATGAAATATTGTCATGGATGATTACAATGTGGATGAAAAATTACTTAGTAAGTAACAGTAATTGCAACATTGTAAATCTGTACTCCCCAAAAAAATTTACAAGGAATGACAAATAATGTTGGGTTAACATATAGGGTTGGTGACACTATACCGCGGTTTACAATTAGTATTGAGCAAGACAATTGGAATTAGTGACACTAAATATCGTATTTAGTGTAGTCGTGTAAACTCTTAACAGGTGAAACTTTTGGGACCTTCTCTTTCCACCTATCAAATTTGAGAGAAATTTAAGATTTAAAATAGGGCATGCGCATGGAAATCTTGGATTGACTTATGCAAGTCTAGCTTGGCCCACCCATCCCAGTAGGACAAGTTAGAAAGCTGGTTTTTAATAGCATGACACTGCTCTTTGTATATGGTAATTTAAGCATTAAGAAAAGTTAGGCAACTTTGTGTTAGTTCTCATGAAATCAACACTTTGGAATAAATCCATGGTCTCATCCACTTTACTTTACAAAGAACTCTAATAGACACAAAGCATAAGTTACATAGTTTCCCCCAAAATGAAAACCAAGTGGAGGCATAGGCACAACCTATGCGGACATACAACAAGTCCAATGTGTAGTACACTCTTACGAAGACAAGGGATTAGTGGGTCCAACATTCTAGGTAAAACCATGGTTTCACCAATTCTACACTTCCATGAACTATATATAAGTCTAGATATTACAAGCTAGTGTGGTCCCACATGCTCACAAGCATGAGCTTTAAGTAAGGCCACAATAAGTTAATTAAAACACGTTTTTCACCATGCAAATGATGGAATAGTGGATGTGATGTGAATGGACAACACAAATGGTATGACCACAATGGATTTAAGTGGATTGTCACATAACATTAGTTAGCCTTTCAAGATGGCTCCCTTTCTTGAAATACAATGGCTCATTAAACAATTGTCAAGCTACAAATCAAGCTACTTGGGCAACCAACTGAAAGAGACGTGCAATGACCAAATATATGCATTGGAAGTTGTTGAGAAACTCATGGATGATTGATTTGTCAAAAAAAATCCCTTACTATGGAACATAAGCTCACCATTGGCCGGAAGTGAGTGGGCAACTAGGCTACTTGCTCCAGCTGTGGGACGAGCTCCTACCACCTCCCAATGCTCTGCGATGGGATACACTTCCACTCAACTTTAGTGTAAGCTTGAATTTGTTTCACCTCATAATAATGAAGAAACTATGCTCTACAAATTTTTGTACCCACAAAGGCCAAGAAGTAGGTTGAATGATGTCACAATGATGTTACAAAGTGAATCGTATGGCTCCGAAATCCACTGCAGAGGCTAATCCTATGAGAGAATGATGGACATGTAAATTGCATCAATCTAAACACCCAATCTCGCCGGACAGTTGGGAATAAGTGTGACTACTTACCTTCAGACCACCCAAACATGAGCAAGGCTCCACTGTCAATGATACCTACTCCAAATTGGAGAGTGACCCACCATCATCTCATTGTTTTACAAATCAATTGGGCCCTCATGGGACACATGGCAGCCATGGCAACCTTGCAAAGCTCAATATACAAACTTTCCTATTGGCTCCCTTATACGACAACCTATGTGGCTGATGATGTTGTCAGAGTGCATCATGTGAATCACTCAAAAACGACAGAAAGCAAGAATCGGAATCACGAAAGTTTCACTGCTCTTTTACAACTCCAACTTCCATACCCTACTACAGTGTGTCTTTCAAGAGCTCTTTTGTACGTGGTGGTTGTTCCATATGCATAACTTACACGACGAGTTTGAGTTTCACCCAAGCGAACTTATGATCATACAAGTTGCATGCATATGTGTGGGGTTGCAATGATGTTGGACGTGCATCTTACACTTGCAACCAGTGTAGCCCTGCTTGACAGCGTGGTAGACCATTTAAATTCACAAAGCATTAACACATACATGTGTGTTGAATGTATGCATCTTGTAAATCCATCGGAATGCTGTGTTAAACACTTCAAATTTGAGTTTGTCGCCTTGTGAATCTAGCTCACATATTTGGACTTATCCTTAAGAGGTCCTAGAGGCCCATTCTAGCTACACTAACTATCCCAATTAGTGTGTGTTACTATTTGGAGCTACATAGTGCAATTACATGTTACTCAGGAGTTCAATTCTTACCAACGAAAGTTCAAGAGATTGGTCGGACATTATAGAACATAAATGAGTTTGCTTGGTAAAATATAAAATTCTCATTAAATAGTGATGGCACTGTGTAACTCCAAACGTAACATAGACTAATTGGAATTATCAATGTGGAATTCAAGGATTAAATACCTCTATATTGTCTATTACGTAGATTGCCTAAGGTTTAACATAATATTACACAACCTCCCAGTTGTGCTCCCTTTTAAAAAAAAGGGAGCTACATAGCAAGAGGCTAGATGACAAATAATATATTTCCCGTAAATAGGAAAGTCCAATATAGTGGAGACTTGCCTAGCAGGTGCAGAGCAAATCGTTGTGCCACAGGGGGGCCCTCACTTATTGCACAATTTGTAGGTTGCACAGGTTAACAATATTATTCAAATAAAATAGTTTCATTTATATGATGAAGATATGGGGGTTTCAATAACCCCCACGTTTGTTAACTGTCAGTCATAGTAGTATGATGTGAACAATACTCAAGTTGAATATTGTTCATTTTGCAATGGAACAAAATAAATGGGGCATAATAACCAAAAAATTCTGAGCTTCACGGTGCATTGACTACAGTTGAGTGATGTTATGTACAATTGATTCAGTAATTTAGAAAATAAAGTGGCTCATGTGTAACTAGCTGCTGGATCTACCCGTTCATTGGCATCAGCATCAACAGGAATATTGGCATTCAATTTGATGTGGGAGGTGAAGATTGGCTGTACTTTATGAAGCCTGTGCTTATCCAATGAAACCTTGCGCAACACCACTGTAAAAGATAATTGAGGGTCAATAGCAGTGTTGGACTGGTATCACCTTTAAGTGATACCAGTAGGGTCATGGTATGGCATATATGAAAATGCAAACCATAAGCAATGGTCCCGGGGAGTGCACTTAATGCTAAGACTAGGAATACACGTGAGTGCGTTTTAATAGCATACCCCCCTATGTACTTGACCTTGAAATAGTTTTTAAATTAAGATTTTTTAGGTGCTAAATCATTACGTATATATCTATCATTTGGTGTAAATTTCAGGACCAAAAGTTTTTAAAATCTTATTAAAAAAATTATAGAAGTTTGAACTGAAATGTGTTGTTTTTCGCTTCAAAAATCAATTTAAAAATATTTACAAGTGAGTATTTTTTTGAAATTTATACAACAAGAACTTTAGATTGTGTTTAACAACTTCATATTATTTTAACAAATTTTAAATGATTTTTTAGTACATACATAGGGGGGTCGAAAGTACGCACTCACGTGATTCCTAGTCTTAGCATTAAGTGCACTCCCCGGGGCAATGGTATGGTAATTTTTATTTTTTAAAATTTGGAGAATGGTATGTGCAACAATAATTGGACATTTGTGTTATTGCAAGGGTATGTATAGCACAGTATTCAAAGTGTACATATTGTGCCAATAGCAATAATGGTCTGGTATTCAGTACGGTCCACAATACTTGTATTAAATGGGAAAATTTTATAAGTGATTTGGAAAATGACTTGAAACAAACATGCATATTATTGAATATATTCCGGGAAACTCGAGCCTTTTCATTCAAGCATCAAAAACATGTACAAAATGGGAAGGCCGCAGCCTTATCTTATACTAAATCACTCTACATCCTCTCATCCTCTACATACCCTTCACAAAAAACCCACTAAAATCTTGATCTCTCACCGCAATACTGATCCTGGAACGGTTCCTCATTTTCAAAATCAGCCTGGTAGGGTTTTGGGGAGGTCCCCGCCTCCGGCCTACCCGCCCATTAGGGTTTGCCTATGATATCGTTCAACGACCTACCCGCGGGTATGGTTGGTTAAACCCATACCCTTCCCCGGGCACATACCCATGTTTGACCACAATACCGGTCCAACACTGGTCAATAGCCTCTGAAGCACAGACCTCAAATCTATTTTACAAGCAAAACGTGAGGCACAGGTCACTTATTCTTAGGATGACGTGAAAATGAGAATTCCCTTCAATTGGCACTTCATAATCAGAAATTATAGTTCGCTGCAAAGATTAAAGAGCAGCATTGTCAGGATGCTACCACCGACCACTTGCCCATCCTAAAGTTTGTCTGGGTGTGACTAGGAGACTTCCTTTCTAATCAGCGGTGTGACAGGATCTCACAAGAAAAACTCAACAAATTGTGGTCAAACTGGGTATCATTTGTGTGAATTAGGAAGTGTGCATTGTGTCAAGGGACGTATGACTCAGTAGGTTCCCTTACTGAAACTTGATTCATTTGCACTACATTAGCACTACTTAATCTTAGTAACCCTCTCCCAGAACACAAAATGATTCAGCAAAAGGAAAAAGGATTCACGTCCTGACCAAATGAAGCATTCTATAATAATGGCTCAAGTGCAAACTTGTGATTGTATAAGTACAAAGGCTTTGTGAAGGAGATTTTCTTTTCAAGAGGGTTTTTTCCTTATGTACCTACTATTTTGGACCCGTGCCAACCCAACTTGTTGCATCTGTGCATATAAATCAATATTCCGGAATCCAACCCCATACACGCATGCAATGAGAATATTATTCTTTTATCACTAGAAGTTGGGATATGCAAATTTTATAAAATAGAGGACACAACAATTCAAGTGCACTTCCAAGTGGATCGGAGCTTCCTCCTCATGGTTCACAATGTTTGATGAGTCGACAACCTCTAAGAGATTATTTTTTTGATTTGTTGGATCCCCTAATATCACGGGGAGGTCACTCCCTCTTTAATTAATGCATACACGTGCGCTCAGGACTTATTATCGGGGGGCTATTTACCTTGCAAAAAAGATCATAAGGTATGGTATTTTTCAAAATAAAGGTAAATGCTTGTATTTTAATACACCCTATCAGTAATTATAATTTTTTTGGGGAATCATTTAAAAATACCCTATTTTACTTATACTACATTTTTTTCCTTCCCGGCACGTGGATAGAGACCATTAACTCCACATTGGAACCGTTGGTTCAGTAACGTTCAAGCAAGCCAACCTGCGAAGTCATCCATCCAAGCATTTTCAACAAAAAATTACCTCTTTTCATCCACTAGCACAGACCCTACCCTAGACCCGCTACCCCTAGTAATTGTTTCCACGCTATTTTACATGTATTGACTAGATAAAAGAGGCCATTATATGTGATGGTATTTTACATGTAAACATGTTTCACTATTTTAAAACCCCCTATATTATATGTACGTTTTTTGCAAAATTTACCTACAATGAATATATTAGACCCTATTTTTTATCGCACGTTGTTTCTACAATTTTCGCCAGTGACCTCCCCGTGCCTAATATCCATATCCTAGGATGGATTACTTGCCAAGGACAGCTACACTAAATATGATATTTAGTGCCACTTACTATTTGGAATTATGCAAAGTTATAATTTTTTACTATGCATCTCATTTTTACCAACAAAGGTTGAATTGGTTGTTTGGAACAAATTGATCAAGTGGTGGAGTTTTGACTCTGAATTTCTGCAAAAGGAAAGGGAATGTCTAGGGACATGAGGGAAGGCTAGTCGGTGGCGTAGTAACATGATTAATACATGATCATGACACAAGCATGACAGACCATGTGATTCATGTGGCCTACCACCAAAACAAAAACAAAAGGTTTGAGAAATCTAGTAATGGCAAACTATACTAATGGCCACTTCACACACGAGCCAAGGGCCGCGACCATGAGAAAGTAAAGGCCCTTGACTATCATCCAAAGGCCGTACCATGGAGGTTGGGCAAGACATCTTGTGTAGGGACGGGACCTCAAGCATAGTGTGAAGTGAGAACGGACCATGTTGAAGGACCATTGAATATTTTATTGATGAAAAAAGAGGGGCAGCCCTACCTCACTAGTTAGATATCTTCTTTGTCTTCTATTTTCACTTTCTTTTGGAGTCTTACATTGTAGAGGAAGGGAAGGAGAGCGTGATGGATAATCTTGAGAGAAGAGGGAGAATTCTCATTGCATTGGCTCTATATTGGTGTTTGCACATGATTGTGCAACATGTGCTTGATATGTAAGTATTGGTACTCAATGGCTAATGGGAGAATGCCTTGATTTTAGGCATTTGTTTTGAGAGCATGAAAGTGAGCGATCGTAGCGTGTGGGCATTTGAGAGAAATGTAGGGTTCACGGATAGATTGTTATTGGGCTCTTTCACGGAAAAAATGTTCAAGCAAAGAACACATGTATGTCACACAACATTCAAGTTTCTTTGTGAGAGATTAGATCCATTTTTGCAGGAGAAAAATACACCAATGAGAGAGACAATTTCGGTTGAGAGTAGAGTTGCAATGTCATTACAAAGGCTTGGGACTAGAAATACATTGTGTACAGTAGGAGAGGTATATGGAGTGGCCGAAAGTACAATTTCAAAAATTGTGAAGAGATTTTGCAAATTAGTTAGGGTTCATTTACAAAGGACTTTTGTGCAATTTCCAAGTGCAAGTAGGTTTAGGGTTTTAGCAAAAGAATTTGAGGCACTCCATGCAATTCCTCATATCATAGGGGCAATTGATGGGTCTCACATCCCAATTCTTGCACCTTTAATCGGGGGAGAAGATTACTACTGTCGAAAATCCTTTCATTCGGCATTATTACAAGGTGTAGTAGACACAAAATGTGTGTTTTGGGATTACGAATTTGGTTGGGCAGGTAGCATGCACGATTGGACATTATTCCAATTGACAAAAATAAAAATAAAATGCATCAAAGGTAAATTTCTACCTTACAAGTTGATTGGAGATTGTGCATATCTGGTGCGGCCATGAATTTATTGTCCATTCAAGGGTTGTGCTGAAGGTTTGGAAAATTACAAAGCAAATTAGAATTTCATTCAAAGTTCTATTCGTATGTGTGTAGAATGTGCATTTGGGATTCTAAAAGGCAGATGGAGAATCATAATGAAAAGGGCAGATATGTCCTTGCGACATATGATAAATATAGTTGCTACATATATTATTTTACATAATATATGTATAATCAATAAGAATAAATTCGATATGGAATGGATTGAAGAGGTAGAAAGAGAATTGAGGAGGCGAATAAACAATAGGCTATTGAAAGAAAGACAAGAAATGAGGGCAGAAATAGTAGCTATATGAGAAGTTAGGAATATTATGAGTGTAGAAAATATATCAATGAGAGAGGAAAAAATAAATAAAGATATAGAAATTTTCTTAATAAAAGAAAATGAGAAAAATAAAAATTTATTAGCAGAGGCAACAGAAATGCATGAGAAAATTGCTAAATCTTTGTGGCAATTAAAATTACAGAAAGACCTAAACCTGGAATTATAGGATATGGATACTGCATCAGATAGCAGTGAGTGATTACAACTTCTGTACTAAAGCTGCCATATAGGTATCCATATTTTTTAATAATTATGTTGTGATATGAAAAGATGTAATCAGACTGGATGAATTACTAACTACCTGCTCCAGAAAACCTTCCATTTTGTCTTGAATTTTTTTTTCTTATCTTTCGTGATGCTTGGAGGTGATGTCTGCTCTGATTTTTGTGTAGTATTCTGTTCATCTTCTTGTGCACTTGCTGGCATTTCATTGACAACACTTGCACGCTGTCCATTCCACATGTCCATCTGCTCATAATATTGACATTCACGCCTTGTTTGTCTTGAAATTCCATTTAGACGCTTATCATTATTGTATTTTGTGAGAAGGACTTTGTATTTTTTCTTACATGCTAGCCAAGTCCTTCCAAAATTGCGTAAACTTGATACCATACAGTCATGAAGTTTAATCCAAGCATTCATACCTGTAAACATACAACCAGTAAAACATTAATTAGATACTATAGCAACTAATTAGATACAGTAAAACAATAATTAGATACAATAGCAACTAATTAGATACAATAAAACAGTAATTAGATACAATAAAACAGTAATTAGATACAATAGCAACTAACTAGATACAGTAAAACAGTAACAATTAGTAGTAGTGGTAGGAATAGTGGTAGGTTAAGTACAATACCTCCTCAAGTTTTACGACTTGAGAGGAACGGCTCGGTGGCCAAGACACCTAGAGGGTGGTGGACTATACCCTCGAGGTGTCGGGTTCGATTCCCGAGGCAAGCATATCCCACTAAGTCCCAAAGGGGAGGAAAGGGGGGCTCAGGGACAAGTGGCTAAGGGCAAGGCCTTTTAAAAGGTCCAATTGGCCCAATTTGAATCGAACCTTTTGCACATTCAATCAAAAAATCCATACCTTGTTTTCTTGCAAATTCCTCTTTCATATCAGCACGAATTGCAATGAGAGTTTTAATCTCATAATCTCGCCATTTGATAGATGCATCTTCCTCCTCCGAATCTCCTATCTTTATTTCATCATTCCTTTTTTTTTTTTGTTGTTGCTCTTTTCGGCTTTGCAGTTGATGTCTTACCTCTCTTTCTCTTTCCATTCTCCTCCTCCTTCCTAGCATTCGCTTCTACCTCTCTTCTAACACCTTCAACATTTTGTGGTACTTGGGTTCCAATCACTTCTATCTCACTATCGTTAAACAACTGAAAATTGCTATAACTCCTACTCGCCAATGATGGACCGTACAACCCGAATTGTGGTTGACTCCATGACATCCACGGAGAATTTTGGATCCATTGTTGGCTTTCGGATCCACTGCCATTTTGCGAAAAACCAGCCATCTTGCAAAAAAACAATTTGTCAAAAAAATTCAATCAAAAAATTCTCTCCTACAATCGCACACATAACAAACCTCTACACACTCCGAGTCATTGAAGCAATTGACCCTCTGTCCTCTTTTTAACTAATCTGTCATGCAGAAAAGTGACTGTTGAAAAAAATATTAAAATATGTTTGCCAGCCGTTTCACTGCCATGGTCTGCCGGAATTTGCTGACGCAAATTCCAGCAGACCATGGCAGTGAAACTACATGCTGCCATGTAGGACTCCATGTAGACTTTTCATCCACAGACTTTTCTTTGGGCCGTTAGGCCTTCACCTTCTAGTGTGAAGCCAACTTGGACCGTCCCCGCCTTTTCGACCAATGGCAGTACTTGAACTACCATGGTCAGGGGCCTTCAATCTCGTGTGTGAAGTGGCCCTAAGGTAAACAGATGTGTCTAATTCTAACAGAGCAATAATTTAGTCACCTATATTTGAATGGTGTGTAATGAGCTGTGGATCTAAGAACGGACATCATAAAAACATGTTTTACAAGATTGGACTATGTGTTCAAAATATGTTAACTATTCTAAGTTCAAGAGTCAACATAATTGGGGACCTATATAACCACTTCATGAGCACGAGAATCTTCGCTTTGATAGTGAATAAGAAAATCGTATGAGCTCCAAAATTTATGAGGCAAATGGCTACGGCATGATTTGGATTTGATAATCATCTCCCACTAATTATGTGTTTCCATCTTACCAGAAGTGGGTGCAGAGAGAAGAGTATCAAAATTAGGCACATTTAACTTATAAGATAACCATAATAATAGATTTGTAGAATTATATTTATTATTATTATTATTATTATTATTTATTTATTTTTGAGACAGAAGGCCGACAGGCCAACGCCAAAGCACAGGAGGCAGTTGACCACCTGGCAAGTTTTCCGTCAGGTAGAGAGGAGATTTCACAGCCGGGATTCGAACCGCCAACCTCTTCCTTGAGATTTGGGTATCCCTCCACCATCATCCGGTAGTTTAGGGTCGTCTCGGACCTGATTTGTAGAATTATTAGTTGATGCCACTGCGGAGTACTCTGCCATGGCGTGTTGCAAGAGTTGCAACAATCAAAAAAGGAATATGCAACCTTGAAGAGACGAGGATGCAGAAAGTTGGAAAGGTTGAATGAGAATTTTGTCTTTGATGACGCAAAGGTAGAGTCTGACGGAAATAAGTTGCCTTTATTTGGACGACGAAGGAAGAAAGGAAGAGTAATGTCGGAGCAAAGCTTCAGTACTACGGACAACGAAATCGGCCCAAGCTACTGACCTATAAAGACTCCACCTCTCATGCATCATTCGACATGAATTCCAACTGTTATTCCACTCCTCAACCTAGTTCATCTCGTTGCTTGTTGGGTCTAATTGTCTTGAAGATTTCCTTGTCCTACGACTAGTTGGGATTGTTGTGCCAAGCTTGCTCTTACTGGACACTGTCAGCTCCTCAGTCAACATTGAAGGTTCAATTTGACTGAATTTGTGCACTCTACTAGTTCATCATAGATTCAATTAGTGCATCTGCTTGTGAAGTTTGACCAGGAATCATAGACATAGCATTAAAACTCTGAGAAACAGTATTGCATCAGAATCTTACTCTTCACTGTACAAATTAAGCTACATGCAGTAGTTTCTAGCCTCTTGGATGTTGCAAGTTGGTACTCTGCGATGCAGCCACAAATTACAACATGTGATGTTCCATTGATATTAATTGCACCGTAATAGCTAAGCGTCCAGATAACATTGCATCTGGAATTTCAATTGCTATTACGTAGCAATTAATATCAATAAAAGATTACGACTGCTTCGTAATTCACATTGCAATTCTAAATTTCGTTGTCTGCCATCTCTAGTAATTCAAGGGAGTGAAGGGTGTATTATTTAGTACTATTTTCTGTTGAATGAACTGTAAAATACCTGGAGACAAGAATCCAGAAAGATTTTTGATTTACGGCACCTCCTGATTTTGGAGGAATTTTGCAGGGTTGATATTGAAGTGAAAGCTGAAGCAGTGCTGCTGCAGACATAGCCATAGTCTAATTATCCGAAAACGAGATTTCGCTCTTGACAAAGAGGTAATGAATGCCCCTGAATTTTTTTGGAATTCTGTCCAGACGGGGAATAAGCTCTAGTACAAATGTAAGCTGGATTTTAGCGCTTGACATTACAAACTCATCAACATTCAAATCTCAAACATTATGCAAAGGTTTCATTCTTCTTCCTGGTACGGCAAGTTGATGTAAACAAAAAATGACCCTTAAACATTTCTCCGGGGTACCCAATTTCAGCCCTTTAATTCGTCAAGATACCTCTATTATTTATGCCTATCCATTTGAGCTACCTACGCCCTCAGGTTGCCGAGTGCTGATTACGAATCGCATAAACTTCGACATTCATATCCTTTGGGGAATGTGCTTTGGGATCCGAGTATGACGTTCATTGTTAAGAATTCATGATGCTTGACAGGCTAGGAGTCGATTATGGAGGCCCGCGTCGATAGCAGCTGTTGCCTCGTGGCACCCTCAAAGGAAGTGCGTGGGCACATTTTGGCCAGATTTAAGGAGATCAAGGATCGGATCGACCATGAGTCGACGGAATCGTCGACAATGACAGTGCACCGCACCCTGCTGCGACCGCGAGAGAGACGCTCGCCGGGCCTGAACGACGGTCTCGTTCGTCCTGGAAACACATTCCAACCGGGCCTGAGCCTCGCCGCGGCCGCTCGCGCCGAGCGTCCAAAGCTTCGCGGGACGATCAACGTCATCGTCGTCCTCGTCGACTTCTCCGACAAGAAGTTCGCTGCGTCCCAAACCGCGACGCATTACGAGAAGCTCTGGTTCGACGTCGGCAGCAACAGTGTGCGCGACTACTACCGCGACGTGTCCAACAATGCGGTCGACATCGTCGGCCAAGTCGTTGGCCCATTCCGGATGCCCAACACAATCAAATACTATGCGAACTACGAGAACGGGCTTGGCGAGGCGGCCCCGAACGCTCGCACGCTCGCCCAAGATGCGGCGAAGCTCGCGGATGCGAAAGTTGACTTCACGAAATACGATAACGACGGCGACGGTTTTGTCGACGCGTTCGTGATTGTGCATGCGGGGCAAGGCGCGGAGCGGACAGGGCAGGCGAACGACATCTGGTCGCACAAGTGGGTGCTCGATGGCGGGCCTTACCAAGCCGACGGGACGCAGATCTACTCGTACCTCACGGTGCCGGCCACTTGCAAACTAGGGGTGTGCGCGCACGAGTTGGGTCACCTTGCGTTCGGGTGGCCGGACCTTTACGATGCGGATTACACGTCGGCGGGTATCGGAGATTGGTGCCTCATGGCGGCCGGATCGTATAATGGGAACGAGGATAATCCCGCGGAGCCCTGCGCGTGGTGCAAAGTCGATCAAGGCTGGGTGGATGTCGTCACGCCCGCCGACACTGAACAGTGAGTCAACTTAGACGTAACTTCTAAAGCATTGAACTTCTTGAGTCTTAAAAGATGAGTAGGTACTGTGTTTCGATTTCCTGCAAATTAATTATTTTGCTGATAAATTATTGTAAACAGAAGCTGGAACTCTTCCCAGCTTCTTACAACAGTTTTGGAGTCGAGAGGTATTGTCGTGATTTTAAGAGGTTTCTATGACATTATGTTTGTCGATCGATGCAGCCTTTATTCTCAAATCTTCTATTTCTAGTGCACTTCTTCTGGATATGGCTGCCAGGAGATCACTGATCTCCAAAATATATGCATCCATGGGGGCTGGCTTAAACCCATTGAGGGTTAACCTGGATCCCATGGGAACTCCGAGGTTAATTGAGCCGCCTAAGGCCGGAATATCGCTCAGATGGTGATCTTCTTAATTAACACTTAATTTCCAGTGCACCTAATTACCACTATAGTTCACCCAAACATAGTGGGGGTATCCGGATGAAAAAAAAATTCATGTGGGAATCTAGTGGCTTGCCCTTGTGTAGAGAGGTGCGAGCTGGCTTGTCCATCCGTGTTCAAAGTCTTCGCTTCTGAAAGAAAGCAACACCTAATCTTTGAGTACCATCTCTTATTCTCATGATGCCCGTTTCAACGTTTGAGTACCATCTTTGTGTACCATCTTCGAGATTACATATAGAGTGAGACCGACTCGAAATTGAAGCATCAATACCATTTATGCACGCTAATGGCAACATTGGGGTCATCTCTTTTCCTCTCTTTTGCATCCGTGACTATTCATGAAACATTAATTATTCCATTTTGCACACAGGGTGTCCCTCGCAGACGTGAAAGACGACTACAAAGTGCTGAAACTATGGAAAGATGGGGCACCGGAGACGGAGTACTTTCTCGTCGAGAACCGGCAGCTGAAGGGGCGAGACGCTGACCTCCCCGCCGGCGGCCTCCTGCTGTGGCACATCGATGACACCAAGAACGACAACACAAACGAGAATTCGTCCTACAAGGTGGCTCTCGTGCAGAGCGACGGCCGGAGGGACCTGGAGAGAAAGCAGGATCTGGGAGATGCGGGCGACCCGTTCCCAGGGGTTAAGAATGTGAGGTCCATCGATTCTTCCACCAACCCGTCGACGAAAGCCAATAACGGTGCGGCCACCGGTGTGGCTCTCACCGATATCAGCGATTCTGGGCCTGTGATGACCTTCACTGTGAGCGTGTCGAGCGGTGGCGGAACGAGTGCCTATGACGACGACATCCTCGACATGTCGATCTCCGAACCAACTCATGTTGAGACTCATACCAGCTTGGGCACCGCATCCGCATGAAGCCTAGCCTAACATCATTGATTGTAGCTATTATATCAGTAGAACCTCGATTTATGTGCAGCCTGGAGATTTTTACGGGTGAGTGTAAGACCCCAAGGAATCTGTATGAGCGTGCTCATGTGAGTCTACTCAGAAAGTAGCAACTCCACTGACAAATTCCTACCTTGTGAAGAGATCCAGCTATTTCATGTGAAAGTTCTTTGGGAACCTATTAGTGTGGGCTTAGACGGAAATGTGCAACTATGATGTTGTTGGAATCGAATATCATCAATTTAAATAGGTTGCCTATGATTGGAATTCAATTGTATTGTACTTTATGATGAAAATTTACTTCACCGCACAATGTACAGTGCTCTTGTAGACTGCCAGCGTGAGTCTCACTAGATTCAGAGTTAATGTAGTTCAGGGCCCTTGTTTGGAAACTTGTTTTGAAATCCTCAATTTAGCTCATGTTCATTGAGTGCAGTTTTTGCCGGTTGGTGCTGTGATTGCTAAACAATACAAGGAAATTGGCCCTAAAATAGTTGATTTCAGTCCATCCAAGTTGCACATCCTTGTTGTAATATTGACGGCATTGAAGCCTAGTTGCTGCATTGCTGCATGTTGTAACTCAATCCTTTTTGGGCGGTGTATCGCGCCCGAGGGGCCCCGCCTCCCCTCGGCGTGGGCGCGCGTGTTTTCTTTGGTTTTTAATTCTCCTGGCGCTGGCTTTGTTGACCTTCCGTCTCTCAAAAAAAAAAAAAAAAAAAGTAACTCAATCCTTTCAAGTTGATTGTGTCACAATGTCATATATATATATGACCGGTCTAGTTTGGGTGCGGAGCTGTATCATCGTACTCGACGAAGAATCTCCAGGGTGGTGCTTCATGATAGAATCCACAAACGTTTCCAAAAGATGGAAATTCGATTAGGCAACAGCTGAAGTTCTCTACCAAGTCTTTGAGGTGACTCAACGGCAGCAGTGCTCCATTGCATTGAGCTCGACAAGTTCATTAATAGGGTAATTGTTGAAACCAGGTCCGATTTTATTGCTCATCGTAGAGTGGTCTATAACGATGGTGGAAAAACATTTGTTAAGTGGAGCCCCAGTCCCTGCTAAAATAAACAAAAGATTGATATTGCAATACTATGTTTGATAGAAATTGATTCGATGGTGTAGTTATACTATGTGATTGAATCAATGTAAAATGAGTGTTGATGATTAGATGTAGAGATTTGTGAGGTACCTTCCTTATGTGCCTCAAAGGCTTTGAAGCTCTTTTACATCAGAATACAAAAAAGAAAGTTACAAGAACATGTTTAGCAAAAAGGAAGAAATTTAGATTCTTAGAGTTCACGTGCATCTAAGTTTGTTGAAAATCACAGAACGGATGCAATAGAGTTGTCCTTTTAACTCAATGGGACTTTTCACTGGGAGGTCGTCCCCTATGATTTCTAGTTTGCTTGTTTTGCATACAAAATTAATGATTTCTTTCCACTTGTGGTGTGCCATGCTTGGAGGTACACTAAAACTGTCCTATTAGTGCAGGTTACCATTTGAAGTTATGTGTTGCTATAACTTTTACCGACATTATCATTTTTTACCAACTAAGTTATATCATATTCTTTGGTGAGCATACTAACTACTCTAAATGTGATATTTATTGTCTCCAATTCTAATTGTCTTGCTTAATACTAATTGTAAACTGCGGTATAATGTCACCAAGTTCACTAAATGTTAACCCAACATTATTTGTCATTCCTTGTAAATTTTTTGGGGGATTATAGATTTACAGTGTTGCAATTACTGTCACTGACCAAGTGATTTTTCATCCAAATTTCAATCATCTGTGATAATATTACATTACAAGTTGCTGACAAGAAAAGGTAGGGTTTTGGCCAATGGATGAACCTATCCATCATCCATGACAGTATTTGTTCACTTATTCATAAGAAGTGTCATCCAAAAAGTTACCATAGTGACATGAAATACCATAGGACACTAATTATCATATTTAGTTTACTTATGTTATTTGGGTGAACAATGATACTCTCAGTAAAATGCGTAACTCCAAATGGTAACCCACACAAATATGATAATTTAGTGTAGTGTTTGAATTTGAGTGAACACCAACCTATTTTGGTTCATGGAGGGTAATGGATGATTCCAACTCAGCTATTTGGAAGGTCTAAGGTCATCACTATGACTCCAATAAACACTTATGTGGAATTTTGCATCAACATTCTAGGAGTTTGTAGGCCCAGGACCATAGACTACCTCTATTATGTTAGTGGTGCTTGCACTTACCGCAATGATTAGCCGAGGAGTCCTTCAAACCCCCCCTTTGGTTAGACTCAAATCTAGTGACCTTAAATCAACCTATTCTATGTATTCTATGTGTGTAGGCATGTTGTTGTTGTGCTATGGTTCCCCATAGCTATGGTGGTGCAATGCCTTCTGCAAGTGTAGTTTAGTCTTTTGTAAGTTTGACAGTGCCTATTGGCATACAAGTGTATGAAGATTGTTGGGGTTCAATTGCTTATCTCAACTTTGCTTTGAGTGTGCCAGATATACTTTTGCTACTCTAGCATTGTAATTTTGGATAATATTTACTATGTATTGTATGCATGGCAACAATTCTTTCAATAGAGCGCCAAACTCTTTTTAACGCCTCTTGCCATGTGAAAATGGGTCTGACCCTAAATGAACCCATGTAAAATGTTATTTGTTCAAACTTCCTCACTACCTCCATTGAGCATGACATTTTCTAGGCCTTACATAACAATCCTCCTTTACATACAATCCTTACTCTAAAAATATCCCTCCCTATGTGTATGATGTACATGAAACATCCAAATAATATCCCTTTTGTGCACCCAATTGGTATATAGGTAATTCTAGATTTTTGATGAGTTTGAAAATAAGCAAGCAGTTTTGAGAAATGTGAACACTCGTGCTTCAATGTTGTTGTTTGTACTCGCCATGTAGCCATAATGTAGGTAATTATATATCAAATTGTGCTTTGTCACAACTTTTGTTTGAATGACACATGAAAAGTTGTTCATCTTGAATTATCTCACCTTCAAGAAACACATGGTGACATGTGAACTTGAAGGTTAACACCCAGCCCCTTGATGTTTGTGCTTGGTGTGCAACATGTAGTCGGTGTGTAGTCATGCCCTTAAGGTAATGTCTGGGCTACAACATAAGTAGCAGTCTGCACCTGACAGTCAAGTGCAAACCACCAATACAAATCGGGCATTGTACTTAAAATTGATATTATTTATAGGGAATTGTTAGATCGACCACGCATTTTGTTAAAACGAGCACAAAGATGCATCGCGAGGTCACATGACTTGTCATTGATTCTTCATCGCACACATGAAGAGGGGCAAGGTATCAACTTTGTGTTAGCATCAATAAACTTGGCCAACTTGGATGAGAACTCATAGCCCAATCGACACCTTACATATTGAATGTGGTTGTTTTAACCAATGTGTGGTCGATTTAACAATCCCCCATATATAATCCTTCGTGTCTTGCTTCAGTCTCATATATCTTATCAATTGTTTCTAGTAGAACCCTCATTCTTTGATAGACTCCAATGACAGATAAAATTGAGTGCTCACTACTGAATCAAATAAAGTAGGCCTTTGATATGTTTGGGAGAATAAGAAGCTAGCTTTGAAAGGTTTCAAGCGTGAGTTGGATATGTGGTGCCATTTGCAAACATAAGATGTTGTAAATCAGGGGTTGTTTACATCAAGGACCATGAAGTTGTCCCATGTCAGAGGGCATTTTTCCATGGTCACACTTCATGATGTAAACAGCCCCTCAATCCTTTCAAGTTGATTGTGTCACATATGACAGGCCTAATTCATTTCCATTAAAGATTAGAAGTATAAGTTGGCCAGATGTGGCATATTGATGAATGATTTCACCTGTGATAATTGAGTTTTGTGAAGGCTGTAATATCTTCCTTGCACACAGTATATATAAAACGTAGATTGTGTGTCCTCCACTGAGCTGGCGGTAGCCTATGGGCAAAGGCTCTTCATTTATGCTTGCCTCCATTTATATCTATATATTTATCATAGGTTGTAACATTCGACTTTGGCTTCTTTCAGAGGTGTCTGGTGCTTCATATTCAACTCTCGAGTCTGTAAACTGTTACATGAAGCAGTGCTCAAGTATATACAACCATATCCACATTGGGATCGGCCAAATCGGATTTTTTCACCATCATGATTGGAAAGATAGTGTATCTGTTTTCAGCAGTGCTTTCAATGCTTAGTAGCACAGGCTTGCTGATAAATCTCACAATCACTGGAGTTGTTTAGACAGGAGCTGACCTGGTCTTTACTCTTGGGCCATTTCCCAAGAGCACCAGACACCTCTCAACAAACTCTGTGGAACTCTTCTTTCATCTGTGGCTCATCGAGCTCTTGGGAACTATTCAAGGGTTCTCTACCTCGTTTGAGATAGGCCTGATTTTTTTTAATGGAAATTCGATCAAGCAGCTGAAGTTCTCTTTGTGGTGCTGGATGATGCACTTTCATTCTTGATGTCCACTCAATAGGAATAGCAGTCCATTCCATTGAGCTCGACAAGTTCATAAATAGGACAATTGTTGAGACCAGATCAGATTTATTGCACATCATAGGGTGGTTTACAACAAGGGTCTGAAAGTGTTTGTTTGATGAAGGCCTGGTCCATTGGAATACTATGATAGGAACTGATTACTTGTATTTATATTATGTGATTGAATCAATGTGTCAATGAATGAATATAGAGATTTATGATGTAACTTAAGGCTTTCAAGCATATTTAACAACAAACAACCCAAAACGAGATACAAGAACAATATGGTTTCCAGATTCTTGAGAAATGATCTTATATCTTTACCAGTGATGAATGATTACAATACAACCTTATAAGATACTGCACGTAACATGCACAGGACTGACTTAATTGGAGGAAGTTTTAAGCAGTGAGTGGAATGCCTCCTGTGGAATGTCCACGTTACCAACTCGTTTCATCCGTTTCTTCCCTTCCTTTTGCTTCTGCAGTAGCTTCCTCTTCCGGCTTACATCCCCTCCATAGCACTTGGCCAGCACATTCTTCCTCATTGCAGGTAGCCTGCAATGAAACCAAAAAAAATAAAAATAAATGCAGATTCTCAGAGCTCATGTGCATCCAAGTTTTGTTGAAAATGACAGAACAGACACCAATAGATTATCCTTTAGCTCGATGGAACTTCTCGTCGGGCCTTGGTCCCCTACAATTTTTCATGGTAGTTTTGCATGCAATAGAGTTACCCGTAATTAAATCAGAGTTTTGGTCGGGGGTTGGTTGTTTTGCAGATGATACTTTCCGTGTTTGGTAGGTTTTCGGTGCATGCTTGGAGATGTGTGGAGGTTTTAACGAAGAACATTCTATATTGGTTCATTGGGGGCCAAACTCATTTTGGCACCTCTTGACATGCCCAAATGAGTTAGGCCCTCAACGAACCAATATAGAATGTTCTTCGTTCTAACCCCCACATTACCTCCAAGCACACACCAAAAACTTACTGAACATGGAAGGTGTTGAATGCTAAACAACCAACTTCGACCAAAAGCCATGTTGAGTTAGAGGATAGCTCTAATACCATATTTTCTTTCCAGTTGTGAGGCATGCTTGGAGGTAGTGTCTCAATTTCAATCAAGAAAAACCTATCCAGGTTCATTGAGAGGTAGGCTAAGCCTCTTGGCATGTCAATATGAGTTTGACCACTCTATGAACCAATATAGAATGTTCTTTGTTCAAACCCCCACATTACCTCCAAGCACGCACCAAAAACTTACTGAACATGGAAGGTGTTGAATGCAAAACAACCAACTCCCGACCAAAAGCCATGTTGAGTTAGAGGATAACTCTAATGAGCTGAATGGGATTTAAAACAAGACCAAAATCAAAGTTTTTGGCAGAAAGATGTTAATCCTGACAAGGAGCAACACTGTGATATCTTCGGAGGTACATTAACAAAAGATAAACTCTCTCCCTTTGCAAAACATAAGTTGTTACTAGGTCCCATATGGAGCAACTCTTTAGATTTCAGTATTCTGAACCAGGGTCCCCATAACGTGATCTTTCGCAGTGTCAAGTTCAAAGCCAAGCAGGACCCGTTGCCATATGAAATTAGATGTACCAAAGTAACCAACAATGGAGGAGTTGAAGCACTTAATGGCAACTTACGTTTCACGGGCAACTACTTTGGAACCAATGGAGGCCTGGATGGCCACCTCAAACATTTGCCTGCAGAAGGCAACCCCAGCAGCATCAGAAAAGTCACATAGTAAGAAAACAAATTGGATTAAACAAAGTGCATTTCTTGTCCATTTCAACAAAACGGAAGTATAAAAGGTTACCGTGCTTGAAAGGAGAAAGATTATGGGAAAAGATGAAACCCGACCTGTCAAGAACTTTTTTGAGTTTTTCACAGAGCTCTCGGCCAACGTAATGAGCCTTAGTGCGGTGGACAATAGTAGCCAATGCATCCACAGCTTGTCCATTCAGCAAGAGATCAAGTTTAACGAGATCTGATTCCTGATATCTGCAAAGCAGTTAAAAAAAAAAATTAAATTTAAAAAAAAGCATGAACATTTGATTCTAAGCATCATAATCAACTAAATTACAAGGACGAAATTTATTAATGTGAATATAAGAAAAAATAATGCTAAGATGATTTCCAACATAATGCTTGCTAAAACTGGAGAATGCCAATAATTGATCACTTACTCAGCTTCTTCATAATCAAATGAAGCATAGCCTGAGGTGATACTCTTCAGCTCATTGTAGAAATCTATGACTACTTCCCGCAGTGGCATTCTATATTTGAGCATTGCACGCTGCCTGTACATGGCAATACATTAACAATGAGTCCAACTTTACAGTCTGTATTTAAAGCAGATATCAATTCCTGCACTGAAGCATAATTATCAGAAGTAATGAAACATCACCATTCAAATTTGAAACTCCACAACTTTCATCAGCATGAACATTTATGAGAACCAAGGAGTTGGAGATTACCCATCAACAAATGAGTATTCTGTTTGTTGGCCACGCCTCTCTGAGCAGAGTGTCATAAGACTGCCTACATACCTGATTCACCCAAATTAATTGATTAATCAGACAAGTCAGATAGACAGCAACATGAAAACATCACAAAGCTGGTAATTTTAATAGCCAAACATACAGCTCAATGACAGGCTAGAATCCTCCCAAAAATGCTAATTTGGTCTTCTAAATAAAACTTTGATAAGCAGAGGATTGATCTCAGGGGGCTTACTCACTAGGAGTGATTATGGTTGCCATCACTGTTGGCTCAAAACATGCCACAACTCTTTTCCCAGGATTTGATGGCAAAGCCGCTGGATTTTGTATGGTGACCTTGCTGCAAAGGGTCATGCACCCCAGGTAACTTCCTTAGGTTTTAGATAGATTCATGTAACAACAGTCAAAAAGATTCCAGACTCATGATAATATCTCACTGTCTACATAACAATGGCCACTTTGTGATTTCACTGCAAACGTAGTGCAGAATCCATGTAGATACCACCAACAGATTAGCCTCTTATGATATCCAAAGACTACACTCTGACATTCTCGCCTTTCTGTAACTTGGCACTACAAACAGCAATCCACATGCAATTCTGTATTATTTATGCGTTGTACCTTCCATCTGAATACTCAAAAATATATGGAACTGTTGGTGACGTTGTGATCACTTGAGCTCCATATTCCTGAGATAACCCAGGCCAAGAGTCACAGTGCAGACACGTATCATTTGTTAAGAAGTGCAAGAAGTACGTATCATGAGAGAACACTTGAAACAAAAATACATGACCAGAAATGATGCTGACTACGTTCTAGTGCTCATTTGCTTTCTGAACCAGGGATTCTAATCTATTACACAATGTCGCTCAGTTGTTCTATAACATGAAGATGAAAACATGTGCCCCAAAAAGCCCCACCTGTTCCAGGCGCTGATGAAAGACATCCATGTGGAGAAGCCCAAGAAAACCACACCTATCCACATCAGTAGGAGAAAAATATTAGAAGATGGTGTGACCTAAACTTTACAAATACTTGGAAAGGTTACCTAATATTGTTAAAAAAACTGGTAAAGGCCAAAGAGTGTGTGTAGCTCACACCTGAATCCAATGCCAAGGGCTCCACTGCTCTCTTTAGCTATTGAAACACTTGCATCATTGCAAGTTAAACGATCCATGGCATGGCAGAGGGCCTCATAATCTGAACCATCAGCAGGATATACTCCAGCGAACACCATATGCTTTGCAGACTTAAAACCTGCAGATGTCAGGTATGTCACCCAATTCAGAGCACATTTTGCTTATGTTCCACAGGAAACTAACTTCACAAAAAAAACTGCCACTGATGTGTCCACATAATACATCAAGTGTGAAAACATACACATTGAACCTTGTGAGCTCCAGAAGAATCACATTGGTTACATCTAAAGAAGACCCGTTTGGCTACAAACATATGGGTATCGCTTCAAACTAATATATATGGATTTAGAATAACATCATTTTGTTAATGAGAATTCTATTGAGCTCAAAAGCTGTCTTATATATATACATGACAAATTTAGAATAAGATTGTTAAATCACAGCAATTCTCAAGTTTTCTGAATAATTAACCAGTTTTCACTTCATTTGGACAGACAAAAGGAAAGGTTAACCTGATCTATATAATCAAAGGGCCAATTAATGGATTTGAGGGAGAAAAACAGGGCTTTAAGATATCATGGCCATCAGCAAGAATTCGAAGATAGTAAAATAATCAAATAGAAAATAGGTACCTGGAAGGGGTTCGACAACAGTGCATGCATGGAACAACGTATCACCAATACGTGCTTCCCGTGTAGAGCGCATGCCAGTAACTACATACCTGAGAGCCCCAAAGAGAATCATATACAAAACCACTTTGAATTTCAACAGGAAGGGAGCTGGAAAAAAGTTCTAATGAACAGAAACCTGAATACCCTTGGAATGGGCACTCATTCTACTCTACAAGCAAAAGAAAGCATCACAATTCAGGTCTTTCACACTGATGCCTTACCCGAAGAAAAAAAGTGCACTTACCCAACCTGCCCTGTCAACAGTATCCCTGTTGGTGTCAATTCGGGGTACAATATGCCAACATCCATGATTTCATAGCTCTGCCGAGTTGCAGCAGACTCAATCTTGTCACCCCGTTTCAAAACTCCATCCACGACAGCAACATGGCAAACGACACCCTTGTATTCATCATAGTAGGAATCGAGCAACAACATGCGAAGTGGCGATTCAATAACTCCTTTAGGTTGTGGTATCCTCTCAATCACAGCTGGGAGAACATGCTCTAGACCTTGCCCTGTTTTGGCCGATGTAAGAAGCACATTTTGTGGGTCGAGGTCAAATATTGACTTTAATTGTGCCTTCACACTCTCTGGATCAGCATTCAGTTGGTCAATTTTGTTGATCACAGGAATAATTGCAAGGTCGGCCTCAAAGGCCAAGTAGAAATTTGCCACAGTCTGTGCTTGCACGCCTTGGGCTGCATCCACGAGCAACAATACACCTTGGCAGGCTGCAAGTGATCTGGAAACCTCGTAACTGAAATCGACGTGACCAGGGGTATCGATCAGATTGAGAAGAAATCGCTCATGAACACTCCCTTGCGGTCTATGATTGTAAAACATAGTTGCGGTTTGTGCTTTTACAGTAATACCCCTCTCTCTCTCCACCTGCGAGAACAACAATTTGGTCAACTGATTCACAACATTCCCATTTAAGTTACTGGTGCATACCATAGATGATGATACTCTGTCCAAGATTACTTAGGTGCTATCCTTTAAAGATACCCAGGATTTGGGATCACAACATCTTCTTCCTTCATGTGAGCACTAGGGTCTGAGTAAGAGCCTTTCAGTAGTCAAGTCACAATTGCTCTACTTCTCATGGATGTGTCATTTAGATGTCCTGAATGACAATTCCCTTGTTTCCTTCCGAAACAAACCTGTCATAACAACAATTTGGTTAACTGATTCTCTACAATTCCATTTGACCTACTGGTGGATACCATAGATGATACCTTGTGCAAGATTAATAGGTACTCTACTTTGAATTTAACCAGGATTTGGGGTCTAGCATCTCCTCCCTCCATACGAGCACCAGGGTTTGAGTAATCAAGTCATAAATTGCTCTGCTTCCCATAGATGTGTCATCTACATGTCCTAAATGGCACTCTTGTTTCTTTCTAAACATACCTACCATAACAACTTAGGTTAACTAATACTCGATATTTCCATTTGAATTACTGGTGCCTACCGTAGAAGATACTCTGTGCAAGATTATTAGGTAATGCACTTTGAAGGTACTGATGATTTGGGGGTCACAGCTGCTCCTTCCTTCATATGAGCACTAGGATTTGAGTAGTCAAGTCATAAATTGCTCTATTTCCCATAAATGTATCATTCACATGTTCTCAATGACACTCTCCTATTTCTTTTCTGAACACAACAATTAGGTACACTGATTCGCGACATTTCCATTTATCATTCTGTGCAAGATTACTAGGTACTCTAACTTCGAAGGTACCCAGTATTTGGGGCCAGCCATCTCGTTCCTTCATATGAGCACTAGGGTTTAAGTAAAAGCCTTTCAGTAAACAGTTCATAAATTGCTCTAATTCCCATAGATATTTCATTCACATGTCCTAAATGACACTTCTCTTGTTTCTTATTCTGAACACACCTGGCATAACAACAATTAGGTTAACTGATTCTCGACATACTGTGCAAGATTAATAGGTAATGTACTTTGAAGGTACCGAGAATTTGGGGGTCAAAGCATCGCCTACCTTCATGAGTACTAGAGTATAAGTGAAAGTCTTACAGTAATCAAGTCATAAATTGCTCTACTTCCCATAGATGAATCATTCATATGTCCTAAATGACAATTCTCTTATTCCTTCCTCTCACAACACACCTGCAATTTGTCCAAGAACTGAGGCTGCCCATGCCCTTTTCGAATGGTGCCTGTCTGCTCCAACAACCGATCCGCCAACGTTGACTTCCCATGGTCGACATGTGCAATTATGGAGAAATTTCTCACTACTCGTGGAGGATACTGAGTCAAATCCACCTTAACCTCTTTCTCCCCTGCCTCCACCTCCACCCCCACTACATCTGTCGATATCTCTTCCCTTCTCTCCCACATTCTACCTCCATTTCCACATCCGAGCCATCTTGGCTGTGACCAGAATGAAGTTCTAAACCTGGTGAAATTATTACCATAGTGCATGGAGCTTAAAGCTCGGCAGAGCTTTCCAACTGCAGAGGTTTGCGGCAGTCCCACCATAGCTAAACTACGATGCAGATTGAGTGCTTTTCACCATCTCCATGGCATTCAGATCAATGAGTTTCACTTACCACAGATCGAAAATAGGTACAACTCCAATCCCGCCTATCTCTAGAAAAATTTGCAAAACCTTGTCCAATTCGCTTCGAAGCAAGCGCTCGGGTTGATGAGATAGTACGGTGGGTGTCTTGGTGGGGCAAGATGAGAGGGGGTTTGCAATTAGGGTTTAGGGTTTAAGACTTAGAGGTACAAGGGTGTTCTTTAGAAATTGAGATGACTAATGATGAAAGACCTTTAATGCTCAAATGTTGTTTGTGATTAAAGGACATTTGTTATAAATCACTTAAAAATTACATCCGTATGGTTGAAAGATAAATTGGTATCTTGACATGATAAGAACTCATGTGTAAGATCTTGGTTGCAAATATTCATAAATAATTTTTGGTGAGATATTGTGTAGTGGGGTTGAGTCCCAAGGCTCGTCATAACATTACTCAGGCCATATCACATGTTTCTTTCTAAAGGGGTGACAAGTGGCCAGAAGGTATTTCCATAGAGAGTATTTAGCCATGTAGGAAATCTTGATGACATGACTGTTAGGTTCAAGCAGGCAAAAAAGCCCAATAGCCACCATTTGGATGTGGACACATGTTGTGTTTGTGAATAAAAAAAATTCATAGCTCACCTGCTATCGTTATTCCTATATTCATTGTTTGGATTGGTCCAACTAGCAATGCAACTTGATAGATCGTGAAGAGGCTAAGTAGGCCCAAAATGTGGGGTAATTCATAATTAAGGGGGCATAATGCATGGTATATTCCCATCCCCACAATGCATATATACAATCTTGAGTATTGTTATGATTGAAAATAATTTATATATAATATGCTTTGAAAGGAAAAGAAAATTACAATCATGGGACAAAATGGCGACCATGAATTCTATGTTTTGTATGGTGTATTCCTTCATGTATTTGACTATAATTGTAATCCAACGTCAACTTACATAACATTCATGAGCCCTCCATGTGTTCGGTGGGCCTTGGGACCCATCACCAAATATTCCACTACCGGCTGTAGAATTAAATCCTTGGACTTATTCAATTTGAATATAACGAAGCTTGAGAGAGGAGTTGACATGTGCATAACATTAGTAAGTAGTGTGCGGTCATTCATGTGGGCCCCAAGAATATAACCATAGGATGCTATAGTTAGCGCAGATTCAATCCGTCACTAGAAAATTAGTGTGGCATCTCCAAAGTGGTCCACCGCTCCGCGGGGTCATTTTTAGTTAGGATTTTAGAATTAAAAGTTAGAATTGATAGGAATTTAGGAATAAATTAGTTCATTTAGCATTCAGCCCCCAAAAAAGGGAAGGTGAATCACCGACGACTTCGGGCCTTCACCCAAAAAAAATAAAATTTAAAAATACAAAATATAACTAATTAAGGTAGGGTTAGTAAAAAATAAAACTAATTAGTGGTAGAAACTAGCTAAGTTAGAAAAAATTGCTAATTAAAAAAGAAATTAGCTTAGCAAGAAGAAATGCTAGCTAGTAAAAGAAACTAGCTAAGAGATTAAGTTAGTAGAGGCTAACTAAGCAAAGATTAGTATTAGTTAGTGTGGGCCACACAAGACAACTGAAGGTGTTCGGTGTGAGAGGATGAAATTGGCGTGAAGACTTTTAAATATTTAATTAATTAAAAAACACACATACACACATACAAGGAGGCAACTTGCCCCCATTGTCAACTAGGTGGCAAAATATTAGCAAAAATTAAAGGACTCCCGTTAGAGCCACCTCACGCGAGAGGGTGGCAACCTCAACCAGAAAAACCCCCAAGCCCAAATTTTGGGGGGAGTTCGAAAAAATAGAACCCGGGTACACAATTCCTGTATTATATGGCCCTGATTATAATCACTTATAATGCATTTTAGTCCAATCTCAAGTGACATTATTTGTTTTCGTGTAGGAAACTCTTGTAGCCCTTCTAACAAGGAATCCAAAAATGTAATTATACATAGTAAATGAATATTTCTTGAAGCATAAAATTGCATTAAAAACCTAATTATATGAGTTTTTTTAATACAGGTACCATAGGTCAAACTATCCAACTTTTTGGGCTTTTTAATACAAATTTCAGGTTTATTTATTATAAACAAAACATTGCCAATGACTTTTAATTTTAATGGAGGCAACTATTTCATGAGGATCTTTTAAAATTATGCATAGGCATAGGTTAAAAAATAAGCATTTCAATTCTTTATATATGTTGTGGAGTTTTTAATAAATTAATTAATATGCAACCCAACTTTTTCTATGTCTCATTTTATTTAATTTGGTCTTCACCCAACTTTTTGGTCCTTTTAATTTTGTATAATTTGATATAATTTTTACAAAAGCCTTCTTCTAAGCCGTTTTTAATCCGATGCCCCTTGTATATAATATGAGAGTTGCGTACCCGGGTTTCAAGTATCCAATCTAATGTAAGAAGGTAACATTTTAATGTTATAATTTTTTAGATAGCAGTTTTAAGTTTTGATTTCTTCAAGAGCTTCAAATCAAGGGGATATTTACATGTGATATTGCGTGGCCAAATGAAGTGTCTTAGGGCCCTTAAGTTCCCCCATTGTACTACACACGGGGGGTTCACTCCATGTCAAGTTGAACACCACGTGCGGCCAAAGTTTGCTACCCCTATATTACATGGAATAGATAAATTTAAAAATTATGATATTTTTTCTACATATACATAACCATTGATAATATCTTTTGTATATATTTTTTGAGTTTTTTAGTCATTTCCATTTTTGTAGTAATTATTTTAGTTCAATTCTGCGTCATTCTAGTTAGAAACGGTATGTTTTATTAAAAAAATAGATCATCAAATTTGGTTACCATTTTTTACTATGTAATAGATACTGTGTATATCTACCCATTGAAAAAAATTGATAAAATTTTGACCCATTTTGGTGATGCAACTTACCAAAAGTAGATTTTTTTTGGCCGCATGTGGTGTTCAACTTGACAATGGAGTGACCCCCCCGTGGTACTACATGTTCTTGGCCGCCATGTGACAACCTCTAGGTGTTATTCCTAACAACATTTCCTATCGTATTTTCTTGAGGGGAAACTTCATCTTCCCCCCCCCATGGCTCATTGTAACTCACTCCTTCCCTTATTATAACTCTACTACCTTTGACCATGTTGAACTCCAATGGTATTCATTTTTGTGAAGTAAAAAAAATATCCTTTGGTTCCAAGTCAAAGGCAGATTTGTATTTATTTTTTAGCCGAAAATAACTAGATTGAGATTCAAAAGTCTTTGGTGAGTAAAATGAATATAGTTAGTCTTACCAAACATCTAGAATCCAATTATAAATTAATTGCTATATTTTGAGCCTCAGAATTGCCTCCAACGGCAAAGAGGCTCACAATTGAGGTTTTTATCAAAAACATTAGATTACAAATAGGGAAATCTAGCCAACAAACCATTTAGATTAAGGTAAGTTAGAAAAAAAGACCTTATGAGGTTGGCTAGATGTATTTTACCCTTGGGATAAAAATCTTAAACAAGTAGAAAATTAGGATTCGAAGGGATAAATGAGAAATGCCCTTTACCCGAATCGAAAATGTTAAAGGAGTGGGGCTAGTAAGTAGGTAGGTTAAATTAGAACCAACCAATTCAAGCAAGCATTTCATTGACAAATATCAAGCGGCGGTAAAAAATGAATAATTTCGGAAGCGGTCAAAGAAAGAAAAAAAAGTGACAACCACGTGCGTAAGAAATTTACCGACTAGGGCAAAGAGGCATGTAGCCACCCTTGCCAACCAAAATTAAAATTTATACCGAAATGGCAAAGCCTTTGTTAGGACTTGGCAAGTGGGTTGTGAGGTGGCATTCCCCCCCATTCACCACTGAGAACGTAGTTCGTACCGTTCAAAGAAAAAACCCCTCGGTGAACGGGAGGAAGAAGGGATCCAACCCTTCATTGAAAGAGGATAAAAACCCTCTCTTTCCCCCTCAATTATCTCTCAAACTCTTCATTTCATATGGCGAAGCCCTTTAAAATTCTAATTAAAAAAATTATCGCTTCATCTCTTCATTTAACACCGCGAAACCCTTAAAAATTATGGTCAGGAAAATTATCTCTTTAATTCTTCATTTCGTAGAGCCAAACCTTTTAAAATCCTAGTTAGGAAGAGTAAATTTTTTTCCTCTTAATAAAAAGAGAAAAAATTTATTTTCATCTTTCATTGTAGACATAAGTTAGAATTCTTGCAGTTAGAATTCTTATGAATGAGGTAGTATAATTTTTAATACACCCCTAAATAGCTGTGCTATTTTCATTCAAATGTAGTCAACGTAAAATTTATAATTTAGTTTTTAAGTTTTAGGTGAATATTGCCCTTGAAATTAGTTTTTTAACAAGTGTAAGCTTGTTGAAATCAAACTTAGTGAGTAGAAGTTATGAGTGTTTGAGTCAAGGTGTCTTAGCTGCCTCCGAAATTATAAGCGTTGAATTTGTAAGCTCATATCTATAATAAAAAAATATACAGTTGTTTCAATATTTAAAAAGGTTGTAAATTTTATTTTAAGGTTTCTAAAAAATATAATTTTTTAAAATCAAAGTTAATAAATCAAAGTTACTGAATCAAAGTTATGAGTGTTTGAATGAAGGTATCTCAGCTGCCTCTTAAATTATAAGCAATCACTTTATAAGCTTATATTTATAAGAGAAAATATGCAGTTGCTTCAATATTTGAAAGAATTGTAGATCTTATTTCAAATTTTTTACAAAGTATAAGCTTGTTGAAATCAAATTTAATGAATAAAAATTACGAATGTTTGAATAAAGGTATCTCAGTTACCTCCTAAATTATAAGCACTGACTTCGTAAGCTCATATCTATAAAGAAAAACATGCAGTTGCTTCAATATTTGGGTAGGTTGTAAATTTTGTTTTGAGGTTTCTAGAAAGTATAAACTTGTTAAAATCAATGCTAATGAAAAAAAGTTATGAGTATTCGAATGAAAATGTCTCAGCTACCTTTTAAATTCTAAGTATTGATTTTGTAAGTTCATACTTAAAAAATGAAATATGTGATTGCTTTGATATTTAGATGAATTATAGGTCTTGTTGTTAGCTTTTCAAAAAACTAAAAATTATTTTATTTGAAGCTTATAAGCAAAAGTTATAGGCATTCAAATGAAAGGGTGTTTGTTGCCTTAGAAAAAGAGGTTCATCCATCCAAGGTTGGAAGAGACGAGTTGGTGTCGTGGGCAGCCGAGAGTTAGAATGGGGTCGACGCTCATGGCTTGGAGTAGGGCTCCGCACCAACCATCACCAAACCAAGATAAGAATCAACCGGTAACTCTTTAACCCTACACTCTTCAATTTAGGAATAAAAGGATTGTGATGAAGGTACAACCCTAATCCAATCTAGCTATCCATTTAAAGTTAGGGGGTCATTATCCACCTAGCCGCTAAGGGGGGGTTTCAACTCTCATGTATGCGAAGCCTCTCGGTTAAATGTTGTGGTAGTAGTTTTTTCGTTTATAGCTCGTTTGTATGTGGTGAAGTCGGCTTATTAACCGGCATGACCACTCTGCGTGTTGTATGTAGTAAGATGGAAGTAATAACCCACGAAACCACCATCATATTGTTGGCCCCAAGGGTTGGAGGTGATGGTCCCAACCCTTAAAGATTGTACAACAAGTTGAACACATAGGTTGCCTTATTTATCAATCCCATCAAGTTAAAATTTTATGATCAAACCGTATTGAAATAATTAACAACCAACAAAATTTATACAATCTCCGTAGGCAAAAAACCAACCTTAAATTTAATTCGGAGGGTTGATACTATCCCTTCGGCACCAAAGATTGGAGGGTATAAGTGTCAATCAACCTTCAAGAGACCCGCACGGGGCCTTGAAGGGTTCGGGTTAGGGTGTGCACCAAACAGACAGGTGGTGATGCCATAATCTATGAACTTAATAATATAGGCTATATTTAATCAACCATAAACTAAGAAAGAAGGTTGAGAGGATGGGATTTAATTAAGGTCCCTCCGTTTATAGAATTTAATTCATAGGAGTTAAGGAATTAGATGTGGACCAACTGATTAAGCAAGTTCATTCATTATCTTGTCAACTCGAACAAGGAATAACTGAAAGCCACACACAAAAGGTGCAAGCTAGGTTATTTCATTCATTAGGGTTAGGTTGTCTTGATCCCAAGGCTAGTGCATTCACGCTTAGACTATGATAGATTGGGCATTAGGTTAGGAAAATTGATGTAGCTTAGATAATTACCCTAGGTGTTTAAGATCTAGACACAACCTACTGAAGGGACACGATGTCGCAACCATTGCTAGCTCCCCTTAACTACCTTGGTTATTTTTCCAATTCTAGCAAGGATTACGAACGCTAACCCTTCGCATACCGCGATACAAACGGTTAGCTCCAAATACCGCGGACCTTATAGTTCATAGGAGGGGAACCAACCCTCCTACTCTTTCATTCATGACTCACTTCTTAATCGGTAACCAATTCCTAGATGTGGACTTCCATTCATGAAAGTCGAATTTTATGTTGATCATCACGTCGCCGAAGCAACACTACAACAACCCAAACCACACTAGGCAACTATGCCCTCATATTGGACCAATGCCCATGGAGGCCGTGCCGTTCGGCCTCGGGTGAGTTCGGCCACACCACCTCACCCATATAAGCCTCTAGGACTCTAGGCATGACCCCTACCCCACCGTCAAGTAATCTTTTGTCTCTCTCCTAACACTTGGGGCCAGGTAGATATTTTCCCATAGCCATTGGGGCTGGAAGCCCCCAGCAACTTCAAAACCCCATAATATCTTCATATCGTATTTGATGCTAACAATTGACCATTTCATTGTCATTTACGTTTCACGTAGATGCCGATGGACTACTCACTTGCCCCATTCGTGCAAGTATTCAGGAAGTTATACTTGTTCAAAGCTTTGCAGTCCCGGGAGCCACTCCCAAGCCACTGTTGTTCCAGGGCGTTGTCCCGAGATAGTGCCCCACTCAAATTGCCATATCTCCTAGCTCACACCTCTTATTGAGGTGTTCTTGAACATTCTAGAATTGGCACGCCATAAGCTACACATATCTTATGGCCTTACCCTCGTGTCTCCTAGTCTTCATGGGTGGGAGGCGTTCCCAACGCCCAGGGCCCTCACTCACACTAGGATCACTTGGGCCCTCTCACCAATGGCGCCACAAGTCCCGGGTGTCACTCCGGGGTCCCCCTTGTGCCCATGGTATTTCGGGCACTCCTCATGGAGCGGTACGCGACACACAACGCGGTTACCAAATTCCTCCACAAACCAAAGCATTTATGAAATTCATAACATCCGGGTTCGGCTTGAACACTTGCCAAAGCAGGCCACCCTCACCGAAGGGCTTGTGCGGTACTTTTAGGCTCCCTCGGAGGGGGGTGTCCAAAAGCACCACACCGTGAAATAAACAACTTAGATCCTTCAAATGTATTTTAGTCACTACAATGCACACAATGTGGCTTAAAACTTAATATGATCATTTATATGTAATAAAATATTCTAAAGAAAAAAAATAGAAGAAGATTTTTAGGCTAATTCACGAAAAACATCTATAACTTCGTGTTTGAATTTTCAAATGGAATAAAAATACTTGGACTATAAAAAAATTTAAAGATTCATCCATGGATTTAAGATTTTCAAACAATAATAATCATGGAGAGCTGTGGTGAAGGTATAAAGTCAGGTATACTAAAATCAAGGTTGTCCCACGGGAACACTTATAATTTTTAGAGATTAAAATTCATATTTGTAAAAGACTAATTGAAATAGAACAAAGATCTCAAAGCCTATCCAAATATATAAAATGTGTAGATAATAGATTTGGGAGCACCTGATGGCAAGCCTTTGAAGTTGGTTGTCTCCAACAAAGTGGTTTTTTACATTGTCTTATGGTAACATCTTTAACTTCTAAACACAAAATCGTATTGCTACAAGGCTAAGTTTGCTAGACATAAAACTTCAAGATCTATTGGTATATATAAGACATGTAAGGAATAGATTTAAGACTGCCATGTGGCAAGTTTTTCAAATTAGTTATTTTTATCGGGCTTAAGATCATTCACTAGTCAAACACCTATGAGAAACTAAGTGATATCTATCGATTAAAGAAGATAGGTTATATTGTAATCATGATTCAAAAAATTAAAAAATGAACTTGATATAAGGTAATGATTTTTATTCAAGAAGTGAACATTATCTCATCTACTTTTATACAATACTCAATTATCATCAAAATGCACCACAAAGAACTAAGTCGCGTGTCCTTGTTCAAGGCTAAGAATTGGTTGAAAACAAGGTGTGAAATGATAGAAGGGAGGAGATAACTTCTAGAGATCTGGGTTTAAAATGAAAGACCAAAATCAACGAAATAAAAGATGAAGCAATTGAAGTTGAAATTTACTTCCAAAAGGTTGTCTCAAGTAGTTGGAAGGTGAGTCATTTACTTGACTTGTGCCTCACAACGTCTTATTTGTTTTGGTATAGCGTTGCTAACCATCCATTTGCTTTGGATACCCATTCAAAGATTAGGCCCCATCGAATTTCATCTTATGAATTCATCATTCATTGACTTTGTAGTATCAAAAGATATTCATTAAGCGGATTTCTACCTTGTTGAAGTGTATTTTACTAGGTCAAATGATGGATATAACAATTTACTTGCCAACTTAATTTAGCTTTACTTGTTTGATCGTTTTGGCATATAATCACTCAAATCTTGTAATTACTTTTGTTTCCAAAAGCATTTTTTAATTTACTACTTTGGGTTTTGACTTTAGTTTAGTCATCACCCACTAAAACCTCTTTAATATCCTTTTTTTTTACTTTCATATGAATCCTTCACATTTATCCTCTTTACCGTCCTTATGTTGTCGTCTTTGTGCTCTTTATTTGGTTATTGTAGGACATTCATATGCGATAATTTCCTCTCTTCCTTACCAATAGGATAGGAGTGAAGTCTGCCTCATATAGGTTGGTTCTTTTATTCATTCCAATTTAAGGTCACTAAACTAATTCAAGGTCTTTGGTCTTGAGTCTCTGATTCTAATTTGAGTGTTAAAGTTGCTAAAAATATTATTGTAACATGGATTTTACTCCAAGATTCAACATTTCACCCTCATCTTCCCTTGGTTTTGCCTTCCTCCCAGTTGGTATTGTGAGCATTCATTCAATAATTTTAGTAGATACGTATCCATCTAAATGATGAAAATGAAATGAGCTAGACTAAAGTTGCCCTTATAGTCTCTCAAAACCTCTTGGTTTGGTAGGGTGTTTTGGTCCACTTTTGACACTTTAAATTGCTTAAGTATTGTTAAGGTGGTGTCAAACACCAAAGTTTTGGTGAAATAATGGCGAGGCGTTTGACTTTGGTAAAAAAAACATAGCTATATAGAAACAAATTTCATGGCAAACTTTTGAAGGCACCTAAGCGGTGCTCTCAAAGTTTGATAAAGAATTCATTCTTATGTAATTTTGTTTTAAGTAAAGTCAAATGCCACCCTTTCATTTTACATAAAAGTTGGGGGTTTTGACACCAACTTAAGACTTCTTAATCATCATAAAATGTCAAAAATGGGCCAAGATTTCCTACCAAACTGTGACTTACTTAATGAATTTAAGGGTAACTCTACTATACATCTCATTAATGTGACATTGAGATTGACGTGCCATGTTAATTAGTGAAGCTTGCATGATTTGTCATGTAGCAACAAGTGTCACATGTCATCGTTTATAATTGCCACTCAATGATCCCAAAATCATTTACGTGAGTCAATGATGAATTATGTGGAACTGTTTTAAACATATGCATAAGTTAGTTAAAGGATGCAAAATAATTAAAAGTATATGGACAATGTGGTGTAAGCGTTTCAATGGCTAGGTATTTGTGGTGTCTATGTAAACTCATCCATTGTGAAGGTGAGAACGTAGTGGTTTGTATTATAGCCTATAAACGATGATTTTTGGATGATTTGACTTTGGAAATAGCATGAGAAATCTTTGAAATAGTCTAGTGGAGTGCAATTGGAATGAATCAGCCGCAACTTGCCTTATAGAGGACTTGTTTTTGCTAGACCCCTTCATCCACAACAAATGAGTTTAAATAGACGTCACGAATTCCAAGCCGGTGTCAATAGGGCTAGGTTGTGGCCTAGTCCGAGCCATAAAACCGGTTTTGGATATATTATGAAACACGTTAATCGTGAAATATCTCACTTATTCTTATTGTGTGTGTTTGTGTGCCTCCAACACTCGTGTGTCTGCAACCTCATAAATCAAGGGATAATTTTGGGTCTGCAATCTCCTTGAGAACCGAGAGTGACCCTCCCACTTCCCATATATATTTGAGGAGCCGTGAAGGACTTTGTTTTAGCAGGACCCTATTTTGCTTATTGGACTCAATTGCTTGGGTTGAATAGGTAAACTCTCCACTGATATGTGCGATTAGGTTGACCCACGCGTTTTCACTAACATTCCACATCATTTTGAGTGTTTAATATCATACTAACAAAACACGCGATTTTTTTATGTGTGCTTGGTTTACAGATGAGCTTCAACAATATTTGCTAAACCTGTTGATGTTTCCTAGGTTCACTTTCCTTTTTCATCAAATGCTCACACCTCTTGGGGTGGCATGTAGGTTGACTTCAAAGCAAGCATTGGACCACAAGAACACACCATTTTGAGAAGTTGTTTCATTATGTTTTCTTCGCCTTGTATCAAATTTATTTTCAAGGCTTAAACCCTAACAAAAGCATGATTTGTCTAGAAGGTGAACGAGTGCACTAAACAACTACACTAAATAGGATATTTAGTGTTTGATGCACTAAATATGAACGCATACACTAAATATCAATAGCCCTATGAAAGTAAGTAACATTAAATGTAAACTCAAACATTAAATATCAACTCTGGTAATATGTGGAAGTTACATGTTTGAATTTCGTGTTAGTAAGGATATGAAAAAAAAATGATAAAAGGAGAATTCTAGCATATCTTCTAGCATATCTTCTAACACTAATTGTCAAAAAAATTGAAAATTAGTGTTGAGAAGGGTAGGGTGGTAACAACCTTAAATATAATCAAACACTAGATATCTTATTTAGTGTACGTAGTAGTATATATTTACAGCGCTGAATTTAATTAAGAAGTGTTCAACAAAACACGAAAATTTGTAGAATTTTTTTTACAGGGAATAAAAATGTGAAACAACTTGCATTCTTCATGAATCCTTCTCTTCTGTCTTGGAAAATTATCTCATGATTGTAAGACCATATCTTCAATGCGAATCACCTTATTTTCACGGGTTATGGTATTTCTACCTTATCTGGCTTGATTCTTACTCAAATGAAGTGAACGGATGGTTATGTTGTATTTCTTCTGAATATCTTTCCAATGTCAACCTATCCTCCATAGAGACATTCTTACACATTGTCCAACATCATAATGGCACAAGCCGCGTGTCGTATGGCCAGGCAGATAATCACAAAAAAATTCTGACCGATTTACGACTACCTCCACTATTGAGAAAACTTCAAGATTTGAACGTACACTAGGTAGTAGTGGTGAATGATTATCCATACTTGCCCAAGATGGTTTCGGTGCCTTAAAGACACCAATGTGTACTCTCATACACGGTGACTAGGTGCACTGTTCTATGAGCCATAGCATTCCTTCGCCCAATACACGGCCAATGAACATGTCGGACAATTCACAGTGTGTGGTTGCGTTTTCTAGACACAATGGCACGAAACTAGATGCCTCTTGAACTTAGAAACCGAATTCTTGTCTCAGAATTGGTGGCAGATTCTATCGAATTCGATTCGAAGAAAGCAACCTTGAACTTGGAGCTCGCAGCAATAAATTGATGAGGTTTATAACGAAGATATTGCATTTGGATTTGTGGTGAGTCATTCATATCTGCAATGACATCATTTGGATTTTTATGTGTTTAACTATCATCTCTCTCCCGCTTATGTTCAAGTAAAAGTTGGTGTTGCCAGTAAACCCAGGTGGGGCACGTAGTGCATTTAACAAATGATGTACGGCATAATAAACAGAGGATTAAATTCATTTGAGATAAAAATCATAAAGGATTTCAAACAATGAAGGATCCATTGAAAGTAGACATGTATAAAATGTGGGCCGTCACCTTATTAGTAGAATTTGAATAGGGAATAGATTCTAGGATCCTAGGGTTTATGCTTAGTATGATTTGTTTTAAGCATGTTGCACATAGGATGGATGAAAATGCATTCGACGTAGGTGGTAAAAGGTGTTGTTGCACGTTTTTGTAATATGATCCTCAAGAACAAAAAATTTGCAACGACTTGTATGGAGCCATGTTTGCAAAGTATGTATGGACATGGTTTTGGTATGTATGTACATGGATTACTTTAATTCAATGCCAAATGCTTTAACTCAAGATTGTTCATAATACGCAATGTCTGGCTGGTAGTTCTAGATGAAGTTTTGAATGATTACATTGAGGATGGAGGCGACGATGTGGTTGGCTCCCAACAACATGCTTCATGTAGTGCATAGTTCAATGCGAATTGAAGTCAAGTCGCTCAATCGTCCCCCGCACCATCGGTGGCAAGGGAGGTTGGGTCCAAGCGGACTCCGGAACCCGACAAATGTCCAATGTGCCTAAAGAAATGCATGCAATATTCCACGAAATGTGAGTTGGATACGAAATGGTCACAAACCTTATACGAGGCTAATATCCCATTAGTATTGTCCGTTGTCATACGTTCGTCAAGGCCATGAAGGCAACCAACGAGGCAAAATTATTATATAAACTACCAGCTTTTTATGCAATGCGCAAATAATTACTTGACAATGTGCGAGTCAATACCCAAAAATTAGTGGAGTTGAAGACAAAATCATCCATCCACAAATATGATTGCACTGTTTGTTCGGACGTGTCGCGTACCTCTCCATGAGGAGTGCCCGAAACACCATGGGCACAAAGGGGACCCCGGAGTGACACCCGGGACTTGTGGCGCCGTTGGTGAGATGGCCCAAATGATTCTAGGGTGGGTGAGGGCCCCGGGCGTTGGGAACGCCTCCCACCCACGGAGACTAGGAGGCAGGAGGGTGAGGGCATAAGCTATGTGTAGCTTATGGCGTGCTGATCCTAGAATGCTCAAGAACATTTCAATCAGAGGCGTGAGCTAGGAGTTATGGCAATTTGAGTGGGCGCTAACCTGGGATAGCGCCCTAGTACAGCAGTAGCTTGGCAGTGGGTCCCAGGACTGCGCAGCTTTGAATAGGCATAACTTCCTTAATACTTGTCCAAATGGAACAAGTGAGTAGTCCATCGGCATCTACGTGAAACGCAGATGACGATGGAGTGGTCAATTGTTAGAATCAAAGAAGATATGAAGAAGCTATGGGATTTTGAAGTTGTTGGGCCCTTCCAGCCCCAGCGGCTAAGGAAAAATGTCTACTTGGCCCCAAGTGTTGGGAGAAAGACAAAAGGTTATTTGACGGTTGGGTAGGGGCCCTTCCTAGAGTCCTACAGGCTTATATGGGTGAGGTAGTATGGCCGAACCCACCCGAGGCCGAACGGCACAGCCACCATGGGCATTGGCCCAATGTGAGGACATAGTTGCCTAGTATGGTTCGGGTTGTTGTAGTGTTGTTCCGGCAACATGATGATCAACATAAGATTGGATTTTCATGGGTGGAAGTTCACATCTTAGCAATGGTTACTGATTAAAGGGTGAGTCTCGAATGAAAGAGTAGGAGGGTTGGTCACCTCATATGGACTAAGAAGATCCGCGGTATAGGGAGCTAATCATTCGCATGGCGGAATGCGAAGGGTAAGCATTCGTGACCCTTGCTAAAAATTTAAAAAATAACCAAGATTGTTAAGGGAAGCTAGCAAGGGTTGCGACATTTGGAGAGATGCTCTTAGATAAAGAGTCTCCCCCTTGGCTTGGCATTCTTGCCAAGTCAAGCCTTGTGAGTGAGTGTGTAGAAAGAGCCTGTGTGAGGTGAAAATTGCATGTTTTTTAAATAAACTCTTAAGTTCTTCTCCCTTATTTACACACTTGGATTCTCCCGTGGTGGAGTGAGAGATAACTTGATTTATTGTGTGTATTTGAAGAGAGAACTAGAGTTTTTAGTAGTCTTTGACTTTCTTCCTTCTCACTTGGCAAGAATGCTTCATTTTTCTTATTTTCTTTTTTCTTCTCGAGGTATATCACGCAAGAGAGCGCATGGGGGCAAGGAGCAACGAAGTTCCGGAGTATTAGAGCAAAGAACGTTGCGGATTAACGAAACAACAAGAAGAAGAACACTTGCTTGTGAATGGCACATTGAGGTGAATTGTGGTTGAGATTTATTGAATTTTCCAAGGAATTTCCGGTCATTTGTTCGCATTCAAGCTTGAATTCACGACATTGATCTTTGAAAGAGCACACTTTGATTCCGATTCGAAGATAAATTCATTCAAATTTTTTTTAAAGAGAGAGGCGGGGGAGCCGACTCCGAGTGCCGAAGCCCTTGGTCGGCTCCAGGTAGTGGCTCCGGGCTGCGGCGGCGGCCGGTGGCAAGCCGACTGCCCGGGCCCATCCTTGCCCTCCCCCCTTCCTCCTCCCTTCTCCCCTTTCCTCCTTCTCCCCCCTCGTACCTCCTCCCCCACCCGTACTTTCCTAGATCCTACCTCCCCTAGGCCTGGACCCTACCGTCCCCCAACCCCTAGACCTAGACCCTACCTCCCCCGGCCCCTAGACCTAGAGCCTACCCTAGCCGGTCCCCTCCCCCCCTAGGACTTTCCCCGGCCTCTCCCCCCCGCCACTTGTCCCACCCCCCCCTCCCCCTGCCTGCTGGCAGCGAACAGCTGCAAGCCGGTTGGGGGTATCTTTTTATTTTTTTATTTTTGAAAAAAATTCAATCAACCACATTTTCTTGGAGGACGTTCAATCAAGTTTTTTTCCATATACCATTCTTGGGTTTATGAAAGACACATTTTTCGTAGAAGAATTTGCAAAGGATATTTTCATTAATCAAGAACGGTAGTTGGGGGCTCGAAGGCTAGTTATGAGACATTAAGGTGTTTGGGTTTCGAAAGACGTGGAGGATCGCAAGGAGAGTTCGCGGGAGCATCCGGGAATACGCGGAGGCGTGGGATTGAGGCAAACGTGCAGATGCCTTATTCTTCCTCCACATCGACTTGCGAGAGGTACTTTTTCGCAACCCTTGCTAGCTCCCGTTAGCTAACTTGGTAATTTTTCGAACTCTAGCAAGGGTCACGAGCACTAACCCTTCACATTCCACCATGTGAATGATTAGCTCCCTATACCGCGGATCTTCTAAGTCCATAGGAAAGGACCAACCCTCCTACTCTATCATTCGAAACTCACCCCTTAATCGGTAACCATTGCTAAGATGTGGACTTCCACCTATGGAAGTCCAATCTTATGTTGATCATCATGTTGCCGGAGCAACACTACAACAACCCAAACCACACTAGGCAACTATGCCCTCACATTGGACCAATGCCCATGGAGGCCGTGTCGTTCGGCCTCGGGCGGGTTCGGCCACACCACCTTACCTATATAAGCCTCTAGAACTCTACGCAGGGCCCCTACCCCACCGTCAAGTAACCTTTTGTCTCTCTCCCAACATTTGGGGCCAGCCGTTGGGGCTGGAAGCCCCCAGTAGCTTCAGAACACCATAACTTCTTCATATAGTCTCTGATGTTAATAATTGACCACTCCATTGTCATCTACGTTTCACGTAGATGCCGATACACTACTCACTTGCATCATTTGGACAAGTATTGAGGAAGTTATGCCTATTCAAACCTTCGCAGTCCCGGGAGCCACTCCCATGCCACTGTTGTACCCAGACGCTGTCCCAAGACAGTTCTCCACTCAAATTGCCATATCTCCTAGCTCATACCTCCGATTGAGGTGTTCTTGAGCATTCTAAAATCTGCATGTCATAAGCTACGCATAGCTTATGACCTCAACCTCATGCCTCCTAGTCTCCGTGGGTGGGAGGCGTTCCTAACGCCCGGGGCCCTCACCCACAATAGGATCACTTGGGTCCTCTCACCAACATCGCTACAAGTCTCGGGTGTCACTCCGGGGTCCCCTTTGTGCCCATGGTGTTTCGGCCACTCTTTATGGAGAGGTACGCGACATACTTGGCATAAGATGGGGTTTTCATTTTTTTTCTTAAAAAGAAAAATAAAGGGGAGGCACTTAAACAATCACATACTTGAATTCTTAGGATTCATTTGGGGATATGTGCATATGATTGCTGAGGAATTGTCACTGACAATTGTTTGGCATGTAGAATCTTTGTTCAATCTAATAGGAATAATTATTTTGGTCGAATTGTGTTTATCAACACATATTCCGGTGTCGTGCGAGAAATGATTTAATATGTAAATATAGTGTAGAATGATTTGAGAGTAGGGTTTAAAGAAAACAAAAATAAAACAAAATAATAATAATAATAAGAATATAGACAAAAGGGAAGGGGGAGATCAGAGGAATGAAGGGGGAAGAGAAAGATCCGTGGTTATAACCACGTAACTTGGAGTCTCTGCGTCTTCTCACATGCACAGGAGGTAGGTGGCGCCAACTGGTAGTTATCTGCCTAGTTTTCACCAGCAGTACCAAGCCACGTGGCCATTCGCCTGCTCATACGAGTTCCAAGGGTTTCGAACCCGGACCAGTGCTATGCCGCTTGAAGCACTTTACCAGTTGGGCTTCCGCGGCTTGGCGTTTATTAGAGCATGTTGAAGGGATTTATATCCCATCCATTGTTTATACATTGTTTTTTTTATTTTTGTTTAAGTGGATTTTGATTGGAAGAAAGAATCACACTTTTGGGGAAGCTTCAAAATGACGTTTTCTTGCTAGAAAGTATTTATGTTATTAGAGGAAGGACCATTTCAGAGCTTCACCGATTTGATGTAGTTATTTTGATTTTATTTGAACATGTCGAATTGGAGAGTTCTTTCCAAGAGTCAAGATGAAAAACTTCATCCAGAGCTTGAGCCGGATTTTTCTCTATCTCAACTGCCGATTCGTACTCTTTTGCCACCTAGTATTGCACCATTGCACGAGCGTCCACAAGAAGAAGTTGGGCCTTCTCGGCCGTCAAAGCAACCTTGTGTGGAGCAGCGGTGGCACGAAAACCTTCAACAAGATACTCGTGCATTGGTGATTTTGTTGCAGGTTGGATGTGTTGAACCTGACACTCGAGATGTGACGTTTGGAGGAATTTTTGAAGGCTTAAATAATAATCAATACTCTTGTTGTCTTAGGCCTATCAAAGGAAGTCGAGGCCATCAACATTGGCTTGAAGGTCCAGTTAATTCATTGTCTAAGGCTGATCGTGTGGACTACATTGCAGTTATTCTTCGACGCATTCTCAAGTTCTTGCAGTTGGAGTAGAATTTATTTTGGAATTATTTTCAACCTCTTTTTAGACATTTCTTTGATATTATGAGTTTAGTTTTAATGTTTTCAAACTTTATCTTGTGTGTTTGAAGTTTGGTAAATAAAAGGTAAACATAGTTTACCATTTAGGTTGATTTTTGATGCCTTATGGCTAAGATGACAAGGGAATGACAAGGATTAAAGGATAGATAAGGATGAAGTAAGCCTATAGGAGTTAGCCAATGACTAGTTGGAGCCCATATGACATAGGTTTGGGCTAGTGTTGACTTTGATGAGGAGGCAAAGGAGTCGGCCCCTCTCTCCTCAAGGAGGTGTGGAGTTTAGTTTTTTGTGTGTGTGTGTGTGAAAAGGGAGATCTCAGTGTGTATTTAGAATTTTTCTATGAAAATTTGAGAGTTGATACATCTTATTGGTGTGGTTTCAAAATGCTATAGCACGCTTCATTTGGACTTTGTATGTGATTTCTATGAGTGTTAGAGTGAAACTATGTTTGTTGTAAAGAAATTTAGAAGACCATGACTTCAAAAGCTTGTAGAAATTTATGTATAGTGTTTTTGTTTATGAAGTTTGAGCGAGTGATGTGTTATTGTATCAGCTCTTTATGAAGCTTTAAAAGTCTTGATTTAGAGTTTTGAAGAGAGAGTTATGGTTTTCAAGGCAAGAGGGTGTTAAGCTGCCAACTAGATTCAACAATGAAAGTGTGTACCAACTTCAACAAAGCATAGAAAACGTTTGGTAAGGATTTTGAAAATGAATTTTGGAAAGAACATGTGTGATGTTGTTAGCTTTCCAGAAAGCTATCACCTGGCATTAGCAAAGCTTATATGAAATAAGAACGTCCTATGAAGTGAAAGAAGTGCAGCTAATAATGAATTTGGGAGTATGAACCTTGACAAGCTATGAAACTTGGACAGTATTTTACTAACCTTTAATATCTATTTTATTTTGTTAAGCACTTTGATAGCTTTCTAAAATGCTAAAGCACTCTTGATTTGGAGTATTTATGTTATTTTGGTGGTTCTTCAAAGTTTGGCTACAATTTTAGAGAGAGATCCGGGATTTTGAAGATATGTGTAAAACTTATATGGGTTTGTATATATGATGTATTCAAAAATGAATATTTCTTACATTATCTTAGTCTCCCATGTCTTATGCCAAAACTAATTGCAGTCAGAAATCCAGTATTTTCCCAAAGCAAAAACTTCTCTATCCGACACCGGGGATTGTTGTAAAGAGGGATTCTTAGGGTATAGTGGGGAGATGAGAGATGTGCTTATGTATCATTTTCTTTTCTCGGTAACATAAAGCTCTTACTCTTTATCACCAACTGCAGGTGGGCGCCGGTTGGACGCGGTCAATTTTTATCTTTTTGCTTAAGTGTTGTTTAGGAAAGATGATTTAGTGCTGTAATTGTATTATTTTCTGTATTTTATTTTGGTATCTTCCCATGTGGCGGGTTGTGTTGCTGGGCATTGCCAGCATTGTCTTATTTTGTGTTGTAATAGGATATTATGAGGGTGAGATCGAAATAATGATCGACGAGAGCTTTGTGTGTGCACCAAGTGGGCGGTGCTTATATTCCCTCATGGTGAGGCTAGATTAATGACTACCAGACTATAAGGTTGGTGGTGGTTGAAGGTGCAAGTTGTCTTTCACCTTTGACCCTTTACAGTGACACCACATTAGTTTAGGTTATTGGCTGCAGTGATTGGACCCATTGTAGATTTATGGTTATAACTCGGAGTCAATATTATCGTTGTCCGTGTTAGGTAGCATCGGAAGGTCGATCCTCCAACCTCTCGGACGTTGAACCAGTGGTAACACCCGACGAAATTTTTTAGCCTACTTTGGCATGACAGACTGCCACTCAGTTTCACGTTCTTTGGGTGGGATCCTTTGACGAGATGGAGGAGGAGACGCGAAAAGAAATTCGGGACGAATTTTCCGGTCAAGCAAAGACCATTTTCCTGCAAGATTGGAAAATTCAGTTTCAAACGTGGATGAGGGAGAAACGTCAATGTAATACCAGTTTTAATTACTAGTATGCGTTCGAACTTTTGTCCCAACGTTTGGAGCACGAAACGCTCCAGACTTATTAGCAATGGAGGGATGCTTATTGGATAGAGTTGTGCCAAATGAAGCGGTACTGGGATATTCGGGTAGATTTGATTTCGTTTTTAAGAAAAGCGAAGCTTTCAGTTCATTGGCCGCTCTTGTTGTTAAGACAGAACAAGCGGAGGGCGTCGTTGTATTGGATGTGGAGGAAAGTTCCCTAGTGAATCTAAAGATAAGGTTCATGCTTCCGCATCCGCGAGTACGTCGAGCCCGGTTTTTCCACTTTCCCGTTATGTCCAGGCTACCCAAGCGGCATTAGCTTCTTTAGGGGCTCCGTCGGATTTTGATCCTCTGCAAAAAAAATTATTTTCATTTGGAGAAAGAATATGGAGGTTTTCATTGGAATCAAATGCAGCGGATCCAAGACTTCAAGCGGGAGAAGAATGATACACCTCGTACTATGTATACAAGGTTGGCGAGGTTTGCTAGAGAATCTAAAGGTGTTTTTATGGAAAGTCAGTTGGTGATGGTGTTTTTGTCAAAGATTGACAAACGCCTTCTTAACTAAGCGTTTTCGAAGATCAGCATGGATTTATGGTAGTCAGGTGAAACTCGCAAAGACATCCGTCATTTTGGAGTAATGTGATCGTACTTTGTGCCAGCACGATGCCACTGACTTGGTGTCCTTGCTAGTGGATTTTAGCAAATCCCAGAAGACTTCGGACGCGGCTGCAGGATTGGCAGAGGTGGAGGTAGACAAGACCTTATATTGTTGGTCTTGTGGGCAGTCGGACCACGCTAAGAAGGACTGTCCCTTGAAGCAAAAAGAAAGCCTAGACCGTAAATAATTCGAAGCAGAAGCCAGTTGTCCCCTCTAAGGATTCGACGAAAAAGGCAGGTAAGCATTTACCGAAGCAGTTGAAGTGTTCCCACTGCGGGGGAAAGAATCATGCGGTGGAAAATTATTTCGCTCTCCATCCAAAAAAACATCCTTCCTCTGAACGGGAAAATGCATTGGAGGAAAAGATTGGCGCCTTTGAGAAAATGTTTAAGAATTTGGCTCCATCTGGCTAAATCTTAGAATCACCGGCTCCATCTGGAGCTCAGGCTAGCTCTTCTATTCCGAATTATTATATGTTCAAAGCTTCGGGGGAGGTGGTGAGTTCGGCAACAGTAACACGTGCTCAATCCGTGTCACGAACTATACCTTCGGCCACAAGGGAATCTATGGCAAGTTTACGAGCTTGGGACAATGGTCCCACAGATCAGATTGGTCAGGCACGGCGACCATTGTCTTTTGGATTGGCCGATGTTGTTTAATTTGTCAGTGGTCATCATTCGAGCATCAAGACTCCAAATCCGGCGACCGACATGGTACATACGTTGGCATCCAAGGTGTTGCACACACCTTTTATCACGGCAATGGAATGATTGTCACTAGAGTTCCAACTTGCTAAGTTTTTCCACTTAGCGGATAGGATTTTGGAAGGGAAGACATCCTTGCCTTCCCTGACTGTGGCTCAGGCCACCGTAGACATCCTTGTCTCTGAGGATCCTGAGGAAGTGTACAAACGACGAGCGAGGCTTGCCGTGGAGACCATTGCATCTTCTAACGCACACACCTCATATAACAGGGGCCAGCCACATCCTATGATTTACTAGAATCCGCGAGTGCAGTTCATCTATTTGATGTAGCTGCTAGACCTACTCGCGAGCGCCGCGGCATTCGACCCGACATCGTGCGTATAGTCAATAATACCGTCATTTTGGTGGTCAGTCAGACTGGGGGCAATGCTACTCAGGTTGCTCCCCGTTGTGTGATGATGGATTCAGGGGCACAACCAGTTATGATCGGCAAGAGGCTTGCCCAGGAGTTGGAGTTGGCGGCCAAGGATTTGGCTCCATCCACATTCAACTAGAGGACGACCATCCTATTTTTCGATAACCTTATAGGCTCAGTGCCCCCGAGAGGATTGGCGTCCAAGCTCGTTGTCGAGAGCTCTTGGCAGCAAAGCTGATCGCACTTTCCAACGGGGAGTATGCTTGTGCTACGGTTATGCCATTGAAGAAGGATATCTTTGGCAATTGGACGGAGAAGCGGATGTGCAGGGATTACCGTCCAGTTAACCGGAAGACCAAGTCGGATCGGTATCCCATGCCAATCCCGGAGGAGTTGTTCGATGCCATCGGATTTTCTCGAGTCTTTAGCATCTTGGACTTGAGATCCGGCTATCACCAACTTCCATTACTTATGGGAGATTGGGTGAAAACTACACTATAGGGAGTTGATCAAGATGGGAAGGATCAATTTTATCATTGGAAGTTTCTTCCAATTGGCATGAAGAATGCACATGCTGAGTTTTAGAGGGTGATGGACCAGGTCCTCTCCGACTTGAGTTTTGCTCAGTGTTACATAGACGATGTGATCATCTTCAACATGACACCACAGGAACATGTGAGGCATCTGCAAACTGTTTTTGAACGGTTGCAGCGGTGGGGATTGCGCTTGCACCATGACAAGTGCAAGTTTTTCCACGATCGACTAGCATATCTAGGTCGTATGATTGTTCCAGGAGGTCTTGGGGTGCATCAAGCTAAGGTAAACGCCTTGCAGAAGATTTCGGCACCGATCGACGTGCCGAGATTTCGTGTTTTCTTGGGCTTGGTGAATTACTACTGATGATTCGTCAAGAACTTTAGCATGATTGCCAAACCTCTCACCATTCTCACGAACAAGGACCAACCTTGGACTTGGGGTCGTGCGCAGCAGCATGCATTTGAAACATTGAAGCAAATACTGGGTACGGCTCCAATGCTTCGATGCCCTGATGTCTCCAAATCTTTCTAATTGTATAAGGACTAGAGTTCATTGGGTTTGGGAGCAGTCCTCACTCAAAAGGATGACTCTAGCCGGGAGTAACCTAAAATACAATAGGGCAAGGTGAATATGTGAATGTGGAATGCAATGAAAGGATTATTATGGTCAAATGCGGAGAGGAGGAAGAAGTAAAACATCTCCCATTTGGGAGCGTTCAATTTCCTTTGGGCAGGTGTCCAAAATTGCTCCAATACTTTACACTTCTACTAGTGCCATATAATATAGATCGGATAATATTTTATGTTGTGCACATGAATCAAGTAACAAGGGTGAGGATTTTCAAACACAAGTAGGTGACACATGTGATGATGAGGAGGATTGGGTCTCACCCAAATTATTCATTGACTTGAATCTCCCATTTGGGGAGGAAATCATATGCCATGTTGAGGTTCCATGTGAGGTACCATCCCCCAAATAGGTTGGTAAGGAGAAGGGTACGAAACAAATTAAACATTAGGAACTAACCTTTAGGGAGCCATATGGCAATGAGCATTGGGGGCAATCTTCCATAGCATTTGATCCTACTCCAAGCATTTCACCGGGCACCACCCAAGCCCACATGAGAGAGAGAGCTGACTTTTCAAAACTTTTTACAAAGCTTGCACTTCCTCTTTTCAGAGGCCAAATCCTTCAACATCTTCTTCATTGCAATGCAAGGGTGGGTGGGTGGGATTTTCGACAAGACTCTTTCTATTTCCTTGGACTCATCCTACTTGGTAACACAATAGCATTTTGCATAATAGAGTTGTTTGCAATCATGCTTGTCTATGTGTTGTATGATCTGGACATCTTATGTTATCCCCTACTTTGCTTTGCAAGAATATGTACCTTACTTAGGGTTTTTGCTATAAAATGGTATCCAACAACAAATGTTTGAGTTTGACTGCCACATACCTTGGAGGTTTAAATACCTATCTTCTTGTTTCACCACAAAGTACATATATCTAATCCACCACATGTATGGAGTAGTTACAATGGAAATGTTCCTAGTAACTTTAACCAATAGATATGCCTAAAATGTCATAATCACAATACATCATTGTATTGAAAGTGTGAAGGGCCTGCCTCACCTGTGCCCATGCAACTAACCAACAAACATTTGAGGATTAGTTACGTACACGAGGTAAATAACAGCAGGACCCAATTGTTATCCATGTCACACACATTTACACAACATCAAACATATTGCAGTATTTCAAATTCCAACACTCTTTGCAACAAGACATATGGGTGTTCAAACCTGTTCTTTGGCCATGATTGGGTTACTTCCAAGTAGAATCCTCCTCTTGGTGATTAGCCCTAGTTTTTTTCACTTTCCACCCGTATCTACTATTCTAGTGAGTATGCACAGAGTCACCTCACCTTACGCTTGTATGAATGGTAAAAAGGAAGCTCCTTTTAGGGTTAGGGGTTTATATTGGAGTTCTTACCTATGGTAAGTTTTTCCAAACCCTATTTTTACTGTGGGTTAGAGACATGGGTCACACTTGTAACCATGGTAATTTTACATCATTCATCTACATCCTTGTTGCATAACACACAAGGAAAGTATGACCATTTTCCATGTATGCATATTTAGGATCCTTTGAGCATATCGTCATCTATTTATGAAGAAGACAATTGCTATTTGATTAGTGTGAAAGTGTATAATCAACAGTTTTAATATCATGGTATTGATCAAGAACTAGAGAGAGAGAGAGAGAGAGAGATTGGACACACAATATACCATGCGGAGGATAGTGAATGAATCAAATAGTTATGCTAGTGAGGTTTTAATGTGGGGGAGGGGTCCACGTAACGGGGGGGGGGGCGGAGGTTCTTTCAAATTTTGGAATTGAAAGGATACTTTGTTGTTAGTATTTCAATGGGATAAATAGGCAACCAAGCACATGTTCTCATTGATCAAGAGAGGAAGCATTGTTTAGGTGTCCAACTATTACAACCATTATGCCATGTGATCAATTTGAAGCAATAACAACATGCATCCATATAGACAAAGGGGAGGGGTTTAACCAAGAAAGCCCTTCATATGACAAGGTCCATAAAGTTTGGTGGTTGATGGAAGACATACAAGATAGGTTTCAAAATTTGTGGAATTTGGGAGAGATGGTGATCATAGTTGACTACATGGTGATATATAAGGGCAAGTATTATCCAATTACACAATACTTGTTTGCAAAACCCGAGAAGTGGGGAATAAAGAATTGGTGTTGCACCAATTCAAAGTCCAAATATACTTGGATTTTTGAAGTGTACATTGGGAAGGATGTAAATACGATTGATGAGGAAGGATCACAACCGGGCAATGCAAAGCAAGGTCTGGATGTAGCACAAAGGTTGAAAACATGTTTGGAAATTGCAAGCATGTTGTCTTGATGGACAACTTCTTCACATCAATAGACTTGCTCATTCATTTGCTTGCGCAAGGCATCTATGCCACAGGAACAAGCATGCAAATAGGATAGGTTACCATCATTCTTGTCACAAAAAAGGGCAAAACATTCACAAGGGGATTTGTAATGGTTAATGTATAATGACAAAGAAATAAAAAATAATATGTATTATGTGGTGTGATAAAAAGTTGGCTCTTTTGTTGTCATCTCAAGTGTTCCCGGTACTCCAACTCCACTCCCCCCCCCGGTGCATTGGGCTAGGGGGATGTTCATGATGACATTGCCACATCACCCGACCACTTAATGTATACCTTTTCTACAAGGTATAGACATTGCAAACCAACTTAGGGGTGTCTTTGGGTGTTAGATTCAAACCCATACACGCTAGCACATGATCCTTTCATTCTTGCTTCATGTCACATGTGTGAACATGTGACTCATACAATGTTCATAGTTTACGGAGCACAAGAAAAAGCCATTGTCACATTTCAAATTCTAAATGCGTTTGGCCAATTTTTGGCATCAAAGTGGTTTAGAAATGCGACATGCACATCTACTTGGACACCCACAAAGGTCCAAATTCATTTTGATGAAGGCAACTTTGAGTAGGTGATCCTTGGTTTGCAAAATAAGATGCCAAACCAATTCCCCTCAATGTGGGGATAGGTGAATTTGCATCGGGAAATATAGGTTCAACCGCTACCATAGAATATGTAGGTAATTGTAGTAGTTTGGAAGACATGGTAGGCTGGAGAAATGTTATTAGGACATTGTGTACATATTTTTTGGAATATGCACAATATTTATTTTGTGAAATAAACATTTCATGTGGCAACAAATTGTCCATTTGGATGGTATTACAATGTCACACATGTACTTGAAGGCATATGAAAAGCTCGTAGGCATAAAGAGGGCATAAAGATCGGAATCGAAAAGTAAGAGATAAAGAAGTTGAAGTCGAGACCCCTTTTAAATGATTGCTTTGAGTGGTGGGGGTGAGTTTTTTCTTTTACTTGCACCTCACCATATTCCGCTCGATTCGGTGTAGCTTTGCTCATCGTACTTTTGTTTTGAATATTCATTTAAAGACTTGGTCCTTGTTAATTTTCATCCAAAAATTCATCTATCATTGATTTTGTAATGTCAAAAGACACTCATAAAGCAAAATCTTTCTTTGTCAAGGGGTATCTTACCAGGTCAAAGGGTGGATATAACAAATCACTAGTCAACTTAACGTAGTAGTTCCATTTGTTTGATGATTTTGAAGTGTAATCATGTTAGATCCTTGAAATCATTTCTTAATTCCTAATCAACACAATAGTCTTTGATTTTAGCTTAGTCATCTCCTACCAATATTTTGTGATGTCCATAATCTAGGCTTTCAACTATACCTAAAATCATTCAACCAACCTTCATAACATTATTCAGATCCATAACAATGTTCTATGGGACCAACAATATTCCATGGAATATTCACATATTCCATCTGAATGTGGAAATATTTTGTGGAATACTGTCAGTCCCAAAGAACATTGTTATGGATTTGAACAATGTTATATTATCTTTCATCATTTAACTTCTGATTACCACAATGAACTGGTTAATTGATCAAATAATCAGTTGAACCCTTCGTAGGGGGCTTTTTGAAACCCCTTACAAGGTCTGCTACATGCATGATACTTTTGTTGAGCCTAAAATGTCATAAACAAATGAGCAAAATTGAATATGTGAACAAGCATGGCGCATAATGGCAAAGGTAGGCCCATGTATGGACTAAAATATTGAAGCACGTGCCTCTATCTTACTTGCCCTAGCTAAGGAGTTGGTAGAGGTAAGTGCAAATGCAATGGTTGAAGGTCGGGGGGGGGGGTTTCTTTTTTTATTTCCACCACAAAGGACGGTGAATTCAACACATGACAATATTTACCACTTCAAGACCCACCAATGGTCACCAACACTTGAGGGCTAAGGTAGAAATACAGTCGTTTGTATTATAACACATATATAATATATTTTAAGCTAATTCAACTATGGATGCAATAAACTAAATAAATAAACTGAAACGTCAAGCATTCCAACGTAAATTTGAGCCCGTTGGCCCTACCCTTGCTCAAGAATCTTCTTGGTGAAGGATGGGGTTTACCGCCTACCTTGCGGTGGGTGGGCTCTTGGCTTCCTACCTACCTTCCTATCTACTTTATTCCGTCAAGTAGAGAGAAGATTTCACAGCATGAATCGAACCGCCAACCTCTCCATTCGGAAACAGGTACCTCTCCGTTATCACCCGGTAGTTTAAGGTCATCTTGGACCCTGGAATAAACTATATTATAATTGGGATGCACTATAAGTTTTATATTCTAGTTTTGACTTCAACAAGTCTAATGGAATTCCATTGGGATAAATAATTTGTTATAGCCTACGAAGGGGGGAAAGAAAACCTTTTTTACACCTCTTTTATCATGTGAGATTGGCGGGGCACAACTCAAAGAGCAAGAAATTTACATTGATTATGGTGAATAGCATGGACACATGTACAGTGTGACTTACCATGGGTCTCCCTGTAATATGGCCCACCAAATACACCGTCACACATGAAAGTAATGTGTGATGATTACACTTGTCATGTCCCCATGATATATCTACCTCCTTCTCCCATTAGGTAGATGAGGCTAATTCGGTTTGCTTCCTTAATTGAACACCTATTTTTGGCTCTTCATCAGTGGTGCAATGGCTTTAATAGGGTGGGTGGGTAATACGTGGTGATTTAGCTGCCACCTTCATGATATTAGATTAAGTTACCTTTGCAAAAATCAAACTACACCCACCAACCTCCATAATTAGGAACACTATCCATAGAGCTATGACATGCTTGATTTTGATGAGCAAGGTGGGCAAATAAGTAGGATATAAGTATATTTAAATTTATGCATGAATTTTGGACATATTCCAACAACCAATATAACATACACTAGATTACAAAACTACACAAATATGATGGTTGGCAAACATGGAATACAAACATTTGAAGTTTTGGTTGTTGTGTTGTTGTTTTGATGCTATCATTTGATGTTTTTGTCCCCACAAGTGCACATCCCTTGTTATTTATGGACAAGTGATTTGTCCAGATATACTTTAATGTCAGTTAAATTAGGAGGCATCATGTGGCATTGAGGTGTTGACCAACTTGTATTGTGGATATTCTATATTGATAAACCAATTTGGCAACATGTTATCTTACATGTGACCACTTTAGAGACATAACACAATCAATATTGGCATCAAACTTGGTTTTCACTGGCAAATGACTTATGTAGAATATGCTAATGATGTCATCCACTTACACAACATTGAACGGCAAAAGACTTCCCCCTTATAACACTAGATTGGGAAACAAAGAATATTTGGATCCAGGGCCTAGATCAGCACCTTAACTCCAATTTCAACGATTTCAAATTATTTGGTCTCTATTCACAATTGCTAACATGCTCAGGCTTCTAATGCTCGAATCCATTGGTTGGATGATTCTACAAAGTTGGAGGTGTCCACATTAGTCTCGTTCACCTTATTTTGAATCTTTCAAAAACACATTATTTATATTTCAATAAATATACTATAATTATGAAGCAAACCTCTTCTATAATATAATATAATATAATATGGGTTGGTGAATAGTGTGCACCCACATTGTAAACCTTAATATAGTGAATTTGGAATGAGCTCAATGATGCAGCCCACAATATACACCATCATTAGTGTAGCCATGGCCATGAATATGTTCTTTCAAGTTCAATTTTATACTTATTACTAAAGTTGATGATGCCAAAACCATCACTTTCAGCGATGAATATTGATTCATGTTAAGTAGAATTTAATTATTCTTGTTAGCAATTAATAGAGGTTTTCATTGCACCAAAGTATGTCTTATTTAAATTTCATATTTCAAATTTTATAAAAGTTCAAAGTTACATTGGTAGATGACATAACATTATTCAGATGAGTTTGTACAATGAAGGTTGGCGGTTCAAGACAAACTCTTCCTTAAGATTTGGGTATCTCTCCACCATCATCCAGTAGTTTAAGGTTGTCTCGGACCATATTATACAAGGTTTCAAAAGTTGTTAGTAGTTTTAGATGAGATGTTGCTTTTTTACACCATCTCTGTTAGGTTGGATGGGCATTCTATATTTGGGTCGTCCTTGCGTTTGGAGTACTCTATTGGATTTTTCGAATACATTGAAGCTCTTTCAAGTATCTCCCTTGTTTTTCCCCAAGTATCTCTCTTGTTTTTCCCCAAATATCTCATTTGCACATTGAAGCCTGCTGGTGGCCAATCGAGGGCTGTGTCAATCGAGTCCTGGCAGGCTTCTACCCAACCTAGAAAATACCCAAAAAAAAAAAACCCAAGGATGTCTAGTAATATCGCAACAAGGCAGGCCTCTGGACTAGGTTCTTCCTATCATTGAACCTCCAGCTCTAACTTATTCAAAACCCCAACCAAACTCAAATCATAGCCTCGGATGAAATCAAACAAAAATAAGATGCCCTCCAACAAGCACACACCATATTTCCACCTCAACTAGTACAAGAAACGACCCCACCACAAGAAGAAAACCCACCACTAAGAAACAGCACCCAAGCTTCACATGCATTACCATGCACAACCACTACACTGTTTTTTGCATTTAGTGTTGTGTGGCATTTAATGTTGTTACTATTCATTTACTTGCAACACTATCTACCAAACACTTGACAAATAGTGTTCAAGTAGTGGTGGTAGAGATGGTGGTGGTGCAACCATGCGGCAACAAAACACAAAACATAAAAATATTATAACACTAATTGTGGAGATGTAAACATTAAGGGCGTCACTGGCATTTAGTGTTGTGGTTCGTAATTACTGTTGACAACACTAAATGCAAAAAATAGTGTAGCACCCTCATCTCCCAATCGTGATAGAAAGAATAAGAAAATGGAAAGATAAATGCGGAGCTCACATCACTTACCAACAATACATGTGCATATGGTGCACCCATAAAAACATCATAGAAAAATGGGTAGATGAGCAACACCTCCTCAACAAGGATAACCTAATGTATGAGCATAATCTTACTATAATCCACAAATTTGTACAAAATAATCACAACACTAGCATAACCAATAACTACCCAGAAAAACTTCCACACCACACAATCCAAAGATTACACCTCCAATTCGGGTCCACCTCACCCATTTCACACAAGAATGCAACCCAACCAAAGACATACAAACCCAACACCCAAGAATTCAAATTCAATTAGACAATGCCCTAGTATTCGACCACACATACTCATACATAACAACACTCACAGTAGGAAGAATACAATGGCTATGGGAATAATATGATGAACAGTGCACCAACCCATAGCTAGAGGCACTCTGCCCACTGCCACAAACCTTTGCCACAAAATCTAGTAGAAATTTCGGATAGGTATGTAACAATCCTCCCTATAAATAAACCCAAAAGGATACTACCTATCAACCAACACCACTCTCTAAGCAAATCAATCACAAAACAACTCATACACACATTCAATCTCACACACTCTTACTCCTCATCACCACTCACATGTCCCACCTCGCACAAAAATATAACTCATTGCACCAATGAGACGTCATCTTTGGCTCATGGGGCCTAACCCTAACAACATGACAAGGAGTCGGCCTGGCACACCCCACAAACCACCAAATTACAAATGAAGCAATCCACTAGGCCAAAATGGCCGCGGGATTATCCCACTTTGAGGTTTTGTATATAGTTCATTGATCGCTTTGTTACTTCTCACCCAACTGAAGAGGAGGAGTTGAGGAAGAAGACAAATCCAATAGAGTTAACTCCGGATGGTGTAGACATGATAGACTTTGAGAATGAGGTAGAAGTAGTTGCCAAACCTGCATGGAAGGATAAACGTAAGCATTGCTCTAAGACTGATGAGGATAAGAATATACATGCCCTTCCTAATGTAGTTGTAGTACCCACTCCTAGTCCTCCAAGAACTACACCTAGTCCATCTATACATAATGCCTCATTGGCTCCCCAAGTTCCCGTACGTTGCGATCTAATTAGGTTACGGAAAAATTCGTATATAGTGCCTCTCCATCCGGGCTAGTTTGTTCAGTGTTGTTGAAGAATACTTCCATAGCCACAATGATGGACAATGGTTTGGATGAAAGCCCGCTTATGTTGAAAACACTTGAATTTGCTAAAAATGTTAGTACCTTTCTTGGCCAGTATTTTCAATTTAAAAATATAATATCTTTGTTGCCATATGGTAAGTGATTGAGATTAACTACTTATTTCTTGTCCTTATTGCTAGGTGGGGAGCAAATGGAAGACAAAGGTTTCTTTGGAGTCTTGCAACTTTGGTGGTGTTGATCTTATAATTGTTAATTTGCTAGAAGGCATGTATGTGCTTGGTGTTTCTTCTCCTCCCAATGCAATCCCTTTTAGGAACAACCACAAGAGCATGAACCTTGAGGCATTGTCTAAAATTGCGTCTACATATTTCACTGATGATGGCCCTTTGCAATTGATGACCGAGAAAGTCCCACGGAGAGGTGAAAGGGAGGAGGACTATGAATCAATACAAATCCTCATTGAGGTTTTGACAACTCTTGGATTTGTTTTTCTAGATGTTTACACTTCTACTGTTCGGGACTTTTTAATTCTTTAGGTCGTCATGCAATATAATTTTCATTGTGGTGTTGATTGTGACTTGTGCACATTTGTTGACTTCTAGCCATTTCAATGATAGGTGCATCTATTCATGTTTGCAAACGTAGTTGCCGCCATTTAGTCACGTACGAGATGGACTATCCATTGTTCAATGCCACCCTATCCCCATTGTGTGATGTAGAACCAATTCTTGCTTTTGGTGGACGTATTTCCCAAGATGCCTCCATCAAATTCGACGAAGATCCTATCAAGAAAGTTGCAAGAAAAAAATGGGTGAGTACGTACATTAACAGTTTGTCCTTGCATTGTGTATGTTTCACCTCCGAAGCTTTGAAACATGTGGTTGGACATTGAGCTTTGTAATTTTATTTTGCAAAAAAAGAAAAAGCATGAGTTCTCAACACAATCCAAAGGTTTTGCCTATATATGCGGAGAGGGTTGCTCAAATGATGGCAGAGATAGCATTGCTGATTCCTCGTTGTAGATCAAGATGAATTGCTCATAGCCTTTACAAAGATGATAAGGCAGATGAGTGTAATGATCTTGATTAGTAGGCTAAACTAGTTTAGTAACATTAAGTTAGTTGACAATGCAATCCACATCACAATATGTTTGTGTGGATTTTATATGAATGGATTGAACATAGTTGGATTTGAAGAAATTGGATTGTTGGATCAATGTTCATTTATTTGTGTGAGCAATCTACTCTTGTACTTCCATCTATGCCTTTTTCTTTTCTTTGTTTCTTTTTTGCTTTCCTCCTAAAATTTGTTTTTAACCCTTATTGCAATCTTGACAAAATTATAGAGCATGCTCAATAGTGGCCATAGCCATACTTCAATCTCATGTAACACGTGTCCTTTTGTTGCCCGTTCTCAACTACAAGCCTTGCATTATACCACCTAAATATATGCATCTACATAAGACTAGTGTCTAAGTGACGTCCACATCACCTCCCCAGGGGGGCAATCAATGTAGCATGTACAATACCACGTGGGTGTGTACAAAAAAGCATTTACCGTAGGCTAGCAGGTTGGGCAATTTTGCCCAATAATTAATTTAATTTCAAAAGCATGGCTTAGGTAGTTTGTAAAAATATTTATGAACAATTAAGCAAATATGTATATGTATATTTATTCATTTAGGCACATAACATATTCTACATACAAATTCATGTACTTTAACTTATTTTTCATTCTATCATGGAGGCTAAGTACGCAATGTTAGCCTTAATGGTTTAGGTTAAGTCATCTTTGTGTGCTAATTAGAATTGTGAACATTGTTTTATGTTCTTTTGTGTTCATGATCGGTGGAGTTATGGTGTTATGGTGTGTATGTCTTGTTGTGTTAGAGTTAGTTAATGCAATGTCCAATCTTTCATTTGGTTTGTGGTGAAAATGTAAAGTTTCAAAGATTTGTTTGTCCATGAAGCAAATATAGAATATATGAGGGGAAAATGGCAACAACTCCAACTGGAAATACCTATACTAACGAAACAATTTGTATGAGTTGGAATGTAGTGGGTTCATAGAACAAAACATTTGAAGTGTGTGAATGAAAACATTATAATGAATGGTAAAGAAGCAAATTGTTAACATGTAGATAATCTTTTAATTGCAAAGTTATCTCCAAATACTTTCTTAATGCCATTCGATTCTGTAAAAGTATTCTAGACATTGACAAATGGACATAATGCCTTTGTTCACAACAAGATGTGTCATTTCTTACTGTAATTAGAGGGCCCAAGCACAAGTGATCCCACTGAACCTTCTCCTTCGAGCGTTTTTTCATGTTCTCAAAGTCTTTCATAAAGTCATCTTCCAATTGCACAACAATCCCAAATACTTAATGAGCATATAAATGAACATATCCTAACATTAGGTAAAGAGGTAAACAACAGATGGATAAAGATTTACTTCCGTTCAAAAAGACAATTTTAATCAATCATGCTTTAATTTTGTTTTTGACATCTCATATAGGGAAATGCAATGGCTCACATGCTATGTAACTTGAATTCTAGTAATTTAACCATCTTGCCTTAAAAATGGGTTTCATTGGAGTTGTCAAATCATTTACAACTTCTCCCGACTCATTCACGGGGGGTTCACTCCATGTAAAGTTGAACACCACGTGCGGCCAAAGTTTGCTACCCCTATATTACATGGAATAGATAAATTTAAAAATTATGATATTTTTTCTACATATACATAATCATTGATAGTATCTTTTGTATAGTTTTTTGAAATTTTTAGTCATCTTCATTTTTTGTAGCAATTATTTTAGTTCAATTCTGCGTCATTCCAGTTAGAAACGGTATGTTTTATTAAAAAAACATATCATCAAATTTGGTTACCATTTTTTACTATGTAATAGATACCGTGTATATCTACCCATGAAAAAAAATTGATAAAATTTTGACCCATTTTGGTGATGCAACTTACCAAAAGTAGATTTTTTTTGGCCGCACGTGGTGTTCAACTTGACAATGGAGTGACCCCCCCGTGGACTCATTGCAAGAATTGAATTAACTCCATAGTGTTCAATGATCTGTAAAATAATGTTGATAACTCTCTTGAAGCATACAAAAATAATGAAGAACACCACCTTAAATTCACTAACCTCAATCATGAAGTCCGCAATATTAGTTGGATTTGCCACAACTAACAAATTTTCAAAAACAATTCCTTGAATTGATTTTATTGCTTTCTTTGTTGCATTTTGCATGACATTCCACAAACATTTTGTCAACCCTGATTCAAATGGGATTTTCTCATTCTAGTTACAAAGGCCTCCTCGGTTACAAATGCCAGCCCACGCTATACAAAATCTAAAATGGATTAATTCGAAACCATTCATTCAAGCTATTATGAATATCAACATAAGCAAGGAGATATACCACGTATCTTATACAAAAATTGGAAAAAACACGTATTGAGTAAGATCATATCAAGCAGACTTCCCACCCTTCTTAACATACTTGGAGTATTGATATGGTATAAGGAGGTCCTTGAAGTCCTCGAGTTTTAATACACCAAAACTACGAACAAAATGGAGTTTCTGCATTAAAATTATCTTCACATGATCATTCTCGGTAGATCTAAAGAAGACATCAAGAAACAAACATGGATATCATTTGGAAATTGGAAATAAATAAACATGAAAGAAATAAAAAAACACAAGAAGATGAAAATTACCTATTGACATCATGCATGACATTGAGAATAATGACTACTAAGCTAGCAAGTTCCAACATTATGTAACCAATTGCATAATGCCAATCCTTGTGCTCACTATGCATCCTATCAATATGTTGTTGCCAAGCAGTGATTTTATGGTTTCCCTTCTAAATATAGAACATATTCCCATTAAACTTCAAGTAGTCCTTATCACTTTTTAGCATTTCCTTAAATGAGTCATTGCATGATCACCAATGCTCATCCCAAATGTCAGAATCCATGATATCTATAGATTTCCCATTTTTGACATATGATGAAACGTTCGACATCCTATCATCCTCCATGTAACCATTCAAAAAGTTATTCTCTAAAAGTTTCACATCAACCTCCAAGATTGGTTTGACAGAGGCAATTGAATCAATTAAAAAGGGAAGATAAAAAATCTTGATTTTGAAACTGGCTTCATACGAAGCTCAATAATCCCCCACCCTTGTGCTTTCTCAAAAGGCTTTTAAGTTGGCCATGTGGGCACCCTTAAAAGGCCACATCACACACAAAAGGACCAATTAGAAAATGTTAAGGACACTACATGACCAAATGAAAGTGAAAATGCCCTAAAAAACAAACAAAAATGATCATGAATAATTTTTGAAATTTGGAAATTTACTTTCTTGGAACTTGGAACTATTCTTTGGGATTTCAAAAATTATTTTGGATCCATTTTACGCATGCTAGGGGATGTCATATGCTAATATTTTAATATATTTGAATGTCTTCTGTCTTCTTTGTCATGTTCTCAGTGTTGCATGGCCTTGTGATTGCATTTGAAAAATGCATGTGCACAAACTATTTGATTACATGCACTCGAGAGTCTGAAGAGCCTTCTTTCCAAAGCATTGCAATTTGTACTGTGAATGAGCTTATGTTTTTCTTCCCCACATACCTCTAATAAAAAAATAAAATTTATTCCAGTTGTCAAGAATGTGGGCATATGCTTCATTGATATTTAATATACTTTATAATATTGCTAATTCATGGCCCATAATTTTTTATTGTCTTGTTCAGATTGCCCTAAACCTAAATTTTGCAAAATTAATAATGGTTGTAATAATTCACTCTAACCATGTCAATAGTGTGCATTTCCCAATGTAGTGGATATATTATTTTAAAACCTTGGAACTATTTATCAGTGGGTCCTTCAATTAGTCATGTTGTCACAATGCAATGTCAACTAATTCATACAATACATAGAGCTCATTTGGTGATTCCACCCATTTCTCACATCATTTCAACCCATACTGCTTGGCTCATGGATTGTTTGTGCCCTTCACTTTGCCTCTTGAAGATGATGTTCATGTGATTGTTTTGGAGAACTTACTTGGTTCGTGGTTCAACCTTCAAGTTAGAACCATGTACATCAAGCATGAGCTCTACGGTGGTGCAAAATAACAGGAGTGAGGTTGGAGCAAAGTGGATTTTGGGTCCCAACTCATTTAGAGTTATAGGGCTTTCATATTTCTAGATGCAATCATTATCATGACAAACGAGTTTAACACATCCATAGTCCAAATACCTAGTGTTGCCATTGTCAAATTAAAGCCTAGTGATGACAATATTCTTTTCTTGTTGGAATTTGATGACGATCGTTGTGTGGCAACTGATTTTTTGAATACATCACATTTTCCTTATCGAACCAAGACCTACTCCGGTCAATAAATATGTGATTGTTGATAAATCCCCTTACATTTCACTTTACATGAGGTTGATTCAGCAAGGAAGTCCATCTCAATGTCCACCTCTTCATCTTGGTTCATCTTCTTTGGGTTCGGATGTTGTTGAGGCATTGAAATTGACAAAGTGTAGGAGGCGGTCTAAATCCAATCTTACCACCATTGACTTTAACAGTGCATGTGTGTGTTATGTCAAAGTACTTACCACCATCTTTGGGTCATGATGTTTTGTTTGTGTTGCCCCTGTGTCAATGGATGTTTTTAGTGCGTATGGATGTTTTATAGATGGCATGAACAAGATATATGATGGACACCCTTGTTGTGCCACAAAAACAAAAACAAATATCCAAAATGATTATGGATTTTCATTCAACCATTTGTCTTGTGCCTATCATCTCCAATGTAGAAACAAGTATTGTGATTGCTGTAGTGGTAATTTGGTTAACAAACAAACCCAGGGAAACACTCAGGGAAGACTTAAAAGGTGATTTGTACAACATCTAGGTGTCTTAGATAAGGTTTATTAGGGAAAACACAAGGTTATTTCACTTTATTTTGGATTATGACTGACAATTGATTTACGGGTAAGGGATACAAACTCTAAAAACCGCTCCATGTCAGTACATGCAAATGTGACAGTCTCTCACTTCACTTTAATTTCCCAGGCAATAGTCTGGCAGTGAGTTCATTTTAATTGGACCAAGTGCGGTGCACAAGCATAGGACTTGCCATCGACAATACTCTTTTGCAATAGTATCCCATTTGAGTCTTGCTTACCAAAGCCAAGGGCACTTTGGTATTGTCAATAATTTGGTATTTAATTAACCTTTTTAATGCAACTTGAAATTTGCAGTACTGTCATCCCTTCGGGATTGTCGAGATCCTTTGATTAATTATGTCATTTAAATTAGGTTGTCTGGCAATAGTCCTTACCTAGGCTTAGACGAAGTATCTATAGCATCCTCGGATTGCATCAATAAGCCAAACCACACATATATGGACGTCGCATAATATACAGTGCATCATTTAATTCTTTTTTTTAATTAGGCTTCCATTTGATGTGATTATTGCCTCAAACAATAACATTCATAGTTTCATTCCATTTACCAAAACCAATTCAATTGCCGGTTTCATCCATTTATCCAATTTTAGGATTAAATCCATATTATTTGATAGTCATACTAATTTCATTTTCTTTTGCAATTATATATGTCACACCAACTTACTAGGTTGCCAACAGTCAAGTCCTTCCAGCTTCAAAAACCGATACAAGAAACCCTTTGAAGTCTATGGCCTTCACACTAACGGTTCGGCTTCTGTCTACCAGTTGAACCAGCACAGGCTCCTCCTGTAATATCACGCAGCTATGGTCTCGGCCTTTATAATTTCCAGATACTAATTCTGCAAAAGAAATTAGAGTCTTGCTTCCTCGCAGCCGATTGCCTCATGATTACAGAATTCAAACATAGCTTCGTACCAACAAAATAGATCAGACAATTGCCTAAATACATATTATTTCCATTTCGAGGTAAACATATTAAATACAGATTATTGCCTCTCTGATTATCTCAAGAATTGCAAATCACGTACATAGACAATGCCACCTCTTAAAACCAATGTTCTCATTTACAAACAAATTCCTGCAATTTCTACAGGGAGCACTTCTGTAATAAAATAATATCCTCTACACCAAGCAGGACAGGCTCTCTACTTTACTAATATCAATTGTGCCAGACTATAGTCCTTGAAAGCAATCTGTAATCTCATCCTTCAATCAATATTAATTCTCCTTCAGAATATTAATCTATTTTCAATTTATTAAACATTCTTACTTATTAGGCATTCATAAATCAGTCATAGCGGAATTAGATCCTCAAGAAGAATCACTCGACAACATTCCTTCTTTATTTCAAAAGTTAGCAAATCATTCACACACATGCAAACCCCTTAATAAATACAGATTATTGAATTAAGACACACTTCTTTCCACTCGACACTGTGCTTAAAATTCCATCAGATTATGGCCAGTACTTCAATAATTCCACCATAACAGATTTATCATTCAACAAAATTCGAGAATACTATATTCAGATAGTGGCCAACACTAAAAATGTTTTTGCACAGATGATGGCCTAATCAATTACATATCACAATCCAATTATGCACCTTGGATTGAAAAATACAGTCCAACAACCAATCAGACTATAGCCTGACAATTACCGAGGAATCACTCCTTGGGAATCTATAACTCTCTTATAGATGTCCAACACTACTGATCAAAATTACTTCTATTCCCTCTTAGCCACATTCTTTTCTTCTATCCTGAGTTGTATCACAATTAAAAAGTCCTTGCTACTAGACAATGGCCTATATCCCTCCCTGAAACCTCCTAGAATCAGGCCATAGCCTTTTACAGTTGCTTTCTGAAATCTCAGACCATAGCCCTGTTCACACATATCCATTTACAATTCTGAAGTTCAAAAAGGGCACTATTTACACTGAAACCTTGTTCTGGTACAAAAAATTCAAAAATTAACACCACAATTGCATGTATCACTATGGGGGTGTTCTCAACAACAACAAATGGATTGTATCAACTCCTATACGATTCTTTGTGGGTGATAAATCCCCTGCGAAATCTAGATTGGAGTGTAAGGCATGTCTTTCCACACCAATTTGCATTGCTTTGTTCCATGCTAACATGATATATGTTCACTCCACATCCCTTGGGATGTCTAGGGCTTATGTTCATTCATGTGTGTATGACCACCATGCCTCTAATGGTACTGGTCATGAGTCATTGGATATGGCTTACTAGTGCCTTGCTAATGAGGTCATGAAAACTCCTACTGCCAAAAACTTTGCTATAATGATGGTAGGCAACAAATAGTTTTTGGTTGATTATTTGCTAAAATCTCATCAAACTGTGAAGGCCATCACCTCGCAGGTTCGTCCCTAGATGTTGCCGTGGATAACTTTCCCACTTTTGCCTCTTCAAATTGTCGTAACTTTGTATTGGTTTCAAAACACTTTGTTCGTAATGGAATGGGTATGATAGACAACATTATGGCGCTGAAAGATCATTCTAGTTTCAAGTAAGTTCATGGTAGCAGATTCTTGGGTCAATTTAAAGACAACATGTTTGTCTTCACAATGTTAGTGAACCTTTCAAGGCAGTGTATGCAGGTCGAAGGTGACATGGAGAATTCTTGGATAATGTTTGACCATATCAAGCATTTGAAAGACTGGACCACCTTGGCATGCCATGTGTACAATAACAAGTATTGTAAGGTGTTGACGATTGCAAGTTGTGAAATGCAATTCAAATATGGTGTTGCACAAACTATTTTATAAAAAAAATTGGATTTTGTCATGGGTGATAGTGGAGTGCCAAATGTATACTTCAAGGGTTTCATGGTAGAGAGTGCTTAGATTAGGTTAGGAAGATCTATGAGGATGGTGACTCAAGCGTGCCAATGGTTGGCGGTGAGCGGACTTGTGTTGTCATTGGTCATAAAGCTTGGATAAGATGACATAGAGGTATATCAAAGCAGTTTCAACACAAATAACCTTGCAAGGATTACATGGATGCAAAAATAATGCACAACATTAGAACTAAATATCATGTGTGTTGGTCATGGTGATTGTCATTCGGCATTGCTACAAAAGAAGGCATCCTAGGTCTTTTAGAGTGGTTGGGGTTCTAGCACTTCCATTACACGCAATGAGGTGGTCATATGACTATTGTAAATAAATTACCAATCTGTACAATGTTATGTTCTTTTGAATATCTAAGAAATATACAAAATTCACTTCAATTTGTGTGGTGTCCACATGATATGACAACATGTAACCTTGTAAAGACAAGTCCACAACAAGTGGCTCCAAGAGTCTAGCAATAAGATGACATGCTTGTATGTAGCAATGGTGGACGATTCGATTTGTAAGTTCATGCAAATTTCAAATTACAAGTTGTGGTTCCAAGGCGAATCTACTAGTAAAGGCCCCAATTCAATGTCCACGAAGTTGAGGTTGCAACCAATTTTGGAGATCCCAAGCTTCGCGCAAATGCCATGAAGTTTTATCTTGGTGCAAAAGATCTTAACACTAAGGATTGTGCCTTGGAAGGCTTTTATTTGTTTGGGTGCACCAAACACAAGCTCGACTTGCCACTTGGTGTCGATTGCAACTCACATATACCCAACAAAGTAAACTACTCAATTCCTTGTCCTAACACATGAGCTAAAAAATCATGCATATAGGTGTCATTGAATTCTACTGAGGATGGTATAACTCACACCAAATCTGTTTTAGAAACTGATTGTCATGCCTCTCAATGGCACATTGTTAGATTGCCCCCCTTGTTAGTCAAAAGATGTTGGGTAATGCAAGCCAATACAAGGACTTTATGCAATGCCAAAATCGGAACTGGAAAACATGGCACCCTTGCATCTGCATACAAGGGTATGAAGAAGGCGTACCGCTCCACCAACAATGTGGAGTACAAGAATTGGCTTTGCCATAAAAACATCAAACATTGTGTGAGTGGTAGCAAAAAGAAGTACATGTTGGGTTGGCATGTAGTACCCATCACATGGCTGGTCAAGATACGTACCAATCTCTCAAGGGAGGAGGTGTCACTACTTGAAGATGCCAGGTTCCAATTGCAACAAAGGGAGGCTCATTCTCCTCGCCGTAGGCTTTTTACATTTTGCCACACTCCCAATCCCTCGGTCGTATTTCCATTTTCCACCAAACTTGAACGCCCATCCAACTTCCAGGTTCAAGAAGACCATACATTGCAACCTATCAACACCGACAACAAATTGCAAAAGAAAATGGGAGAGTGTTGGACTCATGGATGGTTACTATGTGGTTGGAATCATTGCCATTCCATATCTTGGATATGGAGTGTTAATCAACATCGTCTCCAAGGATGATGTTGCATACCGAGTCACAATTGGCAACATATCACATTGCATATGCCCAAATTTCATGAATATATCATCTCATGCTTTGGGAAAGAAAGCGAAATAGGTGTACTACAAACATTTTTATTATTTGTTTCAATTTTTGTGAAAGGTGGATTACAAGAGTGACAAGTTCATTCACGTACCAACCTACACATACAATAAGGTCATGTGGCTACTTGAACTTGCCGGTGTTGCGGAATTTAAGTAATGTTCAAAGTGTTGTGTTCAACTGCATGTTTGAGAATTTCAGTATCTAACATGTTTTTATGTGCATTTCCTCTATTAAAAATCAACAATGGACTGATAGATTCTGGAAGTATCCATAGTTATAGGCCTCCATCACTATTGTTCAATCAAAATATCAATAGTTTATGAATGAAAATTTCCATGATGAGTACCAATTTTCCTAATGCTACTATGAATAGCAGTTTTATTGTATAATGTCGGGATGAATATTCTTCCTAGATCTTTCGGTGGCACTAATTTCATAGTGGTTAGAAATTTAGTGTCACCTTCACTAATTTCCCACACTCTCTATTAGCCGACTCTCACTTAGGTCCAGCCACACATCACAATTAAGGATCCATTTAGAGTAAGTAACCATTCAAATTAGTTATACTGTGCTTGCACTACCTGGTTAATCACGGGGGGGTCACTCCATTGTCAAGTAGAATACCACGTGCGAGACAAAAAAATCTACTTTTTCCTAAAAACACCACCAAAATGAGTCAAAATTTTATCAATTTTTTTTCATGTGTAGATATACACGGTATCTATTACATAGTAAAAAAAGGTAACCAAATTTGATTATCTGTTTTTTTAATAAAACATACCGTTTCTAACTAAAATGACGTAGAATTGAGCTAAAACAATTACTACAAAACATGAAGATGACTAAAAATTTCAAAAAAATATACAAAAGATATTATCAATGGTTATGTATATGTAGAAAAAAAATCATAATTTTAAAAATTGTCTAAGGCATATAATATAGGGTAGCAAAATTGTCTCGCACGTGGTATTCACTCGACAATGGAGTGACCCCCCCGTGTGGTTAATAGAATTGCCTGACATATGAGCTACCTAACCTATATGGGAGCTAATCTATCTCACAGCCGCACCACCTAGTCAAAATTAAGGTTTAAATAAAAGTTATCAAACTAGAAGTTAGCTAACTTTTGGGACCTTGCTTTTGTGAAGAAATCTTAGGTCATCCATACCCCTAGTGCTAACTAACTTTTACAAATGAGTAGCCTAAGTTTTGTTCCTTGAATGCCCACCTTTCATTTTTTCCCCCACCTCTTCTCCATTATGCTATAAGGTGGACCAAAATTTTCTTCCATCGTCCTAAATTAACATATAATTTAAATAATAAAATAATATTTGACAATAAAATATGAATAAAATATCATTTTATGTTACCCAAATGTACATCAATTATACTATTTAATCTTGGCTATAAATATACACTTTATTTTTATCATAATGAAACACAATTGGTGTGGGCCACAAATTTATAATGTATTATAATTAGCATCATGTTCGAGACTTTAACAAGTTGAACAAAATTTCAATTGGTCAACCTTAACTCCTCTCTTAAATAGGTCAATCTTTGGTTAGTGGCAATCGGGATGTGCGGCCGTGTGATCAATTAGCTAGCACATGAGTTAGTTGATTTCACTAACTCACATTGTTAGCTAATTCTCCTAACAAGGTGATATGGTCATGATTTTAGTTCAATAGAATTTTGGTTAGCAAATCTTCACTAACTCGTAAATTACCTAGTTACTGGTGGTGCGGCTCAACCCCAATTGGGATAATCAGTGTAGTAGCAAGATAAAAAGGTTGGTACGAAATATTGAGAGCCCCAAGATTGTCGAATTGCCTCGGGTAGAAGTCTTGTGCACTATCCCGCCACGTTGCAAATTGTGCCTTGTTTGACTCCAAGTGCTTTGAGCATATTCTAGAGCACCAAACCAAAAAATCAAGAATGGTCTGATGTTGCTAAGAACATGGTTGAACACATCAACGTCTATGGCGGTCCACATGGCAATACCTTGTAACATGTGCCGTACCTATTGCGTAAAACGTATGGACCTTGTGTGGAGGGGTTTATCTAGAGTTACATATAACACCATCTTAAGGGTGGCTCAAACCCAAGGCCTTAATCCCTAAAGGCCACAACAAAATCATCCTAAATCGTCTAAATTTTGGTCCAAATCAAAAGCTTACTAAAGAAAATAGTACCTCTTATGGCATAAATGACTATATGGATAATTTTTTTTTGTAAATTTAGGATAGTTCCCATAAGTTTTTAGCCGTCCACGTTTCCAAATTTTTTTAAAAAATTAACATATACATATATGTTGATATTGTCAAGCGAGGGTGATTGTTTGGACAAAAATGTATGCCTCAGCTTTTAGGGGATAGCATGAATCCCATGAGAACTCCGAGGCTAAACGGCATAATGTTGGAATAATACTCATATGAGTGACTTTCCTAGCACTTGATTTCAAATGCACCCTACCACCTATGGTCCACCCAATCATATATGGATGAACCAATTTTTATAAACCAAACATGGGGGAACTTAGGGACTTGCCCTTGGGAGAGATAGGTACAAGCCGACTTGTCTGTGCATGTTCAAGATGTTGACCTTTGAAGGGAGGTAGTAGTCTCTTGGGACCCTCTAATTCTCATAAGGTAGAAATACCATAAACCGTGAAAATAAGGTGATTCGGATTGAAGATATGGTCTTAAAATCATGAGATAATTTTTCAAGATAGAAGAGAAGGATTCATGAAGAATGCAAGTTGTTTCATATTTTTATTCCCTCTAAAAAAATTCTACAATTTTTCAATGTGGAAAGTTTGTCAAACCCCCTACTCATTCACTAGATTCTCCTTACACCGAACACGGTAATGCTCATTTCCACACATAACACTACCTAAACTGGTTAACTCATGAGTACATTAAACTTTGATCGATGGTAGTCAAATATGACTAAATTTGACAAAACTGACTGTACACGCATATCAAGCTGCCAGCCTCGCAATTATCGGTTTCAAAAATGACACTTCAGTATTCTGACGGAAGTCTACTGCACGGGTAGAGGGTAGTTCATGGTTTATGGTATTTCTACCTTAATGCCCATTTCAGGAATGGATATAAATAAAATAAATAAAAATAAAATAACGTCGGGGTTTAGTTTGTACACCGACGTGAATGAGAGCCCGTTCCTCTATACCGTGTTCATGTTTGACCAAACATCACCGTAAGAGTACTTCCTCCCTCTCGGGAGGTGGGCTCCTTTAGTGTTCGAAAAATGCAATACCTAATATCTAGGGGGAGTATATGGGGGGTGTAGAGGAGGTCTGTGGGGGGGGGGGTCTAGGGGGGCCTACGGGGGGGGTCTACGGGGGGTTGTTTATTATCTAATTTCCTTTTGTTTAGTATTAAGTATGTGAGGTATTTGATGGCGATTTGGTGTAGATGTTTCATAAGTGTTTTGATCTCATTTTGGGTATTTTTAGTTTTTCTAAGTCTTTGGTTGCTTGTTCGTGAATGGCCCCTCTCACACTTGTTGTGATGGTGATGAGAGGGTTGACTTGCCAACCCGCTACTCTAAGTGTGTGTATGAGTGGATTGTATTTAGCGGCGTTTTCACTGTGTGTGGTATTTGGGAATTTGTTATGGCAGTAGGTGAATTCAATGAATTGTATGGTTTTTGATGGGGTTGGTAGCAAGGGGGGTTGGCTATCTCTGGGAGTGCCAAGTATGCATAGTATGTCTTGTCTAAGTCTGGCTAGGCATGTGCATGGTGTAGTGGGGCACGTGCATTGGAGAAGCCATCGTGGGACTGTGTTGTCTTGTGGTCTAGAGTTTTGGTTACCCGCATTTATGAGTGTATAGCATCTCGTGTGTTTAGTTGATTGTAGCATATGTACAATTTGGTGGACTACCTTGTTATGGCGAGCTATACGTAGCCCTTTGATGTGTGGGTTTGAGCATGTGGAAAGTTAGTGTGGCCATGTGTCAATGGTGTTATTGGGGCATATTGTACAATTTGGGTTTGGGTATAAATTGGGCCAGAAGATATTTTTTCGGTGGTTACCCATACATTGGGCATATCAGAGTTTTAAAGTTTGTGTAATTTGGGCGTCTGTGGTCTTGGGGTCTTTCCAAAATTGGTTGGAGAGTTTATGGTTGATTTGGTCATTGGATGTCCATTTGTCTATGTATGCGAATTTGGATTGGGCTAGTCTTAGTTCTTGGTTCCTATGTTCTTTGTTGATGTATGTTTGTAGGTTGCGAATAGCACCCATGTGTGAACTTGTTGGGACTCCGTTGAGCCGGTATGGCATAGTATGGGCCGTATGTATCTTGGGGGTGTTGGCGGGTTTGTCTCGGAGGGCTCCATTATTGGCTAATTGATCCACAATTTCATTGCCTATTATGCATGTGTGTGCTCTGACTTTTTGAATTGTAATTTTGTGTGTGGACTAGGTTATGTGGCTGACTATGGCAGCGATAAGTAATTTATCTGGATGATTATGTTGGAATGATGGGTGGCTTATGTGGTTGTGTATTAGGTATATACTATTGAGGCTATATGTAAAGACGTGGACATCTTGTGTGTGGTGTTGTGTACCTTGGATTGCTATTAGGATGGCATTTAATTCGGCTCTTAGTATGTTTTGTAGGCCTGGAAGTCTCTCCGCAACCCAAAGGTTGTTGGCAGGGGAGTAGACACCTGACCCAGCTGTATTGCCTATGCCATGTTCATCAGGGGGTATAAAAGATCCATCGGTGTATATGCATTGTCGGGGCTTGAATTTTAAGGGGGTGGGTATCGTATAGTTCTATTGATAGGGGTGGAGTTGGGTGGTTATTTTCCATGTGGTGATACTGTGGGGCTTTGTGCCATGTGCGTGAGTATTTCACTATTTTCTTAGGGGGGGTAATTTGGTGTAGGTGATTTTTGGTATTAATATTGTATAGTTCAAGTATGTTGGCCTTGATTGTGATGGGTATTTGTAAGTTGCATGGTGAGGGACTCGGGTTGTTTATACTTAGTATGGTGGTGTATTGGTTTTCTAATTTGTGTAGATATTTTGGCCATTCCGATGTGGGGTTGTATCTCGGGGAGATCACTCCATTGTAGAGTTGAACACCACGTGCGAACAAAGTTTGCTACCCCTATATTACATGTCATAAATAATTTTAAATTTTACGATATTTTTTCTACATATACACAACCATTGATGGTATCTTTTGTATATTTTTTTGAAATTTTTAGTCATATTCATTAATTGTAGCAATTTTTTTAGTTCAATTCTGCGTCATTCTAGTTAGAAACGGTATGTTTTATTAAAAAAACAAATCATCAAATTTAGTCACCATTTTTTACTATGTAACATGTACCATTTATATCTACTCATGAAAAAAAATTGATAAAATTGTGACCCATTTTGGTGATGATTTTTACATTTTTTACATTTTTTACATCTAAAATGATCGCACGTGGTTGTTCAACTCTACAATGGAGTGATCTCCCCGAGGGTTGTATTGTATGGTGTTTGGTGGAATGGTTATTATTGTGTGGTTTTCTATATTGACGAGGGGGAGGGGATTGTCTTTATGGTTGATTATGATGATGGTTGTGGTGTCATGGTTTTCTTGGGCTGCCATGCGGGCCCAATGGATTGATGTCATAGCCGTTTTGAGGTCTGGGGGGTGGGCTAGGCCGTTTTCTTTCCACTTTGAGGAGTGTGCGAGTCTTGTTGATCTGAATATTATATCTCTGTTATGTGGGGAGTTGTATTGAGTGAGTGTTATTGGACATGTGAGGGGTGAGGAGTAATACGAGTGTGTAATTTTGTAGGTTTCTATAAGGGTTTGTAGGGTGGAGGGGTGTAGGGTTTGGTGATTGTTATTTGGGTTATGTTTTTTTGGTTTTCTTTTTGGGAGGATTGTGACATATCTGTGGGTTAGCCATAGGATTTCGGTGGCGAAGTCTTGTGGTGGGGGATATAGGAAGTGGAGCATAGGGTGCGCTTGGCTTTGGTTGTATCTTTCCCATAGCCATTGTAATCTTGTGATTGGCATAGTTAGGATGTATGCTCCAATTTGATCATAGATATAGGATTCCGTCTCTTGTATTTGTATGGTAGGTTTGGTTGCGATGATATCTTTATCTAGGTTGCATTCCTTGGTGGTTAGTGTGAGATTTGGAGCTATGATGGGGAGGCCAAATGAATTTTCGGTCCTTAGATTTTAGGAAGTTTATACATGAGTTGTATGTGTTTAGGGTGTTGGTTTTGTGTTGAGTTTCCCTCTCACGTTCCCATGATATCAACAAGTGGTGAATTCACTTATAACAAATGAGTGCAAGGATCAAAGATTGTCCACTTTTATGTGCTTGCCCCTAGACATGGGTCAGAGACTTTTCTATTAAAGAGGTTTTTGAGTGGATAATGGTGGGGGCTCAATTTTTTAATGTCTATCTTTTGAGATCGTGCCATGGGTATTGACCGATAGCGCGTGTGCATGTAACAAGGTGTGTATTGGGTGATGTGGATAGAGGTGTGCATCATTGGAGTATGGTTGTTTATTATGTGAAGAGTTCTTGGCCGATGTCTTGGGGGTGGGTAAGGAGGGTACCATTGGTTGAATGGAGGCATTCTAGGTTGGTTAATTATATGTTGAAGGGAGCACGGTATAAATCCCTTTTGTTGTAGGGATTCAGTTGTTTGGTGTGGGAGGGGCGGCAATACGTGTGGTGAAGGCATTGGGCCATTGTGTTAGTGATGGATTATGAGGTTTTACATATAATGGGATATGAGGGGTAGGTTGGTGGGGTGTGAGTGCATATAAGTGTGGATGACGAGGATGGTGGAGTGAGTATACTTTGCATGTATGGGGTGATTGCAGTTGGTAATTTTACATGTTTTAATTTTTATTTGGTGTGATAGTTATTAAGGATGGCAATCATGACACCCCCTTTGGTGGGTGTGTAGTTGAAATGTCAATGAGGGAGGTAGTTTGTAAATGTATGTGTTCCTCCATGGATGAGGTTGTGGTAAGGGATTAATTTGTCGAGGTATTTAGAGTTTCAATTTTGGAGAATTTTGGTTTCTTGAAAGAATCCAATGGAGGGGGGGGTATTGGGGGTTTTAATGAGAGTTTTGAGATTTGGTATGTTGGTCTGGAGTGTATTGACATTCCATGTGATAAGGTTGGGTGTCATGGGGTATTGGAAGTGATTTGGGGTGATAAAGGGGGGGGGGTGGTTATTGTGGGGTTGTAATGGAATGTGTATAGGGTAGTGGTGTGTAGATTTTGAGGGTGTCTATGAGCATTTCTTTGTGTAGATACATTAATTTTGGCTGTAGTTTCATTAGTGTGGGGTGGTTGTGGGCATTTTGTGATATAGTTAAAGTGTAGACTGTGAATTTGGCCGTGGTGTGGGTTTTCCGTGTGGAATTATGTTTTGATCATATCTAGTGAATGGGTGGGAGTTGTAATGGCGATATTTGTTGGTTGTGGAGTGCACGAACGAGGTTCAAGGTGTAGGGTTGCCGTTGTAAGTCTAAGTGTGTTTATGCATTTGGTTGGGAATGGGGCGATTGTAACAATGGCGGTGAAGATGATGTTGGGTCAGGTGTCGTTAGATAGGAAGATATTTTGTTAGTGACATGGGGGAGTGTAATTTGTTGTGTTTGTAATTTAAGAGGTAAAAATAGGTTTTGAATTTTGGTGGGATGTCGGAGTATTATCTTTTTATTGCAGTGGTATTGTGTTGGAAGTATTTAGCTTGGTAGAGCTTCATTGAGATGGGGAGGAATACTGTAACGTGGAAAGGGTGCCCTCGATTTGGGTGGACGTCTTTTGATTGGGCAATGGTGTTTACTAGTGGTTGGTGGTTGTTGTGATGGGTATGTGGGGTGGGTGTGGCCTAGAATGGAGAATGTTAGGAATGTTTTGGAGTTGTATTGTGTTGCGTACCTCTCCATGAGGAGTGCTCGAAACACCATGGGCATAAGGAGGACCCCGGAGTGACACCCGGGACTTGTGGCGCTGTTGGTGAGAGGGCCCAAGTGATCCTAGTGTGGGAGAGGGCCCCGGGTGTTGGGAATGCCTCTCACCCACGAAGACTAGGAGGCGTGCCGATTCTAGAATGCTCAAAAAGACCTCAATCGGAGGTGTGAGCTAGGAGATTTGGCAATTTGAGTGGGGCGTTGTCCTGGGACAACGCCCCGGTATAGTAGTGGCCCGGGAATGGCTTTTGGGACTACCAAGGTTTGAACATGCCTAACTTCCTCAATACTTGTCCGAATGGGGCAAGTGAGTAGTCCATTGGCATCTACGTGAAACGTAAATGACGATAGAGTGGTTGACTCTTAGTGTAAGAGATCATATGAAGAAGTTAAAGAGTTCTCAAGCTGCTGGGGGCTTCCAGCCCCAACGGCTAAGGGAAAATGTCTACTTAGCCCCAAGTGTTGGGAGAGAGACAAAAGGTTACTTGACGGTGGGTAGGGGCCCTGCCTAAAGTCCTAGAGGCTTATATGGATGCACGGCCTCCATGGGCATTGACACAATGTGAGGGCATAGTTGCCTAATATGGCTCGGGTTGTTGTAGTGTTGCTCCGGCAACGCGATGATCAACATAAGATTGGACTTCCATGGATGGAAGTCCACATCTAAGAATTGGTTACTGATTAAGGGCTGAGTCCCAAATGAAAGAGTAGGAGGGTTGGTCCCCCTCCTATGAACTACTGGGTCCGCGGTATGGGAAGCTAACCATTCGCATGGCGGAATGCGAAGGGTTATCGCTCGTAATCCTTGCTAAAATGAAAAATGACCAAGTTACATAAGGGGACCTAGCAAGGGTTACGACATATTGCCATTATTATTTGGTAGTGGGTGGGGGGTTTGCGGGTTTTTGTGTTAGTAAGTGTGTGACGTTGGTGGTAGTTGGGTTGGTTAGTGGGATGTGATAGTGTGTTTGTTGTTGGGGTGTCAATTTTTCATTTTGGATAAGGTTTTTTTGGGTTTTTTTGTGTGTGGGTTCAACATTCAGGTTTTGTGTATTGGGATGTTTGTGATTCTATTTGTAGGGTTCTATTTTTTAATAAAATTTTGAGGCTAGTTATGTTGTATCAAGGTTGTTGAGTTAGAGAGTGATAATGTTATTTTCAGGATTATGGGTTCTAAATAAAGTGATTTTAAAAAAAAATCCATGGGTTTTGATTTAGGGATAACAGGAGTGGTAAGTTTGTAGGGTAAGTCGAGTTGAGAATATCCCTTTTTTTGGAAGTTGTGAATCCTTTAATAGTGTGGTTTAGGGGGTTGTATTTAGAAATACTTTGTGGGGGGGGGGAGGATTTTGTTGGGCCTTGTCAATTTAATCATTCAGAGTCTTGATGCAGCCCATCATGTCTAATATGATGTCTTCGAGGTATTCATTGTGGAAGGGGTCCCTCTACAAATAAGGTAGACGGGGCTCAAACCAACACTTTAAGCTATTGCACATATATATGGCTACATGGTTGATAAAAAAATATTCATATTAGTCTTTGTTCCAAACATAGGCATAAAGAGAGAAAGAAATATTTTTAGTCTCAATTAGATATTTGATGAATATTCAAAGTTAAAACCACTACCTTCCTTAAACCGATTTATAGGCCCCGTGTATGACAACCTTGGATATGATGAGGACCCCCACCTTCATTGCCTAGAACCAACATAACATAGTTGGGTACTAGACCCAAGCTAGATCAAAGACCAACTAGTAACAGTGCACAAAGCCACATGGCCACCTCCATGATCTCACCTAGTTCACTTGCAAAACCATCACCTTGCATCATGGGTACCAACCCCCTTTGTGCTTTGTGGGCCTACCTTCATGACTTTGTGAGTAGAATGGCTAGAAAAGGCATTGACAAGCCACCCTAAACCCACCTTGAACCAACCCGAGATAGAGTGGAGCCTGTTACCTACCCTACATGAAGGTAGTGGAGGTCGCTATGATGTGGCACCACTAATGGCACCTAAAAGCATCACTCCATGGGCCCATACACTCCTACACCATGGGGAATGCTTCAAGGTAATAGTAGAGTGTTGGTGATTGGAAGGCGTTTATAGATGTTGGTTTTGGGTGGGGTGTTGGTTTTAGCACCCTCTACCTTACCCTTTTATCTCCTGTGATTCATATCTTTCAAGGGAATGAACTCCTTTGCTTATTATAGAAGGGATAAGTTAAAGCCATAATTTTCAGAATTCGAGGTGCCCCAGACGTAAAGTAACAAACTATTACTTCTCGATTGTGCATAAGCTAGGTACACTATAGTAACACCAAGTAAGCAACAACCAATATTATATAGAATGAGAATAATGTACAGAATGAGAAGTTGAGAACCGCAATTGAAGATTTAAATTGCGCTTGAAAAGGTTATTTATGATCATTGCACCCTGGGATCCTTTTGTGTTCCATTTTAATAGGGCCTTTGTATGTTGGTAACCACTTTAGGAAGGAAATCTGTGATCCATCTGTGATAAAGTCTCCCACCTTGAGTGTCTGCGTGGAATAAAGATGTGCATCACATCAAGACATGTGGCTTTATGGGTAGAAGGGCCTATCACGGACACCCTTCCTAAAGTGGTCAGTATCTTCTTGAATGGAGCACATGTATTATTTTAGAGTACAAGTCTAAGATCTTTGTCCAATGGTAACTACTTTACGAAGGGAATCCGTGACTTATTTGTGATGGGCCCATTTTTATATTCTTGGATTGACGTCTTGGATTTGAACCAACCCTTCAACTGAAGGGTTGAAATTTGATAGCCCTTTAAAATGAAACTCATATGAGGGCTTCAATCTTGAACATTGCAGGCCTCCCATCTTATGTAGCTTACCTCAAAGTAATGATGGAGAAGTGTGCAAACAAAAAGCTAAAAGCAAAGCCCTTTCTCATTCAAATTATGCCACAACAAAGGTGACCTCTTGACATAGGCCTTCATTTTGCACTCCACTTGCAACAAAAAATGGTTACCATAATAAAATAAAATACTGTTGCCACTCTCAATTAAGTGGCCATATGTGACACATAGGTGCTTTCTTTGGTTGACTGGTCAAATTCCTTCTTTTTCTCTCCACCTCTCAGGGTATAGTCCACATGCCAACCTTTTTGGTGAAATAAAATAAAACTTACTCAATGTCGGTGACGTTTCGGATGGGATATTCCAACATTTCGTTGGCTAAACACTTTCATGTGATGTGAGAGTCAACATATGCAAGAGTAGACTTGTCTTGTTATCAAACATGAAAGTTGGAATGTGGTCGTCAACGCATAAATTCATTGTTAATGTTGCAAGTGTGAATTTATATTGAATTTATATCTTGAGACTTAAGGAAAAACAAAAAAACAAAACAAAAATCCAAAACATATGAAAACTTTGAGCAAGGTTTGCAAAATAAGAACATGCCATCATGGTACATGTTTGCCGACTCGACTAACACATGGAAATACCCCCCCTCCCCCACATAACATTACCTTTTTTTTTTGGCACAAATTGAAAATTCAATTGCAGAAAGAACCCAAAATACAACCAACCCGGCCGAAACAGCGCAGCCCAAGTGGAAATCAAGAAATAATGCTCATCTGAGGCCTATCCTTCCAAGTAACGACTAAGTTGCTCCGGGTCACAATAAGACCTTGGACCCCCCAAGTCAAATCAAATTTGTTAAGAATGTCATGGTAGGCCACGTCCGGGGCTTTTTCTAAGTCCCTAAGCGTCTGTTTCCATTCAATCCTCCCGTAATCCTGCAAGGCATCCCAAATGATTTGACGTGTTTTCTCAATGGGTCATTGCAATTTATTAAAAATTAGATCATTCCGTTGCCGCCAGATGATCCATGGAAGACCACTTCTTAAGAAGAACCATATGCGACTGAACCGTTTAAGTGTTTGCACAAAGGTTGATAAAAAATACATTGCAACATGGAAAAGAACTTGCGTGGGCCGAGATTCCCTTTCTTGGCAAAGAGTTGCCAAATGATGTTGGCAGCGTATCTCTACACTTGTTGAGCAAGGGGACAACTATAGAACTTGTGCTCCACTGATTCCACCGACTGAGGGCCACAATGAGGGCAACTTTGGTCGATCTCCATCGAGATTTGACCGTGCCACTCGTTAGCTACTGTTGCCTTATGGATAACCGACCAGAGGAATGCCGCTTCTTTTTGTGCCTTAGCTTTGTGCCAGATCGTATTCCACCTAGGGGAGGTGGAAGGGGGAATTTCGTTCCGCCACTTATGCGAGATTGACTTCTTGAGGCCTATTTGCTTAGTGATCCATTTCTTCCCTTCTTTGGCCGAGTAAGCGAAGAAGGGGGTAACCTCTGGCCACCACCAATGAGCGGGGTCAAAAAAAAGTTGATCAAGTTTCCCAAACATCAGATTGAACTGAGTTTTGCTACTACCTCTGGTGAGCCTATCAACTCTTACGTTTATCATCCAACCACTAAAAGCCGTTGGTGGTGGTGCATTCTTAGTGTTAGGTTTAATCTCGGTGAGGGTGAAATATTGCGATCCCACTGTAGATTTGGGAAAGGTGCCGATAAATTCGACACTAAACTGAACAGGTCCAGGGCTAAATTCCTTGAGATAACCAGCGCAAATAACCCATTCAGGTAGTGTATCCTCTGTGTTCCTATAAAGACCAACCCATTCTTGAGAGGTGAGATGGGCATTTTGTTGGTTGAGCATTCTTTCTTGGAAAGGTCTGTAGAATTCCGTAAGTTTAAGCCAAAAGTCATGGTGAACTTTTTCTAGGGAGAATTTATCTTTAGCATCCTCCCAGTTCAAGAAATCATATCTCCCTAGGTCCCAAATATCCCTAAAATACCTTAAACCATTATTGTTCAAGGTGTATGCCTTGCTCATGATAATGCCAAAGTGGAGTCCTTGGTATTCCTCCCTCCACCAAGGATTGAGTTGCAAGATATCTTCATGAGTTGTCGGAGAAAGGTATGTGACTGTTTTCGCCATTCCTTTCCATGATTGGGTTATGTGGTGCCAAACTTTGGATCCACCCTTTGCAGAAAATTGTGGGGGAAACAACCATAAAGAGGAGGGACCCCATGGACTGTGGGGCGAAGGTTGTAACTGCGTGATGCGATGCTTCATGATAATTTGAAAGTTCGATTTGCCAGGAAATAAGGCTTGGATAATCCATTTACTCATGAGAGCTTTCATGGCGTCCTTTGGCGAGGTAAGACTAAGGCCTCCTACTTTCTTAGACACTGTGCAATCATCCCAATTTACACGTGTTCTGGCCGTGCTTTCCGATCTAGACCAGAGGTAGTTGCAGAGTAGAGCTTTAATCCTCCCAAAAACTTTCTTTGATCCGGCCCACACCGCAATAAAATACCAGAGGGATGACATCAAGACTTGGTTGATGATGAGGGTGTGCCCAACAAGTGACAAGTTTGTGGAACTCCAATATTTGAGTTTGCTCTTGACCCTATTGACTGGAAATTTGTCTACATCCTGTAGTTCTAGTTTAAGACCAAATGGCATGCCTAGAAGTTTTTGATAGGTCCCCAATAGTTGCCCATTTCCATTGGTATTTTCCCACCCATCTTGGCGGACGTCCTCGACTGCACCAATACGCCACACTTTTATGCCAATTTATCTCAAGTCCCGAGGCATTACCAAACTTGTGGAGGATTCCAACAAGGTGGTCTACGCTGGTTTCTTCTGCCTTAACCGTGAAGGATGTGTCGTCAACGTACTGACTAATAATATGTTGGGAATTGTCTTGTGGAAGGGTCATGCCTTTGAGGTTACCAACTACCATTGCATGTTTTATTGCTGCATTTAATGCCTTTGCCGTGATAATGAACATATAGGGCGTAAGAAGGCAACCTTGGCAAACTCCTCTATGCAGTTCAAAAGGCTCTGTTGCTCGGTTGTTGATATTGACGGAGACTATTCCGTCATGAGATAGCATTCTAACCCACATAACATTACTCAACACTCAACGCTTATTATGTGGACCCTTATAATTTAACAGTGAGATGCTTAGAAATTTGTGCAAGGAGACTTAGATTCATACTAAGCTCCCAACATCCCATTGTTATATTTTGAGGACCCACATCATTAAGTAAAGTTATGCACATCATGTGGTATTGGGTAATTGAGTTGTTGGAGCGCCCATGTGATTTTTCCCAATTGTATGTTTATATCTGGGGGGGGGGTGACCGGCTGAAAAGTAGATTCCACGTGAGAACAACTATGGGGTGCTTTTTATTCATTGGCAAGAAAAATTATAGAAACTTTGGATCTACCATAGCCTACCTAAATTGTGAAACATGTGATTATATATAATGTAGCATAAGGGGAAAACCCCCACTTTAGGTTTGAGGTAGAAAGACATTAGTATGACAAAAATACTAGAGGGCTTTTTAAAAATAGAATGAGTATATTCACATATAATACATACAAAATGGATGAAAATTGAACGACTGGGTTATGATGTGTACACTCTTCTTTCACCAATATACAGCAACGTGGATATACGCCATGCCATATTGGAGTCTTCAGTTTGCCTTCGTACAGAACGATTAAATCAAAATTTTATAAGTAATATAGCATCATTTGAAATAGTCTAGGTTTTCTTTATAATTACATACAGTCACAAACAAAACTGAGTACAACTCTGACTCACTTCCATTTGAAAAATCATACCATAAGCATGAGTGGGCAAGATCCAAGTGCATTCCAATGAAAGTTGTAGTACATGATGTACTACATAGTGCCAAAAAGTTTGAAGTGGATTTTAATTAGGGTGTGAAAGATATAAAATATCAAAATTGGCTCTTCAAATACTCAATATTGTTTAAAATTGTCTAGAAAGCCTTCAAAACATACAAGACTTTGAACGAAGCCAAACTTTGGGCATGTTGCCTCTATGGTAGTGTCAAACATCATGTTAAACATGCACGTGTCCTTTATCAATGGAAATCGGCATTTGTACGCTTCCAATAAAATTCAAATTGTCAAAAAATAGATAAATTACAATAGAATGGCATTTGACAATCCTTCATGGAATTGATGGCATGGGGTTGTAGTGGACATCATAAAAGACCTCCAAGTACTAATATGGGCCATTGTTGTGTCTATTTCAACTTGTATTTGAATTTTTTTTCAATATTTTTTTTTTATAATCTAAGTTCTTTTTCATGGAATATTATGATATTTTCTTTTCAAAATTTATTTATGTCCCAATATCGATTGATGTAAGCTTTCTATCCACCACATTTGTTTCACTTGTCTACGCTTATGTACATGAATTTTGATAAAATAACTACAGTCGTATTTTACTCCTTTTGCAAAGTTTATACTAAAATGCTTTTTAAAATTGAGTTTTTTGATACAATTGAGGTTAATAACACCTATAAGTTTGGAACATAGCAGAAACTCAATTTTAAAAAGCATTTTAGGGTTTGATGCAAGAGCATGTGATTTGAGTTTCTTGAGTGTTGAGAGGTTTATTTGAGAGATTTGGAGGTGTTTAGACTTCAAGCATTTCACTTGAATGTTTTGAGTGTTCAAGGGTTTCTTTGGGAGCTTTGAAGGTGTTTAGACTCCAATAGCACATGACTTGAGAGATTTGAGTGTTGAGAGATTTATTTGAGAGGTTTGGAGGTGTTTAGACTTTAAAGCATTTGACTTGAATGTTTTGAGCGTTCAAGAGTTTCTTTGAGAGCTTTGAAGGTGTTTAGACTCCAATAGCATATGACTTGAGAGACTTAAGTGTTGAGAAACTTATTTGAGAGGTTTGGAGGTATTTAAACTTTAAAGCATTTGACTTCAATGTTTTAAGAGTTCAAGAGTTTTTTTGAGAGCTTTGAAGGTGTTTAGACTCCAATAGCATATGACTTGAAAGGCTTGAGTTTTTTTTCTGGTGAAGTTTCTTTGAGAGTGTAAGGCGCATTTGAGGTGAAGAAGATCTTATTTGAGTGATTTGAATGTTTTTCAAACTCTCTTGAGGTGTAGAAAATCTTATTTGAATGGTTTGAGAGTGTAAGGCATTTGAGGTGAGGAAGATCTTATTTGAGTGATTTGAATGTCTTTCAAACTCTCTTGAGGTGTAGAAAATCTTATTTGAATGATTTGAAAGTGTAAGTCATTTAAGGTGAAGAAGATCTTATTTGATTGATTTGAGTGATTTGAGTGTTTTAAGAACTTTCACAAGGTGTAGAAGATCTTATTTAAATGATTTGAGAGTGTAAGGCATTTAAGGTGAAGAAGATCTTATTTGATTGATTTGAGTGTTTTAAGAACTTTCACGGGGTGTAGAAGATCTTATTTGAATGATTTGAGATTGTAAGGCATTTGAGGTGAGGAAGATCTTATTTGAATGATTTGAGATTGTAAGGCATTTGAGGTGAAAAATATCTTATTTGAATGATTTGAGAATGTAAGGCATTTGAGGTGAGGAAGATCTTATTTGAATGATTTGAGCGTATATCCGAGCGTACGATGATATCATTTGAGAGCGAGGCCGTTAGAATCATTAACAAGTTCAAACCTTTGAAAGTTCAAAATCGAAATATTGTTGGCATCTATGAATCTTTGGGATATTGTGGATGAATCCGAGGAACCTCCATCTTCAAATGCAGATCCCAAAGTGTTGAAGGAATATAAAAAACGCGTCAAAAAGACCATGTCCATTATCGGCTTTAACTTGGCGGACAACCAACTTGCGCGCATCAAGAGTTGCAAAGGACCTGCGGAGGCGTGAAAGACCCTTTGTAACATTCACGAGACGAAGAGTTTGTCCAACATCCTCTTCATTCGCCGCAAGTTTTTCACGTGCAAGATGCAAGAGGGCGACGATTTGTTGGACCACGTCAACAAGGTCAAGGCACTTGCGGATCAACTTGCTTATTTGGAGGTACCTGTGAGAGACGAAGACATTGTCATGACCTTGCTCGAGAGCTTGCCGGCGTCGTTCGAATACATGATCACCGCCATGGATGTTGATGAAGGAATTTACGATGGACTACGTGACGGCGCGTTTGATGTACGAGATATCGAAGAGCAAGGAGAAGGAGTCCCAAGGTGAGGATGCCGTCATGTTGTTGCAACAAAGCAAAGGCGGCAACTCATTTCCGTGCCAAGGTACAAAATCTTGTTTCTATTGTGGCAAACCGGACCACATTGTTTATTTTTGCTATAAAGAAAAGAACAAGGAGCGAGAACAAGCGAAGAATGCAAAAGATGATGACAACTACACATTTGTAATGCATAACGAAATACATTTTAAGAGCTTGTACAAGTGGATCATGGATTTGAGAGCCTCCAAGCACATGACTTTGCATAGGGCCGCATTTGACACATATGAGGTAATCACTCTACGCAATGTGCATTTGGGTGAGAATAACATTGTCCAAGCTATCGGAATGGGATCCATTATCGTGAAAATAATCTTGGAAGATAAAATCAACCAAATTCGTATAAAAGATGTGCTCTACGTATCTAAATTACATGCCAATTTGCTCTCGGTGAGCAAACTTGTGTCGAACAGTTTAAATGTTCAATTCAACCCACATGAATGCAAAATCAAATCTAGCAATGGTGAAGCCATTGCGATTGCGCCATATGAATCAATTTTATGAAGGTGTACGATATGGAAGCGGCCAACTTGATGCAATCTTCAAGGGGAGATGGCGCGCTCGAGCTTTGGCACCGCCGCCTTGACCATTTGAACGTGAAAGGTGTTCATACATTCTAAAACATGGTGAGTGATATAAATCTTGGCAATTTTCTTCTCTCACATCTTCGTTGTGTTGTAAAGCGTGCATCGAAGGCAAACAATATAGGGTTGCGTTTCCGAACAAAGGGGGGAGGCGAGCGACCAAGCCTTTGAAAATCGTACATTCTGACGTTTGTGGCCCCATGAGGACTACATCCATGTGTGGTGCAAGGTATTTTGTTACTTTTATCGATGATTTTTCAAGAAATGTATGGTTATATATGTTAAAAACCAAAGGAAATTGCTTTGAAAAGTTGAAGGAGTTTAAGGCACTCATAGAGACGCAATCGGAGTACAAAATCAAAATATTTCGGTTAGACAATGGCGGGGAATTCGTTTCCAAGGTATTCAACCAATTTTTAAAGGATCATGACATTGAGAAGCAAACGTCTACCCCGTATACGCCTCAACAAAATGGAATGGCGGAGCATGTGAATTGTACCATTGTGGAGATGACAAGAAACATGCTTCATATTCAAAACCTTGACAACTCGTTTTGGACGGAGGCGGTGGTTAATGCGGTTTACACACGAAACCGTTGTCCAACAAGGGCGTTGGATTCTATTACGCTCGAGAAAATAGAGAGTGGAAGGAGGCCTTGCATTACACATATGCGTGTGTTTGGGTGTGTTGCCTATGCAATGGTGCCGGATGAACAAAATGGTAAGCTCGATACAAAGGGTACAAAACATTTATTTTTGGGTTATTGTGAGGGGACTAAGGCCTATAGGCTAATATGTTTACAAACTAAAAAAATCATAAAAAGTCGAGATGTAGTATTCATGGAAGATGACACGAGCGTTGGGAATGCTTTGGAGATGCGTTCAAGTGGGAGAAATGAAAGACCTCCGGCGGTTGTTGTAGATGAATCTTCCAAATCATCTTCGTATGATGATGGTGAGGAGCGCGAGAAGCAAGTGAGAGATCAATTGATTGTAAATGAGGAGACAATCAAAATTCCCGCGGAGAATGACGGTTGCGTTGAGAAATTTGGCAAGGATGGAAGATATCCTAAGAGGGAGAGGCGTTTGCTCGGAGAGTGGTGGAAGAATCACATTCTACCCCAACACATTGAAGAACGGGCCAATGTGACATTGTTGGATGATCATTTGAATTTGTACGAAGTGTTGAGATCCGAAGATGCGAGCAAGTGGGAGGCCGCAATGCAAGAGGAGTACGACTTGGTCATGGCCAACGGTACGTGAAAATTAACCAACCTTCTAAAGGATCGTAAAAATGTAGTATGCAAATGGGTGTTCCGCACCAAGAAGGATGCATTGGGTGAAATTGTTAGGTATAAGGCACGGTTAGTAGCAAAGGGATATTCTCAAATGACCGGAGTGGATTTTAATGAGACCTTTGCTCCCGTGGCCAAATTTATTACCATTAGATATATTCTCGCACTAGGAACGGCCTTAGATTGGGAGATCCACAAAATGAATGTAAAAACGGCGTTTTTAAATGGAATATTGGAGGTGGAGATTTATATGGATCAACCGAAGGATTTTGTACAAGAGGGAAAATAAGATCTTGTGTACAATCACCGAGGGCGTGGTACCACCGTATCGACTCATTCTTCATTAATGAGGGTTTTTAAGGAGCCAAGCGGATCATTCGTTGTATGTCAAACAAACGGGTGAATATTTGTTGGTAGTAATCCTCTACGTGGATGATTTGATCATATTGGCAAACAATGTAATTCAATTGAAGTGGCTTAAATCGGAGCTCAAGAAAAAATTTGAGATGAGCGATCTTGGAGAATTGTACTATTGCCTAGGAATGAAATTTGAGAGGAATAGAAAAGCCCGTACTATTACCATAAACCAAAGGAGCTACATTGAAGAGATCTTCAAGCGTTTTCACATGGAAGAATGCAAACCGGTCGGAATTCCGTTCGATGTGAATTCAAAATTGTTAAAACTTTCGGATGAGGAATTTGTGAATGTGCAAAGAAAAATGGAAGGTGTTCCATATGAGGCCGGTGTAGGATTTCTCATGTATGCAATGGTGGCCACGAGGGCCGGTATTGCATTTACGGTGAGTACGGTGAGCCAATTCATGTCGAAAGCCGGTCCACTACATTGGATGGCCGTGAAATATATCATGAGGTATTTGAAGGGCACTTTGGATTTCAAATTATGCCTTGGAGGCAAAGATATTATTTTGAGAGATTTTTGCGATGTGGTTTGGGCGGGAGATGCAAACGACCGGCGATCCACCACGGGGTACGTATTTTTGGTTGGCGTTGGAGTCATTTCGTGGAAATGCAAGAAACAACCAACCATTGCATTATCTACGACGGAGGCGGAGTACATGGCTACTAGCCATTATACTAAGGAAGTGGTTTGGTTTAGGCAATTTTTGGCGGATGTGGGATATGTGCAAGAAGGACCGACATCCATCATGTGTGACAATCAATGATGCATAGCATTTGGAAAGAATCCTACATACCATTTTCGCACCAAACATATCGATGTACAACATCACTTCATTAGAGAGAAAATAGAAAATTAAGATATATGTTTGAAGTATTGTCCAATGGAGGATATGATAGCGGACGTGCTAACCAAACCACTCGCAGGGGATAGGCATCAAACATTAACAAAGGCAATGGGTTTAGAAGCCTTTGACTACTCGCAATGTGGGAGTGTAGAGAGTAGAGCATTAGATTGCTCGTAGTCAATAGAAATATAATGGAAGATGCATGAGATATAATAAGATTAGAATAAGGCTTCCATACTAGTCCGAAGAGGGATAAGACTTATCATATATTGTTTGTATAAACCAATGAAAAGAAGAAAAATAATAAAAGGCAAAGTAAGGAGAACATGAGATCATCTCACTCCAAGCATTGTTCATATGCCTTTGTATAGGTGTCTATGCTTGTGCAATCTTATCTCCTATTGATTGCAAGAGGAGTGATCCTCCCGGGTTTATATAGCAAGCATTTCCACTTGATGAGGTCTTAGGTTTCAAATCCTACCTCCACCACTTTATCAATGCCCCACTAGCATGCATCCTATACATGTACCCCCACTTCTACTTTTCAAACATTAATAGAGGAGGAAGAGTCGATTGTGATGTTGTTACTAGACTAAATCATGGTGTTGCTTTATCTTCTACTTGGTCAAACCATATGTAATCCCACAACATGCATCACGAGAAGTAAAGGGTCTCTGGAGTATATTACTTATTTTCAAAGGTGATTACCTTGAACTAGTGTAGATCAATTGGTGTGCATTTATGAAACCTAAATGGTTTGTTGAAAATATTTGGCTTGCTCGGATACTCCCACTATCAAAGGATGGATCATAATGGTAGGGTGCATGTCACCAAAAGTACTCCACCCTTCGATTTCGTCCTAGCCCGAGTGGAATAGTATTGATGACACTTAGCAAACTCCTTCCTTAGTAACTCAATGTATCATTCCAATATGCCTTTGGAATATACACAACGTTAATGGCTTATGATTTAACCCCCAAGGCTACATTCAGAACAAATTTCAGAATAGTGTAACTTTCCCATTACTTCTCGGAATGTCTTGAAATTTTATCTGTAACTAGGGAGACAAAGCAAAAAACATCTCACCAATTTGTGAGCCTATCCCATTTTCTGTCCGACAGTTATGACCATTTTAGTGTGTCAGTCTACCCAAATTTTAGAATGTCATAATTTCCTCCCACGGGTTCCAAAGAACTTCAAATTTTGGGAGCAATCACAAAAACTAATTGTTTATGACCCCCTGAAATTTCAAACTATTTTCATTTTCTGCCAAAACGTTATGGCATTTTTAGTCTGCAACTCTTGAAAACACTTCAGAATGATATATCTCCTTCTCATTTACTCAGAATGACTTGAAATTTGTAGCACAACTAGGAAACCTAAGAACAAAGCATCCCTCAAAATTTCATGTGTTTCCAAGCCTCTGTCCAGGAGTTATGCCCATTTCAGCTCGAAAATGTAGGCAAAGTTCAGAATGTCATAACTGCTGCTTCAGTACTCCAAACATCCTCAGATTTTGATCATGTTCATATAAACAAGTTGTTTACTAACCCTCTAAATTTCAACGAAGTATCTTCTTTTGCTCGGAAGTTATGCCCCTTACAACCTAGACTACTCAAAGAACCCTCTCATTTACCAACTCGTGTTCCGGCAACGTGTCACCAAAAGTACTCCACCCTTCGATTTCCTCCTAGCCCGAGTGGAATAGTTATGATGACACTTAGCAAACACATATACCCAAGAAATATGAACTCAAGTACTACAACTTGAAGCCATAAATTATATTAAAATCATTCACACCCAAACTAATGCTAACAAGAGGTCAAGCCCTCTTCAAGGCCAACTAGCCTTGGCTCCTAACTTCAAAACCATGCACACACATGTGCTCCTATCTTGCTTCCATACACCCACACTTATAACACGTGGGGTGCCAAAGAACACGAAGGAAAGAGAGGATGAGTGAGGGAAGAATGAGGGATTATATAGTGAGTTTGAGGGGGTGAGCACCCTCAAGGCTCACGATAAGCCTTCGAAATCTCCTCCTACTTTGTAGGCTCTCATCTTATCTCCTAAGCCTTCCTCCCTCAAATGATCAACAAAGATCCTAATTCAAACATTTAACTAACCTTGGCTTTCTACCTACCACACTTTACCAAGGTATGTCCTCATACTACTTAAATCCACTCCACACAAGCCTAATACTTCAAACTTAGCTTTTTTCAAGCTTCACTCTTTTTATATTTTTGTGAATAATCATAAATCAACAAAACACTACTTGTAATGTTTTACAAGTGTTAACAACACATGTGGGCATCAATTTGGGCTCACAGTGCATTGGAAATAAAGTGTTAGGAGGGTCACCCATCCTAGACCTGTTTCTAGACGACTTAACCTTTAAATGCCCACAAGACCCAAAAGTGCTATATGTTTGTTGTATAAAAGCTTTAGGTTTGAGTAATTATTGCACTTGCGCAAACAATAGAAATGGAATATGGAGACATTGGTCTTATGTATAATATCATTTTAAAACTATTATAATATATATGCAACTTGTATACAAACCACAAGTGTCTTAAATGTGTATTGGGGCAAGGTTGGCAAGTACACTTGGTGGTAAATGTGGCAATCATCACATATTATACAAAATCTACCATGACCTACAATATTGGTTACCAAGCCGTTTGTTATTGGCCTAGATGAGCTAGTGTCATCGTCAAACAATTTCTACAGGCCATGAAGGTCCAAATATGACATGGGCACTTGAAATAATGCACTCCTTACAAACTAGAAGGGAATGTTTACGTACTGCCCATGTCACTATTGTATGTACCATACGTCTTCCTTGGTGAAGTAAGTATAAAAGTTGGAAAGGTATGAAGTGAAGTCCATAACATTATTAAGCAGTGTGTGTTCATTCATGTGGACCTTGAGAATATAACCATGGACCAATTTGTGCCAAAAAAGAGAGAGAATATAACCATGGAATGCTGCAGCTAGTGCAAATTTAATTTGAACGTGCACTAGTTGCATCATCCATGGTTATATTCTTGGGGCCCACATGAACAAATGCACACTGCTTAATAATTTTAATTTTAAAGTGTCTTGAATTTTTTTGTGAAGAACTTGTTGTGATGTTGGAAAGTGTTGGTGTCCTTTTGTGGTGCGTGAGATCTTATAGTCCAACCTCTCCCCCTCCATCTTTTCCGGATTCAAGACTATTTGGTACGTGGTGACTAGTTTTGTATTCACAACCACATACAATAATCTCTAAATAAATAATAAGCCTCAAGCATTTAGGGGTTAATTTTTGAGATCCCATGGGAATTAGGTTAACCCATGAAGGTTGTGTTGAATTTTGTATGGTTTGTGTACAATGCTTGTATTTGCATACGTAGAGGGTTTGACACATTTGCACGGGGTCATTTTGTTATGTTTGTTTGTATTGTGACTTGTGAGCCCAATATGGTGCCCACATGGGGTGTTAACCTCAAAAGTTCGTGCAAACTCGACTTTGGCATTTCTTCATTTTCTCAAAAATATAAACAGAGTGAAGCTTTAGTTTTTGAATTGAGTTAAGCTCAAGACCTGAATGGGTGTCGTATTGGTGTTGAGGCTGGAAGGATAGGTTGGGTTGTTAGTTGACGGTTAAGCTTGGGTTTTAGGGTGCTTGGCTTTTGTTTTTTAAGTTGTGATTTTGTGTGAGTTGGGGGTTTTGGCCAAGATTATGGTCCATTCTAGGATAGGTTAGAGGTGGTTTAGAGTATGGATGACCAGCCTCTTAGGGAAGATGGAATCCAGATTTCAAGGATCAAGGAAGGGGGCAGGAGCGGAAGGCAGCCCGAAGTCGGAGGCTGATGGCAGGGGAGCGAAGAGGCAGCTTACGGCTGTTGGAGAAGCCGAGAGCGAACTCTGGGAGGGCTTAGCGCTGGAATGCGGCCAGAAGCCGAGAGCGAACTTTGGGAGGGCTTAGCGCTGGAATGTGGCTAGAAGCCGAGAGCGAACTCTGGGAGGGCTTAGCGCTGGAATGCTGCCAGAAGCCGAGACTGAACTCTGGATGACTTAGCGCTGGAATGCGGCCAGAAGCCGAGAGCGAACTTTGGGAGGGCTTAGCGCTGGAATGCGGCCAGAAGCCGAGAGCGAACTTTGGGAGGGCTTAGCGCTGGAATGCGGCCAGAAGCCGAGAGCGAACTCTGGGAGGGCTTAGCGCTGGAATGCTGCCAGAAGCCGAGACTGAACTCTGGATGGCTTAGCGCTGGAATGCGGCCAGAAGCCGAGAGCGAACTTTGGGAGGGCTTAGCGCTGGAATGCGGCCAGCAAGCCGAGACTGAACTCTGGATGGCTTAGCGCTGGAATGCGGCCAACAAGCCAAGACTAAACTCTGGGAGGGTTTAGCGCTGGAATGCTGCCAGAAGTCGAGACTGAACTGTGGATGGCTTAGCGCTGGAATGCGGCCAGAAGCCAAGAGCGAACTCTGGGAGGGCTTAGCGCTGGAATGCGGCCAGCAAGCCAAGAGCGAACTCTGGATGGCTTAGCGCTGGAATGCGGCCAGAAGCCGAGAGCGAACTCTGGGAGGGCTTAGCACTGGAATGCGGCCAGCAAGTCGAGACTGAACTCTGGATGGCTTAGCGCTGGAATGCGGCCAGAAGCCGAGAGCGAACTCTGGGAGGGCTGTGAGGCCAAACCACCCATCCTTAAGCGTCCTAGTCCAGGTGAGGGAATGGATATCACATTTATGTTTCCATAACTCCATCTTACCAACTTCGTACAAATCCGTTTCATTTCCCATTAACTCTTGCACACCAATTTATTTCATACCACGAGTACAAGCATTGAAAAATGCTCTTCTCTATTCCTTCCCTTCCTCCTACACTAATTTACAACCCCACACTACAATCCCTACTAAAGCTTATTCCCTTATGCCCCCATCTAATTCACATGAATCTAACTCCGTTAATTCCCTAATGAGTTGAGCTCCTAATTAAATCTTCCCCCCCTTTGTTTTAATTAAATAGCCTCCATAACAAATAACCTTAGTCTCTTCTCATAACCCAACAGTCCAACTCCAGCAACCAGGCTTCGGCCCAGCAGTCCAACTCCAGCAACCAAGCTCGGCCAGCAGTTCCAACTCTAACCACCAGGCTTCGGCCAGCAGTCCCAACTCTAACCACCAGGCTTCGGCCCGCAGTCCCAACTCTAACCACCAGGCTTCGGCCCAGCAGTCCAACTCCAGCAACCAGGCTTGGCCAGCAGTCCCAACTCTAACCACCAGGCTTCGGCCCGCAGTCCCAACTCGAACCACCAGGCTTCGGCCCAGCAGTCCAACTCCAGCAACCAGGCTCGGCCAGCAGTCCCAACTCTAACCACCAGGCTTCGGCCCAGCAGTCCAACTCCAGCAACCATGCTCGGCCAGCAGTCCAATTCCAACAACCAGGCTCGGCCAGCAGTCCAAATTCTAACCACCAGGCTTCGGCCCAGCAGTCCAACTCCAGCAACCAGGCTCGGCCAGCAGTCCCAACTCTAACCACCAGGCTTCGGCCCAGCAGTCCAACTCCAGCAACCAGGCTCGGCCAGCAGTCCAATTCCAGCAACCAGGCTCGGCCAGCAGTCCAATTCCAGCAACCAGGCTCGGCCAGCAGTCCAAATTCTAACCACCAGGCCTCTGCCCAGCAGTCCAACTCCAGCAACCAACAGTTCCCTACTTAAGTCCACTAAGTCTAACAAGTCTCCCCCTAATGCACCTACTAATTCCACTAATCCTAATAAGTCTTCCACTAATGCACCTACCTAATTCCACTAATCCTAATACGTCTTTTCCTAATGCACCTTCTTCCACGCTCTAAGAGCTCAACCTCCTTGAGAAGAGAGAGAGAGAGAGAGAGAGAGAGAGGAGAGGAGAGGGGAAGAAGAAGAGAAGAAAGAAGAGAGTGGAGGAGGAGGAGAGAGGGCACCCAAACCACAAACCCCTCAACCTTCTCCTATTTAGTAGGACCTTATCCTATCCACTAAACCCTCACCCTCTAAACCAACAAGAGCATGTTCTAATTCAAACATTTAAATCCAAGGCCCTTCCTCTTGCTTCATCAAACACTACTCACTTAACCAAAACACTCCCTAATGTCACTAAGCTTCTTCTTCACTACACAAAATAGGCTTAAGGCCTAAACATAAATCCACACCAAGCCTCACTCTTTTTATACTTTTGATTGTTTCAATAACACTCCAATTGCAATTCTAAATAAATTCTAAACATAAAACAAATATGAGCCACCATTTTGGGCTCATAAGGGCTTAGCGCTGGAATGCGGCCAGAAGCCGAGAGCGAACTCTGGAAGGGCTTAGCGCTGGAATGCGGCCAGCAAGGTTGAAGGACCCTTGAATGTGGGGGAAGAGTACCTTAAAGTACTAGTAGTTAGATTAGTTAGTGAAGTAGGACATGTATTAGGTGAAAGAGTAGAGGGAGTGTGTGAGCCCAAAGCGGTGCCCACATTTAGTCTTAATCTTTAGAAAATATTAGTCGGTGTGCTTTGAAGTGGTATGTCACTTCACAAAAATATAAAAAGAGTGAATTGTTAGCCTTAGGAGTACAATGTTATAAGGGGCTTGAAGTGGAGAGGTTAGTGTGTTTTTACCTTAGGAAAGGATTTGAGTGAATAGGGATAGGTAAGAAGAACTTGGATTGAGTAGTTAGTGAGTAGGCTAGTACAAATGGATGGAGACAACCAAGGTGACTCAAGAGGCAAGTGTATTCGAATTGGGATGAATGGAGGATCACATTGAACGCACAAGTGGACCACCTCATCGTGGCCACTTAATGGGGAAGGTCCAAGGAAGAACGCAAGGTGGAGGATAAGCAAATTCTAAAAGCACCAATCAAATTACGATTTAAGCATCGTGGTTTGAATTAAAGTGGTGAGTGACAATTTGGGAAGGTAAGGGGAGAAAGTTATGGCGGCGGAAAGTGAAGGAGGCTAAGTTTGGGTTGAGCATCCCAAGGGGGTCCGAGGTAAGGTGGGGGATTCTCTCATTTTCTCTCTCGATCTCTCGTGTGTGGTGTTAGGAATTGGAGCTCTTAGAGCTCATGAGGAGATTGTGAATTAGTTGGTAGGAAAGACTCTTAAACTTAGCGACAATGTGTGGGAAATTAGCGGAGTTAATTAGTGTAGTTAGTTGGTCTCTCTCTCTCTCAAGTGCTCTCAAGGGAGCGAGCTCTTAAGAAGCTTGAAGCTATGTGTGTGGGTGTGTGTGGAGCAAGAAGGGTGCAAGTGTGGTGCAAGGTTCTAGGTAGAGAACCGAGGCAAACTAGTTTTTAGATTGGTTTTGCATTGCTTAGATATAGTATTTGACTTAAGGCATTTAGTGATAGTGTTTAGTTCATAGTGTTCACCTCATAGCATTTAGTTTATAGAGCTTAGTTTGAACCATTAAATTGGCGCACTCAGTTAGTGTTAGATGATGGTACTTATTTTGAATGGTTTAATATTTGGCCAAAGGCCTGAATTGTTGAAGAAGGAGCTGGGCTTTTGGAGAAGGTGCTGGGAGTCCGAGACTGGGTAAGCTGTAAGCTGGGATTAGCTCTGCAGCTGGGCCTAGTCAGCTGCAGTTGCTGGTTAAAGCCACTTCACACATGAGCCAAGAGCCGTGACCTTGTAATGCAGAGCCGAGACTGTGAACTGGGTTAGCTGCGCCTGAATTGGGAACCGTAGCGGCCAGAGCCAAGGGAGCTGCACTAATCAAGCTGAGATTGAGGAGATTACCCGACGGCAGCTAATTAAGGGAAGGTGGCTATGATCAGGGAGAACCGACAGTTGGTTACAAGTTGTTTAAGGGACATCTAGGCCAATCATGGGCCATGCTGATTAGGAGTTAGGCTAATTGCGGGTTAGGCTAACTAGGAGCTGGCAAGTTAGAAGATGGACTATTTGCAGCTAGGCTAGTTAGGAGCTAGCTACCTAGGAGCTGGTTAATTAAGGGCCGAGCAAATAAGGAGCTAGCTAATTCGAGGCTAGCCTAACTTGAGAAGGGCTGACAAGGAGCTGATCTCTGTCTGCGGGAAACAGGTGCCTCAAGGAAGAAATTGACGGGCGGTGACGGGCGTCAATCTGCATCGAACAGCGTAGAATTTCGGAGTGAGATTTTACTTTGCTGCAAAAAGGACGAGCTAGGGTGAGACTGATTGTTGTTATGCATCGGGGAACGCATTTGATTAGTAAAGTAATGGTGTGTGGCTTGAGAAATTAGGTAGATCATTGAATTTGCAAGACCAACTTTGGTGGTGTTCAAGCCAAAGGTTGGGATTTGAACTAGTATGGGGAATGTAGTTTGGTGTGACACATTTAGAGTAGTTTGGCTCAAGGAGTGCTAAGTTAATTAAATTGAGGATGGTGTGATGTGGGAAATTTGATGTGAAAAGTATTTGTTAATACTTTGCATTGATAACCGCATAAAAAAATAAAAAAATGAGTTGTTCCACATTCATGGATTGGTATGTGAAGTAGTTTAGAACAAAGTCACATGAAGAGTTGATCCTTGCACTATGGACTCACCCACTAAGCCTAGTGAGGAGCTCAAGGACCCTAAGGAAGTAAAGGTGATCAATGGTAAAAGAAAGAGAGGAATATCCGCTTGGGCTTGCGCGTACAAGGCAAAGAATTGGACACTTGAGTCATCAAAGGACTCATCCAAGCCCAAGGCCAATGCCACGGAAGAATGTGAGCCCAAGGCCAATGCCACGGAAGAATGTGAGCCCAAACCCACTACTCGGACTACGAACGCTTAAGGGTGGGGGGTTTGGCCTCACAGAGTGGGAAAACATTATGTTAGTGTGGTTGTGTGTAATAAACATCACATGTGCATAAGTATTTTTTCATTGCTAATGCCTTATGGGGTTTAATAAAAAGAGTGTGTTTTGTACTTAAATTCATTGGAGCATGAGGATGGAGTTTGCGAGGCTAAGAGCCAACCAAGACATGTGAGCCATAAACTTCCACTCGAAATACAAACGCAAAGGGGTGGGGGTTTATGGCTGACATGACTTCACAAAACGGCTAATCATATTATGCACACTACCACAAACATAGGAGTTTTGTTGGTCCAAAATCCATTACATTACAAGCAGGTCATTGTATGATTTCATTCTTATCACCCTTTCTATTCATTGGGAGGCTTGGGATGCAAAGGGTTTGAGGACGTTGTACACTATTGCCATTGACGCTTAAGTACATAAATGAAGAACATGATCTATGAACAAACCATGTGCTCCAAGTGCCGAGGTTGCATTTCACATGCTAGTGAGGGTAATGAGGGAAGGGAATGTCACCTCATGGTGAGGTGAGCTCCTAGGGTAACTTAGTCATTCTACATAACAAATTGTAAATACAAGAGACCATTATGTCAATATCTAGGTATACACTACAAGAATTGTGATTGGATTGTAATCCAACCATCATACATATAATAGCATTTTCTAAAAAGACTCATGGTTAGAATGTAAAATTGAAACTACAAGTAGCACTTGTGCCAAGATGTTCCTAGGAATGACTTATTCTTAAGGCCATGGGGCTAAGCCATCCTTTCACACTTTTATACATTTTGTGATTTTTGCAAAGTGAGAAAATCAATGGTCAAATTGTGACTAAGTGATTAAAAACACTTCAAAACTCTCTCAAGGACCCTTCAAGGACTGTCAATCCATGAAGGTTGTGAAAGTCCTTGGAAGACGTTCTATATTTATGTATATTGGGAATTAAAGATCAAAGGCTTCTGAATCGTTTGAGCAAATTGCATATTGGAAAAATGAGGCCATAAGTGCATGGGTACTTCACTATCTCATAGTTTTTGTATATAGTGAGTCCAAGCTTTTTTAGGGGGGTTATCTATCTAGTATTTTTCTTTTTCTAATATCTTATTTTTTTTCTCTTCTTATTTTGCTCCATTATCTTGCACCCTTTGGTAGTTTGAACTTAATTTTTTTTCATTTAATCTTAACCCTCTGTATATATATAAATATCTCTTTTGTGTTGTTTAAAATCACTACATGTGTGGTGTTTTCAAGCACCCTTCATCAATATGTTTAATAATATAAGGCAACTCATTGACATTAGATATGGGTTGCCTTATGTTACTAAGTCTGTTGATAAAGGGTGGAATGCACTAATGACAAGGGATTGAGTCACCAAACAATGATAGCGATACAACATGATGAACAAGACCACAACCACAAGAACATTACTAGACAATACAAAACACTACAATAACACGACTTAGCACTACAATACCACTACAAAATGCTTGAGAGTTGAGGATGTGAACGGAAAAACCTTGTGATCTTGTCAAATTTTGTACCATTCTAAATAATATTCTTATGTAGTTCTACAAAAAAGCAATATGTAACATTTTAGGGTATTGTACAATATTTATAATACAACATGTAAATAGAAATGATGCTATGTTGCATTTAATATTATTATTATTTTGCAAAAATAAAGAATGCCATATATTAGCTTTCACTCTATTTATCACTATATTCGTTGATTTGAGACTTTCTCTTGTCTCAAATTAATATATGGACCAAAACAACATGGTCTAATGTTTGGGTCGTCCTACCTAAACCATCTTGATATGAGTTCTTAATTGGGTTCTTGATATGAACACCCGCTTCAAAGTATTTGCATCTTACAACATTCTTATCACTATATTCGTTAATTTGGAACTTTTTCAGCATTTTGAGACAGTTACAAGTATAAGAACATGGATAAAATCACACAAATATACTTCTAATATTTTGTTGGTTAAGTACTTGTGCATAAGTGCTATCCAAAATTGGAAATACCAAAAATAAAAGAATTAGTTACCACCTAATAACTATGGGCTCTAGAATTAGGTATTCTTGTATTCAAGCTCTCATGAAGGCTACCACCCCATGTGTTGAATCCATCACATGGCTTGATTTGGAGTATAAAGTTTGTAATGTACATAAACTTGCCTAAATGGTCAGATTAAAAGTATACAATGCAACTTCATCTCCCTCACATTGGCCTTTGCCCCTTGGAATTACGGTGCAAGAATTTTTTTGGAGTTCTTTGCAGTTTGTGGGCTTGTCCGGGGTCAATGTCATTCTTAAGAAAAAACACTGAGTCACAGGTGACATGGACACTTATAATATTATGCGTACTCATGTACGATGGTTGTACTTGGTAAGGAGCGAGTCACAGGTGACATGCACCTTTACTATAAGGTGTCATTGATCATGGATTGAACTCTGGTGCATGGTAGATTTACAAGGATGTGGCTAATTTTCAACTGTTGACACTTTAAACGTTTTGCAGAATATGCATGCAACAATTTAAGTTGCTATTTTCCGATTCATCTTGCAACATTTGTTGAGATTTTTCTTTTCCTTAAATTCAATTCATGTATTAATGCTTTCTTGCCCAATTATATGTCCTATCATGTATTATACACAAAAGTGCATAGTTCAACAAAACATCCCTTTGGGCCTGGTTAAAAATTGGCTCTGTACTTAATTGAAATCATTTTTAGATAGAGATCAATGTTTTTGGCCTCTTCAAGGTGAAGGGAAGCTTTGAGCTCAACATTTGACTAAGTCATGAATTTATTTCCTTGTCATATATCATCTACCATCTTGCACATCATGGTAATGAGATTCGGGCAGGGGGGCTCAAGGGTTGATTAAGTTGCATCACAAACAAAAGATGGTGGTGGTTAGGTATCCATCAGAATCAACCACAAATGTTTTCCCATTCGCACTTGTAGTTAGGAATTCGTTGTGGTTGTGGTTGATGGCAAAGTCGGTTTTCAAATGGTTGTCAATCATTGGTTTAGGTCTTAAACTCAAGAAGAATTTAAAGTGATGTCTTTGTTGGTGTTGGGCCGCAATGTTTAAGTGGTTGCCTAAACTCAACTTCCTCTTTACACATCGGTCTTGAAACTCCCTAATGTTGCCATGTTAGTATGAACACCGACATCCACGGTTGTCATGACTCACTGGCAAACAACATCGGATTACAAGTGAGGTGCATTGTGTTACAAAATGGGTACAAAATGAATACAAAATGAGAAGCACATAATGCAAGCAAGATTGCATAATCCTTGAGAACTAGAGCGCAAGACCGAGAGTTTTATTATTTTTTCTCTCCACCTTGGTGTCCATTCAAGGTCTTTGATTATCTCCACCTCGTAAGATGGTGAGGTAACCATGTAGATAATATCTTACACCTCTACGATGATGAGGCACCATATTGACACCTAGTTGCCATCCTATGATGACAAGGCATCATCGACAACGTAATATCTTATGTATACCACGATGACGAGGTTGGATCTATGGACACCTAGTCATCGACAACAGTGTCATAATACATTGAATAGGTTAGTAATATTAAGAGCAGTTTATAGCATTTTCTTTCCTTAGTCAACGCAAATTAAAGCAAAGAACAACTACTCTATTCATGGTATTAGGTGTCACATGTGTAAAAGTGTCATTTACCCTACTTTGAGGTGTATGATAGCTTACACTATGATCAACAACTTCACTATTAATGTCACCTCATGACACTTGGTGTTTGAGTGCGCTAACTAACATCTTGGCATGAGTATCTTCAATAGTGTTATGAGATGTATGCCTATGTTACACAATGGTCTACAAGTTGATTGAAGTGTACACAAATGACACTTGGCATTAGTATGCTCAAGAATATCTTCTTTTTGCAAATTAAAATGTAAACACATCACATTTGCTGTTAATATGCTCAAAACACAATATTCAAAATTTTGAGAGTTCTCCAGTGAATTGAGAGTACGTAAAGCAAATTATTAATCCCAGAATGAAGTGAAAACCAATGGAGAGTTGTAGAGTTCAAGAAAAAAAATTACATTTGATTTCCCGCCGTAGATTGCGGAGTGATGTGCTGCCTAAAATTGACCATTTAGGTCGACTCAACCTAAATTGATTAACACATTGTCCTCATTTAGGTCGACTCAACCTAAATTGACTAACATATTGTCCTCATTTAGGTCGACTCAACCTAAAGTGACTAACATATTTTCTCATTTAGGTCGACTCAACCTAAATTGACTAACATATTGTCCTCATTTAGGTCGACTCAACCTAAAGTGACTAACATATTTCCTCATTTGGGTCGACTCAACCTAAATTGACTAACATATTGTTCTCATTTAGGTCGACTCAACCTAAAGTGACTAACATATTGTCCTCATTTAGGTCGACTCAACCTAAATTGACTAACATATTGTTCTCATTTAGGTCGACTCAACCTAAATTGACTAACATATTTCCTTATTTAGATCGACTCAACCTAAATTGACTACCATATTTCCTCATTTAGGTTGACTCAACTTAAATTGACTAACATATTGTCCTCATTTAAGTGGATTCAACCTAAATGAGTCGATTCCCCAGCTCAACACACTCTCATTTTAATGGAAACTACACATCTGAAGTATAATCTAGTATTTATCAACCTAACATGACTTTTAGGTTGACAAATGGACAATATTATTTTGAGAGGATCCCACTCTCTCAAAATTTTGAATATTGTGTTTCAAGGAAATGTTCTCCTTGCATAATAAAACACAAAACCATCATCATGGGTATCCCAATATGCTATCCTAATTGTTATGATGTAAACAAAATTTCACTTAAAAAAATGACTTAAGTTGACAAACAATATCATATTGGCAAATAGCAAATGTGATACTAAATACCATAAATGGTGTACTTGACTATCATTAATATCGCATATTAAAATAAGTTTTGTATTGAGTTGAAGCCACTAGGAGGAGAGAGTGACCAATAAAACTGGGGGTTAAGTTGCTTGGCCTTGAGGCCGCAACTTCAAATTGTGGGCACTATTGGTTTGATAATTGATATCATAAGACTTCTCAAGTTATACCAGACCTTATAATTTTACAACCATTTTCTCATTACACTTAAGTATATGATCTACTGTGACATTTGAATTAATGTGCCACTTATTTATTGTGACCCACATGAAACTTTCAATCTCTATAATATTGACGTGTTCTTGTTAACATGAGTTGAAGCCTCTTCTCCTAGGCCACTTGTCATGTTTGTCTATTCTGCTTGTCATGATTGACTAACCTGCATTTATCTACGTACATGCACTTAAGCCATGGACTAATTCATGCAACCCGCAATAACAAACATCAATGCGAGAAGACGTTACTAGCAAAATATCGCGACCCACAATAATTGTACGAATGCTACATCTTATGGCCCGTCGTTGATATTTAGTACATGTCACACGAAATCAAATAATGTGTACTCATGTTAACCAATACATTTTCGTCCTCCATTTTTGTTTGTTTTATATTCTCCCCTACAAGAACAAGTTAAACATGGACGGTGCTTATAATTGATATTTAAGTAAAATTGGACTAAGTCCAAATTCGGAATTACAACTATGTGAATATACAAACTTAGAGCCAAAGATAGCAAACCGTCACAACAAGCACGACCACGACCCAACCATGACCCAATCACGACCTAGAGGACCCCTAAAGCAGTGCAAATGACAATCTTCACATGACATAATCATTCTTGTACAAGGCAGTAGGTTAGTACTCCCAACCACAACGGCCATGTCGCTGCTGGCACAGACTAGTCTAACCTAGTGTAGCCTAGTGGACAAGTCTATCTAGTCTGCATGTGACAAAGTTGAAGTCTATAATGTAGCTAGCAGGTACTGTAGTGGAATAAGTTAGCAGGGGTGTAAGTAAGTAGGGTCCGGAGAGGATGGTGGCTGCCACTGCAGTGAGTGCGGCGCTAACGGCATAGCCAGTAAACGAGCTCCTCACGTCACCAACAAGTGCACCACTCCATGACCACCGCCGACGACTCATCATCATCAGACCGAGCTTCCCAGGATAACTACCATACTTCGATCCCTCCCACCGGAATTGGCAAATATGGCCCGGGAAGACGTTCCAACTTGCTACGGTATTGTCGGGGTTCACACATGGCGCCTGGGTCACAGGTGGCCCGGCAGAAACCTTCCCCCTGGTCTGTCGACAGCAGCCGGGCTTTTTGATCTCTGTGGATCACACTACACAGTCACAGTTTAACATACATTCATCCGACCGAGACCACTATAATAGCGTCACCATGCCGAGTCTCTACCACTCCTTCCAGTTCCTGCTCTCACCATGCCTTCGGTGCCTGCTTCCATCTCATCTCTGTGTGGTGCACATGTGGCCCTGCTAAGTATACGTAGTGTGGTTGCCTGTCAATGCAACTTGTGGCTTGGGTGGGTGTTCTGAGAGAAGATTGGACCTTCTTATTATTAGGCACTTGATTTGATTCTCTGTAACGTGCTACTTCATTGGACATGTGGAGCTCTTTACAAGGAAGTTGCTCGGGGTGAGATGATTTGTGGTGGTAGACAAGACGAGTCAGTCTGTGTGAATGTGAACATTTTCGCCTCGGGGATGAGTCTTGTAGTTGCTGCTCTAAGGAGTACAGGTTTTTCTTGTCTTTTGTTTTCATTTCCTGTCTAAACTTTATGAGTGTGTGGTTAGTATGTTGTTTCGAGAGTATTGTTGATGTTATGTTTGGCTTGCTGCAGCCTGCTGACTCAGAATGTGAATCACTAAACAGCGCCCGGCACATGATGACGAACATGGATGACTCATGGGTGTGTAGAGATCAGACCTTATTGTTAGGGACTTGCTTCTTTGCATACGTAGAGCTGTGCATAAGAAGTTGGTGGGGGGTGAGATGTCGTCTTTTGATAGACGAGTCCATCATTTTTCCTGGGAGTTTCTGCGAACATTTGTGCCTCGCGGGCAAGTCATTCTACCCAGAACTGATGTTTTCTGTAATATCCAGTGCTCATGCGGGAACTTCCTGATAGTGCGTCCTCATTTCGACTTTTTAATTACTATTATTATGATTTCTGTCTTGCTGCAGCTTGCTGAGAATGTGAATCATTTAGCATGATCTAGCACATGTAGTCCACCTCCCGTTGTAAAGCACCCCATCCTCCTGCTTCTCCCCATATTCCAAACTCTGCGAACACTACCAATTCTGAAGCTGAAATTTTTTGTGACGTAATGAGCACTGCTCTATTAGACGTGCTATTCTCCTGCAGCCTGATGAAAATTCATTAGTTGTTTGCTGATCGACTGAAATTCGATTTTTTTTTTTTTTTTTTAAGTGGATTGTGTTTTGGAACAGCCTACAGCAGTCCTGTTCGGGTACATGTGTCTGGAGCTTGTTGTGTCCCCTCGATTTCTTGCACCAAGTTGATATCAGAGCTTGTGGTTTATTTGGTTGAAGTTGTGCCATTCAGTTATTGCACATCTTAACCTTGTCCTAGGCTGCAGTAATTCGTGTTTAAACAGATTGGCACTGGCTGGCGTGGAGGAAGGATATCTTGCGGTACGAAACGGATGATTCCGGAACAACGTTATTGCAGTAATTCGACTTTTAAACTCTCCCACTGTAGATAGCCTTAGAGTCGTAGGCCTCTGTGATGTCTTTTATGAGGTGCGAAGAACACCTTGAATCCCTCATCACAGGAGTCTACGACTCTAAAGATAACTACTCTGGGATGATATACATATGTGTTCTTACAACACCCGATCAACAAATGCACGGCCGCCACCTTCTTCTACAACCTGGAGCTCTCGACTGCATACAAAAATCCGGCCTCCCCAGATTTGGTACCTGGCAACATTTGTACATAATTTTGTCCATTTACAATGCAGTTGGAGATAAGAGCTGATCGTTGCAGTAGTGACAGTTCTTAAATTTTCCACCGTTAGCAACAGTAGGCACAACACGGTGAGGTACACCAATTACAATTATTAATAGCAGTATAGGCACATATTTGTTACTAGTTTAAAGTGCCTTGTATTTACACATGTGCTCTAGTCTCTGGCATTTTGAGACACACTAATCAATAAAGAGTATCATATCATAACCACACATTAAGTTAGCCTAGTACACTACCTGCGGCCCATGTGGAGATCCTGGTGACTAGTTTGTCGCAGACTGGGAGTCATTCTCGAAGATGGATAGGTTTTGGCTTTAAGTGGGGTACATAAACAGTACATACATTATATGGCAGTAGTTATTAGTACCACACACCACATGAACCTGCCACACAATTTCCGGTACCCTTGAATTAAATAATTGGTGTCTATTGTAACGTCCATCCACAACACGGTAAGGCAGAATCTCCGATTCATCACCGCAAAATGTATGGAATTCGTGAATCGTTACGTAAAGTATTGATGTGGTCCTGGTTGGCACATGACGGAAGTTGTAGGAATCAGACAGACCACTCCGCGGACTTGGTCATTAACTTGAAATGATCTGCCATGAGCTGAAATTTCAGGAAGTGGGCCAGGTCTGGTACGAATGTATACAGTTCGGCCACGCTGTCTGTCTGTAAGTTAGGGGAACCCCTTGTGGACATTTCGATATCTGCCTGTAAGCAAGAAGTAAGGCAATTTTGTCTAGGCAATTCAGTAGAGTAAGCCACAAGAGCAGTAAAGTGATTACTCACTGTAATCTCATATATACATTTTACTTGAAGCAGAACAAGTGTAGAACTTGCACTTGTCTGAGCTACCCACATTGTAAAGACGATTTCAGCAATGTGAACTCTTAGAGTTTGCCTACCAGTCATTCCAAACGATCTTCTTAGCTTTGGCCTTTTGAATCTTTTTATGGTAAGACGGTAATTAGTTTGTTGCTTTGGTTATGACTAAATTTGCTCATTGTCTACCGACTATTTGACAGTGGCCCGTTGGCCTTTCTTTCCAGGTCTTGGACAAGAACATGTTGTCAACCCTCCGAGGAGAGGTGGTCTTTACCGTAAGTAAATAATGGTTTTGCTTACATAACTTATATTATGATGTGGTGAGATAGTTGGCATCCTCCCTTACCTTGGCATGCTGCAGTAAATATTTTACCGGTGCAATGGGCGTGCTTTCGCATTATATTTAAATGTCCCCAAAATGGGAGTGTCAACGTCAAGTGGATATTAATATCTTGCTAGAAAATGAAAAAAAATTGTAAGACAAATTTCAAGCATAGCTGTTGAAATTGTCTCTCATCTCTGAAAGCTTCTGAATCAAGAAAATCCATCAATACCCATCTTCTATGCTTTATGAAGTGTTACACAACACATTTCACAACACATTTTGCCACACATTTTGTCATTTGTGCCACTTGAAGAACTTATAATGTTTTGCGACTTCCCATTGTTGTATGGTCTATACTGATTGCAGCAAATCTCATGAAGTTCCACACCAAAACAATGAGACTTTTATTTAATATTATGATAACATTGATATGATTACTCTTAATTCAACATGAGAGGATCAATTTAATTTAATTTAATTTAAAAATTTCAATTTTCAATCTTATAGATGTGGTCTTTTGATTGTGTCTCATAACTTCTCTTTTGTAACAATTATAAGATGACTTCCCCTCACAACCCTTGAAAACATACTTTTAAATCGCTTATGAGAATGTACAAACAGTACAATACGCCTCATCCTTTAAGGAGCAATAGTGACAATCACTATATGTAGGGAATGAGAATATAGAGTCCACCTCCCAAAAAGGCATGCAATATCCTTACCTTGAAGCTTGATAAAACGTGATTTATGTATGCATGGAGAACGGTCTCCCATTCATGTCGGTGGATGCAACACTGAGATTAACTTAATTTAATATATTTTTATGCATGGAATGAGGTAATCATCTTGCAATTAGCCTTCTTTTGATACCAAGCAGTGGTATTTTTTTGAGATCCCCTTCTTGCATATAGTTCCTAATTGTTCACTGCACACTTCTACTTCCAGCTTATCAATTGATTTACGAGGACAATGTTGTGTTGTTGCACCAAATTTTTGATGTGGTCCACCATGCACTATTCCTCAAAGATCAATCACTGCACGAATACACGCCAAGTGAACTCTGGATTCAACAAGCAACAAATGAGAGGGAGAGAGAAGAGAATGTCGGTGCTCCACACTGACATGAAAGGGTCTATTGGCCAACCGGGAGCAAGCACGGTCAACTATACGAAAAAATGCTCATGTGTACTAAAACCATAATTTTTTGGCCACACACCTAAAAGTAGTATCAAAGTGTTGTTTAAATTAGATTTTTTTCATGGTGACCTCTATTGTTGTGTTAGATACTCAAATATAAATTATCAATATGAGATATTCAAAACTTATCATTGAAAGTGATGCTCAAAAGGTAATGACTAAATATGGAATTGGACGTAGATTTCATGACCTTAAATATCTTGAAGTTGGATTTTTAAAAATATTCCTTGAATTTGTTATAAACTTGAGGGAATCATTACAAAAATTTGTAGAAAATATTTAATTTAATATAATTTTATCATATTTAAAATAAATTTTCGACAATTACTTGTTCAATATCACCTACTTGCACACCACTTACAATGTCTTCTAAAATATGTAGAATTTTTTTGAAATTTTTTTGTCAACATAAATTGCTTGGCTTTGTAGATCAATGTGTTCATAAAATGTTTATGACTTTTTCCTTCACAAAATTCAAAGTTAATATACCCAAGGGGTACACTACAATATCCCATATGGAACCACGTGAGTGAACAAAAGGGGTATTAATTATGGGGTAGGCTTACAAAATATATATGAGCTTAGGGTATTACTTTGGTCAATTTCGTAAAAATACATAGCCTATTTTTAATGTGATAAAATTTGTAAATTTACACATAGGGCCAATCTCTTATAACATGTAGGTAAGATGTAACTCTTAGGCCTCTTCATTGAAAATATTAAAAGCTGGTGATAACGATTTCAGTCTGAAATTGGGATGTAATTGTGTTGTGGCTTTTGTCACTGAGGCAACTATTGAAAAACTTAAAAAAAGGAAGGCCAAGCAAATCAAAAGCATTGTTTACTAAAACTTGGTATTTAGGAAGGGTTTATAAAATGTGTAGGGGGGAAAACACATAAAAGTAGACAATCTTTGATCCTTGTATTCATTCGTTGTAAGTGAATTCAGAACACTTGTTGATATCATGGGAACGTGGGAGGGAACATAAGAGAACAAAAAGGGAACCACATGAAACATAGACCTTTATTCCACTCTATGTCACATAAAGTATCCATATGTTTATTATAAGCATACTTGATATGCTTTTTAGACCCAATGGTTTTAAAATTGAAAGAATCCTAAGTTTATTAATGCCGTGTGTAGCTTTACAATCAATGATGATAAAAAGTTGGATGCTTTTCCATGATTCCCTCGTTAAGCTCACTTGCATTCTTAGTGCTCCTTGTATCAAAACTAGTGGATCAAACACTTTGTTCCAGAAAACATCAAATTTTGACTATACAATGTTTTAAAAAAATTACAATATATTGGAAATTAATTTATCATGACCTCTGTGTATATGATACTATAACAATTCTTAAAAATTAATAAAAAATACTTAATTCACTCTTCAAATAATACTCATAAGTAAAGTTGTCAAATTTGTGTTTCATGCATATGTTTCTTACATTGAAATGAATAGTTTTGTTGATTTTTTCAACAAATATGTGCATATAAGTATGTTCTAGGTCATCATACAAAAATTCTAATTTAATATGTTCTTATACGACTACTTGTATGTTACTTTCAACCACTTGCAAATCTTGACTGGTTTGTGTAGGTGTTGAAAAATGACATATAGATATTCTAAAACACATATTTTCTTTACTTTTCTTTCACTCACTTGATTCCTATACTAGTGTACTATAAGAGCAACATTTCTATATTCATTGAAGGATCACACTTATATTTAATAGTGGTCACTTTCTAATGACACCTCCAAATTTACATTGACTAGAGCACTTTCTTGGTCCACTTTACTATGTTTGCACCCGTAGAAAAATTACTAATAGATGAGTTGAATATAGAAAACCAATTGATTTGTTGGAACGACCATCTCATATGGAGATTGGATTGCGTTGGTATTAAAAGATCGTGGATCACTAGGGACTTATGATTTGACATATCACATCATGGTAGACTTAGTAACTATTATTGCACTAGCTACAATAACTTTTGTAGTGGGTGCAAGCATAGTAAAGTGGACCAAAAAAATGCTCCGGTATATGAAAGCCATGATTTTCTTGTTCAAACGCCTATAAGTAGTAGCAAAATGTTGTTTAAAATAGATTATTTTTCATGATGACCTCTATTGTTAAGTTAGGTACTCAAATATAGAATATCAATATGAGATCTTCAAAACCTATCATCAAAAGTGACCCGTAAAAGCAATTGACTAAATATAGTTTTGAACGTAAATTTCATGACTTTAAATATTTTGAACTTGGAATTTCTTTTCATATTCCTTGAAGGCTTGAATTCATTATAAACTTGAGGTCATCGTAATTTTTTTTCTTCAAAAATTCATCAATTTAATATAATGTAATTGTATTTTAAACAAGTTTTTGACAATTATCTTTTCAATGACACCCACTTGCACCACCACTTGCACCGTCTTCTAAAAGGTCCAACATCTTTTGGCAGAGTTGGGTGGCAATCTTGCAATGTGCCAATAGGAAGAGGGACAATCAGTCTCTAACACGGATGTGGTATGTGCCACAAAGGGAAGCTATCTCATGAGCGATAAGCAGTGAGCAGTGAGCGGTGAGTGGTGAGCAAAAACCTATGAGCAGTGAGCGGTAACACATAAGAAATGAGTCCAAATTTAGTAAAGATGCACGGAATTAGGGCATACAATTGCAATTTTCTACACAAAAATTGCATATTTTAAATCGTAAATTGCCAACCTTTAAAATGAAGCAAGAATGAAAGGGGCCTATTACCATGAATCATATAAATATTTTCAGTTTATTGCTGATTTTTATTATAAAAATCCAAACCACCACATGTCATTTATTGACAATCTTATACATGTGGTTAAAGACAACACTTGCACCACTACTCACATTTTACAACACCAGCAAGTTTAAGTAGGTACATGACCTCATTGTAGATATATGTAGGTGCATAAATGAACTTATCACTCTCGTAATCTACCTTGCACAAAACCTAAATACATAATATAGATGTTTGCAATACACCCATTTCCCTTTCTTTCCCAATGCATGAGAGGACATTTTCATGAACTATGGGCATGTGCAATGTGGGATGTCGCCAATTGTAACACGGTATGTGATATCTTCATTGGAAACAATGTTGATTATCACTCCAAAGCCTGGATATGGAATGGCAGTGACTACAACCATAAAGTAACCGTTCATGAGACCAGCACTCTCTCATGTATCGACTGTCGGACACATGACAAGCCATTGTTGTCCAATCCTTCAAATGTTTGACATGGTCAAACATAATCCATGAGTTCTCCATGTTCCCACTGACTTGCATCATTTTTACAAGCTCAACACCATTGCCTGGAAGGTCTACGGACATGATTCCTATCTGGAGGTTGAACCTTAGACCAAACAAATCTTTGAAAACATCCACATGACCACCGTCTTGAAATGGTAACGTGAAGGGAACAAAAGATCCATGAGCTCTAATAGTGGCTATGAAAAAAAGTAATCGATGCACATGATAATAATATTGGATCCGAAGAGGTTTATGTATCGAATGTTGTGTAGTATAGAATAGAATGAAGATTGAAATGTGGGACATCGCAACATCTAATTATACACAAATAGACAGCTGACAATAATATTTGTGGACCAGATAAAGAATCCGAAACCAAACCCTAGAAAATATCTCATTTGGAAACAAAAGCATATAGAATGCAACAGAGGAGTAAGATGTGGATTAGAAGTCCATCAAAACATTTTTCAGAAACAAGACCAAATACGTAGAAATAAAAACCTAGAAATATGACCAAATTTATTACATTGAGACTTTTCATAGTCTCAATTTAATGCTTAATTTTATGTTTTTCATTCATTTCTTGATTGAATCTATATTTGTAAGTGATTTTTTGACTACATATGGGAAGATTATCCTCGAGTCGAGGATAGTCTATAATTAGAAAGTCAAAAATATGAAAATTGTCTCTAAACAATTGTTGAAATTGTAGGCAAAAAGTCTCAAAATTTTGATATTGTCTCAAAATAACGAATTTGGTCATAAATGCAATAGGAAGGATACAACACACCGGCAAAAAAAAAGAAAAAGAGGGGATTGAAGTTCTTGAGCACGAAGCAACTAAATAGGGCCAGAATAGAACGAGAAATGGCCAGAATTACTAAGTGTGACATCAAAGATACCGCACGAATATTAGTGTTTTCTGTGATTGAAGAAAAGAAAAATCTAGAAATTGGAATGCAAGAGAAAGAACAAGCCCTCATTTTTTGAAGCGACGATGACAAAAAAGCGAACAACACAGTCAATGAGATGTCTGATGCAGAAGAAGATGAATGTAATTTCAACTACAAAGGACCTGTAAAGTTTTCAAAGTTATTATATATTAATATGAAGGTTTTACATTGACAATACTACATAAACTTCGAACATTTCTACTTATGCATATGGTTAGCAAATAGTGATAGCAATGCTTACTAATAAATCTAGGAATGTAGATTGTCCAATATGCAAATCCAAACTGTATCTTTCGGAGGGAAATTTTTTGCACCCTGTCCAGGGTGCTTGAAGTTTCTGATAGCGAAGACGAAGAAACACATGTCGTGGACCTAAACTCTGCAACGCCTTCTTCAAATCCTTTTGTGGAAAATGTAAGTTCATTTCTTACTTACTTTTGAGATTTCAGCACCCACAAATTTTAAAAGATATAAAGCTTTCAAAGAAGTTCTGGAATAGGGGTTTCGGTACCGAAACCTCTATTTCAGGCATTTTTTCTAAAGTTTTTATTTTTGTTCACCACTCATTTCATGATGCGATTGCTACTGTGCCATTTTTTCCCATATCATTACTTCTTCATGGAAAGGGCTGGAATAAGGGTTTCGGTACCGAAACCCCTATTGCGAAAAAAACAAAAAAAAATTCCTGGAATAGGGGTTTCGGTACCGAAACCCCTATTCCAACCTTTTGAAAGAAACACTGGAATTTCCGAAATAGGGGTTTCGGTACCGAAACCCCTATTCCAGGAAATTTTTTTTTTCGCAATAGGGGTTTCGGTACCGAAACCCCTATTCCAGCCTTTTCCATGAAGATCGACACATGTGAGAAAATATGTACAACAACAACGATATTATCGAATGGCTGTTGACTGGAAACAAAACCTTTGAAAAAAAGGGCTGGAATAGGGGTTTCGGTACCGAAACCCTTATTCCAGACCCTTCAATAAGAAAGAAAACAAACAGAAAGATTAAAATAGTAACGAATGCCGAGATAAATGAATGATGAGGGGAATAAATATTTTTGATAGAAAGGTTTGGAATAGGGGTTTCGGTGCCGAAACCCCTATTCTACATTTAAATTTTTTTTGAATATGTACTAATATGAAAACAATACTATTGGTGTCGGCAAATAAATGGTGAAGTAACATAAAAGAATTGAAAGAAATGGTGTTGACTTCGTGAAAATGGTAAGTCTTTACATTATTTGTTTCATTTGTTTAATATGTTTTTATTACATTATTTGTGATCTAAATTCAATATTGAATTCTTTGTCTCAGATAAATGCACATTGGACCTCTAATCATAATAAAAAATAACATTGGAAAAATTACAAAAAATTGCAACAACTCCAGTGGATGGCTACTAAATTCCTTATCCCAACCGCGAGCGGTTTGGTTAATTCAAGCGGGTAAATCATAAAATGTTTTCAAAAAATAATATAATTGAGAAGATTTTATGCATACGCGCGTAGTAACATCTTCTCTGTATCCGCCTATAAATTATTCATGTTTTAACACTAGCTCAACTTGGGATAACACCAGTCAATGTAACCAACTGGATTCGAACCCAGTGTCAGCCATAAAACCTCATCCTTGTGCGTCTGTACTCCAGGTGGAAGCTTATGGCTCACATGTCTTGTTGATTCTTAGCCTTGGAGACCCCATTCTCATGCTTCACTGAATTTAAATACAAGGCACACTCTCTTTATTTAAACACAAAGGGCATTGGTATTGAAAAATACTTGTGCACCTGTGATAATTATTACACACAACCACACTACATCTTCTTCTTCTTCTAATCTCCTACATAATGCAAGTCCTACTCCAGTAACCAATCCAACTTCTAGTGCTCCAAGATGCCTCCTTATTCATTAGAGGTCCCTTAAGCCCCACTTAGATGTGCTCCTCACTAATCTTGTACCCCCTCTTTGCCACGTGGCTTGGACTTGGCTTAGCAACTCCTAGTCCATTTCAGAGCCTCCCATTCCACCTTAGTGCCTTGGGTTTCCACCTCAGACTCCTAGGTTAGCCTCCAGGTCTTTGGACCCCAACCGGAGTCACCCATCAGGCTTCGGCCTTAAACCCAGAACTTCCCTCAGGCTTGAGCCTCAAAACAGAATCTTACAGTCGCTCGAACCTGAATCCTCCTTCAGGCTTCGGCCTTCAACCTCGAACTTTCCCTCGGCCTCGGCAGCAAAAACAGAGTCTCAAATTAGCTCGAACCTGAATCCACATCAGGCTGCGGCCTTGAACCCAGAACTTCGCATCAGGCTGCGGCCGCAAAAACAGAATTCTCACAGTACCTCGAGCTTGAATCCCCATCCGGCTTCGGCCTTGAACCCAAAACTTACATCAGGCTTCAGCCTCAAGAACAGAATCTCACATTATCTCAAGCTTGAATCCCACCTCAGGCTTTGGCCTCAAACCTCTCATTCTGTTTCATATCCTCCGCCCTCCTATTCTTCCCTGCCGGTCTTTTTGTTGCTTGCTTGCCCCTGGGACCTCTCCCGAGCCCCCTTAGAGCCTGATCCTTGAGTCCGAGATCTCTGGGCTCACCCCCTTTGAGAAGGTAATCCCCCCTTAAAACCACTCCTAACTCACCTTAAAACGAACACTTAACCCGGCAAAAACTACGTTTCCCGCTAAGTCCTACTAAAATTCAAACTCAACTAACTCAAATCCTAATTTAACCACTCACTAACAACTCCGCTAATTCCTCCAACCCCAATTCCAATGCGACACCTACTACATTCTTCAAACGTAACTTTAATTAAAACACAAAAACTTCACTCTTTTTATAATTTTGGATAATTGAAGAAATGCCAAAGTAAACGGTCTAATAAACTCTTGCAATAAAAACACATGTGGACACCAAATTGGGCTCACACCCGGGTTGGTCCAGACCTAATGTCAGTCTTTTAGACAACTCACATCCACAGGCGGATGTCTCAAAATGTAGTAACAACTTATATATTGACTATTCATATTAACAAATTTCTTTGTTTTTGTAGGCAGTAAGCCTTTTTTTACTTAAAACCGTGAGCGGTTTGAGTGGCTCTATGAGCCCAAAATGAGTGCTCATATTTGTTTTATGTTTAGAATTTACTTAGAATTGCATTTGGAGTGTTATTGAAACAATCAAAAGTATAAAAAAAGTGAAGCTTGGTGTGGTTGATGTTTTAGGCCTTAAGCCTATTTTGTGTGGTTGATTAGAAGCTTAGTGGCATTAGGGAGTGTTTTGATTAGAGGAGTAGTGTTTGATGAAGCAAGAGGAAGGTCCTTGGATTTAAATGTTTGAATTAGAACGTGTTCTTGTTGGTTTAGGGGGTAAGGAGTTAGTGGATAGGATAAGGCCCTACTAAGTAGGAGAAGGTTGAAGGACTTGTGGTCTTGGGTGCCCTCCCCTCCTCCTCTTTTTCTCTCTTCATTCTCTCCTCTCCCTCTCCTCTTGCTCTCTCTCCCTCTTCTCTAGGAATTTGAACTCTTAGAGCTAGAAAAAATGTGGGAATTAGGTAGGGGCTTAGTGGAATTAGTGGGTTTGGTTAGGGTAATTAGGTAGGGGGCTTGGTAGAATTAGGTAGATAGTTAGTGAGGCTGCTAAGATTTGAGACTGTGGAGCTTAGGCTGCTGGGATTTGAAGCTGCCGGGCTTAGGCTGCTGGAATTTGAAGCTGCCGAGCTTAGGCTGCTAGGATTTGAGACTGTGGAGCTTAGGCTGCTGGGATTTGAAGCTGCCGGGCTTAGGCTGCTAGGATTTGAGACTGTGGGCTTAGGCTGCTGGGATTTGAGACTGTGGAGCTTAGGCTGCTGGGATTTGAAGCTGTCGGGCTTAGGCTGCTAGGATTTAAGACTGTGGGCTTAGGCTGCTGGGATTTGAAGCTGCCGGGCTTAGGCTGCTAGGATTTAAGACTGTGGGCTTAGGCTGCTGGAATTTGAAGTTGCCGAGCTTAGGCTGCTAGGATTTGAGATTGTGGGCTTAGGCTGCTGGGATTTGAAGCTGCCGAGCTTAGGCTGCTAGGATTTGAGACTGTACATTCTTATCTTTAATTTTAAAGTAATTTTTTCAAATTTATGTGTATTTTATTTGTTATTGGATGGCATGATAAGTAACTATTTCTTAACGAGGACACAACATTGTATGTAGACTTGATGATTTCGAATCATGATGTTCTTTCATTTGGAGCCCCGCCCACAATTTATTTTCAACAAAGCAGGTGATTTATTTCGAGTAGAAGTGGGAGCCCTAAACGTCTTTTTCAATCGTACAACCTTTAAGTCATAATTGATGCACAAAGACATCCCATGGAGAGGAGCACGTGAAAAAGATCATGAGTCTTTATAATTTCTTATTGAAGCACTGACTAAACCGGGAGATGTTGTCCTGAATGTTTATGCATCTACAAGTAAGAAACAATTTTTGGTTTTCTAAGTTTTGGAATTGAATTTTTTGTGCATGACAAATATGTTATGATATGCATGGTTATATTTCTTGCAGGTGTATCTATTCATGCTTGTCGTCGTAGTGGTCAACACCTTGTTGCATTCAAGAAAGACTCTGCAATTTTCAATGCAATATTGGCCCCTTTATGCGATTCATTGCCATCTCCTAATGTTGATGGCTTGCAATCACTTAACATAAGATGCGAAGATGTCATTTCGCTTTACACGACTATTTGCTAACTACTATCTAAATGACCAAATTCGTTATTTTGAGACAATATCAGAATTTTGAGACTTTTTGCCTACAATTTCAACAATTGTTTAGAGATAATTTTCATATTTTTTGACTTTCTAATTATAGACTATCCTCGACTCGAGGATAATCTTCCCATATATAATCAAAAAATCACTTACAAATATAGATTCAATCAAGAAATTAATGAAAAATATAAAATTAAGCATTAAATTGAGACTATGAAAAGTCTCAATTTAACGAATTTGGTCATATGATAAGCCCATTCGAAAAGTTCCAAGGAAATTTCGCTTGAGTGTGTAAGTTTGTTCGTTTGAATGATTTTAAAATTTTGTTTTTCTTGTGAACTATTTAATGTTCCATCAATTATTTCTAACATTTTTTTATATTGTGTATAGAAAAATGAAAGAAGCGATGTCCCCCCCTCACCAATTGATTCTCCCTGTGTATGCCAAGTCTGAGGCGATACAATTAGCATCTAGTATTACACCTCCAAGGCGAAGTAAATCTAAATGTTATGATCTTCGTGTCTTGATATTCATGGATATAGAGGCAGAGGAATGTAATGTTCATGTTTGTAATAATGAGGAGAAAAATAGATAAATTATGGGATATGATGTGGGTATATGAAGAGGTCTTGCACATGCTATTATTTGTGCACATGCTTTTTTATTTTGTGTGACAATTATCTGGTTTTTATAAAATAACCACTAAGAGTGAACGTTCATTTTGTGACCATTGGCTAAAATCCCTAAACCTTAATGCCTTTTACACAACATCATTGTATAATAGCTTTCATCATTATTTGAAATGTTCAAATACATTGGAGCAATCAATTATGCAAATCAGTTTTTGTCATCTAACATATGTTGTTATTAGAACTACAATTATATGATAATAGGATACCAAACCCACGGTAATGGGTATATTTCCCAAATTTTTGTCAACCTAATATGCTCATTGCTCACCGCTCATATGATAGCACTCCCCAACAAAGCTTGCACATGAAGTACTTAGGTGTTTGAATAACGCTTGCATATGAAGTATGTAGGTGTTTGTAAGTAAAGTTACGTGTGTATGAGGTACTTGTGTTTGTAAGCAAAGTTCATGTGTTTGTATGCATTCGAACATCTTGTGCTTTTCAAAATGGTCACAAATATCAAGTTGTTGCTTCTTTCAATAGATTTGAGAATGAAAAATAAAGAAAATGAACGTAAGCATGTATCTCTGAACATCTACCACGCAAATTTTTATTTGGTTTTTGATGCATATGATGTTTGTGTAATGTACAATTTTATTTTCTGCAACATGGTTGCGTTTTGTAAAGGTAAATGGCTTGATAAGAGCTATTTCCAAACTAGCAAGTTACTCGTAATGGTCATGTTACTATTCAATTCACATTGTGTATAGGAAGTCAAAAACCAGTAGTTGAAAAATACAATAAAATACCTTCTATACCTAACCACCCATCTAAAGATGAGATATTTTGTTTTGCCCTTATTTTGCATGTTGGCTAGAAGGAGGTCAGTCAATGGGCATATATCATTTGATTCGCGTGTGATGTAATATCTTACCTTGGTAATTTGGGGTTGTATATTGCACGGCCTTCAAGGGGGCTTCAAGGTTAATTTACAAAGCTAGTGAAATGTTTCCATGTCCTTAGACTTGGGAGATTGAAAAAAATGTCACTTCCATGTTGTTAATTGGAAGTTATTAGCGTGGTTTATTTTTTCCCTTACAAAATAATTAGCTCCAAATTTCTCTACAAGTTTGTATACTAAAATTTAATGGGAAATTTCATATGAAGAATATTAAGGCTAATACATGAATAATTGTGAGTAAAAACCTTTAACCATGCAATCTCTTGAAGTTAATGTGGAGATAGACTATCACTGCACATTGCGTTTACAAAAAATCAAATGCTCAAGAACAAGAATTAAGCACTTAAGTACTTGTTTGGGCCAAATCATTTTTATATTTGACCATTTTAAGTGGACTGTGGTATAAGCAAAAGAAAAGTTCCTATTTTTGAAAATGATATTCTATCTCGATTTGTTTAACTTGTTTCCCTTTTTTAATTAAAATTTATGTTTCTTTGCAAGGTAGTATCTTATTTATCTTAGCAACATAGTCGCTAGGATAAGGCCATAAGCTTTGCATAGCTTATGGCGTGCGGATTCTAGAATGCTCAAGAACATCTCAATCAGAGGTGTGAGCTAGGAGATATAGCAATTTGAGTGGGGCGCTGTCCCGGGACAACAGTGACCTGGGAGTGGCTCCTAAAACTGCTGAGGTTTGAATAGGCATAACTTCCTCAATACTTGCCCGAACGGGGCAAATGAGGAGTCCATTGGCATCTGTGTAAAATGTAAATTACGATGGAGTGGTTTTTTTTGTTAGCATCCAAGATCATACAAAGAAGTTATGGTGTTCCGAATCTGCTAGGGGCTTCCAGCCCCAGCGGCTAAGGAAAAATGTCTACTTGGTCCCAACTCTTGGGAGAGAGACAAAAGGTTACATGACGGTGGGGTAGGGGCCTTGCCTAGAGTCCTAGAGGCTTATATGAGTGAGGCAGCATGGCCGGCCAAAACCCCCCGAGGCCGAATGGCACGGCCTTCATGGGCATTGGTCCAATGTGAGGGCATAGTTGCCTAGTATGGTTCGGGTTGTTGTAGTGTTGCTCCGGCAATGCGATGGTCAACTAAAGATTGGACTTCCATGGATGGAAGTCCACATCTAACATTTGGTTACCGATTAGAGGGAGAGTCCCGAATGCAAAGTAGGAGGGTTGGTTCCCTTCCTAAGAGCTAAGAGGTCCGCAGTATGGGGAGCTAACCATTCGCATGGCGGAATGTGAAGGGTTAGTGCTCGTGACCCTTGGTAGAATTGACAAAATGGTCAAGCTAGTTAAGGGGTGCTAGCAAGGGTTGTGACATCATGCCTCATATCCAAGCGTGTGTATAATAGGGGATCGGAGGCCGCGCCGCCTAAATTACCTAAATGTCCGCCGGCTATCGCGCCTAAATTAACGAGTTGTGCGGTGGTGTAAGAGGGAGCATGTGTGTCGCAACCATTGCTAGGTCCCCATTGCTAACTCGGTGCATTTTTCAAATCTAGCAAGAGTTACAAGCGCTAACCCTTTGCATACCGCCATGCGAAAGGTTAGCTCCCAATACCGCGGACCCAACACTTCATAGGAGGGGGACCAAACCTCCTACTTGGTTTTTGGGACTCTTCGCTTAATTGGTAACCAATTCTTAGATGTGGACTTCCATCCATGGAAGTCCAATCTTATGTTGCCGTCCAATCTTATGAACATCGTGTTGCCGGAGCAACACTACAACAACCGAGCCATACTAGGCAACTATGCCCTCACAATAGGCCAATGTCCATGGAGGCCTTGCCGTTCGGCCTTGGGTGGGTGAGGCCACACCACCTCATCCATATAAGCCTCTAGGATTCTAGGCAGGACCCCTACCCCACCGTCAAGTAACCTTTTGTCTTTCCCCCAACTCTTGGGGCCAAGTAGACATTTTCCCTTAATTAGCCGCTGGGGCTGGAAGCCCCCAACAGCTTCAGAACCCCATAACTTCCTCATATGGTCTTCAATTCTAACAATCGACCACTCCATCGTCATCTACATTTCACTTAGATCACGATGGACTACTCACTTGCCCCATTCGGGTAAGTACAAAGGAATTTATGTCAGTTTAAAGGTTCGCAGTCTCGGGAGCCACTCCCAGGCCACTGCTGTTCCAGGGCGCTGTCCCGGGACAACCCCCAACTCAACTTGTCATATCTTCTAGCTCACACCTCCGATTGAGGTGTTCTTGAGCATTCTAGAATTGGCACGCCATAAGCTATGCACAGCTTATGGCCTTGCCCTCATGCCTCCTAGTTTCCGTGGGTGGGAGGCGTTCCCAACGCCCGGGGCCCTCACCCACACTAGGATCACTTGGGCCCTCTCACCAACAGCGCCACAAGTCCCGGGTGTCACTCCGGGGTCCCCCTTGTGCCCATGGTGTTTCGGACAATCCTTATGGAGAGGTACGCGACAATGTGTGTGCCTTGGACAATCAATCTCACACTTGTATCGCTCTTTGCAATGTCCAGGAATCGTTCGTCGGGGTATGTTAAGGACAATGACGTCCGTTATGGTTTTAAGGTTGCGCATCGTGACCCCAAGTCATCGAAAGTGACTGGCCTTCAATGCTGCTTCTGCATTGCATTTGGTCGGGAGGAGAAGATTGGGTCGAAGCGCAAGGCTGCGACTATTGTTCAAGGATGGAGCCATCCCTTCCGTTTCAATAATATTGAGAACCATCTTCGCAACCAGCATTCTGGTGAATGGGCTCTATACCCGGCTCTCAAATCCTCTTTTGAGCGCGCTTCATTCTTCGATGATGTTCCGGTTGTGTTCAAGAACTCCATCAAAGCGCATTTCCCGTCTTCATCTCTGGGCGTTGAACGACAAATTGTCTACGATATCGAGAAGGACATTGTGGATACTATTGTGGGCAACATGATGTTCAATCCCGAAGACCATGCTTATAGATGTGAGTCAGTGTTGAAGGACGGCATCGATTCACTTTCCAGCAGTTCAAGTTTCAAGGATGGCTGGTCTTTATTTGGTGCTCGATTCATGAATTTGATGGAGTATTGTGGTGTTGTTGCAACGTTTTTTCCTAGAACCAGTACTGTAGAGTCCGACTTTTCGATCCTACATTGGGAGAAGGATTTGTTCCGCAAGCGTTTATCGGACTTTGGATTAGAAGGAATCATGTAGGCAAAACAATTTTTGTTCATAGAGCAGTTCCAGCATTGATAAATGCTAACCAATCATTTTCTGCTTAATAAAGCCTTCATTTGGCCCCTGCCTAAACTAACCATTCTTGATGCGCCTAAATCAAGTTAATTTAGGTGATTTAGGCAACTACCTAATATATGCATGCCTGCTCATATCTCAAATGCCACATAACCCTCAACAACCAGCAATGCAACCGAAGCTAATGCAACAGAAGCTAATAGAACCAGCAGCTAAGACAACCAACAGCTAAAACAACCAATAGCTAAGACAACCAAAAGCTAAGGTAACCAAACGTTGATGCAAACAGAGAGTTATGCAACTAGAACTTATACAAATAACAACAATACAACTTGGAACTACAACTAGCTACGGCCTTCGTTCCAACAGCCACACATCTGTACATAGTTCGCTCCAACAAACACGAATCCGTACAACTATGATCTTACAGGGTTCAAAAATCATTTTATCCAATATTAATAGGGTTTATAAATCATTTTATTTAATATTCATTTTGATAGCAATCTAGAAGTTTTGCGCCTTTACCTAAATGGAGGGGGTGAGAAAAAAATATCCTAACTGCGAGAGAGAGAATGAGAGTGAGAGTGAGCATTGCACTAACCTTCGCAGATTATCTCCTCCAACCACAAAGCCTTACCGGCCGTAGATCTAGCTGTACCTACATCTAACGGTTAGCATCTATAGCTGACTCCATCCTGGCTATCATTTTCTGAACCTTTAAATCTGACAGTCTTCATTTCCCACCCTCTCGATCCAATGGCCTCCATCCGCTCAACCTTCATCTATTCGACATCTTCATCCACATATGCCGTAGTCCGTTCGACGCCTTCATTTGCATATGTCGTCGTCCGTTCACATCTTCGTTCACATGCGCCGTGCCGGATCTTTGTGTATTATCTAATTGTCTTAATAATGCTAACAAATTGATATTAATCTAATTCTCAATAACTAATTTTTTTTCCTACTAGACCGTGAGCCTTAACTTAAACCACGAGCGGTTTGGGTGGCTCACATTATCTTAAGAAATTAAAATGATATAACCTTAAAATTTTCACGGGCAACCAATATTTTATGGGTTGCCCAAATTGTCTTAATAGAATATTTGTGCATAAAATAAATAAATTATGGGAAGAGAAGAATAAAAACTTAGTCATTTGGAGGATCAGGGCCATGGATAAGCAACCACAAATACATGAGTAGGCTCACATGAGCCTGCTTATAAAATAACATCACCATCCGTGCTTAAGTTGAGAAAGGAGCAACCAAAAAATCATAATAACATGTGGGGAGAACAAATGAAGAGCTGGAGACACATGTTGTATTTTTATAACACTTTGTTCTCAAACCACCCCCTATGTCTACGCCCCTTGAAACTTCTCAATTGGTGTTTAACAACACGAAAAGAAGGGAAATTAGGTATGGACAAGATAAGCCATCTTCAATCGCGGTTATGATCACATTGATTGCACATGGGTGAGACATCTTTGATGTAGCCCCAAACAATGGGTTATATGCAAGTAAGAATTATATATATATATATATATATATGCATGCATGCGCCACCACCAATTCATTTGAAAGACCAGGGATGTAAGCAACATCGGGGTTCTCTATGGTATGCTTTGTGTCAAGTCCTTGAACATGCAAAACAAAAATTCTGATCGGGCATAACCTTTTCTACCAATAATGCATCAAGACTCCAAGCATGTGTCAACCACCATGCCCAAAGCAAATAAATATCCATGTGAGTCCATCCATTGAATAAATATAAAAGGGGCGTCAAATCATGTAGTCACTTCAGACCTTCCAATATACGTGGTATCGATTACTTTACTGAAAAGCTTCACATGGAGCTTGGTACATGAGCTCGATTGCCCTAAACCCTAAACATCTAGCTTTAGGCTCCCTTTCAATGACACATGTTGGTAGATTTCGAATTGCTTTTTTTGTGTAAATCTTTTGACTTTGAAATTTGGACCAAATGTTATTAACATAGAGTTGATCTCATGACAAAAATTTCATGCCAAAAGAAAAAAAACTTCACTCCTAGGAAGGATGTCAACGTTGGCAGCAGTGAATTTCTTTCACATCTACACACATTGGTAGAATTCAAATATCTTTTTTTCTGTAAATCTTTTGGCCTTGAAATTTTTATCATATGTTATTAACATAAAGAGGTTTTTTTCCAAGAATTTCATGGCAAAAAAAAAATTCAATCTTTGGGACTCTGTCAAAGTTGGCAGCAGTGAAAAAATTTCCACAGCTACCAATGTTGGTAGATTTTGAATAACTTTTTTTTGGTGAATCTTTTGGCTTTGAAAATTGGCATACATATAACTAACTTAAAGATGATGCTGTGGTAAAAATTTCGTGGTAAAATACCAATTTTTGAGCTCTCTAGAGGCTTTCAAAGTGGGCAGACTTGAATTTTTTTCCACTGGGAAACCAAAAACGCCATTCTACCTTGGACCCTACTGTACATACTAGGTTAAGTACAAATGCTTTATAGAACTTTAGTATTATCTTCACATCCTTGCATTAAAGAGTAAGCATGGTAGTCTATATTCAATGTTTACTCCAAGAGAGGCAGCTGCCTTCAAATTCCAGAACCTCCTTCAGAAACTCAAACAAAGACTTGACATACCACCATCCAAAGGTTTTGAACTGTAGTGCAATGAAGTAGCTCACTTATAAAACTACTATGTAGTTAGCACTGGATTCATTAAACTAATATAAAAGTTTTTGGGTATCCATTCCTTGTAAACAACTCCAGCAAGTTCACATATATAATAATAAGACAAATATGAGACAATAGTGCACAATTGCAAGTCTTACCCAATGTTTCACAAGGGCATAAAAAAGGCCATATTTATGGAGATTTGGAGAATTTGATGCAGTTGAGGGCATAGATAGCAATTTTATTTAAAATGCTTAGGCTTTTTTGGGAATTTGTCATTTATTTCTAATATATGAACCCCACAAGAAACTATGTTATTCTAACCAAGTTTTGGACTCAAAATAAAGGCAATTTGATGTGAGAAGTCACTAGAGGCCAACCATTTGACCATGAAGAAACCCTACCACAAGAAATTTTGGTCCTCCAAAAACTATAGTGGGACAAAATTGTTGTCACATAACATCATTTGGTTATATGGTCATGTTCCATTCTACATTTAGCATCTGACATGGACCTCCACTATCTTACCTTTATGGGAAAAAAAACTTAGATAATAGGAAGAAATTGATGCGGTATGAATTGTGAATAGTGCCGGTATTGTCAATGAATAGTGTTGCCATGAATAATACTTTCTATGAATAATGCCTGGATGAATAATGCTTCCTGTGAATAGTGCCGGGATGAACAACGATTCTTGTGAGTAGGCTGGGAGTATAACTCCACCCAAGTTTTCAAATGTTAGCCTAAATGTATGAATAGTAAACGAATATAACTACTTTGTTCGGGGGCTCCACATAATGTAATTAACATATTCACGGTCAGGGGGCATTCACGGTTGGGGTACTACTTTTGGGACAAAGGACTTAAGGACTTTGTCGCATTGATCTTGGTTTTTATCATGATTTATTATTATTTGATCAATAACTTTTACATAAATAAGTAGATAGTTCATAAGCTTTATCAAGAAAGATTTTTATTATTATTTAATAATCACCCTAAACCCTAAACCCTAAACCCTAGGCCACATCAGTGGCATTTTTTTGCTATTTAGGTGTGCATTGGTGGTCAATTATTTCCTGTTATGTATCTTGGTACCTTGGTAAAAGTGTCATGTGTCCATTCATATAAATTTTTTTGTCCAATTCTAATACTAGACGTTCCTTTTACGTGTGGCCATGAGTATATGTATATTTGGACATGTTTGGTGCCACATGTAAAGTTGGGCAATTGCTATTCAATACATATTTGGTTCTATTGGTACACACTTGAACGATAATTGTGAGGAAAAAAATTGGGATCATTTCGATTAATTCTTGTTGTCCTTTTCGTTCCTTGATCCTAAGGTCAGGAAGTAAGACAACACTCCTGAATGTCCTTTAAGGAATCAAATGGATATCATAGATGACCCTATTCCTTCTAAATTAACTTTGTCATTGTACTCAATATGGAGGATGAAATGTAGGTATGATCCAAAATATGCTCCACAATACAAATCCAATTATACCAAGTATGTGAAGTTATCAAAAAAAGTCCTTAAACCGTTAGACACCCAAAAGTAGTACCCCAACCGTGAATGGCCCCGTCAATGGAATCCAACCCACATGGCTGAACAATGTTATGCATTAGGTCAATCCTCCTCAATTTCACACTTCAACAATATTTCCAAAACAAGATGAGTATTATGGTGTGAGCCCAAAAGGGTGCCCACATTTAGTCTTAGACCCTTGAAACGTTAGTTGATGCACTTTGAAGTAGCATGTTACTTCACAAAAATATAAAAAGAGTGAAATGTTAGTCTTAGAAGTACCATGTTGTAAGAGGCTAGGATGTGAGTTGTTATTGTGTTTTTACCTTCGGAAGGATTTGAGTGAATGAGGATAGGTAAGGAGAACTTGGATTGAGTAGTTAGTGAGTAGGCTAGTACAAATGGATGGAGACAACCAAAGTGACTCAAGAGGCAAGTGCATTCGAATTGGGATGAATGGAGGATCACATGGAGCGCACAAGTGGACCACCTCATCATGGCCACTTAATGGGGAAGGTCCAAGGAAGAATGCAAGGTGGAGGATAAGCAAATTCTCAAAGCACCAATCAAATCACGAGTTAAGCATCGTGGTTTGAATTAAGTGGTGAGCAACGATTTGGGAAAGTAAGGGGAGAAAGTTATGGCGGCGGAAAGCGAAGGAGGCTAAGTTTGGGTTGAAGCATCCCAAGTTTGGTAAAGTGTGGTAGGTAGAAAGCCAAGGCTAGTTAAATGTTCGAATTAGGATCCTTGTTGATCATTTGAGGGAGGAAGGCTTAGAAGATAGGATTGGCGCCTACTAAGTAGGAGGAAATCTCAAGGGCTTATCGTGAGCCTTGAGGGTGCTCACCCCCTCAAGCTTACTATATAATCCCTCATTCTTCCCTCACTCATCCTCTCTTTCCTTTGTGCTCCAAGGCACCCCACGAGTTATAAGTGTGGGTGTGGGAAGCCATATTGGAGCACATGTGTGTGCTTAGTTTTTAGTTTGAGAGCCAAGGCTTGTTAGCCTTGAAGAGGGCTTGACCTCTTGGTAGAATTAGTGTTGACGTGAAGGATTTTAAAGTTAATTCATGATTCCAATTTGTGGTACTTAAAGTTCATGTTTTGAATACACGTGGTTGCAAGTTCCATGTTTAAGAGTTGAGCACTTGAGGTTGTGATGAGTGCAAAAATATACTTGTGTGGATTAGTTAGTCTTAGTGAAGTTAGGAAATTCTCTCTCCCCCTCTCCTCTCTAGGATTTTAGGATTTTAGGATTAGAGAAGAATTGTGTGATTAGAAAGGGGTTGTTAGTAGAATTAGGAAAATTAGGTAGGAAGATTAGTTAAGGGCTTGAATAATTAGTGAGGTAGTTGGGGATTACAACTACAAAGTTGTGGGTTCATGAAGGAGCTGGGTTTATGAAGGAGCTGGGTTTGTTTAGTTAGAAAGTAAAGAGCTGGGTTTATGAAGGACCTGGGTTTGTTTAGTTAGAAGCTAAGGAGCTGGGTTCATGAAGGAGCTGGGTTTATGAAGGAGCTGGGTTTGTTTAGTTAGAAGCTAAGAAGCTGGGTTTACGAAGGAGCTGGGTTTATTTAGTTAGAAGCTAAGGAGTTGGGTTCATGAAGGAGTTGGGTTTATGAAGGAGCTAGGTTTATGTAATTAGAAAGTAAAGAGATGGGTTCATGAAGGAGCTTAGTAGATAGCCTACTTAATTAGCTCATAGACAAGTAGTTAGTTACATTATGCTAGTTAGTGTTATGTGTGGCTTTCACAAGTAAATGTATTTGAGATTGACTATAGAGAATAGTGTTTTTTAACACTTGCATCCTCTCTTTAAAAATAAACCACGTGCACAAATTAATGGAGAATGTGGAGCACTCTTGCGATGGCAAGACAAAGGAAGCAAAGACCAAAGTGAAATTCCAGTTAAATCCAAGACCACTTGAAGGGTGAACCTTGCACTATGGACTCATCCAAGTCCAAATCCAATACCGCGGAGGAATGTGAGCCCAAACCCACTACTCGGACTACGGACGCTTAAGGGTGGGGGGTTTGGCCTCACATAATTGGTGCGTCCGCCGGGAGCGAAGCGGAAGGTAGTTACAAGACTTGGAGGCGACTAGGAGACTTGGAGGCAACTAGGAAAAATTGGAGACACAAACTTGAGAGAAGGGAAGGAGCACCCGAAACTCGGTAAGTATTCTCTCTTTGGGTTACATTTGAATTCATTGTATTTCAACTATTCCTTGGAATGAATTGCATTGTCAATTACGCAAATTCATTTTTGAGGAAGGAGCGCGGCGAAGGTACGTCCTCAACCTTTTTGGGGATTTGCTAAGAACTTAAAAGGAACCTATAACCGAGTAGCTCATTAAAACATTAGAGGGTAAATTCACCTTAGGACATTGAACTTTGACACTCACCTCGGGGTGAGTCTCAAAGTTTTGGGAGTTGTCATTTCATGCTCTAGATTAAATTAATATTTCACAAAGTTTATGGTGTTGTTACATTGAGTCACGATTGAGGGGAGTGCTAACTCACAGGGGGATGCGATTGCTCAAGGTATGTTTATTTCTTCAAAGTGAACTCATTAACTAATTAAGGAATGCCTTTTGTACTCGTGATTGTTGTTATCCGTTGTAGAGGGTAATTCCCGAATTGTGGATGGTGTGAGAAGTTGAAGGGTGAAGCCTCGACTTTTAACATAATCTACTCGGAAGGTCACCCCCTCACAATCGGTATTGTGGTGAGTGTTAATTTGCGGGAAGGTGCGGAGGTGATGCTCCGACTTAACCAAAAAATTAACATGAACATGCCTATCCCCTATTGGGATTCTTTCACCTAAGTGGGCTTGCAGGTTCTTTTCCTCACCTCCTAAAAAAAATTATAACCACACCAAGACAAGTGAAAATATTAAGAGGGGAATTGCTAGGATTATGTGTGGTCAAGTGAGGGTCGATCGATTCTTATGGAATGCAAGGTAGGACTCGCTCACAAAAACCAAGTTTGATAGTAGGACTAGAGAAATCTACTCGAAAGAGGCGGTCCTCTAAAATCAGTGATAGATTAGAACAAGATAATGTTAGAATAGAGAGTTGTTTGAACGTCGAACCTAGGACTAGGTCAATTCTAGACACCTTAGAACTTGGAGCTCAACTTGAAGAGGAGATCACTCCCTCCAAATTGAGTGGTGAAACTTCTTCGGAAAATTACACACTTAGAGAAGAATTCCCGGTAGAAGTTGATAGGGGATTGTTGAATAGTTCACCGGTCACCATGGCCGAGGAACGGGGGATGGATCCACCACCCATACCCCCAATTCCGCCCATACCTCCTATACCTCCAATAGACCCATTGGTTAGGCCAAGAGGCCTACCAATTGTGGTTCCACAAAATTTAGCGGCGATGGATATGCCATCTCATCTCCCTAAATTTTATGGGACCAAGGATGAGGACCCCTCTCGGCACATGGAACGGTATATCGAACGGTTGGCTAGCTTCCTCATAACCGACCCGGGTTATTGGTTAGTGTGGTTTCCTACCACTCTAGAGGGGGAAGCCTATGAATGGTATCGGGATCATGCCGAGGGACATTTTAGGGGATGGGAACAATTACAAAGGGAGTTTCTTAACGAATTTAGGCCGGAAGTGGGTCAAAGTACCGCATTAAGGGCATTGTCGTCATTGAAGCAAGGAAGGGAGGAAGAAATTTCGGCTTACATTAGGAGGTTTGATTTAGTGTGCACTAGATTTGTGGGTACCATGCTCAACGACGACACGCTAAAGCAATTTTTCATTCAAGGGTTTTTTAAGTCCGGAACTATTAGGGGTGTTCTAGAAAGGAATCCCTTGACCTTGGCGGATGCCAAGCGTGCGGCTAGAGATATTGAAAACTTGGATAAAGATCACGAAAGGCTATGGAGAAGGGAGGATGAATTGATCCCACAATTCATCCCCATACGCCCTAGGGTGGTAGCGGTAGAACCCGCTAAGTATGAGAACCAAATTCCATATGCCATTGTGGACACCGGCCCCCGACCTTTAGCGGTTAGGGAACCGGCACCTCTTTTGGCACTACCGGCCCCTAGAACGGATCCACACTTGGAGGAGGTTGAGAGAAGACTAGGTGCTAGCCAACTAGGATTCCAAGAGGCTATGATAAAACAAATGCAAAGCCTCACGGATCAAATGTCATTAATGATCCGGAGTCAACAACCGGGGCCTCCACCCCCGGTTGAGTCGGGTAGGCATTCTTCCGGATTATGGTGTGTCCAATGTGGCCAACCGGGCCACACGCGTCAATTTTGTAGAAGTGGACAAAACCGTGACCAAAGAGGAAACGGTAACCCACCTCAACAAAATCAACGAGGTCAAGCGCCACCTCACTATGGAAATGGAAGCAATAGAGGACCACAACCTAGAGGGCAAGGTGGCCAAAATTTAGAGAAGAAGGAATTTCATCCCTTTTGTGGAAGGTGGCACGCTCAAGGACAATGTTGGTCCGAAGGTCAAGAGTTTAATTGTAGCAATTGTGGAGGAAGTCATCCCTCGGATACGTGTCGCCAACCGGACAAAATAATTAATGTCCCTTACCCGGTGGCTAATCCACAACAACAAGCAAGGGATAATATGCGAGGTGCTAGGCCACAAGGAGTACCGGCCAATGAACTTAGGCCACCTAACTTATACTATGACCATAGTAATGCTAGGCAAACTTTTCATCCACCGGCGGGCTTGCAAACTACAACCGGTTACATTCCAATACAAAATAGACAAGGAGTTCCACCTAATGGTAGTAACGGGAGACAAGCGCCTCCAACGGATCCGGGACCATCTAACTCCCAAGATGTTAGGTTCATGGATGGAGTGTTGGAGGCCACATGTGATGACATGCTTCCTCTCCCAACGAGAATTGGAGAGGAGCAAAGTCAATGGCCTCCTCACACCAATGCTATTACATATGAGTTAGTGAAGGGTAAGGGTGTGGTTGAAGAAGCACCTGCACTAGCGGTAACTACTAGGGCTAGGAAAGGGGATGCCCCGTTGGAGGTAGGAATAGGAGAGCAAGGAAATTACTCTTCGGATGAAGAGATTAATCTCTCCGAGTTGGATAGGGTAGCTAGAAGAGCTACTAAGGATGTGGAGAGGGAAAATATAATTTTACAAGATAGGGAGAGGACTAATGCGGTACATGACTTGGATAATAGCGATGTGGGTGAATGGGAAGGACCGGGGGTTCCCGTAGACGAATTCGACGTAGTGGGTAATTCTAAGGTGGAAAGATCTACCGGGTACGACTTGTGGGCGGACCTTAGTACACTCAAGGCGGATATTACTTTCGGCCAACTATTGGAAATTTCACCCACGGCAAGGAAAACATTAAAGGAGGGAATGCCGGTACACAAGAGGATGAGGAAGGTGAAAGCTAAAATAGCCGCTAGGATCCAATCACAAGGTGGAAGAGACGTGAAAGCTATAGAAATAGAAGTTGTTATAGTAGATAAGGTGGTTCCTAATGTGCTAGTCGACGGAGGGAGTAGTCTAAATATACTACCGGAGGATACTATGAAAAAATTGGGACTTGGACTCACGGGGCCTTCACCTTTGGTCATAAATATGGCAAATCAAAGTTCGACTACGCCTTTGGGGATGATCAAGGATTGTAGAATGACTACGGGAGGCGAGGAGTACTTGGTCACCTTCCATGTCATTAAAATGCACTCCAACAAGGACACCTTCCCCATTTTGCTAGGTAGGCCTTGGTTGCGGATGGCGAATGCTATGGTCAATTGGGGTGGACCTAAACCATCCATCACTTATGGTCCGGAGGGTAATAGGGTCATAGTGTCCATTGGTTCATTAGAAGGATGGATGAAGAAGGAGATGTATTTGCCATTGGAGAAGGAAATTGATGACTTAAACGAGAATGAGACTGGCAAGGCATTGGTGGGAGTCGTCCATCCCGAAGGTCAAAGGGTTGTTATAGATTCGGGCTCGGGAAGTCTAGGTCCTAATTTTTACAATTATGGGGATAATGGGGATTATGCCCAATGGCTAAGGGAGTACCCCGAGTCCGAGGTTGATGTAATGGTTACATTTCACCAAGTAGGCTTAGGGAGTGAATTTCCTAGTGTTAGTTTAGGAGAGGGCTCATTGTTGGAGCCATGTGAGGTGCTCACCGAGGAAGAGTGGGTTAGCGGTGGGTTAACACCTTGGGTAGATGACGTGGAAGAGGGTGAGGTTAGTTTAATTCATGTAGATGGGACTCAAGAGGAGGATGTGATTATTGAGTCATCGAAATTGGAGGAGCCTTTACATTTCAAGACCACGTCTACGGGGATAGTTGTAGGTCAAGATGTGAAAGATTACCCCAATGTGCCTTCCGATTGGTATCGGAACAAAGAGGAACAAGCACATGTGTCGGAAGCGGATTGGCGGTACGTGGATGTGAAATTAAAGAATGGAAAAACCCGACAAATGAAGATGGGTTCCAAATTGGGGGAGAAAGAGGTTAGGGAGTATAGCAATTTGGTGGATGAGTTTAGTGATACTTTTGCATGGTCCTACGATGAGCTTAAGGGAATTCCTAGGGAAATGGTAGAGCACCGGATTCCTTTAATTCCGGGGGCGAGGCCAATTAGACAAAAGGAGAGGAGGATGAATCCTCAATTGCAATTGTTGGTGAAAGCGGAATTGGAAAGGTTATTGAAGGCCGGGTTTATCAAGCCGGTGGAAATCACGGATTGGGTTTCTCCTATGGTCTTAGTAAAGAAAAAAAATGGGAAATTAAGGGTTTGTGTCGACTATAGGAAATTGAATTCGTGCACACAAAAGGATCACTTCCCCTTACCTTTTATCACCTTGTTGCTTGAGGAGGTTGGAGGTCATTCGCGATATACCTTTATGGATGGGTATGCGGGTTATAATCAAATTTCCATAGCCCTCCAAGATATCCATAAAACGGCTTTTACTACACCTTGGGGTACTTTTGTGTGGGTAGTGATGCCATTTGGGTTATGTAATGCCCCGGCTACTTTCCAACGATTAGTAATGTATATCTTCACCGACTTGTTGTTCAAATCCATGACCGTCTTTGTGGACGATTTTAGCACACAAAGTAATGTGGATGATCACCTACATTGTGTTAGGGAGGCATTGGATAGGTGTAGGAAGATGAGGTTAGCATTGAACCCGGATAAGACATTTTTGGGAGTGAATAAGGGAGTGTTGTTGGGTTATGTTGTTAGTGAGAAAGGTAGAGAACCCGATCCGGATAAGATTGCGGCCATAAGCGACTTGGCAACTCCAACCAATTCCAAGGGGATCTCTAAATTGTTAGGACATGTGGGATGGTACCGGGAACTTATTCCTAATTTTTCAAAGATAGCGGTGCCCATTACCCATTTGCTCAAAAATGATGTCAAATTCGAGTGGACGGATGCTTGTCAAAAAGCCTTTGAGGAATTGCGGGATAGGTTGAGCACCTATCCGGTGTTGATACCACCCAATTGGGGTAAACATTTTCACGTCTATTGTGATGCTAGTAATGTGGCAATAGGGAGTGCGCTTTGTCAAGCAACGGGAGAAAAAGAGAAGGATCAACCTATAGCTTATGCGAGTAAGCAATTGACCCCCGCCGAAAGAAACTACTCTACAACGGAGAGGGAGTGCCTAGCCATGGTGTTTTCCGTTAAAAAGTTTAGGCATTACCTCATGTGCAACCCGGTTGTATTTTTTGTTGACCACATGGCTATCAAGTATCTAGTTAACAAGGCGGAGTTAAGTGGTAGGTTAGCTAGGTGGGTTTTGTTATTAGAAGAATTCGACTACACGGTGGAATATAAACCGGGTCGTATGCATTTACAAGCGGACCACTTGTCTAGGTTGTCGGAGGAGATAGGAAAAAATCCGGTAAATGATATGTTAGTAGATGATAGCCTCTTTGTGGTCACTTCTACACCGGAGTGGTATGCGGGCATAGTGGAATTTCTAACAACCCACAAGTTGCCCAAAGAGTGGACAAAAGAAGAGAGAAGGAAGGTGAGGGTAAATAGTAGGCAATTTGTTGTAGTGGGCCATAGGTTGTTTAGAAGGGGGTCCGATGGTATTTTACGACGATGCGTGTCAAAAACGGAGGTTGAAGCGATTTTAATCGCTTGCCACGATAGCGCTTGCGGCGGTCACTTCTCGGGTCAACTCACCGGGCAAAAAATACTTAGAGCGGGCTACTTTTGGCCTACACTATTTAAGGACGCCCATGACTATGTAAGGAAATGCGACGCTTGCCAACGGTATGCCCGAAACGACCTTAGAATGGAGATGCCTTTACATGTATCATTACCCTTAATTCCTTTCGAAAAATGGGGCATCGACTATGTGGGTGAGGTCCATCCCCAATCTTCAAAAGGAATGAAATATATTGTGGTGGCAACCGAGTACCTCACCAAGTGGGCGGAAGCCAAAGCGGTGAAGACCGACACGGCGGAACACGCGGCAACATTTATGTACGAAAACATAATTTCGCGGTTCGGGGTGCCGAAGATCCTAGTAAGCGATAGGGGTACTCACTTTTTGAATGACTTGATTCGAGAGATGACAGAGAAATTTAAAATTGATCACCGGAAGACTACTCCCTACCACCCACAAACCAATGGACAAACGGAAAGGGTTAACGGAATTTTGGTGAGTATACTACGCAAGACGGTTATAGACTCGAAGCGGGATTGGGATACGAAACTAACGGCGGCACTTTGGGCATACCGTACAACCTATAAGGTAACTACGCGTGCTACACCATTTTCCTTAGTCTATGGTCTTGAAGCGACACTACCAATCGAATATGAAGTCGAGTCACTTAGGGTGGCCGTGAGTACGAGACTTACCGAAAGTCAATCCTTACGAAATCGACTAACCGATTTGGAAGCACTTGACGAAGGGAGGAGAATGGCGGCTCAACATATTGAGGCAATCCAAAGAAGGAGAAAGATTACTTTCGACAAACGACATAAGAGAAGGGCCCTAACACCGGGAATGATGGTCATGATTCAAGACACACGAAAGCTTGAATTTCCGGCGAAATTCGATGCAATATGGTTAGGACCTTACCTTGTCTATGAGGTCTTTCCTAATAATTCAATTCAATTGGAAACGTTGAATGGTGAGCTCTTTCCTACCCGTACATCGGGAAGTAGATGTAAGGAGTACCGAGCTTGACTAGGCAACTTACCCTTGGAGCAAGAGATGTTTGGATTCATCCCCCGATGGTCGCCAATTATGTGAGCCCAAAAGGGTGCCCACATTTAGTCTTAGACCCTTGAAACGTTAGTTGATGCACTTTGAAGTAGCATGTTACTTCACAAAAATATAAAAAGAGTGAAATGTTAGTCTTAGAAGTACCATGTTGTAAGAGGCTAGGATGTGAGTTGTTATTGTGTTTTTACCTTCGGAAGGATTTGAGTGAATGAGGATAGGTAAGGAGAACTTGGATTGAGTAGTTAGTGAGTAGGCTAGTACAAATGGATGGAGACAACCAAAGTGACTCAAGAGGCAAGTGCATTCGAATTGGGATGAATGGAGGATCACATGGAGCGCACAAGTGGACCACCTCATCATGGCCACTTAATGGGGAAGGTCCAAGGAAGAATGCAAGGTGGAGGATAAGCAAATTCTCAAAGCACCAATCAAATCACGAGTTAAGCATCGTGGTTTGAATTAAGTGGTGAGCAACGATTTGGGAAAGTAAGGGGAGAAAGTTATGGCGGCGGAAAGCGAAGGAGGCTAAGTTTGGGTTGAAGCATCCCAAGTTTGGTAAAGTGTGGTAGGTAGAAAGCCAAGGCTAGTTAAATGTTCGAATTAGGATCCTTGTTGATCATTTGAGGGAGGAAGGCTTAGAAGATAGGATTGGCGCCTACTAAGTAGGAGGAAATCTCAAGGGCTTATCGTGAGCCTTGAGGGTGCTCACCCCCTCAAGCTTACTATATAATCCCTCATTCTTCCCTCACTCATCCTCTCTTTCCTTTGTGCTCCAAGGCACCCCACGAGTTATAAGTGTGGGTGTGGGAAGCCATATTGGAGCACATGTGTGTGCTTAGTTTTTAGTTTGAGAGCCAAGGCTTGTTAGCCTTGAAGAGGGCTTGACCTCTTGGTAGAATTAGTGTTGACGTGAAGGATTTTAAAGTTAATTCATGATTCCAATTTGTGGTACTTAAAGTTCATGTTTTGAATACACGTGGTTGCAAGTTCCATGTTTAAGAGTTGAGCACTTGAGGTTGTGATGAGTGCAAAAATATACTTGTGTGGATTAGTTAGTCTTAGTGAAGTTAGGAAATTCTCTCTCCCCCTCTCCTCTCTAGGATTTTAGGATTTTAGGATTAGAGAAGAATTGTGTGATTAGAAAGGGGTTGTTAGTAGAATTAGGAAAATTAGGTAGGAAGATTAGTTAAGGGCTTGAATAATTAGTGAGGTAGTTGGGGATTACAACTACAAAGTTGTGGGTTCATGAAGGAGCTGGGTTTATGAAGGAGCTGGGTTTGTTTAGTTAGAAAGTAAAGAGCTGGGTTTATGAAGGACCTGGGTTTGTTTAGTTAGAAGCTAAGGAGCTGGGTTCATGAAGGAGCTGGGTTTATGAAGGAGCTGGGTTTGTTTAGTTAGAAGCTAAGAAGCTGGGTTTACGAAGGAGCTGGGTTTATTTAGTTAGAAGCTAAGGAGTTGGGTTCATGAAGGAGTTGGGTTTATGAAGGAGCTAGGTTTATGTAATTAGAAAGTAAAGAGATGGGTTCATGAAGGAGCTTAGTAGATAGCCTACTTAATTAGCTCATAGACAAGTAGTTAGTTACATTATGCTAGTTAGTGTTATGTGTGGCTTTCACAAGTAAATGTATTTGAGATTGACTATAGAGAATAGTGTTTTTTAACACTTGCATCCTCTCTTTAAAAATAAACCACGTGCACAAATTAATGGAGAATGTGGAGCACTCTTGCGATGGCAAGACAAAGGAAGCAAAGACCAAAGTGAAATTCCAGTTAAATCCAAGACCACTTGAAGGGTGAACCTTGCACTATGGACTCATCCAAGTCCAAATCCAATACCGCGGAGGAATGTGAGCCCAAACCCACTACTCGGACTACGGACGCTTAAGGGTGGGGGGTTTGGCCTCACATATGGTTGACCACATATGATGCAAAGTCAATCAACAATGTGGTAATTGTTAGGAATGTCTGCAATTTTTCCTCTTGTTGATAATTAAAATATTCTACTAGCCCTTTTGAAATTGGATTCATTGAGAGGAATTATAATACAAATCTCTTCAGCCCTGTGCCAAGAAAGTCGCATCTACACTGCTATGTGCATTTAGGTTGCCTCTTTAGCCATGCAAGGCACCATAGATCAAAAGTGGATTATAGAAACTTACCACTTGTCTATTCATCCATATAGCGTCACAGTAAAAAAAATAGATACTATTATTTGTTATTGTTGTAGTAAATATATAAAATAATGTGGATTGTCGATATATTAGCGTGGGGCAACCTAATTGCACATATCCATGTAGAATTGTCGCCACAAATTTAGAACTTAAAAAAAACAATGTTGTCAATGTTTTGTGTTGTCACGCTAAGATAGATGGGCGGGGAATTTCATGGATGCCTGCAAGTCATGTTAGAGAAGTTATTGCCTTTTGTAATATTTAGTTTTTGGGGACTTACATATGTGCTTGAAATAAGGGTTGATGCGGCCCCAGAAATTTCCAACCAATATTGCCCAATATAATTTCCAACATCTAAGAATTTCACGTTCACATCCGTCATGTCAAGTCATGTCACATCATGGCATGTCACAATGATGTGATGCCAGACCAAAAAATGTCAAGTTTGTGGAGGGTAAATCACTAGTAGAAAACTATGCAAAAAAGAACCACAGTCATTTTCTCATTGCGGTTCTTTTGATTAGCCTGCTTTGCAGTCACTAAACGACTGTAGATTGTTTTTTTGGTTTACCAACTGAAATTTTAGGAATGTGGGGGATGTAATATACCGTTGGAAAGGTCTTGAAAATACCTTACCAATGGTATATTACACTTACCAAAAAAATTTAAACTACTCGCAAAACAAAAAAGAAAAATATGTAGTTGTTTAGCGACTGCAGATCAGGGTGGTCAAAAAAACCGCAATGGGAAAACGACTGCAATTCTTTTTCGCATAGTTTTCTACTAGTGAATTCAATAGTTCGCCTAGGGGTAAACTAACGCAGTCAACCCCTTAGTCAATAGTCTAGTCGATTGCTACTTTGTAGTCGACATGGTAGTCGACTGCAAAAAAAAACAAAAAAAAACAAAAAGAAACGAAAAAAATTGCCCAAAAAATTGGACCATTAGATCTTGTTGGCTACAAGATCTAACGATCTAGATTTATGATTTTTTTTGTAATTTTGGAATTATTGGTTTAATAGTCGACTGCTCAAAATTGATTGTTGCCGTCAACCAAGAGTAGTTGACCAGGAGCAATCGATTGTTAGTCAATTGCTACTTAGTAGTCGACTTCTAAGAGGGTAAAAAAAAAACAAAATTAAATTAAATTAAATAATTCGATTTTTTTTGGATTGTTAGATCTTGCATCTTACAAGATCTAACAATCCAAATTTTGTTTTTGAAAGATACTAGGATTTTAAGTTTCTTTTGTAGTAGTCAACTACTAGTTGCAGTCGACTAGAGTAGTCAATCAAAAAAGTAAAATTTAAAAAAAAAAAATGGTGCAGTAAATTTATATTACCACATTAGCGGGCATCATGTCCCAATGTGACGGGACGTGATGGCCAAGGGCTGCATCACGTCCATTTGCACATCCTTACGAATATCTTTTGGATTAATAGGTAACTTAATGGTAGCTTGAAATATATGTGTGTGTGTGTTTTGAGACAACTGAGTAGTAGCTTGAAATATAAGCAACAAAGCAGTAATAGAATGTTCAAAGCAACCATTTTTCTAGCTTCAAAGCAAATGCATGTAAGAATCAACTCTTTTTTTAATCAAATAGAGTACAATAACTTTGCATCAACTTGTTGTAATATCCGTTTACTAAAAATTCCATGTAGAACCTAATAACATAATGTGCCTATAGAGTTATAAGATCCTTGGTAATCAAAAGGACATGTGTTATGCTGAGATTGAAGTATGTTACCAAACATAATTACCATCCTCGGATCAATAGTGAATACAATTGAGAGGGCCTCTATAGTTGTACAAAGAGAAAAATAATGCTCACTTTTTTTTCTTTTTTTTTTGAGACAGAAGGTTGATAGGCCAACGCCAAAGCAAAGGAGGCAGTTAACCACCTTGCAAGTTTCTGTCAAGTAGAGAGGAGATTTCATAGCTGGGAATCGAACCACCAACCTCTTCCTTAAGATTTGGGTATCTCTCCACCATCATCCAATAGTTTAGGGTCGTCTCGGACCAAATAATGCTCACTTTGACCTTCTATAACTTCTGCATCTCAACTCCATTTGTGAAACTTGAAATGAAAAACTGTGAGGCAATGCTAACTGGATGGTCAGGCAATTCCCAATTTGCAGATTCCGAATTCCAAATTCGTCTATGGATTTGGAAGTGCCCATAACAGGATCGCATATCTTATCACCAAGGTCACACATTCCAGATATCAAACTTAATAGATACCACCTCACATTGACCAAATACACTCCGAACCTAAAAATGAAGAATTAATAACATCATCATGCACGAATATTCCTGCTACAGTTGACACAATATTTTTATTCCATAGAATTGTGATGGAACTTGGAGGTGAGACATAGAGTTTAAGTCAATATCTACTGCATTAGATTCCTTACATAACATTATTAAGCAGTGTGTGTTTGCTCATGTGGGTTGTGACAATATAACCATGGGATGTCCCAACCTAGTGTAGATTTAGCTTTAATTTGAGTCTCCTTGCACAAGGTTGGGACATCCCATGGTTATATTCTCATGGCCCACATGAATGAACACACACTATTTAATAATGTTATGTATCTACCGTGTATTTGGTGTTAAAATAAGTGGGCCTAATTCAGTTATTCATCTTGAAATGACACCTATATTTCAGTGGTGCATGATTAGGTATGGCTCCAAGAATGGATACCAAAAGGACACATATTTGAAAGAGATTGGACTAGGTGCTCAAAATTTATTAACCATTCTAGGCTCAATAGTTAACATAATTGGAAAGACTTGTGTGAACATTTCTTGAGAATGAGAACCTTCACTTTGATAATGAACAATATATTCATATGAGCTCCAAATAAATTATTATGAGGAAAGTGGTTACGGCCTTGATTTGAATTTGCTAACCATTTTGTACTAATCGCGTGTCATTTCATATCGTAGGAGAAGTGGGCTAGTTGGAAATAGGAACTATTTAAGACCCATCTACCTTAACTACTAAACTATGATGATGAGGTTAAGGTCCCAAGGGTTTTCTTCCATCTGCTTGCAGTGATTGCAAAGTTTTCGACAACTTGGACCGAAATTAAACAGCCCGTAGCATGAAAGAAAAGAAAAGGGGTGACTTTTGATCCTGTGATGATGTCACTCTCCACTGTTTGGGGTTGCAAATTTCTACAAAGAGTCAACCTTCACGCAACCTGGATTTGCTACTTTGTATGGGAGCCTTTTTCTGGAAGGCACGACCAAGGCTAGGCTGCTGGTCATGAGTCTTGTATTTCTGCAAGAGGGAAGTTGTCCCGAAATGTATGTGCACAAAAAGGTTCAAGTAAAGCTCTCCTGTGAGTAAATGGCTGTGGAAAAATTTGGAGCATCTGCTACCTTCCCTTCTTCTGCATAACTTCGACTCATGCACCTGTGGGTTCCCAAGTCTATACATAACACACGTCATGGCTCATTTGCCGGCCCTTAGGGAAAAAACTAAACAATTTCATCAGGTCACCAGCAGGAAGTACTACTACTGGAACAATTTAAGTCACGTTATAGCACTTCAAAATCAACCACCCTGCACAAGAATATGTTATAGGAAGCAATTTTATCACCTGAAGGTCCATAGACATGGTCGTGATCATCCATGCCTCTCTTATGTTGGTCAAGCGTTAAAAGCATCAACAGTGCAGGCATGCCGCCGGAATCTAACTGTAATGACTTTAAACCTTGCCCAAACTTTGACTATATTGTTCATCCTTTTATCCTGCACAAGGACACGCGAAAGCCTCCATACATAGATAGTTTTTGTAGTTGCATGTGCATAACCTGAGAGCTGCACATTCAAAATGAGAGATCTATAACACCCCGGTCATATAATAGCAGATTCTCGTGTCGGGCTTTGTTGAAGAGGCAAGCTGCTGAATGAGTTGATCTTGACTCCGCTTGCAATTCAGGGAAAGTCGTAATGGATGATTCTAGATCATGGCAACTAGGGGTTCAAGAAAGACATGATGTTATACGAGGAAGAAGATTGTACTTGGGGGTGGCCTGCATGATCTGCAACCTGCTTTTGATGGTAGGTCCATCGCAAGGAAGAATTTTGTATCAAAGCCGAACGTTACAGGCTTACACTGATAGCACTAACACTGCTATCCATGGACCTGCGGTGAAATCATTCCAGGTATGTTAATATATGTTAGCTCTAGCCTCTCCATCCCATTTAATTTGTTGCAAATTCAAATTTCCATAGGGTCGCCACATGTCATAGCTTGAGCTCAAGCTCAAGCTCAAGCTTGCAAATGCTGTACTAGGCCAAGGTAAGAGAACTTGATACCTCACATGTGCCAAAGTCGATGGTGGAGCTTAATTTGACTCCAGGTTGGTCCATGATGTCTTTGGATTGTCTGTCAAAGTCAAGCCCTTGTACAATTTTCAAGTCCGATAACAACAAGTTCAAGTTCGGGCTTCAACTTGAGGAAAAGCTCAAGCTTGCAAGTTTGGTGGGCGAAGGGAAAAGAATTCGATCCTCACATGTGGCTAAGATCGCTTAAGATGGTGGTGGAGCTTAATCTGCCTCCAGGTTGATGTATGATTTTTTTGGATTGATTTTCATCAAGTTCAAGCCCTTATAGAATTTTCGAGTCCCATAACAATAAGTTCAAGTTCGGGCATCAACTTGTAAATCAATCCAAACAAATGAAAGGAGGAACCAAAGCCCCATCATTTCAGGCACAAGTAAGGGTCCAAATTGTTTACCTTGGGCCACTAAATTAAAGTTAGGCTTGCAAGCTTGAGAGCTATGTGTGGCTGGGCTTTCAACAAGGCAACTCATGGACAGGATCATCCACCACCAGAGGAATCCACTATTTGAAGGTTCATTATGAGTAATTTTGAAATGAACCTTACATAATAATAATTATAGTCAATCTTCTGCTATGTTACTGCAACATGAGTTTCCACAAACTCATCTACCAGGTTGATCTATATGGTGCTCTTCATGTTTGCAGAGTTTTTAATCACGAACTTGAATGTCATTTTGGATGGGTCAATGGCTTAATGACTCCCACGTTGTTGAAGAGAATAATTTGTTGGTATTAATTTCTGATTGGCTGCAAATGAATTGTGACTTGAATTGTAGGTATCAGATGGAGGCTGGGTAGACTGTGTCCGCGTGGAAGAGCAGATTGCAGCTCACCATCCATCACTCAAGCACCACGTCATCCAGGTATTAGATTAAACTGGAATGAAATCTATGTGTATAATGTCAACTTAGACTCTTCAAATCGTCAGAACCATAGCTTTAAATTAGTCCTCACTTCAAATCTATGATCATCGCCATTCTTCAGTCCATTAGACAACACAGGTGTTTCTGGTAATATTATCGTCAGACCCAGAACTGAGGTGGTTTCTCACCTCGTCTCATATTTGGTATGTAGTTGATAAATACTCCACTGTACCTATCTGATTGACAACCATCAACTCGATTCTATTTTACAATTTGCCTTACTCTCTTCTTGTATGAATTCAGTGACAAAATTTGAAATATTAACCTAATCTATGGTGAATTAATGTCAGGGGGAAGGGTATGTTAGATATTCCATGAGGATATGGTCATACTTCTCTATAAGCTAAGGAGCAGATGACGATTTCCAGCCACAAAGTACTCTAATTTCTGGGGTAGTACTCCTTCAAACCTCGATATAAAGTTGGATGTCACTTTGTAATTGTGGTCTCTAAACATGTGTGGCAGATGCAACCATCTTCAGAATTGCATCAAAATGCATTCGAGAAGGTGCCACATCACCCGCAATTGTTCGGCAGGGAGCATGGGAAATGTCCTCAAGGCACCATTCCGGTGCAACGAAGAAGCTCAAAGGAAGCCATTTTGACAAAGAAGCAAAGCCCCAAGATGATGATGGAGGCCATGAGCCAGCCTGATACCACTCCTGCGAGTGCTTCCGCTGTCAAAGCACATGAGGTCAGCAATTTATTTTCTCTTACTAAAAGAAAAGCCACCAGTATCTGAGTTGTTGTCCTAATTGGTGAACGTGGACTCTGGAGATTGATCACCTTTGTCCAGTATCTAGGACTTAGGTAGATGGAACCACTGGTGAAAGTAGCACATCTACCATTATCCTAGATGTTGGAACAGATGTGAAGAACTTCAGCGCCCAGGGCCCTATGTGGAATGCTGAGAACGTGCTAATGTCAAGGACAGAACCCACGAAAGACTCTGTAAACTACTATTACAGTAGTTAAGTTCTCATGTGGGGGTCATTTTGAGGCCACACATTTGAAAACCCGGTTATGAATTGGAGATTGGTGGGCTGAGGTAAAAGAATCTTGGTCTTTGACATGTGCCTAATCTTGAGGAGCTTGGTTTTAAGGTTGGTCACTTGGTAGAAATTTTTGTTTCCAGCACCAATCCAAGACAGAGGTTTGTGAGGCTTAAATTGTTGTTATTGATTAGAGTTATAAAAGGAGATTTTTGTACATAAGAAAAGAAAATGGGACTAACCTTGATACCAATATCTCCAAGGTTAGGCACATATGAAGGCCAAATTTTTTAATCTTGGGCCACTGATTCTTTTATCTCCATTTTGAAACTACAAAATATTAGTGTCACTTACAATTTGGCATTACTCAATGCTATAGCTATTTACTTTATGTCTCATTTCTTATCAACAAGTGTCAAACTGCTGTTTGGACATTATAGTATCTTTTGACCAGGAGAAAAGGAGGAGAAAAGGAAGGTGCCAGGCATCATGCTGGACATTCATAAGTCCTTTATACCTCCCCCATATTTTATATCTTGAACCCTAAAAACAGATACAAATTTGTACGTAGGTCATCACACTCACTGGTCAAAAAGTGTGGGCTACTGGGAGATTTAATTGTCGTTAGCTCCTTCCAGCCGAGGTTACGAAATACATGCAGCATCTTCCAAGTCACTGCTCTCTTCGAAAATTCTAAGACTAGAAAACCTTTGTTTGAGCAGATTCTATATGTTTTGTTCAGTGCACCTACTTACAGTTTACCTATCTGGATGGAATAAGTTCCAAAAAATTTGTAATCTGTAACTATCCTTGGATTTTGCATGAGTCGTATAAGAAAATTCTACATGTAAGAGAATCTTTGAAACCTGGGATGTCTGTAAGTATGTGCTGAAAAGATGGTTAAAATTATGCAGAGGTTTCATGCTTTTCAACCACAACTTATTAACATCCTTAAAGACGAAATACTAATGTGCACCTGTGGTGGCATATGCATCAGTATGCTATTGTGGAGATGCCAACTTCAACAGGCACTTATGGAGGAGGAGGGTCATACCTCAGTGTAAATTATCCTAGTATAGAGGATTCATCTGTGGAGTTCAGCCTTTCCCAGCTATGGGTTGTTGCCGGCCGCTACAATGATAGTTCTGTCAATACTGCAGAAGTTGGTTGGCAGGTAGAAGATTCAAACTCAGAAGCTCCGAAGATGTCCATACCCTAAAATCTTTGGCTCATCAAAAGTGGCAATTCAGCTCAAATCTTTCTTTGGAACCATTTCTTGTGCAGACATATCCACTCCTTCATCCCAATGACAGCCCTCTAGCTCCACATCTATTCATCTACTGGACAGTAAGTAGCTCACTTTTATGAGACCTAATGTTCTGTTCTCAGTTGCAAACTGAATATGTAGAGTGAGACATTGATTCATCTTGGCTTATAACAGCCTAATTTCTAGAAGCAATTTCTCGACCTAAAATTGTAGAGGAAGTGAGACATTGATTCGTCTTGGCTAATAAAAAATGACCTATAACTGGTTCTTGACCTGAAATGTAAGGAGTAAAACATTGATTCATCTTGGCTAGTAATTGATAACCTAAAAGTTAATTTCTTGACCTGTGATGTATTATGAACGTAATCTTGAGGTTGAGGACAATTACAAAGCGATGAACTTCATGGTTTGTGGCATGCAGGCAGACGCGTACAAGGACACTGGGTGCTACAACCTACAGTGCGCAGGGTTTGTACAAACCAGCAACAGTTGGGTGATTGGTGGAACAATGGGCGCATATACCACGCTTAGCTCCGACGCAAACTTTGAGTACAACATGGGAGTTCTTGTACTTTATGTAAGTCAAATTTCCACTCAACCCTTGCAATTGTTCCAAATCCAAGGTCACATTTTGTTCAAACAATCTAGTTTGTGCCCATGCAATCTTGGCCCATTGCACCGGTGCTTATGAAACAATGTCCTAGACTATCCTTCCACTGTCCGCCCAACATGCGACCGTCGACAACCAACCACTTCGGAACTTTGGAACGGCAACTACATCAACACTCATGCATCTTCAACACTCATTTGTAGTAGATTAGTGCAGACCCATGCTTGTCCCAACCCATTGCACCCGTGCATATGAATTAATGTCCTGGACTATCCCCGCACCGTTCATTCAACATGATGTCGTCGATGGTTGACCATTTTGAAACTTTGAAACAGGCATGGGCACTCGCCATTTCAAAGTTCCAAATGTATAGTAGATGATGGTAGTGTATGTCAACCAATCGGTAGGATAAGTCAAATGATTCTACAGTAGTAGGCTGGGTCAACCACAAACCTTGTAGTTGACCAATGGATGTTCCCTCCATGCAGGACTCTTCAAGTGGCGGAAAATGGTGGTTGTACATCTCAGGTGAAGCCATTGGCTATTGGCCCTCCTCTATTTACAACACAATGAAATCAGGTGCTGACATAATAGAGTGGGGTGGTGAAATAGTGCCATCGTCTGCGGTAGTTGGCCACACGACCACAGCCATGGGTTCAGGAGCATTTCCCATTGAAGGCTACCCAAAATCAGCATTCCAGAGAAATTTAACGTATGCGGACTTACTAGGGAATCGGTATAATGCAGATAGTCTAGTGAAGTATGTGACAAATGCTAATTGCTACGATAGTTCAATTCAACAAGGCGATTTCAACAACTGGGGTACATACTTCTTTTTCGGAGGGTCTGGGGGAAACCACTCCACATGCGTATAGTGCAAGTAGTAGGAGCACAAAATTTGTGCTTGATAAGCTAAGTTAGGGCCATTCTATAATTAAGTTTGAGGCTTGCTACATGATGGAAATACTCATTCTCGATTCCGGCAAAAACATACAGCATCTTCAAGCTGATCGATGCAGCTGGACTTGAGTTGTACAAAGCTCAATCAAACAAACCCTTCGAGGTTTCACATTAGAGAAGGATTAGAATTTAGAGCACAATCTGAACCTTTCTAATCGCAAGGTTTAGGGTTTAGGGAAACCATTTGTCCCAAAATGTACCAGGCACAGCAACAAGGTATTCACCATTGACATGCTACGCATTTTCTACCGAAAAATAATAGACTATTAAATCCAACCATTGACGCTTATTTCATGTCATTCCCACAAACCCTTGTGATTCCAAACCTGTATGTTGGCTTGGGTGCAGCTGAAATGGAAATGAAGAGTCATTTTTGCTCAATGGATTTTGTGTTGATAAGTCCAAGCTTTACTTGGCAACTTAGCAACTAGATCAGAGTTACTGCTAAGTTAGTGCCTAAGTCAGTGCCGGGATTTTCTCCTGGCGGTCACTGTTGCAGATCTCATATAACCACTCTGTTGCTCTCTCTTGGATCATCGGAATAGAGTGGTGCTCATCGTATGATGAAGCTGAGTTATTGATAAGTTGTTCATGGTATCAGAGCTAGGTATGCTTGTATGAGCTACGTCTGTACATTCTCTGTCCTGCGGACATTGCTGAACGATCTTTCCATCTTTCAACTTCTGCTTTGGATTTGGATACGATCCTCTCTTCCTTAACAGATCCTGTTGCTTTTGATTGCAGTAAGTGCATGAGTTGCATTCCTGAAATGCAACTTGGATTCCTCTTATTTTGTACCACCAACTCTGTCTTCAGAACTTGAAATTCTTCCCGGACATCGTTCAAATAAGTTGTTCATCATCTGCAGTTCTTTTTCTATGTTATATGTGTGAACTCCCTGAGGGACATTCTTTGAATTCTAGTAAGTATCTCATTTCAATATGGATAACATTATTGCCAAGGAGAAGATGTTGGCCACTCCAGCCAACCTCAAGGTGTGGAGAAAGACAGTTCAGAACGTCTTTGAGAAGGAGGATCTATGGGATTGCTTGGTGCCGGTAGAAGATGAAGATAGTGACATTGAAGAAGAGTTGCCGCCACCCACTCGGCATGAGATTGTAGCTGCCAGAAAGCGAAGGACCAGAGCCATTGGGCTCCTGAATCTTACGTTGTGTGAAGGTCCACAAGACCTCATCGAAGGAATCACGGACCCACGTGAGGCATGGCTAAAACTGAATGCTATCTACAATACTCATACCATCGCCGATATCATGACACTGAGAAACAAATGGCATGACTGCAGAATGACTGATGACATGGATGTTCCCGCATTCATGCAAGTCATTTACGGCCTTCTAAAAGATCTGAGGTCAGCAGATCAAGTTATGGATGATCCCACGGTGGTTCACAAGATTCTGACTCATCTTCCTAACCGATTTGAGCATTTTGTCCGCCAGGTACAATCTGAGAAAATGCTTCCATCACTAGATGAATTGTTCAATCGACTTCATCTTGAAGAGAGTAACCTCAAGTTGCGTCATGGCAACAACCACGAAGAGGCATTGGTGATGCGTATTCGAAACGTCATCATGAACCGGGGACGAGGAGGCCCACCACGATTCACCAGAGGAGAAACTTCGCGTGAACATTTCATCTGTCACCGCTGTGGAAAACCAGGACACACTGCAAGAGTGTGTCGAGCACCAGCTCCACTTCCAAGCAACTTTGTGAAGCCAGCAACTTACCCAAACCAAGCAGTGTACGACGCCCACTACACTTACCTCAAAGAAGATTCCACTGGTGAGACAGACTCACTCTCTGAAGTTACTGAAGATGGAATTGAGGCAGCTTTGGCAGCTCTTTCGATAGAGAACGCTTCTGAGAATCTCAAGGGTTTCATAGTAGACTCAGGAGCTTCTCGCCACTTTGCTAGTGATCCCACCATGTTCTCGAAGCTAGAACAGAATAACTCTAGCAAAACTGTAAAGTCAGCCTCCGGGTTTGATCATGTAATTCAAGGCCAAGGAGAGATTGACATTGCCCAATCCTCAGGTGAAGTTAATACGATTAAGGGTGTTAAGTATGTTCCGGGTCTGAGTAAAAACTTGCTATCTGTGGGTCAGATTACTGATTGTCATAATCTGGTTATTTTCTCAAAAACTAGATGTTTAGTTATCACTGACAGTTCACCCTTCACCAAGGTAGCTATTGGTGTACGAGACATACATAACGGTCTCTACAGACTCACTAGTCTTCACTCAAATCTAGAGGCTCATCTCCTTGCACCACCCAAAGATGTAGAAGCCCATCCACTATTCACTACCGAACTTTTGTTTGATCAACTTCTAGAAGCCCACATAGCACAAAATTTGCCTATCTCTCAACCACCAGTCTCATTAGGTAGCAAGCATGCTAAAATTAGTGAGGCCCAAAACGAACAAATCCGCCTCTGGCATGCAAGAATGGGACATATTAGTTTTGCTAATTTATCCCTTCTTAGTAGAATGTGCATAGGAATTCCAACCTTACCAGAGTCCACCGAAGTATGCCACCCATGTCAATTGGGAAAGCAAACGCGAGAAAGAATTCCAAAAGCTGCTGAAAACAGAGCTTCAGAGATTCTCGAAGTTATACACTCCGATTTGTGCGGACCTCTTCCAGTTCAATCCTTGGGAAAGGCAAAGTACTTCCTAACTTTTACAGACGACAAGTCTCGTAAAACGTGGATCTACTTTTTTCAAACAAAAAGTCAGACCTTTGAAAAATTCAAAAATTTCAAAAGTCAGGTTGAAAATCAGACCAACAAGAAGATTGGGACAATTAGGAGTGATCGTGGAGGTGAATACACCTCTAAGGCTTTCGAAGAATTCTGTAACAGTGTTGGAATTCATCGCCAGCTTACCACTGCACATACACCCCAACAAAACGGGGTTTCAGAAAGAAAAAATAGGACTATTCTAGAACGCACGAGAAGCATGATGATAGCTGGAGGGGTTAAGGATTTCTTATGGGCTGAGGCTGCAAAAACGGCAGTGTATCTCATAAATAGATCCCCCACGAGATCAAACTTCGGGCTTACACCTGATGAAGTTTTCTACGGGGTAAAACCTAATCTCCAGCATCTCAGAATCTTCGGGTGTCAAGTTTATGTCCATGTTCCAGAATCACAGCGAAACAAACTTCAACCGAGAGCGATTGAAGGACGTTTTGTAGGCTATGATGATTCATCAAAAGCTTTTAGGGTCTATATGCCGACTTCAAATAAAGTTATTGTCACCAGAGATGTGGTATTTAATGAATTCCCGAGACAGAATCAGAGTGAAAACTTTGTTTCATCACAGGACATCTCAACTGATCAGTCTTCACCTTTGTCCACCTTAGATGTACCAGAGTTGTCCAATGAGGTCTCATCAAATCAAATCAATCCGTCCACTCAAATTTGTCAACCAAATTCTCCAAGTGTGTCTGTTTCTTTATCAACTGATCGATCCCCAGTAAATTCTTCTCGATCATCCCAAACTCTTGGTCATTCACCAATTTCAATTCCTTCATCTCCCTCTGATCCATACTACTTCTCTGACCATTCAATAAAAAGTCCCCCAGTACTTAACATCACTAGTCCAGATAGAGCTCATGATCTCGATCATTGGCCAACTGATGATGCTGTAAATGATATTTCTACGTCCCAATCATCCGATCTCCAATGGGATCCTCCTAAAGAAAATGATCCAAATCAATCTAGTTCTCAAGTTGAGCACAGGTCTCCGTCAAAACATAAAACCAGTCTTCCAGTATGGTGGCAAGATTATTTTGTGGGTGTTATGTCACTGCCTCAGGAACCCAAGACATTTAGCGAAGCGGTCATTGATCCCAAGTGGGTAGAAGCCATGCAAGAGGAAATGGCTTCCATACATAAGAATCATACCTGGGATCTGGTCGAGCTTCCATCTGGGAAATCCGTTGTATCAGACAGGTGGGTCTATACAATCAAGTGCAAAGCAGATGGCACCCCACAACGATACAAAGCAAGACTTGTTGCGAGAGGCAATGAACAACAACATGGAATTGACTATGAGGAGACTTTTGCTCCCGTTGTAAAGTGGGGTACAATTCGAACCTTAGTGGCTTTAGCTGCTTTCCAGGGATGGAAATTATTCCATATGGACGTTAAAACGGCGTTCTTAAATGGAGATTTGGAGGAAGAGGTGTACATTTCCCAACCTCAGGGCTTTGTGCATCTAGGTCAAGAGCATCTCGTTTGTCGTTTGCGAAAGGCTTTGTATGGTCTTAAGCAAGCGCCTCGTGCATGGTATGCTAAAATTGACACATATCTCAAAAATCAGGGCTTCACCAAAGCTGCTGCAGACTCAAATCTTTACGTTATCACTCATGAAGACAAAATCCTTGTTCTTGTTCTATACGTTGATGACCTTTTGTTCACTGGAAATTGCTCGCAGTGGATAGACTGGTTCAAAGCTCAGCTAGAAGATATGTTTGAGATGTCTGAGCTTGGGGAGGGAAATCTCACCTTATACCTCAAAGCGGAATTTATACAGACTCCGCATGGAATTTTCTTGACTCAAAGGGGTTATGCTCAACAGACCCTTGAAACTTTCAATCTTCAAGACTCTCAGCCAGCATCAACTCCGATGGTAGAACGGCTCAAGTTGAAAACGGATATGAACGAGGAGTTTGTTGATCCTACTCTCTACAGGTCTATGGTGGGCAAGCTAATACATCTCACACATAGTCGACCTGATTTGTCTTATTCGGTAGGTATAGTAAGCAGATACATGGCAAAACCCCAGAACTCTCACTTGCAGGCTGTGAAACGTATCTTTAGATATGTAAGTGGCACTCGGGACTACGGTATCATGTTCAGAAAAGGAGACCAAAGCACGTTGACTGGGTATGTCGATTCGGACTATGCAGGAGATACAGAAAGCGGTAGATCGACGACAGGTTTTGTGTTTCAGTTGGGCAATAGTCCGATCACATGGCACTCGAAAAAGCAGTCAACGGTTGCTCTTTCCAGTACTGAGGCTGAATACAGGGCCCTGTCTGATTCGGCAAGGGAAACGGTATGGCTTATGTCACTGCTCAAGGATCTTGGTTTTAAGAAGCTTAATCCCGTAACGATTTTTTGCGACAATGAAGGTAGTATCAAACTGGCATACAATCCGGTTTTCCATTCTAGGACGAAGCATATTACCACGCATTATCACTTCGTTAGAGAGAAGGTGGAAAGCGGGGAAATTCAAGTTCATCATCGGCCTACAACTGAGAAAACTGCCGATTTGTTGACTAAGCCACTTGGGAAGCAGTTATTTGAGAAATTTAGAGATGCTCTTCAGATTACAAGTGCTAAAGACCTAGTGAGTTAAAGGCTACTAAGACACTTAGTTTTGTTTAGGAACGTCGACTTCGGCAATGCTACCAAGTTCTTTTTCAAGATCAGGAACACTCCTCCTCATTGAGAAATCTAGGGGAGGGATGTCTTGGACTTAGGGAGGGTGTTGATAAGTCCAAGCTTTACTTGGCAACTTAGCAACTAGATCAGAGTTACTGCTAAGTTAGTGCCTAAGTCAGTGCCGGGATTTTCTCCTGGCGGTCACTGTTGCAGATCTCATATAACCACTCTGTTGCTCTCTCTTGGATCATCGGAATAGAGTGGTGCTCATCGTATGATGAAGCTGAGTTATTGATAAGTTGTTCATTTTGTGGGCTTTTGTGAAACAATTTTGGCATGAGGGTAAATTCATGACCATGAGTTTTTGGGTGCCATTAATGTGAGGTAATTGCTTATAGTTTTGCCAAGTGCGTCGACATAGGTCAAACTGAGTACATCTTTATATAAGGTGTATCTTTGCCAGGATATCTTGGGGTTGGGAAATCTAAACATACCAATCTCCAGGGAGATTTTTAGGCATAATCAGTTGAGATCCTATTGTTTCCAATATAAACCGGTTATATGTTGACATCTTTTGGTTTAAAAAAAAATTAAATTGAGGAGTATTCTGTAAATTCCTCTAGATTGATCGGTAATTTTCCTGAAGTCTTGATTTTGAACCAGCTATTTTTCAAACTCATCCGGTTCATCTGTAACTACACTGGTTTGTCTTATTAGTGTGGACCACATTAATTCCCAATTATCCACACTATTTTTAAAATTTTGAAGTGGCTCACTATAATTTTCAGTGTGGAAAAATAGTGTGGGCTTTTCATCTACATATTTGGATGAAAATTTAAGGCAAGGCAAGTACTATAAAATCACTAATGTCAACCAAGGGAAGTACTATAAATCAATTTGGGCTACACTAAATTCCAACCCACATGAATTTTCCACCAATTAGACAAAACAATGTAGTTGTTGGTTATTCATTGAAACAACCCCTTAGAAAAGATTGTTTCCAATGATTTTATAATCAATTTTGGGAACTTGATTAGTGTTAACTTATAGCGGGATAACTAGGGACCTAGAGATTAGTAAGGGCTAGTTCACACAAAATCCCAAGTCCTAAGTCCCAAGTATGACATGGATGCCTACATGACAACATTTTTTGGAGGTGAAGCTTGCGACTTGTGTTGAGAGTTGGGTTGAGCAAAAAACTAGACCCAACTCTCAACACAAGTCTTGCGATTTTTTTTGCGTAAAACAATCAAGATCTGACTTTAAATTATGAATAGAAATCATATTTTAATGGTTCTTGAGGCTCAAAAGTTGGGACTTTGCCTCCATGTTGGGACTTACTAACATGAGTGGGACTTGGGACTTGGGACCCCATGTGAACCGGCTTAAATATCAACTAATCCAACCAACTTTGAAGGATTTGCCATTTCATGCTCTCAAATCCTCATAGTAGCTTGTACCACACAAGATTGCTGTCTCCTAAAACAGTTATGGCTTCTAGAAAGTCTTACTGGAAGACACCAAGTCCATGCTCACACTAAAGACCATTGGGGATGAGGACAATGTACCTATTGTTCACCTTTACTCCACGAGCAACATAAGTATGAATTTCTTGTAACGCAGAATTGGAACCTCAGCAGCTTTAATCTTTCATGAACAGATAAAAAGATGTAGGACTTCTAATCAGTACTAAATTGCACAAATCCAACACGCAATAGAGTATGCATCAAGTACTGTCTGTCACACCTAAATATCTAACAGAAAGGCTGTAATGAAGTAGAGGCAGAAGTGGTCTTGATACAATTGGACTGGAATGCCATCATGAAATTGTATGAAAGCTTTGATAGATTGTCGAAGGTTGTAAATTTGTAGTGGCATGTACATTGTGATTTGGTAAATCAAACAACCCAATTTCTTCAATATGTAAAGACTTCATGTGCCTTGACAACTGAATGTCACAGTGAGCTTCTAAACTGATTTTTTTCTGCACTTAATTTGAGTACTGTCTATGCAATACAACCTAAGTAATGTCGCCCACGATAGTTTTGGCAATATCATTTTTCTTAACCCACGTCGATTTTAAGCTGCAGTATTACATGTTAAAAAATATCGGTACTTTAAATATTTTATCATGTTATACTTGATTATTCATATATTATTTATCTATTAGCCACCCTAATTTTCAACCCACCAACCACACATAAAATACAGTGAGCCATGGTAGTTTCTACTCACGCTAACTTTCAACCCAAAGTAATAGGTGTATAAATAAAATAATAATAACATTGGTGCATCATTGACATCGATGTGAATGAAAGCATGTTCTTCCTTGCCATGATCATGTGTTACCAAGCTTCATGATCAGGGTACTTCCTTCCTTTTTGAGGTGTGGGCCATATGCATTCAGGGTGTGATAGTGGGTTGTTTAGGGCGGTTTCATCATTTGCTAGTTGCTCAACGTTTCATTGCCTATTATGTTGGTGTGTGCTTTGGCTTTTTTTAGTGTAATTTTGTGTGTGGACCAAATAATTTTGTTGACTATGGTTGAAATGAGTAACTTATTAGGGTGGTTTTGTTGGGATGATGGGTGATGTATGTGGTTATCTATCAAACAAATATTATTAAGGTTGTCTATGAGGATGAAGGACCTATCTTGGAGGTAGTCATCTGCAAGTGGTTTTTGCATTTAGTAAAGCATTTACTTCAGCATTGAGTATGTTTTGCAGGCTTGAGAGTTTTTCAACAATTCGGAGATTGTTGACCATATTGTAGACACCTGAGCTAGCTATGTTGCCTACTCCATGTTCATGTGGGGGTATAAACGAGCCTTCAATGTTTATGCATTGTTGCGGGTTAAACTTAAGGGTGTGAGTATTATGTAGTTATTTGGGTTGTGTGGTGTGGTTGATTGCTACGGTGGTGTGTTTTGGGGTGGCTGGCCATGTTTTTGAAATTTTGACTTTGTATTTTAGAGGGGTACCTTGTAAATGGTTGGTTTTGACAAGAAAGTTGTAAAAGTCAAATATGTTTATTGTGAGTGTATTGGTTAAGTGTTGATTTGATGGGGGGAATTTGTGGTTGTGGATGCATATGATGGAAGTGTATTGGTTTAATGTTTGTGTAGAAATGTTGAACCAATGTGGGGTTGCATTGTATGGTGTTTGGTGGGATAATGTGCATATCTACATGTTTGATTGGGAAGGAGTTTTCTTTGTGGTGGAATACAACGATGGGTGTGGTGTTGAGGTCTTCTTTAGTAGCCATTCTCGCCCCATGGATTGCCATCGTAGTGGAGTTGTGGGTCGGATTGGTGGACTAGGCCAATACCCTCCCATTTCGGCAATCGTGCTAGTCCAAATAGGCCATATATGATGTCTCAATTATGTGGGGAGTTGTGATGCGTGAGTATTGGTGTGCATGTAAAGGGGCAATGAATAATATGAGTGAGTGATATGGCATGTTTTTGTTAAGGTTTTTAATGTTGTTGGTTGCAGTGTTTGGTTGTTGTTGGTTGCAGTGTTTGGTTGTTGTTGCTTGGGTTGTATTTTTTTTTTGGTTTTCTCTTAGGGAGGACTATAACATATCTTTGTATTAACTATTGGAAATCCATGGCAAGTCTCGGGGTGGGTGTTGATGCCAAAGTCCTTGTTAGAGAGGTGGGTTGGGATGTTTGTTGTGCTTTTGGGGAGAATTTTTTTTTTGGCTTACTTTGCTTAGAACTTTATGGAATTTCCTAGGTCTGGTTTGGAACCATGTAATAGGCATAGGCTATTCCTAGTTTTAATATTGTGTTGAGAATGTGGATTTCAATTTTATTATGGCAAAGGAAGTCATAAGCAACTTGCTTTGCGTTTTGTATTTTCCATTTGAGTGATGGAACTAGATGGATGCCCAAGCATGTGTAAGAATTATTTTGTGAGGATGGGAAAATGTTTGTTTTTGAAGTGGATATTTGTGCTTGTATATAGGCTTCCAATGTGGTGGGTTTCACATTTGATCTATTTGGGCATCATGTGATTGTGCATTTTCATAAGTTGAGGTCTAGATTTGCCCATTCTAAATTTTTTTGGAGTTTGTTGATCAACGGTTGGATAAGTTTGATGTTGTCAGTGATGATGGCTAGGTTATTGATGGATGTTGTGGTGTTACATGTGGTTGTGGAGTTGTTGAAGTGTAACCTATGTTGTCTTTTTCTAGCCAATGAAGGAGTGGGTCTACAAAATTTATGATGAAGAGATAAAGGGCTTAATGTGTCTACTAGAATGGTACTGAGTTATTGATTTGAATGGGTGGGATTGCTCCAAAGTGGCTACCGTAGAAGGAGGTAGTTGAGATTGTATATTATCATGTTGCCAATTGGTTCTACCATGTCTTGCGGGTAGTTTAAGTCTTCCATTAATGCAAGGAGTTGTGTGTGATCTATGGAGCCAAAGGTAGATATCGTTGGAGGTGAGACAAGCATCTTCTAAAGTTGCTATTAGGATTTGTATTTGCCTTGAAGTATTTCTTTGTGGATTAAAACCTTCATGACCAAAGTGCAGTATTTTGTGTTTTTCACTATATCTTGTGAGGAGTGTTGTAAGCATGCTAGTATATAGTTTGTAGATGTTGGCTAGGAGTATGGGTTTGTAGTTTAGTAAGTAGTAGTGGGCCATCTTTTTGTGTAAGAAATTTGTTATATTGTATTTCCAATAGTTGGGTATGTTTTTTGGTCGTAATATCGTTGGAAGATGAGGAATAGCATATTGTGGAAGGTCGGTTGTAGGGCTTTAAATATTTCATTTGGTGATGTTGTCAGGTGTTGGGGTTTTCCCTTTGGATAGTTTTTTGAGATTGTTGTCGAAAACTTCCTTGGAGAAGTTCTTGGATATTGTGGAGTCTTTGGGTGCTCTTTTTCCAATGACGAATATGTCTTATCCATGCCATGGATATTTTCATATTACACATTGAGATATTTTTAAGTAATCTAAGGGGTCATCTCATATAGGTGTTTATCAATTGAAGGAACTTTGTTGCATGTGTAGGAGTACATTGTTGTTTATATCTCAAATACAATCTAGGGGTGTATTTGTGGAGGGTTTTTTTTGTGTATAATTTTTGTATGATTTTGAGTAAGGTCCGGTATTGTGATGGCATTTTAAAGCTAACGGCGTTTTGGTTTAATGATGACTTTATGGGCTTCTATCTTAGAGGCGCAACCAATGGTGGCTAGCTCTTTGATCCATTTTTTAGCCGTTGTGTTGTCAATTGAAGCGAGGGTGATAGTGACATTGTTGAGTGTAGAGAGTTGTATGATGTATTGGTGGTTAATCCATGTTGAGCATGGTTGGGAGTGTATAATTAGATTGTTTTTCTTATGTTGTGATAGATCTGAAATTGTTGTGTCCAAGTTTTTTGTCGTTTGCATAGGAGGAAGTCTCTTTGTTGGTGGGCCCAATATGGTAAGATGAAGGGTCTTTGTTTGTCGAGGCATGTTTCTTCAATACGTGTACTTACCTTGTTTATAATAACTTGGATTTTCTCTTGGGCTTCTTCCCAGTTGGTTGGTGGTAGGTGTGGATTGTTTAGTAATTGTTGTGAAAGTGCTTGTATGTTGAGGTTTATGGTTGTTGAAGGTGGAGCATTAGATTGCTCGTAGTCATAGAAATGTAATACTAGAAAGAATGAGGTAGTAACAAGCCTACAAAGTTGGTCCGTAGTGGGAGAAGAGTTATCCCATATTGTTTGTGAGAACGAAGTTGAAAATGAGCAATGAAGGGAAAGGCAAGGGGTGAGGATGATCATCTCACTTCAAGCATTATTCATATGCCTTTGTGTATGTGTTATTGCTTGTGCAATCTCATCTCTAGTCCTATTAAGTTCCAATAATGGCTTCTTGGGAACACAACGGTCATCTTTTGTATATTTTCAAGTGGTGACTTTTGGAATGTGCTTTGTAGGTTGTTGAAGTTCACTTCTATGGTGACTAGGTAGTGATTAGAATATGGTTATGATTGAGTAAGGTTTTGCATGTTGTTTGTGTGTGGTGTGGTAAGTTGGGGAAGAAATTGTCTATGAGGCTGGAGGATGGGTGGTTATGTCCACCTTGTCAAGAGAAAGTTTCAGTGTTAAAGATGGGGTGCAAGGCTAGTAGGTTTTGCATGTGTTGGCCCATTATTTGTCTTCCATGTTGGGGGTTTGGGATGCACCGTCATGAATACGTCCTTGCAAGAGGATGTTTATTTTGAAGTCTTATGATATAATTATTTTGTATATGGGGTGATATTTTGTGAGGGTTTTGATCTTGTGTTTGAGCTGCGATATGAAGTGTAGGTAAATTGGTTGTGATGAATTGTAGAGGTTCATGATAAGGAGTGTAAGTGGATTCTTTGGTATTTAAAGACTTGTAGGTATGCCTAGGGGTGGCACTCTTCATTAGAAACCTAATTGACATGTGTGGGTCATTATGAAATTAAAACCCCCTATATACAAGAATTTTATAGAGAAAAAAACAAATGTATATGTACTAAGAACATGCTAGAAAATGGACTCATGTATTTATACTAGGAATTTTTAATTTAATGTGATAAATGCCTCCACGTCATGTATAGAATATAAATCATGAATTCAATAGGCCTTTATTACACATAAAATGCACTTTCACTTTCCAATGAGAAAGTCAATGAACATTTTTTCATCTATAGCATGTAACTCAAGGATTATATCAAATAAATAAAGACAAGAGCACAATAACATAGCCACAATCCAGAGGGCAAAACTCAAGCAAGCCCATGAGCACTTCAAGAGCCTCTTGTTTGAAAAAACCTAGAACCCAACTGCAAACCTTAACAAAAACATACATGCTAGTCATTAAGGATTATGACCATATGACAACAATGGATGAAAACATGAATTGGATGAAACTAACACATCAAGCATCAATTTTTTATGTAAACCTTAGGGCCCCCTTATGTACATCTACCTAACTTGAAAAATAATAATAGCCTTTTTAGATGTACATACTAGAGAAAAAATAATACCTCTCCCTTACGTATATTATTTACGTTGATGCCTCACATAATCCTCTTCTTACACTCATGTTACTTCGTACATAGTATGAAGAGTCCACCCCCATGATAGGTATGGTGAGATATTGCATGGGGTGGAAATTTGTGTGATGTTTTCGGAAGTGTGGATGTTGTTAGCGGTAGAAAATAACTTTTACCATAGTAGGTTGGACACTTGGTAGACAATAACATATTGGTAGGGAGATCTTTAGACATTAGGGGGAAAAAAAACCTTCTAGAGTGTGTCAAAGATAAGATTTAAAGTTTGTTTGAAGATATCTACTAGTTTAATGGGTGGTTAAGGAAGTGATAGGTTTTGAGGGAGGGAAGCTAAGACATAAGTGATGAGAGGTGAGAAATGAACGGCATGCGGTAACATATGAGCAGTGAGCAATAATACATGCCAAATTTAGTAAATAATCACGGGTTTAGGGTACATATTCTAAAATTGGTACTCAAATTTTTCAAATTTTTCAATTGTAAAATACTTGCATTTTGATAGAACAAGAGCGAAGGGAGCCTATTACCATGGATACTTTCAAAAATTGTCAATCCATTGTTGAATTCTATCATAACAATCCACACCAATACATGTCACTTATTGAAATTCTCAAACATGCGGTTGAACACAACACTTAGAATATTTCTCACACTCTATCACACCTGCAAGTTCAAGTAGCCCCATGACCTCATTATAGGAGTACATTGGTGCGTAAATGAACTTGTCACGATGCACCATACACAAAAATCTAAACACATAATAAAGATGTTTGCAATCTCAGGCGGATCACTGGCGAAAATCGTAGAAACAACGTGCGATAAAAAATAGGGTCCAATATATTCATTGTAAGTAAATTTTGCAAAAAACGTACATATAATATAAGGGTTTTTAAATAGTGAAACATGTTTACATGTAAAATACCATGACATATAATGGCCTCTTTTATCTAGTCAGTACATGTAAAATAGCGTGGAAACAATTACTAGGGGTAGCGGGTGTAGGGTAGGGTATGTGCTAGTGGATGAAAAGTGGTCTGTGTTGTGGTAGTGTGATTGTTATTTAAATGTTTAGAGAGCAATTTAGGGTGGTCTTCAGGTCCTTAAGGAAGGTTGGGTAGTCAATATCCCATGCTTTGATTTCTAGATGGTAATATGTGAATGGTAGTTTCTGGGTGTGCTCAAAATGACATAGAAAGCCAGTTGTTTGGAGAAGCTCATTTATTGCTTTATGACCAAGCTTTTTGTAGATTGCTTGTGGGCATACATTCGAATTGTGGGATATGTACTTGATGGAATGAAAAGCAACTTAAGATTACTTCAGGTTATTAAGAAAGTTTGTGCATCCAAAATGCCATGCTTTGGTTTGTCGATGGTGATATATAAACATGTGTTGGAATCGTGTGTTGGAAAAAATGGGGTGTAAGAAATAAAATATGGTGTAAGAAAAGAATGGACAACAATTGGGTTCCCAGAAGAAAAAAAATTGGGGTAAAGTCAAAAAAATTGGTTACTTGGGTTATAAGGGAAAAAATGCAGTATAAGTAAAATAGGGTATTTTTAAATAATTTCCCCAAAAATTTATAATTAGTGATAGGGTGTATTAAAATACAAACATTTACCTTTATTTAGAAAAATACCATACCTTAAAATCTTTTCTGCAAGGTAAATAGCCCCCCGATGAGCCCCCGATAAATAGGTCCTGAGCGCACGTGTATGCATCAATTAAAGAGGGAGTGATCTCCCCGAGTTTGCATTTCCCTTTCCTTCCCAATGACTAAGATGACATTTTTGTGAAGTCAAGGCATGTGCAAAGCGGAATGTCACCAATTATGACAAGGTATGCAATGACCTCATTGGAGATGATGTTGATTAACACTCCAAATCATAGATATGAAGTGGCAGTTGCTCCGACCACATAATAACCGTCTATGAGCTTGGTGCTCTCTTATTTGTTTTTGTGATGTGCCATCAGTGTTGCTAGATTATGGCGCATTGTCTTTGTGAACCTGAAGTTGAATGGGCATTCAGGTTTAGTGGATCATGGAAATCTATCTGAGGAATTGAAAGTGTTGCAATAGTGGAAAGCTTGCGGCAAAGAGAAAAAAACCTCCCTCTGCTGCAATTAGAACCTATCTTCACCAGCCATGTGTTGGGTACTACAAGCTAATCTAGCACGTACTTCTTTTTGCTACCATTTACACAACGCTCGATGTTGTCAGAGCAAAACCAAAACTTGTACTTCACATTGTTGGTGGAGCGATATTCCTTCTTGAATCCCTTGTATGTAGAAGTAGGGATGCCATATTTGCCAGTTCCGACTTTGGCATTGCACAAAGTTCCGGTATTGGCTTGCATCGTCCAACATCTTTTGGCAAAGTTGGGTGGCAAAGTTGGGCCAGCTCTTGATCTGCTTTGCGCTCCAAGAAAGCGAAAAAAATATTGATGAGGCGGACTGATTTTGTTTTTCGGGTCTGGTGAAAGAGAGATTGAATTCAAGTTTTTCCATAAGAGAGTTTAAGTTGTGCCATCTTTGGATTGTATGTCATAACATGCAATGGTCAATACCTTACAATACTTGCTTTCGTACACATAGCACGCTAAGGTGGTCCAATCCTTTTGACAATGAGTGTTTTCAAGACCTTGTTGATAACACATTAGTAAGCTATATCAAGTAATTCACAGCATGTACCATCTGATACAGAGTGTTCATGAACACCAACATGTATACAAGCATTCGACAATTTAAGGGATGTGAAATGGATATATTTTATGATGGCATCACACAACACAATACACACTGGTGTAGAACAACATATCTTACATTCCAATCTTGATTTTTTTGGGGCAACATCTCCCAAAGAAATTAAGATAAAATTCAATCTAATCCATTCAATGCAGTTGGGGACACCTCCATTGTGATACATATAATTACAATATATGTTTATACATTGCACATGACCATCACAAGAAGAACGCCTAAAAGAGAGTCCAAAATCATTTTGAATATTTGTTGTTCTTCTTATGCACCAAGGATGGCTGCCACACATCTTGTCTATGCCATCCATAGAACGGCTATACACACAAGTAAGATCCATATACACTAGAGACAACACGAACAAAACATCACCATCAAAAGAGGGTGGCAAGTATTTGACGTCGCACATGTCTATGTTGTCAAAATCAATTGTGGTAAAATCATATTCAAAATTTTTTAGACTTTGTCAATATCAATGCATCAGCAATACTCAAGCCTAAAGAAGATGAAGAAAGATGAAAAGATATACGAAGAGAGGAGATCCATGGTGAGGCAGTTTCATACATAGTGGACTATGAGGGGTTTAATAAATATATAGAAATGAAATGTGGAGTGGGAGTTCTACTTTTAGAAGGAAAAGATGATGTATCGAAAAGATTAATAACAAAAAAAAACATCATCATCCAAATCTAAGACTTGAAGAACAATATTGTCACTTGGTTCTATCTTGAGATTAACCACAATACATAGATGGACAATAAATGTACAATAATTGTTTGTTAGTACAATAGTGGATTTTGAATATGAGAATCACAAATATCTATAATTCTAAATGATCATGGACCAAACATCTAGGAACAACCATATTTACTCTTGTTCTTCTACAACAAGATTGTTTATGAGATATCACTGTCCATAGAATACATCTCGTGCTTCACTTACATGTTTCCTATCCGGAGATTGAACCTTAAACTAAGCAAATCCTCTAGAACATTTACATGATCATGATCCTCAAGAGGCAAAGTGAAGGGTATAAAGGATGCATAAGCTCTAATAATAGCTACGAGATAGTAAGAAAAAAATTGAGAGATATTGGAGTATGTAATTGAACCACTATTTGTAGTTGCAGTAGGCGGTCAATTTACTTAAATAAAAATAAAATTAGAGTATATAAAATGTAGAACATGGACATAACATAAGGAAAGCAACATAAAAAAAAGCAACCCAAAATCTAATTGTATATGTAAATTTTAAATACAAATATTAAATGAATGTCATTGTCAACATGATAAATATTATAAGGGCGAGCATGACAACCCACAAATGCCAACAAATTATAAAAAAGATAGTACATGGCAAAATTGTTGCGTAGAAGGAAAATGAAAAATGCCTATAATAGATGCACAAAAAAATAGAGGCACATCTCCACCCCAACCCTAATCTCAATCCTTGAATTTGATGCTTAAGTGGTTGCTTGGGCAGGATTTGATCAACCAACCTTCCATGTTCTAGCCCTCCAAACTAGGATCTTCAAGCCAAAAAGTATGGGATGGTTTGTAGATCACTAAACTAACAAACAAATTGTATTATGTCAAAATAAATTGGAATAATTATTTAAGCTAATACAATAAAACAAGACATAAATAAAAATTTAGTAGTTATATGTAGGAGTATGTATCAAACATCATGTAAGTGTAATAAAATGTAGGTTGTGTAGCGTTTAGATTTTAGCATCATAGATGCAAGAGGAAGAACATCATTAGAATAATACTTAGTTAAGTGGTAGAAGAAAAAAAGAACCCGAAAATGATTGTATTTTACAACAAGAAGACTTCGAGAGCGAGCAAGAAGCATGAAGATCTTACAAAATAGTGCACAAATTTTTGCACCAATAGCAAAAACATCAAGGAGCATAGACATTTGTAAAATGAACCAAAAAAAGTGCAGAGGAAGAAATAGACCTTGATACGGATGTAATCAATGATATCGCAAAATAATTCCACATTCAAAACAAGGAAGAGAAGAAAACGACAATAATAAAAGCTTTGAAGAAGATGATAACAACACTGATGACAAACATAAAGCAGATGAATGCAAAGACAATTTGCAAAGCGTAAGTATAGTGACTCACAAAAGTACTTGGCCACTACTTGTGAATCCATTTGGCATGCAATTGTAGAGAGAGGTTAATGAAGCCACCTCCCATATTAATTAGGATTAATCAACATCATTTAATGCAGTATTAGGTGGCTTCCTTTGGGTAATCCAAGTGGTACATTTTTGTGGGAGTGGTTCAAATAATCTCAAGGGTGGCCAACTACATATGTTGACAATGGTGACTTCTTCTTCCACTTGTGTTTCCATTGAGTGTATAGATCTTTGAGAGCTTCCAATAGTCTTAAGTTGAGATTCTTCACATTTCTAGCGGTCACAATGAAGAAAACAAGTTTTCATGAGCGTTCCCAAGTCATAGCATTGAGTGAGCAAGGATTTTCACAACGTTTCATAGCCGGCCATCTTCACATTCCTCGTAGCATAGTTGGCCACATTCTAGTTCGGTTTAGAGAAAATGGGGAGGTGTATGATCGTCCAAGATATGGGAGACCACATCTTTTGAGCATTCAGGATGAGAGGCTTGCTGTGAGGACTCTCAATCACCCGAAATCAGGGATTGCGGCAGCTGTAGGTCGTAGTTTGAGAGCTCAAGGTCTTTGTTTGTATGATGAGACTGTCCGTAGAAGTTTTCGGAGGCAAGGGTTTGGTGCTAGAGTGAAGAGGAAGAAACCATTGTTGACAAAGAGGCATAGGTAGAAGCGTTTACAGTGGCCGAAGGTTTCACAGGACTGTGATGTAGAAAATTGGAGTCATGTCATTTGGTCAAATGAGTCCAAGTTCGATGTTTTTGGTTCAGATGGCCGTCAATCACGGGGGGTGCAGTGGCAAAAATGTAGAAAACCACGTGCGAGAAAATGTAGGGTGAATTTTATTCAAGACACATAATTTTTACATTTTTTTAGATATACAATAGCGTCCTCTAAATTTGAATTTGGGAATTATATATAATGTACAGTGTGTTTTAAGTTGTGGTATTTATTATTATTTAGATGTAAAGTAGCATAAATAAAATAAAATATAGTTTTTTTTAATTTATAGGTTCAACATAAATCATATGCCATTAGTGGCATTGGATGAGAAATAGGCAAAATGTATGTGAACATGTGGATGGATTTGTTGAAACGGTCACCTTTGGATGGAAGTACCATCCTTAGGTTTTTGTTTTCTCCTCTAGTTGGCTGCTCTGCTTCAGTTTAGGGTTTCTTGCTCACTGTGCTCGCTCATGTGCTCACTCTTGGTGCTCGTTGTGCTTGTTCTTGTGCTCGTTGTCTTCGCTCATGTGCTTGCTCTTGTTGTTGTCGATGGAAAAAAGTGACCAAAGGACTAATTCCGGCCTTTTTTGGTGGTGCCAGTGAGTCGGCATGTCTCTGGAATTGCTAACACTTGCTCAACACTAATATTTTGTGGCCTCTATATGAACACTTAAGACAACTGCATCTATGTTCCTTGAAATCCATCCCAAATTGGCATTTGTCATCGCATAGTGCACTATATGGGTAATGTACGTGCAGATTGTTCACACAAAATTTCTACTACTTATAAATAAGATAGGATGAGTATTATTATGCGACTCTATCATTTATATATAATGATAGGGTGTTAGAAAATACCATCCAGTAGAAATTTAGCTACTTATAGGGTGGAAAATATTCAACGAAGGAAGGTAAATACCCCCCATTAAATAGGGGGTTCTCGCACGTGTATACATAAAGCAAGTGTAGGTGCACCCCCCGTGCCGTCAATGGTGTTGGAAAAATCCTATAGAGCCTCTTCGTGATTGTCATGTGCAACATACGGTTAAACATGGTGGAGGTAGCATCATGGTATGGGGATGCATGAGTTGGGCAGGTGTAGGAAACCTTCACCGCATTGATGGCATTATGAATTCGCAAGTTTATCTTGACATTTTACATTCGCAATTGTTGGGTACTATTTTGAGACAAGGTCTTAATGAGGCAAAAATGAATTTTTCAGCATGATAACGACCCGAAGCATACATCTGGTATTCTACAACGATGGCTAGGTCAACAGGATTTCTCTGTGATGGAGTGGCCACCACAATCTCCCGACCTAAATCTTATCGAACACTTGTGGAATGAAGTAGATAGACGCTTACGATTGTTTGGTGATTCACCCAAAAGTGGAGATGACTTGTGGGAGAAGATCCAGGTTGTTTGGCAAAACATTGAAGTAGAATTTGTGCAGAAGCTAATCCGCACAATGCCAACAAGGGTGGTTGATCTTCTTGCAGCTAAGGGTGGATACACACGTTGGTAGACATGTAATTGTTGTACATATGTAGCATTTGCTACTTACTAGCTTTTCATTTTGAGTTTTCTTTGTGTTATCATGATTTCCTACTTAATCAACATAAGTTCTTGGCCATGTTTTTTTCATACTTCTTTCAATTTCTTTTTACCATTTTGATTTTTTTTTCACAAATTTTTGATAACAAGTTCTTGACAACTTGTATGGTATCTATGACAAATCTTGCTTATTATTTCTCACTAGTCTAAGAGCTTTTGTCCAATTTTCACAATCACAGTAGCGGCCAAGTACTTTTGTGAGTCACTGTACATACCTTGAACTTATTTGATTTGGAGCTACTCAAAGTGCTACAAAAATCACAAAAGATTTAATAACAAGTTCTAGATCCTCAGCTAATAGGCATAACAACTTAAAGAGGAAATGATTGTACTAGTATCTAAATCAATATAAATATGATATAATATAAATTTAGGAATATATATACATATATATGATAGCATAGAGGAATATTGGCGGTGCCGCCAATACCCAAGAGATGAAAAGTGAAAATGGATTCAGGTAGGTTTGGAATATTGGCGATGTCACCAATACCCGGGAGATAAAACATGAAAATGGGTTTAGGTGTGTTTGGGGGTACTGGTGGCACCGCCAATACCCGTGAGCTAGAAAATAAAAATGGACTTAGGTAGGTTGTGAGGCCAAACCCACCACCCTTAAGCGTCCTAGTCCGGGTGATGGTTTTGAGAATCACATGTGTGATACCAAAGCTCGTGGTAACATGAAATGTACTTCCATCTCAACAAGCTCCCAACTCACTTGAAATCATGATGCTTTATTAATGCTAGTGTGGTACAGATTTTTGGTCCAGGAGTAGACATTTTTCTAATTTTTGTGAGATGTGAATTCAAAGTGTAAGATAGAATGTAGCATGAACACTAAAAGAGGTGATTAGTGATTAATTAGTGGAAATGAGCAAAGGGTAACCTACCTTGCTCATCCCAAATCAAATCTTAGGAAAGGAAGAGTCGGTTGGGCAGGACTATAGTCATGTGAACCTTTTGAAGAGACTCTTGAGATCAAGCTACGGAGAGATGTGGCAGTTAGGGAAGTTAAGTTCATGGGATATAGGCCAGGGGGAAGAACAAGAGAGTTCAGTTCTTCTCGAGAAGAGAGACTCTCTTGCTTCCTAGTTTTTGAGTGTCCATAGCGTGACACATTCTCGGGTGTGAAGCCCTTCCATATGTATCAAATCTTCTCTTTATATATAAAGAGTATTACAGTTCCTAAATTGCCCGTGTCCTTGGTGTGTGAGTAAATTTCTTGTAAGTCTTGAGTGTGGATGTTTCATTCCATGTGTTTATGAGTGTATGTGTGAATTCTGGAGTGGAATACGATTTTTCTGAGAAAGAGAGATGGATGCCTTAGTGATTGATGTGGAGTAATTTCAAAGTGTCGTTTCAGAAGCTTTAAGTTATTAAGAGTTACAGTATGTGCAAGCTCATAATCCTCCCTCGAGAAGAGAGTGGTTTCTTGACTTCTTTGAATCAGGTTTCGTGATATCAAATGATAGTATGTAAGGAGTGTGAAGCTCTTGATTTTTATAAGATTGTGTGGTGTAGTCCTTCTGTGATAAGGACCATCTGCTGAAAACTATAAGATGGAGCCATTGCTCTATCAATTTGTTGTCATGTGTGTTTCAGGGTAGAGGGTCCCTTTCTGTGTATGTCCTAATATTTAAGATCCTAAGATTTTAGTAGAGATTTATGTCTCATGTTGTGGTGATTGATGTTGCAACATATTCGTAGGTTTCAAAAGTGTGCTTTGTTAAGCTTGTCAAGAAGGGCCAATCAGGGACTCCATAACCTTCAAAATATGAATCTCTTCCTGGGATTGTGTTAGCTCATACGGAGGATCTATGACATTTCTTATTGACCCCAAGTGGATTATTTAGTAATTACCCTCGGGAAGAGAGTATATCTACTGCTCCGTTCATGAAAAACAATGGCCATCGAAGAAAGATTATAATGTGATGAGTCTTACATGATGATGAGATCTTCTTGAGTGGGGAACTACATATGCTTAATTAGCTCTGTGTGTGATCAGATTTTTTTGGTGTAGTGTGTGTAAGAAGAAGACATCCCTGAGAGGGTTTCAAATTCGTTTTGAGGCAGGATTAACTTGTTGACGTCTGGAATTAATTCCTTAAGTGAAACTCAACTAATTCTCTGCCCAGGGGAAATCTGGGGTAAAATTAGTCGAGATCTTAGTGATTCCAAGTCCAGCCGGTTGCATGCTATGATCCTTTGTGGAATCTTGCTTAGCAAGTCGATTTGTAACCCATGGGATCTTCTAAGAAGATCTGGAATGTCCTTCTCGTCTTGAACTTTGATTGGTTATTAGTCAAACTCGATGAGTTTATCTGCCACTCGCAGTGGGATCATCTCTCACAGCGGATAAAGTTATGATTAACCCTTGTCGATCATCATATTTGACGAGTATAGGAGTGAGTGCGTAATCTGGAATTAAGGGAGTGGATAATGGCCTGAGATAAACGACCCTTGGAAAGGAGGAATGTCCGCATTAATCGGAACTAGATTTTCACACTGTAATCTCATGCATTCGAGAGGTAAGAGCTTGGTGTGAGTAATTAATCTCGTGAGCACTAGCGGATATCAGGAGAGAGAACGGCTCCTACAATCGTGGAGTGAAGCAGGTTTGACAATGGACTTGCTGAACTTTCTGAAGGAAATGTGAAGTTTGAGAAGGACTAAAGTTCACCAGACGATCAACTGGCTCAACGGGAAAACTCATAATGTGAGGAACTTTGACGTTGTGCGTGAGCAAACATCGGGGAAGGAGAGGAGTTTGAGCGTGAAAGGTCGACTGCACAAGGGGAAGCCGCGACCCTTTAACCCATATGGTTTGGGAGAAGGCTGGAGGGCAAGCATATAAGGAGAAGCAGCCAGCTCCGAGTTCGAGAACAAGACGCTGACTTGGAACTGGTGACTGGTTACTTGTGACTAAGACTATGGCCCTCTCTGTGAGACTCGTTACTTGGAACTTGGAACTGGTTACTGTTACTTGAGACTCGTTACTTGTTACTGGGTACTTAGACTATGGCCGACCCTGATGGACTATGGACACCCCGTTAGACTATGGTCTCGTGAATTAGACTCGCTCGCTTAGTTCCGGTCCGGTTCGCTTCGCTTAGGTTACCCGGTTCGTGTCACTTGTAACTAGACTTTTGCAAGTTAGAATAATTAATTCTAATGTATTAACTTCAAAATAATTTTGTTAAGTCCAAAGGGACAGAAAAAGAATTGACTATCCCAATATTAATTTGAATGGAATAATCTAAGAGCTTGATGGATTTAAGGGTAGTGTGTGTTGGATATGTACTAACCTGTGGTGTGGCCTATGGTCACTGGACACTTAGACGAAGAGATTATGGCCCAAAACAAGGTGCCCTGACCTTGGGTTTCTAAGATTATGGCCACTCATAAGATTATTGTTGAGCTGTGTCTCTTTGAATTAAATTATTATAATAAATGAACCAATATTGTAAAGGGTAGCTGTGAGGGAGAGACTGAGCAATTGCATGTACCGCATCGAGTGACCCTTGTTCATAAAATTACCCTTTAATAAATCCCATTACCACCTTAAAATGGGTTTGGTATGTGTTTATTGTCCTAAACTCATTCCCAATCTATTGTGATCTATCAATTCACCTAATAGTGACATCTAAAGTTACATCTAACACTCTTTTAGCCTTCCCTGGGTGGTTTTCTTAATCGAAACCCGAACCGAAAAACTATCTACAGCTAGTCTCTTGAATAGGTAGAGCATTGGCCTTCAAGTCTCTACAAGTATCTTCAAGTCCCTAAAAGTCTCTATGAATTCTGCTAATTCCACTAACCTTCTACTAATTCCCACACAACTCTAATTCTAACACTCAATTCTATGAGAGGAACAACAAGAGGGAGAGAGAGAGAAGGAGAGGGGAAGGGAGAGGGTAAGGAGGCCTTGTATGAACCTCTCCCCTTTACCCACACTTCCCTCTCAATACAACATGCTCATGTGCCCACACACACGTGTGCACCCACATGTGCAAGATGGAAGAGCGCGAAGGAAGAGAGAGTGAATAGGAACACAAGTGAGTGAAGAAGGTGAGAGAGAGGAATATATAGGGGGAGGGAAGGGGTGAGCACCCCTCAAAGCTCAAGATAAGCCCCTCGATCCTCTCCTATTTTGTAGGCTCTCATCCTATCCTTTAAGCCTTCAACTCTTAAACCAACAACATAGATCCTAATTCAAACGGGGGAGGGAAGGGGTGAGCACCCCTCAAAGCTCAAGATAAGCCCCTCGATCCTCTCCTACTTCGTAAGCTCTTATCCGATCCGCCAAGTAAGCCCCTCGATCCTCACCTACCTCGTATGCTCTTATCCTATCCGCTAAGCCTTCAACTCCTAAACCAACAAGATGGATCCCAATTCAAATATTTAAACTCAAGGAGCTCCCCTTGGTCCACCACATGCTACACTCACCTAACCAAAGAACTTCCTTCATGCCGCTAAGCTTCTAATTAACTACACCACATAAGCCTAAGGCCTAAACATAACTTCACACCAAGCCTCACTCTTTTTATATTTTTGAGAATAATCATAAAACATCAAAACATAACTTCTAATAGTTTTAAAGGGTTAAGAACACATGTGGGCACCATTTTGGGCTCACATTATTGGCGACCATCGGGGGATGGATCCCGAATCTCTTGCTTCGAAGGCAAGTTGTCCTTCAAATTCGATACTCTTTGCACCTACTTCCCGCGGTTCGGGTTGGGAAGCTCTCTCCGTTCAATGTTTCCAATTGCATGGAATTGTTGGGAAATACTTCGCGGACAAGGTAAGGGCCCAACCAAACCGCATCGAACTTACCCGGGAATTCAAGTTTCCTAGCATCTTGAATCATCACCATCATCCCCGGTCGTAGTGCCCTCTTCTTGTGTCTTTTGTCGAAGGTGATTTTCCTTCGACGTTGAATCGCCTCAATGTGTTGAGCCGCCATTCGCCTTCTCTCATCAAGTTCCTCCAAGTCGGTCAATCTATTTTTTAACGATTGACTCTCGGTAAGGCGTGAGCCTATGGCCACCCGAAGAGACTCCACTTCATACTCAATTGGAAGTGTGGCTTCCAAACCATACACTAAGGATAAAGGAGTGGCTTGGGTAGTTACTTTGTAAGTTGTCCGATAAGCCCACAATGCTGCCGTCAACTTCGTGTCCCAATCTCTCTTAGAGTCTATCACCGTCTTGCGTAGGATACTTACCAAAATACCATTTACCCTCTCCGTTTGACCATTTGTTTGGAGGTGATAAGGTGTAGTCTTCCTATGATCAATTTGGAACTTGTCCGTCATTTCTTGAATCAAGGAATTTAGGAAATGGGTCCCTCTATCACTCACCAAAATCTTGGGCACTCCAAACCTTGAGATGATGTTCTCATACATAAACGTCGCCGCATGCGCTGCCGTATCGGTCTTGACGGCCTTAACCTCCGCCCACTTGGTGAGGTACTCGGTGGCAACTATAATGTAAGCCATTCCTTTGGAGGAATGAGGATGGACCTCGCCTACATAGTCAATGCCCCACTTCTCAAAAGGCACAAGAGGCAATGATACATGGAGTGGCATCTCCATCCGTAAATCATTCCGGGCATACCTTTGACAAGCGTCACAACGCTTCACATAATCATGTGAGTCTTTAAACAAGGTAGGCCAAAAGTATCCCGCTCTAAGAATCTTTTGACCGGTAAGTTGGCCGGAAAAATGACCCCCCCATGCACTATCATGACAAGCCTCTAGGATGGTCGGGACCTCTACCTCCGACACACACCTCCTAAGCAACCCATCGGTTCCCCTCCTAAACAATCTATGGCCTACCACCGCAAAATGCCTACTATTAATCCTAACTTTTTTTCTATCTTCCTTGGTCCAATCTTCGGGGAACTTTTGTGTGGTTAAGAACTCCACGACACCCGCATACCAATCCGGCTTGGCCGTGACCACAAAAAGATTGTCATCCACTAATTTATCATCTATTGGACTCTCTCCCATCCCCTCGGACATCCTAGACAAGTGGTCAGCTTGTAGGTGCATGCGGCCCGGCTTGTACTCCACCGTGTAGTCAAACTCCTCTAATAACAAGACCCATCTAGCTAATCTCCCGCTTAGCTCCGCTTTAACCAACAATTGTAGCCGTGGGTTCATCCTTCTCTCCTTTTGCGTAATGGGCCTAGCACCCGGAATCAAAGGAATGCGATGCTCCACCATCTCTCTAAGGATCCCCTTAAGCTCATCGTATGACCAAGCAAAAGTGTCACTAAATTCATCCACCAAATCGCTATATTCCTTGATTTCTTCCTCTCCCAATTGAAACCCCATCTTCATTTGTCTCACTTTGCCATTCTTTGTAGTAACATCTACATACTTCCAATCTCCTTCGGTAACATGAACTTGCTCATCCTTGTTCCTATACCAATCCGTCGGTACATGAGGATAATCCTTGACATCTTGTCCAACCACAATTCCCGTTGACGCCGTCTTGAAGTGCAAAGGCTCCTCCAATTTCTCCGCTTCCATAATAGCCTCCTCGTCTTGAGTCCCATCCACATGTACTAAACTTACGTCACACTCTTCCATACTATCTACCCAAGGTGTCAATCCTCCTAAAATCCACTCTTCCTCGGTGAGCACTCGCATGGTTCTAACAAAGAATATTCTTCACTCTTTGAACTAAGAATCGCATCACTCAAACATGTATGGTGGGACGTCATCATTATATCAAACTCCGACTCGGGATACTCTCTCAACCATTGTGCATACTCTTCATCATCCCCATGATGGTAGAAACTAGGACCTAAGGAACCCGACCCCGAATCTATGATCTTTCCATGACCACCTGAATGAACGACTCCTACCAACGCCCCGTCATTCTCATCATCATTCTTGTCATCCCCTTCATCCTCCGAAAATGAGGCAATCTCCTTTCTAACCCAATCACCTAATGATCCTATGGGGACTTTGACCCTATTATCCTCCGGACCATAAGTAATGGATGGCTTGACTCCTCCCCAAAGTACTATGGCATCCGCCATTCTCAACCAAGGCCTTCCTAACAAGATGAGAAATGTATCCTTGTTAGAATGCATTTTTATGACATGAAAGGTGACCACATACTCTTCCCTTCCGGTGCGAATCCTACAATCCTTAATCATTCCCAAAGGCATGGCCGGACTTTGATTCGCCATATTGATGATGAAAGGCGACGGACCCGTAAGACTAAAATCTAACCTCTTCATAGTGTGCTCCGGCAAGATGTTTAGTCCACTACCTCCATCCACCAACACATTAGGAACCACCTTGTCCACCACCATAACCTCAATCTCAATTGGTTTGACATCCCGTCTTGCTCTTTTCGTTTGAACAATAGCCGACATCCTAGGCTTAACCTTCCTAATCCTCCTAGTCACCGGCATTCCTTCCTTGAAAGTCTTCCTAACCACGGGTGAAATCTCCAACAATTGTCCAAAGGTAATATCGGCCTTAAGTGAGTTAAGATCGGCCCACAAATCGTAGCCACTCGACTTCTCCACTTTGGCATTGCCAACACCATCAAACTCATCCAAGGGAATTCCCGGTCCTTCCCATTCTCCCATCTCACTACCCTCCAAATCATGAATGACATTAGGCCCCTCTCTATCATGAAGAATCACATTCTCCTTCTCTAACTCCCTAGTGGCCCTCCTAGCTACTCTGCTACCCTATCCAATTCGGAAAGATTAGGAGCCTCATCCGAAGAATACTCCTCTTGACCTTCTACTTCTACCTCTAATGGGGCCTTCCCTCTCCTAGCTCTAGTGGCAACCGCTAATGTCGGTGTCTCATGAATAACCTCATCTCCTAGACTCTTCAACTCATAGGTGATGGCATTGGTGTGTGGAGGCCATTGACCTTGTCCCTCTCCACTATCCATTTGGAGAGAAAGAGAATCATCATGATGTGACTCCACTACACCATCCATAAACCTCACATCTTGAGAATTAGACGGACCAAGATCCGTAGGAGGAGCTTGTCGCCTATTGTCGAAGTTTTGTGGACCCCCTTGCCTACCTTGTATCGGAATGTAATCATTCGCCGTTTGCAATCCCGCCGGTGGATGAAAGGTTTGTCTCGCATTACCATGGTCGTAATACAAATTCGGTGGCCTAAGCTCATTCGGTGGTCCACCTTGTGGTCTAGCTCCCCTCATGTTGTCCCTCGCTTGTTGTTGTGGATTGGCCACTGGGTAAGTCGCACTAATAACCTTATCCGGTTGACGACATTCGTCCGAAAGATGGTTTCCCCCACAATTACTACAACCATGACCTTGTCCCTCGGACCAACATTGACCTTGTGCATGCCACCTCCCACAAAATGGATGGAACTCCCTCTTCTCCACGTTTTGACCACCTTGACCTCTATGAGGAGGTCCCCTATTGTTGCCTTGTCCATATTGTTGTTGTCCTTGACCTCGTTGGTTTTGTGAAGGTGGACCACCGTTTTCTCTTTGATCACGGTTTTGTCCACTACTACAAAATTGACGAGTGTGGCCCGGTTGGCCACATTGAACACACTACAACCCCGATGCATGTCTACCCGACTCAACCGGAGGAGGAGGACCCGGTTGTTGGCTCTTGATCATCAAAGACATTTGATCCGTAAGACTTTGCATTTGTTTAATCATGGCCTCTTGAAATCCCAATTGACTAGCACCTAACCTTCTCTCCACTTCCTCAAGGTGAGGATCCGCTCTAGGGGCCGGTAATGCTAAAAGTGGTGTCGGTTCTCTAACCGCTAAAGGACGTGGACCGGTGTCAACAAGAGCATATGGGACTTGACTCTCATACTTAACCGGCTCTCCCGCCACCATTCTAGGCCTAATGGGAATGAATTGTGGTATCAATTCATCCTCCCTTCTCCACAATCTCTCATGATCTCTATCCAAGCTCTCCATCTCTCTAGCCGCCCTCTTGGCATCCGCCAATGTTTGAGGATTCATCTCAAGAACACCCCTAATTGTTCCCGACTTAAAGAATCCTTGAATGAAAAATTGTTTTAGTGTGTCATCATTGAGCATGATGCCTACAAATCGTGTACACACTAAATCAAACCTTCTAATGTAGGCCGAAATCTCCTCTTCCCTACCTTGTTTCAACAAAGCCAATGCCCTCAACGCCGTGCTTTGACCAACCTCCGGACGAAACTCATTCAAAAACTCCCTTTGCAATTGCTCCCATCCTCTAAAATGTCCTTCGGCATGGTCTCTATACCACTCATAAGCCTCACCCTCTAAAATGGTAGGAAACCATACCAACCAATATCCCGGATTAGTCACAAGCGAACTAGCCAACCTCTCGATGTACCTCTCCATGTGCCTAGAAGGATCCTCATCCTTAGTTCCATAAAACTTAGTGAGGTGGGATGGCATATCCACCGCGTGTAAGTTTTGTGGAACCACAATTGGTAAACCTCTCGGTCTAACCAATGGAAAGGGATCCTCCTCCGGTATAGGACCCTCGTCATCCCCTCGTCGTGCCATGTCCACCGGTAGATCCTCTCCTAATTCTCTATCAATGTATATCGGAATTTCTTCCCTAGACGTATAAGCATCCGATGCTATCTCACCAATCAAATTAGAGGGAGTTACCTCTTCCTCCACTCTAATATCGTCTTCTAATGTCTCTAACAATGGACTAAAACTAGGTTCAACATTCAAACAACTTTCTAGTCTAACGTCAATATCGTCCACAACATTGTCTACCCTAATCCTAGATGATCTCCTTCTACGTCTAGATCTTTCTAATCCTAATGTCAAGCATGGTTTTTGAGTTCGAGTCTTACCTTGCATTCCCCAAAGAATCGATCAACCCTCACTTGACCAATCATACTCCTCACTACCTTCACTCATTAATATTATCACTTTTCTTGGTGTGAATTAAAAATTAAGGAGGTGAGGAAGAGAACCTACAAGCCCACTTAGATGAACAATCCCAAACAGGGGATATGCATGCTTATGTCAATTTTTGGTCGGGCTAGAGCATCACCTCTAAAACCTTCCCTCCAACTGACACTCGCCACAATACCGAGAGTGAGGGGCTGACCGTCGTCATGCACCACATCAAAGACCGAGGCATCACCCTCTTGTCTCCAATGTTATGCTATGACTAAGGAATTACCCTCTACAACGGATAACGACAACCACGAGTACAAAAATCATTCATTAATTAGTTACCAATTCACTTTGAAGAAATTTCGTACCTTGAGCAATCGCATCCCCCTGCAAATTAGCACTCCCCTCGACCGTGACTCAAGCGATAATAAGAACTAACAATCTAATATAAGCATGAAATGTAAAAACTCCCAAGACTTGGAGACTCACCCCGAGGTGAGTGTCAAAGTCTAATGTTCCTAAAATTAATTATCCCTCTAAAGTCTTAGTGAACTAATCGATCGTAAGTTCCTTTTATGTCCTTAGCAAATCCCCAAAAATGATGCGGACATACCTTTGCCGCGCTCCTTCCTCAAAATGAAATTGCATAAGTCACAATGTAATCCATCCCAAGAAAATAATCGAAATGCAACTAATCTAAATAATTCAAAAAATAAAAGCTTAAGAGGAAACACTGACCACATCTCAAGTGCTCCTTCCCCTCTCTCAAGTTTGTGCCTCCAAGTCTTCTCAATTGCCTCCAAGTCTTGTGTCTACTTCCCGCTTCACTCCCGGCGGACGCACCACTTATGTGAGGCCAAATCCACCACCCTTAAGCGTCCTAGTCCGGGTGATGGGTTTGGAGATTACATGTGTAACATAAAAACTTGCAGTAACATGGAATGTACGTTCTACCTTGATGGACTTACAACTTACTTCAAGTCATGACATTTTATTAGTGTGACTCTCTTGCATAGGTACATCCTTGGCTTTCTCAAGAGTCCACCCCACCGTCTTTGCCACGCATGCCCTCAAAGATTTCCCTCTTGCAAACTTGGTCTTGGCTGACGATTCTTCACTAGTGCATGACACCTCGCTGATGCTATGGCTTGTTGATTCCATGAGGCACATAAGTCTTTAATACAAGTGTTGAAAAACACTTATATAACTTATCATCGCCTCCTCTTCCACAAGTCCCTCACAACAACTTCCCAAGTTCACACCTTAATGCAACTATGAATCTAAATATCGCAAGTTTAAATACTATGAGAGTAAATACTATAAGAGTAAGTACTATAAGTCTAAATACTATAATTCCCAACACTATAAGTCTAAATTCTAGAAGTCTAAATACTAGAGCTATGCACTTGTTTCTAAATGCTTTTAATCTAACACTACATCTAACAATGCAAAGCTAACTTCAAGACTAATTGACCTTGGCTCTTCACCTTGAAACCTTGCACACACACGTGCCCCTCTCTTGCTTCCCACACACCCACACTTATAACACATGGGGTGCCAATTATTAATGCTAGTCTCTTGAATAGGTAGAGCATTAGCCTTCAAGTCTCTACAAGTATCTTCAAGTCCCTACAAGTCTTTATGAATTCTACTAATTCTACTAACCTTCTACTAATTCCCACACAACTCTAACTCTAACACTCAATTCTATGAGAGGAACAACAAGAGGGAGAGAGAAAGAAGGAGAGGGGAAGGGAGAGGGTGAGCACCCCTCAAAGGGGTGCCAAAGGAGCACGAAGGAAAGAGAGAGTGAATAGGAACACAAGTGAGTGAAGAAGGTGAGAGAGAGGAATATATAGGGCGAGGGAAGGGGTGAGCACCCCTCAAAGCTCAAGATAAGCCCCTCGATCTTCTCCTACTTTGTAGGCTCTCATCCTATCCTTTAAGCCTTCAACTCTTAAACCAACAACATAGATCTTAATTCAAACGGGGGAGGGAAGGGGTGAGCACCCCTCAAAGCTCAAGATAAGCCCCTCGATCCTCTCCTACTTTGTAGGCTCTCATCCTATCCTTTAAGCCTTCAACTCTTAAACCAACAACATAGATCCTAATTCAAACGGGGGAGGGAGAGAGAGAGAGAGAGGGAGGATATATGAGAGAAGAAGGAGAGAAAGAGGATAGGAGAGAAGGGGAGGAGAGGGCATCCAACCACAACCCTTTAAACTTTCTCCTACTTAGTAGGACCTTATCCTATCCACTAACTCCTCACCCTCTAAACCAACAAGAACATGTTCTAATTCAAACATTTAAACCCAAGGCCCTTCCCCTTGCCTCATCAAACACTACTCCTCTAATCAAAACACTCCCTAATGCCACTAATCCTCTACTTAACCACACAAAATGGCTTAAGGCCTAAACCTAAATCCACACTAAGCCTCACTCTTTTTATACTTTTGATTGTTTCAATAACACTCCAATTGCAATTCTAAGTAGATCCTAAACATAAAACAAATATGAGCAACCATTTTGGGCTCATATCAAGTTAAATGGCATTTTGATTTATGATATAATGTTCTTCAAATGAATCAAGAAAAACTTCAATATCTTGCAACATCAAAAGGTGATCATGACAAAAGGTTAAGTGGTTGGAGCTCTAAAATTTTATTATTGCGTTTCAAATGGCTTTGAAGTTCTCAAATATACCTATTTTTTATAAGATTTTGATATTTGATAATACAAAGCAATATTTTGGAGTCTATTATGAAACTATCTATTATATTTCTTGAATATCTTTGTTCTTATTTCACCTGTTTTTGTGAATAGTTGGCTAAAGAAGCTCATACGCTTTATGATACTACTATTATGATTGCTTTAAAATGAACCTCCACTATATTTCATATTCCAAAAACCAAAAATAAGGGCCGGTTCCACATGGTCCCAAATCTCAAGTTCCACTCGTGTGAGCAAGTCCCAACTTGGAGGTAAAGTTTTGAGCCTCGAGGGGCCATTTGAATATAATGTACATGGAACTTAGAACTTGCAAAATTGATGTACAGAGTTCTAAGGGAGCTTTCGATACTTTCGAAATATGTGTTAACATTTTTTTCAAATTTTATAGCCATGGATGAAAGAAGATTACACATTCTTGCTGTCATTAGTCTTTTCATGGTTATTAAACATATAATTGTCACCTTATTGGAATTTTAACAAATTTTTATGTATGAACAAAATGTTAAAATGATGTTGATGGTTGTTTTCTTCTTGAAGAAGGTTGAATAAACATTTTAAGTATTTTATGAAAATATGAGGGATAGGTGGATATGTAGAGCATAATGTTCTAGGTTTATTTTGGAGAATATACTCAAGAAGCATACACGAACAATTTTTTTCACATTTAGATATTTGTGCACAATTTTAGGTCATGTTTTGAAAAAAAAATGATATGAATACAAAAAATGTATAATCATGCATACTACAGTTGTTTTAACATGAGCACAATCAAGAAGTGATAATATTTTGATAATGTATGTTGATTTATATAGGATAGCATATAATACTACTTTAATAATTGTAAGAGAATGTTGTGAAGCTAGTGAAAATTATGTAAGGCCTTTGATTTTTGAGAAATCAATATTAGTTGGTAATTGAATGATTGCCTCTGATTTTAAAGATCTTTATGATTTTTCATATGTATTGGGAGCAATTGATGGAAATCATATTTTCATTATTGCACCTTCTTGGGATTTGGCTTTATGGTGAATAATGTAAGTTTTGGGTTTATGATTTTGGAAGGTTTGATTGTATATATGATTGGACATTATTTCAAAAAACAAAAATTGAAAGAAGACCATGAGAGGAGCAATTCTACTTTATAAGTTCATTGGCAATGCAACTTATTTCAAGTGACTTTGGTTTTATTTGCCTTTTAAAAGTGAGATAGAAGGTTTTTCACATAAGAAGGCATACTAGAACTTCATTTAATCAAGCACACATGACAGTTGAAGAAGCATTTGGCATATTGAAGGGGAGGTAAAAAATATTGTTGAAGAAAATTGAGATGCTTTTACAACATGACTCTCAAATTACTACCACATGTATCTATCTTCATAATCTTTGAATTATTTATAGAGATAATTTTGATATGACATGGATTAGAGAATTAAAAATAAAATTACAAATTGAAGAAAATTTTGCACTAGAAGATTGCAAAACATAAACATGTTTCATATTATGGAACCAACAATTACAAAGATGGGAGCACTACAAAAAAGAGTTGTGCGATAGGGAGAGAAAGGCCTTGATGAAGAGTGGAGAATAAAAATCATCATGGGCAAAAAAACAACAAAAATTTAAAATATTGCATAAAGCACAATGAGCATATTATATATTAGCCATAAATTTTTACAAAAAACATTAGCTAAAGAATGAACAATATGATTTGAAGGATCGTCAAATTTTGATTAGTGATGGATACTACAATTTATTTATAAGTCTTTCTATTTGATAATCTACTCTTTTCAACAATGTGTTTTTTTGAAAGAAAACAATTCATCATAACAAGACTATTCTCTACCATCTTCTAAAAAAACCAATGATTGTTTCATTAAAATTTTGCTCATATTTTGAGGCTAAAATATGATTTAATTGTTGTGTATAGGTCTTTTCTTGACAACAATTGTCTTGATTTTGACTTTATAATAAATTTGTATCATTTGCTAGAGTTGTTCCATACTACATGATTTGACCTACTTCATGCCACCACTAGTCCATCATAAATCATAAAATTTGCATTCATGTCTATCATTCTATGAAACTCTATTCGCCAATTTGTCCTCTTTGTATTGCTTGAAAATACAAAATTGTTTTTCTTGCAAGCTACACTAGATCTTGAAAACCCAAGAACTAATGCATCAACCATTCTTGCATGAAGATGTAGCCATGTATCAACTTTTATCATGCAATGAAAATATTAGCATACAATGCTAGAAATGACAATAATGTGAAAGAAAATCAAGAAGAGAAAATATGGTCTGATGGTATAGATTTATATTATGATAAAAAAAGACTAGGATTCCAACTCCAACCTTTCCAAAGAGTCTTGGCCTCGTAATAGGGGAAAGGGGGGCCAAGGTCAAGAAGCAAAGGCCAAGGCCTTTAAAAAAACCCCAATTTGAATTTGACAGTTTGCAAGTAAATATAACTTATCTTGTTTTTTTGCCATTCTTTTACAAATTTTGGCTACATTTATCGGGGCAAAGCGATTAATATGTCCACATCACTATTCTTCCAATGATAGCTTGATCCCAACACTTCATCTTCACCGTCTCCTTCAGTTGTCATAGCTGTAGATTTTCTTGAAGCTAATGTTTCTTTTTAGAGATGCCGATTTGGGGTTTTTAGGTGCTATTATTTTCTTGTACCAAGTGTTTTCTTCGTAGGTGTACTCAAAATTTGTGTGTCGTCTTTTTCACCTACTTCTATCACATCATTTTATACCACATTTTTCTCTTGCTTTTAATATTTTGTACCTCCAATCTCAAAAAACTAGAAATCTCTCTTTGAAAAAATCTATATACTCTACACTACAAATCAAAAGACACAATCACACAATAATGAAAGGCAAGTAAGAAAGAAAGAGCAAGAGAGGGGGAAGAAGAAGGTCCACCTTCTCCACCATCTAGGGCTAAAAACGGCTATTTTCGTCTAATGCTTCAGATCTTGTTAAATCTTCAACATTTTATGTGAAATTTTTTTGGGACTTGTGTTGTGAATTGGGTTGAGCTTTTTACTCGACCCAACTCTCAATGCAAGTCCCGAGCCTCACCTCCAAAAAGTGCTACCATGTATGCATCCATGTCATACTTGGAGCTTAGGACTTGGGACCCTTGTGAAGTGGTAACTCTCAAATTTCATGCTCTCAACGGATGAGATTGCTTGGATTGATCTCTAGGGAGTTGGGACTTGGGACCCGTGTGATTGGCCCTAAGTCTACAACCACTCTAATATACTCGAACATATCCAACTAGTGATCATTATACGATGGCTTACTTTTTGTGACTTGTATCCTCTCAATCCATATAAATAAAAAGCATCCCACATGCATCCATTATTTATCTTGAATTGTTATTGTTTGTCCTAATCCCCAAACAAAATCCACAGCATAAGCTCCGCTCACACACAAGCTAGACAACATCACCCTTCCTAAAAGCACAACCAAACCACAGTCCAGGGAGTTCTATACAGAAATCGGTACATTTCCTACCTTTTATAAAACTGTTCGGATTTTTTTCTTTTTCACTCGGAAGCTACCGAAAGCCAGGTTTTTTTCTCGGTTAAATTCCAAGATTTACATGTACCATTCGGGAATTTTCCTAGTTTCTAAATTTTACTTCGGTATATTTCCAAAGTTAAGTATAGTGAATCGGATTTTTTTTATAAAATAAAATTGGTGTCATGCTTTTAAGGGAGTGAATTTGTGTTGAAAGAAATTCCAAGTATCCTTGGAAGGAGTTGAGCCTTGCCAAGCCCCCACCATGTTGGGGCCAAGAATGTAGCCTTTGAAAAATGTATGGATCCAAAGAGGGTGCATGCATTTTTTAAAAGTTGGTTAGTACAACAATACATGCAACCTTGAAACTAATTGACATCCTTAGAATTGGGAAACATAACTGAAGTTACCGAACAAAAAAACGTCACTTGCAGAAGACATATAACGTGAAGGGTTAGCATATAGGAATTTGTGAGCCCAATATGGTGCCCACATTTGCTTTTAAACTCAAAAAAATGTCAGACCTCGCAACTTGGTATTTCCTCAAGTGCTCAAAAACGTGAAAAAGAGAAGAACTTGTAGGCTTGGACTTGAGTTAAGTTAAGGGCTCGTGAGGTTGTGATTAGGGAATTTGATTAGTGTTACGGGTGATTAGAGTTGAGGTTAGGCATAACTTAGGATGTGTTGGTTTGAGTGCGGCTTAGGCCAAGTTTAATTGGTTGTCTTAGAGTAGTTTGGTGTTCGGTTGAGGGGTCTGGAGGTGTTCGTTTTGGGGCAGGGCCAGTGAGGTTCAAAACCAGCTCAGACTCGGGATTTCCGGCCGAGGGGATGGGGCTGGCTGCAAGGGGGAAACACTGACCAAGGGGGCTCAGCCTCGCTCTCTCTCTCGCAGCTACTGGGAACAGGGGGGAAGACAGAGTGCAGGTACCGCAACCAGCATTGATTCAGATTAGTGAAGCACAGATTCAGATTAGTGAAATCCTCAGATTCAGATTAGTGAAACATTGATTCAGATTAGTGAAGCACATATTCAGATTAGTGAAATCCTCAGATTCAGATTAATGAAGCATTGATTCAGATTAGTGAAGCACAGATTCAGATTAGTGAAGCACAGATTCAAATTAGTGAAATCCTCAAATTCAGATTAGTGAAGCACAGATTCAGATTAGCGAAGCACATAATTTCAGTTCAGCCGAAGCTCAAGTGCAGAATGCAGGTGCCGAAGCTCAAGACAGAGGGCATGGACCGCAGCCCAACAGTGATTCATATTATTGAAGCTCAGAGATTCATGTTAGCGAAGCACAGAATTTCAGTTCAGCCGAAGCTCAAGGCACAGAGTACAGGTGCCGAAGCTCAAGGCACATATTCAGACCATCAAAGCTCAATCCAGAGTGCAAGCAGCCGAAGCTCAAGACATAGTACAGGTGCCGGGGTTGACACAGAGGGTGAGCAGGGTAGGCTCCGAACCAAATGACAGAGCTGGTGGAGGGGCTCAGAGGCCAGGGCTTCCAAAAATGTGGCAGGCTAGGGAGGGGGATTAGTGAAAGGTAGGGTTAAGTGACATTTAATGAATCTCTCATGAGTGGAGCATGGCTTGGGGCTCTGGGAGTTAGATTAATTAGGCAGGGAACTCCTACATTGTGTGGGAGATTGGAATAGGAGAAGATTTGTATTGTGGTGGGTTGCAATAATCATCATAGATGCATAAGTGTTTTTCAATACTAATGCCCTGGGGGTTTAATAAAAAGAGTGTGTTTTGTGTTTGAATTCATTGGAGTGTGAGTATGGAATTTCCGAGGCTAGTAGGCAACGAGGACATGTGAGCCATAGACTTCCACTCGGATTACAGACGCATAAGGGTGGGGATTTATGGCTGACAGAATTGGTACTTAGTTCCATTTTTCCACAAATGAATTGCCTCTTCAATGATATTATCAAAGTTCTCATCTAGCCCCTCCAAAGCAATTCTAAGCATAGCTTCCAAATTTTGCTTCCAACCCGTCGAGCCTTGAATCACTCACAACCGACACCCGAATTTGATCCCCCAAACCACCAGAAGCACCCACAACTTACAATCAACCCACCAACATGAAAATCTAGCATAAATGTTCTTCGAACCTCCATGCATCCACGAACATCATCACTCAACCTACAATCAATCTATTGTCAAGAAATGGCCACAATCACCATAACTACTGTTACCCACAATTGCAAAACCAAGAGAAAAGATGAAGAAAAAAACCAGCATTTTGGCACTTAATTCAATGTACCCCTGAACGAGATTGACTAAAAACAATAAACCCTGATTTAAAACATGATACACTATAAAAATAAAAATAAAACCATGATTCAAAACTTGAAGGGGAAATTAGTGCTGTTGGATTTCTGATACACACAGATAGGGTTAATTTATGCAGTGAGCCCCATCCTTTCACATTTCAATGGTGACTCTACCATATGTGAAGAAAAACATCATGTGTGTAGTCTTGGTGCACTTCTAATTCTGGTTGAAACAAATGGAACTCTTGAAAATCGCCATTGCCGAAATTCGATCGAAGACAATCATGTGGTTGTTGCAGCAATGAATTAGTGTCACCGAATCAACCACATTACAAGCCTTCGAACAAGAGATGCTCACCCTAAAATTTCATCACTCGGCATTACCGCCCAACTCTGTAGCAGTACGACTCCTTCCTCTGTAACACACGCACACACACACACACACACACAGGGTTAATTGATGCAAGAAGCTCCAGACTTACAAGCTTAAATTTTCCAAAGCTAAACACATCATCCTACAAATCCACACCTGTGCTGCAACCTCTGTCCCCAAACCCTAAAGTCGGATATGTTAAAAAGATTCAAACACCAAACTCACCTTCACAAACCTCCGAACAAATCTCGAAGCAACGTGCAGCAGGGTGAGGATGGTGGGACGAGCGGAACAGCAATATACGAGCGAGCGGAACTGCAAGAAGATAAAGGGAGAGAATAGTTGAGAAGAGAAGTTGGAGAGAGAAGCGGCGGGCAACGAAGAGCAACTGAGCGTCGAAAGGCTCGAAACCTAGACAGAAACAGAGAGTCGTTTCAAAGAGACCCTGTGACCTACACAACTGAGAACCTCCTTCATTCAATATCCGCCCATACCCTCGGGAGACCAGCAATATCTGCCTATATACCCTTGGGAGACCCAACTCATTTCCGCCATTTTCTGAGCCTGGGGGGTTAAATTTCCTACATTATCTCATATTGGTTGGTTGATTTCCTATACTCTTCATATTTAACTCGGTTATACGGCCGAAATCTCCCAAAAAATCGATAATTTTGCAATTTCACTTGGCTAATTTACAACTAGCTGCCGGATCTCCCCGATCATTGAACCAAACCCCTGAAGTCCTCAAACAATTCAAATACACCATCATAGCATTGCTATTAATAGGTATACTTCCAACATAAAGCACCCACACCGGGCCCACACCACAATCTCAAACAAGTCGTGTGCGACAACACCACACAAACCCTGATAACATTGCCAGGCTTGCCAATGCATTTAAGATCTACGCCAAAAGTAAAACATGTGGTGGATTCAACAGACTTTCAAAAAGCTGCCGGTGTATATTATTACTTAAGTTGATGGATCTCAGCTGGGTTGGTGAACGTTCAGGAACTGAAGCTTTGAGTCTAGTGGGCCTTAGTGCAGGAATTTGACGAAAGCTTTGGAAAGACTGTGAATTGGGTAACTTAGGAACTGTCAAGAACATCTAAATGTGTGTTGCAATCGGTGGTTTCAGTTGCATCAGCTAAGTTGTCCAAATTCAGGTATGTTATAAGTTTCCAAACGCACCTGCTGAGTGGGTAAAACTTGAAACTATCCATCGGCCATGAAATTAGATGAAATAGAGATTAAAGCACTCCCTTCAGATTGTTCAGTCAGGAGGAGTGCAACATTTGATTTTCCACATCATTTTCTCTGTTGTTTCCTGTATTCATCGTCAACATCCACCTTGGCTGCACTGGTGAATGGTCCTGGAGAGTAACTGTAAATATGTCATTAACCCTGTCTGCAAGTAAGACTTTCGAAAGTAGTTTCTCACTTGAGTAATCCATGTGTTATGAACTGTCTTTCTAGAAATATTTGTCAAGTATTATGATGATACTCTGTTTTTTTGTTTACTGATCATCCATTGCCTTGACTCTAATTCGCAGCAGAATACTGACAATATCCATCCGGCTCATAGCTGAAGAGGAAACTTGCGCCACTGGAATAAATTAAGCCCTGACAGAAAACAAACACTTTGAGAGAATTTTGTGTTTAAAATTTTCACTTTGAAATATTAACCTTGATAATCACTTGCCGAAAATAATAATCTGGCATCTGCAGGTATGACGATCGGTGAAGACATCCGAGTGCAAGCCCTTGTGGAGCAAGGGATCCAGGAGGTGCCAAAGCAATTTTTATGTAAAGTAGATGAGCCTCAGATTGACGATAACCCAGATCAGCAAGTTCCAGTGATTGATTTGGCAGGTACCAATTGATAATTCTGGTCAAAAAATGGTGATGAACTGAGTTAATCCTGTTGCCAACTAGCAAGCTAGCTAATTATGTCTCCTTTTGATCAAGTACTGCCAAAACAAAATGAATCTGAAATTAGAAGATGACATTGGTTATGATTACATGATTTGTGTGCAAGTACCTCAGAATCACAATCTGATTACTTGTGTAATTACATTGACTACAAGCTTCATGTGTGTTGCTAATTGTAGGGTGGCCCAACAACCGAGAGGCAATTGTGGAAGAGGTTGGCAAAATGTGTGAATCTTGGGGACTCTTCCAGGTCATCAACCATGGAATTCCATTGGAGTTGCTTCAACGAGCAAAGGAGTGCTCCAAGCTGTTCTTCGCCAAAACCAGTGAGGAGAAGATGCAATATGCAAACAAATTCTCACCAGACAAAGTAAATGAAGTCCCAGAAGGCTACGGAAGCAAGTTGGTGTTGAAAGATGACACCATTTGGAACTGGCGAGACTACTTTGAGCATCACACATTTCCAATCTCACGCAGAAACCCTCTCCTCTGGCCAGCTGAACCCGAATTTTACAGGTGACCCAATCTCTCTTACTAAATTGTCTCTGAAAGTAGAAGTCTTCAGAAGCTTTAAAATTGTGAGCTTCTTCTACTTCTAAGGACCGGTTTACACTATGGACCATGAAGTCAGACCATGGAAGAGGGCCTTTTTCAATCGTCCGAGTACATGGTCCGACTTCCATGGTCCGACTTCTTAAAAAATTAGTTTTGAAAGCCTTGGGCCCCTCACTAGGTGTAAACTGAATGTGGACCAAGAAGAATGACCATGCACCAAAAAGTGAATGTGCTGATTTTTTTTAATACATGCCCAAAAAGGGCAGTTTTGAAAAAAAATCAAGTTTGACCATTCTCTTGTCTTCTCTTGAGCTTCACTTGTCTTCACTTCTTGTTAAATGTGTCGAAGATGTGGCTTGCAAATCTTCTCACAACAATTTTTACAAAAAGTAAACGATTTAATTTGTACATGTTCAATGTAATTTACATGTGACATGTACCTTGTGTTGTCACTACACTAAATAGGATATTTAGTGTTTGATTATATTTAATGTTGTTACCACCGTACCTTGCTCAACACTAATTTTCAATTCTTTGATAATTAGTGTTAGAAGATTTGCTAGAAGGTATCTTGGAATTCTCCTTTTATCATTGTTATTTTTTTTCATATCCTTACTAACACTAAATTCAAACATGTAACTTCCACATATTACCATTATAGTTGATATTTAGTGTTTCGATTTACATTTAATGTTACTTACTTTCATAGGGTTATTGATATTTAGTATATGCATCGTATGTAGTGTATCAAACACTAAATATCCTATTTAGTGTAGTAGAAAACTATGCGAAAAAGAACCGCAATCGTTTTCCCATTGGGGTTCTTTTGACCACCCTGATCTACAGTCGCTAAACGACTACATAATTTTCTTTTTCATTTTGCAACTGTATTTTTAAAACGTTTCTAGGCATGTAATATACCATTGGAAAGGTATTTTCAAGACCTTTCCAACAATAATATACAAGCCCCCAAATTCCAAACATTTCAGTTGGCAGACCAAAAAAAACAAATTTGCACTCAAATTCTTGAGTTCTAGATGGCCCACATTGTTTGGTGAAACATGTGGGAGCAAGTTGAAGGGGTAGGGCATGGAAAAAACGGTATGTCTCATGGGTTATGATATGATCTAGGCACATAGAGGGTGGACTTGCTTCTCAAGATTCATTACATCATATAGATGTTGAAAAGTGTGCCTTGTGAGCCTTACCTAGTGGGAAGAGTTGTATATAAAGCCCCCCAAAAAGAATTTCACCAAAAAAGTATTATAATGGCATTTCTTTGCCATGGGACCCTGCCTTTTCCTACCATACCACCTCTCTTGCCTCTCTCACCGTAAAACCCATTGGACCATGTCAATGTATTTATTAGGCCTTAAAATATGTCTTTTGGGGACCTCAACCTCCATAGTCACTCTGCCATTTTTTCCTTGGTGTAAACTGAAGTGGTCCTAGGACAAGTTCAGCAGCCAGTCATTGCTCTTACAACGCCTTGGGACGACTTCTTGGTCCATAGTGTAAACCGGCCCTAAGTTCTTCATGAATCCTAACTCTGTAGATTGTATGTACATCGTTCAAATATTCATAACATTCTTAAGTAGTCCACGTATATCTTCTAATGTATACAAAAATAGCTTTTACGTAATCAAGATAATCTAAGAATGATTCCATTGGTGATGCACCTATTCAAATAAAGTTAAACTGTAAAGTCTCGGGATCAAAGGTGACTTTGAGAGCGTATCCATAAAGTCGTGCATGTTTTCTTAAGGCTTAAATTAACATGCTAGAAAAGTGATGTCGGGCTCTAAAAGAATTGGCTTTCTAGTTTTTCATATTGGGATCAGTGGTCCAAGTGAGAATGGCATAGGCTGACTCAAGATTTGCAATGGCAAGTTCCATAGACAAACCCTATAATTTGACATTCTAAAGTCTCTCAAAGTTTTTGAAATTGAAAAGGGAGGTCCAAGGAGTTTCACCCAACTTGCAAAATAAGGCTTTGACACAAGAGGAACTAACGAGCTCTAGAAGAAAATTTTGTCAAAGATGGACCATAAAACTCCAAGTTCGTCTCTATTTTCGAAGGACTTTACGGATGAATTCAACATGGTAGATGGATGAAGGCTTAGTGTCCAAACTTCAAGATAGACAACAATGAGGTGTCGACTAATGAGAGCCTACCACCTTGAATATGCTTGTAGTCAAGGACCTTGATAGAAGCTAGAATGTGGAGAGAGAACGTCCTTACACATGCTTAAATCACTATGTTGAAATTGTTCTTACAAATAATATATGACATGGATGACATGGATGTTTGTGCAAACATATGGCAATCAATGTATAGGTCAACCATTGAAGAATACAGTGGTGAAGTTAAGAAGCTGGCAGAGACGCTTCTATCAATTCTGTCGGAGTATTTAGATCTCCACCCCACTCGGTTGCAAGAAGCAATTGGAGAATTGTATCAGAACATCAACTTTGGGTATTACCCGCCTTGCCCTCAACCTGAAAATGTGCAAGGCATGGGTAGCCACTCGGACTATGGGGCACTCACCATCCTTTGGCAAAATGAAGTGAACGGCCTTCAAGTTCGCAAGAGCGGCCAATGGGTTATGGTTAAACCCACTATTCCTTGTGCTTTAATTGTGAACGCGGGTGACACACTAGAGGTAATATCTACTGATGACAAACGTGAGTTTTCTTAAGGAAATAAATTGATTGTTGGATGGTCATTCTTTTCAAGTAACAATTTGTATGTATGTCTTGTGTTTTCATCAAGTGGTGTCTTTTTATTGTATCTGGTGATCAAATCTTCTCAGAAGTCACAACAGAGACTCTAAAAATTCAATATGATTTTCATGATATTAAATTTAATCTATTGTCAATTTAGGTCAATTTTTGGACAATGTAGAATGTTGAATGTAATTGCACGCCACAAATTTCGGTTGTCAAAATCAGTGGCCTTTGAGGTGCAAAGTTTTAGTTTGTCATGTCAAGTACATTAAAAAATGCATGTGACCAGTGTTTAGATAATAATACATTTACCATTGATGCAACTCATAATTATTTGCCCTTTTAGGTCTTGATGCAACTGTAAAATACATATAAAAAGATGAAACTTGTAACGCTACATTTGGTAAGCATTGATTCTAACTGTTGCAGCTGGATGTGATTGAATCATTGTGAAGTCAGTGTCTAAGATGTTTGTCATTTTTAAAGAGGCTTGGTTTTTTTAGTGTACATTGTCATCTCTGATGATATTCATTCAGATTGCAAAATGTGGAGGTTTCAGATTCTGAGCAATGGCAAATACAAAAGTGCTGAGCATCGGGTTCTCACAAACCCACACAAGACGCGCATGTCAAGTGCAACTTTTTACGATCCCGCTCCAGACGCGGTGATCAGTCCTTTACCCGAGCTCGTGAATGAATCCAACCCGGCCAAGTACAAGGTTGTTGTGCACGGAGCATACGTGGGGGCGCTCTATACAAATGGCCTTAGAGGCAAGGAATATATGAAAGATCTGCAATGCAATGTAAAGTAAATTAAATAGGTAGTCTGCTTGGAGTTCCTTGTGATCATCATCCTCAAACAACATGGCAGGCTTTATGCAGCCTAATACTTAGGTGCGAGCTTTTGCACCTACTCTAAATGGACCCCCATAATATCTCCTAACCCAACAACCAACAATAAGCCTACACCCACTTTAGTAGAAAGAATCCATAATTTGTGATCACTCTAAGATGGCTTACTTTTCTCATGACTTTGTATCCTGTCAATCCGTATAAATAAATAAAGCATTATGCATGCATCCATTGTCTCGATTTGTTCTTTTATGCCATAATCCAAAAACTCTATATACAACGGAGCCGGTGGTGGTGGTGGTGGTGGTGGTGGTGGTGTACACGTGTTCAACTACTGTAGCTTTCCAAAGAACAAGGGCCATATGTAAAAGTTCTTCCCCAATACAGATATGTGGCAAAGGAAACATGAAACAAATATGGAAAGATGGGGGACTCCAAGTGCAAAAGGTGGGCATGGTAGGGGAAACTGGGGGGGGGGGGCGAAACAACATGTACATTGGTTCCTTGGAGGCAAGGGTTTAGGCATCCAATAAGGAACGAGTGTATGGGTTGGTTCACCCAAATCTGGGGGGGGGGTTGGCGGGTATGGAGCTAACATAGTGACATGGCTTGGGCAATAAGACAAAGTAGTCTATATATTTATTATGAAGGAAAAGGTTTTTTTAATTTCTCCTTCTTGAAGCGGGGCAATGGTGACATGTCATGAACATCTTATGAACATGGGCATGGGCATACATGCACATGGTAGGTGCACATGAACATGACAATATGGTTGCATGGGTGCTTGGATATATGGGGTTGGGTTCATATGAGATATTAATTCATATGCACAAGTGCAATGGACCAGGACATACATAGGTCCAAGCTAGTATCCACTACAATGTACATACACTCCACTCACACACAAATTGGACAACATCACCCCTCCTAAAGCACAACGGAATCTCTCAAATGCTCAAACAATTCAAATACATCACCATGATATTACTCTTAATTGGTGTCAAGCCAACACAAAGCATCCACACCACAATCTCAAACAAGCCATGTACACCAACATCCCACATAACCTTGATAAATTCTCTCAAAACAAAAAAATGACCATTCCAAATTGCTCTATCCAAACCACAAAAACATATGAAACCATAAACACTTACATCATCACATGGAACACAAGTCATATATTCAACTCTAGCCTATGGCACATCATGGATTTAATAGATGCCCCTCAAGATACCTTGTCCATGTCATCACAAATACAAACATAATATCACAAAAATACCAACATACTCTGAATCAAAATAATGTCATTAACCTTCCACACCACAAAAACACACACATGATAAACACCCAAAAAATCACAACATACACTGCAAACCTCCAAACTCTCATACTCTTGGGAGAAGACATACAATCCAACTTGGATCCACTTATACAAATCCTCAACAACCTTCCAAAAGAGTACAACAACAACAACAACAACAACAACAACAACAACAACAACCAAAAAAAAACATTCACAACACACACCTACAACACCTTGAGCAACATAGTCTCCTCCTTTAAAAAATTACCCTGGACCACATTATCAACTTAATCCATTCATAATAGCCCTTAGCCCAACACCCCACCAACGCAACCACCAACTCTTTAGACATCTAGACCCAAGATGCCTAACGACTTGAGGGACTACCAAATAACACCTCACACCACCACAAGGGCCCCCCTCACCCATCACAATTAATCACAAACATAACATCACAAACCCCTCCAACAATAATCGCATATGAATACATCAACCAAAAAATTGCCAATGGCGAAACTATCACCCCCGGGGGAAAAACTCTTTATACCACACACGAACTAACGTGAGCGTAATAAGGGGTATAGTTTGAGGTATTATCATACATAGTATGTATAAAGGTTGGGTATTATTTTTCTCTAGTGTATACATTTGAAAAGGCCATTCAAAATTTTGCAATACATGTATATGTACAAAACTCGATGGGTGGTTTCTTCATACCACGTACGAACTAACATGAGTGCAAGAAGGAGTATTATTTAAGGCATTAGCGTATATAGTACACATAAGGGAGAGGTATTACTTTTCTCTAGTGTGTACATTTAAACATGTTATTAATAATCTTGAAATAAAGCTAGATGTATAAAACATGCCCTAAGGTTTAAAGATTTTTTTGAAAATGGATGTGTTATTTTCATCCAATTCATATTTTCATCAATTGTTGTCATGTGGTGATAGTCCTCAATGACTCCCTTGTCCATTCTAGTTAGGGTTTGCATTTGGCTTCTAAGACAAGCTAGAGGCTCTTGGAGCACTCACGGGCTTTCTTGAGATTTGCTGTCCGGATTGTGGGTAACTTATTGTGCTCTTGTCTTTGTTTGTTTGATGCAATCATTGAGTTAAATGCTATGGATGAAAAATGTTCAATGGTTTTCTCATTAGAAAGTGAACATGGATTTTAGGGGCAATAAAGGCATATTAAATTCATGAATTATATTTTGTATATGTAGTGGATTGTTCTTGCCTAATGTGGCATGCCATTTATGGTGTATGGTCTTTGCAAGGTTGCAAGTGAGCATGTTTGCATCCTCTTCTCGCGTCATGTCTTGCACAACAACAACAACAACAACAACAACAACAACAGTGGAATAAAACATGATAGCCTATATGAACCAATCTTTGAGAATAGGAAAGGAGCTTACAGTTCGTATGGCAAAACCCCATTGGGCAAATCAAAAGTTTCAAAATTTAACTAATGCATCATAACTCCCTCACCATTGTCCAAGGTACATGCTCTAGACGACACCAACCATTCTTCAAGCCTCCGATTATTTGCAATTTTTTCATCCAACATTTTAAAGTGTTTCACGTCATAGACAAACACATTCAGTTCAATAAGAAACAACTTCCACTATGTTATATGTGTTGTTCCAGTGATTGCTCGTAGTGGAGATCACATATCCTCTCCATGCCTTCCACGGGTTGCTTTGCATCTCCATTTCTATAGATCATTGTGCATTGCATTCCAATTGGAACGTGGGGAACATCATGGAGTTCCATGTGTTCGATCATTGACTACCGCATGTAACTATGGGACTTAGTGTCCTTAGATTGCATGTCATAAATTACAATAATCAACACTGACTTGATGACATGGTCATACATGTCGCAGGCATGGTCGTCCATCATTTGACTATTTTCATGTGGTTGAACATCAATCATGCAACCTCGAAGAAATCTCAAGGTTGCAATCGCTCTACAAAGTCCACCCCAAAACATGGTCCATTGTTGCTCATCTTGAATAGAAAATAACATGTGAACATTGGCCTAGGAATAAAATATCTTAGATATAATCTACCTTGTTTGTGTGTTTTAGTTTTAGAGTTCAATCAATATTGTCATTTTACGCATGCTGAGACTTGAAAACACCACATGCTTCTGCACATTTGGAAAGGATATCATTTGAAACCTAGATATGAAATTCACATATCCTCTATTGTCAAACTTAAGGGCGGTTAAACCCTCAAGCACCAAAATTTTGGTAAAATCCTTATCTTCTCACTATTAAAAGCGATGATGAATGCATTTGCATAGGAAAATGTAAACGGTTCAATTGATTCCTTGATCAATTTACCTCTTCATCGTTGTAATTAGAAGTTAAGAGATAAATGATGAAATTCATTAAATGATTTCAAGGAAAGAAATTAGCTTAGATAGATGAAAGCCTATACCAATATGAACATTAAAGAGTTATTGGTAGGAAATGACTAAATTAAAATCAAATACTATTGTGGTGATTAAGAATTAAAAAATGGTTTTGAGGATCCAAAGTAATAACACACCAAAACGATCAAGCAAATATAGCTACTTCATTAAGTTGACTAGTAAATTGTTATATCTATCATGTGACCTAATAAAATACCCCTCAATGAGATAAGATTCCATGTAACAAGTATTGTTTGACATTACAAAATCAATGATGGATGAATTGTTGGATAAAAATCAACGAAGGCCTAGTCTTTGAATGGGTATCCAAAGGAGGCGGATGGTGAGGGAAGTTACACCAAGTCAAACATGACATATTGAGGCGCAAGTCAAGGAATTCGCTCAACCTTCATAGCTTTAATCAATATTTTAAAATGGTTTTTGACTTCAACTTCTTTATCACTTACTTTTTATTTCAATATCTTATTTTTAGATCTGCGGAGGCTAGCTCTTCCAGTTCATCATTTCCTACACTATTTTCAACCAAATCTACCCATGAACAAAGACGTACAATTTAGATAATTTTAGTGAATTTGAATGATAAGTTAGTATTAAATAAGAAAAAATGATATGACATCCACTCTTTAAATAAATAAAAATTTATATCAAATTTATTATGTTTACAATATAACCCATTTTCTTTAGTTGAAGGATGTTTGACTAATGAATGATCATGAACCCGATAAAGACAACTAACTTCAAAAGTTTGCCACTGATTCTTCTTAGGTCCATTCTTTATGTGACTTATATGTATTATAGATCTTAAATTCTTCTTTCCCAAAAAATTATCCTTGTAGCAATCTTATTTTTTGGTCTAGAAGTCACAAAGGTTACTATAAGATTGCTTCCAAAAAACACCTTGATAAAGATGACTTCAAAAGCTTGTTGCCAATTACTCCTAAAATTATTCTATATGTGTCTTATATGTGTGGATGGAATTTAAATTTTTCCAACAAAATTATCATTATAGCAATCCAATTTGTTATGTAGGAATTATGAGTGTATTCATGAAACAAACTTGATTTCAGTAGACCTGACTTTGTAGTTTTTCCACGGCTTGTCAAATTTTCTACTTTGTACATATCTTATATTCATATGTAGATCTTTAAATTATTTATGTAGTCCAAGTAGTTTTATCACATTCTAAAATTTTATCCTTAAAGTTATAAATGGTTCCAATAGGCAGCTCAAAAAAATTTCTAAAGAAAATCTATATTTACAGATAATTATATTGGCCTTATAGTGTGTTGTTGCAAGTTGCGACCAGTGTTGGACCGGTATAGCACCATTTGCCCGGTATAGAATATTGGTATGAGTATGGTATTAAGTACCATACTGCCCCCAATATGTGGATGGGGCGATACTTGCTCCGTACTTGTATTGCACGGTATTGGGTCTCAATACCCGCCTTTGATACCCAAGGCAGGAGGTGGAGGTCAATACTCACCCCCGCCTTCGCTCATGTCGAGAAGCCCGAAACCCTAGTATCCCAGTCCGCTTGAATGCTCTTCAGATCGGCGGCATTGCAATTTATTATTCGAAATTTTAGTTCAACAAACTCTAGATTCTTGGCTTCAATGAGGCACGTTTCTTACTGTCGATGAATTGCATCCTTATGCACTCTTGTTGCAATGTTGTTTGTGTTTTTAGGTCTCTAAACGGAAAAAGGTAAAAAAATTAAAATAATACCATACCATTGTGCATACTCCACTGGTATCACTACCATGGTACTCGATATTGATACCTTTAGGCTTTATTTTTACAAGATTGATACTCATACTCATACCATATCTATAAAAATATGATTCTTGTGATACTTGGGATCCAACCCGGCTAAAATTTCATAAAAAATCTGATATTGGTACTAGGTTGGTATCGCAAAATTTTGATATTGGTCCAACACTGGTTGCGACCCATTTTGGGTGTTTCCTAGGAAGGATGAGTGCTATTGATGGACAACATGTGAGGTAAGAAATCCAACATGTTGTCAAGTAGTTGCATGTTCTTACACTTACTTTGTAGGTGTAACCTATGATATATTCACATACCACAAACACCAATCTATCATGCATTCCAAGGTACTCCATTTTTTCACGTCCAAATGTGATAGTCGTGACCTCAGAGCGTTTGAATGAGTTACGGATAATTTTGGTGACTTGCTCCTATGAGAATCATTGGTTGAGTCCATTGACATAGAAATTCAAGCAAGTATGCCTAGCCCTAGACTCAACTAGGTTTAATCATAGGGGGGAGGGGGTGACTCCTTGGGGGGGTGGTATATCACATGCGACCGAGGGGTATTATTGTAGGGGGTATTTTGATGGCCTCGGTTAATTAAATGGACCAATTACCTAATTATCTAATTCATGTTGTTTAAAGGTTCCATGTAATTACTTGCAAATTTTAAAGGGGGTTATTTTTCAACCACATAATTTATTATAACGAATTGAAGTAAAATAAAAAAGTGAAATCCAAAAGGTTAAAGACATAGAGCTTTCTTACAATTCGAGCGCCAAAACTTAGATCAAATTATCAAGGAATGGCACTAAGAATCATTGAATTCCAAATGGCAGTTGTTTTTATATTGATGCCCATAAATTATAAACTTCATTAACTTAGATTTCATAATTGTTGCCATTACATACTCAATGACACAAACAACACACAAATGCTCCGTTATTAACATGAAGACAATTTAATCATATGGTATATTATATGTAAAAACCTAAATTGGATATGTTATATAAGACCTTAGATTGGTTATAATCCAATATGACATATTTTATCCATCATATATTACCTCTAAAAAAATTCATTTTTTAGGAACAAGTAATAAACTACAACATATCTTTGGTTGCACCATTTCAACAAAAAAATTCTAAGTCACCCCCCCCCGCGGGGGGGGGGGGTTAATCTTGGGAGAAGTTTGGTGGCAACGCTGACTTGAAGGGGTACATTGTGTGAGGTAATGAATGCATAGTTAGAGGAGGGGTTGAAAACTTCTTACCTCGAGCATGCTACCTTGGTGATACATATGTTAGACAAGAGAGATGGCTATACTTGACCGACAATGACCAACTAGGGTCAGAACTATAATTATGAGCTTCATAATTTATGTGAATGGAAGAAGGTTAGAGCCCCTTTCAATCTTTACTCTAACAAGGGTGCCATTCATGGGGAGGATAATGGCGATGTCTCCCCTAAGTAAATTGTTGGCATCAGTTTGGGGATTCTTAAGATCAATTTTTGCAAAGCATGACCACAATCCCTCCCAATTTGGGGGAGAATTGGAGATCGGTACAAGAGTGTGCAATGGGGAGTGCAATTTGTTGTTCATGGTGTAGACATCTTTAGATTGACATGGTGGAATGACTTCTACAAGTGAAGAAAGGGCAAGAGGGCAGATGTAAAGGGTGTAGCCTAGTGGTGGTGGTGGTAGTTTTATTTTATTTTTAACAAATTTAAATTAACATATACGTATTAAAAAAGACTTTTCTAGTAGAGGATGAATGGCATGGAGGCAGTGGGCATGTGGGCGGGGGAAATGTTGCATATTTGTGAGAAGTGTAGTGGTGCTAGGGTGAATGCGCACCAAAGTTGTGGTTGTTGAGGTCATTATCAATTGTTTGCAGTAAATTTCGTATCTCTTGATGCGCTTGGATGATGCAAGTATGGTAGTTAGGTTGCGGAACATTGAGTCATGATTGTTCTCGGCTTAAGCCCATTTGCACATAAGCTTTGCACATCACAATCATAGTTGCTCATAATATACACAATACGTAATTTTGGTGAATCACTCCAGTGATAGACTTGAGAATTTGGCATGTTGATTGCATTGGGAGACCCAAAGTCTAGAAAAACAAATGCACACATACCAATAACAAGGCGGTTAGAAAACTTCAATCTTTGACTTCACAAATTTTAAATTATTTATATGATTCAACTTAGGTATCATGGGTTTATCTAGTGGGTATAAACAACACACTCATAATTCCAAAAATGAATTGAAGTGCTTTGTTGGTTTAACTCATTACTTGTCCAAACACTCAAGGATGCATGTGTGAGGGGAGGGGAAAGACATCGTTGCCCATCCTAGAAAGGGGCTAGAAAAATATATTTCTTAAAGTTTATATGATGGATTGAAATTCCATGTCATTTTGGTTCCCATGTTCCTATCTATCCAAGGGAATGAATGTACATCCAAGTTATATTCAACGAAGGTGGTTGTGAGCCCAAAATGGTGCCCACATGTGTTCTTAACCCTTTGAAACTATTAGAAGTTATGTTTTGATGTTTTATGATTATTTTCAAAAATATAAAAAGAGTGAGGCTTGGTGTGAAGTTATGTTTAGGCCTTAGGCTTATGTGGTGTAGTTAATTAGAAGCTTAGCGGCATGAAGGAAGTTCTTTGGTTAGGTGAGTGTAGCATGTGGTGGACCAAGGGGAGCTCCTTGAGTTTAAATATTTGAATTGGGATCCATGTTGTTGGTTTAAGAGTTGAAGGCTTAAAGGATAGGATGAGAGCCTACAAAGTAGGAGAGGATCGAGGGGCTTATCTTGAGCTTTGAGGGGTGCTCACCCCTTCCCTCCCCCATTTGAATTAGGATCTATGTTGTTGGTTTAAGAGTTGAAGGCTTAAAGGATAGGATGAGAGTCTACAAAGTAGGAGAGGATCGAGGGGCTTATCTTGAGCTTTGAGGGGTGCTCACCCCTTCCCTCCCCCTATATATTCCTCTCTCTCACCTTCTTCACTCACTTGTGTTCCTATTCACTCTCTCTTTCCTTCGTGCTCCTTTGGCACCCCTTTGAGGGGTGCTCACCCTCTCCCTTCCCCTCTCCTTCTCTCTCTCTCCCTCTTGTTGTTCCTCTCATAGAATTGAGTGTTAGAATTAGAGTTGTGTGGGAATTAGTAGAAGGTTAGTGGAATTAGTAGAATTCATAGAGACTTGTAGGGACTTGAAGATACTTGTAGAGACTTGAAGGCCAATGCTCTACCTATTCAAGAGACTAGCATTAATAAAGCATCATGATTTCAAGTGAGTTGGGAGCTTGTTGAGATGAAAGCACATTTCATGTTACCACGAGCTTTGGTATCACACATGTGATTCTCAAAACCATCACCCGGACTAGGACGCTTAAGGGTGGTGGATTTGGCCTCACATAAATGTCTCTCTCTCTCTTTCTCTACTCTGTTTTTATTTTGTCAAAAATGAATTGCATAGCTAATAAAATAAAACCCCAAAGGATTAATTATGTTAGGGTTAGGTAAAAACTTACCTAACAAATATCCACCATAGATCCGATGCCATGAATCTACGGACAAAGATAGTTACATAATCTTATATTAAGTGAAAGGAAGCATGAGAACTTCCTTTCGCAGGTTGAGCCACATGAGCAATTTACCATAGGTAACTTTTGGGTTTAGTGTAAAAGTGTGCGATCGGGTGGGAGGTGTAGGCTAATTGCCTTAATCTTCGCTTACATACATTGGCTAAGGAACATGTAGAATACTCAATGGATGTTTGAGTATGTAATGATACAAAATGTATGATTATGCCTTATTGGATTGTGTAACATAGATAACAATTGGGTTATGTTGTTATTCACCTCGTGTAGGTTACTAACCCTCTCTTTGGATTTGGTTGGTGGCATGGGCACATGCGAGGCAGACCCTTCACAACTTTGATGGCAAGTTTAGGTTTTGTATTTCATCTTCTTTCAAAAATAATGTGTGTATAATGCTTAGGTATTCTAGAATGATGAGGAGTACAAAGCATGTTTTGGTTTGAGAGTGAACCTTTGGAGTACACTTTAGACAAGGTCTTAATACTTTCTTGAAAGTTTGATTTTGTAAACTTTGGATATGGAATGCAAGATTTTTATACAACCTTAGAAGTTTCAATAATCAAGGTATTCAACTTCGTAGACACATACCAAGATGAAGTAGTAACAAAAACATAGAGATATATAGATATGCAACGATATGGTCACTATAAGAAAATTGCGTTTTTGATGATGAAAACTGCATTGTTGATGACGTTTTTGGACAACGCAAACAATTTTAGGCGACATCCAATAGAACATCCAAATGTCAATAATGACGTCCACTATAACATCTGGATGTTCTATTGGATGTCGCCTAAAATTTCAAAAACATCATCAAAAAACGCAGTTTTCTTATAGTGGGTCTTGAGGGATGGACCCACCCACCCTCCCGAGTTTTGGAAAGGCACATAGATATGTAGAAGAATGGTTTGGCCTCTAAATAAGAGGATGTTTTATGAAAGGACTATGCTTGGAAATAAGCCTAGATCTATTCAAGAAATGCCCAACTCTCTCTATGCTTTGTTTTTACTTTGCCATAAATGAATCGCACTGGTAATAAAATATAACCCCAAAGGACGAGTTACTTTAGGGCTAGATAAGTGTTACCTAACAAATATCCACCATAGACCCGATGATACGCATCTACAGACAAAGGTAGTTACCTAATCCTATAATAGCTTAAAGGAGATATGAGAACTCTCTTTCAAAGGTTAAGCCGCTTTGGTAGTTTACCTTAAGTAACTTCTGAGATTAATGTAAAATGTGTGGACTTGTGGGTGGTGTAGGCTAATTGCCTCAATCTTTGGTCACACAAAGTCCAAATGGCTAAGGAACAAGTAGACATACTCAATGGTAGTTTGGGTATGCAATGATACAAAGTGTATGATTATGCCGTATTCGATTGTGTGACATAGATAACAATTGGGTTATGTTGTTATTCGCCTCGTGTACATTACTAACCCTTTCTTTGGATTTTGTTGGTGACATGGGCATAGGTGAGGTGTACCCTTCACAAACTTTACGGCAATCTTAGGTTTTGAATTTCATCTTCTTTCAAAAATAATGTGTATGTAATGCTTAGGTATTCTACAAAATAGTGAGGAATACATAGCATTTTTTGGTTTGTGATTGAATCTTGAAGTATTGTTTGAACATGTCTTAGATACTTTATTGAAATTTGACAATGTAAGCAATGGGTATAGTTTGCAACAAATGGTTTAAGGGCACCAAGATTACAAATTATGGAGTGTGGATGCTCAATGGTGGTAATGTCTTAGATGTCTACCAAGATGTAATAGTGACAAAAGCATAGGGATAGTTTTGCAATGATATGATCATGAGGGATGGTCCCACCCACCCTCCCGAGTTTTTGAAAGGTACATAGATATGTAGAAGAATGGGGTGGCTCTAAATAAGAGGATGTATTAAGAAAGGACTATGCTTGAAAATATGCTTAGATCTACTCAAGAAATGCCCAACTCTCTCTCTCTCTCTTGCCCCAACACATAGGGCAAGACTGAGACTTAAGTGAGTTATAATAGTCTTGATATGGCATGTACGATTTCCTCACTCTCATGGCCTTTTTCTACGTACACCACAACATGTACGAAACGTAGGTTGTGTAGTTTCTATCTACAAAGACGCTTTCAACGAGCTACACTATTGTGTCTAATTAGTGTGGGTGGGAAATGCACGTGGGTTGGAAATTAGTGTGGCCCACACTAAAATTCAAGAGTTTGGGTCACTTTGGATGAAAAATGTAATGTCATCCATCCGTGTGTGTTAGGGTTCTCCGCAAACAACCTCCGTTAGGTCAATGTGGGGAAAGTCTTCAAACACAATTGGATGGAATTATGAAGTTTCATCCAATTGTGGAAACGACAAAACCCACACAAATTTTTCACCTTTGAAATTAGTGTGGGCCACTCTAAATTATAATTTGAAATTAGTGTGTTTTATTAGGAATTAGTGTGGCCCACACTAATTAGACACAATAGTGTAGTTTGTAGCAACTTTGCATAAGATGCAAGGTGTTCGGGCCTAACCTTGCATTGATTAAGTGTTGAATGGGTACAAGGCTAAAATGTTGATGGTCTTTAGTGTCACTTACTACTTAGATCATTTAATGCTATAATTTTTGTAGAAATTCAAAGCTAATGCAAAGATTAGACTCACATGATTATTTATATCGGTTTGAACTCTATCTATGTCTTATACCTAGTAGCATAACATAGTAGTTTTATTATTATTATTTGTAAGTTGGTAAAATGAGTTGTCTTTTAACTTACATGTGAATCTACATTTATCTAATGTTAGCCCCTCTAGTATATGACTTTGTCAATCACCTATCCTTCCCACAACTTGGAGATATTTGCATGTGTGCATTACCGTAGTACCATAGCAGGTTCGTCCTAAAATAATTCTAAAAATAAAAAACGTAAAAATTAGAAAATTCTGAAGACAAAAAAACGAAAATAGAATAAATTAGTTTTTGAAATATTTTGCTATTTCTAAGCTATTTAGGGTCATTTTTACTTATTTTTTGCTAAAAAACGAAAATTGAGAAATTCAGTTTTTGAGAGGCGAACCTTATTTTTTCAAAAAAATTAAATATTCGTTCGCCAGGTGGCGAACCTGCTATGGTGTTACGGTATTCAAGTTCAGAGGGGGTTGCGTCCTCGAGTGTCATAAAGTACTCAACTAATGAAGCCATGCACTTTGATCAAGGGGGGTGGCATGCTCTTTCAACTACCCTAATGTATTTAAATAGCTCATTTCATGTAATCAAAGGGGGGTGGCAATTGTAACGGCTTTCTTGTTATTTAACTCAGTAAGGATAACTTCAACTAACAAAAGAAGGTGAAACAAATTGAATATAGCTCAATTTGTAATGCACAAAGTACCATAGCTTTCTAGCAGCTTGGGCACCTTTTTGCTTCATAATCAATTAAAATGCGAAAGTAAGTTAGGCAACCCAAAAAATAATATTCTAAACTTGGGCAGATTCAAAAAGTAAATTAAAATAAGTTAGACATTCATCCAAGTCATTTCTATAATTCATGGATGGTTTCCTAATTTCATCGATGACAACTACGATTAACCTAAATACTTCCCTTAACCAATATTCCTTACCCTAAAGCTTGTCTTTTACTTGTATGTCAAGGTTTTGTTTGGCAACAAATTTTGCTTTGATTTGATGCTACTTTGTTGGTTTTCAATGAATGTCGCTTGCATTATTGTGAATTTAGGCACTCTTTGAGTGTTTTTTTTGGGACACTCAACAAAATTAATTTCCCAAAAATTTAAGCACCTCTAAAATTGATTAATTCTGCCCAAGCTGCTAGAGAGCTATAGTACAAAGGTGCAAGGTTGCCCATCAAAATATTTTGAGCCAACCCTTATTCATACGCCTTGTCTTTGATTGGATTTTCATATTCTAGATATATCAGTCATTGTTGGATTCCCAACCCCACATTACATCCGAAAAAAATCATCCTCCATAACTTTGTCCATTGTTGCCAACTCAATGTATTACAAAACTAAAATGCATAACATCCAAGTTTTATCACTTTGAAAGATATAAATCATTACATCTAACATCCCAAGGCATCCCAAGTTCCTCAACAACACAATGTCTAACATTACGTAGTTAATTTTTAAAATAAGAGGTAGAGCAATTAAAATGCATATGGGGGAGGTAACAAGATTCTACAAAATATTGTATATCCAGGGAGGTTATTTAGGCAACTGGTTTCATAGGAAGCTGCACTAAGGACCGCTTTACACTAAGAGTCAAGGCCGTGAAATCTTGGAGCCAACTTAACCAATATTTGAGTTCTTTTGGGTTCCTTTTGTGCCTTGGGGGCCATCTCAAGGCCAACATTTTATAGATTAAAATATTCAATTAATTGTTGGCCTTGACTCCTACTCTAAAGCTCTTCGGGTTGGCCTTAAGCTCTCACCCAATAGGATCGCGAGATTTCCCTCGGCCCTTGGCCTCGATTCCTAGTGTAAAGTGGGCCTAAATATGATATTTGGTGTCACCAATGCAAATTATCTTGCTCAATACTAATTGTAAACTGTGGTACAGTGTCACCAACACTAAATGTTAACCCAACATTATTTGTCATTCCTTGTTAAATTTTTTGGGGATAACAAGTTTACAGTATTGCAATTACTGTCACGTACCAAGTGATTTTTCATCAAGATTTCAATCATCCATGACAATGTGTCATCACAAGTTGCTGACAAGAGAAGGTAGGGTTTTGGGTCAATGGATGAGCTCATCCATCATCCATGACAGTATTTGTTCACTTATTCATAAGAAGTGTCATCCAAAGAGTTACCATAGTGACATTAAATACCATATGACACTAAATATCAAGTGTAGTGTAGTGTAGTTCCCCTGGGATACTTGGTTGTCACAAGTGCTACTCAAGAAGGTTCCATGGGAAGCTTGGGTTAGATGTTGACTCACAAGTTGAGCTCCTCATTCCTTCCACACAAGAAATCTATATCAACCACTACATCATCACATGTCTTTTTTTCTTTCTTTCTTTTTGGCACAAATTGAAAATTCAATCGCACTACATCATCACATGTCATTCAAGTGATATGCACTCTTTTGTATGCATAATCGAAAAGGATAAAAATAAAAGATGGATACATTCCAAAATATTAACAATTGTTTTGATGATTGAGACCTTGCCCCTTGAAAATATTGAACCCCAACTTTGCATTCAAGTCAATCCATCCAATAAGGATTTTCCAATAACCCACCCGCAAAGTTAATTACTCTACTTACCTCAAACTTTCATGTACAACAACAAAAAAAGAAAAAAGATCCAAAAATGATAGAACATCATGTAACCTTCTCTTATCATTTTAAAAATCCTATCCGTGTGGATAAGTACCCCTATGAAAAAAGCCACAAGACCATACAATAATTTTTTGGAGTAGCAACCCTAACTTGAACTCATGCTGTCCTGGTCCGTCAACAACAAACTTGGAGTTCTCCCAAAAAAACATCACATCAATAGGTTGTAATTGTTTGTAGACTTGGCGTAAGGGGCACTTCACATATGAGCCAAGAGCCATGACCATGAAATTGTGAGAGCCCAAAAGAAAGTGTCCAAAGGCCATCCCAAGACACCTCCAAAACCATGTAATGTGGTCACGAATCCTCAAGTGTAGTGTGAAGTCATATGTGACCAAGCCCTCAACCAAATGGTATTTCAATGAATTTCTCTTCATGTGGGTCCTCGCACTTGATAAAATAGAATAAATCGACAGTTGTGAGCGTTCGGAGTGCCATGCTCTCCCAGTTTTGTGTTAGGCCTACCTCCAAGAGGTGGTTTTTGAAAATAGTCCACGTGACCATGAAACATGATCCATTCGATGCCATGTAGGAATCCATGTAGACTTTACATCCATCCTGCATTCACATACTCTGTTGGTCCCTCAAGCGTAGTGTGAAGCGAACTTGGACCGGCTCCACCTTTTCCACCAATGAGAGTGCTTGAAGTGTAATGGTCACGGGCTCTCAGTCTCGTGTGCGAAGTGGCCCTAATCAATGTGACTCCAACTTGATATTTCAAGGACACCATATCACCAAAATCATGCCAATAAATTTGTTTGCAAGCTCTCTCATATGTACTACTTCCAACATAAACATTTCAATTCCATCATTATTACTTTACTCTACATTATTAAGCAAGTATCATTGCTAAACTCGGCCAAGTGTGTCCCAATCTTTACACAGGATTTGCCAAGGTACAAAGGAAACTACACAATGGCATGAACTGCACGCGCAAAGTGTGCCTATTCCATAGATGTTTAAATGTTCCTATTAGGTATATTTTGGGTCTCCCAAGTAGTGGGGCAGTATTCCGCTGAGTATGTACCGGTCTTACGGAAATTGCTCTACAGCGTCGCCGGCTGGTCTCTCTCTCGCTCTCACCACATCTCACCTTGCGCAATTTCGATTTGCTCATCTCCATCGCATCGACATCCTCGCAACGAACTGGTGGGAACAAAGCTCGCAAGTTTTGGTCCAGGATTGAAGTCGCTACGCTTTGGTTTGTGTTTTCCTCTTTTCTCACTACCTCTTCCAACTTTGAAATTGCTTCCTGCTCGTTAAATATTCTATACTCTCTCCTCCTCTCCAATGCGCTATTGGGTTGGCTCCATATTTTATCCGATCGCTTCCAATAAGTTGGAGTTCTCATCCCCAGCTGTTGCCTGCAGAATTCTGTATTGTTGCTGGAATGATGTTTCTTTTATTTATTTTTGCATTTGTTTTTGTAAGTTCTCAATTCTTTCTGTGAGGATGTTTGAGTTTTAGGTCGATTGCATTCAACTCCGGGAATTCTCTTTCGTGTTATGTCGAAGGTTTATGATTGAGGATGTATGTTGTAGAAGATTAAACTATGACCCATACATAACCCATGCTTTTGTTGGCTCACTTTATGATGATGCTTTGTTACTTTGTTTCCGAACACTGCTTGAGCTGTGCATCGGTGGAAATAAGTTCCCATTTGAATAATTAGTCATTGGGGTCTTGTGAAATTATGTTGCGGGTTTTTTGAGTTGATGGTGAAGTTTGAAGTAGACCAAAGTGGTAGACTCATCATCCTGTCTCAGGAAAGAAGCCCAGCTGAGTTTTCTTGACAAGGGAGAATCGTGGATTGGAGTGAGCTTAGTTCATCGTTTTTTGTGGTGATCTGTTTGTGTTGAGAATGCACTTGGAAATGGGCGGATTAAGAATGCATGACTTGGTATTTGAAAATATGGAGGGGAGCTGGTTTCTGTGTGATTATGTGTTCCCCTGTGAGATCTTGATGACCCTAATGAGGTAGATGGGGACATTTCTCTTTGTCGCGGATTTGTAATCTTGGGATTGATCTTGAGTTTGCACTGAATCCCTTGAACCCTAGAACCCTGCTGGGTTATATTTTCGAGGAGCACATTTTACCCTACATACCCAACGGTGCTCTTACCTGAGGGTGATCAGCAATAGAGAGAAATGAGGCATTCCAAAGGCAAGAGATCAAATATGTTGATGAGGATATGATACAGATTTCCAAGAAAGAGGATGGTGAGATGCAATGTTCAGAGCAAAGAAGATTACTGTTTTTGAGCTTGTAAATTTTGTGGTTCCGTGCAGGGTAGTTTTGAGAACGGCGACGGAGTGAGCTTCTTTCAAAGCTCACTAAAGCTTACTGCCAGACTTTCTGACACCCTAATTAGGGTGCAATTCACCCTAATGAGCATACAGATGATGAACTACCCTTTAGTGCTTTGGATGCCCCTTCAAACGTTCTTCCACGCAAACCAACATCTCAATGAGCTGATCACCTTCAAACTTGAGCTGAACTTTCAATCTGGAATAATGTAACATTTTCTTCAGATATGTCACATGGTGTTGATTTGATGACTCCTTAGATTGTTTCAAGTGCCATCTCATACATTGAGTTGAAGTCTTATCCACTTTTGTGCAGGAAACAAACAATATAAGAACTAAAAGCAGCAGGAGAAAGGAATATTTGGCTTGAAAATATAATCAAGCTTCCTCAGCCAGTGTTTGGCTGCAAACCAACAATCCACTTGTATCCTAGACACGTCAGCTTACATGATCCTTGAAGAACATTGGTTTATAGGTGGCGAACAATCTGGATTTGTATTAAGTGACCATGAACCGGGGGGTCTTAGGATCGGGGCCCGATGGCAACAAGAGGAAACGATCTGATGCCCAAGCGGCCTATGTCAACAGTATGATCCAAGGCAATCCCAAGCTTTTGCTTGCAGAATCTCCTCTCTTTGAAGGGCTTACACAGCACCAGCTACCTTTCACTTCGACATTACTTGGGACCTCTCCAGACACTCAATATCAGGCAGAAATTCGGCTATTATTCCCGGTATACTTGGCTCGTGTGATGATTTATACAAGAAGCAAATCTGACTTGTGCTTTCTTACTTATGACCAAGTGCTGTGATGGACTAAAAAATATTTCTGAGGTGAAAGCTTATGAATAACATTCCTCAAAGGAATTGATCACTTCATTGCCACTTTATCAACTTCATTTGGATGTTGTTTGCAAGTTCATAACATTAAGCTTTCGTGGACTGCACACATTGATAGGAGACGACTGCTCTATTAGTGTTTTAATTGCTATAATTCATTCAATTGAGGAATGCAGTAATGAATTGGTAATTTTTGTGTACCATGTATGACTTGGTGTAGTGGATCCTTCTTGTTGTGGGCCAGGATGGGACAGAGTCTTTTGGGATTGGAGTGGCTCGAACCAAAAAGGAATCTGAAAGAGTTGCTGCCATTCATGCTTGTAAGCAATTGCAAGTAAGTAAATAGTCTTCAGATGTCTTTGCTCAATTCATGTTCAGTTTTGCAACAGGGAGGACTTTCAAATCTTGAGCAATGCATACTGTCTTTTGAAAGGGAAAAACATATAAAATTGTAAAATTAGGCAGGTGGGTTGTTCTGATCCCCATTTTAGTGCTTCATTGTGCCCTAAACTTGCCAACGGAGACATTCTATGTCTGCAATGTCCTTTGGACGGGCATTGTTTTGCATCCTTTAAGATAAATCAATAGATCTTTGCAAACAATAGGAACTGTTTATCCTTTAAAGCTGCATAGATTTGCACACCAGGGTGAGCAATATCTGGAAGCAGAGATATGTACTACCTATCTATTAAATACAGATGCAGTCTTTGAAGATTGCATGGCCTATAGATTCTTATGTTGTTGACACTTTGGCATATCTGATATAATTTGCATGACATTGTGTCCTAGATGCTTACTGCTCTGAAAGGTGCTGCAGGAACAAGGTCTTCTTCTGGGAGTCAAAAAGAGCAATTCTGCAAGCGCAGGATGGGGCGACAACCCAAAAAACACACTTGTAACCAGTGTAGCTTTTCGAGATGTCTGTTGCGGTGGAAATGCTCGTGCTTTACCAATCACTCTGCGCTCTTCCGGGCCTGATCATGCTAAAGTATGCTGTCCTCAGTTATGCTTATTAATGTTTTTTCTGTAATTCGTAAAGTGCTGTATTTTGTTAAGGAACACGGATCCTCATAGTTTGTAATCGAACCCCTAAACAATTTTGGAGCCCAATTTGGGCCTCTCATGCATATGGTATTTTCGAAATTGTACAACATGAATATAGATTGTGATGTGACTTTTAGTAGTTAGTGATAGCTTGTTGTTTTGCAATGTTATTCTTCTTGATACATGGACACAGAGTAACATGGAAAGAGTTTGATGAAGATTTCATGTCATCCAGTATAAAGAGACAATACACAATTAGTATGAACATGCTAAAAGCGTTTAAGGGATTAACTGGCTAACATGCTAGGTTGTATGGGCCTGGTGATCAAGCAGAGCTTTGTGGCAGAGTTAACAGTGCCATTGGGAAACAAAGGAGATGTCTATATTGCAGTAGGTCAAGGTCACAACAAAGCTGAAGCAGAGCGCGCATGCTGCACTGCAGCATGTGAAAAACTCCATCAGCTGGGATTACTTCAGAAACCTAATGAAAAGGTGGCTTCTCCATCGTCTAATGCTGTTCCGCCCACCTCCATCAAAAAAGCTGTGGAGATTCAACAGGTTTCCTTTTTCCTGATTAGTCAGAGCTTTGAGCTGATCACATTATTTTATTTGGCAAGAGATTTTTGGAGAATATACGTTGCAGGGAGTATGAAACAAAAAATAGATCTACTAGAGAGCCACATTATTGAAAGGTGCACTTTGAAGTGGACAAAGATTTGTAAGTGCATCTATGAAATTCCAATTCAATATAAAAGGTCCTTGACATGGAGGGACTTATATTTGGCTTGGATTGATGCTTGGAAGAAAATATGATGTAGTAACTTGCTGGTAATGTTTTGGCTAATATTCTGAACCTAGAGGAGTGATATAGTCACTACAATGAAGACATGAAAGATAGAGTTGCAGCTCCACTACTTCTAGATTGTCAGTTTCTAATATATGATTGATATTAAAGACTGAACGTGAAGGGCTCTAATTCTAGCAGAACTCATGCTTATCCTTAGAGAATACTGATGGAGAAGACAAGGTTTTCTAAAATTCTGAGGTCAGTAAGGGATGTTGGCTTAATTGCAGCAAAATGAGCAGCTGGCTATAGTAGGCCTCCGAGATGAGGAGCTAGCAATGATGGAGGATGCTTTGCAAAAGTATCACTCAGATATTTCACATGCTACCTGGGAACCTCAGGGCTCAGTGTCTCCTTCAAGTAGGTCACATCCAAGGTTTTCACATGACCCCACATTCACACCTATTTCAAAAGAGCAATTAGGTACTGAGAATGCAATTATGAGATTAGAGGCACGTAAGAGATTAGTATCACCAGAATTTTTGGAGCAAAGGAGGGCACGCCAAGCATTACCTGCATGGAGGGAACGACAAAAAGTTACCGAGGCTGTGTCAAGCAACAGTGTTGTGGTCCTGACTGGGGAAACAGGTTGTGGAAAAACCACCCAGGTTAGTGTTCCAGTTTGTTGTGTTTTGCACCCTTAACTATTTCTTATCTAGTCCTCAGTCTGTATAAAATACTTGAGGTGTTATTGAGTAATGTGTGAGTAACATACAAGGTCCAATATAATGAGGATAGAAACCTGCACAGAGAAACTGAAAAGGTTACTAGAGCAGCAATGATCTAGTAACCTGCTCCTACGGTCCTATATAGCTAGTTTGTGCGATATTGACACTATTGTTGTCTAGTTGTTCTATGTGATAATCTGTTACTATGGGTTCTAAGTTTTTCAAATCATTCCAGGTTAAGGCCGAGGCCTTGAAGAAGTCTACAACTAGGTGGGCAAATGAGGATGACCACAGCGGTCCATCCCTGTCCTGCATACCTAATAAATGTCCAGATGTCCTTTGCAATATGGATGATCACAGTCTGTGATATAGATGAACTTAGTTACTTGTAGTGCATTGTGTTGCTCCTAGTTCTACATTTCAACAAGTTTTGATATTGTGGGTGGTGCAATTACTCACATACAGACTGTAGTCCTTGTTCTTGGAAGGGGAATTACTCTATGGGGCACATTCTCCGGTCTCCTATTGCTTTAGTTCCTTCTTCCATTGTTTTGAAGAATTTTCCTGACCTCTGGAAGCCACAGGTACCGCAATTTATATTGGAGGAAGCAGAGCTACAAGGGTCAGGTGCTGAAGTACATATTGTTGTGACACAGCCCCGTAGAATAGCAGCTATCAGGTAGACTTTCTCTGTCTTAAGCTGACCAACCATTTGTTACAATGCGTTTCTGAAACAATGTATGCAAATAGTAGTACTTTGTTTTGTATCTTTCTGGGTTGAGGTTTTCTTTTAAGTGGATACAATTTCCTCTTGCTGATTCTAGTTGCTACATGCAGTGTTGCAGAGCGTGTGGCCTGGGAGCGTGGAGAAGCTGTGGGTAAAAGTGTTGGTTATGTCATTCGTCTTGAAAGTGCACAACCAAGACCTCGAGGCAGCATCCTGTATTGCACAACTGGCATATTGTTACGCCGCTTGCAGGTAGCTCTTGAAACCGTACTCAAAGACTGCAGGATCTACATTGGAACAGCGCAACACCTCTCCTCTTAAAAGCTCAATGTTTTTTTCATTCTTTTCCCCAGGATGTTTCCTAAATCACTTGTATTGATGCAAAAACTTGGGTTCTGACATAGAGTAGCCCAACTTAGATAGAGCTGTACTGGTTTCCCATGGATTTCTGAACTTCATAATGTAGACTATCTGGAATTTTGGTTTGATATTGTAGTATGGGGTTGGGGCCGGTAGAGAGCAGATGGGTTGGCAGGTGTGAGCCATGTGATGATTGATGAAGTGCATGAGCGAGATGTGGACACTGATTTCTTGCTTGTCATAGTACGAGAGCTTCTCAATTACCATCCAAAATTACGGGTGGTTGTTATGAGTGCTACTCTCGACGCATCTGTTTTCACCAGGTAGGATTCATTTGTGGTGTCACTATCTTTGCTTCTGATTCACTTAACCTCTAATTTTTAGGTACCATGAAAAGTCTCAACTTGAGTCAGGTCAAGTGGAGAATGGAAATTTCATGTGTATATGAAATAGGGAAGTTACTGTGACAATTTGTAATGTACAATCATGATGCATGCATTCAACAATGGCCTTTGACTTTAGGGGTTTTTGTGATTATGTACAAAAGGCTTACTTTAGGATGATTATGACATCAAGTGGCTGTTCTTGTTATATATGGAACCACGAGCATGATTTGACTTCTGAACTGAAGCCTTTAGTATTATTGCCTTTGTTTTCAATTTCACAGTAAACATAAGATGCCTGGCCAATTCCACATGTTCTTTGTTCAAATTGCTAGATGTGATAAGCTGTGCATTTGCTGCACGGTGATCTACAATGGAATCACCATGCTTTACAAATGATACTGTGTGTAGGTAGCCAAAAATGTGCAAATTATAGAACAGAGAAAACCCCAGACAACATGTTCAACCATTTTCAATGACATGCACAGGTATTTTGGAGGCTGTCCTTTGGTGTCCATACCTGGAATGACACATCCAGTGAAGGTTTACAGCCTCGAAGACCTGCCTCTGCTTATGGGTCAATATAGTTTGCCAGCCTCCAGACTAGCTCGTGGTGGCAGCCTTGATGAGGATGACGTGGATGTGGACCTGGCTGTATCAGTTATCACATGGCTGGCTCAGTTCTTTGCACAAGGCGATGGTGCTATTCTCTGCTTCCTTCCTGTAAGACCAAGTTATTTTTGCCTAGAGTGTTTTATAACTATTTTTCTGCTTAGGATATGTGAGGAATGCTTCATATGCATAAATGCGAGTGATCCTCATAAGGTTTCTATTTTGAGGATTCAATCTTTTACTCTAAACACTTCTCTGCCATAGCTGATCATTAACATGGTTTCATTGGTGAAAAAAACTCTCTGAGATTTTTAGGGCTGGGACTCCATATCTATGGTCCGAGATCGACTGCTAAAGTCACCAGCTAGCCGGTTTTTGATGCTAGTTCCATTACACTCACAACTGCCTGCTGGCGAGCAGCGGGCAGCCTTTTCTCGTGCACCGCTTGGCTTGCGAAAGGTTAGATACTGACTTTTCTTAAGGTGCAGTGATGGAGATCAGTGCTACTTTTTCAGTTAATGATCTAGTTTACCATTCTTTGGTGTCAACACCTTCACAGTCGTGACTATATTGTTCTTTCAAGGAAGGTGCTCAAATTGTTACTGGATCTTGGTTACTGGATCTTACACTAAATACAATATTTAGTGTGATTGCGGAGTGATTGGAACTTGTCAGTCTAGGTGGTGGTATTTTGTGATTCATAGTGACAAGCTTAGAAAACGCCTCCTACACTGTAGTCATCGTTTAAAATTGGATTGCAAATGCACACATTATCTGATATGTTCAACTTTACTTTGGAGTCCAAAGCAGCATTTGCGAAGATAAGACTTACAAGGTGCAGAATACAGGTTGTATTAGCCACCAACATAGCAGAGACAAGTGTCACCATCGATGATGTAGTGTACGTCGTGGACTGCGGAAAAATCAAAGAGAAGCACTTTGATGCATCCCGCAACATGACGACTGTGCGTGTGCAGGTGTGTTTGTGGTCCACTTGATGTATGCGTAGAATTTCATAGTGATGTGATACATGATGAAAGTTGGTTGAGCCAGGAGGTCCAGATGTCCAAACCGAACTTTTCTGTGGTGTCAAAAGTAGATGGCTTTAGTGGTTAAGGTTCATGGTAACACTGCATTCTATTGTACATTCATCAATCATCAATAAAACCTCACATGGCTGTACACTCAGCATGTGAAGTTTGAGTCATTACTTCTATGTTTTCTCATTACTGATGTGCAGTGGACATCCCAAGCAAGTGCAAGGCAGAGGCAAGGACGGGCAGGACGAGTTCAGGCCGGGTTTTGCTTCCGTTTATATACTCAAACGGTATGTGTGGGTCTCTACTATCATCATGCACATTATTGTTTTGATAATAATACTAGAATCCTGTGAGCAGGCGAAATGCACTAGATTTATCTAGAGATCTATTTATTTGTTCTACAAAGTAAATTGCAACCAATAAGAAGGTGCCACATGCAGCACTTATTTATATACTAGACATACATCTAGAAAAAAGCTTAGTTATCATCTCTGTAGAGTAGAAAATGGGAGGTGAAAAAAACCGATTTCTCTGACTGCAGACATTTGTGAACATGCTGGAGCATCAAATTCCTGAAATGCAGCGCATTCCCCTTGAAGAACTTTGCCTGCAGATCAAAGCCATCGTTTCTCCCGATGTGGTAAGCACACATGATTCATATTGCGGAAGGATTCTCTCATGCCTGTAACTTTGGAAAGAAAATGTCACTGGATTCCAACAGTACTTGTTGACAAAACTGTACAGCAATACATCACTCTCATTTTGTACTGGTTTGTGTCCTAATTTATAGGAGAGCAAGCCTGTTATCCACCACCATAGAACATTAACACCAATTCAGATTTTTTATGAAGAAAAGTAGGCTATCCTGAGTAGGTATCTTGATTTATATTGATGGATTCCAATTGAAGGTTCATTTTTAACGGCACCATCGATAACTGTGAGGTAGGTGGCAGCAAAAGCAGGGTCCAGCACCACACCTCCAGAAGTAAGTCTTAGAGGAATGGAAATAGGAGGAATGAGTGACATTGCGACATTTTTATCAAAGGCACTCCAACCTCCAAGAGCCACATTTGTGTATGCAGCCATTCAGGTTCTACAAGAACTGGGTGCCATTGATCAAACGGAAAACCTCACTGCACTTGGGAAAACCCTGGCAAAGCTGACGGTCCATCCGAGATTTGGTAAAATGTTGGTGTATGGGGCATTACTCGGGTGCCTAGACCCCCTTCTCACGATCGCGGCGGCTGCTTGTTTTCGGGACCCTTTTGTTTCACCTGTTGCGCGGCGAGATGAGGCTGATCGAATGCGGGAGAGTTTTGGTGTTGGAGTTGCCTATGGGAGTGATCAATTAGCCCTTGTTAATGCATACGAACAATGGGTGTCTGCTAAGTCTGCAAATCAAGGGCAATTCTTCTGTGAGAAGAGTTTCTTGGCCCCCTTGACTATGAGACTTATTGCAGGTATGATCCCATGAGCTATTTCAGAAGCGAAAATTAGTCTACAAGTGATCCCCATACCAATTTTCTATTCTCATTTTTGTGTCTTGTTTGAAACGACAAATAAGTAGTGCTTACTTTACAAGTTGCAACAAGCTCTGGGTTTAAAAAAATCTAGAATCTCTTTTGGTGGTAGATCTTCAGGTTTTAGTTCAGATGATATTAGCTCAGTAATCTGCTAGACATCTGGTAAATTAGTATTTTGACATGATTTTGTTTGCAGGTATGAGGTCCCAGTTCGAATGGACACTCGTGGACGCAGGCCTCTATGAATCCTATGTGCCAAATCCTATTGTTAGCAGCCATGTGGCAAGGTCACTCCTAGCGGCTGGTCTTTACCCCAACATTGTTCGGTCCGAGATTTGTAGAGAGAGTAAGGGAATGAAAACTGCAACGAAACATGCTTATAGGTGGAGATTGGGATTCCGTGGATCCGGTGGTCGCGTCTTCCTTCACCCCACTTCTGTACTCTCGGAGAAACATCTAAACACCCATTTGAGCTACTACTTAGTATATCAAGAAAAAATCCAAACTAGTCAAGTTTTTGTGCGTGGCTGCACTCTGTTGCCACCCTTGGCTGTGGTTCTCTTAGGGTGGAATGTTATAATTAGTAAGGATACGGCGGGAGTCGCCAATAATCCAATGTTAAATGGAGACTGGATGCAACTTGAAGTCGAGGGGTGGTTGAAGTTTCACATAGATCGGCGTGCAGGATTTCTTCTATTACAACTCCGGCATGTCTTTGACGCAATACTCTCACGGTGGGTCAGTGGTCACACCCGGACGGAGGCTGAACGCCGTGTAGTTGATTGCGTTGTGAGCCTTCTTGACGGCACATGTCATGACATGCTTTCAAGTGCCACCACCCCCAAACCTTTGTAAATTCAAGTTCACCTTAAATTTGTAACAATGTGGTCATGTTCCCTGATGTCCTCATTCATTTGCATTTGTCATGTGTCTGATGGTCTTATTATGTAGTTTAAAGCAGGCATACCTAAAAACCAACACTAATCTACCACCACTATCTCACTTATGACGCCCCCAAATGTCTCACCGAAGTACATAGGACTGATTTCAGGTTCAGTGTTGGTTCTGAGCACACATATAATAGTACTTTCCTTAGCTGCTTGAGCTGATGAGTTAAGTATGGTAATTTCTACTATGAGTAGTTGCACAAATCTTAAAGCATAATTTTGGCACATCAAGAATGAAAAGTGTTTAGTTTGTTAGGGTTCATTGTTACCAATTTGGTGGCATAGCCCTTGTCTGGTAACGTGTCTTTGTTCTGGTGAATGCAAGTTTGACTGGATCCTAACAAGGTGGGAAATACACATACAAAAATCTTGTTAAAATTGTTGAGGGTGTCACTGAGAATCATAGCATGAATATCTTGAGCAATATAAGAGTGCTCCCTTTCCATCTTAACCAGGGTAATGCCCCCTTCCCACCTGACTTTATCTAAGACCCAAAGTATTTCCTAAAAACCGGGTAAAGCTCCCTCGGTTATAGCGGAGGCATCCGGCTATCCCAATGCACCTTGCTCCGGAGATTTTCAAGTAGGTTTTAGTTAAGTAGCTTTCGCACATGTTCATTGTTTTATCTACCAAGCAATAAATGTTGGGTAGTTTTTGTCCCATCCCCAATCCCTTACTACTCACCTATCTTACCATCGGTTTTTGTTAATGAAGCTCCTCGTGCCCTCATAGCTAAGACTAAAAAGCAACCAATCACAAGGGCGGGAGGCGACACTTTTAAAGGTCCTATATTCTTGCCTCATGTTTAGGTACCGATGGGAGGGTTGGTGCTTGAGGCTTAAAACCTCCACTTTTAAGCCATGCCACATCATTTGCCAACTAGGCTCGGCACTAGATAATGTCGATGGTGTGAAGGCCGGGTTGTTAGAATCAACTTTTAGTCTTAGCTAAAGTCAGGTGGGAAGGGGGCATTAAGGTGTATGCAAGAGGTCTCCATCATAATCCTCTCAAATTCATTTGAAAGGTTCAACATCTGAGAATAACATCAAAACTAACCACTTGAAAATGTCTTACATCTGAGCCACTCAAACTTGGATTTGTACAAAACTTGCCACTTGGATTTTGTGGGGGCCTGGGAGCACTGCTTGCTTGCTTAAGGGGTGGTTTACACCAAGACCATAGCAAGGGACCATTTCCAGTGGTATCCAACTTTGCCGGTAGTGCCAGAAGTCCTATTTCCCAGGCGCCTCGCCACATCAACTGCCCAAAAGGGACTCGTGATAACACATCCTCCTCCCAATTTCTGCTTGTGTGCTACACTGATATGATGTGCAATTAGGTTGCCCTATGCTAAGTTATCAACATTCCACACTATTTTGAATATTTGTTACCATAGTATCAAAATATAGTAATATGTTTTCCTGTGGTTGCTATACAGATGATAACCAAAGTGAAAAGTTTTTGTGATCTGGTTTTGACCCAAGGTAATTTGCAAGGTACGTTGCGAAGCCAACCTAATAATTGCACATATCAGTGTAGACAAGTGCTCTAAGATGATCAATCCGATCGAAGCTCTTGTAGTTTGGGGACATCTGGTTTGGATTCGGGTGCAATTGTAATGGGCTGCTTGCTGCTCGAGGGATAATTCACTACTGCGGTGGTCCTCTGTATGCAACCTTTCACTTCCAAGGTTGCGACAGCTTTCACCAGAGTTTCTTTCAAAGGTGTGAATTTTAGCCTCAGCTCTTCAACCTTCTTGGTGTAGAATTCAAGTGGCGCTTTCCCTGGCTGAGGGCCGTCCTTACACCTGGAGCCATTATAACAGAACACTGAGATTTATCAAAGGCGATCGAACAAAATTTGGTTCGACGACTTCCTTACCCCTAATCCTGTCTTTGTGAATTGGGGTTTGATACCAATTCATAAATCATGAACCTCTGGCTGTGTGGATTGATGTTTGATGCGAATTCCTAAACCCTGAACCTCTGTCTTTGTGGATTGATGTTTGATACCAATCCCTTAGCCCTGGCCTTCTGTCTGTGTGATTGAAGTTGGATACCAATTCCTAAACCTTGAACCTCTGTCTTTGTGGATTGATGTGTGCTACAATTTCCTAAACCCTGAACCTCTGTCCTTGTGGATTGATGTTTGATACCAATTCCTTAACCCTGAACCTCTGTCTGTGTGGATTGAAGTTGAATACCAATTCCTAAACTCTGAACCTCCATCTTTGTGGATTGATGTGTGCTATGATTTCCTAAACCCTGAACCTCTGTCTTTGTGGATTGATGTTTGATGTGAATTCCTTAAACCTTGAATCTCTGTTTGTGAGGATTGAAGTTGGATACCAATTCCTAAACCTTGAACCTCTATCTTTGTGGATTGATGTTTGATACCAATTCCTAAACCTTGAACCTGTGACTTTGTGGATTGATGTTTGAACTGAATTCTTGAACCCGAACCTCTGTCTTTGTGGATTGATCTTAGATACCAATTCCTAAACTCTACAGCTTTGTCTTTGTGATTGAGGTTCAACGCAAATTCCGAACCCTAAACCCTGTCTTTTGCGTGATACCGTAGTACCATAGCAGGTTCGTCCTAAAATAATTCTAAAAATTAAAAACGTAAAAATTAAAAAATTCTGAAGACAAAAAAACGAAAATAGAATAAATTAGTTTTTGAAATATTTTGCTATTTCTAAGCTATTTAGGGTCATTTTTACTTATTTTTTGCTAAAAAACGAAAATTGAGAAATTCAGTTTTTGAGAGGCGAACCTTATTTTTTCAAAAAAATTAAATATTCGTTCGCTAGGTGGCGAACCTGCTATGGTGTTACGGTATGGGTGAGGAGGTTGTGGCAATATTTGCATTGTCTTGATCCATGCATGCTCACCTTGTGGGGACTAGTGTATATATATATTCCCAGTGAGGAATTTGAGGATATATGTGCTACGTTGGTTGACACTCGGCTCAAGCATGGTTCCCATTGTGACGGCTGGATAAATAAATAAATAAATAAATAAAAGTAACGTCGGAGTTTGATTTTACACCGACGTGAATGGGAGCCCGTTCCTCTATACCGTGTTCATGTTTGACCAAGCATCACCGTAAGAGTACTTCCTTCCTCTCAGAAGGTGGGCTGACGGCTGGACATATTCACACCAGATCGAGTTTGTGGCCTTTGGCACACTCCCATGCTGCTTGTTCAGCCATAAGTTTACTAAACAATACCATTCTTGTATATATGCATCCTCATAATAGATGAGCATGATCAGCTAGCACGGCTATTTCATAATTATACCATCTGCGACCAGGTGTTTTTGCAGCTATAGTGTATTTGTCTTGAGTCACTATCAATTCACAAAATCATAACATACCATACCTTGATGTCTCTGAGATGCCATTCATTTGAGCAGCAACTTTCATCAATAATCTGAGTTGATGGCCTACTTGGATCTATGCACACAGCTCCATCGACAACGTCAATACAACTCACCTCACATGAGCTCGCGAGCAGGCCTTTAGGACATTGAGTGTGATATACCCTAGTGATAATTTAATTAAGAAACTTATTGATTGATGGATTGGAAAAACAAAAAAATGATAACTTACCATGCTTTGATGTATTTAGCATGTGAGCAAATGGAGACTAGAGTTAGACAACTCCAGAGGAAGAAATGGGCTAGACAACCCATGGATATATTGTGCACGGGAGTTAGACAGCTCCCGATGGAAGATATTTGCGTTGGAGTTAGACAACTCCAACTAGAAGATATGAATTGGAGTTAGACAGCTCCTAGCGGATGGATGTTATTCATTGGAGTTAGACAACTCTCAATGAATAGATGAATCAAGTTGGAATTAGATAGTTCCACGTGGAAGATTGAGATCAAGCCAAAAGATAAGAAAATATCATACAGTGAAATGATCTATGTATATAGATAAGGAAACTTTAGTCTAAGTTTAGTAAGACTTGAGACTTCTAAAAGTATCTCTTAGATACTATGGATAAAGAAGGATAAGACTAGGAGTCCCTTTGGGGATATAAGAGAGAGCTCGGGGGAGGAAGGGGGATCTTTCTTTTGCCTCCCTCCTATGGTCGGGTGGTTCGAGCTCGTAGAAGCACATTGTATTTGCAAAGAGAAAGTTTTTATAATATATTGTATTGGAAGTTCACAATTGTTTTTCAGAGTGTAATTGTTCTTGCACTGAGGTACGTGACATTGAGGGTTCCTTCCACTGCTAGGTTGGTCATTTTGTGCCTATTGTTGATGATCATATATCACAGTTCAGCATATTGGAGTTGATATAAATTTGTATCAACCTTGCCATTCTCTTCATCAGATGGATATTAATTGAGGTGGAGATCATGATGTATTACCTCAGATTGGCAATGACAGGAGGGACAGGGCAGGCACTGTGGAACACTCCTTTGCAGTTTTCTACTGCAGACTGCACACTAGAGTAGTGCATAATATCAGCCTTCACCAGCTCCAGCCTTTCTTCTGCCCCCTCCATCGTCCTCAAGTGCATTGTCTTCTCCTCATCTGCCAGTGCAAATATTATTCATTTAGGTATGTGGGTATTATCCGGTTTGTTTCTCATTTTCTCCAACTTCTACCTATTAGAGTTACACAACAAAACTCGTGGTTCATTAGCAAATTTATGGTGAAACATCAACAAAATCTGGACCTCCCCTGATTTAGTTATGGTTATCAGAAGTGCATGTGAGCTGATTTCTGAATTGAATACATAGGTCCTCCCAATTGTGTTCACTATGGAGTGTGGAGTAGTTGATAATATTTGAAGATGTAGTCCAATCTCTTTTAAACACATGTCTTTATGGTGTTTGTTCTTTGATCCTCACATAACACCTCACCAATTAATTATAGATGTCCGATTAAGAGAAATAATCAAATAAAACCTACATACATTACATGAGTTATTAAGGTATGTGGGCCTGATGTGGTCACTCTTCTTAATTGACATCCGTATTTGAGTGGTATATGGCAAGGCTTGTAACTAAGAATGGACATCAAAAAGACATCATCATATGGTACTCTGAGATTGCACTATGTGCTCAATATATATCAATTGTTGTATGTTCAAATGCTAATACAATTGGGAGTGCCTACGTGGTTGCTTAAAGAGAGAAATTTTTCACTTCGACCTCCTTAATTGACCTTTACATTTCAATTCCAATTCTGAAACTTGAACTGACAATCTGCATGATTTGCAATTGCTAACCGTATGAGACAATTCTCAATTTGTTGATTCAACAGCCGAAATCATTTGTGGAGTTGGAAGTGCCCACAATGTGGCCATATACCTTTCATGCGTTAAGGTATGTGGACCTTATGTGGTCAATCTTAATCAACATTCTCATTTGAATGGTACATGGCACGACTTGTTGTATAGAATGGACGTGCACATAGAAAAAACAAAATAAGAAAGAAAGGGAAAAAAAAAAAAGTCATATGTTACTCTGAGATTGCACTATGTGCTCAGAATATAGATACCATTCGGCTAGGTACAATGGTTAACAAAATTGGTAAGGCAAATATGATTGCTTGAAGAGAGAAAAAATCTTCACTTTGCCCTTAGCTGTTGAACCATTCAGAGCTCCAACATGAGCTTCAGTCGTGCAAGTTGAGTCGGGGTAATTCTCAATCCTGTAAGTCTCTAATTCATCCTTCAAGCTGCCAGCAGATATTGTACAGTTATCTTGAACCTCTTGGATTGAAGTTTCATGATCTGGTGTTACTGAAATTGTAGTCATCAGTTCATCATCACCCCTATTATCCTTGGGAGGATAACCCTCCAGCAGCTCTAGATTCAGCTCAAGTTTCGTATTACACTCCGAGTAAGTTTCATCCCCAGAGATTAATTCTGCTCCTACTTCAGAATCATCTGCAGTACCAAACTATCCACATATGCGTCTGGATCAGTGCACTTTCCTCCACTCGCAAGTATGAATTTAATGAAAAGAACTTCTCTGATTCAGAAATTCTAATGACAATGGCAAGAAAACCTATAGTTTGGCTGATTGACAAATGGATGTAACTTCTTCAGACCATCAATTTGAGAAATTGGACGCTTGTTGCACTTTCTAAGTTTAACCTTATGCAGGAGCACACTGTCAAATGCAATGCTACAAATGTGTACTGGATCAGCTATAGATATCCCCAAAATCGTCAGCTACTCGCATGGATACCGATCACACTGATGCACTGCCAGGCCTAATTTAATTATAATCTTCCTGTTACAAGATCAATGTACCCTCTAATTTTTTTGTTAATATGATTTCCAAATCATGTACAGCACTGGTCTAACATAGAGGTTACAGATGTGAGGGAGTTGGTGCACCTCCTGTGTAAGATGATTCAAATTCAGTTATCGTACTTCTTTAATCTCGAGCCTACCTAATTCTACAGATTCTTCTTCAACTGAAAACGATACTGATCAATCTCCGTCTGGCAGATCAATTGCAGGGTAAATTTAATTACTACCGTGCAATCAGGTGCAAGTGTGATGTAGACTTAAGTAGCTAGACTAGGAATCTGGCGCAAGGAGGTCATCACTAGCATCAAAGTAAGTTACAGGTGATGCAAACAACCATCTGGTGGTTACAAATTACAATCCCAGGTTCCTAATGGCTACATAATTTATTTTTAGGTTTGCCGCCCTTAAAGAATATTGTTGCATCTAGTTTCCACCTACCCAATGCCCCATAGAGACATACCAACAAGCTATGAGGTCTTGCAGCAATAGGATTAAAATATAACTTGGAGAGAATGCTTGTGACAATTATGTTTTAAGGAAGGATCAACCGGCTTCACTTATGTATAGGTTGATGGAAACTAAAAATACCTAATTGAATGAATGAAATTGATTCTAGATTTCCAGAAGCCAAAGGGTGTATTATGGGACCAAAAGGACGTCAAGATTGTGTCAAGCATGCTAATTCTCTAAAGTAGGATAGCACAATAGCCTCCATAAGATAGTATTGATTTAAGGTCCAATTTGAAGAAAAAAATGCTACAAGCATTGCTAAGTGATACTGATAATTCAGGCTTTGCTTCCAGTTGTGCATTTGTTCTCACACTATCTATGACTTGTAATGATGGTTATTGATAGCCTTGATGATTAGGTGTATTATCTAAGATGTTTGAACTTGCGGTTGCACCTCTCTTAACATCTTTTGTATTGCCATTGAGACTATTCTCATCACTCCAAATATCATAGATCTGAAATGTATCTCGCTTTCCAGGTGTATATTTCTTAGCGCCTCCTTAAGTTCGTTATATCTGTTTGTTTTTTGTCTTCTCGTTGCATTAATTGCGTTGTCCATTACGATGGATATTTTTCATATTTTGATTTGGTGGTTCTTCTTAACTGGCTCTCTATTTGGCCTTTGTTCCATAGAAGTTGATATTGGAATATCAAGTCCAGCCTTGGATGTGTTATCTTTTTGTTTTCCAAGACTTCCAAAAAATAAGTTGATTTGCATTTGGTACTCCCCATGTGTTATCTGCCATTCATACTTGGAATTTTTTAAATCCACAATGAATCTTTTCAACTTCAATCTCACTTACCAAACTATATTGGCTCTAAGCTGCTTCTCCACCCCACGATCCCCTACTCTACCCATCCCTTCCCCCCTCCAATTGATGCCACTAGACTTTGAAACATAACTTCTATTCTTAGCCCAATGTTATATTAAATCTTTACCTAGACAACAACCTCATCCCTTCCCCATTGGACCATCATAACTCTCTCCCTCATATATCCTCTACCCATTCATGGAACACCTTCAATCTCACCCTCTCTTATTTCTCATCCCCCTCATATGCCCAACCACCTCTATTCAATACTACTCTCCATATGATAGAGATATGCTCTTTGGCTCACTAGGCCTTGCCATTTCCTTCCAGAGAACAAGTGATGGCTAAGCTCATATCCCCCATATTGACTTTCTTTCCAAAGCACATCGATGGGCCAAAACATCTCTCCAAAATCACATGCAAAACCTCACCATCACAACCATACCCCATGAAGATTGGACACAACGCCCACCCCAATTTCTTCAACACCATAATATCCAACATCTTTACAATACCCCCCCCCCTTACACTCCAATACTCCCTTCCTATCGAATTCTCCTCTTACTACAATACTAAAGAGCCTTTGCTATTAAGTATTATTTGTGTACACCAACGCCCATGTCTTCCCATCCCAAAATCCCTTTCAACCCTTGCACCTTGTCTTCTCTCCATTAGTCATCTACCACTGACATTGTTACAATCTTCCTCACCTCCAAGTGCACACTACATCCCAACATGCAAATTTGGGACAATACTATATTTTGCCCTTTCCCCCCTCATACTCACCCCCCCACTCCCTCCACCTACCACATGCTTTTACCCACTTAAATATCCCCCACACTCTGCATACTATACGGACGGATCTTTCACACCTCATGACATTGAAGGTAATGGCAACATTGTTGGTTTGGTGTGTATAATGGTCCCTCCACAACAAACTTTGTGCCAAGTTACATGCTCTTCTACTTGCAATTCAACATGCACAACACTCACCTCAAGGCATAAATATTTTTACAAACAACCTCGACAATATCTACCTTCTTCACAACCATGTTGGTTGCCCCACCTCACAACACAATCTCCCTTATAAACTTCTCATCATGGCCATTATATATACCATTTAAATATCAGACATCATGTAACCATCCAAAAAGTTTGTGCACACTCAAATATCCTAGGCAACATTGAGGTTGATCAACTTGCCAAGCAAGGGTCACTTAAAGAACATATACATGACATCCATTCCATCTCATTAGCCATATAATTCCATATTGGCCAGCTAGTGTGCCCACATCATCCCAACATGATGGATCCATCCGTAACTTACAAAGATATATTGAATTCAAGTACATCAACTCCATCGTTGCATATGCTACCCTTACCACCTCTATGTAAACAAATGGCTTAGTAACAATGGCATCCATGCAACTTGGTCTAACCAAATTTGGAATCATAAACAAACCATGGATGCCCAAATCTCACAAACCCTTAAATTCCACTATGGTCGCTACATGGGCAACAACCACAAACAAAAAATACTAAATCCAACTCTATCACCATTTTGCCCCCTATGTCACCTTAATGAATCCGATGCTTGTTTGCACCTCCTATCTTGTTGCACCAATCAACATATCAATAATCTTTGCACCAACATACATAATAAGCAGTTCATGCTCTCGTTGCCACTTTGCTAGCCCACCCACCCACTCACTCGGCATTTTACCTTAATTCATGTTGGTATTCAACATAATAAACCCCAAGACGGTACACTTCCTTCTTGGCTCCTACCATGGACATGCTTTTAACCCAAATGCACATGCCTTGCTAGACTCATCCCGGACATTTTGTGCCTCATTGGGAAATCCCCTATGGATGTGCCCCATTTTTTCCTTCCAATTACACTACAATGCAATTTATTGAATTCACATATTGTAACGACGGTTTTCAAACACGGCCGTTGCTCGTAAACATGCCAAATATGACGGCCTCATGCCCCATCTCCAACAACTGGGCTAGAATACAATCTCCCCCCCCACTCATCATTACAGTTAGCATCCTTGGTGTTGTCCATAAATCATCCATTAAGAAACTTCAAGATCTTCATGTTCCCACATCCAACATTCAATCCCTGATGAAATTTATATCCCTTAATGCCATTAAATACCTTACATACATCGTTCTTAACAAAAGAAAACTTTTGAGATACCCCAATCCCCAATCCCCCTCGATTAATGCTCCCACCGCTCCTTTCTCCATTTTTCATTTCCTCTACATAAGGCCTACCTATCTAGTGATAGGCACTAAACCATGCACCACTATCTTCTCCACTTCGAGAAGACAAGTGTATGGCTAATGGGCCAACTTCATGTCGGCAAAGCCGACATCCTTTTTCTATCTTTCTCTATGCAAGGTAAAGATTCTCAACGTTCCTTTCATGGTTATATGGAGCATCCAAAAGGTTGTTTATTGCCAAGCAAGTCCTAGATTATTGAAGTTTTGTTTCATTTAAACCTTCGAGCTGAATTTTTGCCTTTTGTAATATCATCACTTGTGTAATTTATAGCACAAAAATAAGAGTCTACATTAGAGAAGTGTTTATAAGCATAGGGGCATGTTCACCAAATTAGGCAATTGGCACAGTTTCTAAGTACATGGTGGCTTTGGAGATTATATCCTAGTATGCCACAAGGCTAGCACCACGCGGTTTTTCGCAGTTGGGTTTTTCATAGTTTTTTTTTAAAAAACCCAATCATTTGAGGTCCAACAAAATTCGGTTTTATTCGGTTTTATTGCAAATAAGTTGAGATTATAGGGCAGAGGGCTCAATGTCTGCCAATGGCGTTGCCGAGTGCCGAGTGCTAGCTAGAATAAAACCACACGGTACTTGTTGAATTTCCAAGTGATTGATATTGTAACACACATAGGAATTGGCTGCAGATGCATACATGTCATCAATACATTAGCTGTTGGCAAACCTGTCACTCTATCACAAATCCTACAAACAATATCACTCACAACATTTGTCTGACTTGCAAATCAAAAGCCCCTCAAACTGCCACTTCTTTAAAATCTTCTTTTTTTCCCGAAAACTACACTAAATATTGTATTTACTGTCACCGACACTAAACGTAAACTCAATGTTACTTGTCATTCCTTGTAGAACAATTTGGACAATACTTGTAAACTTATTCATAAGAAGTGTCATTCGAAAGTTACCACAGTGACGTTAAACACCATATGACACTAAATACAATATTCAATGTAGCACATTGCATCAACTTTATTCCAGAAAAAAACCAACTTCAGCTGTGACCATTTTAACGGTATGCAGCAACATGACATATTTGCAAATGTCACAGACAATTAAATACTACATAAGAGTAATGCATAAGTTATCTCCTGAGTTTAGGATTTTTGGTAAAAGGCATATAAAGAAGTAACTTAATTTTCCCATTAACTGTTGATTGGCAGAGACACAGTGCCTCATAATTCCAATTCAATCAAATTACAATGCGACACCCAGTAGACAGAATTTAAGTGTATGGAGGAGATTTGCTCAAAATAATCAATTCGACATTGTCCTCAAGCACCTTGCAAAGGCAAACTAATTGTCATGTTCCTCTTTAACATAAGAATAATACAAGCATGAATGCACATGAGACACCAATATTGAGAACTTTCAAACTTTGTACATTACAAAAACTTGACAACTTAAACACAATACTGTGATTGTTATGAGCTCAAACCATCCGACCGTAAGAGAGACACAAGATGATCCTCTCTATTCCCCCAAGCTATCTCTTATATCCCAAAGGCACTCCTATATTTATCCATCTTTGTCCCATAATATGTAAGAGATACTTTTAGACGTCTCAAACCTTACTACATTTAGATTGGAGCTTCCTTATCTATATACATAGATCATTTCACCGTATGATCTTTTCTTATCTTTGGGCTCCATCACAATCCTCCAATTGGAACTATCTAATTCCAACTTGATCCAATCATCCATTCTTCTAGTTGGAACTATCTAATTCCAACTTGGTTCATTCACTCATTCTTCTAGTTATGGAACCGTCTACTTCCAACTAGATTTATTCATTGAAATTTGCATAGCTCCAATGAATAACATCCATCCGTTGGGAATTGTCTAACTCCAATTCATATCTTCTAGTTGGAGTTGTCTAACTCCAACACAAAGATCTTCCAGAGGGAGGTGTCTAACTCTCATTTGGAGTTGTTTAATTCCAACGCAAAGATCTTCGAGCGGGAGTTGTCTAACTCCCATGCACAATTCCTTCATAGGTTGTCTAACCCTTGTGCACCATTCTTTCTTGGGTTGTCTGACCCAATTCCTTCTTTGGGGTTGCTTGACTCCAAACGCCATCTACTCACATGCTAAACATAGCAAAATATGGTTAGTCTTTCTTTCTTACATAATTCAACATTAAATCTTTTAAGCTAGGTATATCACACTTATCTACACATATAAGTTGCTAGCCAATACTAAACTCAACCTAAACAAAAAATCAAACAATTTATGAATTAAAGCAGTAACATTACTCAACGATGTGTGCGCTTGGAATATAACAGAGGGATGTTGGGAGTTTAGTTAAAATTTGAGTCTCCTTGCACAACTTTCACAACATCTATCTGTTATATTCCAAGGGCCCATTGAATGCGCACTAAGTGTTGAGTAATGTTATGTAAGAATTTGGAGGAATAATTGCCATTTGAATCAACACAATATCAAGATGGACATGACTGATTCAAATGAATGCAACTTGTGTGGATATAATGGTGCAACTTATGAACATCATAAGACCTATAGTTGTGTAAGTTAGGTGTTGCTTACATCATACATGCTCATGTTTTTAAATGTCATGTTGTTCTACCATTTGTGCCTTTTTGACATTATACTTATGGCCAAAGGGCTCGGGATATTGTACAGACATGAATGTGGGTCCCACCACATAGGATGCAATGCAAGGGCATCCCCCAAGTCCCTGGCTCCTACTGAAAGGAGGTCCATGCATGGATGGGTATGGGATCCGGGCTGTTAGATGTAGATGTAGGGCTACGATTGATTGACTTTTAGTTTGGGTAGCCCGTTGTGCCCCATAAATAATTTGATTTGTGGATTTCGTCCATGATTTAGTAGCATCCCAAACGAGCTTTAAGATGATGTCCACATTTCATCATGGATTTCAAGCATTCCCAATGAAAACTAATGCTCAAATTAGACTTAAGTGTGAAAGTTGGCACAATTCAATAATAAGTGTGAATGCAGGAAGATGTCGAGTTGGGGATTCAAACCCTTGTTCCATGCACCACAAAGACTTGCACCTAACAAATCATTTGATCCACTAGCCAACACCACACTTCCCATCTTATTAACATCTTCCACCTAATAATTTCACCTAAAGCAAAAGAGCAAGGCTGGGGGGCGGGCGGGGGTGGCTAGCTCCATTGGGAACTATGTACCCTTGGGAGCGCCCCCCAAGCTTGGCTCTCTAACATATTCTACATCCATCTCTAAGAAAGAGATGCTTGCCCAAAAATGTGTAGTTTGTATCCAAGGCCCATATTCCATGTCCGTCCCTAGATAGTTGCCATCTTGGTGGGAACCAAGCGCATGGAGTAGCCCCTGAAGAAATCCTTGGTCCATGCTTGACGAGTTTCATCCACTTTCCAAGCTAGCCCCAATTGGAACTTAACCTATGCACTTAGAAAAGTCTAGAGCTCTACACTAGGACCAATGACTGGCTCCCAACAATGGGAGAATTCCATATTGATAGGAGGTTATGTCTTGTATATAGTGAAGTGAACATGCAAAACTTACAATATATTGCATTTAGTGAGGACATTGTGCGTAGGACAAAAAGAAATTAATTGATAGCAATAAATTTTGAAAATAGATGAACTTTTCCTATCAAGAGGGATTCCTATTGCCAAGGAGCAACAACTGACCTTAGTGTGAGCATGCCATTAAGAAACAATAAATCTCCTTTTGGAAAATACAACCAGCTAGATTCGAACTTGGATGGGTGAAAACTAGGAGTTTAGTGAACGCAAGGGAATGGTGCTAGAACGCCGCATGCCCAACCAATGCCATAGTAAACATAGGTGACAAGATGAATAACAAACGGAGCACAAATGAAATGACAACGCCTATAGATGGTGAAACAAAGTTTCATCATGCTACTTTTTAAGGGGCCAGCCCCAAAAGCAAGCAAGGGATACTGGCCCACCATCCACAGGTGTGCAGTAATTGATCCTGTGCCTAGCCAAAGTGTATGATGGCCATTTTAAACATGCCAGACACTGGCAAACTAGGGTGTGTCAGATGTCAAAATGAAAGGTATGAGAACTCCAGTACTGTATTGTGGTCCGAGATGACCCTAAACTACCGGATGATGGTGGAGAGATACCCAAATCTTAGGGAAGAGGTTGGTGGTTCGATTCCCGGCTGTGAAATCTCCTCTCTACTTGACGGAAAACTTGCCAAGTGGTCAACTGCCTCATGTGCTTTGGCGTTGGCTTGTCGGCCTTCTGTCTCAAAAAAAAATAAAAAAATCGGATCAATGTGTATTTTTGACAAAGTTTTTGCAAGTTTTTGACATTTGACATGCAAAAACTTGCACAAAAATAAAAATGCACGTCAATTGACATGCACAATTTAGATTTTGACATGTAGTGTGACTTGTGAAGAAAAAAACCACACGTCAATTGACACTTTAGAAATTGAAATGACACATACTACTAGACATGTGACATTGAGGTGATATTTTAGAAGAAAAATATAGATATCAATTTGACATTCATTTTTGTTTTTGAAAAGGTCGCGTGACACTTTGGATTTGAAGTTGAAAGTCAAATGAAATTTGTCAAACATACACATTGCATCAGATTGTGTGGCCCACACTATTCAATATCGACATATATTAAATGTCTCGGCATCAGTGGGCCAACTAGAGAGGGATGTCACATGACACTTGGTGTTGCATGAAAAGTCACAAAGACCACTCTAAGGTATGCACTAGACCTTATTTGGCTATTTATCTTAATCGAATACCTATATTTTGAGTGGTGTGTGGTTAGGATAGATCTAAGAATGAAGCCCAACAAGACATGTGTTTAAAAGGGATTGGACTACATGCTCAAAATCATCCACTGAAGTCTCAATAGCAACACAATTGGGGACGGGGGCGGGACCTAGGTAATCTTCATACAAAGAATCGATACACATGCAATTTTGATGATCATAACTAAAATCTAATATTTAAGTAAAACTGAACTAAGTTTAAGTCCATAATTATAGCATGTTGAATTCTATCATAGGATCCTACGATAGGATTGTAAGGTAAGATCCTCCGATAGAATGTGCAGAGTTGATTATGATAGTATTATAGAAGTTGTTTTGATTGTATTTTCATTATTAAATGTTTATTTATGTAGATTTAACATCAAAAATATGTAGATGGGGTTTCCCATCATATCTTAGTAGCATAACATTCAAGTAATCACTAAGGATTCACATATCTCCCATAAAATTTAGGTATATTAGAAGTGTATTGACAAATTTGTCCATAGAAATGAAGCAACCAAAAAGTCCATATTTCAAAAGATATGTTCAAATTTACTTAAATACTTCATTGAACCAAGGGAAGTCCAATTTTCAATCTAATTTTTGATGATCCTTCATCATGGGGATATTAACTAAAATGAGACAAATGGTCCGCTCATTTTAATGAGGGGAACGTGATGGGAACGTAATGATTGCTTTTTTGTACGAGAGAATACCCGTAGAGGTTTTACGGACCCTAAACAAAGTGTTCAAACGGAACCGGGCAAACAATCAATTGGAATATGGAGGATCCCATCAAGGAAGACAAAAGGATTGTGCCTACACTCCATGGGTGAACACTCGTGGATAATTTATTCCCACATTGGATACATTGGATGACTCCCACATATTAAACATGTTGGCAAATATGACAATGCACATGAAAATTCACACAAAAAAAATGCCTTTAAAAGTGGTAATTTGAACATCCGTGGGACAAATGTCAATGTCTCTAATCCGTATGGCTCTCTAATTAATGCTCACAAAATTGAAACTGAGCACCAAACAGGCTAGATCGTGTCAACCATCTAGCCCACCCACGAGAGTCCACCCGTGGATACCGAGAAATGAGCAATGCAACTTTGATCTAGAGGTCTTCTGTTGGTACCCCATCCTCGAAAGTATCTCCATCAGTCATTTTCTCACCTCTGGTGCATCGATCTAAATTATCCTTTGCGAAAAGAATTTGCCGAGCTGGGATGAGTACATTGTCATCGGACGCATTCCTTTGCCTTGCCCATGATGCCACAACACAATCTAGGGATTGATGAGCTGGTGGATAGTCCTTGAGCCTCGTCCATCGAAAAGATTTTGCCGTGTCCCATTCTTCATAACGTTCGTCTAAGGTCTTCTTGTTCCTTTGGCCAAGGACCGGTACATAATAGACAATCTCAATGGAACGAGGATTAGGACCGATATGTGCCAAATTCGGCTCAGAAATCACCCGTCCCATCCACACTGGATTGGGACAATCCTCACTAGGACGTAGTAACACATAATGGCCGACCCTGATATGTGCGCCGGGACGGAAGGTCTCAACAGGCCGAGAACTAGCTGGCCCCACTTAAGCATAGTCAGTGATGTTTTCCTCAAGTAGATGCACATTATCCACATGTAGGGTTGGTGCAACGGAGAACCGTGTAGCAGGCCAGAAAGGCTCCCTAAGTTCAGATGGAGTTGGGAGTAAAGGTTGATCCATAGCCGCAAGCACATTCTCCCAATATAAAATTGTTGGCGCAATGGACTCCATATAGTGACCCGAACTATCTTGATCTGCCGTATCCTTCCAATACTTAATAAAACCTTGCACACCAAGCTTTATGTTCACGGAATCTTTCATCTCCCTTTTTGGAACGGGACGGGGACACCCTACAAAACCAAACATACAATGAGCTCGGAGCAATACCACGGACTAACTGCCCACGGGTGATCACCTGTGGGCCTCATACTTCACACCATGTATTTTCTAGTGCACTTCCAAAGCAATACAAACAAGGGAACCACTAACCTGTAGGGACCATGGTCTTCTTTGTGATAGGGTCCACATTCCAAAGAGCAATTCCTCCATCAGGCACCCAACTTGGATCTGTACAATACACTTTGTACTGCATCAATGGCACTCCTTGAGGGTCTACATAAAAACGGAATTGGTGCGCCTTGGAATGCCCAATGAGTCGATCTTGACCAGACTCATTGTAGTATCCCTTCACCCATTCCTTGAAATCAGCAACCTCGTGGATTAAGGACGGGACAATAGTGGGTTCCCCAGCAGCCATGAACGATGCCATAAGGTCTGGGAGTGTATGGCAATCCTCAATCTTTAGCCTTTGTCCAAACCTCCCAAACATTGCATCCACATCCTCATGCGTATGTCCAACAATAAGGAAAGACAGCCTGACTTCCCGAAAAATTCCCTTTGCAGTCAGAGCTGACCAAAACAACATGTTGTATTTTGATTTGTTGTCCTTCGCACAATTGTCCATTTGAACAAGCAAGAGGGGTGGCAAACCTGTAGGAGGAATACTTTCGGGCGGTGGCAGGGGAAGTACTCCTGAACACTTCTCTACACCAACCACAAGTGCGTCGTGTAAAGGATCACCTATGGACGAAATAGGAATGTGTCTACTAGAGCAAACAGGTTGTACCTCAAGTTGACAAAGCAACTTCATAATCGAGGTGATAGTGAAGTTGGCATCAGATGGGTACATATCAAGGACATAATGCGCATAATTCACATCTGAGTGACCATGTGCAATCATCCCCGCAATGGATATGGGGAATCGCTCGTATTTGTCAACACGTTTGTTTTTGTGCGCGAAAACGGGAAGCGCCGTTTTCCCATAATCCATTTTGTCATGGATTATACAAAGCACCTCATTGGGAGCATACTTTGACAAAATCCTATCTTTGTAGTAACTGTTTCTATGAGCCTCCTGCAATGTGAGATGACGAAGGCTAGCATTCGAGATGGCCAAGTGCCCAACTGTGTTCTTTGTGTGTATTCGCAACAAATCCTTGAATGCTGCACACGTTCCACAACGCGAGAAGTTGTCACCGGGGCTCTTTATAACATACTGCTTGTAATGCTGTCGATGTAGGCGGCTGAAGGTGGACATAGAGATAGGCGCGTACCCTAGGTCTCCGTCCAAGTGGTTCACTTCCTGCAACAGGTTGCACCACGTTGTTCCCACTGGGAGCATCTCCGTTCCTATCTTCTCACTAGTTGGAAGAGTCCGAGTCATATGGGGCATGGCGTCCGCCCTACCCTCAACCAATACTCCAAGGGTGGCTCGCGCCTGCACTGTATTCGCCCGTGGTTTTCTAGTGCCTGTGTTTCCGTGATCTCGAGATCTAACCCCCATCAAACTTTCGGCCTTGTTCCTATTGTATTGTGCCCTTGATATCATATAGATGTTCATCCATGCACGAGTGCATATTGTTCTCCCTTCCACAATAACCATTTCACGGCCGTTGTGCTCATGTTTCTGGATCGTTTGGAACACCGACAGGGCTATGAGCTTCCGAGCATTGAATGGCAATGCGAAGTAGTGTTCCCGAATACTAATCAACAAAGGCCTTGGGAATACCTGGCAACAATGCTCCGAACAACAATCCACCGCTGATAACATCCGCGCATGCTCCTCAGTGGCTCCCCAAATTTTCTTCCCAGGTGGCCGAGGTGCACACATCCTCGCAATGTTGTATTGGCGTTTTCCAAGCAAGCGCCGATGACTTTGAACTTCGCGGGTCGCATTATGATGGACCAACAATATTTCCGCCAATGTATGTCCTTCAAATTTGGTGAGTGAAAGAGGCCAGCGGTGCAGAGTATTCTCCCAATCCCGCGAAATAACATTGTCAGTTGGGTTCATGATAATAACTCCAACATCCTCAGCCCCTAGGATGCTATTGTCAACACAATCCAACGGATTTGTGTTGGAAATCAATCCATCACACAAAGCATGGCCCTCATCATCAAAGAGCACAACGGCCTTCCCCTTCAATTCCGACCTCGACAGTCCAATGTAATGTGGAATCTGAACATCGATATCAAAGTATATCAACACACATTGAACAGAACCTCACGGGTGTTCACCCGTGGGGGACAACATTGACATCTCAGCACAATATTTACATTCTTATATGGGCGAGCTCTACACCTCGCTTCACACAACTCAAGTGAAGTATGTGTTACTTATCATTTCCCCATTGGGAGAATTACCCTTCTACACCAAAACTAACACCAAAACTAACACCCCTAACACTTACTTGTGTACAATTCTTACTACGCATGTAGGTGTCACATTTGTTGGCCCAAGTGCTAGCGAAATAGTTGCCATTCAAGATAGTGTCAACATTCCAGTTTAACGAATATCATCGTCACCATATATCATATTGCATCACGAAACTCCCAACTCGTAATAATATGTACCTATTACCTATTGACCACATATTTCACATACTCAGCAGATAATTTACAAATAAGCATAATTGCATCTACAATTATTGAGCATGCCACACACATGATATATGGCCAACTTATAACCTCACATATGTAGGGAGAACTACTACTTTCCACACCACGATCTTCCACGGGTGAACACCCGTGGGGGCTTCCATGCTGGTGCCGGAGTCTCCCACGGGTGTTCACCCGTGGAGGGCTACCATCCTGACATCTACTACTAGAAAGTTTGTTACACACAAGAACATATGGGTAACTTCTATTGTGACATATCCCAGGAGAACTGAAGTAGAAACCATAAGCGCCCACGGGTGAACACCCGTGGGGGCCCCCAACCGGCCCATGGACTCTCCCACGGGTGAACACCCGTGGGGGCCCCCAACCGGGCCATGGACTCTCCCACGGGTGAACACCCGTGGGAGCCCCCAACCGGGCGCGAGTTTCTCCCACAGGTGAACACCCGTGGGGGTCCCCAACCGGGTGCCAGAGTCTCCCACGGGTGAACACCCGTGGCAGACTTGGCCGTACAGGTGGGGGGGTACGGCCACAGTGTTCCCACGGGTGCACCCGTGGGAAAGTGAATGCAAATTAGGGTTATAGCACTAACCTCCTCACCCATGTGAGGCACGCTCTCCATGGTTGCTCCTCAAGGGTGAAGGGGGATGGACCCAAATGAGGAGAAAGAAATGACCCTCCAAATGGTGGCTTTTATATAGGTGGTGAGCATGGCCTTCAATTTCACATGAGGAAGTACAAGGCATTCCCTCCAAATTCGTAAGTACATAGACGTCATTCCCTCCAATTCCAACCGCCATTAGCTAATCACGTACTAACCTTCCTCATATTGAATAATGATGACCTTCGGTAGTGGGGTTCTACCTCATATGTACATGGAGTGAAAATTTGGTACAAGGCGAAGGAGAGTCTTCGCGGTACCAATGATCATTGTGTAACCTTTGCATACACCTCATACCACTACCGAGCATACTCATGCCAATTATACACGTCCCCGTCCCCGTCCCCGTCCCCGCTCCTACCCATATGGGTCTCAACATCTCTAGCATGAAGGGGCGTCAACTTTGTTGGCCATCAAAGTTGTGAGTCTTTTTAGGTCCAAAGACTTTATGTGAGTCTTTTTGGGTCTACTTGACATTATTTGCAAGGGTGTTTCCTAGCAATGTATAGCCCTTGTATAATTATGAATGGAATATGAGTCACCCTTGACATCTCCATGTGACAACACCCAAACACAATGGTATGGGCTCGTCCCCAGCTCTCAAAACTTCCAACATACAACAACCACTTATGGTATTCAGTGTCGCATACATAATAATGTCACTTACCTACTTATAATAACAAATTACCTATTATTCCATACCCTAGAGTACTTTAAAGATGTCCAATACCTTCAACATTTTGACAATATGTTGTGAAATATTTTGTGACTTACAATATGAGTGATGGAATAGTTTGCAAAATACTGTCAATCCCGCAGACTACCATTATGGATCTGAATAATGTTATGTAATGAAATATTTATAAGTCTAGTAGGTATAATATCTCAAAATTTCAATCCCAGTTATGAAATAAAAATAGCGCCCGTATCTTGGTGCCGGCGTGATTAATGAGCCCATTGGCCCAATGTTGATCATGGATGTCCAAGATGCAATCATTGTTATGATAATTATGTAATTTCCTTGTTTCTCTTCTATTATGTGCTACATTATACTACTACAAAACATGATGCAACATAAAATCAATACATGTATTATGAGCTAGTAATTACATTATACTCCTCCATATAAAGTATTAATGTAATGTTAGCAATATAGACCACCTTTAAAAATTTGTGACGTACATGGATTCAGACCATGGTTTTTAGAACCCATGTCTAAATTAGTGCAAGTCATAAAAAATTCTCAGAGGGCCATCATTCAAACCAAGGGCTCTCAAAGTTGGCAGAAGTGTATAAATCAATCAGATGTAATCTTTATATATTCACATCAATTGCGCGGGTAATTCTTAGTGTGCATAATAGAAGAAACTGATCTCGGGGATTGGAACAACAAAAGCTCTTCACGTCAAGATAGTTCAATGTTATGGAGTTGCTTGCTTCTCTATCAATTCTATTATGACTTCTCAAATTAATAATAGATTTACTATTGCCTCTCCCATAGTAGAAGTCTCCTACATACAACCACATAGCCTTCCCCCACTCTAACAACTCTAACAACTCCATAGCTCTCAAACACTTTGATATTTTTGGCATAGTGTCCAACTTTTCTTGATCAAAAGACCGGGTGCCTAAGTCTCCTACATCTATGTATGATGACTCCCCTTGTTGAAATTAAATGTGGGCTAAAAGTTCCCAAGTGTCCTATAGAACATTAGTTCGCCTCTAAAGCCATCTACAAGAGGCATGAAATCCCGTGCACCATGGGGATGGTTGATGTTGTTTACAATTTCCCATAATTTGATTGCACAAATTAGAGTCTTCGTAAATGAATGTAACTTATAGAGACTTGCTAAAACCTGAATCACAAATTAGAGTCTTCGTAAACGAATGTAACTTATATAGAGTTGCTAAACCCTGAAGGCCAAGGCCTTAATAAACACATTAGTCATAACTCTCATACTCAAATTTATTCTATTATATCACACTGTCGCGCATTCCTAGTTTCAACACTCCAATATATCATACGTGACACATACACATCCATCATAATATAGATATGACTAATATAAAAAGTCCAACCTCGTCAACTTGACAAGGTGTAGGCCTTGTCACCGTGCTACTAACTTGGTTATCAACTTATAGAGACTTCACTCCAGCGTTTCATGTCGGCATACTAAAATGGGATCACATGACATGGGCCATTAGGATGCCCAATAATATCCTCCCCTTGCATATACTACACTCTAACCCCTAATATCATGCATGTGGCAATCAAAGCACGCGTGGTATTAAGGGGGACAGGTATATAGTGCTAACATGGATGCACGATAATAGAGCCCAAGTTGTTACTAAAATCCCAATTGTATATGAGTAGGACACAAATAGATTGTGCACAACTTTATGGATGTGTGTGTGTGTGTCAATCGTGTGTGTGTGTGTGTGTGTGTGTGTCTATATGTATGTATGTATGTATATATATACATATATATATATGGCCAACTCGGGCGTCAATGTGCTATTTACACTGGGAAAAATCATCAAATTTATACCACTATGCTAGAGATGTTGATCCATTTAAGATCCGGTTTAGGGTTTAGGGTTTAGGGTTATTTATTTCCTTAGCATTTTCAGCATTGGGTTAGTAGGAAAGGGCATGGCATTACTTATATTTCCAAGTTACCTATTATTCCAATCGCTATAGTACTTTAAAGATGTCCAGCGCCATTTTTGACACCCTATATTATTTTAAATCATAGCTTTCATTTTATGTCCCCATCTACCCTCTCAATTGTTCGCACGTATATTTCACCTCCAATACATCACAACCCCCCCCCCCCGGTTTCTGTCCACTACATTTCTAGCTGCACTTAATAGGTTTTACGCAAAGACTTGACCATGTAAAGTTATGTGACACGGCCTATCGGAGGGCGGATGACAACAGATTAAATCACGGTAGTCCCATGTAGCATGTGAGCTCTCAAACCGACAGTCACTACTCAATGCAATAAACTCTAATTGTTGCACCATAGGTAGGTGTCATGTGCAACGTCCGGCAAGAGCCTAAGGCTAATACAAATGCAGCCTACAAAATTTGTGACTTAGCCTATAAAATTTTGAAAGTGTAGGACAAAGAGCCTATGGACAATTTAAAAACATAGGATACCAACCTATGTGATAAAAAACATGTAGGAAATTTTGCCTACAATCTTCAAACTGGGAAATTAGTTGGCCTAAGTACATATCTTTAGGCTAATACTCGGGGCTCTTGGGTGGCACATAGGCGGATGTCAATAATAGCCCTGACTCCCTCCCCGCCGATCTTTACAAATACCACAGCCCAAGCCCCATCACTGCACCATTCATCACATCTCCTCTCTCATCAGTTGCGATGTTGCACCACCGGAGTCCTTCTTTGAAACTGAAATTTCCTAACCTACTAACACTTGCATCCACCGCAAGATGCCAATGCGTTAGTACTGCTACTTGTGAGAGAGCTTTCTCTGTGCAGAATAACATCAAGCAGAAGATTAGGAATCGAATGACAACAACACACTTGGATAGTGTGATGCGGGTGGCGATTGAAGGACCAACCAAAAATTTGAGTTTATTTTGCAGGAAGCTATATCTTGAAGGATTCAAGAAAGCTTCGATTTTTTTTTGGGGGACCTGAGAAATTAGTTTTGAAAGCAATTGGCAGGTAACTTAAAAACTCAAAAGGTTTTCAACTTACAAAAATTTGATATTGTAGGATGCAACCTATGCCATAGGGAAATAGCAGAGGCAGGCAATTAACCTTAATAACTTCAAAAACTTTTTGGACGCTGGTCATGTGATGTATCAATACAACATCTACTGAGGGGAGGGAGAACCATGGGAGGGGAAGTTGAAAACATTGATAACAATAGGACTGGACATTTCTATTTAGAGATTATTAAACTACTATTTAAAATTATGGTCAAATAACTTTGAGTAACCTTTAAGTAACCTTTCCACAATGTCGAGCTCCAATCCATGGGTATGACTTGTGGACTTGCCATAAAGTATTCTTGAAATCACCTCTAAGGAGAATATAAAGGCTCAATTTTGGACCGTGTAGCGATAGATGTTGCATCCATGTGGGATATGTTGTTGCTCAAATTTAGTACTTTGGTACTTAGGTTGTCAATCCATGTGCACTATCGACCCTACAATGATAATCATATTTTGAGAGTGTGCGATTGACTATGTTAGGTTATAATAAGACTCTATGTGATAGCATGGTTATACTTACGTGAGTACCCTTAGATGTGCACTTAGGAAAGGACATTCGAGGCCGTAAATATGAAAGTCAACAAATATATTAACCGTACAATCCCACTTCAAAGGTCAAGTATGAAGTTTAGTTTAGGCACATGGGGCGGGGGGGGGGGTGAGAGATATGTTGGAGTAGCGATATGTGTGCGAACAAGTGGACGGGTAATTCAAAAACATGGGGATAAAAAATTACAAATGGACTTTAAAGCCAATATAGGGTATGGGGTGCCAATATAGAGTAATATGGGGAGTCAAAAATGACACTGGGCATCATTAAAGTACTATAGGGTATGGAACAACTAACCCAACTTAGAAAACTACATAATCCTAGCATGTGAAAAAAAAATTGAAAGTAATAACCCCGTATAAAATAGTGGTTGTTTGCACATGGATGCGCGATAAAAGAGGATTAGTTGTAACTATAAACATTATTGTATAAGAGTAGGACACAAATAGATGGCGAGCAACTAAGAAGGTCCAACACTAAGTGGCCTACCACACTAATGGGTTTAGGGTTTAGGGTTATTTATTTCCTTATCATTTTCATATAATTCCACATTACATATTCTTCCATACTGTTTATGAACATGTACGTTATCACTATATCACATTAGACAATATTGCAATCATCCATGACAATGTTTCATCACAAGTTGCTGACATGAGAAGGTAGGGTTTTGGGTTTAGGGTTAACTCATCCATCATCCTGACATAGCTCTTCTTCATACCTCATGCACCATTCACATATCACGAGATAGTTTGGCATACAATGGGGTACGCTTTGGCATATGAACTATGTTGAGGATATGTGATCATATGTTTACGAATTTCCAATCTCAACATGATACCCTTGTCCAATAATATCAAAGCTACTCCATGTAATATGCAAATCATTCTCATCTCTAATAACTTATAGAGTTATCTAGTATGCCATTAGTATGCCATTAGTATGACTTTCAATTTGCCATTTAGTATGCCATTAGTATGCCTTTCAATTTGTCATTTAGTATGCCATTAGTATGCCAATAAGGGGAGGCCATTAGTATGCCATTAGTATGCCATTTAGTATGCCATTAGTATGCCAATAAGGGGAAGCCATTGGTATGCCATTAGTATACCATTAGTATGCCATTAGTATGCCATTAGTATGCCAATAAGGGGAAGCCATTAGTATGCCATTTAGTATGCCATTAGTATGCTAAAGGATATGTATTCCTCTTAAATATCAAAATGCAACACATGACACTTGCCCATAGGGAGCCCAAGTATGTTACCCTTGAGATAGATTGGCATACAATGGGGTACTATGCTTTGGCATGGGAACTGTGTTGAGGATATGTGATCATATGTTTACGAATATCCAATCTCAACATGATATCCTTGTCCAATAATTCTCATGTGAGTAAACGCATTTAGATTTCAAATTTATGTCCCCCTTAAACTTTAATGTCAAAGCTACTCAGTGCATGTAATATGTGAATGTTTCTCATGTCCAATAACTTATAGAGTTATTTAGTATGCCATTAGTATGCTAAAGGATATGTATTCCTCTTAAATATCAAAATGCAACACATGATACTTGCCCATAGGGAGCCCAAGTATGTTACCCTTGAGATAGATTGGCATACAATGGGGTACTATGCTTTGGCATGGGAACTGTGTTGAGGATATGTGATCATATGTTTACGAATATCCAATCTCAACATGATATCCTTGTCCAATAATTCCCATGTGAGTAAGCGCATTTAGATTTCAAGTTTATGTCCCCCTTAAACTTTAATGTCAAAGCTACTCAGTGCATGTAATATGTGAATGTTTCTCATGTCCAATAACTTATAGAATTATTTAGTATGCCATTAGTATGCTAAAGGATATGTATTCCTCTTAAATATCAAAATGCAACACATGATACTTGCCCATAGGGAGCCCAAGTATGTTACCCTTGAGATAGATTGGCATACAATGGGGTACTATGCTTTGGCATGGGAACTGTGTTGAGGATATGTGATCATATGTTTACGAATATCCAATCTCAACATGATATCCTTGTCCAATAATTCCCATGTGAGTAAGCGCATTTAGATTTCAAATTTATGTCCCCCTTAAACTTTAATGTCAAAGCTACTCAGTGCATGTAATATGTGAATGTTTCTCATGTCCAATAACTTATAGAGTTATTTAGTATGCCATTAGTATGCTAAAGGATATGTATTCCTCTTAAATATCAAAATGCAACACATGACACTTGCCCATGGGGAGCCCAAGTATGTTACCCTTGAGATAGATTGCCATACAATGGGGTACTATGCTTTGGCATGGGAACTGTGTTGAGGATATGTGATCATATGTTTACGAATATCCAATCTCAACATGATATCCTTGTCCAATAATTCCCATGTGAGTAAGCGCATTTAGATTTCAAGTTTATGTCCCCCTTAAACTTTAATGTCAAAGCTACTCAGTGCATGTAATATGTGAATGTTTCTCATGTCCAATAACTTATAGAGTTATTTAGTATGCCATTAGTATGCTAAAGGATATGTATTCCTCTTAAATATCAAAATGCAACACATGACACTTGCCCATAGGGAGCCCAAGTATGTTACCCTTGAGATAGATTGCCATACAATGGGGTACTATGCTTTGGCATGGGAACTGTGTTGAGGATATGTGATCATATGTTTACGAATATCCAATCTCAACATGATATCCTTGTCCAATAATTCCCATGTGAGTAAACGCATTTAGATTTCAAATTTATGTCCCCCTTAAACTTTAATGTCAAAGCTACTCAGTGCATGTAATATGTGAATGTTTCTCATGTCCAATAACTTATAGAGTTATTTAGTATGCCATTAGTATGCTAAAGGATATGTATTCCTCTTAAATATCAAAATGCAACACATGACACTTGCCCATAGGGAGCCCAAGTATGTTACCCTTGAGATCCAACACATCTAACAATAAATGAAAGACTAGTCAAGCCCCCTTAAACTTTAATGTCCTTCTTAAACTTTAATGTCAAAGCTACATGATATCCTTGACTTAGTATGCCATTTGCCCGCCACATCTTACACACATCTAACAATAAATGAAAGACTAGTCAAGCCCAAGAGAAAACTTGAGAACAATCGAACTTGAGTTCACGGTCAATGGTGAAAGTGCGCCCATTATGAATGCACACGATTCACACACACACACACATACGATTGATACACACACACACACACACACTAAGTACTGATAATTATCTTACCAACACTTACCATGTTTATTAATACGTAGTTATCTTACTAAGCACTAGTAATTATCTTACTAAATGCACCTAATTATCTCACCAATACGTAGTTGTCTTACTAAGTGCTATTAATTATCTTACTAATACTTAGATATCTTACTAAGTGCACCTAATTATCTCACTAATACGTAGTTATCTTACTAAGTACTAGTAATTATCTTACTAATACTTACATATCTTACTAAGTACTAGTAATTATCTTACTAATACTTACATATCTTACTAAGTGCACATAATTATCTCACTAATACGTAGTTATCTTACTATGTACTAGTAATTATCTTACTAATACGTACATATCTTACTAAGTGCACCTAATTATGTCACTAATATGTAGTTATCTTACTAAGTACTATTATTTATCTTACTAATACGTAAATATCTTACAAAATGCACCTAATTATCTCACTAATACGTAGTTATCTTACTAATACGTACATATCTTACTAAGTGCACCTAATTATCTCACTAATACTTAGTTATCTTACTAAGTACTATTATTTATCTTACTAATACGTACATATCTTACTAAGTGTACCTAATTATCTCACTAATACGTAGTTATCTTACTAATATGTACATATCTTACTAAGTGCACCTAATTATCTCACTAATACTTAGTTATCTTACCAAGTAATATTAATTATTATACTAATACTTACATATCTTACTAAGTGCACCTAATTATGTCACTAATACTTAGTTATCTTGCCAAGTACTATTAATTATCATACTAATACTTACATATCTTACTAAGTGCACCTTTTAATCTCACTCATACTTAGTTATCTTACTAAGTACTATTAATTATCATTCTAAGAGGGCCAACCTTACTAAGTGCACCTAATAATTCTTTATACCGCCCACTAATACGTCACATCGTACTCAAGCCGTCGATTAGAGAATCCTTCGCGTCCCGAGATCGCATGAGTCATGTCCTTACGTAATAATGAGACATTATGTGTCTCTTTACGTCCTTCGTCTTCCCCATTATGTCATTTCGTGTTCCGCACCCACTCTCTATTTTTCTCCCATTCTCTCTCATTCTCTTCTCCCAATTCTTCCTTTCTTTCCTTCACCTCTCTCACAATTTTCTGGAATTGTGCCTCAAAACTCTACTCTTGTTTCTACCACTTCTCTTGCTTCTATGCATTCTCCTCCTTCTCTTTCCTCTATTAGAGCTTGCAATTCTCTTACTTACACACATTTTCTTGCTTGTTTTTCAATGAAAACCCTGGAATTCTTCATCAATTGTAATCCAGGTAGTAGTTTCTTGTTTAATGGCATTGTTTCATGCACAATGGCATTGTTTCTTGTTCAATGCAGTTGTTTCTTGCTCAATCCAGTTGCTTCTTGCTCAAACCAGTTGTTCCTTGGTCAATCCAGCACGTGGTAGTGGCGAAATGTGGAGAAAAGTTAGTTGAGCAAGAAGGAAGTAGAGAGAAGTCCAATTCCAGAAGTTTGAGAACCCACAAGCTTGTAAGTAGCTGAACTTCATGATTCTTGCATTCTCTTTCAATTGTGCACTCTCTATCATTGTTACCATTCTCTTTCAATTTCAGGCATTTTCTTGCTTGCATTGTAATGCGTGTGGCCAGAAATTGTTGATTGTGCTGATTGTGGTGTGATCAGGGTTTGTATGATAAGGGTTTGTATGATTGTGGCTTGTATGAATGTGGTGAATCAGAGTTTGTATGATTGTGATTGTGGCTAGAAATTGTTGAATGAGGTGAATCTCTGGTGCATTAGGGTTTGAATTGCTTGAAGAATATGAAACCCAGAAATGTTAGAGAGATTCACGTGAGTTGTGTAATGCTTGGGTGTGAAGAATTGAATGAATTGCTAGAAGCATGCTTAAACCAAAGTGCTAGAAGAGTGCCATGATGGTTTATTTCAAAAAAAGTGAGACCAGATTTGTCTTTGATTTGATTTTGAGAGTATGAATGTGTTGCACATGATGAAGGCATTGTAGGAAACTTATGGGTTTTGTGTTTTGTTCTGTGCAGGAACCAACATTGGATTTGAACAACATTTGCCATGGCCACACAAAAGAAACCTGGTGAGTTTGCATAACATAGGTCTTAGTTTGGCTGAGAGTGTGAAAGGGGTTATATTAAAGAGGTTATTTGAAGTGCCCACGGGTGTTCACCCGTGGGCAATGGCACTTACCTGGTGGGGAGTGCCCACGGGTGTTCACCCGTGGGCCTTGCCACTCACCAACTGGGGAGGCCCACGGGTGAACACCCGTGGGCCTTGGCACTTACTTGGTGGGGAGAGCCCACGGGTGTTCACCCGTGGGCCTTTCCACTCTTCACCTGGGGAGGCCCACGGGTGAACACCAGTGGGACTCTCCACTCACCAGGTTGGGAGGGCCCACGGGTGTTCACCCGTGGGCCTTTCCACTCAACAGGTTGGGAGTGCCCACGGGTGTTCACCCGTGGGCCTTTCCACTCAACAGGTTGGGAGTGCCAGCGGGTGTTCACCCGTGGGCCTTTCCACTCAACAGGTTGGGAGTGCCCACGGGTGTTCACCCGTGGGCCTTTCCACTCTTCACCTGGGGAGGCCCACGGGTGAACACCAGTGGGACTCTCCACTCACCAGGTTGGGAGGGCCCACGGGTGTTCACCCGTGGGCCTTTCCACTCAACAGGTTGGGAGTGCCCACGGGTGTTCACCCGTGGGCCTTTCCACTCAACAGGTTGGGAGTGCCAGCGGGTGTTCACCCGTGGGCCTTTCCACTCAACAGGTTGGGAGTGCCCACGGGTGTTCACCCGTGGGCCTTTCCACTGACCAGGTTGGGAGTGCCCACGGGTGTTCACCCGTGGGCCTTTCCACTTGCATGGTGGGGAGTGACCACGGGTGTTCACCCGTGGGCCTTTCCACTCAACAGGTTGGGAGTGCCCACGGGTGTTCACCCGTGGGCCTTTCCACTCGCATGGTGGGGAGTGCCCACGGGTGTTCACCCGTGGGCCTTTCCACTCACCAGGTTGGGAACGCCCACGGGTGTTCACCCGTGGGCCTTTCCACTCAACAGGTTGGGAGTGCCCACGGGTGTTCACCCGTGGGCCTTTCCACTCACCAGGTTGGGAGCGCCCACGGGTGTTCACCCGTGGGCTTTTCCACTCACCAGGTTGGGAGCGCCCACGGGTGTTCACCCGTGGGCTTTTCCACTCACCAGGTTGGGAGCCATTGCTTGATAGTTTTCTCCTGGATTTTTCATGTCGACAAATATGTTAGGTCTTTTGTATGTATTTGATGTTTCTAGACATAAACATGTGATAGAAAGTTGGTGTTTCATTCAGGTGCATAGAGGTGTCCAAGTGAACTCCCCTTTGAATAGAGATGGCAAGAACTAAGCAAACAGCTCGTAAAGGTATAACCATAACACCAATGTCCACGTCAATGTTATATGTTTAGTGAAATTCGTGATCATATTATACTATGCGGAGTACTAACAACATGCATTTTCTTCTACAGTATCTGGAGGTGTGGGCAGAGCAGTGAATTACGATATTGAACTTTTGGGACCATATTTGCAATGGTTCATGCAGTACAGTGGTTTTGGAGAGACAACGGTGCTCTCGTTGTACACGAAGAGTGGGCCGAATTTGACATGGAAAAAGTACATGAAGGCCAAGCACGTATTGGACATCCAAGCGGATGGGAGCCGGGTATTGATAATGTGCAAGTCTTCAGAGCGGAAGAAGGACTTCAAGGTTGCAGGATTAGTGGAGTCTTTTTCATATGCGGATGTGAATGAAGAGCTCAACAATGAGGGAGAGAACATCCGCTCATTGAACGGTGAATTTCTCACCTATTGTATAGAATATTGCGAGACAAAAGAGCACAGCAGGTCCGTGGAGGAGAGATCAGTTATGATCGAGCAAGACTACAAGGCTGCTCTACGACGAGTGAAGGTTATAGTTGAGGAGACAAAGGCGGCAAGGTTGGAAGCTTTATTGAAGAAGAAGCAAATCCGCGATGGCAAGAGGAAGGATCCATCTGACGACCGTGCAGCCTCCTCTAGGAAGAAGACGAGACCCGATGCAGGTCAGGATGCGATTGTCGAAGGCACTCCCACCGAGGATGTACCATCCAAGAGAGGAAAAAAGAAAATAGCCGAAGATAGTCCATTTCTTGAACTCGAGAAGATACCGAAGCGATCAATGCATGGGCCTCCAGACAAATCGGTTGGAGACAGGTTGATGGATATGGAGGTGTTCAAGGACAAGTACAAACGGGTGTGGATATTCGGTGAAGGCGTGAATGGATTTGTCAGTATCGACAATATAGAGCGGGGAGATGCAGGTTATAATTGCCGACCCATATCCGATGCGCACTTGAGGGAGATGAAGACATGGTTGTTCAACTATGCCTTCATTCCGAAGATTCATCCCAACTTCCTGACAATCGTTCCTTCGGATAGGCGAAGAAAACCGACAAATTTTGAGGAAGTAAAGAACAAATCATTCCACGTGGTAAATGGCCAACACACGTTAGCAGCATGTCTGGAGTATGTAAATGACCCGAGCAGCACAGACGAGGTGAAGAGGTTTTTCTCGAAATGGCCCTGTAATGTGGTTTGGGCCCCTGAAGGTGATGACGACCCTCTGTTCCACCTTTCTGGCGTTCTGAATTTGGATAGTGAGTACAGGAAGCACTTTCCATCATTTACGGAGTGCATTCAGCACGCCAGGAAGACTTGGATTAGGCGAGGAAGACCTGCCCGAACTGTGCGCGAGAAGTCCAATAATACTGAAGCATTTAAGAAGTGGAAGGTATATTCTAAACTTGTGACTTTTGTATTTCCCAATTGTGTGACTCCCACGGGTGTTCACCCGTGGGCGACCCTCATGTTGTTGGTGATTGGTAGTCAGACTTGGAGTTGTATTCATGTGGGATTCGTACACGGCCGGTGTTTGATACAGGCATTCATTACGTACGTCATGTGGACGTTCCGCGTGGAGAAGGAGAACAACCTGATCATAGAGCACATCTTGCCGGTATTAAGAGATGACATATGGAGGAAGTGAGAGCAGATATTTAAGGATTACGAGAGTGGTGAGTATGTCGACCCAAAGACCGGAGCTCTCATGAAAGAGAGTAAGGGTTTCAAGCCGAGGAAGGTGGTCAAGAACGACCTGAAGCAATTCCGGGGATTGACAGAGATGGAGCTCGACATGGCAGCGGATCAAATCCTGTCCACCCGGGATGGAGAGGAGCACCCTCGGCATACCTTGAAGACTGTGCGGGATTGGGCGGTGAATAGGAAGAAGAAGAATGAAACCTATATCGCAATGGCACAGTGTCTGGACCCGACCCCATTGTACATTGTTCACGTTGATCAAAAAGAGACCATTGATCGGGATTGTTGGAGATTGTGGAAGCAAGCCAATACTTTTGGGAAACTCCAGCGCGAACGACTTGTGGACTTGCTTGGAGCGGAGTACCTTCTTGGCGCTATGAGCCCCGCACGGAAAAAAATACCTATTCCTGACCGGTTTAAAGAAGGAGTGCGAAACATTCTAGGCACCCATGACAAGGAGGTGACGCCGGAGCATTGCGTGTTGTCTATTGACAACACTTACAAGTTCAGTGGTGGGACAGTGCTTTCACCAGTACTGCATGCGTACATGGACACAAGGTTTCTGCCCGGAGTCCAGGCGGGAATAGACGGTGGAGGGCGTGTGAAGGAGGTTGTGGATTGCACTTTGCAAGGTATTCGACGTGATTTTTCGGGACTTCTGGAGTCCCCCCAATTGTGGACTGTGATTTCAGAATTTCCCGACCGGCATTTTATTCACAATGTTCTGAAGACGCACCTGCCGACCAACGTCAGATTTTGTGACGCCCTCTACCACGGCACGAAAGAGGAGAAAATAGCATCTCGTGATTGCTTCTTCGAATCGAGTGCACTTCGTGTTACAAACTGCATTTTTCCGTTCAGAGGCGAATCAAGTTCGGAGGTGGCTGTGCGGCTCTGTGGAGGCCGAAAGATGTTGGACGTGCATGACCAGGGGCGATATAAACGGTATTCAGAGAAAAAGGCGTATTCCAATGAGGAGGCTAAGACTTTATTCAAGGGGGAGCTGAGGATGCAGACCTACATAGATATCATCAAGCCTTCATGTCTGGAGGGGTCATTTTTTCTGAATATTTGTGGAGGCAATAAGGCGCATATCGTGGCACATGTAAGCCCCTGCAGCAGCTTTCTCCCTTGGTGTTTATTGAATTTTCTGGATGTTGTCGTTAGTTTGGATGGTGTAGTAGAGAACCAAAACCATAATCCAGATGGGGAGGCCCACGGGTGAACACCCGTGGGCCTTTCCACTCGCCTGGTTGGAAGTGCCCACGGGTGAACACCCGTGGGCCTTTCCACTCGCCTGGTTGGAAGTGCCCACGGGTGAACACCCGTGGGCCTTTCCACTCTCCTGGTTGGGGGCCATTGGTTGTTAGGAATTTTCTGGATATTGTCGTTAGTTTGGATGATGTAGTAGACAAATTTGTTTGCATTGTTTTTTCTCATTCCTTGGGTTTTGCAGGCCTTGGGTATGAAGGTGGTGAATATTGTTCCCGTGGACATGCTAGAGGTGGCGAAGACGAAAATGATTTCCGCACTGGACTGGAGCCTACAAAGGTGGAATGAAGAAGGAAAAGTCGCTACCCTTGATATGGAAGAGGAAGAAGGGCGTATCGATGTGGATGCGATTATTGAGCGCGCACGCCGTCGCAAGCGTGCCAATGACACAATTGAGGAGGAGGAAGAGGAGGAGGAAGAGGAGCAGGAGCAGGAGCAGGAGCAGGAGCAGGAGCAGGAGCAGGAGGCAGATAACCCAGTTGTTGACCTAGGGGAGTCTGAAGAGGAAGAGGAAGAGGAGGACGTGGACGAGGACGACGCCATGGACAAGACCATGGCGGAGCTCATGGACGAGGCGGAGGAGGAGGCCTTCAATTTCAAGGCGTCGGCCATGGCGGAGGCGTCTCGGGAGGCCATGTCCCCGGAACAGGATTCCCACGGGTGTTCACCCGTGGGGGTTGTGGAGGAGGAGGGGCAAGAGGAGGCTTCGAACTTAGAGGAGGTTGTTCGTCCACAGCCCGAGCAGAGTGGCCATGTCCCTGTTGGATCTTTCTCGTCTGGGATCCCATGTACACCTGGGCGCGGGTTTGTACAGTTTGAAACATCTGTACGAACTGAAGAGCAACTAGAGGTTCAACCTATGGACGTATCTGATGAGAATGAGCGTCCGCAGGCCGCGGACGAAGCTCAATTGGTGGCTAGTCCTGCTCCAAGGTCTACATCGAGACCGCAAGCAAGAAGGAAAGTGAAGGCTATCCGCAGGGGAAGGTCATCTCTACGTCTCGCTGGAGTTGGAGATCAGTCTCGATCTTCGGAGGCCATGGAGCATCCTGGTATCGATCCTGAGGTTGAATCTGGCCAAGTAACGGAAGTGGAGGTTGCTCCGCCGGATGCAATCATGTCTGTAGCTGTGCAAGTTGAAGGGACACCCACAGATTTGAACGTCAGCTCACCTGTGGAGGAGGTTGCCGCTGCCGTTCTGGAGGTCCTAGGCCAAGGGCGATCACACCGAGCTTCCCCTGAGGTTGTGGTTGCAGAGGAGCCGACGGCCAATGAGGCAGAGGTGGTAATTCGAACCGAGGTCATATGCTTGGATAGTGATGACGAGGTGCCCGAAAAATGCGTAGAACTAGACGTGAGGGTGAAGGTTAGAGACCAAGTTCCACATCGGGTTCGGGGGACGTTTGCCGACTACATGACAGATGATTCCGAGGATGAAGACTATGGGAAGCCTGGGTACAACAGAGTTAAACTCAACTTTGTTGATGACCCTCACCCGGTGCTTGCTGGGAGACCTGACATGGGCAAGGAACCGGACGGGAAGGAGAAGGTGCATTTTGCCCCGTTTGTGGACAAATATTTGGTAGAGGTTCCCGAGAACGTGCGATTGAATCTTGCGCATTTGTACAAGGCGTACGACTATCACAAGATGTTCGCTTATCTCTCCACTCCAGCGTTTTGTGAAGCAGTGAAGGTGAAACATATTCTTCATGCCGCTTCATTAAAGAAAATGAGAAAGAGATGGACAGCGTTTGAAGCTCCAAGACATCGTGAAGGACGAGGTCAACTAGCGGGATCCTCGGCCGCTCAAGCCGGCAGTGTTGTGGACTCCACCTTGGAGATCATTGACATTAGTGGAGTGCCAGAGTCTCCAAGGAGGGAAGTCCATGTTGCCGCTGCTCAGTCCTCAAGCCCTCATGTCGGCCGTTCTCCTGAGGCTCAACCGTCATCGTCCGAAATGGTAATTTATACTCCCCTCCCAATGCAATATTGTGTTCAGCTTGGAAGTAAAGTCCTCATGATTTCTAAGAGATTCTTTGCAACAGGTGTTGGTTGCGGCAGAACGGGATGTCATTCCACCGAGTTGTCATGACGACCGTGCACGTGCTGGGGATGCCCCCCTAGACCAAGCTCAAGGTAAGATATATAGTGTTATTTGAATGCAATTGGTCCCACGGGTGAACACCCGTGGGTCCACCTGTGTGTACTTTTCAATTTCCACTGGAATTGTTATCTCATGACTAATACTTCTACAAAGCATGGATGATATTGTGCCCAGGGGTGTTCACCCGTGGGAGAGTATGGGTTTGAACGTGTGGAGCTCATAAGTCCTGTGTGCATGTGGTCACAGGTCATACAGCCAATGCAGAAATACCTCCTTCGGTACGATATTCTACCCTAGCTCCCCCAAATTAATTAATGAATGTGCAGGCATTCTTTTCTCTTGCGGATGCATACCCAATATGTTGTTTCCGTCGATAAACATCCTTTAGAATCTACTGTTTCCTTAGATAAAAAAACAATTAGAATGACTTTCAATTTTGTCATCGCCAGATACTCACCTCTCCAAGCACTGTTGTCCATCGGAGAGAGAAGATATGGTTAGTGCTGGATGTCAACGGGATCCTTGTGAGGTCAACAAAGTGCGACAATATCAACACCAGGAAGGCTCTTGAATCACAACATAGCCCCCTGATAACTGGGGAGTTGGCTCCACTCTTTCTCGCATATAATGCCCTCATACCTAGGAAAGGACTGGGACGCTTTCTGCGTTTTGTTCTTTCAAACTTCCATGTTGTCATCTGGTCGTCGAAGCTTATGAAGAATCTCCAGCCAATTGTCCGACACTTCTTCAAAGGTTGTAGACATCCAGAGTATGTGTTTGGACAAGAACTGTGTCACACTCTGAAGGATGAGAGAGGACAAATTCTTCCTAGTCCTATGAATGCTGATTCAAGCTTCTTCATGAAAGACCTATGCGCATTTTTTGGGTGGAGCCGGACGCATCCAGTGCCGCACACGAAGCAACCCTCTCATAGAACTACATTACTTGTTGATGACTCCCCTTACAAATGCATCCCAAACCCTCCTGGGAGCTACGTTAACCCTCCCCCATTTCTGTCAAACCAAAGCTTGGATACTCTGCATAATTACCTGCAAAGGCTCTTGAGTTCTCAACAGTATGTGCCAGATTTTGTGGGGAGCAACCCTTATCCATCAGGCCAGGGACCCTTCAATCTAGAGCTGCCAAGTTCTCAGATTTATAAGCAATCATTAGCTAGACATAAAATACTGCCTCCTGCCCGTATGGTTCCAGAGGCGCAGATGTCTATGTAGATCCCCTTTTGGGGCCGACGATAGTGCACATGTGCACTTACTGTACATTGTATTTGAAATACGTGGAACTGAAAAAAATTTGGCTTTCAACTTCATTTGAAACATGTTTTGGTTTTGTGGATTTTCTTCATGCAAACACGTTATGGTCAGGAATGTATCCCACTGGGATACTACTACTTTGCAACACTTCGGTGTTAGAGAATGCCCGACTATTTCCAACATATGTGAACGGCTGGCAGTGTCCCACGGGTGTTCACCCGTGGCAATGTGGTAGTTGATTCAATGAATGTAGCAGACCACTTGGACAGTGTTTGTTGTGTTCTTGGGAATAATGGTTGTTATGGCGAATTTTAATATGTAGGACTTAGTCGGCTATAATTCCTTCTTTTTGCACATGTTCATGTTTACTACGGCCAACCCACGGGCTCCTCTTGCACATCATGTCCTTCTTCCATAGACTCTTATGTTCTTGTATCTTAACAGCATTCCCCATTCCCAATGCGACCTAAGAAATATATTCCCACTCCACCTCGTGGACAACGTGCACCGGATGCTAACGCCGACTTCGCCGAAGTGACATCTCCATGCCCTAAGGTAATTCATTTTCCACACGAATCTCATTTTTGTGGTTGTGTTTCGTCCTAGGGATTCTAATATCATTTTCTCCTTTGTTGTGTTAGACACATATGCTCCAAACACGCGAAGTTCCGGTTGCGGTGGCTGTTCCTGTCGCGGTCGCGGTTGCAGCTCCGTTCACACGCGTTCGTGTGAAGAGACACCTTTCTCTCCAAACCACTCAGCCCAGTGAGCCCACGGGCTCGGGAAATAGTTCTGGATGTTGGAGGTGTAGTTCACCCAATACCACCTCATCCATGTCTGATTACGTGGCTGCAAGGGTGAAACAACTTCGAGAAGCTACAGCTTTGCAGACGGAGAAAAAACAGCTTGAAGAAGTCAAGCGCAAGCAATGTAGTATAGCTCAAAGACTACCTCATGACAGGATGTTGAAAAGGATTAGTCAGTCATACTCCTCTTGTAGATAGCCGGACCTCTATGGGTATAGATTGTCCACGGGTGTTCACCCGTGGACACAACAATTCAACTACTTTGTCACATATTTTGTGCCCACTGTGGCATCTATGATTCATCCAAATGATTTTTTGACCCTCAGTTGTGTAGTCGGGTATGACTTGTAGACCTTCCTGCATGTGTTATGGATCTTGCATCGTGTGTTGCATGCCTTTGGTTGGTCACGGGCGTTCACTCGTGGTTAGATGTTTTTGTATTCTCCGAGTAGTATTAAGTGCCCATGATGGCTTTTGTGATTAGACCCTTTATATTTGCATACATTTGTTGGCATGCGCATGGTTGTTCCTTAGTGGTGTCAACTTATGTTGTGTTATGGATATAGGCTCATCTGTTGCGGGGTGTTGGTTGGTCACGAGTGAACACCCGTGGTTACAGGTGGGCTAAGTTTTGCTTTGGGCAACAATATGCATTTTTGTAGCTGAGATATATAGCCCAATGTGCATGAAATATTGTGTTAGTCTATCTTCATGACCTTCCTCTTGTTGTAAACCTTGTCAATGATGGCAATTCACGGGTATTTACTCGTAAACCACGTTCCCAATGCACGTTCCCATCTGTACGAATTGTCTCATAATGGCCCAATTGGCTCATTTTAGTTAATATCCCCATCATCATGGTTTTTGATAATTCAACACAAGTTTCATTGCATATATATGATTAGTAGAAGTTGGAAAACATGAAAAATGATTTGCTTAACATCCACACACCTTAATATCAAGCATGCCACACCAATTTTGAAGCCACATTGAATCAAATATTTAATGTATATACCACGGGAGGTGCAGTAAAAACCCAACTCTCCCAAGGGGAGAGAGTATTGTTATGTGTGAGCATACCCCTCATGCATGCATCCTAAAATCCCACCCTCTATAGGTTTGTGGTTGATTCATTTCATTGTTGTTGTCCTCAACTAATTTGGGGTCTTTGAAACTAATTCCAATGTCAACTTATCTAAAAGAACCTCCAACCTATATACTATTTTAGGTGCATTGTTGGATGAATGAGTTTTGCACTCATGTACAATTATTCAAGCCTCTTGCCCTCCCAAGGTTATTAAGTCACTCAAATTCGGGCCAACTCATCTATAAATCAAAGTCCCCATTAGACTAAAATGATTGCATTTTCCCCATGTAAACTACCATTAAACTTTACCCTTGGATAGAGCTTCATGAATTGTGTGCATCTAGGTATAAAATCTATTCATTGTGATGTTAAAAATGACAAGGGCTATTCTATAACTCATATTTACTATTTCTACCTTATTTGTTTCCAAAAAAGACACCACCCCATGAATAAGTATATTTGGGTCTAAGTGAGTCATTGGAAATAGCAGGCTTTTTTTGCTTAAGCCCCCTCATTCATGATGGAAGAGTTTACTTAGGGCCGCTTTACACCTAGAGGCCGGGCCAATTCCCCTCGAGGCCGATTGCATGAAATTTCAGCCCCTTTTGGGTTGGAGGCCGGCCTCAACTACAGATTACAATAAGATTATAACGGGGGTCAATTTTCCCATATGTAAAGGCCATAGGACCAAGAAGCGAGGCCAAGAAGCAAGAAGAGAGGAGAAGATGAAGTCATGATGAACCATAAGAGCCGTCTAGATTTTCACATAATCCAACGGATCTGGTTTGTTGAAGATATCATATTTTATTTTTAAAAAGTTTATTTTTATTGAAATTTGACATCGGCCCTGAGGCCAAGAATTGGCCCTCCTTTTGGATGCACCCAATTCAACAAGCTCGGGCCATGTCAGACCATGCAGTTTTTGATTAAAAAATTCATACCACCAAATCGGGCCGGCCTCTAGGTGTAAAGGGGTTGGGGCCGATTTCAGCCTTTTGGCCAATCACAAGTGAGGATTTCAAGCCTCTTACACAACGAATTGGCCCGGCCTCTAGGTGTAAAGCGGCCCTTAGGGGCGGTTTACACTATGGACCATGAAGTCGTCCCACGGCCGTCTAAGCGATGTGATTGGACATTGAAGTCGTCCCGGGACGACTTGGGTTTACACCAAGGAAAAAATGGCCGAGTGACCACGGAGGTTGAGGTCCACAAATTTTTTTTAAGCCTACTCTATCCACTGCCATGGTCCAACGGGTTTTCCGTTGGGACAAGCAAAAGAGGTGGTCTGGGAAAAACAACAAGGGCCCATGTCAGAAAAATGCCGTTTTAATGATTTTTTTTGGATTTTTTTAATGATTTTTTTTCCGACTTAGTTAATGATTTTCTTCGGCTGCAGTTAGAAGGTTGTAACACTGTAAATACATATTTCTGTTATGGTTGAGAGCACAGTAGAAAAGGCCCGTTTTGCAACTGTTTTTTTGCAAGAAATTGATCGTTTGTATTTGTTCGTTTCATCACTGTTTTGGTCTACTTCAACTAGTAGTGTGTGATATTTTTGAGGTAGAAAATGGAGGGTTATGGCGGTGATGGGGGATCACAAAGAGAGTCACAAGGAGAGTGGTCACAAAATTCTGAGTGGATGCAAGAAATGGCAGCTCCAATTTTCAGACCTCATTATTCAATTTCTGAAATGCTACAGAGACCTAGTTTGCTTCCATCTTCTTTTAGTGCATTTCCTCCTCCTCCTAGAATTCATCCTCATGTAATTCATCTTCCTCTTTCCACTATTGAAGTTGAAATTTTTGAAGGCAAGGAAGAAGTAGGAAAAAAAGGAATGGTTGGAAAGAAGAGGGGGCGTACAACAAAAGAAGGATCAAAGAAGGTGAGGAAAGCGGATGTTATAAAAGTTGAAGAATCAGATGAAGAGGAAATGGGAAGAGTGAAGTGGAAGGACTTTGAGGTTCATCAGCTCATTGCTATTCGAGGAGAAATGGAAGAAGAGTTTGCAAAATCGTCAAATAAACAAGGTAAATTTTCAGAGAAGTACAAATTTTTTGAACAAAAACTAAAACCTTGAAAACCTTGAATGTCTTGTATGTCTTGTATGTCTTGTATGTCTTGTATGTTTTGTATGATGCCGTATGATGGGCCGTAGAAGGCCTTGGCCTTAGCCGTAAGCCCTATGCCCCCCTCCCCCGAAACAGGGGCGTTCGCGGTTTCCGCGATTTGTGGGTGCCTCGCGCGCGAGAGGAATTGAACCCGGCTCACTTTCGAGCAAAGCCTTCCGTCCCTCACTCACCTATCACTACTCCAATCCAATTTATTCGACATTGCTTTCAATTACTTCGTTCATATACATCACTTACTTACCTAGTTTATGTTGTTTTGACATTTCAGTTTGACATTCTTCTTTGACATTTTTGATTGGATTTTTACAAGTGTTAACGCATGGCTCAAACTGCAAATTCGGCTGGTAGCTGCAATCAAAAGGTTCAACAGGTCTTGGCTGTCCTGTAAAAAAAATACAAATCCATTTTAAGTGATTACAGAAATGATAAAAGAGCTAACGAAATTTCAGGTGCAGACAGACATCAAGAATGCAGGTGGTTCACTGAAATGGATGAGTGACATGGCAGCACTGCAAGTGTACGCAACCAGATTCCAGCAAGTGCTACAGAATCAACTCTTGAAAATGTCATTCCATCTACTCCTCCATCTCAGACAACAACTGCCACAACACCAAACTCAACAACAACTTCCACACAAGACAAGAAGAAGAAAACTCAAGAGAAGCTAGAACTTTTGCTAGAACAGGTTGTTGGTAATTCAGGGGCTCTTTTTTCCTCATTCCAGGAATCCACAAATATTCTGAAGAACATAGACATAAATTTTGCTGCCCTCCTAGAAAAATTCTAGCTACTTAATTTCACTATCACTATCACTGTCTACTATAGTTGATTTCTGCCTTAGTTTATACTGCCACAAACTTTTTGCCATTAATTCGTGCATTACTGTGGCTTCCCGCAGAAGGTCATCTGCCTTCTCGTTTTCTTTTAATAAATTTTTTTTTGTTTCTTCATCATTTGCTTCATATGCAATTGGAGCATCTTCGGTGGCTAACATCCTCCTCTTCACTTCAACAATTCCAGCCCTTTCGCCCCGTAATTCATTACCTTCTCGTATTTCTCCCTCACCAATCCTTCTACTCAATTTATTTTCTGCTTCCACTATCCAATCTTCTTCTATGCCTTCCTTGTTCACAATGCACAAATTGTGCAACACTACACAAGTGGCTACAATATCCGGCATATTTCGTAAAGGCACTTCGCATCGCTTCATTATCACCCTCCACCTACCCTTCAATATCCCAAATGCCCTCTCTACACACATCCTAGTTGAAGATTGAATAAAATTCCAATTAGCCTCCTTCCCGGATAGTGTTGTCTTCCTGCCCTTAAACGGACAATACATCCATGGCCGAACCGGATATGCCGCATCCCCTATAAGTTTGTACGGCTAAAATTTACCTTCTATACATCCACGTCCGATTCTTGTAACTTGAAATACGCTCCAGTCGTGAAGACTTCCTGCCCACCCGAACTCATAATCCCAAAACATACAATCCGGTCCGACAATTCCTTGCAGAATTGCTGAATGAAATGACTTTCTGCAGTAATAATCTTGTCCGCCAATTAGAGGGGCTAAAACAGGAATATGTGATCCATCTACTGCACCTATGATATAAGGAATGCCGTGTAATTTTTCAAACCTCGAAGCTAAAACTCTAAACTGTGATTCGCTCGGAGTTTGTACAAAAACCGGTTGTAGATGTTTTCTAACCGCTCTACAAAACTCCCTCACTACTATTGATAATGTACTTTTGTGCACTCCATACAAGTCGCTTATGGTTTGCAATCCATCACCACTTCCCAACCGATGCAATGACATTGCTATCCTATCTTGCACCGGCACCGTAACCCTAAATTGAGTATTTTTTTTCTCAAATATGGACCTAACCTCTCACACAAAAATCTGAATGTATTGTGTGTCACTCGAGTTCGCTTTCTAAATTCATTCTCCGTCCACAAACCCAACAATAAGCGGTCTACGAATCCAATCATCCGTTCTTGACTCCATATACTCCTCTCTCTATACCCCATATTCTCATAAACCAAGCTCAAAATTGCTAACTTCTCCCATTCTCCTTGCAAAATCAGCGCTTGAATGTCTACCACATGCTTTACGAGCATGTACAAAAACATGTACAATCCTAAAAGCAAAACAAATGTCCTCCTCCTCTCCTCCATTGCTTGCTGAAATTTTAGGTTCAAGCAAGCGAAAACTAGAAGACAAATGAAGAAAAAAGAAGTGAAGAGAAGAGAAGTCAATAGAAGTGAAGAGAATGGTCAAACTTGACTTTTTCCAAAAACTGATTTTTTTAATATTAAAAAAATCAGCACCTCCACTTTTTGGTGCATGGTCATTCTTCATGGTCCACATTCGGTTTACACCTAGTGAAGGGCCCATGAACCATGAAAACTAATATTTTAGTAACTCGGACCATGGAAGTCGTCCCATGAAGTTGTCCCACGCAAAATAGGCCTCTTACGTGGGACGACTTCATGGTCCATAGTGTAAACCGCCCCTTAGACTTCATGAATTCCATCGAGGCCCTAAGCCCTCGCACCTTGTCAAAACCATGATCCATTAGAGAATTTGTCATACTGTAGACTGAGTACACCCAATGCGTATATATAGACATTCATAATATCACAAACTTTTAAAATCGCAACAAACTAGGCTTGATTTTAGGATTAAAATACTAACATATTTGATATCAAAATGCGGCATGGATAAGTTTAAAGAATATGTGTACAAACAGACTATTGTACGAATTAAGTATGTACTATATATTGGATTCTAAATCTCAGAAGTAATTTGACATTAGTTACTATCAGAGCTCCTAGTGCTTATGATACTCACATAAGCCAACCTCCAGAAGCCAACCCAATTTCACCTCACTACAACATTTATGGTGTTTAGTGTTCATGTATACTATTTGCAAAGGGCCTAATCTGGATGCCTAGAGGTCTCAAAGTGTCACGCTCGCTAATTGCCAATATGATTTCACTTGTCAACATAAGTAACTTTTTTAAGTGAAAATTATCTACATTGTGGTCTTTAGAGTAGCACATTGGGATATTTTAGATGATAGTTTTGCATTTTAGTATGCAAGGGGAAGATATTTTTAGCACACTAATGGCAAGTGTCGTGTGCTTACACTAAGTATGCAAGAGAAAGATATTCTTGAGCATATTAATGGCAAGTGTCATTTGTGTACACTTTAGTCAACTTGTAGACCATTGTGTAACATAGGCATGCACCTCATAAGTTAACATTATTGAACATACTCATGCCAAGGTATTAGTAAATGTACTTGAACACCAACTGTCATGTGGTGACACTTATGGCGAAGTTGTTAATCATCGGTGTAACCTAGCATATGCCTCAAAACAAGGTAAGTGACACTATTACGCATGTGACACTAAATACCATAAATGGTGTAGAGTAATTTGGGGTCTCTGGTACTAATTTCAAGGTCAAATTAGGTTTTAAAAAACATCTCCAAGTCAGAAGGGTTATCAACTCCTTTTCTTTGTAAAAAAAAACCGAACAATGGATTTCCAAGACTATTCCGAACATTTTCACCTTCAACTTACATGAATCCTAAGACTGGACCTCTTGGACCTTTAAACAATTGACTTTCAAAAGCCTCAAGCTCTTGAGCATGATTGTCATGAAGTTAAACTCATAACAACATGAGAACACCATATTCATTATAATGAGAGAATTCCACGATTTTGAGAAAATACAAATCAAGTCGAGTCGAGCCGACCTGATCTGCACCACAGATTGGGAAACTTGAATTTTCAAATGGTCATAACTTACTCAAATTTTGTCCAAACTGGGCATATGAGGTGTTTTTTGACATCTACAGATTTTGTAGATGTCAAAAAACACCTCATATGCCCAGTTTGGACAAAATTTGAGTAAGTTATGACCATTTGAAAATTCCAGTTTCCCAATCTGTGGTGCAGATCAGCTCGACTCGACCTGATCTGTCATTAAATTGAGAGATTGGAAATCTCTCAAAATAATGAATATGGTGTTTGAGGGGTTGATCACACCAACCATTTTTGTCGCCATCCATCAATATCTTTGGTTGTAATAGTGTGAAAAGTGGTGGGCCAACATGTATTTCTAAACATAATTCTCAACAATTTCATGGCTAGAACCGGATGGAAATTTGGTGTGATCAAGGCATGAATCATGAAGTGAAGGCTGACAAGCTTAAAATATAAGATATTTGCGAATGAATCTCTTTGGCATCAAGCTCAAAATTCCAAAAAAACACAAAAATGCATGCCCAAAGTTGAAAGCCACAGTAGGTATCTTGAGTAAATAAGGGCCGGTTTACACTATGGACCATGAAGTCGGACCATGGAAGAGGGCCTTTTTCAATGGTCCAACTTCCAAGATCCGACTTCTTAAAAAAATTAGGTTTGAAAGCCTTGGGTCCCTCACTAGGTGTAAACCGAATGTGGACCAAGAAGAATGACCATGCACCAAAAAGTGAATGTGTTGATTTTTTTTAATACATGCCCAAAAAAGGCACTTTAAAAAAAATTCAAGTTTGACCATTCTATTGTCTTCTCTTGGGCTTCACTTGTCTTCACTTATTAAATGTGTCAAATGTGGCTTGCAAATCTTCTCACAACAACTTTTACAAAAAAAATGAGCACTTTAATTTGTACATGTTCAATGTAATTTACGTGTGACATGTACCTTGTGTTGTCACTTAACTAAATAGGATATTTAGTGTTTGTTGAAATTTAATGTTGTTTACACTGTACCTTGCTCAACACTAATTTTCAATTCTTTGATAATTAGTGTTAGAAAATTTGCCAAAAGATATGTTGGAATTTTCCTTTTATCATTGTTATTTTTTTTCATATCCTTACTAACACTAAATTAAAACATGTAACTTCCACATATTACCATAGTTGATATTTAGTGTTTGAGTTTTCATTTAATGATACTTAGTTTCATAGGGTTATTGATATTTAAACACCATATTCATTATAATGAGAGAATTCCACGATTTTGAGAAAATACAGATCAGCTCGACTCGACCTGATCTGTCATTAAATTGAGAGATTTCCAATCTCTCAAAATAATGAATATGGTGTTTTAGTGTATGCATTCGTAATTAGTGTATCAAACACTAAATATCCTATTTAGTGTAGTAGAAAACTATGTGAAAAAGAGCCGCAATCGTTTTTCCATTGCGGTTCTTTTGACCACCTTGATCTACAATCACTAAACGACTACATAATTTTCTTTTTCATTTTGCAATTGTAATTGTTAAACGTTTCGGGGCATGTAATATACCGCTGGAAAGGCATTTTCAAGACCGTTCCAACGGTACATTTCAAGCCCCCAAATTCCAAACATTTGAGTTGGTAGACCAAAAAAACAAATCTGCACTCAAATTCTTGAGTTCTAGATGTCCCACATTGTTTGATGAAACATGTGGGAGCAAGTTTAAGTGGTAGGGCATGGAAGAAATGGTATGTCTCATGGGCTATGATATGATTTAGGCACATAAAGGGCGGACTTGCTTCTCGAGATTCATTACATCATATAGATGTTGAAAAGTGTGTCCCCCAAAAAAATTCCATTAAAAAAGTATTATAAAGGCATTTCTTTGCCATGGGCCCTTGCCTTTTCCTTTTAGACCACCTCTCTTGCCTCGCTTACCGCAAAACCCGTTGGACCATGTCAGTGCATTTATTAGGCCTTGAAAATTGTATTTTGGGAACCTCGACCTTCATGGTCCCTCTGCCATTTTTTCTTTAGTGCAAACCGAAGTGGTCCCAGGACGAGTTCAACAACCAATCAGCGCTCTTACAACGCCTTGGTCCGACTTCCTGGTCCATAGTGTAAACCGGCCCTAATATAAGGAGGTTTGAGAAAAAATTGTAGCCGTGATTTGTGCAGAAGATCTGAGTCAGCTGCCACCATGCACTTGACTGATGATTCCACAACGAATGACATCCGTCATCTTTTCAAGTGAGCGGCAATTAGTTTAGTAGGCATCACAGACTTGAAGATGATCAAAACTTGGTGACTCAAGGATAACAATTTAGTTTCGAATGACATGAAACAAGCCTCTGTGCATGAACTAAGCTTAAGTATGTAGCTTCCCAATTGCCACAAAATTTATGTGTAAATATGTGGAGAGGGAATAGTTTGGACTTGATGAAGGGATTTTGACACAGAAGTTTTGAGTTATTACTGAGTGAGTGAAACACGAGGCCCCTTGAGCTCATCACCCCCCTCAAGTATCTAGAACCCATGTAGATGACACCAATGGTGAAAGTGTCACCTCTACCAAAATCCTAGATCTGGAACAGAGGTGCGTATGTGATATAGCAACCACCAAGCTCCAATTGACTGACTCCATGGTGAACAACCCAAACCACCTCTCAAGCTACAGGTAACTTATCACGGATTTGAGGATGATCAAAAGGTCAGGAATGATGACAACTCAAGTACAATTGGGGTTTCCCCTTGCTAATTTATTGACATTGCACACTATTTTATTATTAATATTACCACAGTTATATATACAGGAATTGTTTATTTACTGTGTTTGCTATACGGATGAATATACAGAGTTATAAGTTTTTGTGATCTGATTTTGGCACAAGGTAGTTTGCATGGGTAAAGAGGCAACCTATCCGCAAAGACGACCTAATTGCACAAAAATTACCAGTGGAGTTTCGAAGGACACGAGGTCTTCTAGCAAAACGACAACTGTGTATGCAGAGAGAATCTTCTCGAGAACAGATGGAGGAAATTGCAAAGAAATCCTCAGTTACTATTACCGAGGGAGTGAAACACAAGAACCTTGAAGCTTATCGCCTCTGTTTAGTATCTAGAATCCGTGTAGATAGTACCCGGCCACCGATGAAAGTGGAACATGTACTTAACACTATCTCGGACAGAGGTGCTCAAGTGATTTAGCAACCACCAAGTTGATTAATACCCTGGTGATCAACCAAAATCACCTTCTCAGGCTACCGGTATCGCAGATTCGAAGAGGATGATCAAAAGGTCAGGAAGGATGACAAGTTAGTTAGTTTCGAAGGACATGAGGTCATCTTCTTGCAACAAAAATCTGTCTTTGTATTTCCAGAGAGAATATTCTCGAGTACAGATGGAGGAAATTTGGCACAGAAAATCTGAGTTACTAACTTGTTACCGAGTGAGTGAAATATCATCACAAGAACCCTGAAGCTCGTCTCTATCTAGTATTTAGGATCCATGTAAATGGTAGCACTGGTGAAAGTGAAACATGTGCGCTGCTTCTAGATTCTTAAACACAAGGATTGGGGCAACCTTGAGGGCCCACTGAGTTTGGGCCTGGTTCCCGGGGGAGTGGGCCTGAAAGAGGGTTGGGCGGGGAAGCTCGTGGGTGGATCCGGGCGAGGCGCAGGGGCTCCTCCTGACCGGCACAAAAGAGAACACAGCCGAGGCAGTGCAACGGCCCAAAACAGCAATTTGAGGAGGGGGTGCGAGGCAGTAAGGGCAGCCGAGCTCTCCCTTCCAGAAATTCATCTCGGGACCTGCAACCCACGCTGGCTAGCAGGAGCAGCAGCAGGCTCTGAACCTGTCTGTCGCCCACCTTGTTACAGCTAATGTGAATTGCAGATTACGGGTTGGGTTGGGTTGGGTTGGTTTGGTTTGGTTTGATTTAACATTCATTGGATCATGCATCATCATCAACACTGTCGCTGATGATCATCAGCTTCCAGGTCCAACATTCAACTAATCCTGCCATTTTGGGATCGGGATCTAACTCGCTGCAACCACCGCAACTTACACCGCGGAGGTTTGATCCACTACTCTCGATCACTGCTCTACTAGCCTACTTGGAAATCAAGCTAAAGTCTTGATGACCTGCAATGCCATCATTTATTACGTGGAAAAATAGGAAGATCGGATATGTTAGTTTCGGAAAGTTGTTGTTTTTGGGGTTTTTTTTTGGAACATTTGTTCATGCAATCTGCATTCTTGTTACCGTATTTTCTGTGTGTCGGGAACCAGCCTTTAAACGATGAATTGCTGAACCCTCCTGCCGCTGAGTTGAGATCGCTTCCCCACAGTCGGAGGAAGTACATAGTCATATTCTAAGGCAAAGTTAAGCTTGACTTGACGTATAACTTGGACAAAAGTTCGCTCTATCTTGTGTTTTTATGAGCAAAATGACCTCTTTTGGCCTTCAAGGTGTGGTAGGTTTCACTGCAACGTCTTAAGTTAAGCAGGATTTAATTAAGTCTTGATGGTATTGAGTAAATCTTTGTGGGTGCGGATGATCAGCTCTTTGCAATAAATGGACGAACCAACCATAGAAGTTACTGAGCGCGATGCAACAATGTGTGCTAGAAGGCAGGATGCCTGATGCTCTATTTCTGCTGGTTCCTGAGGTCAACGTGGTAACCCTACATCCGCTGAAACAACTTATTGGAATCTTCATATTTGAGCTTGTTTAAAGCCACTCCAGCTACGAACTTCCCTTCAAAGTAAGTATCATTCGTCCTTAAAACTACTTGACTTCCGAAAGTCAGTTTGCAAATTTTTATTGTAGCTTTTTCCCTCTCACCACCACATTAAGATGCTGAAGTCGAGATTGAAGAGATGAAGTTCAACACTTCATATACTCAGAGAGCTTCTCGCATCATAATCCTTCTCAATATCGTGCCATCAATTCTCAAACGTTCTTGTTGAATTTCAAAGTGCAAATGGAACATTCCACAACTGTGTGCGCTGAAGAATGACATCCAAACATCTGTAATAAAAAGCTCATATTTCAAGTACCTCAAACGGTGCTACTCATGTCTCATTGGAGACATTAACCGAGTCTTTTTCTTTTCATGTGTATGAACTTGTAGTTCTGAAAAATCCTTTCAGCTATAGCCCAACATCTTACATTAGAATACAAACCGCTAACCCGGCCTGGGTGGTTTGTTTCATAATACAGGTTGCTATGGACGCCTATTGAGTGGTAGTCGAAATAATAAAACCACAAGTCTTGCATGAAAGATAGACGTGGTCTGCGAATTCCTGAGAGCACTTTCTTGAAGACATCATGGCCGAATATGTGTCCATTGAATGGGACATAAAATTCAATTCCAACAATGCCGGCCAGGTAATTTTGCTCAGCGTTGTCATATGACCAAGGAAGTGGACATGTCCACCGAATGCCATTCAAGTTGGTCTGAGTGTAAAATTGAGGCTCCCATGTTTTTTACTACCAGCCCAGGGTCTGCATTAGAGTGAGCAAGAGGATTCATAGGACGATTGACAAAGACTGTGCATTTGACAATACAAGAGATCAATTTTTGGGTGTTCATTGGGAAATTGGCTGTGAAATGACATCGCAGATGCATAGGTGACATGCGGCGCTAATTAAGTGATAGCAGTCTGAGGTAGCATCTCACACCTATTGGAGAGTGCCGAAAGGAACAATTTATCTTAAAAACATGGGACAAGAAGACACCCACTCAATGGGTGCTCCACATTCGGACGATCGGGAAGCCTATCTCCCCACGGATGATGTCCAAGATGCAGAATCTCCGAAATCAAGAAGTTCACAGCAGGGGGAAGACGGTGGAGGTGACGATGGGTTTGACTTACTCAAACCAGGTGCGGAGCCCATAGACGAGACCCCAGAAAAAATGCCCAGAGCCAATCCCACGCAAAATATAGAGCAACCAGACGAGGATTCCGACTCAGATAGTGTGAAGCATCCGGATCAAGAGACATCAAGCCAGGTGGAGGTTAACAAACATGTGGTATCAACACAAGTGCCAAGGATGAAGGTGTTGGACTCCAATCCTTCCTTCAAAACGATGGTGTCGGTGCCCTGCAACATTGAAACCTCGCCTCCCAAGTTTGAGAAATCCAACATGTACACGAGCCTCGACGGTGAAAGTAGGGAGGACTTGTGGAAAGTTCTCCCAAAGGAAAACCCAGGCACCGGGAAGGTGCTCACAACACCAACTCGAAGGAAAGGATTAAACAATTTCTCAGGAACCACCACAGCAAGAACACCGGCTCGATCCACCCCCTCCACACCGGAGCAGATGCGGCTTGCAAGGTCTTATGAGGGTAGCCCTAATTTGTACTTGAACCTCAATGGCAACCCCGGAGAGCAGTGGAAGCAACCTTCGGAGAATCCTGGACAGGGTAAAGCGACAGCCACAACACCGAGGAGAAAACCATCAAGCAACATGAATTCTTCTTCTGCTTCTGGAAGAGGAGCGCCCCACTCTGGAGCTTCCACACCAGATCAGCAGCAGGAGAGGCTTGCTCGATCATATGCTGAGAATCCAATTGAGAAGTACACGGGCGGCCGAAGTAGAAGACGAGAGGATCAACCCAGCCGTATATTCTCTACAACCCAAAGTCCCCGAAGCTCCATGAACTCACACCGATCGAGGTCACCTGTTCCGAACCACTGGCAGGATCATCATCACAACAATATGATGAGCTCTGGATCAGGAGCAACGATGGGTTCTGACTTCGATCCCATGGCGAGGTCTCCGAGGTACATCACCCCCACCATTGCAGCTTCGCTGAAAACCGTGAAGGCTCCAGTGAAGAGTATCCAATTTCCCAGCACAACTTTTGGGACGACTACCCTGGATAGGGATCCTGTGAGGAGAGGGCCAAATGCGAGAGACACGCAGTTGCGGCAAAGTAAAGAGGACAGTAGTAGTACTGGCAAGGGCTACCCTTCGTTGAAAGTGCGAACTGCTCCCACACCCACACAAGCGAGCAGCTTCACATTTCGGTGCGAGGAGCGAGCTGAGAGAAGGCGGGAGTATTACACCCAGCTGGAGGAGCGGGTGAAGCAGAAAGAGGCGGAGAGGAAGCAGATGGAAGCCCGAACATTGGAGGAGAAGGAGTCACAGTTGCGGGAGCTTCGCAAAAGCTTGACTTACAAAGCTAACCCTGTGCCACGATTCTACCAAGAGCCTGTCCCGCCTCCTCCTGAAATCAGAAAACCTCCGCCAACTCGTGCAAAGTCACCCAATTTCACACCCTCACGTCGCAGGGATAGCTTGAGTTTCGGTGATCAACATCATGTGCCAATGGCACCGACACCACCACCAACACCCACACCAATTGTAATTCCAATCCCACATAGCAGTGCTCGGAGCTCCAACCGGAGGCTAACAATTGATACCAACATATTGAGTTATCATGAGAAGGTGGCCCAAAGCTCATCACAGTCGAAAGTTAAACAAGCAGCAGCAGCAGGAGTTGATCATCAATCCACTAGGCGGGTTTCTTCTGTCAAGAAACCCAATCATGTACAAAAAGCAGACTTAGCTCCATTACGAAAATCCGTCACCCGGGACAGGTCAAATGGGAGGGAGATTACGAGGGAGAAGCATTCGCATCAGCAGCAGCAGGAGGGGTCAATGGAAGGTCCCATCAAAGCCTTCCCCCGGGCGGAGGCCAGTGAGTATTTCGATGACTTTGAGGCAATGCAGAGGTATTTGGAGGAGGAGGAGATGATGAATGCGAATGCGAGATCAAGGACAGTGAGTGAGAACGGCATCATCGACGCCGATGGGGTCGGAGAGTATGGGAAGTACATCGTCCAGCACGAATTACTCTCGCCTGGCAGTCACCAGGGAAGTGAGAAAGGTAAGGTGTGGTCGCCCGAGGAGCTTGCAAAAATGCACCTCCGGAGGAACTCTCCAAACCAGTCAGCCAATTACGCATCTGTCAAGGATATTGTCCTCGAGTTCTCAAGACGGTTAGGAACGTCGTCGTCGTCGTCTCCACCTTGATGAAGCTAGACTTTCTTTGGAAGGTTGGTTGGTTGGTTGGTTGGGCGCCGCCAGGATTATTAAATGCTACTGGCTGCGTCACTACTACTACTGCTGCAGATTCATGCAAAAACTCCTGCAACATGATGATCATTTCTTCTCTAGAAATATCCTTATTATTGCAAAATCTCGAATTGTCAGCAGCTCCAATATGCGTTGTTGTTGATTATTCAGAGACATGTTAGGGGCGTGAAAGAAAGAGCTGTTCCGGCATCAAAGGCAACCAACAGTCGCATGCAAGCGAATCATCAAGGTGGTAGCAGAGGAGCGTGGAACGATGTCCAATTTCGCAACCGTTGGTTGATCACCAAGGTGCTCCTGTTCGTTCTTCTTCACAAGTGCAGTTCATCGGTGCAATTCATATCCCTTCGAAGGTTCAGGAATATTCATAGCATAGAATTTTGCAAGCAAGGTTAATCTCGGGGCTTCTTCTCAGATTCTCTATGTACATCTAGATCCAGGTAGATTTTTTCAATGCCAAATTGTTACTGTCCGAGAATACTTCTGGTGTAGCCCTCCAGATTTATGTGAACCAAAAGGAAGACTGAATCTCCTTGTACTCTACCTCATTTGAAAGATACATCATTTACTTGCCAGTTGCAGTCTGGCTTCCGATACAATCTCTTGGCTTTCCCCACTATATTTGCAAGAAGGCTTTTGGACCTACCATCTGCCAGACAGCTTCTTCTTGTGCTACGGAGGACTTTTAATGCATTGATTTGTCACTGAGAAAATTTTCTACAAAGTTCAAAGAATGCAGACTGTTTTGTAAGTCACCTTAAAGGAATCTCATCAAAAAAATATGCAAAAGAACTCCTGTACTCTGCACTTGGGAGTCACATCTAGATCGATCAGCCATAGACCCAGCTTTCTGATTTTTAGCATGGAACTAAAATCTATCCTTCGATGCGTTTTTGAATTTTGTTTAAAACATTGTGAACCTTGTGAGAGTGAGACATCACCACCAAAGTGTGACAAAAGGCCACAAATCATTCTGCAATCTTTGGTTTACGTGAGCTAAAAGTCATTGTATGCACCTGTTGTGACATTGATGAGTTTTCTTCTTTTCTCATTTTTTAATCAAATGGCGAAAATTCCATTTCTGAGTAAAAACACACCTAAAACACCCAGTTACCTCAAGCCGCACTCAGGAGAGAAATTAGAAAAAAGATGTGAATGAAACACAAACTCTAAGCTTGTGTGACCAGGGCCATCTCATCACCAACAAATAAATCAGGAGCCACGGTCAATGACCACCAGCCTGGGAAATTTTACTTTTTTTTTTTTTTTTTTTTTTTGAGACAGAAGGCCGACAGGCCAGCGCCAAAGCACAGGAGGCAGTTGACCACCTGGCAAGTTTCTGTCAAGTAGAGAGGAGATTTTACAGCCAGCCTGGGAAATTCAATTGTTGGGTAATCGAAAGGAAATGCACCAGTTGGTGAAGGAACCCCAACCATACGCACGCTCACAAACATGCACCCCTTCATCGAAACTGGACGCCTCCCTCGGGACTACAAACTCCATCTGTAGGTTCCGACCAGGGCTGATTTTTCACAAAGTTTTTGCCCGTCCATGTCCAAAAACCTTGAATTGAAAGGCAAAAAAAATTGCAACCCGTCCCAAAACCGGTTTAAAAATGAAAATACCCGTCCCGCAAGAGGTATAAATAAGTCTCTTACAATGTTGGTAAATTTTTTTTTTAAAAAAACAAAAAAACAAAAAAAACCAAAAGATGTCGACATGTGACTGGTTGCACTTGGAAACAATAGGATCTTGACAAATTATGCCTTCAATACCCGTCAGTTATCTGTCTTTTGCTGTCGATTCTCATCTTTCCAGTACACCCCATTCTAATTTCCTTTGCCACCATCATTTCTTTTTATTTCTTGTCCTTCAATCTCCCATTCTTTCCCCACACTCTATCCTCAAGGTGTTTCCATCACCTGTCATCGCCCGTCCGTCACCACCCGCATTCCCTCCACAACACCCCCCATTTCTTCCATTTCAGTTCCTTCCATCTGAAGCTCTTCCCATCGAGGCACCACCTACCTGCTTTGCAAATCCGGAATTGGGATTGGTAGCAAGTTTTCGAGTGCAATTTGAAGCTCACTTGACATTTTTGAGTTTAGTCAGGTGAATCTAACATTTTTGAGTTTAGTCAAGCTTATATTCACATGTCATATATGACATAATGTAACTGATATTTGTACCATTTATTTTTTTTGGAAAAAATTATTTTAAAAATTGTTATTTTTAGAACCCGTCCAAAGTGAATTTGACACGTCCAAAAACCGGTTCATTTTCTAAGAACCCATCCACTGGAAATGTTTTTTTTTATGAACATGTCCCTGGACATGTTAGGGACCTTGTGAAAAATCACCGTTGGTTCCGACTACTACTACTGACCTCGGAATCCTGGCTTGGCTTGGAACCTTTGTGTAAACTGACAAAATGCCATCAGGGACGAGCTTCTGGCAATTGTCAGAGCCATTTCTGTGTGATGAATCGATTCCACATGTTATGACTTGCAAGAAGTACCTAGGAGGCAAATTGCCTATTGCCTCCATCTCATTAATAATGAGTCAATATGCTGAGATTGGAAGATATTCCTCTTCATCTCAGATTGCTTACAAAAAATCGGTGGTTACTGGATCAATTTGTGAGCACCCTTGAGCAACTATACAGCTTGGGAACATGTCCAGTCAGTGACGGTTGATGAGAATGTAATAAGTACCCTGTAAAGGTTCAATATCGCTCTTTCGTCAATTTTGAAGGCAAGAACCCAAACATTTCATAATTGAGCTGTGAGTGCTACACTAAATATTGTATTTAGTATCACTTACTATTTGGAATTATGCAACGCTAAAACTATTTATTGTATATCTCATTTTCTTACCAACAAAGGTCGAATTGGTTGTTTGGACATTACAGAACATTAACATCTTTACTTGGTAGAAAATGACATTGATGGTAAAAAGTAATTGCATTGTGTAACTCCAAATAGAAAGTGACTCTAAATACAATATTTAGTCAAGTACTCTGCAGAGGGACTAAGTAGGATATGTTTTCGTGATGTTTATGTTGGGAGATCTATTGCATGGAACCACATTGTGGTTCCTGATATGTTTTTCACATCTGTAAAGGCTCCTTCAAAAAAATTCCGGGACAACCAGGCGCTCATTGCCGTCCACAAGCTGCTTCTCAAAGAAGGCACGACGAACCGCGCTTTGAATCAATATAAGCTTCCAAATCTCCATGGGTGTACTAAATTCAGATGAAGTATCCTGACAACTAGGTAATAGTGGTTGTGGCAACTGACTTCTAGAAGAATGTAATAAGGTCGTCCCGCAGCTCAGTAGTGCCAAGGAACATGATAGAATTTTGCTATTTCAATGTCTTGAAGAAGACGAAGGATACAAACCTGGACTCTTGATTCGCACCGAGACAATTGCACACTATGTAGCAGCCACTACAATTCTTTTTGCAACACAAAACGACGAAACCGTTATAACTACTATGAGCAAGTCTTTCGGAGAAGCATCAACATCTGTACACAAGTCTATGAATGCGAGCTATAACATCGTCATGAAGACAGACTAGTATTCAGAATGTGAGTAGTGTTGTTGCTGCACTTTGGGCAGCTCCAGAGGTCTTTTGTAGCAGTCGACACACAGGGCTCTCAGAAACTCCTGCACCATTTGCACGTAGAATGGCGAACTTAACCTCAAGTAGCCATCCAGAAACTCATCGATGTCTTGCACCTCGGCGCACTCGCCATCTTCCACCATCATCCTGGCCACCTCATCCTGGAACACGGCCACAGCTTCTTGCGGAGACAGGGAGTCCAGGGGCACATCGCCAGGGTTGTTGATCATTCGATCCAAATCGCATTCCAAATTGGTAGATGGAGCTCCAGACTCGAGCCCTGCGATCCGAAGCCCTTTCCTGCTGCCATACTCCCCGAACAACACGGCTACCTTTGAATTTAAGTCCACAGGGTTCCCAAGGTCACGTCTCTTGTGATTGCTGCGATGATCTTCGAAGACTCTGGTGGTGGTAAGCTGTCTACTATTATAATGCCTGTCGTTGTCACGTTTCTTCCTAAAACTTCTAGAAGTTGGATAGAGCGTTTTGTGGCCTCTGGTTGGGATCTGGTTGGACCTCGACTCTGATGATTTCTTGCTGGAAAAATTTGTAGTCCACCGCCGCTCACCCTCATGGGAGGAATTCATGGTCGAAGAGCTCGAGTAATCGTGATGATTTCTGCCGTGGTTTCTGCTGTTGTTTCTGCTGTTGTTTCTGCTATGGTGTCGGCTGTGGTTTCGGCTGTACTGCCGGACATGGTTCGATTCTTCAAACTCGGTGTCAGAGCCTCGCGATGAGCTCTCGGAGAAAGTGCAGGAGGAACAGCGCGAAGAAAAAGAACAAGGGCCTGCAGAAGTCGACTCGTGGTACATCTCCGCTCCCGAATTCGTGTCATCTGCAAGGCCAAACCCCGGGTGGCAACTCTCCTCGTTAGAACAAACGATCATTTCTGAATCATGCTTTCTAATGCATTCTAATGAAAGTCTGATGATTTGCTAATTCACAAAGAAGAGCAAGCAACTTGCTTGGCATTGAGAGGAATCCATTTGTGTCTGAACTAGAAAAGGTTGATATTTTCAAATGTCATTTTGAGAAGCAGTCCTGGGTAGAAGCAGTTTTTTCTAAAACAAGGTTCACTATCCACATCTTTACTTCTAAGAAAAGTTACAAAGTTTCTTAGAATGTGTACTAAGTCTTGAAGATGTTTATGATACCAAAGCAGCTCCAAACCATGTTGTCAAGACACGAAGAGGATTCACGACAAGAAAAATCATAGAATGGAAACAAACATAATCTGGAGAAAATTGTAGATCAACAAGATTGGACAGTTTAGAAAAAACAGGTTATAGCTTGCCTGGACTGTAGTTGAGTTCCATGGTAGATTCTGCACGAGACAGAGCAGTTGAATCTGCAGCGTTGGAGATTTCTGTCCGCTGAGAGAGTACTTGGCTCACAGGTGACCTCCCTTCAGCAAGAGACAAGCCTGCAATGCTCAGCTCCCCATGTCGGTCAAAGGAATCAGATTCCTGGCCTGTAGATACACCTCCTCTACTTGAAACAGTACTCCTTCCAGACGTCATTAACCTGCCATACCTGCGACTGTAGCCATGGTCGGGACTTGACATCTCTGTTTCAGGCACATACTGGTGGGAGATGTGAGACCTTGCAGGACTGCTCTCTCGGCTGGAATTCACTCTATCCAGGGACCCTGAGTGTCGGGAATGGGAGTAATTTGTGGAGGATGAGTTTGGGTCTGCGTCTAATGAATCCTTGGGGGCACACAGAATCGCCTCATTAGGGTTCGACGATGCATCGTATGTGGATTCTTTTGTCGATGTTTTGATCATGCTCAACTTGGGAGCGCCCTTGGACATCATTCGAAACTGCTTGGCAAGGAACGAGGGCCGTTTTATCTTCGTCTTTGTGTCAACTTCCTCCTCACTTTGCAAATCACGCTTCCCAAGCAACGCACCCAAGGTTTGAGCCTCTTGAACCTGGAGCCCTTTGTTGCGAGAGGTCCCCATGTCTGATCGATTTGCCTCGCCATTTCTTGCTCGCTTCGGAAACTCAGCCATTTTAGCATCTCCTACCGTCGAATGCTCTGTAGACTTGTTATTAGCCGGTTTTGATGCCGATTGTGACGATTGCGACCCTTTACCTTTGAATTCCATTGAGCTAGAACAAAGGATCACGGTTTTACCCAATTGCAAATAGGAGACGGTACCGTTGTTGGTTTAGGAACCCGGTAAGATTACCCCGCGGCATGTCTTCCTCCCAGAAGAAGCTCTGTGCAGTCGAACACTCAAAATCCAGTTCCAGGAGCCCGGGTTCGGTCCTAGAAACCTCGGAGGGCAGATGAATGTCGCTACCTGCGAGAATAGAACAAGCAATTAGCCTGATATACGAGTCGCAAAATTAAACAATTACACCTGCTTCCCTTCTTCAAGAGCCCGACCATTCATCGCACAGTTACATTGCATCTCAGGAAGAAATCAAAACGATCACGAGTTCACATTGCTCACGACATTGTGCAATGAAGTGTCCACTCATCAATCAAGCTCTCTTTAAGAATGCCAATCAATACGAGAATAAACTCTCAATGGAAACTCAACATGCAAGAAGATCTTTTGCTTTGCTCACTCTGGAAATGATTTCTCGGGGAAGGAATGATCCGTTTAGCGAGAAGCTATAGACAAATGAACACCCTCGATTCATTGTGTCATATGATAACTATGAAGACTTTGAACCAGAATGTTACTAGATACTATAAGGGATAAGACCCGAAGGAAACTTGGATTGTAGTTGCAGCCTGAGGAGCTTGCCGAAATGATGCATCAAATGATCTCCTTCCGAGTGTGCAAAATTCATTAACCTCATCAATCAAAAAAATAACACGGTTTCACTCGGTTTTTCAAGCCACTTCAGGAAACCAACTTGGTATTCTTGAAGAAGAAAGAAAAAGGTCAAGCATTTCTGCCGGCCACATTGGACGCCTCAGAACCGTAAATCAGAAATCTCCAATAACCGACTTCAATCTGCACTGCAACCATATCACCTACCAACACAATAGTGCTAACTTTGAAGTGCACCATATGGAATTCATAGTTATGATAAATCTCAGAATGAGCTTCAAAACAGAGCTTCAGAATAAAAATTTCCTCAAAACCAAGCTCTCTTTTTCTACAACGCGCCCTTCCATCACCGTCAGCCCACTAATACTTTGGTGACGGTAACGCGACCAAAAACCAAAGCGGAAAACTGAACACAGAGAAAGTCTGAGAATGGAGCCCTCCACATGCAACCGATTTCACTTCAACGTTACGAAACGAAACGTATCAATATCACAGAAATTCGATGCATTGCAATGCATTGACTAAGGATGAGGAAATCGGTTGTATTGCCTCCTGCCACCTCTCAACCTAACGGTGCTTATTAATCTTCCATCAAACCAAAGGGTTCTCCCATCAAACCAAATAGTTAAGTCTGAGCAGCACCACAGGTTAGGGTACCTGTTTCCCAGACCACCTAACTTGCTCCTCGTGGAAGTACTCCAAGCTGCTCACAACTTGACATTGTGAACTTCCAAGGTCTTGACAACTCTCAGATTAGAACGATGATAAATTCACCATTCCCATACACTTGATCGAACAAACTGAGATGCACAATTCCCACGACACCTGCAATGCAAGTCCCCTTTGAAGGGCTTGCTCCCATTAGCCCTGAATGGAAACCCTTCATTCACGAATTCGGGAGCAAATACGAGTGAGGAGGTTGAATGAAGCCTCACTTAGTAGCCTCTTTGAATGTAAGTTAGTGCACGCATTTGTGTGGCAACTGAGTCGGAGGAAGAAGAGTGTGGTAAGCTTAAGTTAGTCCCGACGGAAGAAAAAAGAGGATTGCACTGGAAGTAGAGAGGGCAAGTTAAAGTTAAGTTGAGAGGTAAGTTAAGTCTAGAAGTTGGGACTGAATGCGGAGGCCAGGGAAGCGGCGCCCGCAGGGCGATCACTGACGCCACGAACGGATGCGAGGAACCTCGCTCATCTCGCTCATCCCGGATCTGCACGTTCTGTACAATCGACGACTAAGCTAGCCTCTCTGTTTCCACTTTAAGCTACTCCTCCTCCTCCGCAGATCTTCAGATCGCAGAGCTACCCGAGCTCGACTTCTAATATACTATATTATATGCGCTTTCAATAGTCAGCTGGCATCCCCATGAGTCCGAAGGCGGAGGGCCACTTCACACACGAGCCTGAGGGCCCGTGACCATGGCACTCCGAAATTTAGAATTATTGATTTAGGGCCACTTCACACACGAGCCAAGGGCCATGACCATGAAATAGTGAGAGCCCTTGACTATCATCCAAAGGCCGTACCATGGGTGTTGGGAAAGCCATTTTGTGTAGTGATGGGCCCTCAAACATAGTCTGAAGTGAGAATGGACCATGTTGAGGGACCATTGCATATTTTATTGGTGGGCAGCCCTATCTCACTACACTAAATAGGATATTTAGTGTTTGATACACTAAATAGGATATTTAGTGTTTGATACACTAAATAGGATATTTAGTGTTTGATACACTAAATACGAACGCATACACTAAATATCTATAACCCTATGAAAGTAAGTAACATTAAATAAACTCAACCACTAAATATCAACTATGGTAATATGTGGAAGTTACATGTTTGAATTTAGTGTTAGTAAGGATATGAAAAAATGATATAATAAGGGAGGTGGCAGTAGGGAAGGTAGCGGCACATTTATGTCTAACACTAAATATAATCAAACACTAAATATCCTATTTAGTGTAGTTACATATCTTCATTCTTTCTTTTTCACTCTTTTTTTTTGAGTTTTACATTGGTGAGGAAGGAAAGGAGAGCATGATGAATCATCTTGAGAGAAGAGGGATGATTTTTGTTGGATTGGCTTTATATTGGTTTTTGTACATGATTGTGCAACATGTGCTTGGTATGCAAGCATTGGCACTCAATGGAGAATGGGAAAGTGCCTTGATTTTGAGCATTTGCTTTGAGAATATGAAGATGAGCGATCATAATGTGTGGGCATTTGAAAGAAATGTAGGGTTCACCAATAGATTATTATTGAAATATTTCACGAAAAAAATGTTCAAGCAAAGAGCTCATGTATGTCATAATACATTCAAGTGTCTTTGTGAGAAGTTAGGTTGTATTTGTAGAGGAAGACACGTATGACATAATTTCAGTTGAAAGTAGAGTTGCAATATCATTATAACATGTTGTTTGAGTGGTATATGGCAAAACTTGTAGTTAAAACATACACCCAAAAAGACAAGTGTAATAATGAGGTTGGACTATATGCTCAAAATATAGACACAACTAGGATTTAAGTAAATTTGGACTAGTAAGGGATTGTCCATAAATAGAAGGAACATTACAGTACATTGTCCGGTCACTACAACAAGTATCAACATTGTGTAAATGTGGTCACAAACACAATAGTTGAGGCTAATCCAACAATGCATTCATTATTATCACCGACACTACCAATATAAGTGTCATTTAACATTGAAAAGTGGTGGTTTATACTATGTTATATATTGTTTAAGGTTAATGGATTAAGTACAATCATTTTTGTCACCAACGATGTTAATATGGATGTAAGCCAACAAAGTGGTGGCATGTAGGCAACATTGTGTGGGGTGTATAGTTCAAGTCACACATTGACCACATCCAATTAGAGATATGAAAATATGAAACAAAACACTCGAGTTCAATTCCACAAAAACACCATCAAAAAAACATATATTGGCCATTGACAATAGCTAAACTTATGCAATCTTTATTTCTTACAAATAATCAATGGTACATGAGATTATGAAATATGTGGAGACTACCAGTGACCAATATGATCATCCCTTTACGTACAACTAACTCGGCCTAAATTGGTATCATAAGGGCCACCAATAGAATCAACAATGGAACTCATTGTTGTGGTCTTTCCTACTCAAGGGGCCACATACCCTCTAAAAACCTCCTAAGAGTTTCATGCCCATATGGCTCTTTGGATTCACATATTTTGTTGACAACAACAAGTGCTCCCACCTTGTATGCCTTCAGACAAATTTGCCACATCATTTCATTCTAAATAAGTATGGCCAAATGGTGGTTAACAAATAGTCATGTGGGGATGACTTATGGTCAACACTTGTGGTGGGCTTTCAATACAAAAGGGCATTAACTTTTTAAATAGTCTTGTAATCATGGCAAGACTGCATCGATGCAAACTTCCTTCCAAACATATTGTGCATGATTGTCTCTGCCATTCTTTTATCTCCAATAGCCCATGTATGTCAAATGCAGTTGATGAGGGTACAATAGTCGATACAATTGCATTCTTCGCAAAATCCTATCAATGGAGTATCTGATACATAATGGGCTCCATGTTGTGGTACTGCAGATAAAAAATGCGCACTATAGATGGAAGAGTACATGGAATAGTATTGCAAAAAATACGTGCATAGTACAAGGGAGAAGTATAACTTTGTAGCGTCATTTTCAATAGAACCCGATTATCATAGGAGGCTAGAAATATTGGAATTGGCAATTATGGCACTATTGTCAATTGCTCCAATATGTATAAGTGGACACATTATGATCGGTGAGCATATGCTTATCAAAATTGTGGGATAGCCAATGTACCAAGTCTTGTCACATGCAAGTCAGGAAGTGAACATGATCATAATTGGATTGTGATGCCAACCCAGCCAAAACACAAAGGTGACTAGTCAGAAAACAATCCATAGTTCTTTGATATTATTTCGACATTTTCACGTCGTTGCATATCAATATTGGCAATTAGAATTGTCCAAGTTTTGTGCAGAAATCCAAATATGCTTAAACCCTAGCTACACTACCATAGGTTCAATAGTTAATGATGCTATGAGGGCCCACATAATAACCACTTGACAAGAAAGACATTCTTCGTGACTTTTGACCTCTTGTAAGTTATCCATCTCAATTGAGATTTTGAAACTTAAAACTGATAATCATTGTGATTTGCAATTGCTAAGTGGATGAGACAATACATGTGTTGATCCGATGGTCAATATATGTTTATGGAGTTGGAAGTGCCCACAATAAGACCATGTAACTTAGGCATGCCCAAACACCAACACATAACCTGAAACCAACGTTAATATGTACCGATGTCGTACACTGTTTACATAACATTCTTAACCATGCAAGACTTGCCCACTCCCATTACCTACATAATCACTTCATAATAATTCATAATTTATTCTAAAATGTTGTACTCTTCCATTGACGTCATGACAACAAGTCGTACTATCCATTGACTCAATTGGAGTCAACAAAGGAACATGACATGTGAACATAAATTATTTGCTCATGTTCTAATCTTAGACGTACAAACCTTGCAAATCATGCGCTCACGCTTAAGATGGAACATGAGTGTTGTGTCTTGTACTTAAGACACAAGAATGTCGTTTAAGTAAGTACACTATACGTATGATTTAGTGCATTATTCATCATTGATCCACGTACATGACCTTGCATTCACTTGGTGCCTACCAAAAAAAGTGACAAGGAACACTTGCTACTGCATGACAACTCATGAAGGTCATCCTAACTAATATGGCACATCAATTTTAATGTCATGCGAAGTCATATATATAGTGTGTTGACCAATGTTGGACTCGTATCACCTTTTGATGATACCGCCTGGGTATTTATAATAAAGAGATGCACTTGAGGTGAAAATATTTGAGGATGTTTTTGTTTTTGATATCATTCAGATCTATATTCATCTTAAAACATTTATCATACTTAGATAAAATTGTCCTAGTATCAATATGGTGCTAGAATAGTAGTGTATTGACCAAATAATGACTCATGTGTAAAAAGATTTTTCATCATGTGATACCTATCAAGTATCAACATCTTACTAGTACTACAATCTTGATACATGTTGGGTACTAGGTTCTTATATTGATGTTGTGTCTTGATAGCATGCATTCATCCATATACCGGTCCAACATTGGTATTGATCAATGTCGGATTGGCATACATGTGAATGCATTGTTTTGATAATCAACATCAATAATAATATCAAACAACCTACCCATGGGTATCAAAAATAGATTACCCGTAAAATGTTGATGTTTGATGGGTATCTCAAGGTTAGAGAATCTTTCTATGCCGAGTTATTATTTGGGACAATACCATTCTAAATATTTTAATACTAGGATGATTTCACCTAGTAGGTATGAAGAGTCTCGTATGATATTAAATCGAATGGTATTAAAAACTAAAACATCCCATATTCTACTAGAATCAAGAAATATGTGACATCCTCCTCATAAATACTCAAACAATATAAAAAAAGAAGAAAGAAACAATACCAATCCAATGAGAGAGGGAATTATTGTATACAAACATACCTCTCATCCATCCAACGTAAAACTATTGTTGTTGACTCATCTCAAATGACCTCAAGTGAACTAATTCGAGGTCTTTAAAAGTAATTATGGTGCCAAATGAACTTTTAAAAATAACCTTCGAGTTGCATACTATTTCAACATAGCTTTTATGTTGGATGAATAAGAGGTACACTCATATACGATAAATCCCTCTCCCCCCAATCCAAGACTGGTTTTGATGTGTTCGCCTTCAAGTGCTTCCTCATTTCACAAGGTCAACATCAATAAATAGGGAGAACCGGGCGCTAGTTACAAATGAACTGGTCGAGTTTGAGAAATAACTGGTAGAAGTTCAAGACTTCAGGAGAATCACCGGTCGATTTAGAGGAATCTGTGAAATACACCTCAAATTAATAAGGGAAAACCGAAAAATCACAACATGTAACCGGTTGGACTTGGAAACACACACTCGGGATTTGACCAATTATACCCCAAAATCTCCCTGTACATTGGTGCAGCAGTGCGAACATCAACAAATAGGGAGAACCAGGCACTAATTACAAATGAACTGGTTGAGTTTGAGAAATAACCGGTAGAAGTTCAAGACTTCAGGAGAATTACCAGTCAATTTAGAAGAATCTGTGAAATATACCTCAAATTAATAAGGAAAACCAAAATATTACAACATGTAACCAGTTGGACTTGGAAACACACACTCAGATTTTGACCAATTATGTCCCAAAATAGGGAGAACCGGGGGCTAATTACAAATGAACTGGTTGAGTTTGAGAAATAACTTGTAGAAGTTCAAGACTTCAGGAGGATTACCAATCAATTTAGAGGAATCTGTGAAATATACCTCAAATCAATAAGGAAAAAACCGAAAAACCACAACACGTAACCGGTTGGACTTGGAAACACTCACTAGGATTTTGACCAATTATGCCCCAGAATAGGGAGAACTGGGCGATAGTTGCAAATGAACTCGTTGAGTTTGAGAAATAACTGGTAAAAGTTCAAGACTTCAAGAGAATCACCAGTCAATCTATAGGAATCTGTGAAACATACTTCAAATTAATAAGAAAAAAACCGAAAGATGACAACATGTAACCGGTTGGACTTGGAAACACACACGCGGGATTTGACCAATTATGCCCCAAAAAATCTCCCCGTACATTGGTGCAGCAGTGCGAACATGTGCACTGGCCTTCATAATTGAGTACGTAAGTTACAAAGATGCCATGGCTGCATGGATGCTCTGACAGCCCGCACGGACGCCTCCGCTTCACACTGGGCGCCGTCCCAGGGGCCCGGCCCCTTCCCCAGCAGCCCATCGAGCAGCGGAGGATTTATTAGTTATCTATTCTAAGACCTCACTGTAATGATCATCACATTATTATTGAGCAGTGTACGTTCGTTCGTTCGTTCATGTGGGTCCCGAGAATATAACCACGGGATGCCCAAGCTAGTGCCGGTTCAAATCCCATGGTTATATTCTCGGGCCCACATGAACACACACACTGCTTCATAAATGTTGTGACGATGATGACCTTGTTGCAAAGTTTCGCAAATGGTAATATTGCGATTCGATCGTATGGAAATCTGAAATCTACAATCTTAACTACACGGCAATCTAGGTTATATAGCTAGACTTTTCGAGATCGAAATATGATGCGATTTTTATAGCAAAGACAAAACCACTACACTAACAATCTGATTTAGTGTGGCCCGCATTTTTCCATCATGGACCTACATTAAATATCTTGCAATCACTAGTTGCATGAATCACAAGTCATGAAGAGAGAGAGAGATGACAACCACTAGATGTTGGCGTGAATGGGTGATACTTCACTTTGATCATAGTTGTGAGTTCATATGTGAACCCGAAACATGTACATTGAGTAAGTCACGACACTAGAAGAAATCGTGTCCATTTCAACCCTTGGCCATCACGACTCGCACCAAGAAAATGCATAAACAATTCAATTGGTAGGCAACCGGAAGGTACCCGTGGTGTACCCATGGAAGGTGCCCCCCGATTCCCAACTGAATTGATTTGTTTATGCATTTTCTTGGTGGAAGGTGCAACCCGATTCCCAACCGAATTGATTTGTTTATGCATTTTCTTGGTTTATTCGTGATGGCCTAGTCGAAAGGAGGGTTGAAATGGACAAGATTTCTTCTAGTGCGAAGACCACTTTAATTAACACGACGCATGATTTTTAACATCATACTATATTAGATGTTTAGTGTAGCCTTGTGGAGTAAATTTTTTAAATTTTTTGCCTCAATTAGAAAAATAATGTGAAAAGAGGCCAATTAAAACAAGACATCTAGTTGGCATTTGGCAAATGAGGCCATAGGCTAGGAGATGTGAAGAAAAATAGATTGCAAGAGGCTATGGTTAGATAGGAGCAGTCACCACCATTCTAAATCAACACATCCCTTTGTTGCTATATATAGGTGGTGGATTTCTCAGGAAAGACTCTTAGACCATAATCTTATTTGCAATGCACCTCTACCAGAATGACAATTGACTTATCAAGCAAAGTTGAAATTATACTAGGAGCAGGGAGTGATCTTTGTTTGTTTTCCATCTACAGTAGTTGTGGGAACTTGTGGCTATGTGTCTTGGTGATAACAAGTCATTCCTTAGATCACCATTCGCATAATTGATTGTGTATCCCTTTATGAAATTAAATTGAAGCAATCTAATTTTGAATACTTTATATGATTGGATTTATGGTCTGCGGCTCAATGTCTGTGAGCGTACGTGGATGATTAGTAACCATAAGGGTTGTACCTTCGAGACAATTTTCTTAAGAATAGTGTGAGTGAGTCACAAAATATTCTTTGATTGATTGAGTGGCTCTAGGATTGAGTCACCTTCAATAAGAGTTAAGTGAGTGCATCAGTCGAAATTTCATTGATTGTTTCCACCATAGTCTATACTGAGAGAAAGTCCGAGAGACCGATGAGGCTTGGGAACAAAACCAGAGTAACCACACAACTGGTGCAAGTGTATATTTTATCAAACAATGATTCCTCGTATTTGGAGCCTTAATATTTTTATATGTGGGAAACAAACATAATATGATTAAGGCTATGATCTCACTGGGTTATAAAGTGTTACTGAAAACCACTACATGTCTTTACTATTGTCTGAAGTTTAATGAAGGAATGATTGACTGTCCTTTGAAGAGGTTATCAAAGAGTATGTGTTGATTTTCTTAAGGGAAAATTGAGGAAGAAAGGGGAGCTCTTACTTCCATAGCATACTATTGCCTAGATATGGAGACGAAATTGATAGACAACAACTTTAAATTAATTAAACACAAGTTGCGCATTATATTGAGAGATTATGAGCAAGAGTGATTTTTTGGTCCAAATTGGAGAAGTGAGAGAGAAAATTAGAAGTTACTATACTTGAAAAAGTTGAACTTGTCTGAGGTCGATTGTCTGCAATAATCTACACTAGAAATTTAATTTTACCTTAGTAATTGAAGAGTCTATGGTCTCATTGTTACGAACTGTACATGTTTCCACTTTCCTACCTTTGGCAGGAAAGGAAAGGACAATTGCCTGAGACCATTGACGATAAAGAGACCGAGAAGGCAAGAGGATTTGATGGTTCAAATTCCGGTAAGTATTGTGCTCTCATTGGAGGTATTACAACGAATTCACTCTAATATGCTAGTGTAGTAACCATGAATTAGTCAAGGAAGGGTAAATGAACTCATTAGACAATCGTTTTGAAATATAAATGGGAGAAACATTTCAATGATCAACAAACAATGGAGTGAAAATGTATATATAGATTTTCAAATTAAAAAGGAATAAATTAATGAATCTCACCATGACCTCTTAACTTGCATATGTGGTTTGGCTTGTTGTTGTAATTCATGGATACTATAGTTAAATTGGCCAAGACCACGTATAAAACCATTGTTGGATGATGCAACTAAACAATAATTGATAAAGGATAGCTGGTAATCACGGAAGGATGATTGCATTGCCTTTTCAAGTTAAATTAAGAGGATTTAATTAACACGAGATTATTGACTATACCAAAGTGCCCTTGGCTTTGGTAAAAAGACTAGAATGGGATGTTTTATGCAAGACTATTGACGATGGATGTGCCAATGCTTGTGCACCGCACTTGGTCCAAATAAAATGAACTCATTGCCAAACTTTTGGATGGGTAAATAATGTGAGTTGAAAGACAACCACAATTGCACGTATTGTTGTGAGAGTTTGTTAGACTTTACCCTATAAATCATCATCCAATTGTCAATTCAAAATCGAAATAACTTGAAGTAATCATGTGATTGTCCTAATAAAAACTTATTTGTGATACTTAGATGATATATGAATCACCTTTTAAGTCTTCCCCAATTGTTTCCTTGGGTTTTTGTCATATCCAAAATCCTGACTACAAACCCCTACAAATATGAAGGATATGTTCAATCAATTATGGAACAATTAGTTACCTATTATAAGAACTATTGTAACATAGTGTTACTTCAAAAGTTCCATAAAAATTAATCTTTGCAATCTATGGTACATGGACCTTATGTGATCATTCAATTTGATTGGACACCTACATTTGAGTGGCAAGGCTTGTGATTAAGAATGGACACGAAACAAACATCCATTAGGATGAGATTAGATAATGTGCTTGTAAGATAACATAGACACCATTTTAGGTTCAAAACCGAACACATCCAAGGAGGAAGGACTATGTGATTACTTTAAAGGAAAGAGGAACTTCACCTTGACATCATGCAACATTTGCATCACAATTTTGATTCAAACATTGAAAAGATAAACTTTATGATTTGCAATTGCTAGTTAGTTGTGAGCCCAATATAGTGCTCACATGTGGTGTTAACCTTGAAGTTCCTTAAAACTTGACTTTGACAATTGTTCAAGTACTCAAAATTATAAAAAGAGTGAAGTTTTTGTGTTTAAATTTAAGATTTAGTTTGAAGTGATGAGCGGGTGTTGTGTTGGGAGTGGAGTTAGAGGACTTAGTGGGTTGGTTAGTGTGAGCCACTCAAACCGCTCACTGTTGGAGTTTAGGCCCACTACCTACAAGAACAAGGAAGTTAGTTAGTTGGAATGGTCAATATATACGTTGTTGTTGGATTTTGAGACATCCGCCTATGGATGCGAGTGGTCTAAGAGACTGGTATTAGGTCTGGACCAACCCGGGTTCGAATCTGGGTGGTTACATTGACCGGTGCTATCCCAAAGTTGAGCTAGTGGTAAAGCAGGAATAATCTATAGGTGGATACCGAGAAGAAGTCACTACGTGCGTGTGCGTAGAACCTTCTCAATTATATTATCTTTTAGAAACATTCTATTTACCCTCGTAGATTAACCAAACCGCTCGCGGTTGGGTTAAGGTTCGCACTCTAAGTAGGAGGGGAGTTATTGGTTTTGAAATTAGACTTAGGTCAAGTGTTAGTGTAAAGAAACGTGGAGAAAAGACAGCGTAGAACATCGTAGGACATGGTCGAATGAATGCAGAACATGGTCAAACGACTGCAGGACATGGTCGAACGAATGCAGAACATGGTTGAACGAATGCAGAACAACGTCAGACGAATGAAGAACAGCGTAGGACATCGTCGGATGGAGAACGACGACGAACGGAGACGAATGAAAGTGGACGCCAAACGGATGAAGGCCATTGGATCTAACGGTTGGCGAAAGGAGACCGTTGGATCTAGGGGTTGGAGAAGGGCGGCTAGGGTTGTGACGGCCGTGGATGCCAACCATTAGATGTAGGTATGACTTGATCTACGGTGAAGAATGCTTTGTGGTTGGAGGGGGTAGTCCCATAGAGGAGAGCACGGAGGCTCATTCTCTCCTCTCTCATTCTCTCTCACACACTAGGACCTCTCTCACTCTAGGACCTCTCCTCTCATGCATTAGGAGCACACACACATTAGGATCTCTTGCATTAGGATCTCTTCCACTAGAACCTCTCTCACTAGGATCACTTCACTTGTTACTTGGGATTGCTTACTCTCTCCCTCCTTTCTATGTAGTGAGAGCAAGGGGTTTGTAGAAGGATAGGAAGATGAATGTAGGACAAGGGGTTTGTGAACCATATGAGTGTTGAACAAAAGGGTTTTTGAACCCTATTGAAGAGTTATGTTATTGCCTAAGTCACATTAGCTTTGATATCATGAGTTGGTAATGGTGTAAGTTATTATCTCATCTCTTCTTCCATTAGTCTCATCCTTAGTCTATGCATTAGTCTTTTGCATTTCATTTCGCATTAATTTCTAGTATTAGGCCATGAACCAGTGTTTTGCATCAAACTCTACATTATATTATGTATTAATCCTCTTATTTAGGCCCTGAACTAGTTTTTACTCTGCATTAAACTCTGTACTGCTGTCCTGCATTACACTCTGCACTGTGTTCTGCATTATGTTCTGCGTCAAACTCTGCACTTTTATTCTGCATTAGCCCCTATGTACTAGTGTTCTGCATTACACTCTGCATCATGTTCTGCATTATATTCTCGCATTAAACTCTGCGTTAATCCTCTGCATTATGCTCTGTACTGATGTTCTGCATTACATGTTCTGCATTACAGTCTACATTATGTTCTGCATTACAGTCTACATTATGTTTTGCATTAAACTCTGCACAACACTCTAGGTTGGTGTTCTACATGAACGTCCTACATGCTACATATTAGAAGGTCATTGCTTGGAAGGCACTAGAGTAGAACACCCCTCCGGCCAATCTTGTGGGATTATTACTCGCTCGGAGTGGCAATAGTCGCCACACATTTAAATTCATTAGATCATGAGTGTGGAGTTTCCGAGGCTAGGGAATGATAAAGACATGTGAGCCATAGACTCCCACTCGGACTACAGACGCATAAGGGTGGGGGTTTATGGCTGACATTAGTTGAGAGAAAAATTTATTGATATAGTCACTACATCACGTGGTCTTAACATTGGTTATCTTCCACTAGGTGGTTTTGTGATCTACCCCAATCCAAGCTCATAGATTTTAAAACCATCTACACTTAACAGGGTCATTAGTGTGACTAAAACTAGTATCTCTAAATTTTCATAAAGATCTACAATACTTATTTCTAGTGTGATAGAAACTGTAATATTGGACCAAATTATTAGAAAATGAAACATTGCATTAAATAAGTAAGAAGATACACATTTACAACTCTATGTGTCTCCATGCGTCATAAAGTGAAATTGACTTCATCTCAATGATCTAAAACCGCAAGTCAACATAGTAAGTCACTATATTCAAAAGGGCACACTAAGGACCCTATTTGGGTGTAGTGAAAGAGAACCAACAATAAGACTGCGTGCTTCCCATAGTGGATCCAACAACAAAAGTTGTATGTGGAGTTGGAAGTGTCCTCCAATGGAATGAAATTGATATAAAAGAGTGGGAAACCAAAAGACTAATGAGACTGAAAGTACATCATGATGGTTTTAAACTAGCTAATTTCCCTAAAGTGACAGAGTGTGATAGCCTCTATGAGATAGAGGATAAGGTGTGGGTGCCTTAAAGCGACACTCCAACCCATAATTTGGTTTAGTATGTGCTAAAATAATAATAAATAAACTTAACAAATTACACTAAATACGCTAAATCAAGACACGTGATTAGAAAAAATAGAGAAATAAAGAACACATGTGCAACCACAGTTCAATAAAACTTGCAGTAATGTAATGATACAATTGGCCAACATGTGGGGGGCTCTACTACAACGGCCTAAGGTAATGATTAATTGATTAGAGCCCCTTAGCCACACCTAATGTGGCCTTGCATAGTGCCTAATACATACCCACACTCAACCATCATGCCTCGCCAAACACATCACAAGGTGGCCTACTCCTTGCTACTTTGGGCAGCCCTAAACCCGTCACCACTTGCCACTCATACCCCGGCCACATTGGGGGGTCTAGTTGCCCCCCAACCACCTCAGCTGCTTCCGGCCCCGTGGCTAGGGGTGCCAGCCAGGACAAATGGGACAAGGTCCCAAACTACTCCGGTTGGCTGGCTGCAAGGCGGGTTGCATAGCCATGCAACTCCCTAATATCTCACATTTTGAGATGTAGTTGTTCTCATTTGTTTACCATTGAAATTGTAAAAGTTAAATATGGAGTGTTTGGTTGTATTGATGCATGAAAGCACCGAAAAATGCTCTCTCTCATCGGGGGTGATTGTATGTACATGATGTGCGCCCCGGCGAGCCAATACAATGACGACCCCACTCCTCCCTATTTGATCTCCACTTTTATCTGCATTCCATATTGAGCTGTGGGGGTAGTTGCGTGTTTGATATGTTTGACGTAAGTTATCATAGAAACTCTCAACGTTTTCCAGGCAAAGGCCTTTCGCATACCCCGTCTCCAACCCTTGAGCAATTATTAAAGCAAGCCTCGGATTTCGTTTCTTGAACCACCTAACCCACCCTTGACCGGGTATGCCATCGTGAAAATGAGTGACACAAAATTGAGGAACCTCTACCACTTTCAATCTTGGTTGAATTTAGAGTAAGGGGATGTCCAATGTCGGCCATTTTCATGAGAAATGCAACCAACTCCTCCTCTGATGGTGTCAAAACACTGTGCTTCCCCCTCTTCCACAATTTGGTTAGCCCCGAAAGATGTCCTCTTAATGTGGTGATGTGTATCCCAAAGTAGGCACTAGCCCGGAGAAATTTTTCACCTTCATCAACGGCGGCAATGGGCACCATAAGTGCTTTTGAACTCCATTTCCCATTCTTCTTTTTTTCTTTTTTTTTGAGACAAAAGGCTGACAAGCCAACGCCAAAGCACAGGAGGCAGTTAACCACCTAGCAAGTTTCTGTCAAGTAGAGGCCATTTCCCATTCTTACACGTGGATGTCTTCTTTGATGACCTAGGTTGACAATTACATGGGTGGGTTTCTTCGTTGACCTGCGACGGTCTCTCTCCCTCTTGGAAATTGTGAGAGGTGTGCTTGGGTTAGAGCATCCACAATGCGCCCACCAACGACTCTCGCCAACTGGACTTGGCAAGCGTGGCAATTTTGGTGCGCCTCAACAGCCTTGGGAAGACTCCCGTCAGTCTCCCGCGTCTCACCAAATACCTCCCGGTCTCGGCAAATTTCGTCCCTTTGCCGTGAGTTTTGTTCCTCCCGCTAGACGAGTCAACACCAAGATGGCAGTCGTAGCTACGTCTTCATGCTGGCCTTATTTTTTGTTTTTCGTTTCATGTCTTTATGTTGGCCTTTTTTTCCATCTTCGCTCTTAATCACAGTCACATTAGTGCGTTGTGGTTAATGTGACTAATGCTCTAACAAGGCATTAGTCACATTAGTGTGTTGTGATTAATGTGACCAATGCCCTAGCAAGGCATTAGTCACATTAGTCACAACATACTAAATCATCCATAACCCTCACATATTCATTCTAAAATTCATGCAAGTTTTTTTTTTGACTTTTCCTTTGATTTGTGTATGACTTTTACTTTAATTTGTTTTTACTTTTGTGTTGCTCGTCATGTTTCTACAAGCTCAAGCCACTATGGCCACCCTGCAGCGCCACTATGGCTGTGAGAATGGGTCCCGGAACTGTATGGCGGGTGCTGCATTGAGGCGCTTGCCTAGCACTTCCCCACGCCACTTGCCCGCACTGCCCCGGGGGCCCGTCAAATGACCTTTGACGGGTGCATCTGATGGACGTCTATTGGTGATGCTCTTAGCAGGCTGCGATGATTGCGACCCCAATGGCACCCTCTAGAAGATTGGGAGAGGCCCAACAGATCTTCAAAGCAAGTCAGCTTGTGACCTTGCACCCACATAAAGAGTGCAACCAATCCAATGTGTGAGATTTTCATATAATCCCTGAACTATCGAACTACCTGTGGCACACACATTGGCGGCTGCAGAGTACACAATGTGCGACCCAACATGGAAGCCTGTTGATGGTACTCACACCCATCAGATTCCCCTTTTTATGCCTCGGTCCATCCACTTCAACCCACATCCATGCATGCAAGTTGACTCGTAATGTGACTACAGAAATTCGAGAAATGCTTGGGATTCTCTCCCTTGGCATATATATTCACCCTTCCAGACTGGTAGACCCGTGGAGATTAGCTGGGCAGTGTAGAATTCGAGCCTCACACTCTCTCAATTGCCTCTTCTTGAACTCTACCTACTTAACCACCATTTGACTGCAGGAATTTCAGACATAAAGCCCACTCCCAGCCCCCGCACACTCAGAGTTTCATAGTTTCTGAGTTTCAAGTATGCTTGGCAATCTGCTTGAAAACCTCACACTTTCTCAATTGCATCCTCAATGAACTCTACATACTTGCTGGATGACCCTTTATGCACCATGCCACCCCGGGGTGGCAACTCAAACAAATAATTACAGGGGGCTCGTCCAAATTTTTTACAAAGGCATAGATTATGTACACCTAATCGTACATATAATTTAGATTATGTTTCAAATAATCTAGATTATGTTCAAATAATCTACAACTTTCCACTATTGAAGAGAGGTTGAAGAGGTTCAAAAGAGAAGTGGGAGAGAAGCTACTGAGAGAAGTTGGGAAGAGAGTTAGGGTTAGGGCTTACAAGCTGAAATAATCTATATTATCTTCAAATAAGTAATTAGGTATGATGGAGATTATATAAATTATAATTAGGTATGATGGAGACCATATTATGGACTAGCCCCCTGTCCAAGAGAAAGTCCACATTATTTTCAAATTATTCATGTATTATAATACATAGACATGTTCAAATCAAAGAATTAGTACATATTATGGACGGTCTCAATGTGCACTACATCACTCCATTCTAAGTTCTGCAAAATTGTTCTTTGGTATGAATGTACAAGGATAATATGGATGGATTATCTGTTACAAATTATTTGTTTGAGTTGCCACCCCGGGACCCGATTCAGAGTGGGATGAGGCATCGAAAATGCAAGAACATGCCGAGAATGTAGAGAGAGATTCATGAGTCCACTCACATGTGTACTCGGAAGTCGTAGTTGTAGGGTCATATATGCTTTGGCATTGTGTTGGAGTAGTTGGTGACTCATGTGGTTGTTGAGGTAGCGTGGATCCCCAGTGTGCCAACTCAAACAAATAATTTGTAATAGATAATCCATCCATATTATCCTTGTACATTCATACCAAAGAACAATTTTATAGAACTTAGAATGGGGTGATGTAGTGCACATTGATACCGTCCATAATACGTACTAATTCTTTGATTTGAACATGTCCATGTATTACAATACATGAATAATTTGAAAACAATGTGAACTTTGTCTTAGACAGAGGGGCTAGTCCATAATCTGGTCTCCATCATACCTAATTATTTATTTGAAGACAATATAGATTATTTGGGCTTGTAAGCCCTAATCCTAACTCTCTTCCCAACTTCTCTCCCACTTCTCTTTTGAAACTCTTCAACCCCTCTTCAATAGTTGAAAGTTGTAGATTATTTGAAACACAATGTGGATTATTGGAAACATAATCTAGATTATATGTACGATTATGTGTACATAATCTATGCCTTTGTGAAAAATTTGGACGAGCCTCCTGTAATTATTTGTTTGAGTTGCCACCCCAGGCACCGATCCTTGTTGTGATCTGTTGGCGAGCATCATGTGTTGGATGAGGATTTGGTCAATGTCCATCTCGGACGCATGTGCCTAGCCTTCTTCGAATTCGTCACCTGAATCCTCGGTTGATGAGCTGCCTTCATCATAAATCTCCTTTCCAGGGCAATGATCGGGGAGAACCGGCAGCTAGTTACAGATAAACCGGTTGAGTTTGAGAAATAACCGGTTGAAGTTCAAGACTGGAGGAAAATTACCAATCATTTTGGAAGAATTTATAGAATATACCCCAATTTAATAAAGGAAAACCGGAGGATGTCAACATGTAACCGGTTGGACTTGCAATCACTAGGATCTCAACTGATTATGCCCAAAAATCTCCCCGATCACTGTTCCAGGCCAGTCTCAACGAGCAATCTGAAGGCTTGATGAGGACCCTCGGGATCAAGATGCATAGGTGCAGGAGTCATGTTTCAATTCGATCTCTAAGCGTGTGATATCGGACTCGAACTGGAGGTTTTTAAGTTGGCCATTCTGCCTAGTTTTGGTTTGCTTGATTGATTTGAATCGCAACTCAATATGTGCGTCCATTGCCCATTTGGAATATTGGTATTGAGATTCGTGGCATTGAGAGATGATCTAGTTGTGTGGCATAATCAACAATGTGAGCCGCCTATCGCAGCCATGTAGCGCACACAAAGCCGCCACCTTGGAGTTCCACACACTATTCACAACGGGGTGCTTGAAGTGTTAGGGCCACTTCACACACGAGCCAAGAGCCGTGACCATGAAATTGTGAGAGCCCAAAAGAAAGTGTCCAAAGGTTGTCCCAACACACCTCCAAAATCATGTAGTGTGGTTACAGGCCCTCAAGTGTAGCGTGAAGTCATATGTGACCGGGCCCTCAACCAAATGCCATTTCAATGAATTTCTATTCATGCGGGTCCTCACACATAATAAAATAGAATAAATCAATGGTTGTGAGTGTTCGGAGTGCCATGGTCTCACGGTTTTGTGTTAGGCCTACCTTCAAGAGGTGGTTTTTGAAAATAGTCCAAGTGACCATGAAACATGATCCATTCGATGCCATGCAGGAATCCATGTAGACTTTACATCCATCTTGCATTCACATGCTCTATTGGTCCCTCAAGTGTAGTGAAGCGAACTTGGACCAGCTTTGCCTATTCCAACAATGAGAGTGCTTGCCGTGTAGTGGTCACGGGCTCTCAGTCTTCTGTGTGAAGTGGCCCTTAAACCCGTTGCAGCATGCAACTAATTTGGTTTAAATTAGGCAAGTGCCCTAAAGGAAAGGAAAAAAGGAAAAAAGATGCCCGTATCATAATACCGGCATGAATGTGAGCCCGTTGTCCTTGTGTTGATCACGGCTTACCGTGATACAGTATAAGGGGTTATGCCTCTTGTGGGAGGTGGGCTCCGGTGGTGTACTAGTTAGCCTATTAATATGTATAATAAAATTAGGGTGGGGGAATAGGTGCTTGTTTGTTGTTTAATTTTCTTTTGTTAAGGATTAGGTATGTGAGGTATTTGATGGCGTTTTGGTGTAGATCCTTCATGAGGGGTTTGATATTAGTTTTTAATTAGGGATTTTAAGTTTGGTCAGTTTCTCAATAGAGTGTTCGTGTATAGCTCCTCTTACTCCTGCCGTGATGGTAATGAGGGGGTTTGTCTTCCATCCATTGTTTTGTATGGTGTTAATTAGTGGGTCGTATTTGGTGTGCTTTTGGGTGGTGGCTTGTTCGGGGAATCCGTCGTGGCAGTATGTGAATTCTATGAGTTGGACAGTGTGTGTGGGGGAGGGTGTCATAGGTGGTTGTGTTTCATTTGGGGCTCCGATTATGCATAGGATGTCTAGTTTGAGTTTGGCGTGACATCTGCATGGTGGTTGTGGACATGTACATTTAATTATCCAGTCTGGGATTGTTTGGTCGGGGGATTTGTTGTTGATTTTTCCGGCGTTGGTTAGTGTGAGGAAGCGAGTGTGCCCTAACATTAGGCCTAATTATCCTTCAGTTGGTTAACAATATTCACACAATGTTGGTATGACAGTTTAAGATAGCTTAATAGGTGATGCTTTAAGCCACCCACACCTCAATCTCAACTTGTTGGTCCAATTGAAAGAAAGACTTGAGACTCCTTAATACCACATTCTCAAATAGTGATGGAAACTTGATTCTAATGGGGTTATGTAGGGGACACTCCAACACAAAGTGTGCCTCAATTTCAATTACATTATAATAACAAAATTGGCATAATATGCCATCTCTAGAGAAAGGGACACTCAACCACCGTCCATTTTCAATGGGAAGTTTATGATTTGAAGTGTGGTAAGCAACAATGATCTTGCGTCTTGGTGGTGTAATGGTTGCTTCAAGTTCAATTCACATTTATATTTGAGAATAATCGTACATATAATCTAGATCCTATCATTGAGGTGGAGGTAATCTACACTAAATATTGTATGTAGTGTCACTATATGGAGTTACACAATGCTATATATTTTTATTATTAATGTCATTCTTACCCAAGTTATCAATGTTCAAGTAAAGATATCAATGTTCTATAATGTCCAAACAACCAATTTAACCTTTGTTGGCAAATAAATGAGATATACAATAAATAATTCTAGCAATGCATACACCCTTAAATACACAGTTAACTCCGTAATATGATGCTTATGGCAACCAAAAATGCACGTGATATTAAGGAGTTCTATAATGTTAACATGGATGTGCGATAAAGAGAATTAGTGTAGCATGTGACATTATGGAATAGCACAAAGTCAACATTGCAATAATGACAATAATTACAATGATGACAATGTGATGTGTGCAAGTGTGTGGTTTGATTTTATTGGTGGTTTATTTTAATTTCAAAACCCATGATATATTGGAGGGAAACGAAAGAACAAATAGTGAGATTTAAATTGGAAACATCCGTTCCCTAGGGTTTTAGGGTATAAGAGAAGGAGTGCCATTAAGGAGGTTGATATAACATAGTTTAGAGTGTAGTAAGTGACACTAAATACAATATTTAGTGCAATTTCTTCCCTGCAAGATGGAAAAAGTTCCATTCTTTAGCAAGAAAAGCCTCCTTTATATCATCAAATGTGATATTTGATGTGGTTGGTTGTCCTTTTTTTTGGCACAAATTGAAAATTCAATTGCAAGAAAATAACCAAAATACAACCAACATGGGCGAACCAAGATCAATAAATAATACCCATATGTGGCCTAACTTTCCACATGACAACTAAGTTATTCCGGGTCGCAATAAGGCCTTTGACCCCCAAGTTGAATCGAATTCGTTAAGAATGTCCCGGCAGGCCACGTCCGGGGCCTTTTCCAAATCCCTGAGAGTTTGTTTCCACTCAATTTTGCGATAATCCTCTAGGGCGTCCCAAATGACTTGACGTGTTTTCTGAATGGGCCATTGTAGATTGTTAAAAACCAGATCATTCTGTTGACGCCAGATAATCCACAAAAAACCGCTTCTCAAAAAGAACTAGATGCGACTGAACCGTTTAAGTGTCTTGCACAAAGGTTGATCAAAGAGGCATTGCATCATAGAAAAGGATTTCCGTGAACCAAAATTCCCTTTTTTGGGCAAAGAGTTGCCAAATGATGTTGATAGTGTACCGCCACCCTTGTTGAACAAGTGGACAACCGTGGAACCTACATTCCACTGACTCCACTGACTAAGGGCCACAATGGGGGCAACTTTTGTCAACCTCCATCGAGATTTTACCGCGCCACTCGTAAACCGCCACTGCCTTACGGATGACCGACTAGAGAAAGGCCGCCTTTTTTTGTGCCTTAGCTTTGTGCCAGATGATATTCCACTTGGGGGAGGTGGAGGGGGAATTTCATTCTGCCACTTGTGCGGAATTGGCTTCTTAAGGGTCGCTTGCTTAGTAATCCACTTCCTCCCTTCTTTGGCCGAGTAAGCCAAAAAAAGGGTAGCCTTTGGTCACCACTAGCGAGCGGGGTCAAAGAAAAGTTGATCAAGTTTTCCAAAGAACAAATTAAATTGAATTTTATTGCTTACAATATGTAGTGTAGTTTCTTCCCTATGAGATGAAAAAAGTTCCATTCTTTAGCAAGAAAAGCGTCCTTTATATCCTCAAATGTGATACTTGATGTGGTTGGTTGTCATGAGCCACATACCTTGCAATACACTACACTTGTAATCTGCTCAAGATTAGATATAGGACTTCACAATATCGGATCTGGTGTGCATTTGAGCCAAAAGCAAACCACTGGTGGACTCTTAATAGACATATGTATATATGTATAGGATGGGTCACCCTGGCTACTCGCTACAAAAGCAGTCATCTAGCATACTTATTTTTTGTCTCGCATTGAAGGACAAGGAAGACTCGTGTGTAGTAAATATAGGCAAAACTGCATGGAATGTATTTAATGTCTTTACTATTTTGTTCTCATTTTATTGCTGAGTGGATGAATATGGCAAAAGGAATGAGAAGCTTTTTTATCAGTCAACAGAGGGGTCTACTGCGCATGCATTGTTGATGGTGGGCCCCACTGTCTCCATTTCTAGGGGCTGCCCGCCCAAACATTTCCTCCCACCTTCGCTGATGGCCTCCAATGTTAGGGCCACTTCACACATGAGTATTGTTGCATTTTTTATTCTAGAGGTCGGAGGCGGCATTATAAAATATTTTTTATGTTTTTTTTATTGAAAATCATCGAAGACATCAATCCGTGAGGTCCTTTATGGCAAATCATTATCGAAAACATTCCCCTCTTCTAGGATCAATTCTTCAAGCTCTTCTCCGCCCAAGTATTGATCCAAGAATGAAGACATTGCGAATGCAAACCACCATTCACGACTTGTCCGATGTGCCATGTGGTGCGTTATGTATTCCAATATTTGTCAATTTGCGTGCCAATGCTCAAGGCTCAGACACTGCCATCGAGTTTGAATGTACTAATACTATATGGTAATATGGAACAATTGTCGAAGTTGAGCGTGTCTATAATTGCCCTACTGGCATGGACTGGTTGTAGTTGTGAACTTATAATAAAAAACATAAAAAATGCCTCAAAATTTGCCGAGTATTTTAAAATGAATTTTAAAATGTGTATTTTTAAATAAATTAAAAAGAAATGCACCCTTACACATGAGCCAAGAGCCGTGCCCTTGACTCTCATCCACATGGGTGTTGGGAAAGCCGTTTTATGTAGTCATGGGCCCTCAAGCATAGTGTGAAGTGAGAATGGACCATGTTGCGGTACCATTGCATATTTTGTTGGCAGAAAAGAGGGGAGGATTTGGTTTGATGTAATATGTCTCAAACTTTATCAATTTAAGAGAATTACTTGGTGGTGTTTGTTTGTCTTGGAATCTGTTATGGAATATGCCTTGACATTTGTCTTGCTGGAAAAATATTAAAAAAGTCATGGTCTCCCGGAATTTTCGTCAGGCCCACCTCTTGGAGGTGGGCCTGACGCAAATTCCGGTAGACCATGCATCCTTATCCACAACCTGCCATGTAGGACTCCATGTAGACTTTTCATCCACGAGCTTTTCTTTGGGCCTTTAGGTCTTCACCTCCTAGTGTGAAGTGAACTTGGACGGTCTCCGCCTTTTCAACCAATGAGAGCTCTTACATTGCCATGGTCAGGGGCCTTCAACCTTGTGTGTGAAGTGGCCCCTAGGTTCTAATTATTAACAAGGGTCAATTTGCACTATGGTTGGCAAGGGCCCTTGAAACAAGAGAGAGAGATGATGCCAACTTCACTGTTCACATCTGTTGTTCTAGGTTGAAATTTTATCGTGGTAGAAAATACCATGGTCTAATAAATTTTATGTGGGGGTTGTAATTTAGTGTGGGCTATAAATTAACAATAAAATACAAATAAAAATCTAACAAAGTTGATATTTCGGCATAATTTTGATATTATATTGATATTATATTTTCATCCACAATCCTTAGTTGGACACCCATCCCTGCAATTTTCATCATCCTCAATATTTTATTTCTCATTTAGTCCATTACACTTCTCAACCCCTAAGAATTCATGTTTTGTAAAACACATTAATATTGTATTTCTAATTTTGAACATAAGATAACGTGGGATCAAAAATGGTGTGGATAAAAAATGGCATGGGTCAAGAAAATTTTACATTGACCAAAAACATCATCATACATCAAAATTATAGTGGGCCCCAATTATAGGTGTGAAAGGAGTTAGAAAGGTTGTCATAAACGAAGGATACTTCATCCTTGATCCAGAATAACAAACTCAATTGTAGGCCCATGGTGGGTTTACAGAATACACTTGAAATACATCCAAGGATTATACCACGGGAAATTGAAACTAAATAGTATGTGGTCACATGCCTTCACCAGGCTCTCAAATGGTTGTTGTTTCATTACCTTCTACATAATAAGTTAGAGTAAGTCAAAGGTAGTGAGATTTCGAAGTGTCATGGTCTCCCGGTTGACCATGAAACGTTATCCATTGCATGCCACGTAGGACTCCATGTAGGTTGCTCATCCCATTCAAACTTCCTTAGTACCGTAGGCCTTCAAGCTCTAGTGCATAGTGAAGTGAGACGGTCACAACATTTTCCATCAATGAGAAATTTTAGATTACGATGGTCATAGACCCTCAGACTTTGGTGTAAAATGCCCCTAAGTATGGTTTTCCCTAACTTAACCCCTAAACGCTCTTGGAATCCAGTTTGGACCTCTCATACATACAATATTTTGAATTTGTATAACGTGAACATAGATTGTGATGTGACTTTTTGGTAGAGAGTGGCAATTTGTTGTCTTGCAATGTTATTCTTCTTGACACCCACACGCAGTAACTTGAAAAGAGTATGATGAGGAGTTCATATCATCCGGTATAAAGAGAGAATACAACAATTAGTATAAACACACTAAAAGCGTTTAGGGGTAAGGTTAGTCTAGGTAGCAACTCGAAAACCAAAATTCAAATGGTTGGCATCTTGGGCCCATAATTTAGTCCCTCAACAAGTGTGTGGATGAATGTCTTTGAAGAGTACTTCCATCATTGTTTTATTCATCCACCATACATATCTACACAATATAGATTCCACACATGAATTATAAGTGTCTAGTATGGTGGTGTCATGAGACAAAGTATCTTGTTAAAATGCAAGTGCATGCAAAACTTGAGATCTCGGTTACTATTTCTGCTCTATTTCCATTTCCGTTCATTCATTGTGATAAAAAAAACACTATTCGTACCAGTCATTGATTGATACATTGTGCAGAGCACTGCTCGGGGAGGACCGGCGGTTAGTTACAGATGAACCGGTTGAGTTTGAGAAATAACCAGTTGAAGTTCGAGACTTCAGGAGAATTACCCATCATTTTAGAGGAATCTATAGAAGAATATACCTCAACTGAATGAAGCAAAACCAGAAGATGTCAACATGTAACCGGTTGGATTTAGAATCACTAGGATCTTGATCGACTATGCCCAAAAACTTCCCGGGCACTGGTGCAGAGCCTTTGCGTGTGTACCCACCTTGTTTGTTTGGTTTAAAAAACAACAACAACTAGAGCAGGCATTTTTGGCACTAATGATATTGCGACAACTCAGATGCTGAATGCCACAGCTGTACCAATGTGATAGATTGATGAAAATAAATCACCTTCGTGTCAAATAATAGTATTTGTATTGATGTTAGTTTTAATTTTCTCTCCACCTATTTCCTACTTGACTTATTTATTTTGTTTCCCTTATGTTTGCTTTTCCAACATATCAACATCATTTACATTTACATAGCTAGGTTGCCTAGAACTCCACAATTTTGATGGAAGAACTTTATGATTTCGGCAAGGAGAAAGTCCTCGAAGTTTCATCCCAAACTCAGGGCCGGTTCACACGGGGTCCCAAGTCCTAAGTCCCAAGTCACTTGAGGTCAATTTATGCAATCTTAGCCATTGAGAGCATGGAAGTTGAGACCTACCACTTCACACGGGGTTCCAAGTCCTAAGTCCCAAGTATGACATGGATGCCCGCATGGCAACACTTTTTGGAGGTGAGGCTTGGGACTTGTATTGAGAGTTGGGTTGAGCAAAAAGCTAAACCCAACTCTCAACACAAGTCTTGTGAATATTTTTGCTTAAAATGATCAAGATCCGACTTTCACGATAATTAACCATATTTGAATGGTTTCTTGAGGCTCAAAAGTTGGGACTTTGCCTCCATGTTGGGACTTGCTAAGATTAGTGGGACTTGGGACTTGGAACCCCATGTGAACCGGCCCTCAAAACACCATTTTATCCTTGAAAGGAGCATTTTGAAGGTAGGAGCTCTATAGAACTATCATATGGAATGCTCTCACAGTGTGAACTGAGTCCCTGATAAGTTCATCAAAAGAGGTCCGAGACAACCCTAAACTACTAGATGATGATGGAGAGATACCCAAATCTCAAGGAAGAGGTTGGTGGTTCGATTCCCGGTTGTGAAATCTCCTCTCTACTTGACAGAAACTTGCTAGGTGGTCAACTGCCTCTTGTGCTTTGGCATTGACCTGTTGACCTTCTGTCTCAAAAAAGAAAAGAAAAAAGAAGTTCGTCAAAAGCAATACAATATGCTGTGTGAAACTTCTTTGGCTGTTAATTGTTTGGATATGAGCAAGATAAAGGAGCTAAACTATCAAATATTGACGAGGGTGAGGGTAAGTTGAGATTTTTTGCCAATATCTATGTAGTTCAATCCCTCGCGAACCTTCTGGAAACTCCGAAGTTTAAGCTTAATGGAAGGAAGAAAGTTACGTATCATTTTGCAGGACCAGGAAGCCTGCTCAAAGTTTCGCTCCAAACTCAGAAAGCAACATATTAATATTGAAGGGTGAGTGATCTTGAAGGTAGGAACTTTATAGACTCTCACGCTGCATGCAAATCCCCAATTAAGTCACTCGAACCTTCGAAGCAAACTTAGTTGCAAGCTGGAGCTGCAAGTTCCTCTCCAGCACTAAGTTAATGTAGTAGAAGATGCACGTCTGTGATGTCGAAAGATCCCTTCGAGTTGTGTTTGGCCATAAGCTTATTTGATATTTACTTCACTAGCATGAGTCTTCAAAGACACAGTGCTTACCTTGACCAAAAATTTAGGTAGAAAAGCAAAAATTGGGTACGGATGACAGCATGCAGAAATGCAGCCAGAGTATCCTGTATCTCATTCAAGTCTCAGAAGTGCAAATCCTCGTTTTATGGCTTAGGGTTCGTGGCGTCAAAGTAAACTTATCTATTGTGGATAAAGGAGCTCTAGTTAAAATCAAGCCTCCTATAGCTTGAAGGTAAATCTACTTTACCTGGACCCCACTTCACTTTTCGAAGTCTCTGATGCCATTTATGAAGTCGAATCAATCATAGTAAAATATACATATTGGTGTGGACTATAAAATTGCTTCATTGTGTTGTCACTTTCCACGAGGATAAGTTTACTAGACAACACAAAGTCTTATGCCCCTACCCACCTAATTTTACCAAATAACCAAAGTCTTTCCTAAAAACTGGGTAACGCTCTCTTGGTTATAGCGGAGGCATCTGGCTATCGCAATGCACCTACAATAACTTGCTCCGCGGATTTTCGAGTAGGTTTAAGTTAAGTAGTTTCAATACATGTTCATTGTTTTATCTACCAAGCAATAACATGTTGGATAGTTTTTGTTCCATTCCCAAATGCCTTACTACTCATCTATCTTACCATCGGTTTTTGTTAATGAAGCTCCTCGTGCCCTCATGCTAAGATTAAAGGCAACAAATCACAAGGACGGGAGGCGACACTTTTAAAGGTCCTACATTCTTGCCTCATGTCCAGGTACCGATGGGGAGGGTCGGTGCTTGAGGCTTAAAACCTCCACTTTTAAACCATGCCACATCATTTGCCAACTAGGCTCGGGACTAGATGGTGTCGATGGTGTGAAGGCCGTGTTTTTAGAACCAATTTTTAGGCTTAGCTAAAGTCAAGTGGGCAAGGGGCATTAGCTTACTTTTATGGCTCGGGCTTGATTAGGGTCTATGTGAACTCATCCATCATGGAATGAACGGCCTACGGTAAAAAAAAACCCCGTGTATGTTAAGGGTCGATTCATTTCAATCGAGCTCCACAATATATGCATTCAGGATTTTGATGCCCTTTTGGAACCAAATTGGATAAAAAAACAAAATTTCAAATTACATAATAAATTTACAATTCAAAGGGTTGCACTATCTCTCCTAGGTTTGACCCAATATCATGTATTTACCCTACTAGATGAAAAAGGTCACGGGGTCTTCACCCTGCAATTGGTGACATTTTTAATAGCATGGCTTTGACACATTGACATGTAACTCAATTACCTAAAAGGGCTCAACAACTATAATGTTTACATGTACCCTGCCCATTCCTCGCATCTTAGACCGGGTGATTCTCATGCATGTGCGCAAATTCAGGCAGGGCGAGAGTCATAGTTAGCTAAGAATGTAACTTCGCCCATTTGCTCTTAAGTATGTTTATGGGATACTTGACACATGATGGTTCACATATGCCAAAATAAAACTCCGGGTCATACTCATGGGCTTTAAGCCCACTTTGCTCATGTACACGATTGTTTACAAATAACCTTAATAGTTCATTTTCACCTTCCCAACGAACAAGTTTACCTAGACGCCACAAAACTCACTATAGGAGGGGCAAGACTATCAAGCTTTTGCTCACATTTAATGGGATTTAACAAATTGACTTGGAATGGTTAGGTCCGCAACTCAAATACCTTCATATGTGCTAGTTTCTCATGATAGGAAACACGTGTTTGTTGCTATTTACTATGTAGCATGTCATGAGAATTTACACATATATGGTGTGACCTTTGATTCATATGGCTTTGCGATCAATGAGAATCGGATCATATGTACACAATCTATCTCAATTGGACTTGCCATGAATAGGCTAGCAAGGTTGGTTGGGTTTATGTATAGGCTAGCTAGGTACCCATATCACCGTAGTCATTGGTGTGCATGACACCATGCCACTTGTCATGGTGACACACCTTCATGGATGTTTAACTTAGGGCCACTTCACACAGAAGCCAAGAGCCGTGACCATGAAATTGCGAGAGCCCAAAAGAAAGTGTCCAAAGGCTATCCCAAGACACCTCCAAAATGATGTAGTGTGGTCACGGGGCCTCAAGTGTAGTGTGAAGTCATATGGTGACTGGGCCCTCAACCAAATGCTATTTCAATGCATTTCTATTCATGCGGGTCCTCAACACACGATAAAATAGAATAAATCAACGGTTGTGAGCATTCGGAGTGCCATGGTCTCCCGGTTTTGTGTTAGGCCCACCTCCAAGAGGTGGTTGTTGAGAATAGTCCAAGTGACCATGAAACATGATCCATTCGATGCCATGTAGGAATCCATGTAGACTTTACATCCATTTTGCATTCACATACTCCGTTGGTCCCTCAAGCCTAGTGTGAAGCGAACTTGGACCAGCTCCGCCTTTTCCACCAATAAGAGTGCTTGAAGTGTAACGGTCACGGGCACGCAGTCTCGTGTGTGAAGTGGCCCTTAAACCATGCCAAGCCATGCAACACACCACACCACTTGTCTATTTTGACGAACAAGCCATCCTATTTTCTAGGTTTGGGCTAGACTATGTTATAGGTTTGACGGCCATGCATTCACCTCGATCTAGGTACCTTCACCTTCCATGCAACACATATTTTGACAAGGATCTTTAACCAATTGACTTCAAATCCAAGCAATGTTGAGAACATTAATGTAGCGACCACCAATTTCATGTAAGCAATATTATCGTGAAATTTAAGAATAATGTAAGTCCACACTAATACAAATTAACTATGTGCACGAGTAATCTTCAAGTTGTCAATACTTGAGATTATTTTCTCTTATGAAATTGAAATTAAAGTGGAGGAAGCCAAAAGGGCTATTGTGACTTCTATGTTCATCATTCAACACACTTGTACAAGACAAGTGTGCTAGAAGTGACTCTTGTGAGAGAAAACTCAAGAAGTCGGATCCACCTTGCTTTGAAGGGATGGTCGCATTGTTGGAGAGAGGTAATTATTGCATATGAGCAACCTCTTATTCAAACAACATGAAAGCATTAAATAATGTGCAACCCTATGTTTAGTATTCTTGGCTAACTTGAGTCCGAAATTAGTTCTAAAACCCCTGCATTAGGTTGGTCCAAGTCATTAGAGATGAATCAACCACCAATCTATAGGAGATAAAGTCTTTATGTTGGATGGATGATAGTTACGCTCGTATGTGATAATTTCCTCTCTTTGTGCATTGTCTCTGTTATGTGCGACCAAAAGGGACACCAATTATAAAGTGGTCAAAATTTAAAGATGTAGCATGTCTATTAGTTTTGGAATGCAAATCTAATAGTGTTATAAATTAGTAATTGATTGGGAAAATTGTCCCTCCTAGGCTCACATTCCTTACTCAAAGGCCACACTTGCCAAAAAAAAACAACAATTGGGGGGACCATGACTTGAATCAGACATCCACTATATTGTTGGATGTTGCAAATTGTCACCTACAATATTGTAGAGTGATGTTTGGTTCAACATTTAGAGTGGCAAAAGGCGATTTCAGTGTAAGATCCGTTGTGGTCATCATCAACACGAATATGGCATGTGCAAATTTAATACGGACAAAAAGTAAATACTTTGTGATAGACCTTCAAGAATCATGGTTAGAAAGCTTTGAGAGAAACAACCAAATACTTTGCGATGGACCTTCAAGGATCATGGCTAGAAAGCTTTGAGAGAAACAATCAAATACTTTGCAATGGACCTTCAAGGATCATGATTAGAAAGCTTTGAGAGAAACAACCAAATAATATTGACGACATATCTCCAAGTTTTTTGGACAAGGTGACAACTCTTGAAGGCGAGTCTAAGATAGAGATGATCCCTTAATCAAACACCTAGTTTTGAGTGGTATGTGGTCATGTGTGGATCTAAGAATGAACACCAAAAGGGCATGTTTAAAAGAGATTGGACTATGTGCTCAAAATATGCTCACCATTGTTGGTTCAATATGTGGTCATGTGTGTATCTAAGAATGGACATCAAAAGGATGTGTTTAAAAGAGATTGGACTATGTGCTCAAAATATGCTAACCATTGTCGGCTCAGTATGTGGTCATGTGTGTATCTAAGAATGGACACCAAAAGGACGTGTTTAAAAGAGATTGGACTACGTGTTCAAAATATGCTAACCATTGTTGGCTCAATATGTGGTCATGTGTGGATCTAAGAATGGACACCAAAAGGACGTGTTTAAAAGAAATTGGACTACATGCTCAAAATATGCTAACCATTGTTGGCTCAATAATCAACGTATTTTTTTTGGTGGGGGGGCTATATGACCATTCAATGACCATGACAATAATGAATAAGATATTCATACGAGCTTTGAAATCATGAGACAAATGGCTACACGCACGATTTGGATTTGTGAATCATCTTGCACTAATTGCATGTTTCATATTGTAAGAAGCGGGTGCAAAGAGAAAAGTGTATGAATAACACGCATCTACCTTACACACAACCATTGTTTTGGTGGTTGGTGCGTGTAGTTCACTTTCTTTGGATTTAATTTTGAGGAATAAGGAGGGTTAAGATACATCGGTGACAACCACAATCACAACTACTCTTATTACTTGCCCAACTACGGTTAAGATGTAAAAAGTTAGTTGGGAGTACACTAATTATCCCAACTAGTGCGTGTTAATGTTTGGAGTTACGCAATGCTATAACTATGTAACGAGAATGTAATATTTTACCAAGTAAAGTCATTTATGTTCTATGATGTCCAAACAACCTTTTGAACTTTTGTTAGTATAAATTGAACTCCCGAGTAAGACATTATTGCACTGTGTACCTCCGAATAGTAGCATGCACTAATTGGGATAATCAGTATAGTTGCGATGCTTGCACTTTACCTTCTGTTGTTCTATGATGTTCTTTGTAGTTGCTATGTGGCCCCAAGAGAGAACTTCATGGCAAAAGCATGGGGGAGAATTTGTAGGAGACAACTACTCTTATTAGCTAAACTTCCCATAAATATGTGTTTGTCTTCACGCTACATAGGAGAAACGACAATTGAGGGTTAATCGGCTCTTCAACTACAAGAATAGTTGTGTGTAAACGAGCAAAATCGTAGTTTGGGTCGAAAGCGAGCCCAAACACAATCACAGCCACAACCTGGCAGCAATTTGAAGGAAAAGCAGAGAGAATTAACTCATGTGCCAGATTGATATCAGGATTGACTTCAAAGGATTGACACAACGAAGAGGAAATAAAAGTATGGAATTAATGTTTCTTTGATCGACATTTGGAACCAATGGCTTAAGATATACATGCAAACATTCAGAGGAAGAGTCTTAGGGTTTGTATAATGTTGGCTTCATTGTATAAGAAATGAAGCTCGCAAAAAGGCCAACATCACTCATTTTGATCTCCGGAGGACTCGCAAAGTTGAAGAAAAACAGAGCGAAGCACATGGCAGGGAGATCCAGTTTTGTTATCCTAGCAGTCTTGACAGAAGGATGGAAAAGAAGAGGAAATGTAAGAAAGTAAGGTTTCTTCAAGTGCCATCTGCAACAATGGCATATGAACATATGAACTTGTTCGGAGCAAGAGTTTTAGGGTTTACAGAATGTTAACTTCGTTATATAAGTGATCAAGCTCACAAAAAGGTCGATATCACTCATTTGGTCTCCAGAGGATTGGCAGAGTTGAAGGAAACCAGAGTGAAGCATCATGTCACATGGCAGAGTGCTGTCCACAGAGAGATCCAATATCTATTTTGACAGAAGGATGGAGACGAAGAGGAAATGTAAGAAATTAAGGTTTCTCCAACTCTCATTTGCAACAAAAATGCCATATGAACCACATGCAGTAATGGAGAAGACTTTAGAGTGAGCATGTTCGAAGAGACTCGAAACGTATTGAGGACATCTGGAGGCATAAGAGTGGGAATTAGGATGATGATGATGATGCATGTGTTGATGATAATTCTGATTGCTACCGTATACTCAAAGGTTTCCCATGACACCTGTTCGATCACTCTTGGAACATAGTGCACAAGTGGAAAAATTAGGGCACCCCATCCTTGCATATTTTTTGCAATAGAGATTGGTTAAATGTTCCATGTCGTAGGGCATTCAAGAATCGAACAAAGTAATATGTGATTAGTATCATGCATTGAAAGAAACTCAGGTGTTAGGGTTTTGAATGATTAGGGAGTTCCGGAGAAGGATAATTTTGACATGACATCTGTTAGTTTGAAGAGTACATGGGATTGGTATCAAAAGAGCTTGACAGAGCAACCTTTGCGCACTCAAATGGTGACATCAGGAGTTCTGTGGTCTTTAGGTGACATGATGGCACAAACCCTTATTCATGATTCTCGGAACCAGCCTCGAGGAAGCAAAAGCAGTCACGGTGCTTATAGACAAACGGTGTGAACTTTTCCTTGTTGTCGAAGGTGCACTGATGTATCATGCTTCGAATGCCTTCTGCATTCCTTCTGACTAATTTAATCCTTGCAATAACAGAGAAGACATTGTGCATTGGTTAGTAACTATCATGTCCATGATGAAGCAAATTTCAGATGCAGTTTACTTGTTAGTCGGAGTAAGAAATGCTCTCCATACTTCGGAGTGTTTTCAGTACTTAGAATTCCAACCTAAGTATGACTGCGTGAAATTCCGATGACACTGATACAATCATCGCTGTGAACTCGAAACAGAAATTAGGGTTTGTTGCCAGTGATTCCTAAATTTGGACTATTGCAACCAACTTTCAGAGACCATTGTGCAAGCATTTGAAAGCAACCATAAATCATGAGATGGTTAATGTTAAAAGAATCCGGAACAGCTTACAATTGGCTCTCGATAGGTGTGAAATTTCATGTGGGAGGTTTGGTTTACGTTGTTATTCAATCCTTTTAATTCACACAGTAGCTATTAATGAACAACTTTGACAGTTTGAGAGGAATACTTTACTAAAACTGAATTAGAGTCCCGTGTACATGGAAAGAGCAAGGTTTAGCTTCAAAATTGATATGCACCCATGCCTGTAAATTCTTTGCATCATGCTGGTTCTCATTTGAGACAATCAAATCCTTGTTTTCCTGATTGTATAGGATTAAGTGTTAATGTTGTCCTTGAGATCATCTGAATTGAGTTTTGAAATCCTATCTTGACCTAAATGATGAATCTCTTGTGCCTTATCAAGTTTATTTCGATAGTACCAGGCCTTTTTGCAGAATACATAGTGTCCTTCGGATGATTGATCTTAAAGAGACATTTCAAAGTAGCCAGTAGCCTACCTGAATTGAATACATGAGATACTGACAACCTGAAGGGTTTTTGTTTTGGTACATTCTTGCAGGGAGGTGACAGCAGCAGCTTTGGAATGCATGCGATTGTGACTACTGGAACAAGGGTTGATTGGAGAAGAGTGGTCACGGCCGGAATCTTTGGTGCAGCTTTTGTTGCTCCCACTGGTCACTATTGGTACAAATAAATACTCTCCATCAATCCACTGTCCACTTCAAATCTGATCATCAACATTCAACACACTCAATACTCTCTCTCTCTCTCTCTCTCTGCCTGCAGGAAGAAAACAATCACAAGTGTGTAAAGGTAGCTTGATCCCTGACAACAGTCTGACAGGATTTGACCAGCGACCTGGTTTTTATTTTCTGCATAAAAACCGTCACAGACATCTTCCGAGGGGGGAAATTCAGATGCCTGGTCAGAGATGGCCTTATTAGGACACCATTGTTGCAAAGTGACTTGAGTTGCCCTGTTTTGTGTTTCTTAAACATAATAAGCCGGGATGAAAAAGTTGATATGGTAATCCAAGATACAAATTTGATGCCTACTGCAGCACTTTGAACAACTGTCCTTTTGAATCTGTTTGGCTCATAGACAATATTCTCATATTATGAATTTTACTTCAAGAAACGAAACTTGATCATATTTTGCAAAGTGACCTGGTTTTTGTTTTTCAAACATAATAAGCTGGGATGACAAGTTTGATGTGATAATCCAGGATACGAATTTGGTACTTACTTTGTGCACTTTGAACAACTGTCCTCTTTGAATCAGTTCAGCTCAAAGACGAATTTCTCATATTGTGAATTTTACTCTTAAATGTTATACTTGATCAATATTTTTCACTATGTTTGAATTAGTCACTGGAAATGGCAATGAACTGTCTCTTGTTCCAATTTGTGGGTAGTGTCGCCATCTTCGTCACTATAAATGACATTTCCTTATCCTTGTTGACTGTTGACAGGTACCAATTTCTGGAGTACATGTGCACAAAGAAGTTGAAGTATGAAGCAAACTCACGACGGTTTGTGAGCACGAAACTGTTAGCAGACACAATACTATTTGGACCGCTGCATTTGCTTGCATTCTTCCTCTACATGGGTTTGGCTGCAGGGAAGCCTTTTGTCCAAGTGCAACAGGACATCCATCGCGATTATTTACCAACACTATTTGCAGAAGCTCTTTTCTGGATGTGTGTACAGGTCAGTCTTTTCTCCTCTTTTCCTCCTTGCAGTTGCAAATATTTGTCAATTTCTCATCCAGCATGATGAGCTCCTGACTTTGAAGATTGGCTTAAATGATGTGGTTAACATATTGAACTAGAATCCTGTATAAGGTAAGCAGGTCTTAAATGGGCACCTTTCTCTGCACCCACTTCTCGTAGGATATCAAATATGCAATTAGTGCAAGATGATTAGCAAATCCAAATCGTGCATGTAGCCACTATCCTCACAATTTTTGGAGTTCGCATGAGTATATTATTCATTGTCAAAGTGAAGATTTTGTGAGTTATTAAATAATCACATGGTTCCTCCAATTATGTTAACAAAATCTGGTATACAAATTTTAAGCATGTAGTCCAATCTCTTTTCAACACATGTCTTTTTGGTGTCCGTTCTTGGATTCACACCCAACCATACACCACTCAAATATTGGTTTATATAGATCATACATTGAATTAGGCACATCTCCTTTATGTTGGAGTTACTCCAACCATATATAGAATGCTCAGTTGGATTGTGCTACAATCTAAAGGCCACTTTACACTACGACCATGAAATTTTGAGGGTCCTTGCACCTCGTCCAAAGGCCGTACCATAGAAAATTAAAATTGGATTTTGTGTGGTCACGGGCCTTCAAGTGTACATTGTTTTGTCTAATTAGTGTGGGCCACACTAATTCCCAATTACCTGCACTATTTTTTGATAATTTGAAGTGGCCTACTGTAATTTCCGATGTGAAAAATTAGTGTGGGCTTTTTCGTCTGCATATTTGAATGAAAATTCAAGGCAAGGTAAGTACTATAAAATGATTTATGTTAACCAAGGCAAGTATTATAAAGTTAATGTGAGCCACACTAAAATCCAACCCACATGAATTTCCCACTCACATTAATTAGACAACATAGTGTAATGTAAAGACCAGGCTCTCAATTGAATGCTATTTCGTTATCATCCTATTTATGAGGCCCTTTTACATATTAAGTACATCAAAGGTTGCGAGATTTTGAAATGTCATGGTCTCTTGGTTTTGTGCTAGACCCGCCTCTTTGAGGCAGGCTTGATGCAAAGTCTAATAGACCACAAAACATTGTATATTGCATGCCACATAGGATGCCGTGTAGGTTTTCATTCATTCAAACTTCCGTGATCCCTTAGGCCCTCAAGCTTTAGTGTAAAGTGAAGAGGGGTTCTTTCAGCATTCCCCATCAATGAGAGATTTTAGATTTCACTGGCCATGGACCTCAAGCTCCTTGTGTAATGTGCCCCTGAGGTTGTCTAACATCAGCTTCATGAATAACTGAGTCAGGTATTGAAAAACTCTACCCAAGCTAAATTGTTGATTTGGTCCCTGAAAAGCTTCACCTAAGTTATACTTCAGCTTGTTGACGTGGTTTTTAAATTGCAGATGGCAAACTTCCGATTTGTGCCTGTTAAGCACCAGTTGCTCTTTGTCAACTGCTTCTGTTTTCTGGACAGTGCACTTCTATCTTGGATCAAACATTCAGATGGGATTCAATGTAATCATTGGATGACAACACCAAAATCCTTGGTGGGAGCTGCGGGTTGAGATGGTATAATTAATGATGTGATGTGATGTTGGTGTGTAATCAGAGAGGAAACCTCCTTCTAAAGTTAACAGCTGTAGCAAACAGAGTATTGACATACTTCTTCTCTTAATTGGTCATAGTCCCTTGTATTTTTTCATTGTTGAGTGCATGGGGTCTGTATTGATCAGGATCTCAAATAGAGAACCAAATTTTGTTCCAAGCTGAATTTGTTTTTTCCCCTTTCCAGACCTGCATAAGCTCCAGCCCTTTGTTGCATTGTGATTGTGTATCTTTGTTTCCGTTTCATTACATTAATTGTTTGCCTGGAGGAGAGCTAAGTTGTGAGAGGGGGTCCAAGCTTGCTTCAAATTCGTGTCAGTTTCATTTTTCACAGTAACGTGGACAGTCACAAGCTGTCTAGTATTACTGAATTCGTGTCCGTTCCATTTTGCTTGTGAAAATTCAGCTATGCCAATGCATGTCTATAGCTGATTTCTAGAGTTTTCAATACTTCAGCTAAATGCCACTATAAAACAGAATCCTCAGTGAAGGTCATGTAACTGATTCCTTTGTAATTCTGTTGGTCATGTTATGAAAATGTCACAACCATTGGTTAGTCTAGTTTGTAGGAAGGGCACTACCATCAAGATTGATGTTTGTGTCTACTTTGCACTGTCCTTTGAAGTGAACTAAATTATTCCTGAGAAGGTTATAGAAATTTATCTGGTTAAAACCCTTGAATAATGTAAAGAAATATTGCACTCTTCAAAATGGAATAATCACTAGAATTATAACATTTGACAACCGTGTGTAACTAATGTAATAATGTGACACTCAAGGCCACTTTACAGTATGGCCAAAGGTCATTACCATGAGTTCTTTAAGGCCCTTGAAACTCATCCAAAGGATGTAACCATGGAGAATTAAGATTGGATTTTGTGTGGTCATGGAGCTTCAAGTGTAGTTTAAAGACATACATGATGGGGTTCTCATTTGAATGCTAGTTCATTATCATCCTATTCAGGTGGGTCCTTCTACACAATAAGTTAAATGAATGAAGGATTGTGAGATTTTCAAGTGTCACAGTCTCCAAATTCAACAAAGTAAATTCACAAAAATACAAATTGCCTCACTTATAAAATAAACTAAAATAAAATTGACAATGAGTGCCTAATTTACGTAGCCCCCTTCCACAATTTACTTCATTTTAGTTAAATTTGGTCCCACTAGACTACACCATGACCAACTCTATTGTGTTCGCTACATGAATAAGAAGTATGCTCATATGCAAGAGGTAATTCCTCCATAAGGCTCCTTTTTGGAGGGACTTCGTGAAGTAATGGAGTTGTTCCAACAACATCCTACACTACACACTATTAGTTCCTGGCCCAATTCTAGGTCTGGATTTGCACAAGCCTAGGAATATCCAAATGCCCATCCACATATATAAGTACTCTTAGATTAGTGTCAAACTAATCTAAGAAACTGCCTCATGTATAAAATTATACCCTTGTTTATATATGCATATTGCATGGCAGCCTACTGATTATGCTACAGAGTTTATGGTGTTTAGTGTCATGTACACTATTTGCAAAGGGCCTAAAGTAGATGCCTAGAGGCCTCAAAGTGTCACGTTCGCTAATTGCCAATATGATATTATTCACCAACATAAGAAATTTTTTTGAGTGAAAATGTATTTACATTATGACATTTAGCACAACACATCGGGATACTTGAGATGATAGTTTTGTGTTTTAGAATGCAAGAAGAATATATTATTGAGCATACTAATGATAAGTTGCATGTGTTTACATTTTAGTATGCAAGAGGAAGATATTCTTGAACATACCTAGCCCTCTCTTCCAAGAAATTTCCTTAATGTCAGATTTTGTTTTGTTTTAATCCAACCTGGCTAAAAGCAATCCCATATTGCAGAACCATGGAACATGCAGCCAGATTCCAATGGAACTCCAAGATAGGGTCTCATCATAAACTTCAATATTTTAGCCACCTCCTTTAATGCATCTCTGGCACGTCGTGCATGGGGAAGATGCCTCCACATTCCAGTAGTTTAACTTTTTTGAATAATACGTGTGTGTATATACAGGTTGAACTCGGCCAAGGATTCGTGGCACTCACTTAAAATCATCCATGCGGATGAAAAAAATGCAGGAATCATCTAAATGACTATTTTAAGGCAATTTGATTCCGGAAATAGAGTCAAAGGCCCCGAATTAGTCTAGTGATGTCACATTCGAATGAATTGGCCCTCAACCCCATAGGGGGGCTTTTTTTTTATTGGAGCCACTCATCCACGATATCTAGGATGGATGATTTTAAGTGAGTGCCACGAATCCCCAGCCGTTGAACTCCACCGTGTATGGTATTTAGTGTCACATGCGTTATAGTGTCACGTACCCTATTTTGAGGCGTATGCTAGATTACACCGATGATTAACAAATCACTATATTCGTTAATTTGGGACTTTTTCGGCATTTTGAGATAGTTACAAATATAAGAGCATGGATAAAATCACACAGATATTGGAGAATGTTGTAAGATGCAAATACTTTGAAGCGGGTGTTCATATCAAGAACCCAATTAAGAACTCATATCAAGATGGTTTAGGTAGGACGACCCAAACATTAGACCATGTTGTTGTGGTCCATATATTAATTTGAGACAAGAGAAAGTCTCAAATTAACGAATATAGTGATACAACTTCATTATTAGTGTCACGTCATGACACACGTGGCATTCAAGTGCACTTACTAATATCTTGGCATAAGTATGCTTTGAACTCCAGAATATCACGGTTTTGGCAACCAAAGCGTACATGATATTACATAATTTTGTGGTGTTAACATGGATGCATGATATAAGAGAATTAGTGTAACATGTGAACATTATGGAATAACACAATGTGCAACACTGGAATGTTGAAAATTGTTGAATCAACATACTCTATTTGTGATGATACATTCCTAGTAAATTGAGTAGGTAAATCTGAGTATAAGTCTGAGTATAAGTCATTACCGAGATTCTACAATAGGCCATTTGTCAATACCATGCAAGAGGCAGAGAAGACAGGAGGACATGAGCACTCCGAGGAAGGCATCGGAAATATTTGAGGCAGCTATAGTAGCCATGGACGGCCATCGTAAGGATACCAATTTGTATTTTGAGTCTGGTGCAATGAAGCATGTTACTGGAGACGTGACTTCTGTGCAAGACCTCTGCACTATTGGACCAGTTTCCAACGTTCGCTCAGCCAGGGGACAATCCCACCACGTTCAAGCGAAGGGAAATGTAGCACTTACTTACAATGGAGAAATAAAACACATCATCGATGTTCTTAATGTCCCTGGAGTCACAAAGAATCTGTTGTCAGTAGGAAGTATTACAGACAAAAATTGTTTGGTCATATTCGATTATAATGACTGTTGAATTGTCAATGATAAGAATACTGACATGGTGCTAGCAAAGGGCAAGAGAGATCCATCAAATGGCCTCCATAAATTAGAATTTAGCAGTGCACAGTCTCACATCTGCATGATAGATGCTGCCTCTAATATTGATGTTTGGCATCAAAGGCTGTGACATGTTAACTATAGGTCTCTTCATAACATGTCCCGAAACCATAGCACCATAGGACTTCCTGATATACCCCTAGTGGACCATGTTTGTAGCGACTGTATGAATGGGAAGCAACCTAAGAGCGAAGTTCCTAAACTCAGTCATACTAGAGCCACTAGACCGAATCAGCTAATACATTTGGATTTATGCAGACCAATGCCAAGTGAGTCCCTCTCAAGTTCTAGATACTTTGTCACGTTTACATATGATTTTAGTCGAAAAAACTGGACATATTTTCTAAAAATTAAATCTGCAACACTTGAGAAATTTAAAGTGTTTAAAAATCTAGTAGAGGCACAGACAGGTCTGAAGATTCAATTGATGAGGAGCGATAGAGGGGGAGAATATCAGTCATCTGAATTTCTAAAGTATTGTGAACTTCACGGCATTGACAGACAACTTCCGCAGGCTTACACCCCTCATCAAACAGTGCCTTCAGTCATTATGCGCATGGAGACCGGATTCTTTCAACGGCGACAACAAAGCGTGAATCAATCTGATTCAATGGACACATAAACTTGAACCAAGATGCAGAAGCTTCGACATCAAATGGTAGCATACGAACTTCCCAAAGATATGCAGACCCCAAGACTACATTTTCCTTGCTGACATCAGGAAGCCAACCAACTACACAAAAGCAGCGCAACACAAGGATGGGCTGATGCAATGCAACAAGAGCTTGAGTCGATCGTCAAAAATTGGACGTGGGTAATCGTGCCACTACCAATTGGTAAGACACCCATCACATCCTGATGGGTCTACAAGGTTAATTTAAAAGTTGATGGTCAGGTAGATAAACTTAAACCAAGGTTAGTAGCCAGAGGTTTTGAGCAGGAGCAGGGTGTCAATTACCAAGAGACACTTGCACCTACTGTCAAGTCGGTGACGATCATATTAGTAATTTTTATTGCTACAAAAGCATGTGGATCATTAAATACTTGGACATTAAAATAACATTTCTGAATGGAATTTAGAACATGAGGTTTTTATGGAGATTCCTGAATGTCTTAGGCACCTATATTCTTCCAATGATAGCAACTTGGTTAGTAGACTTAAGAAAGCCATATACAGGCTTAAACATGCATCAAGAGCGTGGTACCTTAAAACTGACAGCTTTCTTAAACAACAGGGGTTCCAAAGGAGTCATTGCGATTAAAATCTCTATATGTTCTATGAAAGAGATCTCTGTGTCTTTATGGTTCTTTATGTCAATGATTTGCTCATCACTGGGAGTCACGAAACTAAAGTAATTGAATTAGAACAAAGACTTGAATGGGAATTTGAAATGTCAAAGTTAGGGCTTCTTACTTACTATATAGGCATCAAATTTGTCTACATGGCTGAGGGTACCTTGTTAGTACAAAGAAATTACATTCAGAGCTTGCTAGAAAAGTTCAATATGTTGGATTATGCTGCTGTCACCACCCTATGGAAGAGGGCATTCGACTCTGCACAGACATAGGAGTGGACAACATGGATACTAAGTTATATCAAAGTTTAGCAGGGAGTCTTATCTTCTTGACGAACACATGTCCATGTACATGGCTAACGTGTTCAGCTGCGTTAGCAGGTACATGGCAGCTCCGCAACAGCCTCATCTTGACGCAACCAAGAGGATCCTCAGATATGCAGAAGGAACTACAAAGCTGAATGAAGAAATGGTAGGAGGGGAGGGATAATAATCTTATCAGGTCAAGGTGAATGAAATGATTGACAACGTCTTTCAACGACAGGGCGCCCAAGTCCCATTGAATCATTGTCACCATCATTAGCAGATTCGCACTCAAGTACAAATCAGAAATAGGGTTTGCAGGAGGGTACGTGTTGAATCAAACATACCCTATTTATGATGATACATATCCAGTAAATGGAGGAGGTAAATCTGACTGTAAGTCATTTACTGCTGAACATAAAGATATATAGCCAAAGTTGCAGGCAAATGGAAAAGTAAAGTAACTAAAATCTCTCCTCGCCAATAGTTTGCTATTATCATTCTGCCACCACAGAAGTAATGTGCATGTTGGATAGATACACGTAGATACTAGTAGGTGTATATTCATTAGCATCTTCATTGAGTACCACACATTGGATAATGCAATTGTTTTCATGTCAAGTCACTGCCATGGAATAGTTTCTACAAAATTGATGGACACCTTAATATGCGCAATCCAGGGTGCACATCGCCCTCGCCCAGGGCTTAGGATTTCGAGGATTTCAGGGTCTTCCGAGGGGCGAGTTGCGCCATGTAGAGTGCAATTGCTGCTTCTGTATAGTGGAGGGGTAGTAATCAGTGTGTATGTTTGACAAAGTTTTTGCAAGTTTTTCACTTTTGACACGCAAAAAAAAAATGCACGTCAATGGACACACACAATCTAGAAGTTGACACGTATTGTGACTCGTGAAGAAAAAAAACACACGTCAATTGACACGCTAGAAATCGAAATGATACGTACTACTAGGCAACTTAAGTACTATAAACTGCAGCTCAAGTATTTGGAAAACATAACCCATAACAGTAGGAGAACTTCCTACACTCACTTACATATTTAAGTTCAACCTTGTTCTTGTAATTTTCTTTGTAACCGGGAAGGCTATACAACTAAGACGATGATTAGAGAGGTGGTGGAGGCTAAGTACAAGGCCGACAAGACCATTGTTCATGGTCTCTTGCGGATGTATTTCCATGATTGTTTTGTGCAAGTATGTGAATGAACAATTTGCCCAAACAAATATTGAAGAGTGATGCTTTGGCAAGTTAAATATTGGGTTAATTTTGAGGCGTCTCAGCTTGACACTAGGATGATTTGAGGTAGACTTTGCATAGTGCAAAGATCCCCTTCAAATTGAGTTTAATGTACAATGTACAATTCACAATGTTTGAAGCTAGATTGGAAGTAGTGTTGTTGTTGGGTTTGTGATTTGAATGCCATCAATATTCACAAGTCCCTAATGTTTGTCACGTATTCTAGGCCAGAGGTAGATAATTTCCTCTCACCAGTGGCACCACCTACAGTGACTGCCAAAACTGAGTACGAAAAAGCCTAGTCTACCTTTAGCCATTCATATTTTATAATTTATTGCATTTAATGCCAAATCAGTTGACGGCTCAAATATACATGCATGTAAATGATGTGGCTACCAAATTACAAGTCCAGCAATGCAAGATAATTTGAGAAAGATCTAAATCAAAGTAAATTAGCTCCAAAACTCAGTTATGCTCACACTTGGATTACGCAATGAATGCTACAAATCTGACATGTACAAATGGTTTTCTAGGTCCGATTTTTTGGGTGGGCATGTTCTTGGCCTTCACATTTATAATTGTGTCCCCATTCAGTGCACATCATGTATGCAAATTGAGCAAAATGGTTTCATTGAGGTCTTTCTCTACTGCTGGTAGAAAGCAAATAGAAGAAGCTACTTTAGAGAAGTTGAGGAGGGGTGAAAGTACTAGCAAAGTTGCTAGAGACTTACAGGTATCCCAAAGTTGGGTTGCACAATTTCGTAAGCAACATTTGAGTGAATTGAGTGATGTCAATCATAGTTTTGGTGGCAGGCCACAGGTGTACAGTGCAGCTGATCGTAGAGCTTGTGTGAGAGAAATCATTGTGGGTGGCTTAGAAATTGCACACAAAGTTGGAAATTACTTGAGAGAAGAGCTTCATGTTGGTATGAGCGATAGTACTGTGAGGAGAGTGTTACGAAAAGCAGGTTTGAAATGTAAAGTGAAGCAAAAGAAACCAAAGCTCACGCTTCTTCAAATTAAGGGACGATTAGAATTTGCTAGATGTCATTGCCATTGGACTGATGATGATTGGGATCGTGTAGTATTCTCCAATGAAACAAAAATCAACCGATTTTGCTCTGATGGTCACAGTTGGTGTTGGTTTCGTGATGGACAGAGTAGAAATGCTGGAATGGTGCAACAAATTGTCAAGTTTGGAGGTGGGGGAGTGATGATGTGGGGTTGCATGACTCCGAGTGGCCCTAATATGATGTGTAGGATTGAGGGAAGAATGGATCAGTACATGTATAGAGAAATTTTAGAGCGAGAATTGATTCATACGCTGCATGCATACAATTTGGATCCTGCCAATTTGATTTTTCAACATGATAATGACCCGAAACATACATCCAAGAGTGTGCGCCGTTGGTTGAATTCGCAAGAATTTATTGTTTTGAAATGGCCGGCGCAATCTCTAGACTTGAATCTGATCGAACACTTGTGGGCAACTTTAAAACGTCGACTAAACCAATATGAGAGACCTCCCAAAGGAATGTTAGAATTGTGGGAGTGTGTTGAGGATTGTTGGGCTTCAATTACTCCCAATGAGTGTAAGAACTTGTATAGGAGCATGCCTAAGCGCATTGCAGCTATTATAGCTGCTAAGGGTAGGTGGAATAATTTTTAACTTTGTTCCAGCTTGTGTGAGCAAAACTGAGTTTTGGATTGAACTTCACTTTACTTTTTGTTTGTACATGCATACTTGTGTGTAATAGGCCTCAATTCCCATGGAAGTATGACTGATTGCAATGGTAATCCTATGCAATTTATGGTTTCATTTTTGGTGCATCCAATTTCCTTACATTGTTTGTTGAATTTCAATATGTTGTGTTTGTACTCAGTTTTGGCAGTCACTGTACATCTATGATAGATACTTTTGTATGGTCAATTCCTAAGTCACTTGATTTGAACTTTTAAAAATGGGAGGAGACCTAGAGTGCTTTGTTTGATTTAAAAATTGGGGAAAATAGCCATCTCGGCTCATAATGATTTGAATTTTGAGGTCTTGCATAGGGCATAGATCCCCTTCAATTGAGTTTAATATAAAATGTCAAATTCTCATTGATTCAATGCAATGCTTGAGTTGACATTAGATTGGAATCAATAGTGTTGTTGAGTTTGTGAGTGAAATGCTATCAATGTCCCCAAGGCCCTGAAGTTCATCCCCTAAATCTATCCCTATATCTAGGATAATGGTAGATATTCCACTCTCACCAATGGTACCATCTACACTCCTGCTAGATACTTTGTTTTGGTCAGTTCCCACCTAGTCCAATCTCTGGTCATTTAGGTTGATTAGCCGTCTCAGCTTGACATGATGATTTGAGGTGGTAGACTTGCATAGCTCATGATTCCTTTCAATTGAGTTCAATGTACGATGTGAAAATCATAATGCTTCAATACAATGCTTGAATTGAAGTTCAAGGGATCACATAAGATATGGAGAAAAAGGAGCCGTATGATTCTATCAGAGGGGGAACAACAGTAATTGTGCACTTGGGTGTGTGTTAGGTTATGCTAATGATCAACAACTTCACTAAGGTAGATATACGGAAAATGGTGACATGAGTTGATTCAACCAAGAAGAATGGCTTGAAATTTGTGCAATATTTTTCAAAGATGGAGTAGAGGAAATGATGAGGAATGCATGTTGTTTCATAAGTTTATTCCATGTAAATAGTTAGTTACATTATCCCAAAGAGGCAAGGAAGTTAAAAACCATGTTTGTATACTAGAGTCTCCTTAATTTTGCACATCTCAACTCCATGACATGAGGTAAACGTACCTATTTTGGTTGCTTATCTTAATTGAACACATATATTCGAGTGGTTTGTGGTTAGGTGTGGATCTAAGAACAAACACTAAAAAAAACATGTGTTTAAAAGATAATAAACCATGTGTTCAAAATTTGTTAACCATTGTCGGCTCAATATACATAATTGGGGGAGCCTACTTGGTCATTTTTTTGGCTCTGACACTTTTACTTTGAAAAAATCATATCAACAACAAGGAAGATCATAAATTTATTCCATAATTTGTTGCAAAAAAATTATATCACATTCACAAATCCAGGGAATCTCTTTGACTTTAAAGTCTAAGTTGAAACTCATGGTAAACAACAAAAAACTACCGTACCTTAGGGGCAGCTTGGAGCTCGGATTCAATCAGGAGTCCGAAAAAGAAGGTGCATTTGAGCAGGGTGTTGTGGATCCCAAGTTTCTTGGACCCGGACCCTAATGGTAAACCCATCCTAGTAACTCTACATAAGTTAGTCACCCCCCAAAACAATGTGAATGCTTTTTCACACCGGGCCTAGAGACCAGGAGGGGAAGATTATGAAGAGGCTCTTGAGCATCGGCCCGGATTCGGCAACCAAACGGACGTTTGGGGATGTGAAGCGCGAGCCTTAAGTTAGCCGAGTTAGGAAGGTGAAGCGAAGGAAGGCCCGGCGTCGCGATTCGAGACCGCGACGTGTGGGACCGCGAAGACTCCGGGAGCTGGGAAACCCCCACCGCGTCCGTGGCGAGGCCCCGGGAACTCTCACGGGAACTCGCACGGGGAGACGGGAACTCGAGTGGGAACGTCGTCTCCTGGGAAGAGAAGAGTCTGTGAGCTGGAGAGAGAGTCGACGAGAAGACAGCGGAGCGTCTCCTCCCTCCTTCGCTCGCTCCCTCCCTCCCTCCCTCCCTCCCTCTCGCACAGGCTATGGAGTGTGGAGGATGAAGCCGGAGCAAGTCGGAGGAGGGCGGGCTAAGCACCCATTTTGGCTGAATCAGCTGTAGGGTTCAACATAACATAACATAACATAACATCGCATCATACCATCGTCACACTGAAGGAGGCAAAGCATCCTCAGAGTTTCGGAGGAGATGCGGTTGCCAACAATGAGGATCTCGCACTTGGCCTTGGTGCTACTGGTTTCGGCGTGCATTGGAGGGAGCTCGGCCTACAACTCCACCCTCGGATGGCAGACACTCAACAGTGCGTACTATCCCTCTATCTCCTCTCTCTTCCTTGCTTGCTTGCCCGAAATGAATGAATGAATGAATGCGGTGGGAGGGTGAAGTGTTCGGTGGGGTTCCGGTCGCGTGGTACTTGGATGCTGGGTCTTGCGGTGGCTCTAGTGGGTTGCGGAGTTGGGATTCTGTGCATTGGGTGGGCACCGATTGCTCCCGGATGGATATTTTGAAAAAAATTCGAAAGTCAGCGGTCTGGAGATGAAAAATGGGCATTTTAGGTGTGAGAGTTTTCTTTCTTCTACTTCTGGTTGTACTGGGTTTTCGTTTGAGGGGATTCGAGGCGGCAGTGGGTTTTGCACGATCGATTGCTCCTGGACGGACGGGCATTCGAAAGTTTGAGCAAGATGGTCCGTAAAACAAATCGAAGGCCGGCGCCTTGTCGAGGCCCCCAAACCAACAATGGGTGTGCAGTGTCGGTGGTTTCCTGCAATGCAAGTGGCGCAACTTCAAGAGGCTCGTTCCTTCGCTCTGGAATGAGGAGACTATTTGATGACAGTCCACATGCGGTTGTTGTAGACTCCACGAGTATGCGGTTGTAAATTTGTGGACATTGGTTGTTGGCGGATCTACGGCATTGTCCGTCTCTAGCCCTCTGAATGCAGGTGATAAAACCATTGTATGCGCGTGTAAGGAACGGAGCAGGGAGTTTGTGTAGATCTCTATCATCACACCGCCCGATATGGCGGGTCGCGTTTGAATAGAATCAGTTCGAAATGTGTGCCTGATCACATTCACCGCGTCTCAGTGAGAACGAGATTCTCATCTCTTGTCAATTCGGTTGCGCAATGTGCCTATGGTGACTTGAGCACCCGTTCCGGCAATCGTAGTCTAGTGTGAGCCATTTCTCTGTTTTTGTACTTAAAATAGGCCGTGGAGAGATTTTCACCTAGGAGGAAGCTCAACTTCTAGTTTGATGCGCCAGTCTGTTGCAATCCCTCGTCGACGATTTCTTTATGGAGATCTGTGTCTGTATCTGGTCGATTACAGATACCGGTCTCCTCGAGTGCTTCCTGAATTAGCTGTATCATCCGGATCCCTCTTTAAAGCGGTTCCGCATCTCTCGATCTATGTTCCGGGGCTAGTCTTCGCAATTCTATCTCTGTTATGGGGAAGTCTGCCCAGGTTTCACGGTCGGATCCGAACATTACGACTGGATTGTATCTGCGAACTTTTCCTTCTTTGGATGAAGGGTTTTGGCGGTGTTTTGAGATTTGAGCATTTTTTGTTGACGTCAACGTACCGGTACTTGGTTCTGACGTTTTTGATCGATTTATGGTTTGATGGTTGCAGAAACTGCCCCTATAGTTATTGCCAATGGCGGTTCTTCAGGCATTTACCCCGACCAAACATCCACCGCCTACAATGACGCTGTGAACAGCACTGCATTGCCTTTGGGACTTCTCTGTGATTTGCAACTCACCAAGGATAACCAAGGAATCTGTCGGCAAGGATGGAATTTAAGCGAGACAACAAACATCACTATCATTCTTACAAACACGTCCGTTCAGAGCACTTATGTGATCCAAGGACAAACATTAACTGGCTACTTCTCAGTCGATTACACATCGAAACAACTTCAAAACCTCACTGGTGTGTTTTCGTAACTGGTGTCGATCTTAAAATGCTAATGTGTGTGAATTACAGACCCCTCGGTCCAATGCTAAATAGGGATTGTGATATGTAGTTAGCATATCCTTGTATGAGCAAACGCAATTACGAACGCTATTTAGTTTTTCATGGATGGCGATGGTGAAGAGCAGCTGGTTTTTTGGCTGAATTCTTGGGCAAATGGCTAGCAGTCTAATTCTGTGAGGTAAATTGAAATTGTTCACGGGATGCAGCAATCCAGCATACGAATTCTCGCTCGCCGTATTTTGATGGAACGGACTACGTATTGTCGCCTGAGACAGTCATCAGTCCAATTGTACCTGGGAAAGGGCTATATTTCTGGCTTAATATTGAGGTACACGCCTGTCTATCTTTATTTGGAACTTCTTTCCAAAGTGTTCAGGATTTTACAAAGTGCGCTGTAGATGAGCTGCAGTGGGCCTTGTGAGTTTGTCTTAATTTTGTAACGGATGTTTGTATGCGAGTTAGTGGGCAGCCTTTGAACCGGTATTGGACCGGTATCGTCTTTTTTGGATACCGTTCGGGTACCTATAATGAGGATTTCACAAGCTTTGGGTACCAGTAGGGCATGGGCATTTGTGTTTTCGATACCATTCGGGTCTATATACCATGCCAGAACCTTCCTACTTGTGTAAAATCCCCGTAGTATCAAATAATGACTCTGGTATACGAAGGTCCTCCCACCTTGACATACCCACCAAATATGAGTATTCGACTGGTATTGCAAGTTCGATACCCACAGGTAGGTTCTTGGATGCCATTGTTGATGTTGATTTTCAATACGCATGCATTCGGCTATTGACGGGTTCAACTGGGCTGTCAACCTAGGATGAGATGTATTATGTCGTCCTCTTGTATGCCACGGGACCACTAAACCGATTGTAATTGGTGTGCAGTATCCTTCGTTCTACCAGAGTCATCCTGCAAAAAACAGCTTGTCAAACTATCTGACCGGTTTCTTGAGGATGTATTATCCCGACTACTTATCAGCGACGGAAGTGAACATTTTGAGACTCCTTGCACCTACTGCCGCCAAAACCCAAACAGTACTCATCTTCAAGGTTTTGGACTCGGATATGGTGGAGGAGAGCACCAACGTGACTTATGGACATATTATGAGCAACTTGACTTATATCGCAACCTTTGCACGCGGTATTCTAGTTCCTAAGGAACTCGTGTATTCAGTGGACCCTTCGACGGAGTACTTAAGGCCAGCTACAAGTTTGGTTCAAGATGCACACGCCGCAAATTTGACTGTCTTTGTTTACGGTTTTGCCAATGACAACTACCCGTCAAGTTATAATTACAGTTATGACTCAGTTCGAGAGTATCTTGGATACATGGGGGACAACTTCACAGTGGATGGGTTTCTTACAGACTTTCCAACCACTGCAGCGGAAGCCATACGTAAGATTAACACTACCTCCCTCGACACATTCCCGATTGAAAAATAAAATATGAGTGCAATCTTCTGTACGAACTTCTCTCTGTGACATGATACAGGCATAATAGGAAGCACTAACCTCTGGACGTTTGTGCAGATTGCTATCCGGGTGGTTATAAATTGGCAGCCCCTAGAAGCGCAGGTATGGCATTTCTTATTACGTAACAATCAATTGCACCAGTCTGACAACTGAAGCCGGTCACATGTGTTGCACATGTATCCATGCTCCTTTCTGCTGTGCTCGATCCCATGCATCGTAGAGGGGGCTAGTAGTGATTCCCGTTTGCTAGTGCCGGAATGTAGTTTCCACGTGGGATTCAAGTGGGATTCTGAATAGAGGGCCCTCTACGGTGCTCTGCAGGAAAGCTGACTATCCTGTGCATGTGTGAGATGCTGGAATCCCATGCCGGACTAGAAGATCTGGGTACATGAACTACGAACGTAGTGCGAGTGATACTCGGAAGGATACAAGGGGTAACTGTAGTTTCTCAGTACACTACATTCCATACTTAGTGCGGCGACAGCTTAGAGTAGACGTTTAGAAGGACCCATACTGATTATCCTTGGCTTCTGTCTGAATGTCGTTATACTTGAAATGTTTATGTTGAATTGATATGCTGACACTTGTATACGTTGTTTTGTGAGCAGCAACTTCCACGGCGAAAGCGCAACCCACCGTCATTTCACACAACGGTGCAAGTGGAGACTTCCCAGGGTGCACTTTGTCTGCTTACACCGCGGCAGTCGACGAAGGCGCCGACTACATCGATTGCACGGTGCAAATCACAAGCGACGGGGTACTTATCTGCAGGGAAGATCCGGACTTGGTGAAGTCCACAAACGTTTTTTCAAACCAGGTCCTGTATCAAACCTATGTCACGACATACAGCGAATTGCAAGCTGCACAGGGGGTTTTTACATTCGATATTTCGTGGGCGAACATTAGCACATTAAATGGTACGGACAAATTTTTCCAGAGAATATGGTTTCTGCCAAGATGATGATGATGTTGCAACGCAAGTTTCTGTGGTTTCTGCCCCCTCGTAGAGATTCTTGTGCAAAAATCTTGTTGAATGATGTAATAAAGTCCGTCTGGTTTTTGCGTGCTTACTCTGGTTTTCTCTGGTTTCTTTACGCAGCTACCATATATAGTCCTTGGCAAAAGTACAATGATACCAGGGACCCTGGTAATAACGACAAGCAGAAAATCATGACTTTGGATGAGTTTCTGGCTTTCGCAAAGAATGCTTCGGGCGTTGGTATTTACATCAATATCCAGGTGATCCATTTGGAGTTTTCACTTCAATAGTTTGTGGGTGTGCATTGTATTGTATTGTATGTTGAGGTCAGTTTTGGACACCCATGTGGTGAAATAATCGATTTTGAAGTTGCCACATAGGATTTATAGTCTCGCTTAACAATGAGGACGTGATGTGTGGCACTGAGAAATTTAGGCATTCGTGGGTAGAATCAATGAAGTGCTGTGCTGACAGAGCACATAGGACAGTAATAAATGCCTGCTCGAATGGAGCCCTTATCCATTGCGAGTTGTTTTTTTGTTACCCTGCAGAATGCCTACTACTTGCGCACCCAGCACAGCTTAGATGTTGTCGACGGTGTGGTGACATCTCTCAAGGCTGCGAATCTCACAAACGCGGGTGACAAGATTTTGGTGGCTTCCGAAGATAGTTCTGCGTTGTCTTCCTTGTCTAGCGCGATTCCTGCGGTCAAGCTGGTCTATGATGTGAAATACACGGATCCGATTTCTGTCGACACGACGGTGTTGCAGGTATGCTTTCTACTTTTCGATGCATGTGTATCTGCAGCGCAATTTTTTTGTCTCCTCCTGAACAAGTTTCTGACATTTGAAATCTGTTGAGGCGGAGCGAGGAATAACGATGTTGAAAACTATTGCCTTTCAGGAAATAAAAAAATATGCAAGTATCATAGCTCTCGACCATCACTTGGTCGATCCCCTTGGCGATACATTTTTCTTGACCAAGAAGACGTCAGCGGTCAGCCTGGCACACTCGCTGAACATGACAGTGTTCTACTACTTCTTGTCCAACGAATTCAACGCGTACGCATTCGATTACAGGAGCGATCCTATCCTTCAAATCAACTCGGTCATATCGAATTACAATGTGGACGGCTTCATCACCGACTTCCCAGCTACACTGTACAACTTCCTTCGCAGTAAGTGTTTGGTGGACTCTTCCAGGCGTGCGCGTGCATCTCGTAGATATTGAGGCAGACGTGCCTAATTCGGTTAGTTATGTTAATCGGACACTTGTATTTGAATGGTACGTGCTTAGGTGTGGCTCCAAGAACCGGTACCAAAAAGGAACGATGTGTTTAAAATGGATTGGACCACGTGCTCACAATATGATAGACATTCTAGGCTCGATAGTCAACGAAATTGGGGAACCCATATGACGATTTAACGAGCGTGAGAATTTTCACTTTGATAACGAATAAGATGTTCATACGAGGAAGGCAGGTACGGCCTAGATGAGGACATGCTAAGCACGGAGATTGTACTAATCATGTGAATTTCCGTATGGTGGAAGAATTGTGCTAGTCGGAGAAAGACCCATCCATCTCATGTGCATGTTCATATTGGTTTTCTGAAGCAGGGTTTCTCGAACCCATCCACCTGAGGTGCACCTACGTTACATTTGTTTGTGACTGATTAGTGTGCATGTTGTTTGACAGATAATTACTGCTACCAACCATTGGGGGGTAACAAGGTGATCGAGATATCGACCGGGATGCCGAATTATGGTATCTATCCTGTAACGCCTGGAGCCATCACTCTACTGAGCTCTGTAGGCCAAGGGGCAGAGAGCGTTGCTCCGAGCCCATCCTTGGCGGTCGACGAGCCTTCGATTTCTTATCTTGTTCCTCTAGCTTCACCTAGCCCACAGAGTGTGGCGGGGGGGTCTACGTCACCGTCTCCGCCGCCGAGTGCGCCGAGTGCGAGGAGTGCGTCGTCGAGGACGTCAGTTAACTCCCTTGTGGTCCCTATCGTTCTTGTATTTGTCATACTATGTGTAATGAATTAGGAAACGAGTGACATTAGGTTAGGGTTATACCGTTATGAGAACCACCAACAAGAAGGAATTTTATTATGGTGGCTTCCTTCCCAGATTTTAGATCCTTCGAAGAAGAAGTGGTCTATTCAGTTAGGGCAGGATGAGCTGGTACACACTAGGTCAAATGAAGAACTCCAGTCTCCACAATGCAGAGATCGAGTTCATTTTTCTCCTTGAAGGAAATTCATCATGGATTGTTTCTGATCTTTCAACGAAAGCACGGTGAATGTGTATTGTTTTCTCCCTATAGGAGTGAAAATTCCCGCCCATTGGTGTTCTCGTGCTGGGTTCCACACCTATCGTGTGCTGAGATGTCATTTATTCCAACTCGGAGGTTCTCAAGGGATCATGTGGGCAAATACAGCCTAACCCCGATAATGTAATAGACGAAGTTAAAGCGCGCACGTGGTGACACCCACACCACGACATGAGATGTATTTGAGAATTGGATGATGAGCCTCAAATTTCACATTGCAAATCTCAAAAGGGAAAGGCACTTTTAATTATGGACAAATATGTTACTCATTCCCTTGAGCATGTGTGGGTAGCAGTGCCCGGAAAGTTTTTGGGCTTAGTCGGTCAAGATCCTAGTGATTCTAAATCCAACCGGTTACATGTTGACATCTTCCGGTTTTGCTTTATTCATTAGAGGCATATTCTATAGATTCCTCTTAAATGATTGGTAATTCTCCTGAAGTCTCAACTTCAACCGCGTATTTCTCAAACTCAACCGGTTCATCTGTAACTAAGAGCATCCCTACCACACTGGGTATACGCCAAATAGATTATATCATATTTTATGTCTTTGGCGAGCCCTCCATTTTTGGCGGGGCAGCTCATCTTGAGTCAAGCCCACCAAAGCCTAGGCATATCTCCGCCATGATTAGGAAGCAATCAATAAGACAACGACACCTATTATCTGACACGGGATAAAGTAGGGTATTGGAGTATCTGTTATTTAAATAATCTCTTGGCGGGCCGGAGGAGGTCCGGCATATGACCCATTTATGGCGGGGGAAACTCTTTACTATACCCGGGCCGGTTCTAAATTATGGGGTGCCGGCCATTGGTGGGACTTACTTTATGCCGGTACCGCCACCTAAGAACCCGGGATGCCCCATTTATGGCATTGGCATGTCCCATGCCCAGGCTGGTGGGGACGCTCTAACCGCCGGTTCTTCCCGAGCAGTGGTGGGTAGGGGTGAATCATTTGATTTTCAATCTTGCATTTGAGCAATATTACTATGGCTTTCTTACCACCTAATGTTACAAGTGTGGGTACAACCCTTGGATCAGGGAATAGTTGCTTTTGGAATGGGTCCTTTCTCAGTTTGATTCTTCTACTCATCGGGACTTGACGAATATAGTGCCTAATGTAAGGCGGGCTATTATGTGGTGTTCTCAAGTGTGGAGAAAGATGAATTTCCAAATCATATGACACAACTGGAGGATGTCCGAGATTGTTTACTTGCAGACTAGAGTGTTGATTTTGTCATGGATCATGCACGTGAGAAATCGAGAATGAAAGAAGCAACAAATGAATTGGCATGTCTCGTTTCCTCTTTGAATCTTGGAAGTGAAGAAATGCCTATTGAAGAATATGTGCAACTAGTACAAGAGAATTCAAAGTATCCAGATTCCAGACATTGCATGATTAGAATTCAGGTTGGCTAAGTGTGTTAAGTGTACTATAGTCCAGACATCCCCTCAGAGCTAACACATGCACTGTGTATTTGCACAATCATGTTCATAAGTCTATATTTACCACTCCCATTCAATCAACAACATATTGCTACACACATTCACATCCACGCAACAGGTTGCAGGACCAGGATAGATCTCACTTTACCATGTTCACAACTTTACATCATCAACATTTTGTCTCGACCAACGTCCCACCATCCCCTCTGTCAGTTGACTCGCCATCTATGAGTAGCTACTGCAGACCCGTTTCCAATCAACTTATTTCAAACGATTCATGTGTTTTAAGAATTTGGTGCATCAATTTATGGTGTTTTTTTATGACCTCATCACTTGGACTCACTGATCTACTAGCATGGAGCCCTCGACATCTTGACATAAATGGTTGCATGAAGACTTTGACTGCTGCCACTCAAAACATTGAACAAATGGCATATCTTCAGGGGATTTGGGCGAACCAACCCATACGCTCGTTCCTTGTTGGAAGCCCAAACCCTTGCCTCCAAGGAACCAATGTACGGGTTGTTTCGCCCCAGCCAAATGCAGGGTGAACTTTGTCCAACATTGTAATTTTCCAACTTTCAACTTTCCGCATCAACCAATTATTCTGGCTTTGAGTTCACCTGGTACATGATGCAAAGGCAAGTTAGCAAGGCAATTCTGAATGGAAATTACCGTAGGGTGCTTCTTGGTTGGGCTTTAGAATATCAATCACTCTTCAATCTTTGCTACATGGCAGTCTTATATGGTTGAGACCCACTTGAAACTCACATGGAAATTGTAGTTTGGTATCAAAAGATGAACCAGGAAGCAGCTTACGGTATTCCAACTCCAGACTTACGTAACCTCGATCACAACCTACTCGATTCATTAGCACTCAACATGACTCAGTAAAGACAGACAATTCAAAGTAAGAAGTCGACACCCCACATAATCCCAATAGTGACTGACACTACATACAATACATAGTGGATTGCCCCCCTCCCTTACTAAAATGATTTAGGTGAAGGGAAATAAACAAACCTATAAAAGCCAGGGATCCACATCAAAACAGAAGTATTCCCTGGTCACCAACACAGCTCGAGTGCAAATTTGTGATTGTTATTTTCTTCACTTGTATTGACTGCCCCCATGTAAAAGAACCCCACCTTGCACATTGGAGTTTGGGATCACGTAAGATATGAAGAAAAAGGAGCCGTATGATTCTATCACAGGGGGAAGAGCAGTAGTTGTGCACTTGGGTGTGATATTGGACTTTTATCAATGTTCACAAGGCCCTGAAGTTCGTCACTTGATCTGTCTCAATATCTAAGATGTTGGGAGATATTCCACTCTCACCAATTTTACCCTCTGCACCTCTGGTAGATACTTTGTTTGGTCAATGCCCAACTACATTGATTATCCCATGTAGTGTGTGGTACTAATTCCCGAAACATGCAATATTTTGCCAAACTGAAAATTAGTTAGGGGTGAACTTTTTATTGAGTGATACTAAATTCATGAATACACACCCATTTACCATACATTTCAAGATAATTATTGCGTGCTCTAAGTTGTTTGTAGAGTGCAATGCAGCCAAAATTTTCAGCCCTCGTAACTATCCAAGTGATGATAATGATTGAATCACAAATACCGAATTGTGGCTCGAAAAGATATTGTTGAAGTTTCAATACACCGAAGAAGAAAGTGACATGTGTAAGGGAGAACTCTTGGAATTTACGGAAACACTTCGACATGAGTGTGAGAACAAAACATAATTTGAGGCTTGGCGCATATGTGGTAGCAATTTGGAATGGCACACAAATTGGCCTAAACTTATGCAACTTTGGTAGAAAATTATTCTCATTCCATCAAGTATAGCTATTTGTGAGAGAGGATTTCCAAACAAAATGCAATCAAAAGCCACTTGCGCAATAGGTTGAACTTGAAGACCCTTGATGCTCTTATGCGGATCTCTCTTTGTGGGCTTGAATTGGATGCAATGGATTGGGCTACCATCTTCAACATTTGGAGAAACATGTGAGACCGAAGGATACTTACGCTCGATTGATAGTTTTTTTGTTACAAATCAAGATGGTATTTTGATTATTCAAAATATTATTTTTTCTAAAATATTGTGTAACCCAAAATTGAGGTGACATTTAAAATAAAATGTACATGTCAATTGACATTGATTTTTGTTCTTGAAAACGTCACGTGACACTTTGGATTTGAAGTTGAACGTCAAATGAAATTTGTCAAACATACACACTGGTAGTAATTGTAAGCAATTTCAGATTTAGTAGATGCAGCGGAGCGCTGCATGCAGGATTCTTTGGTGCCGCAAATAGGGGATTTTTTGTAGTAGTAAAAGGAATATATATGCTCCCAGGTTGAGGGATAATGAGGGATGTGGAAGGTGGGTTTGGGAGGAAGGTTTTTGCAGTCGGCAGAGGAGAACAACAACAGGGGGGTAGTGGTGATGATGATGATCATCATTATCAGAGTGGGAGAAGAAGAGAGAGGATGGTGCAATTGTTGTTGTGCACGTGAGGGGAACAACGGCAGGATTAATTGATGGTGGTAATGGAGTTGTTGTCCATGTTGATGTCTATGTCTCCTCCAACCATGTTGATGATGCTTCTCTTCGGAATGTTGGGAGTCAGGAAGAACCTGGAAAGGAAATGTCAACCTCAACCTCAACCTCTTTTGATGTTATGGAGGTGCCCATAATGCTCTGACAGAGAATTTTGCAGAATGCTTTGGTAGTCTTCATAAGGAGCTGGCCTGCTTGGCAGTAGAGCATGAAGTTGGAACAGTTGCTCGCTGAAGCATATTCTCAGCCACAAGATGCGACCAACCAGGCCACCGTGCTTACCGAGTTATACAAGCAAAGGTTCTCTCATTTTGCTTCCTCCCTACTACTCCTCCACGAAAAAATTGGGAAGCTCTTCATCTTGTGGATAATGTGAATTGAAATTGTGCACGAGGAGAACGGTAGTTTCTGGTCCAGTTTCTTGAAATACTGTAAATAGTTTCATACAATGTAGGAAAAATCACCTGCATATTCATGGTGATGGAGGAGTACAAGCTACACATCATCCTTCCGCAAGATGTTGATCCAGTTTGAGAAGTGCAGACATGGCCCAATGCAAGAGTGTGGTTTGATTTCTTTGGTGGTTTGCATTAATGTAAAAACATGTGATATAAGGGAAAGAAATGTGACAATAAGGAGTGACATTTGAATTGAGAACATCCGTTTCCTAGGGTTTCGGGTTATTAGAGAAAGAGTGACATCACGGGGGTTGATATTACGGAGTGGAGGGTGTATGTTCAATATTGTTAGGAGGTGCATTTCTATGTTACACAATGGTCTACAAGTTGACTAAAGCGCAAACGAATGACACTTGCCATTAGTATGCTCAAGAATATCTTCCTCTTGCATACTAGACAATATGACACATGACACTTGCCATTACCATACACCGCTAGTAGGTTGGGCGGAATTTTTTTTAAAAAATCAAGCCTAATATTTTTGGAGATTATTGGGTCAAATGGCCTTAATGAAAGGAAAAATAATCATCAAAATGTTTAGATATTAGGAAATTTGGTGTGCTAGAACAACTCAATCCAAAGTCAACATCTCATATGCACCGACAACACACCCTGTCACACTCATTCATTGTGGCATTCACACATTAGATAGTGAACCTCTCACATTCAAGAATGTTAAAAGCTTGAGAGCATGAGGAGTCACATTGTTCACAACCATGATTAGCACACTAAGATGGCTTAACCTAAACCCTTAAGGTCAACATTGTGTACTTAGCCACCATGAACGAATGAAAAATAAGTTACAATACATGGATTTGTATGTAGAATATGTTATGTGCCTAACTAAATAAATAAACATGTATATACATATTTGCCTAAATTTTTATAAACATTTTTATGGACTGCCTAAGCCTTTTTATTGCAATTATTTAATTACCGGGCAATCTTTTGCCCAACAAGCTATCAACATATGGTAGTATACTCAAAATAATCTTCCCCTTGCATACTAGAATGCAAGACTGTAATCTAAAGTATCCCAATGTGCTACTCTAAATGTCATAATGTAGATATTTTTCACTTAAGGAAGTTACTTATGTTGATGAATGGAATCATGTTGGCAATTAGCGGGTGTGACACTTTGAGACCTCTAGGCATCTACTTTAGGCCTTTCACAAATAGGGTACATAACACTAAATACCACAAATGGTGTACATTGTTTATGGTGTTTAGTGTCACGTACATAAGAGAGTCACTTACCCTATTTTGAGGCATATGTTAGGTTACACTAATGATCAACAACTTCACTAAGGTAGATATACAGATAATGGTGAAAATAAGTTGATTCAACTAGGAAGAATGGTTTGAAATTTGTGCAATCTTTTTCAAAGATGGAGTAGGGGAAATGATGAGGAATGCATGTTGTTTCATAATTTTATTCCATGTAAATAGTTAGTTGCATTATCCCAAAGAGGCAAGGAAGTCAAACCCCATGTTTGTATACTAGAGTCTCCTTAATTTGAGCATCAAAATATCTTATTCTAATATGAATGCACGCAAAACGGTTAACTCAATGGCACCCAAAAGTGATTGCAAGTGGTGTGAAGCAACACCTATCTGGCCAATCACTGCATCCTTTCCGGGCCACCACTATTACAATTAGCCATTTTGGGTCAACACAAGAATCAATCTACCCCTAGTTTAGTGCACTAGTAGTTGTCATTCATTGTTTTCAGTTTTTCTACCTTATTTAATGTCACCTCACGACACTTAGTGTTCAAGTGGGCTTACTAATATTTTGGCTTGAGTATGTTTAATAGTGCTATGAGGTGTGTGCCTATGTTACACAATGGTCTACAAGTTGACTAAAGTGTACACAAATGACACTTGACACTAGTATGTTGAAGAATATCTTCCTCTTGCATACTAAAATGCAAACTCATGACACTTGCCATTAGTATGCTTCAAAATGCCTTCCCCTTGGATACTAAAACACAAAACTATCATCTCATGTGTCCCAATATCCTACACTAAATGTCATAATGTGACCATTTTTTCACTTTAAATTACTTATGTTGACGAATAGTATCACATTGGCAATTAGCATACATTACACTTTGAGTCCAAACATCTACGTAGCTAGTTTGGGCCCTTCACAAATAGTATACGTGACACTCATCACGATAAACGGTGTAATAGACGAGTCACTAAACCTTAGTACACTCTAACATCCCTAATATCATGCATGTGACAACCAAAGTGCATGTGATATTAAGAAGGTTTGTAGTGTTAACATGGATGCATGATAATATAGAATTACTGTAGAGTGTGACATTTTGGAATAAAACAAAGTCAACACTGTAATAATGCCAATGATGACAATGTGATGTGTGCAAGCATGCATTTTGAATTCTTTGATGGATTATTTTAATGTCAAAACACATGATGTATGGGAGGGAAATGTGACAACGAGGAGAGAGATTTAAATTGAGCACATCCATTTCCTAGGGTTTTGGGATACAAGAGAGGGAGCGACATTACATAGGGTGTCATTACGGAGGTTTGGTTGTGCCAAATGTAAGCCTCTATACAAGTGAAAGTTCACATGCCTTTCTTGAACCTATGGCCGCAATTGCACTTCCAGGCATCCTTCACAATTGAGAGGGCATAATAAGTTAATAACTCACGTGATCTTAAAGAGAGTGGATAATTTTCATTTGGACCTATAATTTTGCGCATCTCAACTCCATGACATAAGGTAAACACCTATATGCTTATCTTAATTGAACACCTATATTTGAGTGGTTTGTGGTTAGGTGTGGATCTAAGAACAAACACTAAAAAAACATGTGTTTAAAAGATAATAAACCATGTGTTCAAAATTTGTTAACCATTGTCGACTCAATATACATAATTGGGGGAGCCTACTTGGTCATTTTTTTTGGCTCTGACACTTTTACTGTGAAAAAAGCACATCAACAACATGGAAGATCATAAATTTATTCCATAAATTGTTGCAAATTTTTTTATCACATTCACATTTCCAGGGAATTTCTTTGACTTTTAAATCTAAGTTGAGTCTCATGGTAAACAACAAAAAACTAACCATTTAAGACATGTTTACCTTATGTCAATCAGTCGTGGGTGTTTTCTTCCTAATTCATAGACTACCCACATGTGATGATGTTCAAGATTATTGTAGTTGACGCGATTAAGTATTTTGAATTAAAGAAAGACCCATAGAGTTTGCCATATCTACTGCAACTCTCCCTTCCATGCTTTCAGATTCAACCTAAAAATGTTGGGATTCTCAATCAATCCTCAAATAGTTCTCGGGCGCACATAACAGTCTATCATTGATAAATATTGTTATGTCCAATTCTCAAACTTGAAATGACAGACTTTGTGATTTGGAGACAATAACCAAATGAGACATTAATACTTGTTTCTTAACATTATTTAGTTGATGAATTGTGTTCATGGGCTCCATTATATATTCGAGAATAAAGCCTTTGGATGTTAGAATTCCAAGATCACTCAAAAACGCCAAAACACTCATGTCGGATATTCTTACAAACCCATGTACTTCAAAGTCCAATGAAGAAAATGAACTAGGTAAATTGAGAAAGCTGAATTGCAGTCATGAAAGTGGGTTACAGTACATCAAGCTGGGTTTTGGTTTCCTAACACTTACCGAGGGGTAGTAATAAAAAACATTTCCCATGTAGGTTAATTGTTGGTTCATCCTAATTTAATTTCACTAAATAAATTTGGGATTGATTTATCTATAAAATTATGATTTTGATGCTCTATAATAAATATCATTATTTTCAATCTCTCCCTCCTCTGGTTCGTCCTCCCTCTCAGTAAGTGTTATGAACATTTACCCACATGAAACGTTTTAAGTCCATGTAAGTTGTAAGTTCAAATAACATGTGTGCAATTAGAAGTGACCACAATAGAGTTGCATACCCTACATGATGCCTTGTACAAGATGTGGAGATTGAAGAGTGATTGATATTCTAAAGCCCAACTGAGAAGCACCCTACGGTAATTTCCATTCAAAACTGCCTTGCTAACTTGCCTTTGCATCATGTACCAGGTGAACTCAAAGCCATAATAACTGGTTGATGCGGAAAGTTGAAAAATTACAATGTTGGACAAAGTCCACCCTGCATTTGGCTGGGGCGAAACAACCCGTACACTGGTTCCTTGGAGGCAAGGGTTTGGGTTCCAACAAGGAACGAGCGTATGGGTTGGTTCGCGCAAATCCCCTGCATCTTACTTGAAGATATGCCATTTGTTCAATGTTTTGATTGGCAACAGTCAAAGTCTTCATGCAACCATTTATGTCAAGATGTCAAGGGCTCCATGCTAGTAGATCAGTGAGTCCAAGTGATGAGGTCATAAAAAATCACCATAAATTGATGCACCAAATTCTTAGGACACATGAATCGTTTGAAATAAGTTGATTGGAAATGGGTCTGCAGTAGCTACTCATAGATGGCAAGTCAGCTGACAGAGGGGATGGTGGGACGTTGGTCAAGACAAAACGTTGATGATGTAAAGTTGTAAACATGGTAAAGTGAGATCTATCCTGGTCTTGTAGCATGTTGCATGGATGTGAATGTGTGTAGCAATATGTTGTTGATTGAATGTGAGTGGTAAATATAGACTTATGAACATGATTGTGCATGTGTTAGCTCTGAGGGGATGTCTGGACTATAGTACACTTAACACACTTAGCCAACCTGAATTCTAATCATGCAATGTCTGGAATCTGGATACTTTGAATTCTCTTGTACTAGTTGCACATATTCTTCAATAGGCATTTCTTCACTTCCAAGATTCAAAGAGGAAACGAGACATGCCAATTCATTTGTTGCTTCTTTCATTCTCGATTTCTCACGTGCATGATCCATGACAAAATCAACACTCTAGTCTGCAAGTAAACAATCTCGGACATCCTCCAGTTGTGTCATATGATTTGGAAATTCATCTTTCTCCACACTTGAGAACACCACATAATAGCCCGCCTTACATTAGGCACTATATTCGTCAAGTCCCGATGAGTAGAAGAATCAAACTGAGAAAGGACCCATTCCAAAAGCAACTATTCCCTGATCCAAGGGTTGTACCCACACTTGTAACATTAGGTGGTAAGAAAGCCATAGTAATATTGCTCAAATGCAAGATTGAAAATCAAATGATTCACCCCTACCCACCACTGCTCGGGAAGAACCGGCGGTTAGAGCGTCCCCACCAGCCTGGGCATGGGACATGCCAATGCCATAAATGGGGCATCCCGGGTTCTTAGGTGGCGGTACCGGCATAAAGTAAGTCCCACCAATGGCCGGCACCCCATAATTTAGAACCGGCCCGGGTATAGTAAAGAGTTTCCCCCGCCATAAATGGGTCATATGCCGGACCTCCTCCGGCCCGCCAAGAGATTATTTAAATAACAGATACTCCAATACCCTACTTTATCCCGTGTCAGATAATAGGTGTCGTTGTCTTATTGATTGCTTCCTAATCATGGCGGAGATATGCCTAGGCTTTGGTGGGCTTGACTCAAGATGAGCTGCCCCGCCAAAAATGGAGGGCTCGCCAAAGACATAAAATATGATATAATCTATTTGGCGTATACCCAGTGTGGTAGGGATGCTCTTAGTTACAGATGAACCGGTTGAGTTTGAGAAATACGCGGTTGAAGTTGAGACTTCAGGAGAATTACCAATCATTTAAGAGGAATCTATAGAATATGCCTCTAATGAATAAAGCAAAACCGGAAGATGTCAACATGTAACCGGTTGGATTTAGAATCACTAGGATCTTGACCGACTAAGCCCAAAAACTTTCCGGGCACTGCTACCCACACATGCTCAAGGGAATGAGTAACATATTTGTCCATAATTAAAAGTGCCTTTCCCTTTTGAGATTTGCAATGTGAAATTTGAGGCTCATCATCCAATTCTCAAATACATCTCATGTCGTGGTGTGGGTGTCACCACGTGCGCGCTTTAACTTCGTCTATTACATTATCGGGGTTAGGCTGTATTTGCCCACATGATCCCTTGAGAACCTCCGAGTTGGAATAAATGACATCTCAGCACACGATAGGTGTGGAACCCAGCACGAGAACACCAATGGGCGGGAATTTTCACTCCTATAGGGAGAAAACAATACACATTCACCGTGCTTTCGTTGAAAGATCAGAAACAATCCATGATGAATTTCCTTCAAGGAGAAAAATGAACTCGATCTCTGCATTGTGGAGACTGGAGTTCTTCATTTGACCTAGTGTGTACCAGCTCATCCTGCCCTAACTGAATAGACCACTTCTTCTTCGAAGGATCTAAAATCTGGGAAGGAAGCCACCATAATAAAATTCCTTCTTGTTGGTGGTTCTCATAACGGTATAACCCTAACCTAATGTCACTCGTTTCCTAATTCATTACACATAGTATGACAAATACAAGAACGATAGGGACCACAAGGGAGTTAACTGACGTCCTCGACGACGCACTCCTCGCACTCGGCGCACTCGGCGGCGGAGACGGTGACGTAGACCCCCCCGCCACACTCTGTGGGCTAGGTGAAGCTAGAGGAACAAGATAAGAAATCGAAGGCTCGTCGACCGCCAAGGATGGGCTCGGAGCAACGCTCTCTGCCCCTTGGCCTACAGAGCTCAGTAGAGTGATGGCTCCAGGCGTTACAGGATAGATACCATAATTCGGCATCCCGGTCGATATCTCGATCACCTTGTTACCCCCCAATGGTTGGTAGCAGTAATTATCTGTCAAACAACATGCACACTAATCAGTCACAAACAAATGTAACGTAGGTGCACCTCAGGTGGATGGGTTCGAGAAACCCTGCTTCAGAAAACCAATATGAACATGCACATGAGATGGATGGGTCTTTCTCCGACTAGCACAATTCTTCCACCATACGGAAATTCACATGATTAGTACAATCTCCGTGCTTAGCATGTCCTCATCTAGGCCGTACCTGCCTTCCTCGTATGAACATCTTATTCGTTATCAAAGTGAAAATTCTCACGCTCGTTAAATCGTCATATGGGTTCCCCAATTTCGTTGACTATCGAGCCTAGAATGTCTATCATATTGTGAGCACGTGGTCCAATCCATTTTAAACACATCGTTCCTTTTTGGTACCGGTTCTTGGAGCCACACCTAAGCACGTACCATTCAAATACAAGTGTCCGATTAACATAACTAACCGAATTAGGCACGTCTGCCTCAATATCTACGAGATGCACGCGCACGCCTGGAAGAGTCCACCAAACACTTACTGCGAAGGAAGTTGTACAGTGTAGCTGGGAAGTCGGTGATGAAGCCGTCCACATTGTAATTCGATATGACCGAGTTGATTTGAAGGATAGGATCGCTCCTGTAATCGAATGCGTACGCGTTGAATTCGTTGGACAAGAAGTAGTAGAACACTGTCATGTTCAGCGAGTGTGCCAGGCTGACCGCTGACGTCTTCTTGGTCAAGAAAAATGTATCGCCAAGGGGATCGACCAAGTGATGGTCGAGAGCTATGATACTTGCATATTTTTTTATTTCCTGAAAGGCAATAGTTTTCAACATCGTTATTCCTCGCTCCGCCTCAACAGATTTCAAATGTCAGAAACTTGTTCAGGAGGAGACAAAAAAATTGCGCTGCAGATACACATGCATCGAAAAGTAGAAAGCATACCTGCAACACCGTCGTGTCGACAGAAATCGGATCCGTGTATTTCACATCATAGACCAGCTTGACCGCAGGAATCGCGCTAGACAAGGAAGACAACGCAGAACTATCTTCGGAAGCCACCAAAATCTTGTCACCCGCGTTTGTGAGATTCGCAGCCTTGAGAGATGTCACCACACCGTCGACAACATCTAAGCTGTGCTGGGTGCGCAAGTAGTAGGCATTCTGCAGGGTAACAAAAAAACAACTCGCAATGGATAAGGGCTCCATTCGAGCAGGCATTTATTACTGTCCTATGTGCTCTGTCAGCACAGCACTTCATTGATTCTACCCACGAATGCCTAAATTTCTCAGTGCCACACATCACGTCCTCATTGTTAAGCGAGACTATAAATCCTATGTGGCAACTTCAAAATCGATTATTTCACCACATGGGTGTCCAAAACTGACCTCAACATACAATACAATACAATGCACACCCACAAACTATTGAAGTGAAAACTCCAAATGGATCACCTGGATATTGATGTAAATACCAACGCCCGAAGCATTCTTTGCGAAAGCCAGAAACTCATCCAAAGTCATGATTTTCTGCTTGTCGTTATTACCAGGGTCCCTGGTATCATTGTACTTTTGCCAAGGACTATATATGGTAGCTGCGTAAAGAAACCAGAGAAAACCAGAGTAAGCACGCAAAAACCAGACGGACTTTATTACATCATTCAACAAGATTTTTGCACAAGAATCTCTACGAGGGGGCAGAAACCACAGAAACTTGCGTTGCAACATCATCATCATCTTGGCAGAAACCATATTCTCTGGAAAAATTTGTCCGTACCATTTAATGTGCTAATGTTCGCCCACGAAATATCGAATGTAAAAACCCCCTGTGCAGCTTGCAATTCGCTGTATGTCGTGACATAGGTTTGATACAGGACCTGGTTTGAAAAAACGTTTGTGGACTTCACCAAGTCCGGATCTTCCCTGCAGATAAGTACCCCGTCGCTTGTGATTTGCACCGTGCAATCGATGTAGTCGGCGCCTTCGTCGACTGCCGCGGTGTAAGCAGACAAAGTGCACCCTGGGAAGTCTCCACTTGCACCGTTGTGTGAAATGACGGTGGGTTGCGCTTTCGCCGTGGAAGTTGCTGCTCACAAAACAACGTATACAAGTGTCAGCATATCAATTCAACATAAACATTTCAAGTATAACGACATTCAGACAGAAGCCAAGGATAATCAGTATGGGTCCTTCTAAACGTCTACTCTAAGCTGTCGCCGCACTAAGTATGGAATGTAGTGTACTGAGAAACTACAGTTACCCCTTGTATCCTTCCGAGTATCACTCGCACTACGTTCGTAGTTCATGTACCCAGATCTTCTAGTCCGGCATGGGATTCCAGCATCTCACACATGCACAGGATAGTCAGCTTTCCTGCAGAGCACCGTAGAGGGCCCTCTATTCAGAATCCCACTTGAATCCCACGTGGAAACTACATTCCGGCACTAGCAAACGGGAATCACTACTAGCCCCCTCTACGATGCATGGGATCGAGCACAGCAGAAAGGAGCATGGATACATGTGCAACACATGTGACCGGCTTCAGTTGTCAGACTGGTGCAATTGATTGTTACGTAATAAGAAATGCCATACCTGCGCTTCTAGGGGCTGCCAATTTATAACCACCCGGATAGCAATCTGCACAAACGTCCAGAGGTTAGTGCTTCCTATTATGCCTGTATCATGTCACAGAGAGAAGTTCGTACAGAAGATTGCACTCATATTTTATTTTTCAATCGGGAATGTGTCGAGGGAGGTAGTGTTAATCTTACGTATGGCTTCCGCTGCAGTGGTTGGAAAGTCTGTAAGAAACCCATCCACTGTGAAGTTGTCCCCCATGTATCCAAGATACTCTCGAACTGAGTCATAACTGTAATTATAACTTGACGGGTAGTTGTCATTGGCAAAACCGTAAACAAAGACAGTCAAATTTGCGGCGTGTGCATCTTGAACCAAACTTGTAGCTGGCCTTAAGTACTCCGTCGAAGGGTCCACTGAATACACGAGTTCCTTAGGAACTAGAATACCGCGTGCAAAGGTTGCGATATAAGTCAAGTTGCTCATAATATGTCCATAAGTCACGTTGGTGCTCTCCTCCACCATATCCGAGTCCAAAACCTTGAAGATGAGTACTGTTTGGGTTTTGGCGGCAGTAGGTGCAAGGAGTCTCAAAATGTTCACTTCCGTCGCTGATAAGTAGTCGGGATAATACATCCTCAAGAAACCGGTCAGATAGTTTGACAAGCTGTTTTTTGCAGGATGACTCTGGTAGAACGAAGGATACTGCACACCAATTACAATCGGTTTAGTGGTCCCGTGGCATACAAGAGGACGACATAATACATCTCATCCTAGGTTGACAGCCCAGTTGAACCCGTCAATAGCCGAATGCATGCGTATTGAAAATCAACATCAACAATGGCATCCAAGAACCTACCTGTGGGTATCGAACTTGCAATACCAGTCGAATACTCATATTTGGTGGGTATGTCAAGGTGGGAGGACCTTCGTATACCAGAGTCATTATTTGATACTACGGGGATTTTACACAAGTAGGAAGGTTCTGGCATGGTATATAGACCCGAATGGTATCGAAAACACAAATGCCCATGCCCTACTGGTACCCAAAGCTTGTGAAATCCTCATTATAGGTACCCGAACGGTATCCAAAAAAGACGATACCGGTCCAATACCGGTTCAAAGGCTGCCCACTAACTCGCATACAAACATCCGTTACAAAATTAAGACAAACTCACAAGGCCCACTGCAGCTCATCTACAGCGCACTTTGTAAAATCCTGAACACTTTGGAAAGAAGTTCCAAATAAAGATAGACAGGCGTGTACCTCAATATTAAGCCAGAAATATAGCCCTTTCCCAGGTACAATTGGACTGATGACTGTCTCAGGCGACAATACGTAGTCCGTTCCATCAAAATACGGCGAGCGAGAATTCGTATGCTGGATTGCTGCATCCCGTGAACAATTTCAATTTACCTCACAGAATTAGACTGCTAGCCATTTGCCCAAGAATTCAGCCAAAAAACCAGCTGCTCTTCACCATCGCCATCCATGAAAAACTAAATAGCGTTCGTAATTGCGTTTGCTCATACAAGGATATGCTAACTACATATCACAATCCCTATTTAGCATTGGACCGAGGGGTCTGTAATTCACACACATTAGCATTTTAAGATCGACACCAGTTACGAAAACACACCAGTGAGGTTTTGAAGTTGTTTCGATGTGTAATCGACTGAGAAGTAGCCAGTTAATGTTTGTCCTTGGATCACATAAGTGCTCTGAACGGACGTGTTTGTAAGAATGATAGTGATGTTTGTTGTCTCGCTTAAATTCCATCCTTGCCGACAGATTCCTTGGTTATCCTTGGTGAGTTGCAAATCACAGAGAAGTCCCAAAGGCAATGCAGTGCTGTTCACAGCGTCATTGTAGGCGGTGGATGTTTGGTCGGGGTAAATGCCTGAAGAACCGCCATTGGCAATAACTATAGGGGCAGTTTCTGCAACCATCAAACCATAAATCGATCAAAAACGTCAGAACCAAGTACCGGTACGTTGACGTCAACAAAAAATGCTCAAATCTCAAAACACCGCCAAAACCCTTCATCCAAAGAAGGAAAAGTTCGCAGATACAATCCAGTCGTAATGTTCGGATCCGACCGTGAAACCTGGGCAGACTTCCCCATAACAGAGATAGAATTGCGAAGACTAGCCCCTGAACATAGATCGAGAGATGCGGAACCGCTTTAAAGAGGGATCCGGATGATACAGCTAATTCAGGAAGCACTCGAGGAGACCGGTATCTGTAATCGACCAGATACAGACACAGATCTCCATAAAGAAATCGTCGACGAGGGATTGCAACAGACTGGCGCATCAAACTAGAAGTTGAGCTTCCTCCTAGGTGAAAATCTCTCCACGGCCTATTTTAAGTACAAAAACAGAGAAATGGCTCACACTAGACTACGATTGCCGGAACGGGTGCTCAAGTCACCATAGGCACATTGCGCAACCGAATTGACAAGAGATGAGAATCTCGTTCTCACTGAGACGCGGTGAATGTGATCAGGCACACATTTCGAACTGATTCTATTCAAACGCGACCCGCCATATCGGGCGGTGTGATGATAGAGATCTACACAAACTCCCTGCTCCGTTCCTTACACGCGCATACAATGGTTTTATCACCTGCATTCAGAGGGCTAGAGACGGACAATGCCGTAGATCCGCCAACAACCAATGTCCACAAATTTACAACCGCATACTCGTGGAGTCTACAACAACCGCATGTGGTAGTCTCCTGATAGTCTCCTCATTCCAGAGCGAAGGAACGAGCCTCTTGAAGTTGCGCCACCTGCATTGCAGGAAACCACCGACACTGCACACCCATTGTTGGTTTGGGGGCCTCGACAAGGCGCCGGCCTTCGATTTGTTTTACGGACCATCTTGCTCAAACTTTCGAATGCCCGTCCGTCCAGGAGCAACCGATCGTGCAAAACCCACTGCCGCCTCGAATCCCCTCAAACGAAAACCCAGTACAACCAGAAGTAGAAGAAAGAAAACTCTCACACCTAAAATGCCCATTTTTCATCTCCAGACCGCTGACTTTCGAATTTTTTCAAAACATCCATCCGGGAGCAATCGGTGCACACCCAATGCACAGAATCCCAACTCCGCAACCCACTAGAGCCACCGCAAGACCCAGCATCCAAGTACCACGCGACCGGAACCCCGCCGAACACTTCACCCTCCCACCGCATTCATTCATTCATTCATTTCGGGCAAGCAAGCAAGGAAGCAAGCAAGGAAGAGAGAGGAGATAGAGGGATAGTACGCACTGTTGAGTGTCTGCCATCCGAGGGTGGAGTTGTAGGCCGAGCTCCCTCCAATGCACGCCGAAACCAGTAGCACCAAGGCCAAGTGCGAGATCCTCATTGTTGGCAACCGCATCTCCTCCGAAACTCTGAGGATGCTTTGCCTCCTTCAGTGTGACGATGATATGATGCGATGTTATGTTATGTTGAACCCTACAGCTGATGCAGCCAAAATGGGAGCTTAGCCCGCCCTCCTCCGACTTGCTCCGGCTTCATCCTCCACACTCCATAGCCTGTGAGGGAGGGAGGGAGGGAGCGAGCGAGCAGAGGAGGGAGGAGACGCTCCGCTGTCTTCTCGTCGACTCTCTCCAGCTCACGGACTCTTCTCTTCCCAGGAGACGACGTTCCCACTCGAGTTCCCGTCTCCCCGTGCGAGTTCCCGTGAGAGTTCCCGGGGCCTCGCCACGGACGCGGTGGGGGTTTCCAGCTCCCGGAGTCTTCGCGGTCCCACACGTCGCGGTCTCGAATCGCGACGCCGGGCCTTCCTTCGCTTCACCTTCCTAACTCGGCTAACTTAAGGCTCGCGCTTCACATCCCCAAACGTCCGTTTGGTTGCCGAATCTGGGCCGATGCTCAAGAGCCTCTTCATAATCTTCCCCTCCTGGTCTCTAGGCCCGGTGTGAAAAAGCATTCACATTGTTTTGGGGGGTGACTAACTTATGTAGAGTTACTAGGATGGGTTACATTAGGGTTCGTAATGTGGATAAGTGCACCGTTTATGGTATTCAGTGTCACTTACTATTTGGAGTTACAGATTGCTATAATATTTTATTCTTAATGTAAATTTTCACCAAGTAAAGATGTTAATGTTATTTAGTGTCCAAACAATCAATTTGACCTTTGTTGGTAAAAAAACGATACCAATAGTAAGACGTTACAGCACAATGTAACTTCAAATAGTAAGTGACACTAAACACCGCAAACAGTGTAGTGTGTGGGTGGTGAATGTTGGTTTTGTGTCACTTGGGGCGGTGAATAATAGTAAAATGCAACATCTTCACGGTTCTCAATACTTTGTTTTCTCTACGTGAAAGTAAATGTTTGTGAGACAATACTAAGCCCCAAGGACAAATTTTCATGTTCAAAATTGGTGGCTCTACAAATTTCGGTATTTTGGTAGTTTGTGACGCACCATCAAATCTCCAACTTGCAGTGAGGTCTTTGCACATACGGTGTGTTGCATTCTTATGATGCAACTTCGTCGTGCATTTTCAATCTTCTCTTCATAAAGGTTGCAGGCATACTAGGAGAATGAGAGAGATCCAATGTCATTTGGTTTCCAGTGCTACCCGATTTGTTGCTCAAACTACGACTTCGTTTTTCTTGCAAGCCTCGTAGCACGAGTATGAGAAAACTAATTGGATATCGACAACGCATTGAGAGGTTTGTTCGATCCATCACATGATACGAGGACGACTATATCACAACACAATCTAAGCTCGAAAGGAACTTGGTGTTGAAGAAGTTCTTGGTGCATCTTTAAGTTCTATAGTAGGGTTTCCAAGATCCACACACTTGTTGCATTGCAGTCACATGTGGAAGAAGGCTAAACAAAGTAGCTATACAATGCTCAATTGGGGATCGTTTGTGATCAATGTTGCAATATCGTGGTGAATGGAGAGGCATAGTTCCTTTTCTTTTTTTTAGCAAAGTGAGAACCAAGCATGGTTATTTGAGGAGGCTTTGTGAGTTGTAAATTTACTTATTTTTGAAATAAAGTATGTGTTTGGTATGTGTACGTTGATGTGTCCCTTTTGGTGGTGTTTGCCCAAGGGTCCTTTATTAATAGAAATCTCAAATATATACCACATACTTTATATACAACATTAACAACATTTCATTTCTTCAAACATTGGATTTAGACCCTAATGTAAAATCCTTTTTCCTCAAATCCCTAATTAGGGACGGAAACCGAGTTGCAACCCCAAATTTGAGTGACGAATGGACAAAGGGGCTACCGATAAATGAACAAATATAAATTGGTTTTTATTCGATTGTTTCAATAATATATTGTCTCCAAGTATTTTAGCCAATATCATATTTATTGTTACAACACATGCAAGTACTTTGGATAATTCTAAAATGTAAGAAATTAGTGTTGGTCACATTGATGAGCCTATTTAGTGTGGAAGCATAGGGTAGTGGGGGGGTATCCCTCTTGGTCATCCATTCATTTTACCATGTAATTCACAATGGGAAGGAATTGAACTTGAACTAACATGTGGATAGTTGCATGTAACAAATAGCAACACAACAATACTTTGATTCTTGAAACTAACACTTAAGTATATTTAGACAAACCATTTGTCCATAAATAATAGAGGATGTGCATCTATGGGGACAAAAACATAAAACTACAACCACAACTTCCAACGTTTGATTTTCATGTTTGCCAACCACCATATTTGTGTAAATGTGTGATCTAGTGTACGTCATATTGGGAGTTGGAATTGTCCACAATTCATGCATAAATCCAAGAAAAATCATACTTTCTTTAAGAAGGTTTTTTTTAGTGAAATATGACATTGGCCCTGAGGCCAAGAATTGGCCCTCCATTTTGGGTGCACCCAATTCAACGAGCTCGGGCCGTGTCATAACATACATTTTTTAATTTAAAAAATCATACCACCGAATCGGCATGGCCTCTAGGTGTAAAGGGGTTGGGACTGATTTGAGCCTTTTGGCCAATCACAAGTGAGGATTTCAAGCCTCTTACACAACGAATTGGCCCGGCCTCTAGGTGTAAAGCGGCCCTAATTGTCTCACTCAATACCAATCGTACACCGTGGTGTCATGTCACCAACACTAAATGTGAACCCAGCATTGTTTCTCATTCCTTGTAAATTTTCTTTGGGGATTATAGATTTTCAGTGTTGCAATTACTGTCACTCACCAAGTGATTTTTCATCCAAATTTCAATCATCCATGACAGTGTTCCATCACAAGTTGCCGACAAGAGAAGGTGGGGTTTTAGCCGATGGATGAACTCGTCCATCATCCATGACAGTAATTGTTCACTTATACATAAGCAGTGTCATCCGAAAAGTCACCATAGTGATATTAAATACCATATGATGCTAAATATCATATTTAGTGTAGTTAAGGCCCAAAACACATGACTGCAAGTTTTCCAAGAGGGAGACATCTCATTGGTTGAGAGGAGCAAGTACACTATATAGTCCTATTAGTGTGGGTGGAAAATTAGCTTGGAAATAATTAGTTCGGGCTACACTAATTTTCTAGTCAAGGTGGAAATAACGTGGGTCCAAGACCCCAAGTCTTCCTACCAACACATTAAATATTAGTTATAGGACATAAGTAGCCCAATTTTTTTTAAATCACCCACATTGATTTTTTAGGAAGACAATTAATGTGGTCCATGCTATTTTTTTGTTAGAAATTTAGCATGGGCTGAAAACAATGTGGCCCCGCATTAATCTTGATCATGAGAATTATTGCGGGCTCTGGAAAATTATTGTTGCTCACAATATTAGGACTATTTAGTGTCGCTCCTCCTTCAAGTGAGAAAACATTGGTTTAACTTGAATTGTCCACTGAACATGGTGGATATGCCTCAAACTTCTACCTACTTACTACAAAGTCGTGGAGATAAATGTACCACACAAAGGTGTACCCATTTGAATATGTTCCATGTTTGCACCAAACTTTGTCTTGCAATCACAAGACAACTAGGGTGCGCAACTAACATGGCAACTAGAGAGAATGCCACATGACAAGTCACGAAGACCATTCAAATTAACATGGCACATCAACTCAATGCCAAATTGAATTAGTTGTTTAGAGTAAACATCTCGTTTGTCGGGTTCCTATCGAAACCTATTGGAATCATAAATATTAGCATTGGTATGTGTCTATCATGCTTAAGGGAAGAAAAACACATACAAGATGCCCATGATTTTTTTAGCGAACTAGATCCGTTGGATTATGTGAAAATCTAAATGGCTCTATGCTAGATTATGCTAGATCTGTTGGATTATGCTAGATTTATTGAATCGGCCAAGCTTCTTAGCCCTAAGGCCTTTACATATGGGAAAATTGGCCCCCATTATAATCTTATTATAATGTGTAGTTGAGGCCGGCCTCCAACCCAAAAAGGGCTGAAATTTCATGCAATCGGCCACAAGGGGGTTTGGCCCGGCCTCTAGGTGTAAAGTGGCCCTTAGAATCGGTGACGCTAAACATCATATATTTAGCATAGTATATTGACATATGGTAACTTGGCCTATTACCGATATGTGACCTTAAACTGGGCTCTAGGGAACAAATTAGAAATAATGTTCCCTAGGTGGATGACATGTCCCTAGCTCAACTAACCTGACATTAATGCATTTAATGACGTGGAGGGAGAGAGAGAGAGGGGGGGGGGAAGGAGGAAGGAGGAGGAGGCCCATAGGTCTCGGTTCAAGGCACATAGGTCTCGGTTCAAGGCCCATAGGTCTCGGTTCAAGGCACATGAGACCTTGCCACAACGTGTTGGATGAGATTAGTTATTCGTTTAGGATGTCTCTTGACATAGTAAGGTCAAAGTCAGTCTATGGCTTAGTAATGTTGGATTTCTTACAACCTCTTACTTGCTTGTGGATAATTATAGAATGCTCATAAGTTGTATTAGCATCGACGTCAAACTTCTTTAGGTCTATCATAAGATACCCTAGGGAACATCTTTAAAAAATCATATTTAATTTAAAATTAATTTTAAAAATTTCCAAATTTTTGAAATAGACAAATATTTCATTTTACCTTGCATGAAAAAATTTAAATCGTTCATTACCATAGAAGAGGTCATTGTGAAAATTCACCAATGTGTAGCTCTCGGTCATAGGCCAGGTTACCATAATTGCCGCTGCAGCGTGAACGACGACGGCAACTTCCCCAGCAATATTTAGCTGTTGGAAATTTAGGTTTAAGAAACGAACCGGGGAGTACGGAAAGGTTACACACTGGTATGCACTGGCACATACACTACTCTATATTGACGGGGTGGGCCATCCAGAGTGACTGTATTCCAGACTCCTGCAGCTGGCCAGCTACATATACAGAGTAGTAGAGTAGCTGCAGTGTTGAAAATGAAAATGTCAAAGGCAGTTATTCAAGTAGCTAGTAGTACACCATGTCAATAGATTTATGTACTGAAGGTTATTGGTTCAATGTCTGACAACTGGGATCGGCGGCCTGCAGGCGACAGCACTAGCCTCCAGTACTGAAGAAGTTGCTGCCGCTGCTGCTGGTTAACTAATCTGGTGGCGCTCATGGGAACCTTCTGCACACCTCCTGCTGCACTCACTGGCGTAGCTTAAGTTGCTTGGATTATACTTAAAAAACAAAATTGGGTGGCACTGGAAGGGAAGAGACTCAGCTCGTGAAGAGCATGCGAATCATACGGTATAACTTGTCCTTACCGTAGACAGCTCTGACCAGGTTGGTTGCTTCCTGTTCACTACGTATCACAACTCCAATTCGCTAACTCTCTTCGTTTTGGTTGATCTGCAAGTGTGGACGGAGAAGTTGGGTTCAATCACGTAGAAATTTGGAGCTTGCCCTGAATTCGTATGACGATGATACGGTAGAACTTGTCCTTACCGTAGACGACTCTTACCAGATTGGTTACTTCCTATTCACTGTGAATCACAACTCCAATTCGCTAACTCTCTTCATTTTGGTTGATCTGCAATTGTAGATGGAGAAGTTGGGTTCAATCACATAGAAATTTGGAGCTTGCCCTGAATGCACATGACAATGATACGGTAGAACTTGTCCTTACCGTAGACAGCTCTTACCAGGTTGGTTGCTTCCTATTCACGACGTATCACAACTCCAATTCGCTAACTCTCTTCATTTTGGTTGATCTGCAAGTGTGGATGGAGAAGTTGGGTTCAATCACATAGAAATTTGGAGCTTGCCCTGAATGCATATGACGAAGGTTCTGAAGGTGACGGTCATGGAGCCATAATTCGAGCACATTGCCTTCCCCTCCCCAACTTTATGTTGACTATAGAGTCTATAGTCATTAACAAGTTTTGAACATGTCTTTTTGGTGTTTGTTCTTAGGATCACACTTGTTTGGGATAACTAACCATAGTACGTCCGCTTACCTTACTTTTCAAAAATTGAATGAGAATTATGGAAGCAATCCAAGTGCATGAGCTTGTGTAGAACAATGTGTATGGATTGCAATTGTACTTAAAAGATATGTCATCCTATTGTGGGCATTTCCAAATCCACGTACACTTGTGACCATTGCATGCGTATTGGAGCTTGCTTTGTTCAACTAGCAATTGTAAATTAAGATGATTGTCATTTCATGTTTCAAAATAGTAGATGATAATATGCAATAGTAATATTAGTAGGTCAAACTGGAAAATTCTCTCTCTCTCTCTCTCTCTCTCTCTCTTGAAGTGATCACATAGGCCCTTGTGGCCATGTTCACTATTGAACCTATGACAATGTTGTTAATATATGTGGTCTTGTTGTGGGCACTAACAAATCCACATACATCCGTGATCATTGGATTAGACTAGGGATTGTTTCATCATGTTAGCAATTGCAAATAGTGAAGATCTATGATCGGGGAGAACCGGCAGTTACTTACAGATGAACCGGTTGAGTTTGAGAAATAACCGGTTGAAGTTCAAGACTGCAAGAAAATTACCGACCATTTTAGAGGAATTTATAGAATATACCCCAATTTAATAAAGGAAAACCGAAGGATAAACACTAGGATCTCAACCGATTCTTCCCAAAAATCTCCATGATCACTGGTGAAGATTATCATTTCAAGTTTATTAATCGGAGTTGACATGCAAAAGTTGTAGTAGGTCAAAGTGAAGGTTCTCTTTCTCTTGAAGTGCTCACAGAGGCCCTTCTTAACTATTGACTATAGAATGGTTGTTTGGAGCGCTAAGTCAAGTCAGTTCATAACTAGACGCCATGCCATATACCACACAAATAAAGGTGTTGGATTAAGAAGAGTGACCACTTAAGGCACACACATCTTGTACAAGGCGTTGTGTAGGGTATGCAACCCTTCACGGGCACTTTTAATTGCACAAGTGTTTTTGACCATTGGATTGGCTTGTGATAGACATGTAGACGGGTTTAATTAGCAAATATCAATATTATTATTCAAGTTCCGTAAGTGGAGTAGAAATACAAAAAGTTAGAAGACTCCAAAGATGTCAACTATACATCCAAAAATCACATACCGCCCCCCCCCCAAAAAAATGGTGTTCCCTATCAAGCCTACAATCACTTCACCGGTTAATATACTTTGTGCACATACCGGAGGACATGGGCAAGTTTGGTATTGATTATATTATTTGTGATTTTTTTTTCATTTTTGGTGGAGTCTATTTATTAAAAGAATGATTTTGTGATATCAAGGAACTTCGAATGTGCCAAATATTTATATTTTTTATTAATAAATATGTGACTTTTTTTGTTGTACAACTTGTCCATGTACTACAATAGTCCGAATTCATCGTAACACATCTCTTTTTGGTCTCCATTCCTAATCACAAACCTTGTCATATACCACTCAGTTATAAGCATCCAAGCAAGAAAGATGACCACAAAAAGACCCACATATGTTGTTTTATTTTCTCCATTATTTGTCAAGATTTAAGTGAAAATTTTGAAGACAATTTCAATGCCAGAGTGTAGAACTTGCAACTTATATGGACTAAGGATTTCATGTGGGTAAATGTTCACAACACTTACCAAGGGGGACGACGCACCAAACTCGGAGGGGGAGTTTGGTATCCATAATTACTATTAAAGAGCACGTGTCTTTCTATTTGTAGATAAGTCAATCCCGAATTGATTCAGTGAACATAAATTGGGATGAATCAACAACCGACCTGCATGGGGCATGCATTTTATTACTATCCCTCGGTAAGTGTTAGGAAACCAAACCCGGTTTCATGTACTGTAATTTGCTTAGTTGACTGGAATTCAGCTTCCTCCATTTACCTAGTTCATTTTCTTCATCGCACTTTGAAGTACATGGGTCTGTAAGAATATCCGACACGAGTGTGCTGGTGTTTTTGAGTGATCTTGAAACCTGAGATTCACATGCTTTCTCAGTAAGTTAGCTTACCCGTGGCTCGGTTGTCTACATAGAAATGCAAGTAACTTACGAAGCAGCAAGGCTGCTGTAGCTTAGCATGCACGGTGCTTACAAACAACATGAGAAATGATGGGCGTATCATTGGGTGGGTTAATTAGATATTTGTGCAGCAGCTTTATTCAGTAACTCAACTCGGAAAATAACACTTTGGAGGTCCTTCTCCTCTGCCAGATGCCGCCAATGAGGAGAATTCAATGAGAGGTCAGTTTGAAATCCTTTTTTCTTGTTTTTTTTGGAGACAGAAGGTCAAAAAGCCAACATCAAATGCATTAACCCTTAAAGGACAATGCAAGCCCCACGGGCTTGGTATTATTTTGGGAGAATCTTGTTCAAAACTTCTACTCCATTGCACCAAATGAGGTTTTTAGAATGCCAAATCGAGCACCTTAGCAAGATCTATACTTCTTTAGAATAGAGCCTATGTAAATTAATTGGTTAATCATGCTTAAAATGAATTTAAAAAGATATTTTGGGTGTGGTATCGGGAAAGCATATGTCCTTTAAGGGTTAAGAACCAAGGAGGTTGCGGCCACTTCAAGGGGAGGCGGAGCTCCTTGGACACAGATTTGGGCGCACCAACTCATACACTCGTTCCTTGTTGGGTGCCTAAACCCTTGCCTCCAAGGAACCAATGTATGGGTTGTTTTGCCCCAGCCCTTGGACACACCACAACACATAAAAAGTAACCAAGAACACAGTAATGAGAAACCCACCAAGGACAACCCACCAAGCCACAGCTGACAAACCCCCGGCATCCATTGGCGTAGTTTGAAATCCTTTCCGGATTCTTCAATGTTCGAGTTCAGCAATTATAATTGTTACTAATCACGTATTCCAATTTTGTATCACTAATGTTGCACATTCACCACATCTATGTGAATCAAATGTTTGGTTGGTTGCCACTTTCTTTTTGGTAGGTGGGTTTTTGTCGGTAGGCAGGCTAAGAATTCATGGTGTCAACATAAACTCACCCATTAGCAAGGTGAAACTGAAACAACCATTTTTATATCATTTTACTCCATAAATGGCATTAGAGACCCAAAATTAGGTTGGTGGTCTCCAATTGGAATGAACCGGCCTTCATTATTGTAGGGGACATGCTTTTACTAGAGCCCCTTCATCCATGGACTAATTTACATAGACGCCACGACCCCAAGCCCGGGAGGCAAGGCTAGGTTGATCGTGGGTTTGCTGACAATGCATGGTTTTTTCTTTGCATGGCTTTTTCTTTGCATGGTTATGGTGTACGCTTATTGAGAACAATAAGCATTATTTACCTTTGTACAATTAATTAAATTTATGTGGGATAAATTGTGTGATATTGGCCGTTGGATTGGATCAAGGATTGATGTCTTCATTTGGTAGTGAGTGAAAATCACAAAGATTATCATTTTAAGTTTGAGAATTGGACATAACATTATTCATTGGTAACAAATTGCTAGTGGATCCAAGGACCGGAGGGAACTATACGAAAACTATACGGAAATTGATTAAGAATCTCAACACGTTTAGGGCCGCTTCACACTATGGCCGAAGGTTGAGAGGTTGTCGATTTCCACCAATCAAATTGCAAGAAACCAAGAATTCGACCTCTCGACCTTCACACTAGAGGCCAAAGTCCAAAGGTTGTCACTCTCCAAAATGCCTACATGGCAGTACTTTTTGACCAAGGCGATGGACTCTCGAAGGAAATTTGGGTCGGACAGGAATGGAAACTCAAACTATGATTGAGAGGCCGTCAATTTTTTTTCATAAAAAAAATAAAAATAAAATTGACAAGATCTTGGCCATTAGATTGGAGGGGTTGTTTGTTTTGGGCATGGAATAAAGTGGGATGCTCCTTCTTCCTTTGGACTTTGGGCTTGGCCTTTGGAGGCTTCACACTATGGCCGTCCAAGTTGAGAGGCTGTGGAAGTTCATGGCCAAAGGTTTGGACTTTGGGCTTGACCTTTGGAGGCTTCACACTATGCCCGGCCGAAGGCTCCAATTCCTATATTTTATTGGTTATTTTCAACCCATTTCTTTGGACTCTCAATAAAGTTTGGCCATTCAATCCCACGGCCTCTCGACTTGGACAACCATAGTGTGAAGCGGCCCTTAGGTTGAATACGAAAGCTTGGAAGGGAGAGTCCTAAGTAGATATAACCAATCCCATGGGTCTTTCTTTATTTGGAATTACTTAATTGCGACAACTACAATAGTCATGAACATCACACGGGGGGGTCACTCCATTGTCGAGTGAATACCACGTGCGAGACAATTTTGCTACCCTATATTATATGCCATAGACAATTTTAAAAATTATGATTTTTTTTTCTACATATACACAACCATTCATAACATCTTTTTTATATTTTTTGGAAATTTTTAGTCATCGTCATTTTTTTTAGTAATTATTTTCGTTCAATTCTGCGTCATTCTAGTTAGAAACGGTATGTTTTATTAAAAAAACTGATCATCAAATTTGGTTACCATTTTTTACTATGTAGTAGATACCATGTATATCTACACATGAAAAAAAATTGATAAAATTTTGACCCATTTTGGTGATGTTTTTAGGAAAAAGTAGATTTTTTTGTCTCGCACGTGGTATTCTACTTGACAATGGAGTGACCCCCCCGTGGAACATCATCACACATGGGTCTTCTTTAAATCAAGAAGAAAAATGCCCATGACATCACATAATTCAACTGCATGGTTGTGTTCCGTTCTATATTTAGCATCTGACATGGGTCTCCACTATCTTACCTTTCATGGGAAGAAATTTAGAAAATAGGAAGAAACTGATCCCCATACAAATAACAAATAGTGCCGGTTCGAATAGTAAGAATTTTGTGAATAGTGTTGGTATTTCCAATGATATTTCCGTTAATAATAATGATGAACAATAATTCCTATGCATAGTGTTGGGAGTATAACTCCATTCAAATTTCCAAGTTTAGCTTGAATGCATGAATAGTAAACAAATATTCCCAATTTGTTTGAGGGGCCCATGAAATATAATTGACATATTCCGTGATCGTGGAACCGACCCACATGGCTAAATAATGTTATGAATCAATTGACACAAGGTGAAAATGTCTTCAATGGTTGGATTTTTGTTTTTTTGAGATGCACAATTAGAGGTCCAAATGAAGACTTTTTGTTCTCTCTAAGACCACATAAGAGATTGTGCCCTCCCAATTGTGTTCAACATTTTTGAGACATGAGAGTCCAACCTCATTGTAACACATGTCCCAACGCCCAACATGAAGCACGCTTGGAAGTGCAATCGTAGCCAAGAGCTTCAAGAAAGACGTGTGAACTTTGCATTTATAAAATGCTTACATTTGGCCACAAGCAATAGAAAATTGTGATTATGTTACCAAGGTTTAGTGACCCCTACACCATTTATGGTATTTAATGTCACATACACTATTTGTGAAGGGCCTAAACTAGATGCCTAGAAGTGTGGACTCAAAGTGTCACATCCACTAATTGCCAATATGATACTATTCGTCAACATAAGTAACTTTCTTGAGTGAAAAATATTTGCACTATGACATTTAGTGTAGCACATTGGGATACTTGAGATGATAGTTTTGCGTTTTAGCATGCAATGGGAAGATATACAAATGGCAAGTGTCATGTGTTTTCATTTTAATATGCGAAAGGGAAGACATTCTTGTGCATACTAATGTCAAGTGTCATTTGTGCACATTTTAGTCAACTTGTAGACCCAATATGTAACATAGGCATAGACCTCATAACACTTTTGAACACACTCATGCCAAGTTATTAGGGTCGGTTTACACTATGGACCATGAAGTTGGACTAGGGCTCTGCAAGGCAGATGATTGGCTACTGAAGTTGTCCCGGGACAACTTCGGTTTACACTAAGGAAAAAATGTCAGACGGACCATGGAGGTCGAGGTCCCCATAATATAAATTTTAAGGCCTAATAAATGCACTGACATGGTCCAACGGGTTTTGCGGTGAGAGAGGCAAGAGAGGTGGTATGGTAGGAAAAGGCAAGGGCCCATGGCAGAGAAATGCCATTTTAATAATTCTGTAATGGATCTACCCTCTGGATGCCTTAATCATAGCATAGCCCACGAGACATACCATGACTACCTTGTTTTTTTTTTCCCTTAAACCGGCTCCCACGTGTTTCACCAAACAACGTGGGACATCTAGAACTCAAGAATTTGAGTGCAGATTTGTTTTTTTGCTCTACCAATTGGAATGTTTGGAATTTTGGGGCATGGTCATTCTTCTTGGTCCACATTCGGTTTACACCTAGTGAGGGCCCCATGGCTCTTAAAACTAATTTTTTATGAACTCGGACCATGGAAGTCGGACCACGAACTCGGACCATTGACAAACTCCATCTTCCATGGTCCGACTTCATGGTCCATAGTGTAAACCGGCCCTTAGTAAGCGCTCTCGACCGCCAAGTGCACGAGGTGACACTAATGGCGAAGTTGTTGATCATCAATGTAACCCAACATACGCATCAAAATAGGGTAAGAGATACTACATTGATTATCCCAATTAGTGTGTGCTATTATTCAAAGTTCCACAGTGCAATAATGTCTTACTCAATAGTTCAAATCTTTACTAACAAAAGTTCGATAGGTTGTTGGACATCGTAGAACATAAATGACTTTGCTTGATAAAATATCACATTCTCATGAAATAGTCATAGCATTGCGTAACTCTGAATAGTAACACACACTAATTGGGATGATCCACGTATTATACATTGTGACACTGCATACCGTAAATAGTGTAGTTCAACGGCTGGGGATTCGTGGCACTCACTAAGAAACATCCATCCAAGATATCGTGGATGAAGTGGCTCCAATAAAAAAAGCCCCCCTACGGGGTTGAGGGCTGATTCATTCGAATGTGACATCACTAGACTAATTCAGGGCCTTTGACTCTATTTCCGGAATCAAGTTGCCTAAAAATAGTAATTTAGATGATTCCTGTGTTTTTTCATCCGCATGGATGATTTTACTTGAGTGCCACGAATCCCCAGCCTAGTTCAACCTGTGTATACATAATATACAAGCACGTCCATATTCAAAAAAGTTGAGGTCCGAGACGACCTTAAACTACCGGATGATGGTGGAGGGATACCCAAATCTCAAGGAAGAGGTTGGCGGTTCGAATCCCGGCTGTGAAATCTCCTCTCTACCTGACCGAAAACTTGCCAGGTGGTCAACTGCCTCCTGTGCTTTGGCGTTGGCCTATCGGCCTTCTATCTCAAAAAAAAAAAAAAAAAACATATTCAAAAAAGTTAAACTACTGGAATGTGGAGGCATCTTCCCAATGCACGACCCTGCCCGAGATGCCGCAACTGAAGTGCTTATAATATTGAAATTTTATGATGAGACTCCATCTTGGAGTTCGATGTTCCATGGTTTCTGCGATATGGGGTTGCCAGCCAGGTTGGATTAAAATAAAATGACAATAATAATAATTATTATTATTATTAATTGCAATCAAGGAAATGTGTGTTTCATGAGAGGGCCTTGTGATGAGTCATGCTCGGACTTGGGTGAAAGTTCATAGCACCTACCGAGGGGGTGAGGAAGTTGATTACTATTATGGAGTCAAAATATGTCTATTTTAAGCCAACTTGACCCGTGAATAAGGGTTGAGGATTTTGAACTATTCTAGTGAGCTTAATTGGGATGAATCGATGGTCGAATAGGGAGACATGCAGACCTTGGACAACTAACTGACTAATTCAACTCTTAGTCAACGACACTATTGTGTCTAATTAGTGTGGGTGGGAAATGCACGTGGGTTGGAAATTAGTGTGGCCCACACTAAATTTCAAGTGTTTGGGTCACTTTGGATGAAAAATGTAATGTCATCTATCTGTGTGTGTTAGGGTTCTCCGCAAACAACCTCCGTTAGGTCAATGTGGGGAAAGTCTTCAAACACAATTGGATGGAATTATGAAGTTTCATCCAATTGTGGAAACGACAAAACCCACACAAATTTTTCACCTTTGAAATTAGTGTGGGCCACTCTAAATTATAATTTGAAATTAGCGTGTTTTGTTAGGAATTAGTGTGGCCCACACTAATTAGACACAATAGTGTAGTTGCCTTTCATAACTCTCACCCTCCACGGAAAAACTAAACTGGTTAAAAATAGAAGCTGGGTTGCCTTTGCTAAAAATCGAGTTTTATTGTTTGCTACATTCTTGACACCCTTTTGGACGCGTGACTATGTTTAGCTAGTTTACTATTTCCTTTGCTAGAAATCGAGTTTTATTGTTTTACTGCATTCTTGACGCCCTTTGTTACGCATGGCTATTTTTAACCAGTTTAGTTTTTCCGTGGAGGGTGAGAACTATAGTTGTTCGCGGTTTGACTTGCCAAAAAATGTAGTTAACTATAGTTGTTCTAAATTTGGTATGACAAAACATCTACTTAATTATAGTTATATAATCTAGTTAACTGAAGTTGAGCGCAACCTAGCTGGCTACTACACAACTTAATCCCATCGCACATTTCCATGTAGACCAGTACCCACTAGATTCTATGGAAATGTAGATTCCACCATGTTGACTCTACATTTTCATTAGAATCTAGTGGGCGAGCGGTCTACATGGAAACTAACCCTAAGTCGATCGAGTCATCCTCCTCCTGCACCAACACTCGATCGATCCACAAGATTAGTCTATTGACCCCTACTCGTAATCAACTGCTTCACCTGCAATCTACACTATTGTGTCTAATTAGTGTGGGCCACACTAATTCCTAACAAAACACGCTAATTTCAAATTATAATTTAGAGTGGCCCACACTAATTTCAAAGGTGAAAAATTTGTGTGGGTTTTGTCGTTTCCACAATTGGATGAAACTTCATAATTCCATCCAATTGTGTTTGAAGACTTTCCCCACATTGACCTAACGGAGGTTGTTTGCGGAGAACCCTAACACACACAGATGGATGACATTACATTTTTCATCCAAAGTGACCCAAACACTTGAAATTTAGTGTGGGCCACACTAATTTCCAACCCACGTGCATTTCCCACCCACACTAATTAGACACAATAGTGTAGTTGTTTTCTTCATTTACACTTACCAATCAAACCCGTTCCTACCATCAACCATCCTAGCTACTTGAAACTTCTTCACCACACACACACACACACACACACACACACACATTCATTTAGCATCTTCGATCAAGCAATAGTCTTCAGTGTGGAACGATGAGTTTTTTGAAAATTTTCTAGTTAACTACAGTTGTTCTTGAATTTGGTCTTAAAATTTTCTAGTTAACTATATTTGTTCTTCAAATCGGTTTGAATTTTTCCTAGTTAACTATAGTTGTTCCCTAAAATGTATTGAAAAAAATAGAGTTATTTTGGCAATTGTCCAAGGTTTGGAGACATGTTTTTATTGTCAATCCTCGGTATGTGTTATGAACCCTATGTTCTCCAACTTGGGACAACGTCATTTAGTGGTGCTAACACAAGTAGTTGTAACAATATCTTGAGAAATCAATGACACTTTATTCGCCCATAACATTTTTCATCATCACCCATCTATGTCATTTTCCAATTGGGGTTGCTCCACCTTACAATTCTCAAATTGAATCTAAAATTCTTGATATCCAAGAATGTCATCATTTTTAGTCAAGAACCACATTAAGCTATTTTTCTCCAAGTCCACATAAGAATGTGGCCGTGTTGAAGAAATTATGGCACTTGTCGATGCACCATTGGGGCATATATGTTGGTGGTCGCATTGCAACATTGAGCCTTCCAAGCTTGTAATGTAGGTCACGGAATAAAATGAGAATTGTCACGGTGTTATACTATGAAGATCCTCTTGCATCCATATTCAATGTTGAATATGGGAGAGAGCTAGTTCATGGTAAATGACATGTACCAAACAAAATGGGACAACATTAGGTTGAAAAGTAGTCAGGGTGTGCATGCTAGGCATAATTGAGATTAGCATTACAACATGGAGGTAGGAATTCAAAATCTAACACGAGGACAAATGTCGGCTATAAATGACTGGTTCCACTAAGAATTCTTGGAAACCCACTCGCCATGGCCTCTGCTTGGATTAGAGAGACAAATGGAGGTTTTTTTTCCTTCTCCTTAATAATGTTATACAAAGGGGTTGTTTGTTTGACCATCTTTATCATGTATGTAATTTTCCATCCTACTTATATACGACAATGAAGACATATGATAGTCAAACCTATTTTGGACTTCGTAGTGAGTCTAGGTGGGATTTTTTTATTTCAAATGTTTGCAATTTTATATGGGTATTATCAACCACAATTATTCGTCCATGTTGTTAATTTCTATAATATTCCGGTACTCGCAAATCACTCAAGGATCAAATAGAGTTAAAACTGCTATGGTTGGCTCCCATGGCTTGTTGTTAATGCATTGGAAGGTTCTCAAGTTCATCATGACATTTTTTTCTTCCTTTTCTTACTCAAGATTGTCACACTTACTGTGAAAACATAACATGCCTTGTAGCATGAGTGTGATAAAACTAATTGGATGTAGGCAATGCATTGAGAGGTTTGTTTGATCTATCACATGATATGAGGACGACTATATCCAAATCACAACACAATCTAAGCTTGAAAGGAACTTGGTGTTGAGGAAGTTCTTGGTGCATCTTTAAGTTCTATGGTAGGGTTTTCAAGATCCCCACACTTGTTGCATCAAAGTCACACATGGAAGAAGGCTAAACAAAGTAGCTTTACAATGCTCAACTAGGATTGCTTGTGATCAATGTTGCAATATTGTGGTGAATGGAGAGGCAAGGTTCCTCTTTCTTTTAGCAAAGTGAGAACCAAGCATGGTTATTTGAGGAGGCTATATGAGTTGTAATTTATGTTTTGAAATAAAGTATGTGTTTTGGTATGTGTATATTGACGTGTCCTTTCTGGTGGTGCTTGCATGAGGACCCATTAATAGATAGAACTCCCAAATATATACCACATACTTTATATACAACATTAAGGACATTTTGTTTCTTCAAACATTGGATCTAGACCCTAATGAAAAATATTAACCCTAAAATCACATCTTTTGTTTTCTGATACTGTTATGACTTATGCATCTCAAGTCCGCTTTCCATAACCTGAAATAATAATTGACATGATTCGCAACTACTAACAAGATGAGACAATTCCCAATATGATTTAGTGGCCAAAATGTATGTGAAGCTAGAAGTGTCTATAATAGGACACATACCTTACTAATAACTATCCTATGTTCAAGTAGTTTCACAAGGTTAGCAGGGTGACTCATGCGCTAAGATAGAGTACACATACCCATTTCCGATATCCTCATGAATCTCAATACATAGAGTCCCCTAAAGTCGTGAAGTTCCACAAAATGTAGTTGTCATTTCTAATGCGATGGAAAAAGTCTTGATTTATCACACATGTAACCGTCACATTTGGCGTGATGGGAAAAGTAAGTTAAAAGGGCATGGATTTGGGTTCCTTGAAAAGGACACCAATTTTACTCAAGTTTTCGTCTCCTAGTTATCGAAAACAAGTCGACATGTGCTATGAATATGGGTTGGAAGAGAATCTTGCCTTTGACAATTTCCAGTAATTTCAAATTGGAAATAAATTGTCATTCTTTGGGGTTAAACATTGTGATATTAATTTCCAGAGCTGTAAAAAATCACCCCAATATCACACATGTACCACACTCATGCAAAATTGCTTAAGTTAATGGAAATAGGTGTATGCCTACTCTAGTTGTGCAAGATAGATAGTGTGGTCCCTTGCCAGTTGTGCAAGATAGTGTGGTCCCCTGCCAGTTTTGCAGGTGATGATTGGCGATCACTTGGACTGTTGTTGGCCATCACATTGGAGCAGCAAACCGTACTTAGCTACCACCGTTTTAATACACGCCGGCAGTACTTATCTCACACACATAGATTGTAACCATAGCTACACTTATTACCTTACTGATGGAGTCTGTGGGATCAGTCTCGAGGCTAGCTCCTTCCCGTTGTCGTCAGCGCCAGTGCCCAGGGGGAGATTTTTGGGCATAATCGGTTGAGATCCTAGTGTTTGCAAGTCCAACCGGTTACATGTTGACATCCTCCGGTCTTCCTATATTATTTTGAGGTATATTCCATAAATTCCTCTAAAACGATCGGTAATTTCCTGCAGTCTTGAACTTCAACCAGTTATTTCTCAAACTCAACCGGTTCATCTGTAACTAACTGCCGGTTCTCCCTGATCATAGCCGGGAAGTTTTTGGGCATAATCGGTCAAGATCCTAGTGATTCTAAATCCAACCGGTTACATGTTGACATCTTCCGCTTTAATTTTGCTTTCATTCATTTGAGGCATATTCCATAGATTCCTCTAAAATGATTGGTAATTCTCCATAAGCCTCCAACTTCAACCGGTTATTTCTCAAACTTGACTGGTTTGTCTGTAACTAACCGCCGGTTCTCCCCGAGCCCTGGTCAGCGCATCCAAAGCTGGGTGATGAGGAGTTTCGCATATTCCATCCATGGTGAACGACCTGACCCTGACTAACATATAACGGGCGACAGGAAGGGAACCAAATGAGCACCAAATCCACTGTTTCTCAGCTCCTCACGATAGGCTCATGATCATGACCCTGACTCACCCCTGCTCACTTCTATCTTAGGAGGGCCAGTTCACAGCAGTCCTAAAGTCCCAAGTCACTTGAGGGGCGGTTTACACTATGGACCATGAAGTCGTCCCACGTAAGAGGCCTATTTTGCATGGGACGACTTCATGGGACGACTTCCATGGTCCGAGTTACTAAAATATTAGTTTTCATGGTTCATGGGCCCTTCACTAGGTGTAAACCGAATGTGGACCAAGAAGAATGACCATGCACCAAAAAGTGAAGGTGCTGATTTTTTTAATACATGCCCAAAAAGGGCAATTTTGAAAAAAATTCAAGTTTGACCATTCTCTTGTCTTCTCTTGGGCTTCACTTGTCTTCACTTCTTGTTAAATGTGTCGAAGATGTGGCTTGCAAATCTTCTCACAACAATTTTACAAAAAAAATGAGCGATTAAATTTGTACATGTTCAATGTAATTTACATGTGACATGTACCTTGTGTTGGCACTACACTAAATAGGATATTTAGTGTTTGATTATATTTAATGTTGTTACCACCCTACCTTGCTCAACACTAAAGTTCAATTCTTTGATAATTAGTGTTAGAAGATTTCCCATTGCGGTTCTTTTGACCACCTTGATCTGCAGTCACTAAACAACTACAGATTTTTCTTTTTTGTTTTTCAACTATAATTTTAAATGTTTTGGGGGCGTGTAATATACCGTTGGAAAGGTATTTTCAAGACCTTTCCAATGATATATTACAAGCCCCAAAATTCCAAATATTTCAGTCGGTAGAGAAAAATAGTGTTAATTAGTGTTAGAAGATTTCCCATTGCGGTTCTTTTGACCACCCTGATCTGCAGTCACTAAACAACTACAGATTTTTCTTTTTTTCTTTTTCAACTGTAATTTTAAATTTTGGGGGGCGTGTAATATACCGTTGGAAAGGTATTTTCAAGACCTTTCCAATGGTATATTACACGCCCCAAAATTCCAAACATTTCAGTTGGTAGAGCAGAAAAACAAATCTGCACTCAAATTCTTGAGTTCTAGATGTCCCACGTTGTTTGGTGAAACACGTGGGAGCCGGTATAAGAGGAAAAACGAGGTAGTGTTGGTATGTCTCATGGGCCATGCTATGATTAAGGGCACATAGAGGGTAGATTCGTTAAAGAATTATTAAAATGGTGATTCTTTGCCATGGGCCCTTGCCTTTTCCTACCAGACCACCTCTCTTGCCTCTCTCAATGAAAAACCCGTTGGACCATGTCAGTGCATTTATTACGCTTTAAAAATTATATTTTGGGGACCTTGACCTCCGTGGTCCCTCTGCCATTTTTTCTCTAGTGTAAACTGAAGTTGTCCCGGGACGAGTTCAGCAGCCAATCAGCGCTCTTACATCGCCGTGGGACAACTTCATGGTCCATAGTGTAAACCGCCCCTGAGGTCAATCCGTGCAATCTCAGGGCCACTTCACACATGAGACTGAGAGCCCGTGACCAATTACACTTCAAGCACTCTCATTGGTGGAAAAGGCGGAGCTGGTCCAAGTTCAAGCTTCACACCACGCTTGAGGAACCGATGGAGTATGTGAATGCAAGATGGATGTAAAGTCTTACATGGATTCCTACATGGCATCGAATGGATCGTGTTTCATGGTTGCTTGGACTATTTTCAAAAACCACCTCTTGGAGGTAGGCCTAACACAAAACCAAAAGACCATGGCACTCCAAACGCTCACAACCATTGATTTATTCTATTTTATCATGTGTGAGGACCCACATGAATAGAAATTCGTTGAAATAGCATTTGGTTGAGGGCCTGGTCACATATGATTTCATACTACACTTGAGGATCCGTGACCACACTACATGATTTTGAAGGTGTGTTGGGTCAACCTTTGGACACTTTCTTTTGGGCTCTCACAATTTCATGGTCATGGCTCTTGGCTTGTGTGTGAAGTGGCCGTCAATTGTTGAGAGCATGGAAATTGGGACTCACCACTTCACATTGTGTCCCAAGTATGACATAGATGTCTACACGGCAACATTTTTTGGAGGTGAGACTTGGGACTTGTGTTGAGAGTTGGGTCGAGTTGGACTTCCTGCAAATATTTTTGCATAAAATAATAAAGGTCCAACTTTAATGATAATTAAGCATATGTTAATGGTTTGTTGAGGCTCAAAAGTTGGGACTTTGCCTCCATATTGGGATTTGCTAACCTGAGCAAGATTTGGGACTTGGGACCCAAACCCTTACTGCCATGTCCAAAATTGGAGGCCATATGAGTGGGCCCAAGGTTTGAAGAAGAGCCACAAACGTGGCCACTAGGCTAGAGGTAAGGTAAGGTAAGGTATGTTGGGTGTTATTGGGTTCATTTTTTCATAACATTATGAAGCAAATGTGGGCTTTGGGAATATAACCATGGGAAGATTGGAGCTTAATTTGAATCTAAGCCTCCTAGAGCAAGGTTTGTGCATCCCACGGTTATATTATCAGGGCTGACAGGACGAATGCACAATGCTTAAGGTTTGGTTTGAAGGAAAGTAACATCTTTACTTGATAAAAACCAACATTATTAGTAAAACATTATAGCATTGCGTAACTCCAAATAGTAAGTGACACTAAACACCACGAACATTGTAGTGAGAAGATGTGCAACTTATGTGTGAATGACTTTCTCTGGAACCTACATTATGCCAAATTCTAATCTACAACACATAAAGGGAGGAACTCATTTCTGGAAATCTTTTTAGATGTCAATGGTTGAGAGGCCTACCCTTCATATGCTAAGGTATGTGGGGCCTTATGTGGTCACTCTTCTTAATCAGATGCCTATACTTGAGTGTATATGGGAAGACTTGTTAGTCAAGAATGGACACCAAACATACACTTGTTACAATGAGATTGGACTTGGTGCTCAAACACCATGTTAGGTTCATTTGTAAACACAATTGGGAAGGCCTTTGTGGTTGCCCGAAGAGAAAGAAACCTGCACTTTGACTTCTCATAACTTTTGCATCTCAACTCCAATCTTGACACTGGAAATGATGATCTCCATGATCCAGAATCGCTAACCGGATGACACATTCCCCTCTCTAATCTAATGCCCAAAATGGTTTGTGGAGTTGGAAGTGCCAACAAATAGGGCCACGCACCTTATTGACAGGTCAGGCCTGTGAATGGGGAGACACAACTGCTAATTACAGATGAGCCAATTGAAGTTTGAAAAATAGCCAGTTCAAGTTCAAGCCTTTAAGCAAATCGCTGACCATTCTAGAGGAATCTATAGAATATACCTCAAATTAATAAGGAAAACTCGAAAGACATCAACAACATTTAACTGGTTGGACTTGGAAACACTTGAATCTCAACCAATTTTGCCCAAAATCTCCCCTGACATTGGCTCAAGTGTCTCCTCTTGTAGATTGTAGAATGGAGAAACTTTTGTAATTGTTTCTTCTTGTCTAAAGTACATCTCAGGTATCATCATCATCATCATCTGCTGTGAAGATGGAATTCTACTGTGAGCTTTACATAAGTCTTCTTCTCAGATACCGTAAAGGGCTCTCTATTCTGACAGAAATTAATTATTTCCACATCAAACTCTCCCACATGCCGTTCCTACATTTGTTCCTATAGTGGTCCCATTCCATCTGCATTCCGGCACTAGTAAAGATGAAATAGAGTTCCCTCTATGGTACTAAACTATTGTCTCGAATATGGGAAAACAGCTCACTCAGTTTAATTATGTCATTCACGTGAGCATACTGATATCATCAACAGGGCGCAGAGAGAGCGAGAGAGAGAGAGAGAGAGAATGGTGCTAAAATTTTCTACTCACAGGGAATACAAGTCCTCTGTGCTGTTGGCCTGAATCCCCGAATTTGATCGGGAATTCGACCTCGAGGTCATAGTGGACCGAGCATCTTCAAACTTCTCACTCTCTAATTCGTAATTAACATCTTCATCCGCAAGTAAGCACTCGGGTGTATAGGCCTCCACGATTTTGTGCATGGATGGAACCTCTTTTACGTCCTCGCTAGCAATTGCGAGTGACGTGACTTGAAAGGATGGGTAGTAATTCATCTTGCACATGAACCCAAAGAAGATGGTGGTGAAGGGGAGGAAGATCACTAAAACTGCATATGGGAATCCTTTGATACCGAAGTAGCCAATCATCGTGATCTGTGCTATAAAAAGAGCTGCTAGAATTCGCGCATGCATGTGGGGCCACATTCGTCCTCCACTATCGAACGCAGGTACGTACACTGTCAAGGCCTGCGAGAGACACGTTACACCATCATCATCATGGAATGAAAATTTCTCCAATAACTTATCCAAACATCAAGATGTAGTAAGGTAGACGTGGTGCCCTAATTTCAACTACTTATTTTAATCAGACACTTATATTGGAGTGGTATGTGGTTAGGTGTGGCTCCAAGAATAGATTTCAAAAAGGCATCATGTGTTTAAAAGAGACTGGACTACATGTCCAAAAATCGTCAACCGCTCTAGGCTCAATTGTTAACATTATAAAGAAGGGGGGGGACCCATATGTAACCATTTAATGACCTATATGATTATTAAGTAGAGCTTGAGGGCCTAGGGAACCAAGGAAGTTTGAATGGATGACAAACATACATGGAGTCCCAGCTACATGGCATGAAATGGCTAATGTTTCATGGCCTTATGCCATATTTTGCATTAATCCCACCTCAAAACTGGGAGACCATGATGCATCAAAACTCATGACCGTTGATTTATTATTATCTACTTATTGCCTTGAAGGGCCTACTTGATGAGAATGGTAATAAAATAGCATCCTGTTGAGAGCCTGGTCACCGTGTATGTGTTCACAGTACACTTAAAAGCCTGTGACCTCACAAAATCCAATATCAAAATTTCCATGATACAGCCTTTGGATGAGGGGTCAAGGGTTCTCACAACTTCATGGTCTTAGTCGTTGGCCAACGTATAAAGTTGCCCTAACTTCAAGACCTTTCAAACCCACAAATTTGGGAGGACTGATCACAAACTGGACTACACAGTATATGGTATTTAGTGTTGCTTACTATTTGGAATTTTGCAATGCTAGAACTTTCTATTAAGTATGTAGGTTTTTACCAAGTAAGGCCATTTATGTGCTATAATGTCCAAACTACCTATTTGTAAACACTCAAATCTACAGCACAAAGTTATAGCATTGCATAATTCCAAAGTGCAAGTGGCACTAAATACCATAATCGGTGTACTCATCCAACAGACCCCATTAATGTCCTGGTAATTAACAACGGCAGGTGTATGGGGAAAATGTAATACCTGGTTACGGAGAACAATCCAGCCGATGCCAAAGTAGAGAATAGCAAACAGAAGAATCAAAGGGGCGATAACCGAGTAGGCCAAGCTGATCATTAGAATCAACATGTCACTTGGCACCAAAGTTTCATAAGTGAAAGGCCCAGGGGCCCATGCTTCCTCCAGTTCCTTGTCTGTCTTGATGAGGAATTTGCGCTTCAAATGGTAGATGATCAACGGGACTAGGCGAGACAGCTCCAACCCATAGCCAACAAAAAACCTAGCAGACAAAATGAAATGAACCTTGTTAGCAGACTATTTTACTGGATCATACAACCGCACTTTGTACATGAATTTTGAGATGGACTACCCTATTCTGTATCAACAGTCAGATAGGGATTATTCTTCTTTGTTCAGAACAACCATTGTGACTAATGCACCATTTATGGTATTTAGTGTCACCCTATTATGAGGCCTATGCCAGGTTAGACTAATGATCAACAACTTGGCTGTTAGTGCAACCTCGTGACATGTGGCGTTAGTGTGCTTACTAATATCTTGGCATTAGTATGCTCCATAATATTATCAGATCTAAGTATATGCCCAGATTGCACAATTATAAACACATGGCGCTTGGCATTAGTATGGTCAATAATAGCTTTCTCTTGCGTACTAAAACATAGAACTATCATCTCAAAGCACTCCAATGTGCTAAGCTAAATTTCATACCTTAAATAATTATGCACTTGAAAAAGCTACTTAGGTTGACAAATAGTGTTATGATGACAATTAGCATATATGACACTACTAGGCCTCTGGCATCTAGTGTAGACAGTTAGCCAATAGTGTACGTGACAGTCGTGACTTCAAATACCAGAAACAGTGTACTGATTTAACAACCAATTTAGTGTGGCATTCAAACTAAACTTAACCTACACTAAGCATCTAATTTAGTGTAGCGTACACTATTCACCAACGACCCACATTAATGGCCTTGAATGATTATTGTGGTACAAGGTTTGAGTAATTTTCATTGTCTTTTTGGCCTTTGAGGGACTTGCAATCTAAAGAGAGGAGTCTATGCCTGTTCTCCAACTTGTTTTAAAATTTGCTGTCGACTTGGGATTAGAATTAGAATTAGATATAGAATTATGGAGAAAGTTTAAAACTTACTGAAGGGCAACGTAGGTGATGTAGTAAGCAGCCATTGGTGGTAGCTTAGTTCCAAAGAGAGTCACCACACTGCTCACAGAGAAGTTTTTGGAGTTGAGGAGCTCGGTAAAACCAGCCAGAGAGGAAAAGATAGTCCCAAAAAGTGTGACCCCGATGAACACATTGAAAACTACAAAGTAGAAGTATTTTCCAGACGTTGCGCGAACCAACTGGCTTTGAGAAGGAATCCCCTCCAGTCGTGACAGGAACATTAGCAGTGATGGCAGCAGACTAAGGAAAATTAGAAGCGCGAGCTGCGGCAAGTAGGCCTATAAATGAAGAAAAACCCATACATCAGTATAATATTTTCACTGTTGCACCAAATCAAACATGTCAAACCAAATGATGTTTTTTTTTCTCTGTGCTTGATTCTCTCTAGACAACCCTAAATCCAACATAGCAAGAATATGGACACCTATATTTGAGTGGTATGTGGTTAGGTGTGGATCCAAGAACGGACACCAAAAAGACATGTGTTTAAAAATTCTTGGAGTACTTCCTCAAAATATGCTCACCACTCTATGCCCAATAGTCAACATGCTTGGGGAGACCTGTGTGACCACTTAATTAGCTTGAGAATCTTCACTTTCATAATGAATAAGATATTCATACGAACTCCATAAATTAAGAGTCAAATGGCTAAGGACGCAATTTGGATTTGCTAAAAATCTCGCACTATTTGCATGTTTCACATCCTACGAGACATGGGTGCAGAGAGAAAATATCCAAATGACACACATCTACTGTACACCAAAACCATTAATTAGCCTGGTGAGAATAGGATCGATGAAGACTCACTTGAAGGACAGTGTTGATGGGCCCATAGTTGACAATAACTTTGATGAAGGGGAGGACCTTGACAAGGTTTGAGAGGGTAGTGAGGGAGGAAATAAGGGCAATCGGAATCATGTAAAATAAAACTGTCATGAAAACCGCCGAATACACGAGGAACTGACGCAGCATTCTTTGATACACAGGTGTTGCAAGGTTTCTCCACACGATTTCACGAGGCTCAGGCGCTGGAAACACTTGCCATTGCATCGCATATGGCGCGTGCACCACCTGCATCAAACGAGCCATATCAATTCATTTGAGTTTCAAGTAGCAAGAGGATGGATTGAAGAGTAAAAAAACACTGTGATCATGTTGGCAACAAGGACACAATGTTAAGTCTAAGATAGAAGTGCCTAATACAGTTACTTATCCTAATCAAACACCTATATTTGAGTGGTGTGTGGTTAGGTGTGGACCCAAGAACGGACACCAAAAAGACATGTGTTTAAAAGAGATAGGACTACATGCTCACAATACATCAACCATTCTAAGCTCAATAGTCAACATAGTTGGGGACCTATATGATCATATAATAAGCACGAGAATCTTCACTTTGATAATGAATAAGATATTCATATGAGCTCCGAAAATTATGAGGAGAGCGGCTATGGCCTTGTTTTGGATTTGCTATTCATCTCGTGCGCATGTTGCATATCCTAGGAGAAGTGGGATAGTTAGAAAAAGTAACCATTTAAGACCCATCTACCTTCATCTAAAAAGGGCAAAAAGACCACCTTGTAATTAAGAGAGGTGAGCATTGCCCAGAGACTGCAATCTGGAAATGAATGCCGATTTTCACACCCCTCAGAAACATAAAATCTATTAGTCTGGGGTTTGGTAGAAGGTTTGATGAAGTGACCCCCCCCAGCGCAGTGGGTGGGCGGAGGGTTAGTTATTCTCTTTATTGAGTAATTTGCCAAGTTAATTTCTACATCATTATACTTAAAAACGGTGAGTTTTACATGAAAAAAGAATTTAGCAAATTTTGGTTACATCTTTTAGTACATAATAGATACCATCCTAGATGTGTATTACAGAGTACTTAGATAAAGTAGATGTGCCTAAATCGAATGTAGCAACAATCTGGACACCTATATTTGAGTGGTATGTGGTTAGGTGCGAATCTAAGTACAGACACCAAAAAGACATGTGTTTAAAAAGGATTGGAGTACGTGCTCAAAATATGCTAACCATTCTAGGCTCAATAGTCAACATGATTGGGGGACCTATATGACCACTCAATGAACATGAAAATCTTCACATTGACAATGAATAAGATATTCATATGAGCTCCAACAGTTATGAGACAAATGACTACAGGCACAATTTGGATTCACTACTCATCTCACACTAATTGTGTGTTTCATATCCTACGAGAAGTGGGTACGGAGAGAAAAATATCCATCTACAGCGCCTCTACCTTACTTATGTTTAGCGCACGTGGTTTTGAACTTGACAAGGGAGTGACCTCCCTTGTCACTCCAGGGAGGTCACTCCCTTCTCAAGTTTAAAAATTGGGGATCACAATCTATGAAGTACTTCATAAGCATCAACAGTGGAAGTCTAGAAATTGCTTTTGGAATCAACCTGTGAAGCCTCCGCGGCAGATCGTCGATTATTAAAAAAAACGAAAGCTGCAGAGAGTTGTTCCTCCTCCCGTGTTCGTCGTTGCTCAGCCTCCACCTTCTGAGCCAAGTCTTTGACCTCTTCTGAATAAATGTTTAGGGAATCCACTTTGGGACCCCATAGCCCCAGAAAACCTGTTTTGTGCATCGGCCGAGTACCTTCAGGATTCGCCTGTGTCTTCGACTCCTCATACACAGCTTCCGCGTGCTCCAAGTTTTTCTTGGCCACCTTGTACTTGGACCATAATTTTGTTATCTGCTCAAGGAAGAAATGTTTGCAATTATAAATCCTCTGAACTAAATTTGAGTGTTTGCAGCTGCTTCAAAATCATAAACTTATAACAATCCAATATTGCAAACTGATGTCTGATATTAATTGATGTACTAGAGTTAAGTGTAAAGTCTCTCAAAGAGGGACGAAATCGCGGGTTTTATCCTTCTCTGAGATCCATCGTGTGTCGGAGCTTAAATCTGAAGGTGGTGAAACTTCTTACACCTCCTCTGACCATCCCAAAACTTCAAGAAAACTTTAGGATCTGAAATAGGATTTGCCAATGGGGCCGTCACCCTAAATCCTGGATCAGCATATGCAAGGCTAGCTTGAGCCTTGGCCCACCCGTCCTAGTATGCCAAGCTAGAAATCCGGTTTTTAATAATAGCCCGATGTCATTCTTTGAACTTATTAATTCAAGCCTTAAGAAAACTTGGGGGAGTTTATGGTTATGCCCCCTCCCCACCTGACTTTACCAAATAACCAAAGTCTTTCCTAAAAACTGGGTAAAGCTCCCTCGGTTATAGGGGATGCATCCGGCTATCCCAATGCACCTACAAGAACTTGCTCCGGAGATTTTTGAGTAGGTTTTAGTTAAGTAGCTTTCACACATGTTCATGGTTTTATCTACCAAAGCAATGAATGTTGGATAGTTTTTGTCCCATCCCCAAATGCCTTACTACTCATTTATCTTACCATCGGTTTTTGTTAATGAAACTCCTCATGCCCTCATAGCTAAGACTAAAAAGCAACCAATCACAAGGGTGGGAGGTGACACTTTTAAAGGTCCTACATTCTTGCCTCATGTCTAGGTACCGATGGGAGGGTCGGTGCTTGAGGCTTAAAACCTCCACTTTTAAACCATGCCACATCATTTGCCAACTAGGCTCCGCACTAGATAATGTCGATGGTGTGAAAGCCGTGTTTTTAGAACCAACTTTTAGGCTTAGCTAAAGTCAGGTGGGGAAGGGGCATTACTCTCAAACTCACGTTTTAGCCAACTCAAAGCCAACTGAACGGGAGTTTGATCCCAAGACTTTCCACATAACTCTACTTTGAAATGGTCCAATTGTCCGATCTTTTTTTGCATTCATGTTGTTCTTGATTCCCAAGTTCTTAGTCCCTTGCTGGATCTAACTTCACAGGTCTCATTCGATAACTACATACTTGGACATGAATGAGATATTGTTTCTCAATCTAAGTGCAAAAGTTGTTATGAGTTTCTTATACACAAATCATGTCATTTGTTACTTAGACTAGGTAAAAGGGTCTTCACATGGCATGTGTTCATGAACACCTCAAGCCAAAAACCCTGTAACAGTTACACCTTGGTTTGGGTGTGATTTCACCCCAAGATGATTATAGCTTTGCAATTGCGCATCATTTTCAGCAACAGAAAGCTTCTCAAAATGGTTTGTCAATAGGGAAAGGGACTTGTTAAATCGACCACAGAGACACTCACACGATCACACGACCTGCCAAAACTTTGATTTTTCATCGTGCACATGAAGAAGAGCAAGTATTAGCTATATGTTAGAATTAATAAACTTGGCCAACTTGTCAGAGCCTAGTCGACACCTTACATATTGATTGTGGTCGTTTTAACGAGTGTGTGGTTGATTTAACACTCCCTTAGGGGAATATATCAAGGAGCATGTCAACAAAGTACATGGCCATACGCACAAAACTGACTACAATGGAGGCGTCGGCACAACCAAATTTGACACATGTCAAAATTGTGTCATTTCCCTTGTTACCTATCTGAATGCATTCAACGAGTGAACTTCTTGATGAATCAAGATAAAAATAGCCGTGCCTAATTCGGTCACTTATCTTAATCGGATGCCTATTTTTGAGCAGTTAAGTGAGGCTCCAAAAATGGATATCCAAAAGACATGTGTTTAAAAGAAATTGGATTATATGATAACCATCATAGGCTCAATAGTAAAACATAATGGGGGAAAGGGGGGGGGTGGGGGGCGCTATTTGACTCATTTAATGAGCACAAGAATCATCACTTTGATGATAAATATGACATTCATATGAGCTTCTAAAATTATGAGGAAAGTGGTCTGCTATGATTTGGATTTGCTAACCATCTTGTACTAATCATGTGTTTCATATCTTAGGAGAAGTGGGCTAGTCGGAGAGATTAACCAGTTAAGACCCATCTACCTTATGCAGACTGGGCACTTCACAAACAAACACACACATTAAGGTAGATGGGTTTTAATCAGGTTTGGTGAGGATCAAAGAGCAAACATCATAAAGACACATGTTTAAAAGAGATTGGACTACATCTTCAATATTAATAACTACTCTACACTCAACAGTGAACACAATTGGGAGGACATCTGTATCCAGTGAAGAAATCAACAAACATGCACTGCTGATGACCATAACTAAATCAGGGGAAGTCCAATTTTCAATCTGGTTTTTGCAGATGTTTCATCGTAGATTTGGTAATGCAACACAAACTTTGTTGTTTACATCTAATCCGTAGAAGTTGGAGAACATGAAATGCAAACCAAATAACACCCACATACCTTACTCAGGTTGGTCACAATTGTGCAACTTTCAAAAGTGTCAGGATGAAGTTTCCGGAAGAACGCATCCACTTGCTCAGCTCGGCTCATGTGTTTCGGAGGAGCCGGGATGTCACGCACTAAACACACATATTGTTGAGGCCTGGCCTTCTCATGGGCTTGCTCCTTACCCCGGAGGTGAATCATGTGCTTATATTGTTTCACCAGCACATAGTATGTCACTATTGACACCCAATAGGTGCCCAAAAGAAATGCCCACAGTTTTGAGCTCGCACTCTGCATGCAGAAAACAATTTTTTTCTTTAGTAAATTCTATAGCCTCATGATAAATATATTTAATTTACATAAATAATTAATATGTTGTGGGCATTATTCCTGGCCAGCTCTAACAAATATGAAAATAAAGTCCGGCAGTATTTGTAGCTGTGGTGCATAATTTGGAAGAATTCGTGCTCGGTAAGCTACAAGTTATCAAAACAAATCAATCCATCACCAAGTGTTGCAATTTAATTTTTTTGAATGAGGATAAATTATCTGCCCACCTCAATGTTTCCCATGGCAAGATTGTCGAAAGGCTCGTAAGTGTTGTTGTTGTTTTTTTGGAACTGCACCTCGTTGTTGCGGCTTGTTGCGGCAATAGGTATCAGCACCGGGATGCAAAACAAAGCCGAGTATGTGCAAATCTCCAGAACTGTTATTTTCCAAGTTTTTTCGCCACAAACAAACACCATCAGGAATTAGGGTGTCAAAAAAATTGTGAGAAACTTTGAAAAACAATTAGGTCAAAAATTGTGTTTAAGTTTTCTAATTCATGGTAACTTCACTGCATGAGATTGTCACCTCACTACTGTATTTTGGTTTTTACAGAGAAGGCACTCATCAACGACCTGTAACTGATGGTTCCTTAATTTCCAAGTCATTAACTTTACCACCAACAGCAATATAATCAGACTCAACATCAAGGTAATTCGAAATTACAAATTAATTTCGATGAACTCTCTTCTCCGTTCGGTTTGATCTCCGAATTGCAACTTACCAGCTGTTTCAGATTGGAAGTGTTTGAGCCATAAAGAACTTACAATGTAACCTCAACAGTGATATTTCTTTGATTGATTCCTGAGACATTGAGGCCGTTGTATACATTGAGAGTGACAAATTTATTCTTCTGATTCTTTTCGATTGTTCTCCACTCACAATGCTCGAGACGCCAAATTTAGATTTATAAATGTTCCATAGGAATCAGAATGAGAAGTTAGAACTCAAGTATGTGTTTGTGTGTGTGTCTCTTTGTCTTGCCTTTGTATTTTGGTCTTCGAAAGGTGCTTGGTATTATGTTGTTCACACCAATGTAAAAGGCCGCAGAAAATATGCCAAGAGGCACTGGAAGCTCCAGAACAGAAAAGGAAGATCGAGGAGGTGGACTTTGAGTTTACAAGTTGCTCTTCTCTATGACCCAAGTGATAAACTTAACACCATAAACCCAGGAAGGAATCTCAAGCTACATAACCTGCCCTCAGAAGGCAACACCTTCCTCGCATAAGGTTAGAATCCATCTCGCACTCTCTCTTCTCTCACAATGCTCCAGACGTCAAATTTAGACCCAGAACTTTCCAAAGGAATAAGGATGAGAAGTTAGAACTCAGATGTATGTCTGTGTGTGAGGTTATATTTTTGTCTCCGCAGGTGCTTGGTTTTATGGTGTTGACACAAAACTAAAAAAATGTAGCAAAATGTGGCAAGCAAAAGCAGTACCGGAATGGAAAGGTTTAGAATCCATTCCTCTCTCTTTCAACGACAATGCTCGAGACACCAAATTTAGACCTGGAAATATTCCATAGGAATGAGGATGAGAAGCAGCTAGAACTCCGATGCGTTTCTGTGTGCGGGGTTTGTGTTTTGGCCTCCAAAGGTGCTTGCAAGGTTTATGGTGTTGACACAAACCTCAATAACTGCAGCAAAATGTGGCAACCAAAGCAGCACCGGAATGGGAAGAAAAAAGAAAGCGTGAGATTAACCCTGCAACGCACCGGTAGAGAAGAACTTGAGGTAGGTGGCAGCATCGAGACCCGCAACATGGATAAGCTCCTCCTCCGACGTCATAAACGCCTCCTTGGCCCAAGTGAAGGGGTTTCTACGCTTCGCTGACCCCGGTGGACCGATCCCTGCAAGAATCCTGGCTGGGTAGTAGATGTTGAAGTTCCCTCTCCATTTCGACAGGAACGTAAAGGCCGCCACCAGGCCGCAGAAGATGGCGAACGAGGTCAGGAGCGATGTCACGAAGGCCGAAGTCGCAGTCATTGCAAACCCTCAATGATGCAAATCACTGACTTTTCTTTTTTCTCTTCTCTTCCAGCAGGAGCTTCAGATTATTAGTTCCAGAATTCCTCCCTCTCGATGTTTTTACTCACAAATCATGTCACCATGACAAGGTGTATTTAACCCTTCCTTCCCTCTCGGTGATGATCTTGACCTCTGTGAAGCTGGAGCGCCACTCAATGATTTCATCACCCTAAGCCCTGCAAATCCCGGTGCTAAAAATTCCTTCCACCAACTGACTGCGAAGCTAGGCTCTACAAATCACTTTTCTTTCCAGGAGCTTCAAATTAGTCCCAGAAGTCCTCTCTCTCTCTCTAACAAATGTGACCCGGAAGCATCTGCACATCACAAGGTGTTAACCCTTCCCTCTTGATGATGATGATCTTGACCTCTTGTGAAGCTGGAGCGTCACTCAACAAGTTCATCACCATCCTAAACCCTGCAAGTGCCGGTGCTAAACAGATGAAGAAATTTTGTAACAACTCCGCGAAGCTAGCTTATACAGCGGCAACTAGAAACAATACTAGGCAGCAATTGGAGCTGTCCTAGAAAGAATACTAGCCTGTAACAACTTCCACCCGTGGGCATATCCAATTACCGATGCAATGTGAGACCACAAAATGCACCCAAAAGCTTCACAGCCAACACCAAGGTCCAGTCATTGTTTCTGAAACTAAGCTTAAACGTTGCAGATACACGCAGAGCCTCCTTGTTTCCATGAATGTAAAGTTTGAATCAAAGCCTGAAGTTTATGTAATTAATTAAGCAAGCCTAGGGCAGTCCCACGTGTGGTCCGCCACAAGTGATGATCAATGATTCTAACGGAAGCTGCAGGTGGCGCCGCATTCACTGCTCTTAATCCATTGGAATTTAGAAGGCCTCCCAATTATGCTGCAATATATTGACACAGAATCAATCAAAACAGACGCAGTTTGAGCGACCTAAACCCCACTCAAGTTAACAGCACCTGCGCGCGCGCGCGCGCACAACACACTGAACAACATCAAACTTATATATGTACACTTAGAATCAACTTCCAGCAGGGTTAGCTCTACCTGAAGTTCTAGAACTAGAGTCTCTCCACAGCCCACATATTGAACCTACAGTGACGAAGCCTATTCTATGCACCTATCTATGGCGCATCAATCACCGCTAGTATAGAGTACTCTTCCAAATACAAACTGGAGGGCGCCTCCTCCTCCTCCTCCTCCTCCTCCTCACAACTTATGCTGCAATGGACACATGAGCATCATCCTCAAACAGAAAATCTGTAAACTCATCGTCACTAATAACTATCAACACCCCCACTCACGGTAACAGTACCAAACACTACTCGATCTGAGATCACAGCAATCGATGTACGTATATGTTTCCACTTCAAGTGCCAGGTTATAAACCTTAGCCGACGGCAGGTAAAAGTTGTAGTTCTAATCCAGCTGTAGGTAGTTATGGAGTCTCTCAATCTCCACGTACCCAACTCCCAAACTCCACAAGCTGCCAAGTAAAACCCTTAATCAACGGTAAAGGAAGATTGAGCTAGAAGACTTGAAATTATCAAACAATGAACATCAACAGTACGTCTAACACCCAAATTGTGCCAATAACCTACCCATGATCAATGGGGAAACTGTGCAGAGCCCAGACACCTGAGAAATGATTTAGCCGCCGCTGTCTATCAGCGTGCTGCATATCATTATATGTCTGTACACATTGCATTAGATTCACATATCTGCTAGTGTAAGTTACATCATGAGAACTAAATTGCAGTACTGGAACTTAGGGCCGGTTTACACTATGGGCCATGAAGTTGGACCAGGGCTCTGCAAGGCAGCTGATTGGCTGCTGAAGTTGTCCCGGGACAACTTCGGTTTACACTAAGGAAAAAATGTCAGAGGGACCATGGAGGTCGAGGTCCCCAAAATGTAATTTTTAAAGTCTAATAAATGCACTGACATGGTCCAACGGGTTTTGCGGTGAGAGAGGCAAGAGAGGTGGTCTGGTAGGAAAAGGCAAGGGCCCATGGCAGAGAAATGCCATTTTAATAATTCTTTAATGAATCTACCCTCTATGTGCCTTAATCACATCATAGCCCATGAGACATACCATTACTACTTTGTTCTACCCCTTAAACTGGTTCCCACGTGTTTCACCAAACAACGTAGGACATCTAGAACTCAAGAATTTGAGTGCAGATTTGTTTTTTTGCTCTACCAACTGCAATGTTTGGAATTTGGGGGCTTGTAATATACCGTTGGAAAGGTCTTGAAAATACCTTTCCAACGGTATATTACATGTCCCAAAACTTTTAAAAATTACAGTTGCAAAACAAAAAAGAAAAATCTGTAGTCGTTTAGTGACTGTAGATCAGGGTGGTCAAAAGAACTGCAATGGGAAATCTTCTAACACTAATTATCAAAGAATTGAACTTTAGTGTTGAGCAAGGTAGGGTGGAAAAAACATTAAAATATAATCAAACAGTAAATATCCTATTTAGTGTAGTGACAACACAAGGTACATGTCACATGTAAATTACATTGAACGTGTACAAATTAAATCGCTCATTTTTTGTAAAAATTGTTGTGAGAAGATTTGCAAGCCACATCTTCGACACATTTAACAAGTGAAGACAAGTGAGGCCCAAGAGAAGACAAGAGAATGGTCAAACTTGAATGTTTTTCAAAATTGCCCTTTTTGGGCATGTGTTAAAAAAATCAACACCTTCACTTTTTGGTGCATGGTCATTCTTCTTGGTCCACATTCGGTTTACACCTAGTGAGGGGCCCAAGGCTCTCAAAACTAATTTTTTATGAAGTTGGACCATGGAAGTCGGACCATGAACTCGGACCATTGACAAAAGCCATCTTCCATGGTCCAACTTCATGGTCCATAGTGTAAACCGCCCCTTAGGGGCTGTTTTACATCATGGACCATGAAGTTGTCCCATGTCAGAGGGCATTTTTCCATGGTCACACTTCCATGGTTTGATTCCTAAAAAATGCATTTTTAAAGCCTTTGGGCCCCTGAATAGGTGTAAACCAAACATAGACCAAGAGAAGTGACCATGCACCAAAAAATGATGTGCTGATTTTTTTTAATATGTCTAAAAATGGCATTTTGGGAAATTCTCTTCATGTTGGACCTTCTCCCCTTTTTCTTCCCTTCTTTTCTTGTAAGTAAGAAAAATGCTTGACAAAAAAAAGAAAAAAAAAGATAATACGGCATTTCTTTGCCATGGTCCCCTAACATTTGTAGAGAGAGAACCTTTTTTGCCTTTCCCACTGGAAAATCCATTGGACCATAACAATGGATAATGTAGGCTTGAATATTTGCCTTTGGGGACCTCAAGTTCCATGGTCACTCTTACAATTTTTTCTTGATGTAAACCAAAGTGGTCCCGGGATGAGTTCAATGGCCAATTACATATTTTAGAAGAGCAAGGAACGACTTCATGATCCATAATGTAATCAACCCCTTATAAGAGCTCGGGGATTTTGTTTCTTGATTTTCATAGAAGTGTAGTATGCGATAGTAGATCTACTCAAGAGAAAAGGAAGTAGCTATTTTCATTCATAATACTGAATGGAGCAAGGAAAATGAGGATGAAATGCATTTGTTCATACTTTCATCCAAAAGAGAGGGATATATTTCCAAAATTGGGAAGCTTTCAGTGATATCATCCGCCCAAAAAGAGGGAACGTACACTCAAATATTGCTTCCCCACAAAAATGTGTAGCCTTTTGATCGGGAGATAAATAGCCCGAATTTTTTTTATACTGCTTATAAGTTCCCTAGGTCATTTGGTTGAGCTCCGTGTGTGTGTGTGTGTGTTTTGTTGGCTAGGAAGGGCCAGCTCACATGGGGGCCCAAGCCCCACTCATGTCAACAAGTCTCAACTTTAGAGCCTCAAGAGCCCATTAAAGTATGGGTTTTCATGGGATCTTGATTAATACATGCAAAAAATCTCAGGACTCGTGTTGCGAGTTGAGTATAGCATTTGGCTCGACCTAGCTCTCAACACAAGTCCCGAGCTTCACCTCCAAACAATGTTGCCATGTGGCAGTCATGTCATACTTGGGACTTAGGACTTGTAAAGTGGTAGTCCCGACTTCCATGCACTCAACGGCTGAGATTGCACGGATTGAGCTCAATCGACTTGGGACTTAGGACTTGGGACCCCATGTGAACCAATCCTAAGTTAGTACATAGTGTAGGTTAAGTTGCATGATTTTATTGCGTTGCTGCAGTTTGATGATGAGTTGGAAGGTGGCACCAGCATGATTTTGTGTAAGTAAGGGCCAGTTTACACCATGGACCATGAAGTCGGACCATGGAAGATGGCCTTTTTCCATGATCCAACTTCTTAAGTATGACATTCAGTGATGCTCTCATGCTCTCTTTGCCGCAGTAAGTATATATGTATGTAAGTGAGAGAACATGATCCAGTCTCTCAAGTTGGAGCATATCAAGGAGTTCCTAGAACATGTAAGTAGATACAAGTACTACACTAAATATTGTATTTAGTGTCACCAATTCTATTTGTCTTGCTCAACACTAATTGTAAACCACCCGTGTAGTGTCATCAACACTAAATGTAAATCTAACATTATTTTTCATTCATTGTTAAAAAAAATTGGACATTCTAGGTTACAAAGTTGCAACTATGGTCACTTACTAAGTGGTTTTCATCCAAACTTCAATCATGATATCCATGACAATATTTCATAGCAGAAATGTTAGGGTGCAGAATATACCAAATCTTGTTTCAATAGTTAGAACTTGACATGGATTTTATCCAAACTTCGATCATCCATGACCATACTTGTAAATTTAACCATAATCTAAGTGTCCCTAGAAAGTTACCGCGGTAGCTTAAATTACCATATGACACTAAATACAATATCTAGTGTACATAGTGTAGGTAAGAGGTGAAGTGGTGAAGAATCGCCATAAAGGTTGTCCTATGGGGGGGGGGGTAAGTTGTAAAGCCACTTTTGACTTGAACCACACTAGCAGCTAAGACCATGATGCTCTTCCACCTTACATCTAAGTAAGAGGGTCCCCACCAGACCGGGCACACACCAAATAGAGTATATAATATTTTTTACCTTTGGGGAGCCCTCCATTTTTGGCGGGGTAGCTCATCATGAGTCAAAGCCCACCAAAGCCTAGGCATACTCCTCCCATAATTAGGAAGCAAACAATAAGACGACAACCTTATTATCTGACACATGTAAAAGTAGGATATTGGAGGATCTCATATTAAAGTAATCTCTTGGTGGCCGGAGGAGGCCCGCTATATGAACCATTTATGGCAGGAGAAGGTCTTAACTATACCAGGCCGTCTAAATTATGGGGGGCCAGCCACCAGTGGGGCTTTCTTTATGCTAGTACCGCCACCTAAGAACCCGGGATGCCTTATTTATGGTGTTGGCATGCCCCATGCCCGGTGTGGTGGTGATGCTCTTAGGCCTAACTTCCTGCACCAGAGGCTAGCCACTACACTACCTACTTACTCTTCCCCCTCCCCCCCTTTCACACATTATGCGTAGATTTTTTAAATCAAGTTATTGTATATTATTTGCATAACATTACTCAAAATTACTAGGTGTTGCACCCTAGTGCCATGATTTTTGGGAATTTTCAAAGAATAATACCATGTTCATGCTAGGTCATTTTTGAAAAATGATCAATACTCAACTCGAGTGCCATTCATTTTAAGGGGGCAAACTACTAACTGGGGTTCAATTACCGGAGTTAGGACTTTAAATTTAAAAAATCCGAGCCAACCAGCCAACTTGCTTGCGTCAATATTGGTGGACGTGATCCGTAGGTCAAATTTGATTAGTCTACAAGCTAAGCACGGAATCCCAACAACGGATTTGTGGAAACCCGGTAGCTTACGTCATATAGTAACAGAGGGAGTTGCCAGGCTAGCATGAGTAATATCATCTGTAGTTCCATTTAATTTTTTTTCTTGGAGACAAACAAAACTCTTTGATTCATTGCTCAAAACCCACCAGGACCCAAAACAGAGAGAGGGGCACCTCTTTGAGGTGCACACATTAGAACCAAACAACCCTTAGAAGGGTGACTCTTTTTAAGCACGAGACACCCGATGCTCTATATAAGTATACATGTATTTCTACAAGCAATTCTTACCATAGAAATGACAATATAACCAACTAGTGTGTGGTGTGTCTCTTGTGTAAACACATTTTTGAGACGCATATAATATGTTATCTATGAAAAACATGTAATCCAATGTTTCAATCATATGGCTTCTCACTACATAATTTACTTCTCAAAGTATGTACAATTGAAAGTTCTGTCATCTTTTCTAGTTTCTTTCCCCCAAATAATTTGCTTTACATTACGCATGTCTCGACAACACAACACAAAAAAAATTCTCAAAATTTGCAGTATTACTTTCTGAACCTCAACCAAATCTTTTGCCAATATTCACTTAACTCATCGTTATTATTATATCTACAAAGCTCGTTACACGGCTCAAATAACTACTTGTCTTGCAGCTCATCGTCCACTTACTCTTCTCTCGCCGGATATGTACCAGGGATGGTTGTGGGGATGATAAGAATGTTGGGAAGCATGTTTTGGGAGTGCGTGTGAGGCATTGTCGTCAAGCTACAATTCAAGAGGAGATGGTGGGGTCGTTGAATCATGTGCTTGCAGAGATGGTGGGGTCGGTGGATGTTGCAGTTGTGTGACGTTCTGAAGTTGCTATGGTTCAATTCCAGCAGGGAGGAGTGCACAATCATGACAACTTTGTTCCATGTGGTTCTGGTAATTGTGTGTCGAGAGTTTTGGACTCTGCTTTCCAGAATCATTGTCATCATGGGAGGTAGTTTTGTAGGAGTACACGTTGTAGCATATTGCAGAGACTTTGATACTTGGAAATTCATAAAGACATTGATTGATACTTAGACATTGGTAAGTAGTGATTGTCATCACTGCAGCCATATCAGATTTGTGTACAACTTGCCGTATTTGTAAATAGTGATTTTGATCACTACATCACACAAATTTGTTAAAAAATACGGAATTCTGTGCAATGCACAGATTGGATATATATTGTCTCCGAATTCCCAACTTGTATTTGAATTTTTTGTATTTTGACTTTTTGTCAATTTGAAATTTGAAATTAGCGTCAATTTCTTATCATACATCTATAGAGAGTTTTGTTGTATTCGTCTAGGAAAATGGTGTGTAGGTGGATGACGTCTTCGTTAGAGCATAGAAGTCAACCAAGTTCCAACATGAGGTTTCTACTTTTCAATTATGGTAGGTCGGTAAATATTAGGTAGGTTGCCTGCTATGAGCCGGAACCACCTTTTGAACAACGAATCAAAGCGCGCCACATCTATAAAACCAAGGCCAGAATCGGCTACATAGTCCACGATTTTGGCCACCACACTAACTAAATACTATTGTTTTTTGTTTTTTAGGCACAAAGCCATGATCGGATCGTGTTCTAATGACTAACGCTAAGGTAGATGGCTCTTAAGTGGCTTGTTTTCTTAATCAGACCCCTAGATTTGATTGGTATATGGTTTAGGGAGGATCAAAGTACAAACATTATAAAGACACATGTTTAAAAGTGATTGGACTACATCTTCAAATATTAATAACTACGCTACACTCAATAGTGAACACAATTGGGATGACCTATATGTGCAGTTAAGAAATCAACAAACATGCACTTCTGATAACCATAACTAACTCAGGGGAGGTCCGATTTTCAATCCGCTTTTTGTAGATGTTTCATGATAGGATTTGCTAATGCAACACAAGTTTTGTTGTGTAAATCTAATCAGTAGAAGCTGGAGAACATGGAAAAATGAACCACATAACACCCACATACCTTATGGTCCATGGACACCTCTCTGTTCCAAACTCTATCAGCTCTTGACTTCCTTTTGCTGGTGGTCTCGTGTGCATGCGGAATCCGCAGGTGAACCGCTATCATCAAGGTAACTGCCAAAAGTGGGTCAAAACGGATTCCAGCCAATGAACGAGGAGAACCAACTGCTAGTTACAGATGAACCGGTTTGAGTTTGAAAAATAACTGGTTAAAGTTCAAGACTAAAGGAAAACTACCTATCATTTAAGAGGAATCTATAGAATAAACCTGAAATTTATATAGAAAAAACCGACAGATCACAGCATGTAACCAGTTGGACTTCTTTTTTCTTTTTTTTCTTCTTTTCTTTGTCTTTTTTTTAAATATTTTTTTAGGAGACAGAAGGCCGACAGGCCCGCGCCAAAGCACAAGAGGCAGTTGACCACCTGGCAAGTTTTTTGTCAAGTAGAGAAGAGATTTCACAGTCGGGAATCGAACCGCCAACCTCTTCCTTGAGATTTGGGTATCTCTCCACCATCATCCAGTAGTTTAGGGTCGTCTCGGACTGGAACCGGTTGGACTTGGACACACTAGAATTTTTGACCGATTAGTCCGAAAATCTCCCCAGAGATTGGTTCCAGCTTCCACATACAGGGACTTTTTTGGGTAATGATTCTGATTGTCTTTTTCAATGAACAGGCAGAAACCGACCGCTAATAGTTACAGATGAACCGGTTGAGTTTGAGAGTTACGCAGTTGAGGTTCAAGACTTCAGAAAAATCACGGATCATTTTAGAGGAATATACAGAATATACCTCACATTTATAGGTAAAAACTGAAAGATCACGACACATATCCATTTGAGCTTGGAACCACGAGGATCTCGACCATTTATGCCTCCAAAGTCTCCCTGGACACTGGTTTAATTACACCGCTCAGTGCTTGCTGTCGATTTCAGTTGCAGCTATCAAAGCCTATCGAACTCCGACCTTTTTATGAGCAATAAATCGCCTGTATCAAGGTAAGTACATTGTACACGAAACTATCAGCTGAGAGCCCATGTCGAAGACAGACATCGAATTGGTTGAGATATAAGTTTCCAGTTGGGTACAAAAATTCCCGCCCTCTGATTTCCATCGCTTGGGATAAAAAGTTGAAGTTTCACATTGTAACAAATATACCAAACATTCTTTAACCCCTAAAGGTCGAGGTGGACGTTTTTGTCCGGGCAGTTGTTGATGCCTGACAATTCCAGTGTACATGTATACGTTCTATTTTTCTGATTTTTGGACATGTGGATGGTTGAAAATTTGAGTGAGAAAATTTAACTACATAAAGAAGTCATCCATATGGCTCACAACTGTTGATTTATTCCTATTTTATCATGTGTGAAGACCCGCATGAATAGACATTCATTGAAATAGCATGCGGTCGAGGGCCTAGTTACATATGACTTCACACTACACTTGAGGGTCCGTGACCACACTAAATGATTTTGGAGGTGTGTTGGGACGGCCTTTGGACACTTTCTTTTGGGCTCTCACAATTTCATGGTCACGGCTCTTGGCTCGTGTGTGAAGTGGCCCTAAGGTGCTTCTTGATTCATCTTTTATCACCAAACTATAAGTCCACATGCTAGGTGGGTCTCAACCAATGTAAGATGTTCCACATGGCATAAAGTCCAGAGCAACAATACCAATGATCAAAGTAAATAATAACTAAAAACTTATTTGAAATAAACAATGCATTTGAGATTTTCTTTTTGCACTATCAAAACATGCACATTGCAAAACAAATCACTTGAAACTGATGGAAACCTTAATTATACAAACGCTAAGAAGCAATGTGATCAAATAATCATTTTAGGAATTTTGAACTTTTCATAAATAATTCTTGAATGTACATGCAACTCAAATGTGTCCACGGCAAGAGATGCAGACCACATCTAAAACTAATTCATACCGTGCTTGTCGATAAAAAATAGAAGTTAACATCTTCATTATATATAAGTCTATGTTCACTTCAAACCTAGTTATGTTTCACTTAAGGCCAAAGCAATAGTGTATAGAGAGCGAGTCCACGCTTGATGTTTGTGTAATAAGTGAGTGATGGTCCACTCCAATATCTCCAACAATTATAGAAGAGAGTCTACAAGTTAATCGTCTCGCCCTATCTTACGATTCGGTGCCACTTGCAGTACGTCCAAATTCCTCAACTACATGAAGTCATCAAATGGTCCCAGGTGTACGATTGGTTTTTTTTTGTCTTGTCGAGTTTTAACAGGGTTTCGATTCAACGTTGAAATTTGGAAAGATGGAGAGGCTAAGTAGGTCTACTACAATGAACGGGAACCACCGCCCACTACACTAAATATTGTATTTAGCGTCAGTTACTATTGGGAATTACGGAATGCTATCACCATATACTGTATATCTCAGTTTCTTACCTACAAAGGTCAAATTGGTCGTTTGGACATTATAAAACATTAGCATCTTTACATGGTAAGAAATTACATTGATAGTAGAAAAGATATAGCAGTGTGTAATTTCAAATAGTAAGTGACACTAAATACGAATAGTTAGTGTAGTTACAGATGAACCAGTTGAGTTTGAGAATTAACCGGTTGAAGTTCAAGACTTTAGGAACATTATCCATCGTTTTAGAGGAATTTAGAGAATATACTTCATATTAATAAAGAAAAACCAAAAGATGTGAACATGGAACCAGGGTTAGATTGGGAAACACTAGGAACTCGACTGATTAAGGAAGAAATACCATAACCCATGAAAATAAGGTGATTCGCATTGAAGATTTGGTCTGACAATCATGAGATAATTTTCCAAGATAGACGAGAAGGATTCATGAAGAATGCAAGTTGTTTCATATTTTTCTGCCCTGTACAAAAAATGCTACAATTTTTCAAAGTGGAAAGTTGTCAAACCCCCTACTCGTTCACTAGATTCTCCCTACACCGAACACGGTAATCCACATTTCCATACAAAACATCGCCTAAATCAGTTACCTCATGAGTACATTAACACTTGCCTCCCATTGGCTACACTAAGTGTACACGCATTGAAGTTGCCGCCGAGCCATGATCGGATTCAGAAATGGCACTTCACCATTATGACAGCAGTCTAGTGCACGGCTAGAGGGTGGTTAACCGCTTATGGTATTTCTACCTTATGCCCAGAAATCTTCCCGGGACATTGGTCTACTAAGATTACAACCTGTAGCACTTTGGTCCAATGAACGGGGAGAACTACCGACCGCTCGTTACAGATGAACCGGTCGAGTTTGAGAAATAACTGGTCGAAGTTCATGAAGACTTTAGGAAATTACCCATCATTTTAGAGGAATCTAGGGAATATACCCCACATTAATGAAGAAAACCCAAAAGATCACAACATGTAACCGGTTGGAAATATTTGGAAACACTAGGATTTAGACCGATATTTTGTTCAAAACTCTCCCCGGAGACTGCTTGATCGCCCTAGTCTGCTATCAAAGTACCACCAAGAGATACGACAAGCGGAAAATTCCTTTCACATGTGAGTTGCATTCAGAGACTGGCTCTGCCACCACTGCAACAACACATGAGCCTCCATGCTCCAATTGATTATACTTTTATTGTGCTTTGAAATGCGCCTTGGCATTTCGGCCAGGGCTAGACACCCACCTCTTTGAGCTAGGCTCCACCAACATTATCCAAGGTGACAACGCAATCAATTATAGTGTAGCACGTGGTTTTGTTCTTACAGATGATTCAACCCTAGAATTAGTATCAGAGGTCCCAGATTAGTCTTAGGGACCCACTTGAGACTCGAATTCAAACTAAGCTCCCAACATCCCACTCAAGGCATAAAATTGACACCCTGGGGGGCGTCCTTTGCTTCCTAGGGTGTCCTAGGACACCCAAATCTCAAACAGGGTGTCCCAGAGGACACCCAAAAATCCTACAAGGGTGTCCTTTTGACACCCAAAAAAAATTTAGGGTGTCCCCCGTACTTGATTAAATTTTTCCAAAAAAAATTAAAAAAAAAATTGATGCACTGCTGAGTGCCGATTCTGATGCTGCATTGGTGCTGGCTGTTGGGGCCGGGGGCCTTGCCGCCTTCAAAGTTCACATTGTGTCACTGTCAGTCTGTGAGTCACAGGGGCTAGCAGGCCGGGGGAATAATGGGACCCGGGCTTCGAAAGGGCCAGGCCCGGGCTGGGGAGTGTCGCAGACTCTGCTCTGCTCTGCTGCTCCAGACTCCAGAGTCCTCTCCGACTTCTTTTTTTGCTCTGGTGCTCTGGATCTCTGCTACTCTGGACCTCTGGTGCTCCGACTCTCCTTCTTAATTCGTCATACTACAACTTCTCCTCAGTTTTGTTTGCGGATTCTTTTAAATCTCACTAGCTGCTGCTGACTCTGGAGCTCTTTTTTGAGGTGGTGCTCTTTTTGCTCTGGTGCTCTGGTGCTCCGACTCTCCGACTCTGGTGCTCTTCTTTGAGGCAAGTATTTTTCTTCAGATTAAAATGTAGTTTAGGGTTTAGGGTGTATTTTGAACTTTGAAGCTCATTCTTGCAAAAGATTTAGGTTTTAGGGTGAGGAAGGGCAAGAAATTTCTTAAGCATTCATGTTTGAGCATTTGAATTCAAGTTACTTCTTGAGCATTTGATTTCAAGTTATGTTGTGGGCATTTGATTTCAAGTTATGTTTGAGCACTTGATTTCAAGTTATGTTTGAGCATTTGATTTCGAGTTATGTTGTGGGCATTTGATTTCAATTTATGTTTGAGCACTTGATTTCAAGTTATGTTTGAGCATTTGATTTCAAGTTATGTTGTGGGCATTTGATTTCAAGTTACTTCTTGAGCATTTGATTTCAAGTTATGTTTGAACATTTGATTTCAAGTTATGTTGTGGGCATTTGACTTCAATTTATGTTTGAGCATTTGATTTCAAGTTATGTTGTGGGCATTTGGATGGAAGCAAATTCTTGAGCATTGAAGTTAAATATGATTGTCAACCTTCTATGTATAGATCATGGGGAAGAGTAAGAGAAACGAGAAGCAAGCAACCCTTGCAGGTTTTATCAAAAGACCGAAGGTGGATTTGAATGTCGAATGCAATGAGGTGGATGAAGAAAGTAGCCAAATTCCTAAGGAAAGTCACCAAGTGGAGAAAGAAAGTGCTACGGTGGTTCAAGGGTGTAGCAATTATGAAACTCTACCAGATGAGCAAGCACTTATGCATATTCTAGACCATGAGGCAAATTTGGATGGGCAAGGAAGCATGAAAGAAAGAAATTATAGAGCGGAATGGAAATTCAAGTATCCTTGGGTAAGAGCTATTGATGTTTTGGGTCAAACTCGATTGAAGTGTATTTTTTGTGAGAAATTTCGAGCAAGTGGACCTTGGGGGGTGGGAAAAGGATCACTGACTTTGCATAATTCTGGATTGCTCAAACACAACTTGAGCAATCAACATATCTATGCCCGTACTAGATGGTTGGGTTCACAGGGGAAGATTGCAAGATCAATGGAAACACATATGCAAGAGGCATTGGAATCTAACAAGGTTAAGATCATTTCCTCCATGAAAATGATTTATTTTTTATCTTTGAACAGCATGCCTTTATCTTCTTTCCCTGATCTCATCAAGTTTGGAAGATACATGGAAATGCCAAACATTTGTGCAGTGAATGACTATGGAACTTACGAAAATGCAGTTTCGGGAAGGGAGTTTCTACTAGCCATTGCTAGTGTCCTTGAAGACAAATTGATTGAGGAGGTTAACATTTCTCCATTTTTCTCTATTATGGTAGATGAGTCTACTGATAGGGCTTTGGAATCACATTTGATTACCTATGTGACTTATTTGGAGGGTGATGGTATAGGCCAACCCAAAATACAATTCCTAAACCTTCAAGGCCTTCCAAATGGAACAGCAATATCCATTTTAGAAGCGTGGAAGAAGACTAGTAATAAATATGATTTGGTTCAAAGCCACCTTGTTGGACTTGCTACAGATGGGGCTGCATCTATGGTTGGTGTGCATGAAGGTTTTGCAACAAAATTGAAGAGAGAGGTTTTACATTTATTTAGAACACATTGCATAGCCCATAGAGAGGCATTGGCTTCGAAAGATGCAGTGGAAGCAATCACCCCTCTAACTTCATTGGAGAAGTTATCCAACAGATTGCATGGATGGATTGGGAAGTCTTTTTTGAGGAATGAAGTATTACAGGGTCTTTTAAGTATCATGGAGATAGGGCGCTTAAAGATGTTGCATATTCACAATGTGCGATGGTTGTCAATGGGCCAAGTAATGGAGCGGATGGCATCAACTATGCCAACCATTTTATCTTGTTTTCGTGGTCCAAGTGGATGTGCAGAATTATACCATGAGTTTCGATGTTATTCGGTTTTGTTTTTTATTCACCTTCTTGCAGATGTACTTGGAGAGTTGAATACCTTGAACAAGATTTTCCAAAAGGAAAATTTGGATTTAACTGAGATTGGAGATGCCATAGAGATTACGACACGATCTTTGTCAAGAAAATTTATGGTGTATGAAGATGAGGAGTTTGGTGCGGATACCAAATTTGTGGCTTAATTTTTGAACAATTCTAGAGGTGGTGAGATCCATTTTCAAGACTCTACAGGAGTGGTGCATTCACATATATTGCATTATGCACCATTGCCTCATGCAATTGAGTTTGGTGGTGATGGTACCCTCTATGGGTGCAAGGTGATTGCACAGGCCTATGTGGTTAAGGTGATAGACACATTGCAGCAATGATTTCCTGATTTGAAGCTCTTCAATGTAGCTAAGTTATTTAGCCCTCTCTGTTTTTCAACGGACTTGACACTTCTTCATCGAAATGCTTGTTTATGGCTTCAGAGTTTCATTGACCACTTCTGCACTAATGGAGGGAATTTTTTTGATGAGCGTGGTTTAAAATCAGAGCTTCGAGGTTTTTTGGATACACTTCATATTTCATGTGGTGGTCTTAAAATGCACCAAGCTTGGATGGTTTATTCTTCCAATTTGGACTATGTTGGAAGATATCCTCATATGACAAAGTTGTGGCAAGCTGTTCTTGTAATTCCTGCTAGTATAGCTTCTTGTGAGAGAGGATTTTCTACTCAAAATCATATTAAATCTACTTTACGGTGTAGTTTGGTATTAGAGACTTTGGAAGCACAAATGAGAGTTGCAATGGCAAAAATCCCCATAGAGGCCATTGACTTTGAACAAGTATGGGTAAAGTGGTGTGCTATGAAAGGCCGCCGCTTGTAGGTTTGATTTGCATTGCAAGTTATGATATGTAGTGATATTTTTGATTTTTAATTGAGATTTTGAAATGATATTATATATTTTTCAAAATTGTACCTATTTTGACCCAAAAAAAATTTAGGAGAAATTTATGAGGGCACCCAAAAATTGGAGCAGGGTGTCCTTAGGACACTCAAAATTTGGGACAGGGCGTCCCCTGGAAATTTAGCTAGGGTGTCAAATTTATGGCCTGATCCCACTGTTATATTGTGAGGGCTATCGTCACTGATTAATGTCATGAAAATAGTACATAAGAATTCACTTTAAGCAATGTTAAGGTTCAATGTCTGCAAAGGATCGCAATGGCTAGTCTAAGGTAACATGTCCTATTTCCAAGGGGATGCCCTTTCATTGAGTTCTAGGGAACAAATTCAAAAAATAAGGTCTAGGGTTCCCAAAGTTCCCAATGCAATGAACTCATGAGGGAGGAGAGGTGTCGGAGATAGGTGGAGCCCATCTCCATGAAGGAAATAAAGAAGTGCTTATATGGGAGAGGCAAATACCAAAAATAAAGAACGTATTATGACAAGGTAATTAGCATGGTTTCAAAGACAAGAGAATTCCTTCCTATTCCTTTACTATGATTGGGTTTTAATAGCTTGGCACCACTCTTTGTGTATGATAATTTAAGCATTAAGAAAACCTAGGTGACTTTGTGGTGATTCTCACAAACTTGAGGTTTGGGACTGAACCCATGATTTCATCTCCTTTACTTTACAAATAGATCTAATGTGTTGCCAATTGGTTGCAAAGTCCACACCAATATTGGACGGACCGGTATAGAGATGAATGCATGATATCAATGCACATTATCAAAGAATACACGATTGGTATCAAATTATCAATACCGGTAACTTCAATTTTGATATTTGGTGAGTACCACTAAGGTAAATGTTCCTTAGATGGATACTTTCTCTCTACATCCACTTCTTGTAGGATAATGAAACAAGCAATTAATGCAAGATGATCAACAAATCCAAATCGTGCCCATAGTCACTTGTCTTCAATTTTCTTATAGCTCATTCATTGGATATCTTATTCGGTATCATAGGCAAGCAAGAAGAAACAAATATAAACACATGCAACTACTAGTTTAACACAAGAAATACACATAGTTCACAAAGCAATGGCCACGAGGCAAAGTCATTTTCAAAGCCCATGGGCGATGGATAATATTTGATAGAAGTAGCAGGTAATTAATCTCAATCTCAACTCAACCTTTGAGTCATATCTCCAACCATCCTAGCCTCCTACGAGCTTGTTAATCCCTTCTTCTACCTCCTACTATTGATTGTCCCAATTTCATTGGTTTGGGTGCTTAGAGCACCCAGACCAAGCCCCCATTACCTGAAAGTTTCAAGCACCTTACATGAATCAAAAGTACCATCACTTCTTGTTCTCCATGACAAACTCAAACACACTCCCACCTTTATCTATATATATATATATATATATATATATATATATATGTTTGGGGGGGAGGAATATTTTTATCATGTATGGGTCAGCACACCGAAAACCAACAGAAGCGATGAGCATATTTTCATTATTAAAATCTCATAATTGTATATCTATTTGTTTGCAAGATCAAGAGGATATCAATGCACTACCAACTCACTAAAGAACATAAATTCATTTGGATAACAAATGCACAAGTTATAAGGGTTAAAGTGTTTTTTTCATGAGACCTACAACCAAACATATACATATACACTCTAAACTCCGTAGTATCACACATGTGGCAACCAATGTGCACGTGATATTACGGAGTTTTGTAGCGTTAACATGGATGCATGATACTAGTGAATTAGTGTAGCATGTGACACTATGGAATAACACAAAGTGCAACATTTTAATGGTGTGGTGTGTTCCACTCCATTTGGCCTTCAACGGCGATGTGGCATATGCATGCACCAACATTCAACAAGTGGCATAAGAAGAAGAAGAATAAGAATAAGAATAAGAAGGTGACACTCCACATATTGACACATGGCACAATGCAAGGGCGTGGGTTGACTTCTTTGGTGGTTTGCATTAATGACAAAATTTGTGATATAAGGGAGAGAAAGGTGACAATAAGGAGTGAGATTTGAACTACGAACATCCATTCTCTAGGGTTTCGGGATATTAGAGAGTGAGTGACATTGTGGGGGTTGATATTACGGAGTTTAGGGTGTATCAGATGTTCAGGGGTGCACATCCAAGCTCATAATCAATATGTCTCTATTGTACATAATTTCTAAGTGTTGATTTCGGGTTAGGTGTTGGCTTTAGGTATTCAAACCTTTTATTATTGGATTTTTGCCAGCTCGGTTGGCACAATAATGGACGTGTGCCCTGTTTTTTTTTCCTCCGGAACGGCCGGTCCAGCCAACACTTGGAACTCTCTCCTTCAATTCAAGCTTATTTACTTTTTGATTCAGCTTCTAAAGCCAGAATTAGGCAAAATGTGTGGAGTTCAAGTCCTCATTAAAAGAGGTCTTTCGGCAACTATTATAGCGTAATGAGTGGCCCGCTTTGTAATTGGATCACTAATGAGGTCAAAGTATGAAAGATTTTGGGTTAGATGTGGTCATAATTGATCAAATCTCTCAAAGCAAAGAATTAATCAAAAGTTAAGACTTCTTGGGGGCTGCCAAATTACTTGCATGAGAAAATTGGTCAATTGACCTTCTTTTTTGGAGAGACAAACAAAACAAGATATATTTCATTGCCAAAAACATATACAAGGCCACATGGACTAGAGATATATAGTTGGTTCTAAGGCTTCTTACAACATAGGAATTTCAAAAAGGGCCTCTTTAATGTTGAAGTTTGAAACTCCCTTCAAACCCAAGTGCCACTGCCAGGGATTTCACGTCCACATCTGTCACATCTTCTAACGATGACACTAGTAGAAAATTATGCCAAAAATAACTGCAGCCAATATCGGCTGCGGTTTTTTGGTCATAGTTTTTTACTAGTGTGATGTGACACTGAACCAAAAGCCATTATGTTGATGGGGGGTAAATTTGACATTTTATCCAAGGGTTAAACTGACGCAATCAACCCCCTACTTGCTCCTTGAGTGTGCATCTCAAACCTAAGTTATTGTGTGTGTAGAGGTGTCATTTGTAGGTCTAATATGACATGTTCACAATGATATGCATGGAATTATAATGCAACCAAGTCACCAATTTAATATTTCACCCCTACATACCCAATCCAAATATGTCTAGAGTCGCCTATAATTCAACACATGTGACATTAACTAACAAGTTGTGTACCTCTAGTGGTGGATATGACTATATGGATGACACGTTTGTGAAATTAGGATTGCTCATACAGAAGTTCAACCATCCACTTCTCCCCACTAGTAGAGTGGGAGGGCAGGGGGGGGGGGTGCTATCAACGCACTCTTCCATTATCAAGTGTTATATCAATGCTCGGCGTTGATATTTTCTAGCTGCAAAATTCAAGTGTTCGAAACAATGGCGTCCTCCCCTGCAATTGGTTGTTGCAGAGAGGGAACTACCACATGAAGTGTATTTCTTATTTGTAACCCAACATAAAATCTTTACACCCCTTCAGATTTGTGGTTGATTCATCTCAACTGACTTGAACTAGACTAATTTGGGGTCTTTGAAATCGATTATGGTATCAAATCAATCAAAACTGATAACTTCTGGTATGCATACTATTTCAAGGAGTTTATGTTGAATGAATGAGAGGTCCGGTATGCTTGTATGTGATGAAATCCTTCTTTCTCTCCGTTGTTGCCAAAGTAGTTTTGAGCGGCATAATTAGTCCGGATATGGAGGGCTCTCAAAAAGGTACTATGGCCTCATGCAAAGGCTGTACCCACATTGGTTTTTTCCCCTTTCAAGAAGAAAGTAAAAAACATTCAAAACACTTTAAAAAAGAGAAACAAGCCTTTTTCATTTAACCATATAAATTTTCGCACATGGTGAAAAAGTATGTGGCCATTCACATTCAACCAGTCTCATTGATGGTGATTTATGGACAAGGTTCAAAATCATTGCCCATGATGATGGGGGCGAGAGAGAACTATTGCATACAAGCGTACCTCTCGTTCATCCAACATAAAAAGCCCTAAAAAGCCCTAAAAACTTTTCTTGGAGGTTGCTTTTTCAAGAAAAGTTTATTTCTTTCAAATATACCATATAGTTAATTCATGAAGCAATAATTGTCAATCCCCTCGTCATACATCAATGACTTTATCAATACAAAATGATTTATGGATATATATCCAAAGAACTATATTTTGTAGAAGTAATCAAAACAATTCACTCTAGGATTTCAATATAATTGCCATCTATATACAATGAACACCGTGATGGTGGCGGTGGGAATGAGGTTGTTGCCTTGCTATGCCCCACTGTTCTGAAAAGCTCGGGGGACAACGGCAATAAAGTGATTTGTTGTTATGCATGGGTGCAATGGGCTGGGGATAGCACACGCCCATTCTAGGACACATACATGTGACTATTATGAAGTCTATGATTTGTTTGTAAAGTCCACTTTCTATTATGAGAATTTTTGTCTATAGGGGGTTTTGACTATGACTCTCAAAGAAAAGGGCCGCCCTTTTAAAAAAAATCTCGAGCCCTCACTCCAAGAATGTAGGTGGAAATAATCTTGAACCTAGAATGGGCATTGCACCTCAAAATATTGAAAATTTGGGAGGCAATTATGGTGTCTACATACAAAGTGTTTGTTTGTGAAAAATGAACAAGATTTGAAAGAAGATTTGTTTAATGGATACGGATGCATTTTGTGAATGTAAGGTTTTGGTCTTGTCCACCACCTTTACTAGGCAGATTCCTCCATGTAGAGAATGGCAGTCGCCCAATGCTCAATAATCAAATACTCCCATAAATGAATGCCATTGAATTATTCACCCATGTGGGTTAGTTTCATGACCCTAGAATATGTCAATTACATTATGCATGCCTCCCGAACGAAGTAAGAATATTCGTTTACTATTCATACATTCAAGCTGACACTTGGAAACTTGAGTGGAGTTATACTCCTAGCACTATTCACATGAAACATCGTTCATCCCAGTGTTATTCACTAAAATACTATTCATAGGAGCACTATCAATGAAAATATCGACATTATAGTTTATTCACAATATTCTTACTATTCATACTGGCACTATTCATTAATCCTACTGGCATTATGTACCTTGAGATAGGGCTTCTAAGGTAGTGGAGGTCCATGTCAATTGTTAAACATATATTGGAACACAACCATGCAGCTGAATAATGTTATGTGAACAATAAATACACAACATACCATTAATAAGCAACCAGACAATAGTCTCTTTCTAAAGAAAGAGATTATAAATTTAAGAAACGTGATAAATTATAATGGATTGTCAAAAACTCTACAGCTTACAACCTAAGTGCTCCCCATAAACGGAAAATCATGGAGTCAAAAGAGAGTTATGCTTGTCGAATACTTGGTCCCACAAATTGCAGCCAAAAAACTAAGTAATGTTATGGATCCCCCCTCCACCCCTATTAGATTTAACCCTATCTCAAGGCGGTGATGCAATTTTGTACCATTCTCCTTTATCTCCCCCTTTAAAGTACCTTTCCTCTTCCCCCTTGTTGTTTTTTCTCCTCCCCTTTACCACTCCGTTCACATCTCCTCCCTATTGCACAAGTTGTTTGTGTGGCCAAGCAAGGGACTCTCGGGGCATGGAGAGAAAAGCAAACCCCCTTGATCCATATGGAGTCAATGGGTAGCACCTTTTAAGCTACAATTTTCCTCCCGATCACAACATCTTCCTCAAAGCCCATTGGACAACTAGAGGCAATCATGTCGAGTTCATACCCGGTGGTGGTTGTATTTGAGTAAACACATTCAATAAGAATACTTTGTAACGTGTCGATGATACGGAAAAAGAAGGTGCTAAAATTCAACATCCCGATATCTTGCACAAGAAGTACACACTGATTTTGAGCGTTTTTGGCACCCTAACATCAGGTCCTCCTTAACCATTCTAGAAAACCTACTGGTGAAATTCTGAACCCTTATAAATTTTGCGTGTGAAAATCCCAAAACTGCATACTTTCACACGTTGAAATCTCGTGACTGGTGGTGGTTGTATTTGAGTAAACACATTCAATTAGAAAATTTGTAGGATGTTGATGATAAGGAAAAAGAGGGTGGTAAAACCAACATCCTAATATATTGCACAAGAAATACATATTGGTTTTGAGAGTGTTCAACACTTTACATAAAGTTCCCCTAACTGTTCTAAATAATCTACCAGTGAAACTTTGAACCCTTATAACTTTTACATATGAAATCCAAAAATCGCATACTTTGATGCATTAAATCTCCCTTGTAAATAATAATAATAATAATAATAATAATAATAATAATAATACTCAACGCTTAAATTGATGATTCTCGCTCCTCTACCTCACGTGTGTTTATCTGGTTAGGGTTTATCTAAGTGTTCTATACATATATTTTTTTCATGATCTTATCTAAGAGGGACCATGACCACAGATGCAGTGCTTTTCGACAGCTTTGGTGGTTGTTGTGACTTGTCCTATAAAACACATAGATTTATGCCAAAGTGTCTCGTAGGTAAGGGACACATTGCATGCAATGTGTTAGGTACCAAAACCTTTTTGACTATATTTGCAACTTTGTTTACCTTTCGTAACTTATCTGGCCGCTTTTGAGAGAGAGAGAGAGAAGAAAAAAAACAACAAAAAACAGAGGCTCCCCTGCTGATGGTGGCATGTTAATTGCAGTGACTGTGTGTCTCAATGTGCTTATTTTAATCATATTTTAACATGTTGTTGGTCCGACGCACCAGCACTGCACTAACTACCGTATTTAGGGTTACCGATTCCATAACATTAATAACCAGATAGATGATGCTTTCTTCTTTTCAAAGAAAGAGGTTGTGTGAAAAAATAACTCTGATAAATTATAGTTTCTTGTCAAAAACTCTACAATACACAACACGAGTGCTCCCCAAAAACTAGGAATCTGGGAATTAAAGAAGAATTATGCTCGCCTGATACATGGTCCCAGAGAACGCAGCCAAGGAACTGAGTTATATTATGTCTATTTGTCTTGCTCAATACTAATTGTAAACCGCCTGTGTAGTGTCACCGATACTAAATTTAAACTTGACCTTATTTGTACTTCCTTGTCAAATGTTTTTGGGATTTATCGATTTATAATAAATAAGCAAATTACTGTCACATACTAAGTGCTTTTTCATCCCAATTTCAATCATCCACAACAATATTTCATTACATCAATGTTAGGATACAGAATATACCAAAAGTAGATGAACTAAACCAAGTTGGGATGACAGTACTTGCCACTCATCCATAAATAGGGTCATTAGAAAACATATTATGGTGACACTCAATACCATATGACACTAAATACCATAATTAGTGTAGTGAAGTACAGCATGTACTTACTGACACAACACTTAAATGGCTCTCAGGTGATGAGCACCCCTCATCAGTTAATTCAAAATTTTGAATCTAATTAGTGTTAAATTATTAGTGTTAATGAGCCCCACAAATTGGTAACTACTTAACGATGTCTGACCTCCGAAAGTTGTCAGGAAAATTAGGGTTTGAGGACAAATAACTGCTTTGAGGTTTTCTTTTTCTATCACCAAAAGCATCCGAGTCAGTCATTTACCCACCGCAATTACTTATACATTCCACGGCAAGTGGAAGGCTGAAGCTTGTATATAAGCAGATTATCAGTGATTGCATAAGTATAATAAGAATGTTCATCCTGTAAACCCCTAGTAAAGGCCAAAGTAAAATCTTCCCAAAATTGCCAAAAACAATTCCAACTAATTTAGCAGGTTAATGAAGAGAATCGGCACCTCTTGTGGTAAATCTAACCATACTGATGGCATCATTCTATAGTTGAAAGTGTTCATACACAATTCATGTCGTTCATGTGTCCAAAATCAAAAGATTATAGTGTAAACGTGTACACTAGTTGTCGGGTTGTGATGACTGAGCTGGGGCGAAACAACCCGTACACTGGTTCCTTGGAGACAAGGGTTTAGGCATCCAACAAGGAACCAGTGTATCGGTTGGTTCGCCCAAATCTGATGACTGCCTAGTTGAAAACATCTGCCTCGACCTTTAGGGGTTCATAATACATGTGTAACGTACTCGTCCTCTTGCGACGACGGCGAAATACATATTTGTGGCAACCATGAAAACTAGATGGTGCTAAAACTGCCACTTTTAACACTGAACGTAGATGTTATTATTGGGTTAAGAAGTTTGAAGTGACTACAATTAGCGATTGGCAAGGGATTTCAACAAACCGTTGCATGTTTTTATTTGAGTTCTTATTTTAAACTTATAAGAGTTCAAAATTTTATTGGTAGATGATCCAAAACCAACACGGGGAGCTTGACGTCGATTAAGGTGTTGGAAATTCTCATAATCATTGCCAATGTCTACTTATTGCCCAAGATTTTAGGACGTTGGTTTTAACAGTATCTTCTACCTTCAGGGATGTGTGCCTTATGTTGTCACTTGTCTTATGTGGCTAGCTAGTCTAGAGGTTCCGGCTTGAATCAAAGATGTACTCTAAAGTAGGATTTGAGAACTGTATTTGGAGTTGACATACAAGGCATAGTTATAATCCCTAGGTTGGAATAAGGACAATGATGTTGGTCTCTCCGGAGACATGTTTGTTTGAATCAAGTAGAATCTTGAACTTTTTACAAACACTAGGATGCCCAAGTGGGCACATAGAACTTCTATTTTAAGCATGGTTGAACCTCAAAAATAGAATCTATATGTTGACCTAAGATCCCATTATCATACAAACTCCACTCGTAAACTTCAAGATAATTAGATATTGGGATCAAACTAGGTAAATATTGAAATACGAAAGTGCTTCAATCTAAAAAATCTTGAATTTTGCAATGAGGGAGAAACTATGTTTAATTGAAAACAAAAAGTGAACACATGAGCGGGGCTAAAGAGTGCTATGTAGCATGTTGCAACAATTTTAATAGAGGGTCAAGTTGGTAACTTCATCCCTAAAAGTAGAAGCAAAATCACCCTAAAACCATTTAAAGCAATCCATTCCTATTCATAACTCAATAAAGACAATTAATGCCTCTTATGATAGATCTGAGTATATGAATAGAAGCTTTGTCGAGTTAGGACCATTCACACAAATTCTCAGCTGTCCATATGTCCAAATCCAAAAGATTATAATGAAAAAACAAACATCGGCTTTGTGCCGACGTGAGGTTGGCATGTTGACCATCTCATTACATGGCCGTAGGGTAATGTAAGAGGACGATGGTTTAGTGCCTCTTTTTCAATAGGTGGACCCGTGTTGTGAATGTTTTGTGGAAGGAGGACAATTTAGGGGGTTTCCCCCTACGGCACGTCAACTGGAGCGTGATGTTTTTCTAGTTTTCTTTTGTTTAGGACAATATAAGTTAAGTATTTGAGTGCGTTGAGTGAAATTGTTTCCATGAGGTTTTGAATTTGTGTTGGGGTATTTCCATGTCTTTAAGAAGATCAACGAAGGATTGGTGGATGGTACCTCCAATGCCGACGGTAATAAGAATTAGAGATAGGGCATGTAATGAGATGATAGAATCATATTTCACATGTTTTCTTTGCCAAGGCGTCATGTGAGAATCTATCGTTATAGTATGTAAATTCCATAAATTGTGTTGTGAGGGTATTGTGGGGAGTGAATGGGAGGGAGTCATTAGCAGATTTACCTTTAACACACATGATATCGAGCCTCAATTTGGCTCAACATGTGCATTTGTTCTTGAAGCAAAAACTTGGTAATAACCATGATGGAAGAGTATTTTGAGATTGTTAGTGAGATTGGGTGCCCACGTGTATGAGGGTAAACTGTTTGGTGGTAGGATGGACGAGGAGCGTGTCGACAATGGCATGGACTACTTTGTTCCGATGATTGTTGCGAAGGTTGTTAATGCATTTGTTGGTGCAACAAGAAAGGAGGTGGAGACAACTGTCATATTGGTGAAGGCAACAAAGACTACCAAGAGGAGAGGTGTAATTGTTTAGGATTTTATGTTTGCAATAGTTGCCCATGTAGCGCCCATGTCTAAATTTGAGCATTTGTGTGTTATGGCAATCTGATACAATGGGGGAGGTCTAGAAGAGATTGGACCAAGCATGATGGCGGTTTGTAATGTGACCATTTATTAACATATGGGGCAACTGATGTATTCTGTTTTTATATATTGTTTGAGGTTGCAAATAAAGCCATCATGTTGTGAGAAGGTAGGAATGTTGGTTCCCCAATAGGGGGCACAGTGACCAATGAGGTGGAAAGGGGTAGGTGTTAGTGGGACATGGTCCTTTGTGGAATATGTTTGGCGAGGGTGTATGCCATGTCATTCCTGGTGATGTCAATATGTGCATGTACTTTTTGGATCGTGATATGGTGTGGGCTTCGTTGTATATGGAAGATAATTGTCATAATAAGAAGCTTTATCAGGGTGATTGTGTTGAGAGGATGGTTGCCGGAGGTGATTATCGAGAAGGTTTATACTATTGAGACTATTGGTAAAAATATGAACATCAATGTCAAGGTTTTGGGTGTGTTGGATGGCAAGCATGAAGGCATGTAGTTCAACTCTGAGGATGTTTGGGAGTTTGGTAGCAATGTTAGTATTGGTTTGTGCATTGTAGACACTAGAGCATGCTATATTGCCATTGCCACAACCATCAAGGGGTGTGAATGAGCCATCAGTGTAAAATGAGTCTCGAGGTAGGAACCTAAGAGGTTGCAAATTAGTCATGGAGGGAGGAAGAGGAGGTGGGGGTTTAGACAGTGGGGTAGTGCAATGGGCTCCGTTGTCCGGAAGTGGTTTTGCGAGGGGGATAAGGGTGAGTTGGAAGGTATTGCTTTGGGTGAAGATGTATGGTAGAGTGATAATTGTAAGGGTGGAAGAAAATTGAGAAGGTGAGTGAGTGTTTGTGGATGGGAGTTGTGTTACATGAGAAGTAGCATAAGAAGATTTGGTTCTTTTGTGATATAGTGGTTTGGAAGTACATTGGGGGTGTGTACTAGAGTGTCAGAGGGAGTATTGTGAGGATATGGTGCATATCTAGGTGGTTGAAGAAGTTAGGGTGGGCTTTGGGTCCACTCTTCATGAGATATAGTTATTATAGAGAGATTGGTGGGATAAGATTGGGAGGCTATTTTTGCCCATCTAAGGACTTTAGGTAGTAGACGAATGTCATGTATATGGGCATAGCCTTGGCATTCCATTGGTAAGAGAAAGGGGGGGGGGATAATATTTTCTTGTAATAGGGTGTGTTTAATTATATTGGATTTGGTGTTATATTTTATTTGGAACTCAGAGCATGAAAAGATTTTCTGGGCGTCGGAGTCTTGGTTTTGTGGAAGTGTGGTGAAATTGAAAGAGGCTACTTTGGCAAGGAATTTAGGTGTGTTGGCTTGTTGAGGAGGTGTGAATGTGGGGTAAAAGGGGTTGTTGTACCAATTTATGTGTAGTTGGGGAATTTAAGGGGGAATGTAGCGCATGTGGAGTCAAAGTGGATATGGATTTTTTGTTTAAGTATGCATAAAGCACGAGAAGTCGGGGAGTGGTGGCATGCATGATGTTTAAGGTTGGGAAGGTGCTATATATGCTCCACCATGCATGTTTAGTGACTATGTATTTGACTAGGCCTTGATATAAGTCTCTTAATGGTCCAGGGTCGTTGAGTGTTTGGGAAAGTTGTCCTGCGAGATTTGTGGGGGATTATTGATGTACAATGTTGCAATTACTGTCACTTACCAAGTGATTTTTCATCTAAGTATCAATCATCCATGACAGTATTTCATCACAAGTTGCTGACAAGAGAAGGTAGGGTTTTGGCCAATGGATGAACTCATCCATCATCCATGACAACATTCGTAAACTTATTCATCCCAAAAGTTACCATAGTGACTTAAAATACCATATGACACTAACTATCATATTTAGTGTAGTCTGATGTCTAAGTAAGTGTAGGGCTCATTTTGTGATAGGACTAGGAATGCATGAGCCTTGTAGTAAATATTTTGGGCTTTTAGATAGGTGACAAAGGCTAATGGATGAAGTTTGGATTTGTTTGGACAACCAATCATGGTGCGTTTAGAGATTCCTATGTCTTTGTGTGCCCAATTTGCGAAGAGTTGAAGCTTGTGGAGTTGAGGTTGAATGTGGTGAATGTTAGTTGTGAGGATGGCGAGATCATCTACATAGGTTGTAGTTGTAATTCCGGAGAGGAGGTGGTGAACTTGTAGCTCGTAGAATCTCTAGCTAACCATCGTAGGAAGGCTTCTAAGAACACTATAAAGAGATATGCACTGAGCGTATCACCTTGGATGGTGCCTTGACTAATGGGTATGGGTAGGGTGGGTGTGAACTAGGTACCTTTGAAAGATGTGGCAGAACGGCAACAGGTGTGTATCCTAGGTCAATCATTATGGCGTGAAGTCGGGCATGGTCTATTGAGCCACAAGCGTTTTATAAGTTAATGTATGTGATGAAGATATCTTTGTTTGCGAATTTGGAGTCTTTTAGAGCTGCGATGATAACTTGGAGTTGGCGGGCAGTGTTACGCACGGGACAAAAACATTCTTGATTGTGGTGAAGAATTTTGTAAGTTTCCCCGCGTGATGTGAGTAATGAGATGAGTGTGCTAGTAAAGAGTTTGTACATGGTATTAACTAGGACAATGGGTCTGTAGTTAGTGATGTCTATAAGATTATCCTCTTTTTTTTATTGTATATGTGTATGCTAGTATTGTCAAACAACAATGACTACCTAGACCAAATACATCCACCACAACCTTGAGGGGTTAAGGCCTTTCTAGGCTCTAGTGTTTGCCCCACTTTTGAATTGGTGGCCCAAGCACAACAGGTCAAAATCGTTTCTAACTTCTTGTTTGAAATAATGACCTTTCCGTTGCACATTTCTCTTTGCTACTGGTTTCAGGTCAAGAACTGTTCACAAACAACAAAAGGCAAGTGATCTGATTGAACCCAATCTGAACACAATTTGCGGCCGAGCTCTGCTGCATACACTTGAGAGCCAACGACTTCCAAGTGTGACTAACTGCACGGAACAAAGGAAAAGTTCCAAAAAAAAATTGGATCGCGAAATGATTGGATTGACAAGAAATGCTAGTGAGGGAACTTGCAAGCTCCCCCTTTCCACACAGCTTATTGTGGCTCTATTGTGGGCACTGTCAACTTCATAGGCAATTTTGACCGTTGGATTGAATCGGGAATTTTTTTATGGTTAGCAACTGCAAATTTTGTAGATTGTCATTAAAAGGTCAACCTCATTGTAACATGTGTCTTTTATGTGTCTATTCTTAAGTATAAATCTTGTCATATATCACCTAAATATAGGTGTCCAGTTAAGAAGAGTGACCATAGTAAGATCCATACCAGTGATTGGGGATATTTTTGGGCATAATCGGTTGAGATCCTAATGTTTGCAAGTCCAACCAGTTACATGTTGACATCCTCCGGTTTTCCTTTATTAAATTGGGGCATATTCTATAAATTCCTCTAAAATGATCGGTAATTTTCCTGCATTCTTGAACTTCAACCAGTTATTTCTCAAACTCAATTGGAATACTAGGGCGCCCAATGTTGGCTTAGGTAATCATGCTTAGGATGATTACTCTAGGGTGGAAAATGTGGGTCCGTCGGGAGTGCCCAAGATTTGATGAATCCTCCATTGCAGTTGGAAACTGATGCCTCAATCTTCCAAACCTACACATTGGACAAACAATCCACACCATGCAAACAGAATACACCCATCCAGCTATACATACGAACAGTAGCTATAGAAGTGCTAAACTTTATAGTTGAAGAGCGAAAGCAATTCCAAATGCAATTGTATAGTTACAAAACATAACCAAACCCATAAAATAAATATACGTAGACATGTAGGTATTGAAAAGTATTGCACCTCCATTCTTAAGGCCTAGTAGCACATGTAAGTAAAAATGCAACGTCTTCTCCAAACCAAAGGCACTTGAAACCTCTACAGTAAAACCATATCAATAATTGCCCCCATAAGAATACGCAATGACAAAATTCCAATTCGTAATAATAACTAACAACGCTCAACATCTTTTCTTAGCCCCTCACTAGCAACTTGTCCAAACAAAAATATTTATGTGTGCATACATATGTTTCCAAAAATGTTATTCTATGAGCACTTCAAGTGAGACTTGACCCCTCAAATTCACTAACAAAACAATGCATCTTTCACTTTTGGCAAGTTGATCAGAGTTGTTCATATGGATTTGTGATGCTAATCATGAAAACCTCGTTACAAAAAGCAAAAGAACAGCAAGGGAGCAAGCATGGTCAAGTATACGGAAAATGTGCTCTAGAATTCTAAAACCATAACTTTTTTGGTCAAATGCCTAAAAGTAGTAGCAAAGTGTTGTTTAAATTGGATTTTTGTCATGGCGTCCTTTATTGTTGTGTTAAGTACTCAAATGTAGAATATCAAGATGAGATCTTCAAAACTTATCATTAAAAATACTGCTCAAAAGGTAATGGCTAAATTTGGTTTTGGACGTAAATTTCATAACCTCAAATATTTTGGAGTTGGATTTTTTCCATATTTCTTGAATTCATCATAAACTTGAGGGCCCCATTAATTTATTTATTTTTGTAGAAAAACATCAATTTAATGTAATTTTATTATGTCTCAAACAAATTTTAGATATTTACATGTTCAATATATCTACTTGCACACTACTTGCACCGTCTTCTAAAATATGAAAACTTTTCTTGACAAAACAAAATTTCAACATAAATTGCTTGGCTTTGTCGATCAATGTGATTTTCAGATGTTTATGATTTTTTCCTTCACAAATTCAAAGTTAGTATATTGTTGTAAGTAACTACCACTAAAACCTATGAAGGTAATGGAGTTATGTACTTGACTGTGCTTGCGCCCGTAAGTTGAAAATGAAATATGATTGCTCAAGTTTGTGAATATTTGAGATCATCTTTTATTACCTTGTTATAGGCTCATCTCAATATATATATATATATATATATATATATATATATATTCTAAGCATTTCAAGTGAATCTTGACTCGGAAGATCAAAGCTTTTGCTTTTGTTAGTTGTGGCAAGATGATCGCAACTATTCATAAGGTTTTGTGATGATGATAATCACAAAAACCTCAATACTCCAACGAACCAGACAGTAGGTTTAGAATGATAAAATTTGATTGCCTATATTTGTGAAAAGTTGATTGCAATTAGTTGTAAGAAATCCTAATGTTGTGTGTTGTACCTGATTGTTGCTTCTTGCATTGTTATTTGGAGCTTGGCATATTTATTCTCGAAGGAGCAAGGACTTGGGATCAAAATGATTGCAAGCGTGATGTGATTTCCACATAAACAAATCTTTGTAAATCTTCTCTTATTTGAACTTGTTTCGGATCTCTTAGCAAAAGACACCTCAATTCTGGATTGCAAAAAGGTGGGTTTTTGATGGAAATGGTGTCAATAAAACTGCAAGAAGAACAAAAACTTTCAAAAATCCTCTCAAAAGTGATATCTTCACTTGTCAAGACATGATACCAATAGGTTCAAGATACTCCCCAAATCTTGTCACAAAGTTGTGCTCCCCAAAGTGGTCTATGGCAAAGAAAAACTTTAATGAGGAACATGAAGAAACACAGAGAAACAAATATTTTGAGTTTCAATACCCAAAGTTCAAGAGAGAGATGAAAATGAAATTGAATGACTAGGCATCAAGCTTAAAGCACCAAGTGATCAAACTTGCGTAAAACCCACAAAACACAATCCTATTCACAAAGTCTCTACAAGTAAGAGATGAATCCAAGATGTTGGTGAATTCCAATCCATGCAGAGTTTCTTACTTTCTCAGGTCCCAACCCCCTTGGAACCCTGGGAGACATCTCACAAGTGATTTCATCAAAATGTCAACAATTATTCATTCATTCTCCATAAATGAAGTGCAAGGTATATGCTTTTTCATATCTAGCCCTTTATGTCCATGGTAGTTTATATGTACCACTTAGGTAATTTTATGATATAATGTCAAATGCTATATTACTTATAATCATGTTTCGTACACCTAGAGCACCTTATATTATATGTGTTTATTTTACAAAATTTACCATAATCAATATATGAGACCCTATATTTTATCGCATGTAGTTTCTACGTTTTTTTTTCCAGGTTCCCCCCCCCCCAAAAAAAGAAAAAGTTTATGTCATTTGGGTAAAGAACTACAATATCCTTACAGAAGTTATAGCAATGTGCAATTTTAAATGGTAAACTACAGTTTGAGGTGTGAAAGGTATAACAATTAGCAACAACTTGGAACTTGTCATTTAATCCATTTGAGCTTCTCTAAAGATTGCCTATACCCTTTTCTCTTCAAGAAATAAAGAATTCCTTGCATGAAACACTAATGGAAATTGCAATCCCTTACTATTGGTCCTTTCCCACTAAACATGTACGAAATCTATGAATATGGATTGGAAATCTACTGAGATGTAGATCTTAAAACTATACAATGGAAGAGAACCAATACTAAAGAATTCCCATAGTGAAAGCAAGGTGTCTCTGTTTGATTTGGTTACTTATCTTAATCGGATACCTATATTTGAGTGGTATGTGGTTAGATGTGTCTCCAAGAACGAATACCAAAAAGACATGTGTTCAAATGAGATTGGACTATGTGCTCAAAATATGATGAAATAGTTCTAGGCTCAATAGTCCACATAATTGGAGGGGACCCATTTAACCCTTTAATGAGAACAAGAATCTTCACTTTGATAATGAATAAGATATTCATATGAGGTCCAATTTTTTGAGGAAAATGCATTGATTATTCCAATCAGTGTGTGTGGTACTAATTCCCCAAACACACACTATTTAGCCAAATCTCAACATTAGTGAGGACTTTAATTTTTACTAAGTGATACTAAATTCATGAATACATGCTCATTTACCATGAATTTCACGAAAATTAGTGTGTGCCCCAAGGTGTTTGCAAAGTGATTAAAAAAATTATATGCAAACACATGCTTTTCAGCATGACATCAACCCTATGGTTGAGTTCTGTTTCTATATTTACCATCTAACAAGGGCCATCTCACCTTTATGAAAGACTTTAATAATAGGAAGAAATTGATGTTGGCTTGAATAGTATGAATATTGTGAATAGTGCCAGTCCTCTCAATGAATAGTGATAGGATGAACAATTCTTCCTAGATCTTTTGCTGGCACTAATTTTATGGTGTAAAGAAATTTAGTATCACCTTCACTACTTTAGATTTGCTAATCATCTTGGACTAATCACGTGTTTCATAGCCTAGGAGAGAACTGGGCCAATTGGAAAAAAGTAAACATTTAAGACTCATCTACCTTAAGTTAGGGGAGGGCGAACCAACAAGTACACTGGTACCATACCGGATGATTGCAGTGGATGGCGCTATCCAATTCTCATCCAATTCCCAACCCAAGTGGACTTAACCATGGTTAAGAGGTGGAGTAGGCAGAATACTCTAGCTTTCTTTGCCGTGTGTTAGGAGAACTATTTTTGAGCATCACTTTTTGGCTCCACTTCCCATGATGCCGGCTCTTATTATTATAACTTATAAGAAGGAAGGAATGCCACATGGCAACTACATTTACTATATATTAAAAAAATTAAATGGATTAGGATTTGGAATTTCAAAATGGGTGGTGACCATGCCTCTAATTTAAAATATATTAATGTGCTCATTTTTTATAGTGTGGGGATCCTAGATACTAAATCTTTAAGTTTTAGGGGTACACATAATAATGAGAAGATCTACATTGCAATTGCAAATGAGATTGTCAATTGTAGCTCCATTCAAGCTTTTCCCAAGGTATGTTTCACTACCTACAACTTTGAAATTATAATCATTTCTTCATTTGTATTAACATGTAGTTTGTGTTATGTGCTATCTCCATTAAAAATACTTTCTTTTAGAAGTGACAAGATATTTCATAAAACAAACAGAGATACAATTCCAACTTATTTCCAGTTCGTGATGGGTATTGTCCCAATTAAAGTTTGTGATGCATTTTTTTTTGTGTGTCATGGATATTGCATTTACTTTGAAAAAATAAGTCAAATATGCAATACCCATCACGAACCAAACAGTGATACAATTCCAATTTTTTTCTGGGTTGTAATGGGTATTGCACCAATCAAAATTTGTAATGCATATTTTTGGTGCGTGATGGGTATTGCATCTACTTCGAGAAAATAAGTCAAATATGCACCTCTCCACCATAGCCAGTGAGCTCTTGGCATAAACTTTTCTCCGAATCATATTAACTTTATGATTCCTATTCTTGTCAATCGCGTGCATTTCTCGAGACACTTGCAAAGTATCCAAAGACTTGGTTGTAACGTATGGCGTGACTAAGGATTTGACGAGTAGTTGTTTACAATCAAACTCGATGAGCTAGAAGTTTGTTTCGCAAAATCCTGCCTTTCATACACCTCCGAACATGCATAACAGAATCCAAGACTGAAGCAGCAGACTCCAAATTGATGACGATAACTCTCAACTAGTTGGAAAGAGACAATGAAGAACTGGTTCTCCAACGGTTATTTTCAGATGAATCAGTTGAATTTTGAGATAAAACCGGTTGAAATTCAAGACTTCAAGAATTTCAACGATCATTTTAGAGGAACTTATGGAGTATACCTCAAAAATTGAAGAAATGCTGAATCTTCAAAGTAGCTTACTCCAAAGCCTAAGATATGTGGGCCTAATGTGGTCAGTCTTCTTAACTTAAACACATGTATCTGAGTGGTGTTCTTAAGAACGGACAACCAGAAGATATAAATTATGTTGAAATTGAACTATGGCCGAGGATTCATGGCATCGGTGTAGATTAAAGGTGACAATGTTGGGGATATTTACACATAATATGTAGGGAATTTCATCATTAAATTGATTTGACCCCGGAATCCACATCAAAGACATGAAAATACATATATTCTACTAAGAAGGCTCCTCTCCACCATAGCCAGCGAGCTCTTGGCAAAAAAAATTCTCCGAATCATACTCACTTTATAATTCCTATTCTTGTCAATCGCGTGCATCTCTTGAGACACTTGCAAAGTATCTAAGGACTTGGTTGTAACTTATGGCATGACTAAGGATTTGACGAGTAGCTGCTTACAATCAAACTCGATGAGCTGGAAGTTTACTTCGCAAAGTCCTGCTTTTCTAAGATCCTTAAATCCTAAATCCTTGAAGTCAACATCAAACCTTAAACCCATCCCCCACAACCACGATTGATGCAATACAAACCTTAGAGTTCAATATTTTTTTGCATCAACAAAAGCAAATTAAGGAATTGAATGACACTGGAGATTGAGTGACACTGGAATTGATTGACGATTGTTTATTGGTCATCTCTTTGACCACCAAGAAAGTAAAAAGATAGAATTGTGGAATTGGAAAATTCAGGAAATAAAACAGCTTGTCAAAAGTGATATATTTAATGAAAAGAACAAGGTGAATACAAACATTTTCAAACCTCAAACCCTAAATTTGAAAATCATGAGTGTTGCATGCCAAGCTTCTACAACATGAAATTGCACTTAAAAAGAGGATTCGGGAATAGACAACCTTAGGATACAAAACAACTCACTGAAAGTGTTGTAAGTTTTTGGCCTTTTGGAGAGGATTGAGAAATTAGAAACCTTGGGATTAAAAAAAAACTCAATGAAAGTGATGTGAATATTTGATAGAAAGCACAAGGAGAGGACAAAAATTCTCGAACCTCAATCCAACACTTGCAAACCCTTCAAAATGTTGTTTGGTACAACGCCAAGGTTATAAATTGAGAAATTATTTTTGCAATTGTGGAGGGAATTCACGTAATGGCAGCCTCAGGAGATCAAACAACTCATTAAAAGTGATGTAATTGATGAACATCACAAGGGGAGTACACAAATTCTCAAATCCCAAATCCAAAAAAATTCATACCTAAAAACTGCCAACGGTTTGGTGCAACAACAAACTTATGAATTTAGAAGAAATTTGCACTTGCGGAGAAGGATTCACGAATTGGAAGCCTCAGATGACGGTGAGAGTCCAGGCAAGAATGCTTGCCGAGGCACAACAGTGGCAGCAGGAGCAGGAGAGCGAGGCGGGAGCGGGAGGGCAAGGCGGGAGCGGGAGGGCAAGGCGGGAGCGGGAGGGCAAGGCGGGAGCGGGAGGGTGAGCATGCGGGGGCAGGCAAGGTGGTGTCAGAGTGGGCCCCCCCTTAACTACGGTTAACCACTTGAAGTGGTTAACCCAATTTGGATGAGGGGGGCTTGGATGACGAGGCATGGATGACAATGCCTTGTACGAGTGTACATGTTGGTTCGCCCCAAGCTTGGTGCGCCCCAGGCCTTAAGTTAGCTCCACCTGTTTTATGCTTTTTCATACACAGAATTATCTTCCATTTAGTTAAAATGCTCATTCCACCACTTTGCAAACTTTCAAATGTGCGTTCATGACCATCTCGAAGTCGGCCTTGTCATCTTATGTCCACCTCGTTTTTTGTTAATTCTGCCCACTTCCAACATTGCTTCGGTTTTCAGCCTCTGATTAAGGCTTTTGAGGGCTTAAGCCCCTTCTAGATTCACTTGATGTCAAAGTGGGTTCGAAAATAGACATCGCAGAAAGAAGAAAAAATGGAAGAAACAATTTTGCAAAACACAATGAAACAACGGATGGATCGCTTATTGGAGGAAACATGGAGTGGTTATTTGGTACCACATGGCTTATAGGCTCTCTTTAAGGAAGTTTAAGGATTCTACAACTGCATGCATTCTATGGTGGCATGACTAGAGATAACATCTGTGAGTGAAAAAAGAGTAAATTAAGTAGATGATTCTACACACACATGTATTCTATGGTGGCATAACTAGAGATCAAATATGTCAGTAATGAGTAAAGGAAAAAAATGATGCAGAGAAAAGTGTAACTTATGAACTATACTAGATAGTCCTATTACTAGGGGCCACAGCAAATTTCTAGAGCCCATGCTGATTCTCTCAATGAGAATAATGTGGGCCACATTAATTTCCAACCTACGCTAAATTCTTAGTAAAAAAATAAGCATGGATTAAATTATTAGTTTATCTAGAGAATTTATGTGGGTGAATTTTTTGCTTTGTGATGTAAGGCGACTACTTTATTACATGTTTGGTGATGGTCAGAAGGCTCAAGTGAGACTGAGGGGAAGACCCCAGGTCTTGGACCCATGTTATTACCCTGACTAGACAATTAGCATGGCCCATGTTAATTATTTCCACGCTAATTTTCCACCCACAGTAAGAAGACTACATATTTAGTGTAGCTGCAAACAAGATATACAACGCTTTAACTCCAATAGGTATGCTCTTATGCAGCTAGTTTATCTCCAAAATTCCATCTACATTGATCCTGAGGAAATTCGACACCTTGTGCTTCCATAGCAAGTAGGGTTGCTTACCAATCGGAAATAGAACAAGCCCCAGAACTGAGCCTGCTTTTGCAATACGTATTTGAATGAACATATACTGTTGACAGTGGTTGAAAGGATTTCACACAGCAACTGAGGTTAACACCTGCTAAATATCCCAAAGATGCATCCAGAACAGGCAAGACGACATGGCCTAGAGATCCAACTACAGAGACCATTTCAAAGTAGAAATATATTGTCCAGGACAATGTCAAACTTTTCTATATCTACAACATTGGTGTGCACCAGGGTCTCTTAAATATTGCTATTTACGCATACATCTTTCCCTGGTTCTGATCCATGATATTTACTCATTCTCAGCTTATAGCACAAGCTTGGTGCTGAAGGAGTATGCAATAGCATGTATCTCCAGACTACCTGAAAGAATCTAGCCTCTCCTGAAGCTTTTGAAATCCTTTATCCGCAGGCTTATGATCCCTGAAACCACGTCACCATTAGTGAAGGCTTCGGGACCCTAAATTTTATACCCTGAACTCCTAACACTGCAGCTTGTGTAACTATGTTACACGTGATCGACATCTGAGTTTCGTGAATCACGCAGGTCAATGAAGCTGATACGACTACAAGAACACTTCAACTTAGCTGATGCAACCACATCAGTGCTCTGATTTCACTTTCAAATCACCGTTCGAAAGAAGGTTTGATGCCTGTAGAGCCCTGCGAGACTCCTGGGAAAAACAAGAGATGTAAGCAAATCTCCAGCTTACTGTTTCCAAAAAAACCCTCTAACTGAAATAACCAACCTGTAAATGCAGAAGGAACAGACAAGACAACCGGGACCACACCAATTTCTAAGCTTACCAGAGAGGACTGATTACGAATATCCCTGTACGCATCCGTTTCAGCTGGAAAGGCCTCCTCAACTTGCTCCAACAAACTCTTTCTGAGAGCCTGCAGATCCAACAGATAAAGAGCTGCAAGTGGTTAGCAAATACGAAACCCAAACAGAAACTGCATGAAAATTGATGGAAAGCAACAAGCATTGTACCAAACATTGAATGTACACCTTGATGCAACTCTCCATTCAATTTGAACAGAATAGACCATGGATGTAGAGGTATATTATCTCTCCTAAGACTACATCCTAAGAGCTAACACATGCTTATGTTGGAACATGTTACTATTGTTGTCCCACTACTAAGAAGTCAGACATCCTGTTGCAACAACTGCTGAATCTATGGAGTGTGATAAAAAGCTTGACATATTGGTACTGTAGCCATGCAACCATTGATTGAGTTTGTAATAAGTACAACAGAAACAGGGAGTACAAGGGAAGATGAGCTTTGGTACCTTGAATGCATCAACTTTTCCTTTTGACGCTTGATTTCGTTGCACACAGCTATTCAAAAGATCTTTCGTAAACTCATCAGGGTTCCGCCCTTCGTCAATGAGACTGTTCACAGACATTATCCACAGTCAACAATCTACAACCTATACAATGGTGCAGAGTGATCTCACAAAGTGAAAACACTTCACTGGCAAATTCAGTTCCGTCACGCTTGGATGCCAAGATGAACTTAAGAGAGCATTGTTGCAAATAACTTATTGTTGCAGATATAAATAACCTTGGATCCTTTGTCTTTGGTTTCTATCCAAAGAATAAGGGAGGCCTTCTATCAGAATAGCAGGTTCTCAATTACTATAAGGATTATAAAATATATATATACTATTCCAACTTTTGGTATTCTTCCTGTTTCCATTGATTTGGGTACTATTCTCAAGCTACGACTACTTCACTACGACTATTCTAGAACGTTGAAGCTCCCTTGGGAGCGACCTTTTCTGATGCACGTTTTCAAATGCGAATGAAGATCAACGAAGAAGACAAAGAGGAGGGGAGTAACATGGAATATGAAAATCCAGCTGAATTCACTTACTTGACAACTTCCAGTGGGATCTGGATATGACAATCCTGTGCAGCAGTACTCATCACTCCTAGCTCAGTCACAAGCCCGTTCCTGTCCCCAAGAACAAATTAGTACATGCAAACGGGAAACCCTAGAACCTTCGCCAAATCCAATAAAGCCTACTCCCACATCAACAGAGCCTCTGCTCAATCCAGACACTCCAATTCCCAACGCCACAACACCGACCTGCCTGTCAACAATAAAGAAAAGCCCCTAAACACCTCGTGACAGACAGAAATCAAACTCCTCAAACACCAGCCCATTTAAAATAAAAACCTTAATAATGCAGAAATTACAATTGGGTGCAGACAAAGACAAACTCAGAACTGAAGCGATCAATTCCCAGTCGCCCATAGAATAGGACCTAGGAAATAAGGTGAGGCTAGAAACCCTGGGATGGGGTTTAGGGTTTACTGCCTCACAAGGGCTCCCCGAGCACCCCGCGACAGACAGAATGTAATTCCAATCAAACTCCTCAAACCCCAGCCCGCTCAAATCACAACAGTAGGAGCGCAGACTCTTCCAATTCGCAAATGCAGACAATGACAAATCCGCACTAAAGTTATCTATTCCCAGCTGCCCGAGAGCAGGAGCTTAGAAAGAAGGTGAAGCTCGGAACCCTAGGACGGTGTTTAGAATTAGGGCCTCACAAGCGCTCCAGGAGAATGACTGCGAGGGGAGCTTTGGAGAAATTACAAACCGTGAATGCAGACAAAGACAATTCCCTGCACTGGAGTGATGAATTCCCAGCGGCCGTAGGTAAGAAGCCAGGAAAGGAGAAGGTGAACGTAGAAACTCTAGGACAGCTTTAAGGTTTGGGACCTCACAAGCGTTCCAGGAGGAGAGGGCAGTTTGAAAACGTGAATCCGTGAATCCGTGAAATCCGTGAAATCCCAGCGGCCGTAGTGTAGGATCCAGGAAAGAAGAAGGTAGAGCTCGAAACCCTTGGACGATGTTTAAGGTTTAGGGCCTCACAAGCGCTCCAGGAGAACGACATGCGAGGGGGTTTTGATACAATTCGTGAATGCAGACAAAGACAATTCCCGCACTGTAGTGATGAATTCCCAGCGGGCCCGAGAGTAGGAGGCAGGAAAGAAGGTGAAGCTCGAAACCCTAGGAATGGAATATAAGGTTTAAGGGACTCGCAAGAGCTCTAGGAGAACGACATGCGAGGGGAGTTTGATACAATCCATGAATGCAGAGAAAGACAAACAATTCCCCGCACTGTAAGTGATGAATTCCCAGCGGGCCTGAGAGAAGGAGGCAGGCAAGAAGAAGGGCAAGCTCGAAACCCTAGGAATGGGGTATAAGGTTAAGGAACTCGCAAGAGCTCCAGGAGAACGACATGCGAGGGGAGTTTGATACAATCTGTGCATGCAGACAAAGACAAAGACAATTCCCCGCACCATATGATAAGTTCCCAGCGGGCCGTAGATTAGAAGCCGGGAAAGAAGGCAAAGGTAGAAACCCTAGAACGAAAAATAAAGGTTGAGGGGCTTACAAGCGCTCGAGGAGGACGACCTGCGAGGGGAGTTTGAAGTCGGAGACGGTTTGCTGGAGCTGGTGCAGGAGGGCGAGGGCGCGCTGCACGGATGCGATCGTATCCTCCATAGCCTGTTGGGGCGTGGCGGAGGTGCTTTGCTGCTGCTGCTGCGGCAGCGGCGGTTGCGAAGCATCCATGGCTGCTGTCAAGTCTGCGACTAGTATGCCAACTTCCGAGAGCAACTTATTATAGAGAGTGGAGCTTTCAGTGCACGGAGGAGGAAAAGCGAGACAAAGAGTGTCGCTCTCAAGTGAGCATACACACTAATTAAGGTGTTTGGGCTTTAAGAGGCGGTTTTAGGGCCCGGTTTAGACTACATACGGTGAAGAAGTGCACTAGTCGGTCAAGAATTTCAGCCCAAGACAAGGTTAGTAGAGGCAATGGTTGGGTACGGTGTACAAGGAGGAAAAACATTTTTTATTTTTTATTTTTTATTTTTTAAAGTCTCAAGTTGGAGCAATGTCCGGGGAGATTTTTGGGCATAATCGGTTGAGATCCTAGTGCTTGCAAGTCCAACCAGTTACATGTTGACATCCTTCAGTTTTTCTATATTAATTTGAGGTATATTCCATAAATTCCTCTAAAGTGATTGGTAATTCTCCTGAAGTCTTGAACTTCAACCGGTTATTTCTCAAACTCAACCGGTTCATTTGTAACTAACTGTCGGTTCTCCCCGATCATTGAGTTGGAGTTCCCTGGAGGCTAAGTTTCTTGTCCAAGGGTTTGAGGTTGCCAAGAAACTTGACCTCTAGAGAACTCTCCTAGCAAAAAGTGTTGTCATATTGGTAGCCATGTCATTTTTTCATCCATGCTTGATGATCTCCACTGGAGAAGTCTTGGCCATAGTCTTGGAAGGTGAAGAACCCATTTCGTAGTCAATCATATTGCTTCATTCCCCTAAAATTCTTGACCGCTACACTTCTTCATCATAGTTTAAACCGGCCCTTAGATAGGGGTCTAAAGGGGGGAGGGGAGGGGTCCAACAAAATGGAGCAATCCTATTGGCCAAGAGGCGTAAATTGGATTGAAGGCCTTTAGATGAGGGTCCAAGACCAAGAAGAGGCAAAGTGAGGAGGTGTCTCCTACATAGCATCGTTTTGGAGGGAAATGCGAATGGTTTGAACCAAGAAATGAAGCTCAAAAGGAGAGCTCATGTTTTGAAAAATACTTTAGAAGTTAGGGTCCAAGGGAGAGTCAATTCCACATTTCGAGCTCATGTCAACCACTTGGGAGCCAAAGTTCCGATAGGACCACATGACTTTCTACAGGTTACCAAGGTTTATATTGCAAAACATGAATAATAGAATCCACAAGGTTTATGCAGTATGGGTGACAAGGAATTGAAGGCATTTGGTGATCTTCAGTGGAGCTATGTTGGCACAACTCTAAAGCTTTGATGAAATCATTGGCAAAACTCTAATGATTCCACTTGTAGTAATAAATCAAGTGCAAAGACTATCATCCAAAATTTGTTACTTGAAATGAAGCTTTCTTCAACCGCAACGTTGAGAAAGAAAGAACATTGGTAAGGAATGCCATCACGAACTCCCGGACAACCCTTGGACAAGGTTCCGGTTGGAGTGAATAGTTCCTTTGGGGACCTAGTTAGTTTTAGTTTTGTTTTTTGATGCTTTGGTACTCATTCTAGGAATCCAACCCCACATGTGTAGGATAGCTCTAAGACAAGTAATTCTAGCCCATATTTTCACAAACATTGTCGTATCCGAAAAGTGTGTGGGAGGGGGGGGTCCTAAACATTTCTTAAAATTAATGACATTATGGTTACAATGTTCATCAAGTTATTGGAATGTCACATGAGTTACATGCTCGCAAAGAGTCAATTGTGAGTTGATCCCAAGGTGGACTCAATGCTTGCAATAGGATAAGTCTAGATTCTTGCAAGAAGGAAGGAAGAAAGAAAAAACTAAACCACTTTACTCAAGAGTTTTCAATCCAATGGTGGTATTGATTTTCGCATAGAACTTAGCCTATGGAGCATATTTTGATTCTAGAATTTATCATGTCATTGTTGTCCACTTTGTATCCAAGATGTATTCAAAAGAAAAATTTAGCATCCTTCTAGAATTAAAACCCAACCACTTGGGACAATTCATGGGGAATGAGAGCACATTCACCCCACATAATATTGTTATTATGTATTATACATTTCGACCAAATTGCTGAAAGGAGTTGAACTAAATAAGATATGTCATCTTGAAACAAGAAACAACACATCTTAAAAGATGGTTTAACACTAGCCAAGTCACCTGTTTTAGAGTCCACACCTTCTAAAATTTCTCAAGGCCATGGATTTGTGATTATAGAAGTAAATTTACCTTCACGTACTCCTTGTGACAAATTTAATCACAAGAAGTTTTCAATCCAAGGTGGAAACCAAGCCAATATCATGGACTGCACCTTGAATATTAAGTGGTGACTCATTCATGTATGTTGAAGACCCATTTCCTCTTTGATGCATGCATTTATAGTTGTGACATGTGTGAAATTTTCCTCTCCATGAAGGCTTTGTAGAAAATTCACAATCCTTACTCTCCTAGCTTCCTCTTCTTCCTTAAAATTTTGTAAAGTCCCTGCAAAGCAAAGAGAAATCAACAAGTGGTTTCCAGAATGCATAGTTCTAATAATTTATTTTACAATTTGATGCATTCTACCCCTTGAACACCATGTATAACATTACAGGATACAACTAATTTCTTCAATCTTGTAGTTTTATTCTTACAATCTAGCTTTCATTCAATTGCCAAACACATTCTTGAATCATGCATAAAGTAGAAATATGAAAGTTGCTTGACTTATGAGGATCATTAAACCTGAATTATGAATAACCCATCCGCAATCAACATCTTCTGTATATTTAAGCCAATCGCAAAGAGCTACTTGAACATCATCTCTAGGAGAGATTGGATGTTTTTGCTTCCATGCGGCCACAAACAATTCCGGATTTGATAGTGCTAGATTTTGTATTGCCTTGATTTGAACAACTCGAATCCAATTCCCTAATTCTTCCCACCATCCATTTGAGTGACACAACATGTCTGCAAAGGCTCTATCCACATGTTCCCGCCATTCTTCACAAGTTGTTTGCAAGTTACAACCCGCAAATAATACAAAGCCCTCCTCTTTCATTTTTTTTTGTACATCGATCCATTGCTTGGTTTGAAAGCCTAAAGCAAACCATTTCAAAACATTTTGACGACTCCCTCCCTTGATAGGATGGGACAATGGGTATGAATTTCCATTACAAAATATGAACATTTTGAGAAACATGACTGACCAAGGCACATGTGTTACTTTTTCTATCATGTCCGTGGAACATAATGTTTTACAAATTAAAAAACCCTCCTCTGAAGTATGCAACCAAGGAAGAGGCGGTAAAAACTCCTTCACAAAATTGGCACCTAGAAGGATGTGATACATTGGATGCCAACCCCAATTTATCTCTTCAATCTTGGGAGCAACACTTGCATCAAAGGCCTCCATATTTTCTTTTACAAATTCTGCAACTTTGGCAGCTCGCATGTCATGCCAATACTCCAACATTTTCTTACTTGCTCCCAGAGCTTGACGGTAGTCAACATATGCAACCAATGCCTCAAATTCAACATCAAAAGTTTCAAAACTAAGTAGCTTTCCCACACTTGCCTTGATAGAATTAATAGTGGCTAAAGATTGTTTTTCCTTTCGTTGATACTTCACACACAAACAAAGGCAAACATGAATAATAGAAATATGGTCAAATACGTGTTGTAACTTCTTGATACATTTGAAACCCCAAGTGCATTAATAGGTACTAAATGAAAGACAATGTAGTATAGTCCAAAAATGCAACTCATGGCCAATGAAGTTTGTAAGAGGATACCTCATTAAACGCCCATTGGCCATAGGCAGACATGATTTTGTTCACCCAATCTTGTGGATTATCACAAGTTCGATACTTGTCAAGTTTTTCTTGAAAGCCCTTGATGTTTACCGCTTCCCAATCATAATCAGGCAACATAAATGGCAAAAGAAGGAATGACCCAGGCATTTGGACCTCGGGAGGGGGCTCTGGAGGATTCCAAGTCATATTGACATGTACTTCAGCCTCATTTTGAGTTTGCAATAATTTTTGTCTCCTTTCCAAATTAATCTCATTTAGTTTATGTGTGCAACTTGAATGATGCAAATCATCAGAAGATTGTATGGTTTGGGTCTTCATGTTCTTGGGCCAAGCTCTTGAAGGGATTGCTTGTGATTGATGGATGTCCAACAATGCCTCAACAATAACACTCCTTTCCAAACCTTCTTCCATATTGTAACCTACATTTGTAACCTCCACATTTGAGTTTGTGTCATTTGTCTTTATCCAATTTAGTACATTTGGATTGTGTTCTTCTTCCACATAAGGGTCAAATGCCTTCAATGGTGTAGTTATTTGTTGCAAATCTTGAAGGTTCTTATCTCTAGAATTGCCTCCATCTAGGCTCACAATGTTTTCTGGCAATACTTGCTTACATTTGTTTGTAACATGATGAATGTCATTCTTCAAGCATTGTAGAATACCTTCTCTCTTATTTAAAAGTTTTATCCTCTTCAATTTTTGGGTGTGAAGCTCCCTCTCCTCTTCCATGTGCAACACCCGAGAGTTTTCACTTGTCACAATTAATTTCCCATTGATAGTGGTTTTTTGTTTATTTGGGAATTGGTCTTCTTCAATTGCCAAGTCTAATCTTCTATGTCTTGCACTATAACGTGGAGGTGGTTGTAATTGAAGGAGGGTATGTAGCCTACACACTTGCCTTACAACCTTATCATGAGGACCTGGATAAAACCTGAGGTCTTGCTCCTCGTATATCTCCTCTTGAGATTTTGATGGCAAATTTGAACTCTGAATTTCCCTTCTTTTCTTTAAATTTACAGCGTCTTGAGCAACCCTAAAATTGGGATACACCGGCAATTGAAGGTGGATTGTGAGGTTAGGAACAAATGGGCCATTGTGACAACCTTTATAACGATGCTCCGACAATCTTTGCTTACTTGTGAATTCTCGACCACAATAGATGCAGAGGAAATCCTTCCGTTTTTTGCCAACATTCAAAGACTCCACTTGCACACGATTGGATTCAACTTTCAGTTCATTATATAGTTGTGGGGTAGTATATTGTTCAATCCATAGTCCACCACCCATGCCAACACAATACCTAATCAAACCTTCTTTTGCTAGATTGGGATCAACTTTGAGCATGGGATCCTTTGCAACTCTCAAAACACCTTTGTTTTTTTCTCGAGTACGAGTGGACCTCATTTTCTCTCTCATGTTTATTGTTTTCGATCCAAAAACCTATGCACACATCAAAAAGGAGAATTAAATATATGATAACATTTCAAAAATGTAAGCTACACACTTTATTGAAGCATTTAAAAATCCAAAGAATGAATGCCCACCTTGCTTTCAAACTGATTAATCGATCGCTCATGCACAAAATCAACAAATAACAAGCTATTTCAAATAGACGCATGCAAATTGGTAGTGATCCAAGCCAAGAAATATGATGATTATATTTGCCAATATGACATCATTGCCTTACTTGAGTATATTGCACATGAAACAAATCATGGGTCATAACATAGTCCAATGGATCTAGCACAATCCGTTGCATTCACCCGCACACGCCCTTAAACTCCACACCACTTTTGCATCATTGCAAATTATTCCAGAGGACAATCTCACAACAACCTTTAGCTAAATCTGCAAATCAATAATTTCATGTAGTTGGTAAGCATATTAAGTGCATATGTTTAATGTCCTTTCAGCCAACCTTTCTTTGTAGAGTTTCATTTTGAATCTTGTTTAAGCTCATACAATTTTCTTTTTAAGTATATTTCATATAGCTTGTATTCGTCTCCTTTTACAATCTCGATGTTATCAAAATTGTAGTTGTTTTTGTGGGATGACTAGAAGGTTGCAAAGGCAACTCAAATTGTGTTCTAAACACGAGATTTCTTACCACTAAGGATTATATCAATCCCGTTGTGTTTTGCTATCAATTATCCCAACCCTACTTTGAAGAGATGTATAATCTAATGGACGGCCACCTTACCAAACCCTTGGGCAACTCCTAACCGTAGCATGGGCATGAGGAATACCAACCAACACATTAGAAATTGGTGTACTTCCCACATAGTGAAGACCATTGAGGTATGCATCTTGCATGGTGGAGTGTAGATGTGGGTGATGTGGCACGTTATGAGATTTGGATGGGTAGGTTACAAGATTCGGAGGGATGTGTTATGAAAACATGGCCCAAACCTACCATGAGGTTATGAGGTTATGGAACACTCATGAGAGGTTATGAGTTAGAGAATTGATCATGTATACTGGAATGCATTGGCCCAAGTGACCACACGTGCATATAATGCTCTAATATTGAGGTATTATAATTTTTGAAGACCAAATCACAAGGTACTAGGAGGGCATTACCGACATTAAAAAAAATTACATCACTACACGAAACATATGCATGTACATTCCATAGGAGCATAATGCATATTCCAACCAAGCATGATATTTAACAATAGAAGCGAGACAATATCAACAAAGTTTTTGAAAGTTTCAAATTGTTTTTCGAAACTTTTTGAAACTTTTTGAATTTTCTTTTCAAAATATTTTTTCTTGGGAATTTGTTAATTAAATAGGGTCATAGCATGCAATATGATATTGTCCCACATGCATGCTATGACCCTATTTAATTAACAAATTCCCAAGAAAAAAACATTTTGAAAAGAAAATTCATAGATAATGCCACATCAACAGTCACATGTGTTTATCCATGCAACATAAATAAATCAGAAGACACATTCCAATTACACATATGCAACATTGTGTAAAGCTCTAGTGATGAAGTCATCATCATGGGCTATTTATTTGCAAATGATTTCATCTACCTACACTAAGTTTTAATGCATGCATTATTTAAAGAATTTAAAATTGAGAGCATCTATAGGGCATGAGTGTGGGTCATGAGCATGCAAACAATGGTGGAGGAGCGCACGTGCTCCAACCTTAAACCCATCCAATAAGTAGTATACTTTCACTTAATTAAGGAGTATGAGGTGATTTGTTCTTTGGGCACCATGTGTGATTTCCACAATACATGGTGGAGATGTGCATTTCATGGTTAGATGTCATCTTACGTTCATTTCACTTGATGGTGCAAATTGGCTTTTCAATACATAAGGCATGTCTACACAAAACCCATTAGGCCATGGCTCTTGAAAATCCTTGAATTCTCATTTGGTGAGAGTGTCACGAGCCCCCTGCTTTAAGTTGACATGAGGCCATTTTTGGACTACACCCCATAACATTTTAGTGGATGAAAAATCTACATGGAATCCCACATCACAAGTATGATAATGTTGGCTGGGATTGTAGGGTAATTTATGGGAACAACTCTAAAAGGTAGACCTAACAGAATGTGGGGAGGGTTTGGATTTATACTAAGGGCTTGTGACCTCCAAAAGACTTGGACCATGTGTATGGGGAGATCTTTGGGCATAATTGGTCAAGATCCTCATGTTTCCAAGTCCAACCGGTTACAAGTTGTGATGTTTTGAGTTTTCTTCATTAGAGTACTATAAAATGATGGGTAATTTTCCTAAAGTCTTGAACTGGTTATTTCTCAAACTCCATTGGTGCATTTGTAACTAAAGACCACTTTAGATACGAGCCAAGGGCCGTGATCATGTAATGGTAAGGGGCTGTGAGTCCCATGTAGTTGTACCATGGATGTTGGAATAGCCATTTTGTGTAGTCATGAGCCCTCAAGCATAATCTGAAGTGAGAATGGACCATGCTGAGGGACCATTGTATATTTTATTGGTGGAAAAAGAGGAGTAACCCTACCCTACACGTTATATATCTTCGTTCTCTCTTTATTCATTATATTTTTTAGTTCTACATTGGTGAGGAAGGAAAGAAAAACATGATGCATCATCTTGAGAGAAGAGGGAGGATTCTTGTTGCATTGGCTTTATATTGGTGTTTGCACTTGATTGTGCAACATGTGCTTGATATGCAAGCATTGGGATTCAATGGAGAATGGGAGAATGCCTGATTTTGAGCATTTGCTTTGAGAATATGAAGATGAGTGATTATAAGGTGTGGGCATTTGAGAGAAATGTAAGGTTCACATATAGGTTATTATTGGGCTTTTTCATGGAAAAAATGTTCAAGCAAAGAACTTGTGTATCTCATAATACATCCAAGTTTTTTTAAGAGGTTAAATTCGTATTTGCAGAGGAAGAATACATGTATAAGAAAGGCACTTTCAATTGAGAGTAGAGTTGTCATGTCATCACAAAGGCTTCAAACTAGAAATACCTTGTGTATCGTAGGAGAGGTGTATAGGATGGCCAAAAGTAAAATTTCAGAACTTGTGAGAAAATTTTGTAGATTGGTCTTATAATGTATTTTTGTGCAATTTCCAAGTTCAGCTCGGTTAGGATTTAGCACAAAAATTTGAAGCACTTCATGAGTTTCTTTATATTATCAGAGCAATTCATGGATCTCACATTCCAATTTTTGCACCTGCAATTGACAAAGAACGTTATCATTGTCGAAAGTTGTTTCACTTGACTTTACTACAAGGCATTGTTCACACAAAATGTATAGTTTGGTTTAGAATTCCTTCCATCTTGTCTTGATATATTTTATTTATTTATTTATAGTACTTGAAGGTGGACTCTTCTCATGTGAAGATTATTGCATGTCTTGACTACCTTGTTGTTGATCATCTTCTTGAGCACTTTCAGTAATCATACTTGCACGCTATTCATTTGATGTGTTCAATTACTTATAGTACTAACATTTGCATCTATCATGTCTTGAAATTTCATTTAAACATTTATCATATTTTAATTCAATTTGAAGTACTTTATATTTTTATTTACAGCTCAGCTATGTCATGTCAAAATTACACAAACTTGACACTATATGAACATAAAGCTTAATCCAATCATTCATTATTGCCCACATACAACTATCAAAACTTAGAGTAAGGTAGTACTAAAAACTAGAGTAAACCAACATTCATTCATGCCACATATTACACTAAATTAGATTAGACTAGCACTAGGTTAAATACAATATTTCTAAAATTCTATAATCTTGAAAGAGAAGGTTCAGTGCTCTAAGCCATCACAAAGGCCTCAACCGTGAGTCACAAGGCCTAGAATTTGATTATTCATTCATACACCAAGCGTTAAGTACAAAATGGGAGGAAATGAGGGCCCATGGCAAGAAATAAAGACCAAGGCGTTTTAAAAATCCCCATTGGCCCTCTCTAAATATAACCTTTTCCAATTTTCACATTTTCATTTCAAATGAAGTATTGCATACCTTCTTATTGATTTTATATAATATAAAAATCATCTTATCATGGATTGCATTAAGGATTTCAATTTCATAATCTCACCATTTAACAAAGACCTCATCTTCACCTTCTGAATCGCCCAATTTAATTGCATCATTCTTTGCCTTCTTCTTGGATGCTTCTTTCAATTTCAAAATTCCTGCTCTATATTTTTCTTCTGAACATAATCTTCTTCATTTGTAATAATTCCTTCCACCTTTCCTTCCATGATCATATCTGTACTATCTTCGACATTTGCTGGCATTTGGGATTGAATCGCTTCTAATTTTGTATCATAAAACAACTAAAAATTACTCAAATTTCTACTTGCCAATGAGGGTCCATGCAATCCAAATTATAGTTGATTCCATGTCATCTAGAGAAAATTTTGGCTCCATTGTTGGGTTCCAAAACCACTGCCATCTTCCAAAAAACCTACCATTGTAGAAAACAAACATTTTATTTATTTATTTTGTAAATGTCTACTACAAACACACATACTACCAAGCTCCAAAAACTTGGAGTTGTGGGTAGTTGGGAGAGACGACCCTTTGACTTGTCTTTACTATCTATCATGGAAAAGATATTGTTGGAAAATTTATTGAAATAACTATGGCAACCAATGACAACTGTTTGATTGTCATGGTCTGCCAAAATTTGCATTAGGCCTTACGCCAATTCAAGCAAACCATAAAACCTTATCCATAGTGTGCCATGTAAGACGCTATGTAGACTTTTCATCCATGAAATTTTCTTTGGGCCTTTAGGTCTTCACCTTCTAGTGTGAAGTGAACTTGGATGATCTGCACCTTTCCGACCAATGAGAGCTCTTATATGGTCACATGCCTTTAGTCTTGTGTGTGAAGTAGGCCTAAGAGCAAGGCCACTCACCTTGTATCTGCATCTACAAATGCAATTTTACATCCATAATGCAAATACAGATGTAGGAAAATGGCCCACTTATAGGCATATAATTTCAAATTGGATGAAATTTAATACAAGAATTGTTGAACTCCCTGCATAACGTTGAGATATGCAGGGAACCTTCTATTAACAAGGGCAAGTAACATTATGGCTTCTTTTTAGAAATGACGAATCAATATGGTACCTTCCTAGTGAATGATAGGTAAATCACTTTTTGTACTTTAGTAGCGTGACGAAATTATCTAATTTGCTAAATAATCATTATTTGATTACTAGTTATTCATATTATTTTAGTATTTAGAAACCTAATCAATATGTATATAATTATTATTGTTGATAATATATTTATTTTAGATAGTATTTTCTCTTATAATTATTGATCATACAATTTTTATTTCATAATTACTTAGTAAGTTGATATATTAATTTTTTGAATTGAATAATCATTTCTAGTTTTTAATTATTTTAATTAATTTATGAAAGAATAAAATAACAATGTTTTTAGTGTTTATTTTGAACTAAAACTTAGCATTTAATAATAATAATAATCCATATACTTTTAATAGTAATTTAGATTATAAAAGAATATCCATATACTTAATGTTAAACTTATCCCACAATATAGAGAGAAAAATTAATGTGATTATTTGAGTATTTGATAAAAATATTACATATTAAATCATCCTATCTAAGAACCACCCACATCAAAATTCAAATCAAGTGTTCAAATCAAACTAGAACTCTTCCTAGACATTCCTCTTCCTCTTCTTCCTCCTCCGCTTCATCCTCTTCCTCTTCATCTATAGTAATCATTAGAGGTATTCGGGATAAATGTGAGAGTTCTTTCCGCAATTTTATGACATGTTTTTGCAGCTTCAACCTAATAGGATATCTTAATTTGAAATATCCTTGTGATATTCTATTAGGTTGGCGGCTGGAACGACTAAACAATGCATCTTCATTTAGCATCATGAATTGCTTTGGACTTCACAACAGACGACTTACTCATATTTTTAAATGTTTGTGCTGCATTTTGTAATGCAATCATGTGAAAATCTTGATTCACCTTTGTCGTTTTTGCATTTTTGTTGTCCCTCTGGTCATTGTAATGCATCAATTGGACTTTCACCTGAGCCTTTCCCCACTTCACTTTCACCCATAGTTAGATCTATATCAACACTCTCCTCTCTATTCGACAGATGCTTGCTAGGTGGTCAACTGCTTCATGTGCTCTGGCGCTGGCCTGTTGTCCTTCTATCTCAAAATAAAAATAAAAATCAATATCAACAACTCTACGTTTATTGGGAGTGTTTTGTAACCCCCTTTGTCGCGTACCTCTCCATGAGGAGTGCCCAAAACATCATGGGCATAAGGGGGACCCGGAGTGACACCCAGGACTTGTGGCGCCGTTGGTGAGAGGGCCCAAGTGATCCTAGTGTGGGTAAGGGCCCCAGGCGTTGGGAACGCCTCCCACCCACGGAGACTAGGATGCATGAGGGTGAGGCCATAAGCTACGTATAGTTTATGGCATGCCAATCCTAGAATGCTCAAGAACACCTCAATCAGAGGTGTGATCTAGGAGTTATGGCAATTTGAGTGGGGCAGCGCCCTGGTACATCAGTGGCCTGGGAGTGGCTCCCGGGATTGTGAAGCTTTGAAAAGGTATAACTTTGTCAATACTTGTCCAAATGGGGCAAGTGAGTAGTTCATCGGCATCTACGTAAAACGTAGATGACGATGGAGTGGTTGATTGTTAGCATCAAAGATCATATGAAGAAGTTATGGGGTTCTGAAGCTGCTGGGGCTTCTAGCCCCAACAACTAAGGGAAAATGTCTACTTGGCCCCAAGTGTTGGGAGAGAGACAAAAGGTTACTTGATGGTGGGATAGGGGCCCTGCCTAGAGTCCTAGAGGCTTATATGGGTGAGGTGGTGTGGCCGAAATGCATGGCTTCCATGGGCATTGGCCTAATGTCATGTCATAGTTGTCTAGTATGGCTCGGGTTGTTGTAGTGTTCCCCCGGCAACGGGATGATCAACATAATATTGGACTTCCATGGATGGAAGCCCACATCTAGGAATTGGTTACTGATTAAAGGGTGAGTCCCGAATGAAAGAGTAGGAGGTTTGGTCCCCCTCCTATGAGCTAAGGGATCCGCGGTATGGAGAGCTAACTATTCGCATGGCGGAATGCAAAGGGTTAGCGCTCGTAATCCTTGCTAAAATGAACAATGACCAAGTTACGTAAGGGGAGCTAGCAAGGGTTGCGACACTCTTGCAAATTCTCTATAAAACCACTATGGATGATCCTTCAAATTTAACCAACAATGCATGAACCTAAATGGTTGCTTATCCTTGGGATTTTCAGCTTTATCAAAAACTGTCTTTTGGGCTTCTTTGTACATAACTTGTGGCTTTTGTTGTATGTGTTTGTCCGTAGGTCCTGATTTTTTAGTGCTCTTATATTTAGATAGCATTCATTATATATATTGCATTATTTGTTTTAGGCCCCACTTGGACTTCAAGGACTTTGGAGTTCTCTTGCAATTATTGACATCTATTGAATTAAAATGATCTACCACCCCTTGCAAAAATGTGGCCAATGTTTGGTTGATGGCTTGTATAGGACCTTACATGACTCCTACACAATTGAAGATCCTCACCTGATCCAATTTTTTTTGAGGAAAACGATTTGCCTATATTTTCACTAGAACCAGATTCATTATCCATTTCATGTACTTAGCGATGATATTTTGCATTAAGGAGTTCCATAAATCCTCATACCCATTCATTTATATAGAAATTGGACCAAAAATTGAAGTGTATATTTTTAGTTTCATTATGTTATTAAATAAAAATAAAAATTTATTTTTATTTTTATTTGTATAACTATATTTCACTTTAAAATAAAAATCAATATTTTCAAATGTAAAATTATGCAAATTTCAATGTATAATTTATAATGAAACATGTTTTCGTTACTTATGTACAAGTTTGTGTGTTCATTTTTTTTAAATGAATATATTTCATAGACAATCAAGACAACGATTCACAAGTATTTAAGAAGATGATGTTGATACCCATGAATTTTTTTGGCTTAATATTTGTTGGTAGATTTGATTGACGTGCAACCATTGCCTAAAAACGGGGAGGGTATGTACCTGGTCAATTAGCATATCGCAAAAAGGCGGACTAGTGCATCATGAAATAATAATGAGAGATTATTTTTGCAACAATCTCGTGTGCAATGATGTCTAATTCCGCATACGGTTCAGAATGTCAAGACAATTATTTTTAAAAGTGGTCAAGAGAATATGTGGGTTTGATTCTTATTTTGTACAAAGAGCAAATGCTACTGGTACACTTGGATAGTCAAGTATCCAAAAATGCGTAGATGCTATTTGAGGGATAGCATATAGTGTTCCCTTTGATGCAACAAATGAATACATTAGAGTAGCAAAAAGTACCACCATGGAAAGTATGAAGCGGTTCATGAGGGCTATTAGTGTCGTTTATGAAAAACAATACTTAAGATTACCCACACAAGAAGATTTGAAAAAACAAATGACAATCAACAAAGCAAGAGGTTGGCCAGGTATGTTTGGTTCATTTGATTTTGGAACTGCAGGGTCCAACAACAATCTCAATGTTCTATAAAGAAACTTTTTAGTCTATATTGGGAGTATGACAATAAATCTTTTGATGTAAACTCTTGACGTTATTTCAAATATTATCTACTATTAGATGGCATATATCTAAAGTGGAGTATATTTGACTAATTTACAAAAGACCCACAAGGTGGAGAAGAAAAATAACTTTGCTAGTAAACAAGAAGTAGCTAGAAAAGATGTAAAGAAGTGTTTTAGGGTGCTCAAAGCAAGATGGTCCATTCTACAACAACCAAGTCATTTGTGGAGTCTGTGTGATATTAAGAATGTGGTAATTGCATATTATATCATGCATAATATGATCATCGAATATGAAAGAGATCATAATTTATCATATGTTTTAGAGCCTATGCGTGTTGAAAATACACATCAAAAACTTAACTTTGACAAGTATCTCCAAGGACAAGTTGAAATTCAAAATAGAGACCTGCATTTTCAATTAAGTCATAGAACATTTATGGAATTTGAGGGAAAATTTATGACATTTAGGCTTACTTAGGGTGATTAGATTATGTAAAAAATCTATGCATTATTAATATGTTATATTTAGTATCATATTAATAGGTATAAATCATCAATCAATATCAGACCATAATGTGTTTGCATTTCTTACATTCATTTGAAAAGTGGAGATATGTGTATGAGTCACCCTATCATAGCCAACTTTTATGATGGCCTGAATAAAATGCACTAATTTGTTTTTGAAATCGCGTAAATCTTGTTTTATGTTAGTCAACGATGAAAATAGATATTTGAAATTTAGATGAAAAATCACCTAGTAAATGAGCGTAATTGCAACCACTGGGGTCTTTGTAAAATGAGATTTTTCAAAGAATTTATCTACGTAATCCACTTTCCCTATGATATCAAACACACAATCATGACAAATGACAGGCAAATGTCGATCGAGTTCATTGTTCGCATTTTCAACAATTGTACATATTATTTGTATAAAATATATGATTTCATGAGTGTTTATATATAAGGATATGATCATTTATTTATTTGCAAAGAGACAGTTGATTATAATTTATCAACTTCATCATGAATTATCTGATTATCGCTATTCTCAAATCATCTAATTATGTAATTACTCAATTATTTTATTATATAATTTTTACATCTATGATTATCTAATTACGAACTTTACTACATAATTATGATATTAACTAACTAATTATGGGAGGAATCACTCAAATATATTAGTAAATAAGTAAATATGAATTTAATTATTTAACTATAAAGTTAACTAATTATGTAATAAATTAACAAGCTTAATCTGAAACTAACTAGTTAATCATTCATCTAACTGATTTGATTTGAAACTAACTCATTTACCATCTCACTAACTCCAAAGTATAATTATTGTTTCAGTACTTACTACGACCTTGTATGAATTTAATATCAGTTGCAGGGCAGTGAGTGGAGTTCTGTCCTGGATCCGCATCCGCATCGAGGAAAGAGGCGGCTTTTCGTTCCTGGATGCAGATGCAGATCCAGGAACCACTAGTCTTGCACTAAACGGTCGGTTCTTCCCGTTTATTGCTTTGAGCTATAGTCCGTGTACTTCTCTGTGCTCTCATCCAAAAAGCAGGTGTAGGGTTAACGATAGCTCAACCCTCCTACCCTGCAAACATGATTGCTTTGCTTTGTAAACTGGTTGATTGGGATTAATCACTGTTCTTCATGTATGAAATTCTTGATGCTTCGTTGCCACTGAAGATTTTCAGTGAAAGATTGTATTGGTAGTCAAGAGGCCTCAATGTGAGTTGGGGGTTAAGGAGGCTAGATGCGGATTTGAGATTGGTCGTCTGTTCTTGTGAAGAACTTGGAGGAAGCATCACTTGTAGGTAATCTTAAAGTACGTCGACATGTTAGCGGTTGCTAGTTGTCAACAAAGTAGGTTGGTTATCACAACACTCGAAGATGGAAGGCAGCCCCAAGTAAGTTGTCCCTGTGATGTTTAAGTACTTGAGATATGAAAGGTGATTGTGTGCACATCCTTCCAAAGAAAGCATCTCGAAACAAGGGATGATGGTCGTCATGACAAAAGTGAATTAACTTCATATGGATGTCATGACGAGGATCTATATTCTCTTTCCTTAACAAGGCTAAATGTTTCTGGCATGGGGAAGGGCCCTACGGCTTGAAAACCTAATCTGGTCATCGAAATAGTGCTGTAAAGGCTATGTGGTTGATATGTCCAAATGTAATTTCTACCCGGGGAAATCTAGGGTACCATTGACATGCCATGACAGAACGTGCCATTTCTTCCACAAGCTTATTAGTTTACATCCAATCGGATAGACGTCTATGGTATTCAAACACATACAGAACAACAAATTGAAATGGATTCAGTAGCCAATAGGGAGGCGAAGTAGGTCAGAAATCTCGTGTGTGGAATACAATGGAATCACTGCATCTTTGATGCTATCCAACCTTTTTATCGTCATCCCCACAGTACACTCTCAAACAGGCAGGCAAGTCATGTAATTTCCATTCACAAAAAAAAAAAAAAAAAAACACACTACACAAAAGAATGCTTGTATCGTTCAACCGATTATAGATCGGGGCCTTTAGTGGTCAGAAATCTCGTGTGTGGAATACAGTTGGAGTCATTGCATCGCAGATGCTCTCCTTATCAAGGTTCTCGTCATCCCACAGAGGAAGCTACAGCATCGTTGTTTATAAAGAGAGACAGGAAACAGAGACGAATAATGACAGCAACATATGTAATGCCTACACTTGTAGTGCTAACTTTTGTATGACCTTATTCAACCTCCAAAACGAAGCTCTCGTAAAGAAGGGCTGGTTGGAAGGGCATCATTCCATCTGTGCGCCTGATAAACTTGCCATGTGCCGGGGGCCTCTCGTGCACACAGTTCGGCCAGCCGCAACTAGAGCACAAACAAACAAACAAAATATCCACAAGCATCACACCCTAACAAACATAACAAGAACCTTCCACAATATCAGAGGCATGCTGCAGCGAACCAAGGTATCCTTCGTTGACACACCCTTTCAAAAAAGGTGGACCTGCGGCTACTTGGAACGAAGGAGCGCCAAAACCCTAACCCTAAACCTAAATGACTGGACCCCGAGTCCGAGGTGAATTGGCTCCAATCTTTATACGTGAGTTTCCACTAAGATATGCAGGCCTATAAAGGACACTTCCAACTCCACACACACATTAGATGGATGGCCATTGGATGGGATCGCGAATTGTGTCATCCGGTTAGCAATTGTGCATCGTGAAGATTGTTGTTTCAAGTGTCAAAATTGGAGTTGAGATATAAAATGTTACAAGACGTCAAAGTGAAGACTCTTCTTTCTAACACATGACATTTTGGTGTTTGTTCTTCACTACAAGCCTTGCCGTATACCACTTAAATACAGGTGTCCACATATGACTATTGTTCGTTTAAGGTTTTCATGTCTTATACCAAGCTAGCAACTAAGGTATGTGGTCATGTGTGTGGGTGCTTCCAACTTGAAATGTCAATATTTTGCGATTCATGGATGTTATCAAGAGGAGACAATTCCCAATCCAATCTAGCCAAAATTGTTATCATAGTTCTAGAGTTGGATGTGAGATGCCTAAGTTATAAAAGGTCAAACATGAAATTTTTTGTTATTTTCCAGTGATCACATTGGTACTACCAAAATTTGTGTTACTATTGAACCTAGAATGGTGTATATGTTATGAGCACATTGTCCAATCCAATCTTTAATGTAACAAGTGTCTTCTTGGTGTCCCTTCTTAATTAGACATCTTGCCATGTACCACTCAAATATAAGTGTTCAATCAAGAAGAGTGACCGCACAAGGCCCACATACATGACATTATTAGATTATCGATTATTATTGTTAGAAATTGAAAGCGGATTCCAACACACAAATTATGCAATCTTTTCGAATTATGCACACAAAACTGGAAACTATGACGCAAGGTGAATGTTACTCCTTTGGTAAGATGACTTCGTATATGTGGGGCCTTATGTGATCACTCTTCTCAATAAGATGCCTATACTTGAGTGTATATGGGAAGACTTCTTAGTCAAGGTTGGACACCAAACATACACTAAGATGTGCAAACTCAATTTCATGAAGGTTCCAAGCTACACTATTGTGTCTAATTAGTGTGGGTGGGAAATGCACGTGGGTTGGAAATTAGTGTGGCCCACACTAAATTTCAAGTGTTTGGGTCACTTTGGATGAAAAATGTAATGTCATCCATCCGTGTGTGTTAGGGTTCTCCGCAAACAACCTCCGTTAGGTCAATGTGGGGAAAGTCTTTAAACACAATTGGATGGAATTATGAAGTTTCATCCAATTGTGGAAACGACAAAACCCACACAAATTTTTCACCTTTGAAATTAGTGTGGGCCACTCTAAATTATAATTTGAAATTAGCGTGTTTTATTAGGAATTAGTGTGGCCCACACTAATTAGACACAATAGTGTAATCACTATATTCGTTAATTTGAGACTTTCTCTTGTCTCAAATTAATATATGGACCACAACAACATGGTCTAATGTTTGGGTCGTCCTACCTAAACCATCTTGATATGAGTTCTTAATTGGGTTCTTGATATGAACACCCGCTTCAAAGCATTTGCATCTTACAACATTCTCCAATATCTGTGTAATTTTATCCATGTCCTTACATTTGTAACTGTCTCAAAATGCCGAAAAAGTCCCAAATTAACGAATATAGTAATTGTAGTTCACGGGCCTTCCAACCAATGTTACCATAGTGTTCTACCAATTTCATGAACCTTCTAAATTAGTTCATGATTCTTCTAAGCTGACTAGACCTCTAGCAATTTTATGAATCTTCCAAACCAATTTCATAAATCTTTTCACACTTTGTAGTTTTCATTCTCTCAACTTCCCAACTACTCGCCTTCTCGTTTCGTATTCTTTGCCGTCTCGGTGTTCATTGGTTCCTCTTTGTTTTGTATTACTTGTAAGCCTCTAGCCTTTACATCAATTTTTCTTTGGTCTTTCAATTACAATACCGCAAAGCCAGAAGCAAGCAATATCGGTTCTTTTTTGGTCTTTGATTACTATACATCAAAGCAAGCAACACAAACACAATGTAGTTGGAGTGTACGAATCTCGTGTATTTGAGAGTGTAATGTGGTTGTGGATTTGATAGTGGGAAGAGTGTTGGCCATGTGAGCAAAGCAAAAAACAAGTTTTGTGTGAAATAAAGTCATACAATTCATGAAATTGATTTTGTGAAATTGTGAATATGAGTACCAAATCATGAAAAATGTTCACATACAATGAAATTGGTTGACTATATAATGAACTTGGTTCATGATTCCAATGAAATTGGCAGAACCTATTGTTAAATTGGTTGTAAAATCATGAAATTGAGTTTGCACTCATGTGAATTCATCTTATCAAAGGAGTAATATGCACACTGGTTCCTTGGAGGCAAGGGTTTAAGGGGCGCTTCGCACTAAGGCTGAAGGTCGAGAGGCCGTCGATTTCCACCAATTAGATTGCAAGAATCCAAGAGTTCAGCCTCTCAACCCTTCACACTAAGGCCAAAGTCCAAAGGCCGTCACAATTTAAAATGCTTACTTTTTGATGAAGGCGACGGACTCTCAAAGGAAGTTTGGGTTGGACGGGAATGGAAACCCAAACTATGGTCGAGAGGCCGCCGATTTTTTTTCATTAAAAAATCAATCATTAACAAGATCTTGGCCATTAGATTAGAAGGGTTGTTTTAGGCAAGGAATAAAGTGGAATGCTCCTTTGGGTTTGGACTTTGGGCTTGGCCTTTGGAGGCTTCACACTATGCCCGGCCAAAGGCTTCACTTACTATATTTTATTGGCTATTTTCAACCCATTTCTTTGGACTCTCAATAAAGTTTGGCCACTCAATCCCACGGCCTCTCGACTTGGACGGCCATAGTGTGAAGCGGCCCTAAGCATCCGACAAGGAACAAGTGTATGGGTTGGTTTGCCCAAATCTAATATGTGCAAGCTTCCCTTGAGGATAACTCTGTTGGGTCCATATGCTTCTTTAACCATATAACATAAATAGCTACTTTAGCTTTATCTACAGCTTTACTTAGAATGCTATGAAAATTCTATTTTAATATCTATGTAAATCTTACTTTCAATATCCTTAATGTCTTCAAATGTGTAAGTTTTCACTTCTTTACTTTCAGGACAAACTCTAGAAGCTTATGTACCCAAATTAAGTTACCCCTGAAGGCTCTCCAAAACTCATGTTTGGTAAGGAGTTTCACCCTGATTTCAACATCTTATAATGTTAAGGCATGTTCAAGTGATACCTATCAAAACATCAAATTTTGGTGAAATGAAAGGGGGGCCAAAAGGACGGCTATGCAACATTGAATTTTGATATACAAGGTTTGAAGGCAGACTGAGTCAGACTTACTTAAATTTGCATGTTTAACATGTATATTTCAGATTGATTTAACACAAAAATGGCATCAACACTCCAAAACAAGTCCAGAGGTGCCTCCAAGTATAGGTAAAGGAATCTAGGAGTGGGCTTTCTCTTTAACCCATGGTTTGCCCAAATCCCTTGACAACATGCATCTAAATCATTGGCCTGTGTAAAGGTAAGGCATAGAAATCCTGCAATTAACAATCTATAGTTTACCAAGCTTCAAAATGTCTACACGAAATTCATGTGGTGGGAGGGGACGCATTCACCTGTGCACTTGATAGCTAAGCCGTTGCAAGCAATTATACAAATCATTTTAAATTTTGGACAACAACAAGAATCACAAACATTGTTACATGCGGAGCAGAAAGAATGCCTCCACTTTTTGCTGAATTTATCAGCTCCAAAAAGCGGGTAAAAGGGCTTGAATATTCATACAAGAGATGGATAAGTGTAAGTGCAGTAGAAGCTCTATGTGAACATCCACAAGTGAATCCATATGGGTTTGGATTGTTGAGCAATGGGACAAAGAATGCCTGTAGCAACATAAGGGCACATCACTTCACAGTTGCCAGCAAATTGTAACCATGGGCCTAAATGAAACCTAGTTACAAGAAATGGTATGGCCAGGTGCAGTTCAACTGGGTGCTGGATGTCGAAGAATTGATGCCCTTGTTGCAGTTTGACCCTCTGCATACCGTATGCGGTCAGCATACACTTGTTGACGGGCCCGCTCAAGCTCAAGGCGCTCCTTCTCCAACAGCATCTCTAGCTCCTCAAAGTGCTCTAGCTTTGCACAAAGCTTCTTCATCTGCAGTGGAAAATGGCAACAGGATGATACATAATTTGTACAGACAGCTTACAATTCTTGGAGACAAGATGACTATCTTCTAAAGTATAAAAAGTATTACTCAGATCTCCTTAAAAGGGTTTCTTTTGGATATGTCTATTTGAGACTTGAACATGTACACATGCATAAGAAACAGCTTAAGATGTGTTTGAATAAGGCATGTCAACAGCAATAGAACAGGGATAGAACAGTGTCAACTTTGTACAGAACAGCAACAAGTTGGAACTTGCCCCATGGAGGGGAATTAGCCAAATACAGCTCAAATAGGCTTACTTGGAAAAACATCTGAGTTTGGAACTAAGTTGCATTACGTCAGGTCTGTACAATATTCGTATACTGATTAGGAACTCAGTTATCAGACATGTCAAATTCACATCACAGAGATTCCTACCTGATTGTCAATAATGTTGGCCACTAGATGCTCAATTTCACGCTCCTCCTGGTCAGCCAACAGCTTTGCATTTGCAGCTGCAACTCCTAATGCTGTAGCCACACTTGCCCGAGCCTGGATTGCAGATGGCAGCTCGACCACAGCTGCATTTTCCTTTGCTGAATGATTGTTGGGCAATGGAGTTGCATTCTGTGATCCAGATTTATCTGCAAAACACAACGACATCAGGTCTAGCCTTTAAAAAGGAAGTTCATGCCTAACAAGACAATATACATAGCACAACTTCAGTAAATTATGCATGATAATGCACACTTATATTAACAACAATAGATCCATACCTCCATGTGCCTCCTCCTGGTCAATCTGCAACTCTTGACTAGCTTCCACAAAGCTGCATCATCAAGTTACAATAAACATGAGCACCAGTCACCCAGCATCAAAGCAGTTCAAATCACCAGTTTCTCTGAGTGCAATTGCGATTTATATAGATTTAAAAGAAATACCACTCAACTATTTGCACAGAAAAAACTTTGCTTGTACCCATCACTGTGATTCTGGAAGGATTGAGAAGCATGTCTTCTGTGCTTGGAGGTTAACTTTGGACTCTGCATAAAAGGCAGTTCTGAGACTCCAGGTTCGTCCTCCGCTATTGCTGCTACAGCCGCCTGTGCTGCAGCTGCTGCAACTCTTGGGCCGACCATGCCCGACAGTAATGCCACCTGCAATGATTCAGTCAGTGCCATATAAGGCAGAAATTGGACCTCCAATGAAGAAATATGGATTTAGATTTCTCCACATCCACAGTGACAGAACCTCTGAGCTACCAAGCTAACGGAGTGGAAGCTTCCATCATATCCCTCAAAGGTCCAGAATTTGTGTCCACAAGGGCTGAAGACTTGTGAACTACATCAATCCAAAGGGTACAAAGACAGGATACTACAGTTAAACCCACCCTACCACTGCCATCGTACCTGTGCAAAAAGTGGATGACTAGTATCAGTGAATGGAGACACCAAATCATGCGCAGCTACTGTGGCCTCTGTCCCCTGCATTGCTCCATGTGCATCAGCAGAACCAATAGCTCTATTTTCTACAAGGTGGTCACTACTGGTGGCAGCCTCTGCATCTGACACAGGAGTTACACCTGAATCTACATCTTGTACACCCGCAGTAGCACCAGCAGATGGTTCCAATTGGTCAGGCACAATTTGATAGGCATCTCCAAAGGGCAGTTGAATAAAGTGTTTCACACAATCACTCTTTGATCTTGTGGGGACATGTGCTGCAACCTGCAGGGACAGCAATTCACTCTGAGCATGACCATATCCTTTTGTAGCTTGCAAAGCAGCCTACACTCAATGGGATATGACATAACTAATGATGTGGTTTCACATATCTGGCAGTGACCAAACTGTGACATCTACGACAATGCCAGAGCATCTTGAAGGATATAAATTCGGACATACATATATATACATATATTCTAATCGCTACATTTCCAGAAATGAATAACTCGTCGCCTTAGACTCAGTTGAAACACTTCCCAAACTTGCATCAAACAAATAACCCACAAGCCTAGAGAACATTTTGAGTGCCAAATTTGTGTACAATACTCTTGTGAATAACTTGTCAGATGCAAGATGTAAACTGACATGCTGTGAGCCTAAGAACCAAAATAAAAATTAGAGAACATGCTGGAAATTCAAAAACTGCAAATGAATGTTGGTATAGGACATTATAAACTTGAGATCACATCCAACTTCATAAAACTTAAGGCTGGCACTGTTAGTCAGTAGTAAGACTTCCTTTCACTATTAAGTTAACTCTCAGGTTTGAATAACAAAAACCAATACCCTGTAGAAAGAGTCAGAAAAATCTTTTGCATCATCGCTTGACTGTCAACACTGTTGCCCAGGATGTTATTGGCATCATATAGTTGTTTCTCTTTAACCCATACACCACCCCAATTTTGATATGTAAATACACAGAATGCCACAAACCACAAGGGTTAAGTAATAAGGACAAATGACCTGATTCCAGTTGTCACCAAATCGCTTCACTGCCTCTAGCAGCAGCAGAGTTTCCTTGTTTGTCCACTCCTTGATTGTGGCTTTTGGATCACTGTCGGCAACTTGAGTGAATTCACCAGCTGAAGTGCCAGCCGGAAATTTGCCATTCTTGAAACAATCTGGACATAAACTGATGCTTGGTTGCTGAAACACATAATTAAAAGATGTTGGTATCCCAGGAAAAGTCACCAGGCATAGGATGGCTACTGACATGCTTGCTCAACTTCTACATGATTAGGAGTACCACCTTCTGTAATCGTGGTTTGCAATGTGCTGAAAGATTCTTAATGCAAATTTAATTCCCATTTCACAACTTGAGTCTAGAAAGAAAAAATCTACAGTCTCCTACTTGCATCCGTGTAATGTGCTCCTAACAAATGCCCCCCAAACATGAGATTAATGGGAATGATGGGAATAATAGGGCTGGACCCTCGCTTCTATATTAGGAAGGACTTTTGGCTAACCTGTTTCTGGCAGAATCGTTGCTTGGAACAATCCCGTTTACACTGATTGCATTGAATCTCATCATCCGGTTTCTTAGACCCTGCCGAGGTATTAACCCCTGGACTTTTAGTTGGAGATGTAAATATATTCTTGTGTGTGGCGAAGTTGTTCATATACATAGCCGACATAGAATTACCTGCACACATGGAGGTAGACATGTGAAGGTCAACAAATTGATGAACAAGTAACAAGAAGTAGGAAGGCCAGGCTAGCCACTGTATGCGCACCTAGGAAAGCATCCTTCTTCGATGGGTCCTTGGTTTAAAAATCTTACGGAAACTACAAAAACCTCAGGTTCATCCACATTCGGAATCCACACAGGCTCTAAGGGAAAAGAATTTCATATGGCCTACTCAATCACTCTCGAAACCCAATGTCATGTAACCTGCCACAACGGCATTGTTGATGGAACTACGAAATTCTATTCCCTCTCAAGTGTGCTCCAAAAACCCTCAGAAGATGCCCTGAAGTCCCATCCTGCTCTAGGCTACAGCTTCTGTTGAAAAGACCCCAGATATCCTTGTGAAACAAAGTCCAACTCCAAGACAGGTTTGAGAATTGGAGGGATGCTACCACATCAAAATATGGGGCTCTTAGTAAGTCAAGCACATTAACTTCTCCATTCCACTTCTTCCATAGGGTTTATGATTGAAAACTCACAAATAGGAGCAGTCTCCGAACATTGTGACCCACCTGTATTGACGGGAAGAATGTTTGGCTTGCTTATTATGGGAAGGGCAACCACATTGATTCCACTTGGGTAAGAATCGACAACCGTGGGAGAGGGAGGAGGAGCTTCGGATGCAGCTTGATCAGAAGAGACTTGATGATTAATCAATCCCCAGTGCCCCAAAAAATCAAATACCCGACCGAGTGAATTCACATCCCCAATCATCATGCGCCGCACTTCATTAAACGTGAGCGCACGCTTCGGGTTTTCCCTGTACTTGTTGATTATGAAGTCCCGGTATTCTTTGTAAATTCTGGGCGTCTTGGCCACCGATCTCTTGTCAAAGAATTCGCTCATTGCCTTCCGCTCCAGAGGGTGAACCTTTGCCCACTCAAACCAGCCTGCTCGTAACATGTTACGTGACATACCACTCAATGTCAATGTCACGCCCATGGAGGCCATCAATCAATGCACATAGGATCGAAAGGCCACCTGCATAACTTGGGTTTCTATACATAACAGAAGATAAACACTCAGTGTAAATGTCAAACCCGAGGAGACAATCAATGCACATAGGATTAAAAAGGACAGCTGGATAGATGGGATTCTATACAGTGTCAATGTCAACCCCTTGGAGGCAATCAATGCACATAGGGCTAAATGGCCACCTGCATAGCTTAGGACTATATACAAAATAGAAAACACCACTCAATGTCAATGTCAAACCCATCGCGGCAATCACTGCAGATAGGTTCAAATGGCCACCTGCATAGCTTGGAATTCTATAGACATCCCCCGCTGGGGGTTCAGGCCGGGCAGCACTCTCTGGAGTTTTCAAGGGCATTGCAGTCTCTTTGGATGGCTCTGCAGCAGCATCCATTCCATTGTCTCCTCCTTCTGTGTTTGTTGTTTCTTGAATGCCTGTAGTATCCTGATGCGATTCCATTCTGATGCTTTTGGTCACATCAAGGGGGTTTGACTCCCCGCTATCCTGTACGAGGTTCCGCTGACCAGCAGCCACAACAGGGGTTGCTGCTGTTACTGTTGCATTTGCATTTGCATTTGTATTGTCTGGGACCCCATTTTTTCCAGAATGCCTGCTCTTCTTACTTGGGGTTTCGATGATGGTGCTATTATCATTATTATCATCCTCTCTATCCTTCCTAATTTTGGCTGATGACTCTATAGGCATGATGGTCTTCACCGGAGGAGGAGTATAAGCTACATGGTTCACCAGTTCCTCATCCCCCTCATTGCCACCCGTTGTTGTTGGTGTTGTTGTTGTTTCCTCAGTTCCATCCTCCTTCCCCTGCTGCTGCTTTGCAATGGAGAAAGCATCTCCGGTGCGTGTTAACCTAATCTTAAGACCTGCTGAACCACCAAATTCCCAAACCAACCAATCTTTAGCCCAACACACAACAATCCACCTTCCCCCCTTTCCCTCACAACAAAGAGGAAGAAAAAATCATTACAGAAAAATTACAACATAACCCTCCCCAAACCAACCCCCCCCCTTCGGTCGTCCCGCACAATCCTCCAGTGCTCACACAACCCCCAGCCCTCACCTCCCACACAGCAGCAGAAACTCCCACCCTCTGAAATAAATAAATAAATACAAAAATCCGGGGGGGGGGGGGGGAAATCGCCACACAGGGAAGATGAAATAAGGCTCCCCGCTGGTCACATTGGCTATAAAGCAGCCGGTGGCGTGTGCAAGGCGGCTTGAATACGATTACTGCTAGTGCGAGTGCCTACCTTTGGCCATCATGGTGGTGCACTACTAGTGGCCTCTACCTCTACCTGACAGCCCCCCCTCCCGTGTCCCATGGCCTCTAGGGTTTGGACAAGGCACGCAAGCCCGCGCGTCCGTGCGTGGGCGAGGAGCGGAGCGGCAGGAGTGACAGAGAGAGGGAGAGAGCGATGGCGATGGCGAGGAGCGCAGGAAGGCAGTGCAGCTTCGGACTCCACTTGGGGGACAAGCTCTCTAAGAATCAGGAGGCAGAAGGAGAGGGAGGGAGAGAGAGAGAGGGAAGAGGGCCAAGCTTCAAAGGAAGGGAAGGGAAGAAAATGTTTAAGCAAGGGCGAGGGGAGGGGCCGGGCTCTCTCTTTGCTTTTGTGGATCCCGACTTCCCCTTCCTTGGGGGGGGGAAAGGGAGTAATAGGTAATGTAATGCATGAGGGGGAGTGCTTTATGGGGAGTAAGGACACCATGCAAGGCGTTTGCCAAGCATACAAATTCAGTCCAACTTTGTGTGTGTAATTGGACATATTTTTATATTTTAGAATAAAATCCAGGTAATGAAAGTGCATTACGTTTTTGGGCAAGTCGTCACAAATGCTACCAATGCATTATGTTTTTCTTGTAATGCCCTCGCAGCCACCAAATACTTATAACTGTAGATTTCAAATGGCCAAGCACATCGCAACTGTCAGAATTCCGACTTGTTTTTTTACATTTGGTAATGTATTCGGGGAGGCAGGGGGGCGCATTACCTATTACATAGGTGTCCATGTTCCCCATAATGCACTCCCCTTAATGTATTACCGAACGTAAAGACCCAGGGATGGAATTCAAATGTCATGGATGGTAGATACTGTAATGCATGAGGGGGAGTGCTTTATGGGGAGTAAGGACACCGTGCAAGGCGTTCGCCGAGCATACAAATCCAATCCAAACTTGTGTGTGTAATTGGACACATTTTTATATTTTAGAATAAAAATCCAAGTAATGCAAAGTGTATTATGTTTTTGGGCACGTCGTCACGAATGCTAGCAATGCATTATGTTTTCTTGGAATGCCCTCCCAGCCACCAAGTACATATAACTATAGATTTCAAATGGCCAAGCACATCGCAACCGTCGGGATTCTGACTTGTTTTTGTACATTTGGTAATGTACTCGGGGGGTTCATTACCTATTACATAGGTGTCCATATTCCCCATAATGCACTCCCCGAATGTATTACCGAATGTAAAGGCCCAAGGATGGAGTTCAAATGTCATGGGTGGTTGGAGAAACGTAATGTCTTGTCCATAAATGTGGGGTGCATCATGCAAAGTAAGGGTGCCTTAGATTACAAAGGGAAATCTGGTTGGGTCTTTACGTAAAGATAAGGTCCTGGGGCTGGAGCATTTTGTGAATGAGGGCCCGTACAAGGGCAAGATTGCGAGGGTTGCCATGTATTTGTAGAAGGCCATAGCGTGAGTGAGGGCCTTACTAAGCATTAAGCCATACCATGGGTTTCAACTGCTAGATTTAAAATTACATGGACGGCTCCGATGTTCTTATGCAAGAAATCCCACCAATATTTCAGATAGGAAATCACATTACATAAGGTGCCTGCCAATTATAAATAGAATTTTGTGGCAAGGCTCTCTCTCTCTCTCTCTCGTTCTTGATTAATGCCATGCTACACAAAAGTTTCAATTTTAAACTTTTGAACTAATATACCTAGCAATGGTCATCTATGTAAAATAGGTGACTGTAAATTCGGAAGATCCTAAGTCTACATACATGGAAAGAAATCATACTTACCATGAAATGGATGTAACAAAGATGTAGATGAATGGAGTAAAAATAGGGTTACGGGAACTTACCATGGGTAAGAACTCCAATATAAACCCTTAACCCTAACAAGAGCTTCTTTTTTACCACTCACGCAAGTGAGAGGTGCGGCGAGCTTTGTGTATACACATTAGGGTAATAGATACGTGCTAGAGGTAAAAGAAATCAAGGCTCATCACCAAGAGAAGTATTCTACTTGGAGTAACCCAATCATGGCCAAGGAACAAGTTTGAACACCCATATGTTAGGGGCGCTTCACAGTATGGCCAAAGGTCAAGAGGCCGTTGATTTCCACCAATCAAATTGCAAGAAACCAAGAGTTCGGCCTCTCGACCCTTCACACTATGGCCAAAGTCCAAAGGCCGTCGCAATTTAAAATGATTACTTTTTGAAGAAGGCGACGGACTCTCGAAGGAAGTTTGGGTCTGACGGGAATAGAAACCCAAACTATGGTCGAGAGGCTGTCGGTTTTTTCCATTAAAAATTCAATCATTGACAAGATCTTGGCCGTTAGATTGGAGGGGTTATTTTGAGCAAGGAATAAAGTAGAATGCTCCTTTGGGTTTGGACTTTGGGCTTGGCCTTTGGAGGCTTCACACTATGGCCGTCCAAGTCGAGAGGCTGTGGGAGTTCATGGCCAACGGTTTGAACTTTTGGCTTGGCCTTTGGAGGCTTCACACTATGCCCGGCCGAAGGCTCCACTTACTATATTTTATTGGCTATTTTCAACCCATTTCTTTGGACTCTCAACAAAGTTTGGCCACTCAATCCCACGGCCTCTCGACTTGGATGGCCATAGTGTGAAGTGGCCCTTATTTTACAATGAGTGTTGTAGTTTGAAATACTTTGGTGCATTTGAAATGGATTAAAAGTGTGAGACATGGATAACAATTGGGTCCTACTGTTATTTACCTCGTGCGCTGGTTGGCAGGCTCATTCAATGCAATGATGTATAATTATGATTATGACATTTTATGCACATCTATTGGTTGAGGTTACTAGGAACATCTCCTTTGTAAGTACCCCATACATGTGGTGGATTAGTTAGATGTACTTTGCAGAGAAGCAAGAAGGTAGGTGATTAAATTCCAAAGCATGGGACAGTCAAACAGTTGGTAAATGGATACCATATGATAGCAGGAGCTTTAAGTAAGGTACATATTCTTGCAAAGCCAACTAGACTGACACAAAACATTTATGGATACAACACATCCAAGTATGCATAGTTGCAAGTGATTCTATTATGCAAAGTGTTATTATGCAAAGGGTTATTGTGTTATCAAATGGAAAGATGCAAAAGACATAGAAAGAGTTTTGTGGACATTCCCACCCACCCGCCCTTGTATTGCAATGAGGAAGAAATTGAAGGATTTGGCCTCTGAAAAGAGGAAGTTCAAACTTTGTAAAAGTTTTGAAAAATCAGCTCTCTCTCTCCCTTTTTTTTTTCTTTTGTTCTTTTAGATTTCAAACTAAAGTACTATATGTGGGTCTTAACTTATAGACACTAGGGTCCAAGACCAAAAGAAACTTCAAAATTGAGCGATTGTATTGGTCGAGAGCAAAATAATGGCTCCGATGAATTTACATTGAAGTATGAGTTCCAACTATGAAAAAATGAAGTGGCACTAATGTGGCGCCACTTTCCCACCAAAATTTGTCAGTCCCAACTCAAGAGAATGCTCCTCCAAGTTTGAGAGACCAATCTTGAGTCCGGAAGAAAGGCCCCTTACAAGGTGTTTTGGATCCCAAGTTTAGGGGATGTAGGCCTTAATGTAGATCAACCCAAAGGTGCGTGGGTCTTAGATGGTCACTATTTTTAAATTGAACATATGTTTATATATTTACTTTAAATGGTATATTACAACGCTTTGTGATTTAGGATGGACAACACAAAGACATGTTTTAATGAGATTGGACCATGTGCTCAAAATGTAGACACCATTCTAGGTTCACTATATAGGCCGCTTCACACACGAGGTTGAGGACTTGTACTTCAAGCACTCTCATTGGTGGTAAATGGTGGAGATATTCCAAGTTCACTTCGCACTATGCTTGAGGGACCAACGGAGTAAGTGAATGCAAGATGGATGTAAAGTCTACATGGATTCCTATATGGCACCAAATGGATCATGTCTCATGGTCACTTCTTGGAGGTAGGCCTAACACCTCTTGGAGGTAGGCCTAACACAAAACCAAGAGACCACGGCACTCCAAAATCTCACAACCATTGATTTATTATATTTTTATCATGTGTGAGGACCCCGCATGTGTAGAAAATTATTGAAATAGCATTTGGTTGAGGGCCCAATCACATACGACTTCACACTACACTTGAGGGCCCCTGACTACACTACATGATTTTGGAAATGTCTTGGGACGGCCTTTGGACACTTCCTTTTGGGCTCTCACATTTTCATGGTCATGGCTCTTGTCTTGTATGTGAAGTGGCCTTTACCGGAATTGGAAAAGCCTAGGAGTGTGATCTAGTAAAGGGAAAGATAATGTTTAAATTTGATCCCCTATAACTTTTGCATTTCAACTCTAATATTGAGGATCTCAATAATCGAATGAGCAATGCAAATTCATTATATACACACACACCTTGAGACATCATAATTATTACATATAATGCTCAAAAATCTATGATCTATGGACAAATTACGTCCTTATATCCACCAGAAAGTTGATGGGAACATCATACTAGGTGTGTAGTTCTCCCTCTAGAAATCTTAAAACTGGATAATGTACAACAATTTTGATGCATACATCAGTGCCCGGGAAGTGTTTGGGCATAGTCGGTCAAGATCCTAGTGATTCTGAATCCAGCCGGTTACATGTTGACATCTTCCGGTTTTGCTTTATCCATTTGAGGTATATTCTATAGATTCCTCTAAAATGATCGGTAATTCTCCTGAAGTCTCCAACTTCAACCAGTTATTTCTCAAACTCAACCGGTTCATCTGTAACTAATCGCCGGTTCTCCCCAAGCCCTGGCGTACATGTTTTATTGTCCAATATTTGGCTTCATCGTTGCAATGATGATTGTCGTGTACTAAGGTAGAAATACCCAAACCGGTTAACCACCCTCTACCCGTGCACTAGACTGCCATCATAATAGTGAAGTGCCATTTCTGAAACCGATCATGGCGAGGCGGCAACTTCAATGCGTGTGCACTTAGTGTAACCAATGGGAGTCAAGTTTAATGTACTCATGAGTTAACCGGTTTAGGTGATGTTCCATATGGAAATGCGGATTACCGTGTTCGGTGTAGGGAGAATCTAGTGAACGAGTAGGGGGGTTTGACAACTTTCCACTTTGAAAAATTGTAGAGTTTTTTGTACAGGGCAAAAAAATATGAAACAACTTGCATTCTTCATGAATCCTTCTCGTCTATCTTGGAAAATTATCTCATGATTGTAAGACCATATCTTCAATGCGAATCACCTTATTTTCACAGGTTATGGTATTTCTACCTTAATCGGCTAACTTATGTTGAGGTTTTGAACAAAATAGGCACTGATTCAAAGGTCCCACAAAGGTCTTAAAACGGACCAGTTATAACCAGAGGATTAGTCAAGGGCGTTTGCAGAATGTTTCACTGATATCGAGGACTTGAAAGTATGGTAATCTATTGCACAAGTGACAACTTCTGAAAAGCTGTTTGGAATCAAAATATCCAAAGAACGAACACTTGCAAATATGATGTTTGGCCATTCACTTCTCTGAGCCTGGTACTACTACCCAAAATGATATAAGGCAAGCAGGCCATAAATGGACACTTTCAGCTCTGCACCCACTTCACCCAGGTTGCAACATACACACGTAGTGCGAAGCAATTGCCAATTCCAAATCGTGTTTGTAGTCCTTTGTCTCGTAATTTTTGGAGCTCGTGTGAATATCTTTTTCACTAACCGAGTGAAGATCCTCGAGCTCATCAAATGGTCGTTAACTTTCCCCCACCCCTCGCCTTCTCCCCCAATTTATATTGACTACACTGATTATCCCATTTAATAAGGGTGGGCTAACTGTGTGTGTCAAGAATTAGTGGTGGTGATACTAAATCTCTTTACTTTATGAAATCAATGCCACTAAAATATGCAGGGTTTTGGAAGTTCAAAGTGTGTCAAAGTGTTGGAAACTCAATGCAAGCTCTTTTCAATTTCTTAGTGTTAGGAGATGCCTCATGAGCGAGTGGTAATGACTGAAAAGAAATAGAAGAGATCTCTCCGAGCTCACCAAAACAAATTATGCATCTCTACAAACGTCTTAGAGCACTCATTGATTTTCTTGAAACGTATGGTAAATGAGCATGTATTCATGAATTTAGTATCACTCAATAAAAATTCCAGCCCTTGTTAATTTTGAGATTTAACAAAATAGTGTGTATTTGGTGAATTAATACCACACTCACTAAATGGAATAATTAGTGTAGTGAAACTCAAAATAGTTAACAAATTTTGAGCACGTAGTGCAAATCTCTTTTAAGCATATGTCTTAATGGTGTCCATTCTTAGATCCACACCTAACCACATACCACTCGTATATAGATGTATTGTTTAACAATTATGACCATGAAAGGCTTGCATACCTTAATGAATACAGAAAGTAAAAAGCATGTGTTTGCCAACATGTCCTAAACCTTTTAGAATCCAATTTCAAGCTATCCATCAAGTGTTTGTTTTTGGTGAAGAGTCTTGAACAATAAAGTTATCTACAAAAAGTGAGACTGAGGGTCAAACTCACCTTTAAATTTTGTGTTTGAACCGAAGTTCTATTCTTGTCACACATGACACTCCCATGTCAAGGGCTTGGAATACACATGCAATCAAACTATATGTTGATGTCTACTCTTGAGCACCTATCCGGAATGTGGGCCAAGGCTAGACGCCCACCTCTTTGAGTTGGGCCACTACCACTATTACTTGAAATGAAAACATACACAAGTGTATTACTACATGTAGATTTTTTTTGGACAATTTGATTCCAAAATTAGCATAAAATATTCCAGATTGATCTAGAAGGACCCACTTGAGATGCATAAACCATAAACCTATGGAAGTCATGTTTTTATTAAACCCCCTTTACCTTAGTATGGTGGCGGGAGCCCAACTCAAAGAGGTGTGTGTCTAGCCTTGGCCAAGGCAAACCAACCCATACATTGCTCTAAATATGATATTTAGTGTCATATGGTATTTCACTATGGTAACTTTTTGGATGACACTTCTTATGAATAAGTGGACAAATATTGTCATGGATGATGGATGAGTTCATCCATTGGCCAAAACCCTAGCTTCTCTTGTCAACAACTTGTGATGAAATATTGTCATGGATGACTAAAAATTGGATGAAAACTCACTTCGTAAGTGACAGTATTTGCAACACTATAAATCTATTATCATCCAAAAAAATTACAATGAATGACAAATGGGTTAACATTTAGTGTTGGTGGCCACAGTTTACAATTAGTATTGAGCAAGACATTTAGAATTGGTGACACTAAATATCATATTTAGTGTAGTGCCTTGTTGGATGACTGCAGCCCTGCCAACAAGGAACCAATGTACGGATTGTTTCGCCCCAGGCCCCCGGCCAGGAATGTGCAGTAATGAGTCTCACCACTGGGACAATGTTCAAATCGCTTGGGAATGAGATTTTTTTAATGCTTTTTTTGAACCCGAGTTACTTAGCTGTGGCTCTTGGGTTAACCCCTGAAGGTCTCTATGTGCACATAGGTAATGCACTCTCACAAACTTACAATATCTTTGCCTGTTGAAATGTTTTGTAACAGAGACCTATGTGAAATCTGTCACTCCTTCTGATAAGTGTTTTCAATGGTGTAACATTTTGAGATCTCCCTAAACAAGAAATCACATAGGTTATGCTCTATCTACCATATTTCAATCGGCTCTTTCCATCATTAATCCAAGAGTCAACATTAAACCCCTGGCAACTTGCATTCTTCAATACAGACTGCTTCATGGTAAAACAAACTGACAATGCAATCATTCCCAGTGTTTTGCTGTCCTTGTGATGGAGAAGGAAGAAAAAAAACTTCCAGCAGTAGTGCCCTTGCAATGTGTTGCAAGCTGGGATTCATCACCATATGAGAAGAACAAGATCTGCACAAAACTAAGTAGTATGTTTTGCACCACAGAACATTTACCCAGGAAGTTGTGTTTCCAACTAAACCAGAGAAAACATAGAGATCCACAGAATTCAAATGACCGGAATTCGCAAGTAGAAGGTTGGACACTTCTGGAGATTAATTTTGTACAAAAGTTTGAATGGTATTGCTACTTCACTTCTTGCTATCTAATTCTTGGATACTGAAGGCATCTGTTCCTATAATCCACAAGTGACTATATTTTGTGAATGGAACTACCTGCATGTAGTTCCCATTTCAGGTAAATTTATAGTTGGGTAATTTAGAGTTCATTGCCACAATGGATATCAGGTCAAGCTGCTGGTCAATAAAACAGGTGAGGGCACACTATTTCTCACCAACTTCTCTTGTTTTGCAAGTTCTTGTAAGACTCCCAAACCTGTCTAAACTTCGCCATATTGGCAGCTGTGCAATTCAAACAAAAAATAACATAAGTCTGAAAGGATGTAGTATCTAGGTGAGTCAAAAATTGAGGCTCTGAGAAATATATTGAGGGAAGATACAAACAAACCAAATAGAAACACAAAAATGTTAAAAGGAAAGAAACCTTGTGTGAAAATGGCTTAGCCAAGAAATTGCCAACTGGATTGGATCAATACAAATTGCTCAAGACAGTAGCATGACCAGAATATTAGTAGGTTATGCATGAAAACACAAAAAGGAGGCAATAAATGTATGAGAAACAAACCTCTCTTTTTCGGGTCTTTCTCTCTGTTGTTATCAGGGTGAAACATCATTGCCTTATCTCGGAATGCAGCCTGCGTGACCATACATTAAAAGGAGTCACTTTCACGACAGAAACACCTGAAATCTCCTTCACAACTTCAGCAAAATAAAACAAAAATGAACTGACACAAGGATGGTACCTAGTGTGAACCTTAAACCAGGATTTGGTTCTCAACTATGAAGAATTTACATCATTAAAAAACATGCAAGTGCTTACCTTCAGCTCAAGGGGAGAATAGGGTTGATGCCTCCTGCAAATAAAACATGAGTGATTTTCAGTACTGAATTGGTACTGAATTGAAAGCTCAAGTGAAAGCAAAACAAGTGTATGGAGGACTAGGTTCACACACACCTAGTAGCTGTAACTTCATCTATTCATGCTGCAGATCATTCAAAGCCCTTTAATTCAAGGAGACTCTTCGTCGAGAATCCTATATAATTTCCCATTGGTTATTTTACATACAAAATCAATTATTTCTTTCTACTTGTGATGCATGCTCAGAGGTAGTGTTTGAATGTGAATGAAGAGCAACCTGATTCAGTTCATTGAGGGCCAAACTCATTTTAGAACTCTTGGCATACCCTAAATAATTTGACCCTTAATGAACCAAAATAGAATGTTCTATGTCCAAACCTCCACACTAACTCCAAGCATGCACCGAAAACTCACCGAACACAGAACAACAACTCCTGCCCAAAATTCATATTCAGTTAGAGGATAACTCTATTACACTTTATAATTTCCACATGGTCAACCAACGCCCACGATGATGACGTCCCTTCATGCATAGGAAAAAAACAAATGCATCCCTCAAGGAAAACATAGAAAGGTGTCGTGAAGTACTTTCGAAGACCCAACACTAGATAGTGATCTACAGGCCTCTTTCCAGCTTCAATCAATGGCTCCTTTGGAATTCCATCCCAGTACAGCTCCTCCCACTCCTCTCTTGTATCATTGAACCGCTTCATATATGCGTCCCAATACAACTCTTGGGTCTTGAAGAACCCACCAGAGAGTAGAAATTTATTAGTCCTGAGTTTGGTAAAAATAAGATGAAGAGGGCATAGCATAATCAAAAACTATCACAGAAATTTTCCTGTCAAAGGAACTCACAGGGACACCCCCGTGGCATAAAACACCGCATCTTCCACAAGCAAAGATTACATGTATGTCAGCATCCAAACACTTCGGTTTCTGTTGCTGGGATTTTCAGATATTCTGCAGTTAGAAAACATCTGTGCCCCAAGTCACATATATCCTTCTGAGAGCTCAACAAGGGAATGTGGCTTTGCCACGAGAGGCTCTGTCCTAAAATGACATTTTAAAAGTAATTATTTTTAATTACTAGCTCTTTTCATATTAAATTGGAAATTCTGCTGAGCTTTCAGTGAGCTTCACCAAAACGTTATCCATTGAGTTCTTACATGCATTATCCGGGCCCTATTACCACTCAAAGGCAGTCTCCAGAATGCCTCTATCCCATGATAAGGGACAGAGCCAACAATAAGTTTCACAAGATGTAAGGGTGCAGCAATTACAGTATCTATCTATCTATCTATCTATCTATCTATCTATCTATCTATATACATGAGCATCCAAACACTTGGGTTCTGTTGCTGGGTTTTTCAAGTGTTTTGCAGCTAGGAAACATCTGTGCCCCAAGTCACATATATATCCTTCTGAAAGCTCAACAACAAGTTGCATGACTTAATGTCAAGGACACTCATCATATGCAAGTGTGAATAGGGTTTACATTATCTCGAATGCGAATTTGTTCCAAGCGCTGGATACGATCGGACAGGCGCTTCTTCACAGTGACGGGCTTAGGTCTTGGATCAGGCTCCTCCATATTCACACGCTTGTACCCACCACCTGCTTGTGGCCGAATGCGCAGAATTTCCCCATCAACAGCCCACCATTCGTCCGGGCCGACCGCCCTTGTCATCATCCTCACTCCTCCATTTCTCAACTGTTTAAGAAAGCACTTCTCTGCCGTGAGCAATCCCTTGCAGGTTGGAAACTTCATTATGAAAATCGTGAATTCTTCAACCACACATTCACCAATGGGCTAAGAAAACATTGCACATAGCATTGCTACTTTCTGGTCACTAGGAATCCCTCAATACAAATACCTATGCAATCACCCCACATCCCTCTTCTCTTTCTTCACCTTCACGTTAAGCTCTCCAAAAAGAGTTGAACTTAATTGCGAACTCTGACCTGTTGATGGACGATTAACTCTTCATATTCTTCTTCCTCAACTTCAACAATGGGTTAGGAAAAATTGCACATAGCATTGTTAGTTTCCTCTCAGTAGGAGTCCCTCTTTACAAATGCCTATGCAATCACCCCACATCCTCCCTCTCTTCACCCTCGCCTAACCACTCCGAAAAAGAACAAACTTAATTGGCAACGCTGACCTGTTGATGAACACTTACCCCTTCTTCCTCTTCCTCTCACCTTCAACAATGGGCTAAGAAAACATTGCACATAGCACTGCTATTTTCCGGTCATTAGGAATCCTTCAATACATTTATCTATGCAATCACCCCCACAGTCTCCTCTTCACCCTCACCTGAAGCTCTTCAAAAAATGGTTAAACTTAATTGCCAAAGCTGACATGTTAATAAACAATTACCTCCTCTTCTCCTTCTTCCTCACCTTCAACAATGGGCTGAGAAAACATTGCACATTGCCTTCATACTTTCCATTCACTAAGAATCCCTCAATACAAATACCTATGCAATCGGCCCACGACCTCCCTCTCTTCGCCCTCACCTAAGCTCTCCCAAAAGGGTTGAACTCAATCGCCAACGCTGACCTGTTGATGGACAATTATCTCTTCTTCTTCTTCTTCTTCCTCGCCATCAGCAATGGGCTAAAGAAAAAATTGCACATAGAATTGCCACTTTCCAGTTACTAGGAATCACTCAAAACAAGTACCTATGAATTCACCCTACAGCCTCCCTCTCTTTCTTCGCCCTCACCTAACCTCTGCCCCCAAAATTAGATTTGAACTTTACAAATTCTGACCTGTTGATGGACAATTGATTACCTGTAGAAGGTTCGTGGCTGCTCTCCTGAACGCAAGCATGGCTACGACCTGCAAATTATCACCAAGTCAGAGGACTCCTAAGGGTAGAGCAGCAATCCATTCTCTTCCAAGAATCCTTGAACCCTAATTCTCTTAAACCCTTGTCCCTTGTGTTGGGTTTATAGTTTGTCTCCTATTGGTCTGGAGGTTTTGTGACTATTGGATTCTATGGCTGCTCAGGGCCACTTTTACACTAGAGCTTGAGGGTCCGTGGGCCGTGACCATCGAGAGCTAACATCTCTCATTGGTGGAAAATGCTAGACCGTCCACTTCAATTCAAACTGTAAGTTAGAGGCTGAGGGCCTTAATAAGGGACCAAGGGAGTTTGCGTGGATGAAAACCTATATGGAGTCCTACATGGCATGCAATGGATAATGTTATACGATTTACTGGATTTTGCGTTAGGTTCATCTCAAGGAGGTGGATCTAATAAAGAATCAAGAGACCATGACACTTCAAAATTTCAAAACCCTTGATTTATTATAATCTATTGTGCAGAAAGGTCTATATGAAGAGGATGGTAACAAAATAGCTTTTAGTTCAGGGTGCAAATGCGTATGTCTTTACAATGCAATATAAGACCCGTGACCACATAGAATTCAATTTCAAATTTTGGTTATGCAGCCTTTGGATGAGTTTCAAATGCCCTCACAATTACATGGTCATGGCCCCTCCCCCCCCCGGGGGGGGGGGGGGCACAGTGTATATAGTGACCCTCATACATAAATTCTTGTTGTACACAATTTCGGGTGTGACGCATTGTTAGACCACTAGATATGACATTAAAAAAAATACAATGGGGTATCTATTTGATAATGGCATGGTACATGTAATTGAGATTGTTTTTGTTTTGACAACCTTTAAATATAAACACCATAACTTCATATGGAAATCTTAATAATTTAGCAATAATATTAGGATATTAGTGTTAAATATTAGCATATGTTAGGATGGTATTGACCCAAGTAAGTGACTTAGGTGCATAAAGAACCTCCCATCTCGTAATAACTATCTTGGAGCATCAATATACAATAATTTGGTATTACGATTTTGACATTGATTCTTTTGACACCATTACACCATTTATGGTATTTAGTGTCACATACACTATTTGCGAAGGGCCTAAAATAGATGCCTAGAGGTCTCAAAGTGTCACGCCTACTAATTGCCAATATGATTCCATTCATCAACATAAGTAACTTCTTCAGGTGAAAAAATATCTACATTATGACATTTAGAATTGCATATTGGGATACTTTAGATGATAGTCTTGCGTTTATTATGCAAGGGGAGGATTATTTTGAGTGTACTAATGGCAAGTGTCAGGTGTTTACATTTTAGCATGCAAGAGGAGATATTCTTGAGCATACTAATGGCAAGTGTCATTTGTGCACACTTTAGTCGACTTGTAGATCATTGTGGAGCATAGACATCCATCTCATAACACTATTAAACATACTCATGCCAAGATATTAGTAAGTGCACTTTGAACGCCAAGTGTCATGAGACAACACTTAAGGTGAAGTTGTTAGTCATCAATGTAACCTAACATTCGCCTAAAAATAGGTAAGTGACATTATTACACAAATACCATAAACAGTGTAGTGATCTTGTTTATGAATGCCATACAATGAAATATATATTGAAGAGATATTTATTGAAGCCAGTTTCTTTGAATAAAATTTGATCTTTTTTGAAAGGATAAATTGTAGGTAGTCTGTAACAACTGTGGTATTTTGGATGCGATTACCTTATTAGATCAGGCCTCATAAAATTATGCGTTCTATAAATAGACACATAAAACGCATAAAATAATTTGAGCGGCACGCATAAATTAAGAAAAAAAAATTCAAAGATGCCCAGAGGTTGTGTAGTCCGACGTGCAATTTAGGGTTTAGGGTTGGTCGTCTACATTGATCACAACCTTCTATCCCGCCATATAGATGGGACCGTGTCAACACAATAAAACATGCCACACACAACGCCATACGAAACACACTCCAGTTGTCCAATTCCTAGCATTTTCCAGTCATTTCTTGAAAAATGGTTATTTTATGCGCCTCGGATGCATGGCGCGCATAAATTAAGCTAATTTATTTAATTTATGCGAACGCCTAATTTTATGAGGCCTGTATTAGATGCAATTACCCTGTTTGAAACTTCAATGCTACAAAATCAATTTTGGCAGCAACCTTGTTATTGAACTTCAATACTACCTCCCTGTTTGGTATCAATTTCTGGTCCACCAGTAATTTCAGTAACAAGCACCACAGACCCCTTCATCCATATATCTCAACATTGATTGATTGTTGAGATGCAGTTCACCAATGGCCACGAGTTATAGCACTATGTATGCAATGCTTTTACTCAACAGAAATAATGTCTGACAAGAAGGGATGTCAACTGCTCATCAAAATTTCCTCATTTGTTGTAATCATCTTCCATCATCACTTGACAAAGCACAACACTCACACTTTACAGATTCCAAACATGTTACAGATTCCAACCCTGACCAATTCCTTCCCTCAGAAGCATCATATATTGACAAGGCGAAGTGTCAAGATGGAAGGCAGAACCTTCACCACATCCCACCAGGAGGATGGATTTCGTTAAGAGAATAAACATAATAATGTTACATGGGAACAAAACTTTCATGCTTGAAACTGGGGCATCTGGCATATGAGAATGGCTATACAGCCTATTTTACAAATCTCATTGACATTGTCTATGGTGAATGAAATTGAAAGTAACAGATTCCACTCTTTGCTTGGATCTGTTGTGCTCAGCCCCGAGGTGCCAGAAATGTTCTTTCCAACCCCACATTCAAGCAAGACTGCAACAAATACTGCGAATTTGGCATTGTGTGCATCCAATGTGGAAGCCTATGTAAATCTATGCTTAAAAAGGATGAAAGAGATTGTGGCCAAAGGGTGAGGTTGCAGTGATAATAATTCTGGAAGAATTAGTCTGCGCTCTTGGCATTTGAAAGTTGAGAAGTACAGGAGAATCTGTATGGTGACCAAGAGTGAAGCAATCAGAGGTGAAGCGGCAATGGCCGCAGCAAAAGTCAGGGTGGCTGCAAAATTGGCAAGGGTTTCAAGGAACCTTTAGTTTTCGAGCTTTACTGAACATTGCAAGAAGATTTAGGTTTCGTAACCTGTGCTGTAGCCATTTTGGTCCTGGCCGTCGCAACGGCCCATCTCCATGAATCGACCGCAGACGCAGGGCATTCAGGAGAGAACCGAAGTAGAGAGCCAAGGCAGTCATGGTGAAAGTGATCACATTGTAAGGCATGCTGAAATCTGGAGTTGCTAAAGGCACCAACAGGTTGTCAGGGTAAATCTGGACCGGGGACTCAGGGATGCGGCGAGACATCCCCAGCAGCTTCTTTGCTGCAAAAGTGGTGGCGGATCGAGAGCTTGAGAACGTGAAGAGAGCAGATGGCAAGTCAAATCCGCGGTTCGCATCCGGCGGGTGCTCATCGATGCGTAAGAAGCCCTTGTCATACTCCACACCGAGAACAAGCATGCTGGTGTTTCCAGGGATGGCGAGACCGATTTCTAAAACAGCTGGAGACTTGCGGTCATCTGCAGGAGACAACTTCAACTTCACTGCTTCATTCAAAGCGACATGGTGGCCGTCGACCACCACCTTCAGCGTGTGCATATAGATTCGAACGTACCATGGCACCATTTGGAAGATGGTAACATGAATTCCAAACGATCCGTCATCCTCCAAGGCACCACGCTGTAAGCAACTGGCCTGGTAGCCTTCTTTGTTTGCATTCACCAGGGACATGATCGTGCCTCTCCCACTTCCTCTTCCTGTCAAAAATTGTGTCGCCCGAAATGGACCTTGGCAGGGGGACCAAGCGACCGGAACACGCCACGACATTCCCACATCCAATGGAGCTGCCTGGCTTTGCTTCTGCACATCATATTTCAGCAACAACGACGGGACATCTCCAACTCCACATAGCTGCTGCAACACGCTCTCCGGCGCCACAGTCAAACTGAAAATACCATTTCCAACAATCTCCGAGTCTCCAACTCCCACATGAGTCCTACAAGAGTCCTGCTGCAGATTGCACTCATCATCCTTACCACAACTGCGTCGGTGCCCAACCAAATTCTTTCCATTCACTAGGGTTTGAAGCTTTTCCACAAGGTTTGTTTCAAGCTCTATGTGCACAAGGCTGGAGCTAGCCAGAGGACATTTCCCAAGCAGCTGATTCCCAAACAAGGAGGAGATCGACCAATCCGGCTGCTGCAAATCGCCTGCATGCAAAATCGTATGCGTCCTCGATGGCTTAAACACTAGAGTCAGACTTTGATGCAGGATGATGCTCCCGAGTTGCGAACTAGATGGATCCCTCGCCCGTACGTGCACTCGCAGAGAATTATAATACCCATTATGCACACGAGGCCGCGCCAAGAGTGTGGTCAGCCCAGCTCTATCCCTGCATGGTAAAAGCTTCAACCAAGGGGTCAAATTCTCTGTACAAACAGCCTCTCGTGGCAATGCACCATGCCTCACCGCACTTGCAGATGTTGCAGAGTTATACTCCCCCATGCCTGCCATCCATCCCCGCTTGGAGACCATAGCTGGTGACTCCAAGAAATTGATGGAAGCACAGAAAAGTCCTGACAAGGCATGGGTTAGGTTCCGCCACAACATGTCCACTTCATTAGGGTTTCGAAATTGTGCCCAAAGCTCCACCCCCACGGGCTTCGCCTTTGATAACCCTCCCCACCGCTGTTGATCCCATCTGCCCTGAGTGAACGAAAGCTCCATCTCCCGTATCCGAAACTTCTGCACCAACTGGTAAATCGCCTTCGGAAACAGCTTATGATGATGCTGATGATGCTCCTCTACTTTCCCTGAATCCATCAACTGATTCTCGAACAGAAAGTTTGCTAACACCTTGCCGTCAGGCAATGGCCGCAGCACCAACTGCTCTGAAAAGTCCTCCATCTCGCTGCTCGCTACAGAAGATAAGCGTACACATACTGCCATCGCCATTACCAAGACCTTCATTGCAAACTCCATCCCTGCTCCCCACACAAGCTTCCTCTTCTTCATGTCTTCGATCTTTTGGTCTTCGCTTGCCCTGTGCTCCTCACACAGACAAGCCGACCCTCATCAGATTGCGAATCTCATTCGAGTATTCGTGCTGCACCACCTGCAACAATGTTCGGAGATGATGTCGCGCATTCGTGCGACGCATTTCGCATGCAGGGTGGTCTCCCCGCCATAGCCATCGCCATGGCCCACGCCATAGCCATTGTTAGGGTTTCCTCGAGTAAAATGGATGAAGAAGCCGGATCGAGATGAAGACGGGAGTGCTACGATAGTCATCCACCGGTACTGACGTGGCGTCTTCGAGAACTTCATTGGCTCTCGGTTTCACTTACACTAAATAATTGTATTTAGTGTCACTCACTATCTGGAGTCACACAATGCTATATATTTTTACTATTAGTGTAATTATTTTACCAAGTAAACATGTTAATGTTCTATAATGTCCAAAAAACCAATTCCATCTTTGTTGGAAAAAAATGAGATATACAGAAAATAGTTATAGCATTGTGCAATTCCAAATAATAAGTGATATTAAATGCAATATTTAATATAGCTTTCTTGAGCCCATACCTTCATCCCTCAACAAATGTATGGTGTATTGGTTTTGAAGAATTCAAGAATGTTTTCATGTTAAAGGCCCCCTCCCCACCTGGCTCTAACAAGGACTGGCATGCTTAGCCAAATTGTCCATAAGTGTCGACGGCACCCTTGTTTGCATTGGCATACTTGTCCTATGAGGTATTTTGGTGGCAAGAAACCACATAACCTTAGTCAACAACCTTAGAGACTTCCATGCCCAATTGTGAGTTTAACTTGACACTATAGCGTTATGTAGGTAAAAAACTGCAGATTCTCAACATGTAATCACTTCATCCCATGGCCCACCAAACTTAGGGTAGTCATTGACTAATGTTAAACATTCAACATTTAAGATCAAGCATTACCTCCTAGGCATGAAACATTCATTGAGCTTCTCAACTTGTATCTCCAATGTTATTCCACTTCAGGTTGTGGTTGAACCTTGTTGCCTCCGAAGCTCAACATTCTCACTCTGTTGCCCCTAGTACTACACTGAATACTGTATTTGTGATTGGCTGATCTACAGTGTTGAGTCTTATTGATGACATTTGTCGTGCCATCAATGTGGTGTTTTATCATGAAATAAGCTAGCCCACCAAGGGTTGTCTTGTTAGAACTCAAAATGGTTTCAAACTATTGTGTGGATTGCAGGTATTGTGGGTGCAATTGATGGAACCCAAATCACCATTGCAAGCCTATGGTTGGACCGAAATATTTTAAACCTCATGGTTATTCAATAAAGTGCCAAGTAATTGTTAACAATAGGAAGCATTGTTTTTACTTATGTTTAGGTATGTCTAGTTCTACCAAGGATGCTCGTGTCCTTCATCAATCAAGTTTATATAGTTTAACCTTAAAATTGATGGTTTCCCGCTAGGGATTTTGGTAATCACTTGGCTCTATAGCGTGTGGCACCTCATCGGGATCAAAACCATATCTTTCTAGAGACACCTTACAAAGAAATATTGCATAAAGAAAGAGGGCTATTGAAAAACGCATTCGAAATTTTAAATGAGACTTGGTGTGGACTATATTGAACAAAACCAAGTTCAATGTTGTCTACCGTCCCAATGTCATCACCAACCGTCTCAACTTTCACACCGTTCATTTCGATCAAATAGAGGCTATTTGGAGGTTTTGATTGATTTGATAGATAATGACAATGTCACCCTCGTCTTCATCTTCAACCTCATCATCCAAAGTATCATCATAATCCCTATGATAGTTATCATCTTCATCTCCAATCTCATTATCCAAAGTATCATCATAATTCTTATGATAGTTCTCATGTTGGACGTTTAACAAGTCCAGTACGTGTAGGGGGTTGAATATGAAGCCTCTGTTCAAACTACTCATGGATTCGGAGGCAGTTGTCTTGAAAAAAACCTCAGTAATTTTTTTCATACGCATCCGGTCTCCATAAGATTCCAATAGTTGTCATTAATATCCGTCCAAACATGGTCATCACGCCTCAGGCAAGATAAAATATCAATTACAATCTAACCTCGATAATGTCACCCTTGTTTATAGAACACCTTGATATTGTCACCCAAAACTTCAAAACCAAATTTTCTAGTGTAAAACTCCCTTGTTATTATCCCTATCACCCTTGATAATGTCACTATTTTCCCAAAATCTGTAGTGTAAGTGTGATAATAACAAGTAATGTAGAACCAAGTGCAGATGGACGATACATTTGATTCTTGCAGTAAGTTACAAAGACCTGATTGCTGCAAGGCTTGGAAGATCATGTACCTTGTGATTGTTCCCAATGTACTCAAGGCCAAAGTTGGATGGTTGAAGATCATTCCCCAGTGCTTAACAATGCATTTCTTCTTGTTACACAAAGGCTTTATTTCCTCGAGAAGCAATCATTCCTCAAAATTTCCAAAGGTTTTCCAAAGGTGACATGAAAATGTGGGATTTGGCATTTTGAAACTGACATTTCTGAATTGAAGACCACACCTCAACTTTCACAAATTCAGTCTTCATCAATTCAGTAATATAAAGCTTATTTTGATGTTACAAGTACTTGATTAGTATTACTCAAAGAATACAATATACACAATATGGGCATAGAATGACCAACCTCATTCCTTACATCTCCCTATATGGAGATCTATACCCAGTGTTGAAAGTCTGCCAGGTTAATAGAGTATTATGATGGCCATGCAGGGAGCTTTCGAATGACAGTGCTGTTTTCGAGTTCAATAGCCTCCCGCTCTACTGCAGCCCACCACTCACTATCTTCCTCCAGAACTGAGTCTGCAATGTCAGTTGAACAAGGACCTCTTTGATCCGAGTCTTCATCCATGGTCAGATTGATGAAATCCTCCGAACCGCTAACTTGTTTGCTCTAAACCAACAAAACAAGAAACAAGGTGAAATAAGAGTGCAAAAAGGGTAAAGTATGTGAATAAATCCAAAGGAACATCTAGTATTTGAGCCACTGTGAGCATGTGATTGTAGGTTTTCCATCCTTCAACCTATGTTTTACATAGGGCAGTTTTGGGCCTTGAGGCACAATGTCAATATAAAATAACTTGCTATAAATTGTTTGAAATTATTTGCAATCAATATCTTGTACATGGATTCTTGGCATGTAAAAGATTACATATTCAGCTGTCAACCACATGGATGCAATCTTTTAAGTAATTTGCAACAACTTTCTTTGAATGTAAAACAACATTTAGCATTGAAAGTCGTTCATCTTAAGTCATCTCAATTTTCAAAGAATATCCTTAACCCTTAAGGTTTAATGTCTAATGCTTGACTTACCTGGCTTGCCAACAACACGGGTACTTGGGATGTGCACTCCATGTTGGCCATGGATGCGACCACTTGTCCCCACCAATCCTCATCTTCCCATTCATCACATTCATGAATGTGTTGCTCTTCTGACCCCAAGGTGTCATCTTGTTTCGGTATTGAGGCTGTGGATAATGGGAACTCTGGTGGGATAGTGTCACGTGGTATAGGTCTCAATGGTGAGCGATACCCTGCTCAGCCAACGACATAATGGAGAAAAATTAACCATCCAACACTTGTGAAGATGTTGTGCAATGTCTGCTAATACAGCTACAAAAATTGCAGCCTGAACAGTAAGGGCTGTGACCATGAAATTGTGAGGACCCTTGAAACTCAAGGAAGGCTGTAATATGAAAAATTGAAATCGGATTTTGTGTGCTCAGGAGCCTTCAAGTGTAGTGTAAAGCCATATGTGACTGAGCTCTCGACCAAATATTATTTCATTTTCATCTTATGCATGTTGGACCTTCTACATAATAAGTTACAATAAATCAAGACTTGCGATTTTCTGAAGTGTCCTGGCCTTCTGGTTTGTGTTAGACCCCCCCTCTTTGAGGTGGGCTTGGTGTAAAATTCGGTAGACCATGAAACATTATCTACTGCATGCCATGTAGGACTCCATGTACATTTTTCATCCAGTCAAACCTCCTTGGTCCCTTAGGCCCTCCAGCTCTAGTGTAAGGTGCCCCTTAAGAAGGATGGAGGTCTCTATATCATATGTAAGGGGTAACACAGCAGGCACTAACAAAAAAGAGTCACTCAGCTTAACAACTTGATTAGTAGATCAGGACGTACCTCGACAGTCAGGATCATGGCATTTCTGGTAATAACCTGCTGTTCGAAAGTCGACGACAAACATAACTGGAAATTTTACATCAAGAACACGTGCGATTCAGTTTGAACATACAGTGCAAGAATAGAACTATGGTGAGAATGATGTTGTAAAACGACACCCAATCTACTGGGTTCCTAGGTTGTCCTCAAGAACCTTTCCCTACAGTCCCCAACATTCAAACAGTCCATGTAGACACTGCAGATTATGCAGCCATGACCACTGCCATGGTCTATATTAACCCATTTTACCTAACCATATATCATCACATTCAATGTACACGGTTCCTACTGCCAAGGTGATCAGCTAATGATGCTTAGGAACTCAATTGATAAGAGGGAAACTGGAAACACAAAGCAGCAGGCAACATAATTTTACAGCCTCTATTGTTGATTGAGCCAGATGTTAGTGGTCAATAATAGTGTACGGGGATTCACCATTATTACTCTTGTGTTGCCTCCCAATACGTTCACAAAAACGATTTCCAGAGATGTTGTATACAACAACCCCATAGTCAGCAAAATGGTACCAACTTCGAATTCTACCTGCACATAGATTCAGAAGACTACAGGTTAAGGAATTTATCTTCCCCAACGAACTAACCTTTGCATCCATCTGGAACAAGAACCTCACGTCTATAACCAGAAAGTACTTTGTTTTGTCCCTTTCACCATAAAGAAATACATCAAGGTTCATTTATACTGGCATACTTTGTTTAAAATGAATATCTAGACAGAACCACAGGGCACATAGGCATGCACCTTCTCATGAGTGGTTGAACTGCTTAATTCTTGTGCTGGCCAGCAAGGCTTCTGTTTGTTTCGTGGTTTAGTCATTCCAGAATGAGTAACTGACAGTAAATTGGACATTACTATAAGATCGTTCAGGGAATATGTAGCAATACAGAGAAACATACCTTCTACTTCACCTATACAAGAAATAGTCTGTATGAAAGCTTCCAGAGAAGGAAATGGGGATTTCCCATAGTTGGTCGACAATCCTTCAAGTGGATAGCGGACCGGGTCAGCTTCCCACTTTTTGAAGTCCACAATGCCTCCCTCACCTGCGCCCTAAATAAAGATAGAAAAGACAAACTAAAGACCGATAACTAAATGACCAGAAAACAAAAAGTTGAATCCTCCTTCAAATGAGATATAAACCAGAAACTTCGTTTGTCACAGAAGATTTTTGCCTAGATACTTTCTTGCAACCTGCTATATAAAACCATTGGCATCTATTCAAACACATTAAGATCAAACAAGGGAAGTGAGGCATTTGTCAAACCTCCATGCTGAAAGTGAGCAATTGTTGGCACCCTTCTTCAACCTTGCAGATGAGGGAATCCATAAATACACTTTGTTCATTCTGTCCATTCACAAGAATCATTTATAATTAATTATAAAGGATGTTGACAATGGCCATCGATTTGTCAAAGACATATGGTGATTGGCAAAAGTCGTATCACCTGACCTCACTCTACTGGGGCTTGTTCTTGTTCTTTTTTTAAAACGAAATTGCAAAATGCAAATGGTTAGAAGGTGAATGACCCAAAGTTACTCAGAATATGAACTGACCAGATTGGAGGATCTGAAGCGGGTTGTGGGCAACAACTGGGCAGTTTTTCCAGCCTTGCTAGAGAAAGGTAATCTAAAACTTCGATTGCGTGTATAAACTGCCAAATCTACAAAGAGCTCAGTCTGGTGCGTATTCCGAGAACCACCTTGGAGGATAAACATCCTCATGACATCATCATCAGTGTCCCGCAAATCTTGACTTCTTTTACAAATCTGTCACACAGTTCACATTTTTATATGAGAGAAGTCCCCCCTATAGTTTAGGTGACCACTAGGAAATACATCCATGCAAATCTGCAATTAATACAGCATTACAATCCAGGACTAATCAACCTGCCTAAAATTGATTGTATTCTCACAAGTATCTAATTACTTGCACATTTGGACTCTTCAATAAAAGCTTTAAACATATAAAATCAGATTCTGACCATACCTCTGAAACAAAGGCACCTGCATGTGTGTTATCTTTGAAGGCAGCTCCAGGAATATGGATGACCAGATGCCGAGAGAATTTCTCTACATTTGTCATCAGAACACATAAATACATATATTCAGAGCACATCACTTATATTCCTACACAACACATCTTGCCACAAGAATACTAAAAAGAAAAAGGTCAAATAGATCACTTTCCATGAGGTCAACAGTTGACATCACCATAAGTAGCAGAAACCACCTATACGGGAATAACTTAGCGTTTGCAAAGTACGTCTCTGCTAAATATTCAGAAAATATCGCACTTGCTCCAATGTTATTTCTTCTTTAAATTGTTGCAAAACCAACAGTTTAATATGTGATATCTGTGTACCTTTTGTGGATGAGTCCAGCTCTAGAGTCCAGGACGATTCATATTGAAGAGAGAATACATCAAGAAGAGCACTGCTTGTAATCGAAAGCAAAGTGTCCACCATAGCTTCTCCATTAACTCCAGCATTTGCCAATGTGTTGAACTCTAAATCGAAGTATAAATGGCAAGGTCTGCCCTGCCAATATGTAACCCACTTTGTCAAAATCAGAGGATACCCTCATTTCTAAACAATTAACTCAATACAACCAGCAGGAAGCAGCCACAGCAGGAATCATTCCATTCACATTTAGAACAAAAACTCAACAACACAAAAGTTAGAATGATATAGAATAATATTGTGACGTCAAGGTGTCGAGGATCTAGTTTAAGATGACCATCATTTCCAAATCGATCATCATCGGAGGACTGGTTTGCAGTAAGAGAGCCTAATGAAGAATAATAGGGAACGGTGAAAAATACCTGTCGTATAATCTCATAATGGTGTCTCCATCCAGATTGCATTCTGCTGTACCTGCTCACACATGACACAAGATAATAAAATTCCCAAGATATAGAAGATGCTTCAAATATCTACACAAGATTCCCTGTTGTACAGGGGAGTCATCCTCAAGCATATGTCTCTCCATGACATCATGAATCCACAAAAACCGTCGTAACTAATTATAGTTTTCCCATGTTTTATGTCCGCCTTGGTATCGCATCGAATGGTTGCGCTATACTGAACCTGTTCCAGAACTCGTCATAAGTGGTTGTCAGAAAACGCCGTTGCCCATTCAAATGGTCCTGATACTGAAACACTGCAAGGCCCTGATTTCCATGACTGTCAGCAAATTGGATTGCTTGCTCTTGCTTCGGAAAAGTTTCCCAGATAGCTTTCCTGGAAGGAAATTGAAGCAATGCACAACAACAATTATAAGATATCTGTTACACCTTATACAGTAATTCAGAAGTTTGACAATATTTAATGAGAAACAGATGAAGAGAAATTATATGGAAATCTTCTTTGTCCAACAAACACATGTAACAGAAAGTACCTGGTGATGGGAGTCTTCTGTACAGCAAGATCATTTTGAATCTCAGCTAGAAGCCGAATAAGCTGAGGCGGCCTGTGTGCAGGCTTCCCAGCAGGAGAGCCATAAAACACACCAGGGGAAACTTCACTGCCCCTGCCTCTGGCAGGAAGCTCCTTGAATCTGGGTGGTTGGCAATTTGATGTCGCTGCACAGTAAGAAGGCATGAACTAACATTGTAAGGTAATAACACATGGTACAGGTACAGGAATAACGAATATATCTGGTGGATGTGGCCCGTGCAAACAGAAGTAGAAGCAAAACGGCAAGACAGCAGGTCACCACAACTTAAACATTAGGAAAAGACTGTGCACATCACAGAGTAATCTCAAATTAAACATTAAGAAAATCTGTGCACACCGCAAATTAATCTCAAATTGAACATTAAGAAAAGTCTGTACACATAACAAATTAGATTTCACCTGCTTCTGCAGGATGCGACTGGCCGATACCCTCGCTAGCTTCAGTTTGTAGAGCATTTGCAATTTCCCTCACAACGCGAGGGGGAGTGCATGGAGAAGGCAGAGGCTTATCTACATAGTTGACAGGAGAAGGATTGTGCCGTCTCCTGCTCCTGGAGCCTGCTATGCAATCATCATCATATCAGGTACTAGTACAGGTGGAATGGCTACATGAATCGTAAAAAGGCATTGCTATCTCACGAGCAGTTTGAGTCAACAAATTCGTGTGGATTTTGAGGTTGTAGAGAAACTAAACACCAGAAGACGGACTTATGCATAGTCTTGGTGTTGATGAATTCATTCGAGGTCGTGATGAATACCTGAATTAGGAGACCTGTGTAACAATCCCTTCTTGTAGTGCTCCAAGAGAATCTGTGCATCTTTGTTCTCCTCTCTAGCCATGGTGAGAAGCAGCAAATTTCAAGGCTCCGGTCCTCCCTCTTCAGTTTGCACGAATTTCACATGCTTACAAATGCCGTGATATAATCCAGGCACTTAGACTGGTTCTTTACTTTCCTCGTACTTCGATAATTATCGCCTCGTCGAATATTTCTCTTCGAAGAAAAATGAAGACGCCAGAGAGTTCACAAGTTGCAACTCTCTTGACAACTAGCTCCTCCGAGACTAAATAGCCAAAACAGAGTAGGTTGGCGTCAACCACAAGATTCCATTGACACAAGTTACATCAGAAGTCCGCACAAACTCCGAGCTGCCCACGACATCCAATTGCTCTTAGTTCGTGCCAGTCAAATCCTCTCATCCTAAGAAACGGACGCAGTCAATAGCTTAAATCGGATATAAGCATAAATAACATACTCCTTCGCTGACGAGGTAAGGCGACAAACTCAGCAACTCTCAATATGTCGGGGCCTCTACACCGATGAGGAAGTTCTGGCAGAAAATTTACTGCTGATGTGAAGCAAAGTTGTCACTTCTTCACCGTTTCCACTTTGCCAGCACCAGAGGGCCGCGAACCTAAAGACGACAAGCAAATACTCCTCCGCTGACGAACGTAAGGCGACAAATTCAGCAACTGTCAATGTTATTTGAGCCTCTACTCACACCGAGGAGGAAATTGTAGGAGACAATTCTACTGTTAATGTGTCAGTGCAAGTGCAACGAATGCCGTAATCTGGGAAGCAAAATTGCCACTCCTTCACTGATTCCATTTCCTGCCGCAGCTCGGGTTCAAGGTACACCCCGTGTAACTTTTAGAAATTGAAGTCATGAACAGCAACGGACGAAACACTCGAGCAGCGGCGGGAAGCAGAATATGCTGAAAAGAGTGAAGCTAAGCTGACGCACGAGATTCAGATTGGGCTTTCCCGCCAAGTTTCGTCACTGCTCACTTTCGAAAGGTCGATGACTTTCCTTTCCATTGCAAGATTATCTTCACTAGGACTTTCCATATGCCACGAACTTCTTTCTGCAGGGATTCCTTCAACCTTGGCGAATTTCTACACTCAATTGAGTTAGCGATATATTTTAATCTTTGAGATGCCATCGATCCCTGCTTCTATACTATGATGGAGGTCACATTTCTTATGTGTAAAATGTGGTGTAATAGGATGTAATATTTTGCAAGTTCATTTAGTTAGCCTAGAGGTGATTATTATATTCTGATCACTGACAAGTTGAAAGAATTTCTATGGTTCCGCTCGAGTCACAGCTCTACGATGATGAGATGTAAGGTGTTGTCCTATGAGAAGAAGAATGGCAGCAGATTGGCCTTGGGCCCCTTTATGATAGATCTCGAACTTGCAATTTTCAGGGGTTCCATGCTCAGATTTGACAAGCTTTCATTTTAACCTCAAACTATCAAAACACTTCAACAATAGTTGAGCACTCACTCGTTTTAACAAGTGTGTCAAAATGAGATATCAAGGACTGGCGATTAGCAAAGACTGCTTAGCATTTTGACCAAGACCCTGTCAAAAATGACCAAATGCTTGACGTAGAAACTCCACACAGGATTCATAAACGCATTCTCTAAGTGCAGCCTAATAAAAAGGTCAAGCTATCGGCTTGAAAGCTCATGAGTCCCAAACAATGAGAAGGCTCCATTTTTCAAGCTCTCAATCTGTGAGCTATCTACCTCTAGTGTAAGGGGGGGCTTTATTGAAACAATAGCACAAGAGTACCAAGACTGGTTGCAGAAACAATCTCCTGAAGTACGATGCGCTGTGCACTTTCTGGGCTATGGTATTCGAACTCTCATCGTAGAGTGAAAGAATTGCCAGGTACATGGGATGACGTCAACAGGAAGATAGATTATATATCTGCAGAAAGAGTAAAGATCAAAGAAGGCATACAATCATGGAAATCCTGTAGATGGGATCTCTTTCCAGCTTCCTGGCCCTACCCAAATAGCAGAGCATGGTAAAGTGCACACCCTAAACTTGCACCATGAACAATAATGTTGACACTGAAAGAATTTACAAGTGCAAGTAATTACCACAACAAGATGGGAGCACTCCTCTAGACCTTAAATCCTGCTACCACTTCCGATCCTTAGGTACTACATAGAATCAGGAGAGGAAGTGGAGATAAATGTAACAAACAAATACACCGCACACAATCATTGATGACCAAACGGGGTGGCTTCATGTGCGGACAGAATATTGCAACCTACACTTCCTCAAATAACCTTCCTAGACTACTTTATCACACTTATTGCATATCACTGGGACCGAGAAAGGCAGCTCCTCTCCAGATTGATGGTGATAATCCAGAGCCAAGAACTGGTACAACTGCACAATCTGCACCAGGACTAAAAAACTGCCAAGGTGTATTCACCCGGCTTGGTTATGCTGAATTCAAAACACACTTTGTATTCTAGCTGCACATCCTTGAAATGTGTTCAAAATATTTGTGCAGATCATTTGTAGACCACTGCCCCAGAAACAGGCAAGATGTTCATCATGATCTTAATATGCCCAACCCTTCCGTTCACAGATAATATGTTTTCAATGTAAACACTCTTACAGGTCTAGCTGCAACATCCTGAAGCCTTTTGTGGCCTTCCAGCATTGACATCTATTGTGTCGGGCAGGTAACTGCAATCACACAAAGCCAACCCCAACAACCGCTCAGAAAGATTTTGAGGCGCTGAATAACCAAGTCATAGATTTTTTTCCTTTGAACAATACAAAAAACATGCATCCAGTCCAATTTATCAATCAATGGACAACTTACATTTCCTCCTCTGTCTCATTCTTCAATGCATTCTTTGCAATGCACTGGAATGCTGCATCTACATTGTAGTCTTCCTTGGCAGATGTCTCAAAGTAGGGGATATTCCCTTTAGCTGCACACCATGCTTTGGCCTTCTTCTCCGAAACCTATCAAACCAGCACACTCATCAGTATAAGCCAGAGAAAAGTTAAAAGTACTTGTGTGTTACACTTCTTACCAATTGCAATTCTACACCTCTAGAATTCACACATTGGCACATACAACCTACGAGTTAGAAGGATGAAACATACCACTCGGCTGTTGCCACCATCCACATCCACTTTGTTGCCAAGGACTACAAATGGGAAGTTCTCTGGATCTGATGGGCTTGCCTGCACAATCAAGACCACAGTCAGAAGACCTCCTTCAGATCCAAAATTTTGTCTGCAGCACATGATTGTGAAATAATAACTCAGGCAAATAAGAATTCCTCAGACAGGGGATTAAAAGTATTCAGAACATTTAGAGACCAAGTTATATATGAGGTGACGAAACAACTACACATGTTTACAGATTTGCAACACAGACAACATCTTGCCTGAATCAGAAACTCATCCCGCCAGTTGTCAAGATTGTCAAATGATTTCATAACATTGACGTCATAGACAAGAACACAGCAATCTGCACCCCGGTAGAAGGCAACCCCAAGACTCTGAAATCGCTCCTGGCCTGCTGTATCCCAAATCTGTTGAGAAACAAATCTGTAGATTAGAAAGGACCTCAGTTGGTGAGTGGACACAAAAAGTGACCTACAGACTCTGTTATGCAGTTCTTGACAAACTGTCAGGGTCCAGGAAAATCATAACCAGCCTTGATTACAACATGAAGGAAGAGTAGTAAACACCTCACTTTCCACATTAACATGAATTTCAGAGGGCGTACAAAGTATCTAATAGATGGTGATGGATCTAAAGGCTCACAGTTCAAATAACCACAAGTCCAACAAATTATACACTATGAACCTAGACTACAGGTGCCTTTAATGAAAGACAGAAAGAGTGAGTTACGGAAAGCACTAAAAATAGCAGAAAATGTAAACAAAAGAAAAACGGAAGAAATGGTTTGCATTTATAAAAGACAATAACCTGTCAACCGAAGAGAAGTCTAGAGACTTGGTAAGGTGAGGACACACCCCTCGGACTACCTTTCAAATAAAGTTCCCTTGACAAGGGCTTCGTGATTTTTCAACAGACGATGTGGAAACAATTCTATGCTAGGGCACTGGAAGTACCATGACTTCCTACAATGACACAGGAATTGAAAGGGTTGGGAAACTAAACCTGCATGGTCACAAGCCTGTCCTCAACCTGCACTTCCTTTGTCAGAAAATCTGCACCAATTGTGGCCTTATATTGGTTGCTGAATTTCTTGTTTACATACTGATTCATCAATGAAGTCTTCCCAACCCTGCCGTCAAAAGCATTACCACTTCAATAATCTGTACAGACATATCTGAGAGCCTAATATCATAGTGGAGCTACTAGCATCTAACATATTCTATCCCCATAATTATTTCGTGTAAGGTGGTGTCCACAGCTGGAAATATCATGTAAATCGCGAAAACGCAAAATTTCCAAGCTCGGATGATGTCAACATATTTCCCAATTCAGCTAACAAGTGCCCCTAAATCCCTGCTTGGTTGTTAGAATGAGGAGGTACAAATCTTCCTGTACTCAGGATGTGCCCTTATTTATGCTTCCAGGTGGTTGCCACAACCACAATCCTGATGCCCCAAAGTCCAAGAATGCCCAAGGACCAAAACAATCACCATGGCAGACACTAACATCAAGCCACAGTAGAAATAGAAATAGTGAACAAACGGCCATTTAGTATCTCACGAAAACTACTTGCGGTTGAAAGTCACTAAATCCTCTACTCAAAGAGGTCTACTCAGGTAATCCTCATGCAGACATGGAAAACTCGTCGCCAAATTTTCGTCAAACGCAACGATCTACGCATGAGATCGCACAAACATAATAATATAAAAAAAGCACATCACAACACTCCTCCATTGCAACGACATCAACAACAACAACAACAATACTATCACCTTACCTAACAAGAAACTTCTAAGATCCTGCACTTCCGGCCTCCAAGGACGGTTGCCCTAACACAGAAACAACTTCTTCGACGTTACCTTCTTCTTCAACCTTGATGATTCTCGTAGCATAACTTCCAGGACCCCTTACAACAACAACAACATCCATACCAGAACCAAAAATCGCAACTAACACCGACAACGACCTTAGATACACACAAAGGGGGCGAGATGGTACCCGCTGTCTCCGAGGATGATAACCTTCAACAAGGTGCGCTTGCGGGCCGACATCGCAACGTCCTTCTTGTCCTCCTCCTCTTCTTCTTGCCCTCCTTTACCTGCTCCTGTTCTTCGCCTTCTTCTTTTTCTTCTTCTCCTTCTTGTCTTAGCAAGCTGTGGTTACCCTAAATCGAAGAGGCACGAGGGAATGGAGAATTGGAGAGATGGAGAGGGTAAGTTAGAGAGAGAGAGCGTGAAGATGAGTGAAGAATGAGGGTTTGCAGCAAGGCAAGGGCAGGCAAGGGAAGCGAAGGTAAGGGAAGGGAAGGGGCCGTTGTTGGTGGTGTGTTGGCAAGGTGTGTGAGTCCGTGGCCCGCTCCTGCGCTCGCGTTGGCTGCCTGGCTCCACAACTGCCACGAAAAGAAAGAAAAAGAGAAGGGACAGGACTCAGGGCAAAAAGAGAGAGAGGAGAATAACTATGTAAGTACTCAGTTACCGGAAGTTGCGATGGAGATTTGTTACTGCGACAGTGAGGGTGGTGTGAGTGAAGTGTGAGTCATTTCTGGATCGGCGGAGGAGGGTCGGCTGAGGTTAGAATCATCCAGGCTACCAAAGGAAGGAAAGAAAGCATCTAGGCTCCTGGCAATGCCACAGGAGGACGGAGGACGACGACGAAGACGGACGGACGGACATAAGGATGGATGAATGGATGGATGGATGGATGTGGATGTGGATGAAGTATGTGGAATGAGAAATAAGGAGGTATGTGTCATTGGGTATTTCACCGCAGCATTGGACTAGATAACCAGCGAGAGGAGAGTGGATGGCGAGCCGCAGGATGACGATTTGCTCATGGACGAAACTTGGAAATTATGAATAATATCATGCACCCAAGGATGAAAAAATTGATGAGTTTTTTTTTATAACCCTTCTACCCTTGGATGAATGATTGATTATGGCATCAAAGTTCAAAATAATCTAACGAAGGTGAATTAATAGCCCTCAAATTATAGGGAACTTATTTTTTCTTTTCCTGAGTGATGGGTTCACAGGGACAACATGAACCTTGAACCCTATCAATTGTGTTTCATTATAATGGGAGTGAGAAGCAAGGTTGTTTGAGGGTAGAATCACCATTGCAAATGAGAAGCTTAAAGGTTCCGCAATGCCACAAGTGCAAGAGGATGAAGACATATAGATGGATGGAGGGATGGGTGAATCAACCCTCAACTTATAGGGTGTTTGTTTTGACAAGATACTCTTCATCCACAATGGATGAATTTAGGTAGACGCCATGAAGGTCTTGTCTGGTTGATTGTGAAGTTATGGTCTACTACGACACTGATTGTTGTAGGCATAGTGAATGTCTTGTACCGTTTTATTTTAGTTTGCTCATGACCTTAAGAGGCACTTGGATTGGACACACAAAAGTAATTTTGCCAATGGAGAGATAGTTGTGCAGGGGAAGGAAAAAATAACAAGAGAGTGGAAGGTAAGGGGAATAATATTAAGAAATGGTTGCGACCTTGAGAGGTGTTTAAATGAAAGAGAAATGGGGTACATCTAGGGCACAAATGTAATGCTAGGCGTTGGAGAAAATCAGGGAGCATAGTCGTATAGTAGAATCAACGCTCTAAAAGAAGCACCTAGGCTCCACAAATGATGTAGTTGTAGGAGAAAGAAGACATACAAATGGATGGAAGGAGTGTGTAAATGGATGAACAAAAGGCATGGGTACTCACACACTACAATGGCATCAAAGTCCTCGAATCGGTCTAATGGAGGATGAATTGGCCTCAACCCATAAGAAACTTGTTTTTTCATAAGCTCCTGCAAAGAATGCTCGAAAGCTTAGTGTCTTAGGATCTAGAAAACAAGAGCCCAATCTCTCAACATTCGTAAGAGACCTTCATGAGATAGCTTAAGATTTTGACCAAGACCATGTTAAAAATGATCAAGAACTTGTTGTAGTTGTTATAAAACTTGGTAAAACTTTCAAACTATCAAGTTGAAAGCTCGAGTGTAAAGTGGACTTGACTGAACAAGTTTGAGCAAGAGACTATGTTCTGCCAAGGAGCATGCTCCTTTCTCCAAGCTTTGAAGCCTCTAGTGTAAAGGAGGCCTAGTGCTCCAACATTGATTTTATAATTGGAAGAAAGGAAAGAATGGATGAATGGATGGATGGATGAAGTGTATGGGTGGATGAATAGAGGTGGGATGTGTGTGGGGTAACCCTGGAGGGGATGAAAGTGACCAAGTTACTCATTGTTTTGGTCCTTCTTTCTTCCTTTTGCCCACATCTTGGGGGATTGGGTGAAACACCGTGCGTTACGTTTGTACTAGTTGTGATGCTTTGAGTGGAAATGCAGTGAACGAACTAGGACTACTTAGGGTGAGATTCCTTGTAGACCGCTCGCCCACTAGATTCTACATAATAGTGGGTGGAAGGTGTTTTCATGTAGATCAACAAAAGCAAGCAAGCAACCAACCAAATTATGGTGGCCTACTAGAATGTGGAGGGCCGTGACCTTGGGCCGCTAGACTCCCGTGCGCTCATTAAACACTTTGAAATAGCAATAGTTTGTTGGCACATATGAACACCACCCCACCATATTCCATTTATATATGTCCTTATTCTCACTAGAATTTGGTGGGTGAGCGGCCTACATGGAAACTCACCCTTACTCCCCCCCCCCAATATTTTTGTTGTTGTTAGTTCAATGCATGCACTACACCGATCATCCCATTTAGTGCTTGTGGTACTAATTCCCAAAACACACACTATTTGACCAAATCTCAAAATTAGTGAGGGCTATTTTTTTTTGAGTGATACTAAATTCATGACTACATGCTCATTTACCATACATTTCAAGATAACTAGTGCATGCTCTAAGATGTTTGCAGAATGCATGATTTGTTTGGGTGAGCTCAAAGAGGTTTCTTCTTCTTCTTCTTTCATGTCGGCACCACCCACTCATGAGGCATCTCCTAACATTAAGAGAACTAAAAAGAGCTTGCATTGAGAGTTGTTGGCACTTTGACACTTTGGGCTTCTGAAACCCTATATATTATGGTGGCACTAATTTCATAGCGAAAAGAAATTTAGTATCACCTTCACTAATTTCCCACACACACTATCAGCCCACCCTCACTAAATGGGATAATCATTGTAGCAATAACTCATGTATGTATGTATGTATGTATGTATGTGTGTGTATATGTACCTAATCTAAGGCAAGAGAGCAGTGAGAGACAAGTGAGAGATAATTCTTGCATACAAACATGATACCTCCAACATGTTAAAAACTTGACCGTTATAGTTATGTGGTGAATTTATCAAACGTTTTTTTTTTGAGACAGAAGGCCGACATGCCAGCGCCAAAGCACATGAGGCAGTTGACCACCTGACAAGTTTTTCGTCAAGTAGAGAGGAGATTTCACGGCCAGGAATCAAACCGCCAACCTCGTCCTTGAGATTTGGGTACCTCTCCACCATCATCCAGTAATTTAGAGTCGTCTCGGACCATCAAACGTCTTTGATTGGGGCTCTTTGAAGCTGTTCCAACATCAAATCAACTCAAAAGTAGTATCCATGATACAAACTGTTTTAGGGTAATTCATTGGATTGACGAGAAAGTAAGTGTACTTGTATGCTCTCTCTCTCTCTCTCTCTCTCGGAATTGAAGTAAATGAATTAAGTTCTAAAATTTTATGCATCTTGAAATAGGGCATTCAATACTTCCAAACCATCAGATCTTGCACATAAATAGGTACATTTAGGATTTAGAGTTATTGAAGTTGTCTGTTAATTTCATAGAAGAAGCCTAAGAAGAAGAACTCCGGTCTCAAGGTCATATGAGATTGGAGTGAATAAAGTGTGTGTTCGTAGAACATCTGCGGTCATGCTCAAGGGCAATGACTTTGGATGTAAAAACTACTTCATCCTTTTTAGGGAGTAGACACTATGTTACTGACCAATAAAAGTAATCAAATTTTAGTAGAATTGTGTATGATGAACTACGATGGGTTGTGGAGGTCAACAACAAATTGTTAGTTTTCTAGTCGTCTTTTACGAATAAGTACAGAGTACACATATTGTGTGGCAACTGTGTTAATTTGTTGGAGTGTGTGTGTGTGTTTTTTTATCGTTAATTTCATACACTATATGATATAAATGTTATGGGTGACTTCCGTCCTTTACGCTTCATGGAGTAAGTTACCACCTTGTGCCTTGTGAGATATTTCGACAGTTTCAATGCCACTTCAAGTTTGTTTGTTTGTTTGTTTGTTTTCCCCCCACTTTCCACCACTCTATGGAACGAGTATGATTTTTTACCCAATCATCACAAGCTTCTCATGCCCACGAGGGTTGTGTTTGTGATGAGTTTTTGAGGCAGTTATCTTTCATCTCATCATGAAAAAGATTGAAAGTCTATGTCGTATTGTGAATCGCATGGACGTGATCCTTTGATGATGCCTTACAACTTCTCTTTGGCGACAAAGTTTGAGGACTTCATCTTAGAACATGCACCTTCTAGTAGAGAGTGACACAATCCATTGGAAAGGGCCAAGGATAGACCCCCCTACCATTATTTCATGAGGTGAAATCGCAAGCAACTCTATTATAGCATGTATTTTTCTTTTTTTGGACAATTTGAGATTGAGATCAGCATCAGAGACCCCATATTAGTCTAGAGGGATCCACTTGAGATGAATAAACCACAAACTTATGGAGGTCATGTTTTTACTAGACCACGGACTTTACCTTGGCACTACACTAGATATTGTATTTAGTGCCATATGGTATTTTATGTCACTATGATAACTTGTCTAATGACACTTCTTATGAATAAGTTTACAAATGTTGTCATCCCAACCTACTTTTAGTTCATCCACTTTTGGTATATTCTACACCCTAACATTTATGTAGTACAATATTGTCATGAGTGATTGAAATTTGGATGGAAAATCACTTAGTAAGTGACAATAACTACAACACTATAAATCTACAATGCCTAACTTATTTTTTACAAAGGAAGACAAATTATGTTAGGTTTACATTTAGTGTTGGCGACATTACACAAGTGGTGTACAATTAGTATTGAGCAAACAAATAGAATTGGTGACACTAAATGCAATATTTAGTGTGGTGGTGGGGGCTCAGCTCAAAGAGGTGGGTGTTTAGCCCTGGCCTTTAAGAAGGTGTTCCTATCTTAAAATGTTGATGCAAGTTTTGCAAACCCACAAATATGCTAAAGTAAATGCACATTCTCAATGTTCATAGACATGTAAATATTCAATTCCATGTCCCAAGCTATCAAAGTGCACATACACCTACCTACATATTGATTTGAGTTCAAAAATGAGATGGGCCATTAGTAAATCCTACCTTCACATGATTTAGTGAGGGGTGGCGTTCACAAACTTATTAGGGTGAGTTGCACTAAATTCGCATGTTGGTGTAAGTAGTACACCATTTATGGTGTTTCGTGTCACGTACGCTATTTGCAAACGGCTTAAGCTAGATGCCTAGAGGTCTCAAAGTGTCACGTCCACTAATGGCTAACATGATACTATTTATCAACATAAGTAACTTTATAAAGTGAGAATTTATTGACATTATGACATTTAGTGTAGCACATTAGGATACTTGAGATGATAGTTTTATGTTTTAATATGCAAGGGGAAGATATTATTGAGCATACTAATGGCAAGGGCCATCTATTTACATTTTAGTATGCAAGAAGAAGATATTCTTGAACATACTAATGCCAAGTGTCATTTGTGTAGACTTTAGTCAACTTGTAGACCATTGTGTAATATAGGCATACATCTCATAACACTATTGAACCTACTCCAACCAAGATACTAGTGCGCACTTGAACGCCAAGTGTCATGAGGTGACACTAACGGTGAAGTTGTTGATCATTAGTGTAACCTAGTGTACGTCTCAAAATAGGGGAAGTGACACTATTACACATGTGACACTAAATACCATAAACAATGTAGTGTAGTGTAGTATATGTGGCAAGAAGTTATCTTGTAAGAGCAGCTTCACTTTTGACTTTATCCACATTTCGAAGTCGTAACAGATAATCAATCCCTCAAAGTTTGAAGTGCCATTATCTTCTCTTCCTAGTCGTGTTGTTACAAATCACACTCAAATTGAAGCCAAAGAACTGTATCTTAACCCCAACAAGCAGCAATTCATAAGATCTGCAATTGCTGCAAGGTGGGTTGTCAGAAACAACTACACTGTGGTATTTTGATTACATGAATATGGGATATTATAATGAATTTCAGTCCTCCTGACTTGATGCTCTGTATTTTACTTCACGATGATTTCATCTACAATGTTCTTGTTTGTAAGCCCATAATCATATACAATAACCCATGTTTGGGTCTATGTTAGACCCCAGAGAAATTCTTTTGATGTTTCCGCTGTTGCAATGGTTCAAAGTGCACATTGGATGGATGCGGATTGTATTTCGTACCTTCTTATGGAGTCTCATGGTAAGAGTAGTTTTCCCAATTTCCAGAGTGTGATAAGCACACATGTTTCAGTGGTAATAGATTTCTTATATTGAATATCAGATGACACTGAAATGTTCAGTGGCCAGCAATGGTTAAAATAAAATTTCGGTTGAAGAATGTGATTTTGTTGTTTTAGAGAAGTTCACGTAAAGTGCGATAAGCATCCCCAACACGCTTAAATTTTGCCTCTGCAAATTGCTGCACACACGCAAATTGGAGAATCAGTAACATGCAAGACACAAAGCTAAAACACTTTCAATTGTTGACATGGAAAGATGTTCACACCAAAAATTCATCACGCGCACCAAGTCACCTACTCAGTACATCCTGTTCCACAACATTTCAGCGGTTGGAAAAAGTGAGAGCTACCTTTTGATCACCATGATGACGATCTGGATGCCATGTGAGAGCACACTGGCGAAACCTGTTTGGAACCCAGAGCAAATGTCAGAATTTAACAGATACAGATATTCAAAATCATAGACCAAATAAAATATTATTTCAATACTTGTTGAGGGCTTGTAGATATATTGTCATGTGTTCCATATAAACACACCCGTGATCCTTTGAGAATTAAGAGGAACTCACGCAAGTTTCACGTCGTCAAGTGACAAAGGGCCTGCAGGGGAGAGTCCCAGTGCTATTCTGTCAGCTGGTGATCCAATACTTATGTCATGAAAAACTCTGCTCCCTTGAGAATTAGGTCTTGATGATCTTCCACTTGCATTTGTCCCAAAGTTCCAATATGTACCAGAGTTCCAGGTATTGCTCCAAAATTGTCTCCTGTACTTGGCACTTTCAGACTCCCTGTAAGTGTTACTGTCTGGGTCCTCTCTAGCCCCATATGTGGGGTCTTCTTCTTCATAGTTGGGTTTTTTGGAGGAGGTTTGGTATTTTTCCCACTGCCTTCCTGTTTGTACACGAATACTTGAAAGATGGTGTCAGATCAGTTACACAAAGTGTATCGAGTCCATGCAATTTGACAAGTATCCATCACACGAAGCCCTAATTTTATTTATTTATTTGTCCCAATTAAGGTCATCCTCTTTAAAAGCAGGTGTGAAAATCTCACGTCAGGGGGAGGCAATGAAACTATTAAACACAAAGTAGATTACCATAAACAGAGCAACCAGATAAGAATCAATCAAGAATGGTATGTGTGCAATGGACACTGCCATGCAAAATGCCCACAATATTAGATGTGGGTGAAAGCATTGAGGAAAAGGTAAAAATGAGACAGCCAAGCTGAACATATGGAGCACCAAAAAACGATGCTGAGCAGAGAACAGGGACCAAGAAGCGTGAAGTTTGGAAGTTTTGGTGGATGACCTGGGTAGGCTTCAGAAAACATTCCAAAGTGTATTAAAATTTCCAAATACACCATCTTGAAAATGCCTAGAACTATTACTGTTTTGAGGAGTAGGAGACTTATCAATTCAATCAAAACACTGAAACTAAGTGCAGAACAAAACACTCGACAATGAATAGCTACTTGCCTTTATATGTTTTCTGGAAAGCTCGCCATTCCTCTTCAAGGCGACGTGACCAACCAGAGGCTGTGGTTGTATGAGGTTTATTTGTACTCGCATGCACTTGCTGCCGCTTCTTTTCTTGGGCCTTTTCTTGTACCTTCAACAAAACATATATAGGACAAAAGTACCACATCAGTATTATTTTTTGCCTCCCACAAATATTTTCCTTGACCCATTTGATGCCCATAGCAGGAGTATGACGTGAAGACAACATAACAACTTTATTTTTGAATTTGCCAAACACCATTGCTAGCCATGGAGACTTGGCAATCAGATATTTCTACACCATCAACAAATTCTTGCACTGCAATAAAAAGCTGTCTCTCCATGTACATGCGCTCCCCCAAGAGTTCTTCCAGGATATTTTCAATTTAGATTCTTCATCTGTCTAAGTATGCTGGTCTATGTCACATTTCAAGGACACAAGAAAAAGGAATAAAAACTGGCAAATAATGCAGTATGGTAGTAGACATGCCAATACACATGAGGGTACATAAATATATTCTAGAAAGGTCAGAACCCTTTTTGTAACTCCAATTCAATGTTGTAACCAATTTCAATATCAGATGTTTAAACATATTGACAGGAACACAAACACCTACAGTATGTACAAACTTAGACCAAGTACCAGCTTGACACTTAAACTACAGAACTCTAGTCAAATCCTGGAGTGAGCAGCCAATCACATGTGTTTTCCACAACTTTCAACTTAAATAGATATGTCCAAGTGGGTATACTTTCAAATTCTTCTGAAACAAGTACAATATTCTCTAGCTGATCCATTTTAGGGCACTTGGAATGAGTACTGGCCCAGGGATGTGTATGTCAATCTTACTATGTGTGCAAAAATTTGCCACAGAATTCACAAAAAAACTCTTCCTTTGGAACTTTTTCTAGCCATATACTTGTCTAAGCTTGTATAAACACCTACACAAAATTGATCCACATGAATTCATTATAAAGTTTTAGAATCGTATATTATGTTTTGTATGTTATTTTGTGAGAACATAGGCTTCAATGCACTGATTAACTCTACAGACATGATCTTGATAACAGAAGCAACAATCACACTTAGTAGAAGAAAAAAAACCCATGCACATGGACAGTCTCACACTAAAGCAAACTTTAGCCATTGTAGAAAAACTTTCTGACACTTGATACTACAATAAAACTACAAGTGAACCAATGCCCATACTTGAAATTTAGAACCTGAAGCTTATTTGTTGTTTGTTAAAAGAGGCAGGAGAAGTGATACACACCTCCCTGTAGTATTCATCAGCATTCATCTCAAAAGACCGCCATTTGCGCAATGCCCGTTTGTTGGCTGCACGTTTCTGTTGCTTTACATAGTTTCGGTGGCGCTGTAAGAAACAAAAAAGAAAAGAAAACACATCGATGCATCAATTGATCTCATTAACCCCTAAATGCTCAAAGGGTTTAGCACTTTAATAAGATCTACTATAGAATGCTGCTTTTTGGTTTCAAAAGGTATCTTGTTCTTCTACAAAGTTGTTGGAGAAGTATTCTAGACTACAAATATGGTTATAAAATGAACAATCCTTCATGAACTTTGTATGATTAAATTAGGAACATTTACCTATGAAAATTCATAATTTAAACACACGATATTATAATGAGTAATTTTTTTATCTAAATCCTTTATAAATCCATGTGCTTTTCATACTAAGGAAAGATTCAAAGCAAGTGTGGTCACATGTTGGAACTATAGCCAAAATTTCCTATATATATTAGGATGTTTAAAAACGGCCAATGTGTGACATTATTGTAGTTTCTATTTTCTTGGGATCACATACTTGACCAGACCAAGATGGGATCACCTCCATGTCAAGGAAAATATTTCTCTGAGTCCTACATTTCTCAGTCATCAACCACTTTGATAACAACAGCTTAAGTGGTATTAACAGATATATTTTATTCACTGGTAGATTCTGTGGCAAAAATAGGGTCAAGCAGGAAATAGTTTCCCAGAATTAAGAAAGAGAAAGAAAAACGTATTACTTTGCGGCAAGTTTCTGCATCCATGTACCCATATGCCATCTGCACAAACCCACCATATGATGAAGGCCTCATCAGGCCAGCAAAATGAAAACCAAGCACTTTACAACAAACCTGAGCATAAGTAAGAATCATTAGTCAGTCCAAGGAGAGTGATAAGATATATTGAAGACTTATCAACAGACGAGGACTGCTTCTCACCAAATCAGAAAAATGATCGGATGCTATTACAGAGATTTAAGTTGAACTAGGCCTTAGCATTACATTCAGCAAAGTTCAATAGCAGATGGAAGACAATGTCATCTAATTCTTATCTCAAGTGAAGAGCCATAGCTGGTGATGAGAATCTGCAGCTATGAAACATTCAGAAAGCATCGACCTGCCCCTCCCCCTCCCCAACCCTCTCTTTCTTTACTGAGCCTTAATTTCGAACCATTTACAAACCATTTGCAAACTGCATCCTGATGACCACTTTTATTCACTGCAATTCCACTTGAATCACAACAGATGGAAGATTCTCTGAGAGAAGAAATGGCTTAACAGATTTCCATTTGTTGTCCCATTTTTCGTTGCAAGGAGACGACCCATGCATCAGGGCAACCCTGATCAAGGATGCGCCATAGCCACCACCTTGCCTCCACACCACAGCAGCTACGCACGCCATCCCTCCTGTTGCACAAATTCCTCCTCATCCCATGGCTCCTAACCCAATTTCTGAAACCCGAATTCTGACCATCCCGGAAGTACCAAACTCCCAGGAATTACTCCACCGCAGCATCCACTGACACAAACTCCAAGGCTGACCAATTCACGAGGCACATCTTTCCAGACATCAACATTCAATCCAGAAATGTTGCACCAATTCCTCACCCTGTGTCACAAAACCCTAATTCTTGAGTTCTCAAATTCTCATAGAATGATCAATTTGCTGCTGAGTATTGAAAGCAGGAATTCCTTTGAATTCAAAACAGAATGGCCAACTCGTGAGGTGAATCCTGCAGAAAACCAATCACATTGCAACTTTGAGATGTTACCAGGTTGGCCGCATGAATGGAAATGTGCCGGAGAGTGTCAACAAATTTGAGGGCGGTGGAGTGGATTATGAAGATGCTCCTCATGTTGCGAAGTTGAACCCAAGGAAACTTTTGAGGGATTTCAAATAGCCCTGTTCACACTTATGCCCACTCGAATCCATTCACACCGGAGATGGCCACCTTGGTATATTCCTCGCTTGATCTTAGGGCCGGTTTAGGGCCACTTCACACACGAGCCAAGAGCCGTGACCGTGAAATTGTGAGGGCCTAAAAGAAAGTGTCCACAGGCCGTCCCAAGACACCTCCAAAATCATGTCGTGTGGTTACGGATCTTGAAGTGTAGTGTGAAGCCATATGTGACCAGGCCCTCAACCAAATGCTATTTCAATGAATTTCTATTCATGCAGGTCTTCCCACATGATAAAATAGAATAAAATCAACGGTTGTGAGCATTTGGAGTGCCATGGTCTTCCAGTTTTGTGTTAGGCCTACATCCAAGAGGTGGTTTTGGAAAATAATCCAAGTGACCATGAAACATCATCCATTCGATGCCATGTAGGGATCCATGTAGACTTTACATCCATCTTGCATTCACATACGCCGTTGGTCCCTCAAACATAGTGTGATGTGGACTAGTACCGCCTATTCCACCAATGAGAGTGCTTGAAGTGTAATGGTCACGGGCTCTCACTCTCGTGTGTGAAGTGGCCCTTAGACTATAGTGAAGAACTGCACCGGTTGGTCAAAAATTTGAGCCCAAGACAAGGTTATTAGAGGCAATGGTTGTATGGTGGACAAGATGAAAAAATAATTAAAATTATTGGTTAAATAATTAAATAATAAAAATCCTCAAGTTGGAGTTCTCCGGAGGTCAAGTTTCTTGTCCAAAGGTTTGAGGTTGCCCAAGAAACGTGACATCCAGAGACCCCTAGCAAAAAGTGTTTCCATGGTGGTAGTTATGTCATTTTTCATCCATGCTTGAAGTTCTCCACTAGAGAAGTCTTGCATGTGGTGTAAACCCAGGTTGGTGAAGAACCCATATTGCAACCAATCATGTTGCTCCATTCCCTTAAAATTCTTGACTGGTGCATTTTTTCACTGTAGTCTAAACTGGCCCTTGGAGTTTGAGGTAATTCATATTATGTACAAGGTCGAGTCAAGACATGCAATGAATAAGTTCAATTCACATAAGGCAAGTGGGCCTAAAACAAACGCTTTTAGCTTTGCACCCATTTGAGTCGTAGGATAATGAAAATGAGATTTGTGCGAGATGATTAGCAACTCCAAATCAAGGTTGTAGCAATTTTCCTCATGATTCTTGAAACTCATATAAATTTCTTATTCACTGCAGATTTAGCAAGGATTTTCTTTCTTTTTGAAAGATCATATTGAGTTGTCCCCGAATCATGGTGATTGTTTGAACCTAAAATAGCTATATAAACTTTGAACATGTAGTCCATCTTGTAAGCATGTTATTTTTGGGTCCATTTTTATGTGAACCAAACACTCAAATATAGGTGTTTGATTAATGAGGCCCACTTATCTTATGTAACTTCCATAAGGAATTAGAGTTTATGCCCTCCACCCAAAGTGGGTAAATTTTTGTGACAAATATCAAGAAGGAGGTGAAAATATAGAGGAACATTGCATAGCCCAATTGTTTATATATATATAGCAAAAAAATTGACCCCTAAATCAAGGTCACAATTCTTGATTTAATCTAACATGACCCAATTAAAATGAATCAATGGCGTGTGTTGGGAGGGACATGTTTTTACCCCCCCCCCAAAAAAAACAAATTAAGTGTCATGAACCAAAAACCGAAGAGAGGGAATTAGTGCCTATGAATGTACCTCTCATTCATCCAACATAAAACCCTAGAATAGCAAGCAACCCGGGATTTTTTTAAAGTCGATTTGGTGCCGCGATTAGCTCTAAATACCATGATTTAGTCTAGTTCAAGTCCTTTGAGATGAATCGGTGACAACCCTACAAGGGGTCAAGTTTTTATGTTGGAATGATGAAAGGTACCCTTGTAAGTGATAATTCCCTCCCTCCCCAACATCCACTCGAAGTTCCTAAGACTTCATTGGGATGTCTAGGACTTCAATGAACAAAGTTTCTAGGATGAAGTACACATTCAAACACATCCAGGTTGTTTCAAAAATGTTATTTGGTCCAACACATTGTTTATTAAAGTTTTTCAATGTTGTGTAAAATCTCATCAACAATTTTTTTTTATAGAAGAGCTAGATAATTGCTATTTAGTATACCCGACTAGAGTAGAGGTGCCCAATTTCCAATCACTTCAAAGATTTTATAGTAGATCTAGAGAAGTATAAGGCGGTGCAAAATTTTCCCATGTAGGATGACAAAAATCAAGAGGATTGCAATTTTTTTTTATAAGTTCATTCCTTAAAATGAAATTATTGTGAGGTTTTAAAGCCAAAAGTTGGCTCGAACATATTACCAATGTTTGGAGTTTGTCATAACTGCTCATTTTAAGTGCTCATTCCTCCTCACTTTAGCACTCAAAACCAAGACACGTGTCATGGCACTATTGGTTCCGGCCTAATCGAAATTCAATCCTAGCCAAATTGAAATTTTGGTACCCTATAGATTGTTGACAGGGTCTTGATCGGGAATAGGTACCTCTATTATAAGTGGAAGTCGTCATTGATCCAACATTGGCATGTCTACCCAATGCTTATTACATACTCATATCTACTCACAATTCCCATGTTCCGAGCAAACATAGTTCTCCTTAAATTCCGGGAGTCCCCATTTATGGGGAGCTCATAGGTTGTGTAACTACATAGTTTTTAACAAACAACTATAATTTATCAGAGTTTTAAATCGCAACAACTTTCTCTGAAAAGAGACAATCATCTAGCTGCTTAGTAATATTTATGCACTTAACATAATCTCTATAAATACATGTGTTAGCATTATTTTATAATTTATATACGTATAATTTTTTCAAGATCATGAAGAGGACTCATCCCAATGCAATTAGAACACATCGTTCGGACACCGTAGTATGCAAAAGTCATAAGGGTTTAAAATTTCACTCATAGATGACCTTCTATCAGCACATGTATCAGATGTTCAGGATGGGTACATCTTCCTATTCAATATGTACCTATTCTTGCAAGATTTCAGGCTAGGTGCTGGTCAGGTCAGATGTCGGTCCTGGGTACACTTACCATGAATTATGTTCCGTGTACGAGGGATTCCTTGACGGAGTTGTTGCGCGTTGAGTTTTCCAATTTCTGTCACGACGGATTGTCTGCGGCTTGCCGATCACTCAATTCGATCGCACCTGGACTCAGCCGATGTTTCACCAAATGGTTTACATGGAGCGAGGGAGCGAGAGAGACCGCGATCGCTACTCGAAACGGCACTTCAGAGACTGTGACCGAGTTCGGACACCCCCGATGCACGACGTAAGGCGCACGCTAGTTCGGTAGCTGTTTCCTTGCCGCGATCACGATCACATTGGGTCGTAGGACTCTTGCGATCGATCTCGGTGCGCCAACATGTCGTTGATATCCAAGCACAAGTCGTTTCCTCTTTACTTTCACGAGGGGGCCACGGTGGTGGACCCTTACTTGGCGAGCCTCGTGGACACGCATGGCTCGGGGTGTGAAGTGGTGTTGAAGAAGATCAGCATTTACAAAACCCCGCTCCGACATGACCTACGGCAAGCTCAGGCGGAGGAGCTGATGCGGCAGCAGGAGGCAGGAGCGTCCACGAACTTGTTGCAGGTTCACCACCACTTTTCGTTTTGTGTTTTTTTCTTGGCTTTCTGTGAGCATTTGTTTTTTTGAGACAGATGAAAACATTGCGAAGCTCCACCACTTACCCTAGACAGGAGAACAATTTGGCCAAGGGCTGGAAACGAACATGTCTTAATTCTCAAGAAATGTCGTCTCAAGTCAGTCTAAGTCTCGCGGCAAGTTCCCCTTGGAACATGTGATTTCGTTTATTCAGAATGGGTGGGTGATGGAGCATTCGGAGGCGTAGCAATTTCAGTGAACGATTCGGGTTTTTATTTCCTAGCCAAAAAACGTATAAGGCACCGGGACCGAAAAAAGTGAACGCGGGGAGAATCTCTTGGTTGCACATGGTGGAACCATGGAATTTCAATCAGGAAGAGATTATGGCCTCCGTCTGAAGTTTCTTAGGTATTCCAAGACATTTCCTAGTATTTGACGTGTATTTTAGGGGGTTTGTTAGCCCCCCATATCATGTTGATCGAAATTGTCAAGGAAGATGGACGCCTCTTCTGCTTCTTTGAAAGCCTTCTCTCACTCTATGCGACGCGAGCATAGTCGTGGAGCCCTTTCGCAAATGGTTTGATGGACTTCCTCCACATCTCACCTAATGTTGTCGATGTTGTTGCAGGTTTACCACCACTTTCTGATGGTGGAGGTGAGTCGGGGTCGGCATCCTGTGCATGGAGAGCTCCAGGGTTTCAAGATTAGGGCAGAAAAATCGAGGCCGGACCCTCAGTGCAAAGGGTTTGCAGGAATAACGGTGAATAATGTGCCGGTCATAGTGGAGGGGAAGGCTGCCGAGGAGCACTACTTCGTTGATGTTGCTGACTTGCCGATTCCATTAAAGAAACTAATTGATATTCTTACAACACATAACCCTGACTACGATCTTGTGCGTGACAACTGCTGGAAGTATGCGGACATTACTTACAGGGCATTGGTGGAAAACCTAATGCAAGTGCACCAGCAGGGTCAACCTTCAGCTGCTCCTGCGTCAGGAAAATGCAAGAAGCAGAACCACATGAATATCGGTGAGGGTGGAAATGAGAATCTAGCTTCCAACCTGCGGAAAATGCCTCCGCTTGTTATGCCCATAGACAGAGTGAACCAGGTAGCCATGGTCACTGCCGGTATTGTGGCAGTTGGGGCGTTTACTTGGGTGTTGAAAGCAGGGATCGAATGGTTGATGTCCAGTCAAGATGAAGAAGATGAGGAGGAAAAAACGAGGGTGCCTGGATCAAGTCGATTAGCTTACCAATAGGCTTACGCTATGACTTGATGCATTATGTTAATCTGCACATGATAGGTATCATGAGTTGCAGTGAATTGTGCCAATATGCATACTTATTTAGTTACTGATGTGCACTATATCATTGACTGCATAACCGTAACTACGATCCCGTGTGTGAGAACTGCTGGAAGTATGCAGACACTAGTGGAAACCCTAATTCAAGTGCAGCAGCAAGGTCAAAGGGCTGCTGCAGGAAATTACAAGAAGCAGCAGAACATGATCATTGCGGGTGGAAAATAAGAAACTATCTGCCAACCTGCGGGTAATGCCTCTTGTCATGCCCATAGACAGAATGGGAAATGCAGATCACCACCCAGTATTGTGGCAATTGGGCTGCTTACTTGGGTGTATAAATCAGGGCTCGAATGGTTGATGTACAGACATGACATAGAAGATGATGATGATGAAAAAGGACAAGAAGGTGTGTGGATCAAGACAAGTAGCTTACCAATAAACTTAGTTTGCAGCCAGGTCTTGATGTAGACCTTATAAATGATATGGGCTAGATCACTCTCTGCTCTTATGATACAACACTGTTTTATCATCTCTTCTGTCCATAAGGAAGAAATCATCGGTGTAAATAATCTTAGTTTCGGATGCTTCTTCTAATCTATTCGGTGGTCATCTGTTCCTCAGTTCAAACTTGGGTAAATTGTTGTGTGGATGTTACTTCCCTTGGCTGGACTGCTTTTTCTGAAGAAGCAGGTGTGATGGATAGTCCAATTGGATGTGTTTTTTTTGTCCATTACGGTGGAGTTCTGTTGTGTGTTTCCTGTGTTGATATGGATAAATGACATGCACTAGCTAATATATGTTTGATCTTTGTTACCGTCTCCTTATGATCATGTTTAAGCTAGTTGTGGTCATGTAAGTCGCCTTCTTTTGCTGATGTTTCTTTTATGTTTCAAGTTGGTCCAGGTTAAGTCCGAAGTAATAGAATCGATGAGGTATTTTTCTGTTTGTTGTTATTTATCTGCATTTAATTGCAGAAATTACATTTTGTTCATTGTTCATAATATACCATCATGTGCTGCATGTGGGGTATATATCATTCGTGAATTCATCACAACACAAGGTCGAGAATTATAATTTACAGTCAACTGGATGGCTATTGCAAGGAATCAGACATTCATACACCTTGATTCCTATTCAAGCTAAAATGTCAACTCCACAAACACTATGTAGAGTTGGCTCTAAAGTACAGGGATGAATTGGGGAGGCTTTGGGGAAATTTGAGGTGGATTCCCCCATTTGGGTGTAACTGGAAAGTCTTGGAGAGCTTCTTTGAGTTTTAGGTGTTGATTTGTTTCATCTTTATATAACTAAGCATCTTCTCAGTATTTTTGCCACTTATATGCACATGCATTTATTTGTTCATCATTTGTGGACTCTCCAAATAAAATCAAATTCAAGAAAGGAACTTAAAACTTTTTCAAAGTTTTGTAGCCGTATAATAAAGCAAAACCAATTCTGCCCTCTTTATTGTTTGGTCACTGTCACAAGTGTTGGAAGTGAAAGATATGGGAGATTCCTTCAAAACTGTTGATTTGGTCTCCAATGTTGGTGACTTTACTATGGTTACGTCTATTGCGTTGACAATCTAAAAATGGCAAATTTCCTACAACACCTAGTTGGTAAAGTTGACTTCTACCTCCCAAAGTTCAAATTTGCCAATTAAGTTAGGTTGTCTTATGTTGGAGCCTAATTTAAATGTTTTTGGAAACTCCTTGAACAAATGCACCTCCTCTTCCTTCAAACCATATTCTAAAATTGAGAATGTCCATATAGATAGGCCGCTATCATATAAGGATCTGATTAAGAAAGGTAATTGAATCACACCGGTTACCTTAGATGAGATTGTTGCCATCCCAGAGCATGTCACACTTGTCCATGACTTCTTCACAAAACTGACCATTGAGGGTACTAGTATTTTGTCTTGGAGGAGTTCCAACATCCATGCAACATGGAATATTTTGAAGAGAGGCAATCAATTTTGGAGAGTGGCTCCAAGAGGTTGGTGGACTGGATGAGCAACGACATCCCCTCTCCTATATATACTAATACAAGGGGTAGTGCACCTGGTAGTATGCACGGATACCCGCTACTCTTGAGAGAGTGCCCAACACCGCATCCACATCAGCAGCTCAAGTGACTCCCGATAAGCCATTAACCATGGGCGAGTGTTTGTTGGCACAAGTGAGGAGTATGGTTGTTATGACAACCATCTTGAATGCTTAAAGTGAGGCTTGTGACATTTTGTTGGGAGCAAGATTTAGAGTGAACATTGCAAAGGGCTACATTGTAGTGCAACCACTTTCAATTTGGTTATCTTACATAGAGCCCAACCCCGAAAAGGGACAATAGTTTCCGGGCGAAGAGGCTCTTCATTCATGCTTGCTCTCAAGGGGGTAAGCTTTTATATCTATCTATCTAACTATCTTTTGCACCCATTTTCATTTATATATATATATATATATATTCTACCTCCTATGAAGTCAAGGGACCGTGTATTTAATCGTCGATTTCCTAAGAAACCCACTCTTTCTTAGAGCAATTGTGCACCACATGCAACCGCAAAGTTGTAAAATTCGTATACACCCTTGTTGTATATTTTAGTAATCCATATGTGCTTTAAAAAGATTTGCACTCTTTCAAATGTGAGTTGCTTTCATAACTAATTAAAAGCATTTTTTTTAATTTAAAAAAAAATGGTGTTTGGGTATGTCCCATGCAATGAAGTGGCATGTAAGTTGTAACTCAACATTAATGTTCGTGCTGCTCATGTAGTGATGGGCCTAGATGCAACCCTAGTATTGGTAGGTTCTTTTGGCTGGGGATATCTAATGATCACTTACCTAGCTTAAACATAAAATGTATATGTGCCTATTTTATTTTATTTTATTTGGTCAAAATAATTTATGTAAACGAGTAATTTGAAGCTAGAAAAAATTTAGATACAACATCACTTTGCACATTTTTTATAATCATAGGTGGTCACCACCACTGGCTCTTGACCACTCACCATTAAAACATAAATTGCACAAAAACATGACAAAATCAACGCAGTGGGATGTGACATGTTGTTTCAAAATACACTACATCATTCACTGAGATGGTTGGCACGTGATCCTTGTAGTGATTTGACTCAATGTTTCAATTATGTACAGTTACAATATGTTGAAATGTATGGTAGGATCCTATTGGTGAATCATGTTGATGATGCATCTTATTGTGACCATATTAAGACAATTGATTTTTTTAATTTTTTTTCATTGAATATATACATTAACATTTTTGGTTTCTGATTATTTACATCATATTCCAATATCATATTACTTATATGATCACTAAGGATTCAAATATTTCTCCAAAAATATAGAAATATTGAAAGTGTATCGACGGACCCGCCCATAAATTGAGGTAATTAAAAAGTTTAGATTTTACAAACATGTTGAAGTTGCAATTTGTCAAACACCTGTCACTTGAGAATGTTGTGTTTCCCTACTCAACATCTATCTAATTTTCATATTTCCACAGTTTCATGGCCATGACCAATGGGTAACTTTGCACTGACTTAGGGCCATTGCACACGTGAGCCAAGAGCCATGACCATGAAATAGTGAGAGCCCAAAAGAAGTGTCCAAAGTTTGTCTCAAGACACTTCCAACATCAACGTAGGTGTGGTCACACCCTATCAATAATTATAAAATTTTGGGGGAATCATTTAAAAATACCTTATTTGACTTATATTGCATTTTTTTCCTTATACCCCAAGTAACCAATTTTTTTGACTTTACCCCAAAAAAATTTCTTCTCAGAGCCCAATTGTTGTCCATTTTTTTCTTACACCATATTTTGTTTCTTACACCCCATTTTTTTCCAACATACAATTCCAACACACGTTTATATATCACCACCGACAAACCAAAGCATGGCATTTTGGATGCACAAACTTCCTTAATGACCTGAAGTAATCTTAAGTTGCTTTTCATTCCATCAAGTAAGCATCCCACAATTCGAATGTATGCCCACAAGCAATCTACAAAAAGCTTGGTCATAAAGCAATAAATTAGCTTCTCCAAACAACTGGCTTTCTATGTCATTTTGAGCACACCCAGAAACCGCCATTCACATATTATCATCTAGAAATCAAAGTATGGGATATTGACTACCCAACCTTCCTTAAGGACTTGAAGACCACCCTAAATTGCTCTCTAAACATTTAAGTAACAATCACACTACCACAGCACATACCACTTTTCATCTACTAGCACAGACCCTACCCTGCACCCGCTACCCCTAGTAATTGTTTCCACTCTATTTTACATGTACTGACTAGATAAAAGAGGCCATTGTATGTCATGGTATTTTACATGTAAACATGTTTTACTATTTTAAAAACCCCTATATTATATGTACGTTTTTTTGCAAAATTTACCTACAATGAATATATTGGACCCTATTTTTTTATCGCACGTTGTTTCTACGATTTTCGCCAGTGATCTCCCCAAGCCTAGAGTTAGGTGGGGTTGGGCCTTAGCTTGAGCCGATTGAGCTACCTGACCTATCTTTAGCTAGCTAATAGCTAGCTGGGCTAGCCCTTATTTTTCAAGTACCATTTTCAGCCATAACTCTTAGCTATTGGGTCATCCGCTGGCCCAAAAAGTCCGTGGGCTGGCGGTTGTACAAAGTCTGAAGCAATTCAGAAATGGTGATCAATGGGAAGACATTGTTCTACTTGGTTTAAATATCTATGTTAAATCATGGCAAAAGGCCGTGTAAGGTATGCGGGTGTTATTCGGTTACTATTCTTAATTGGACAAGTCTATATCTGATTGGTGTGTGGCTAGGTGAGGATAAAAAATCAAACACCATAAGGACACATGTTTAAAAGAGATTGAACTGTGTAAGGTATGCGGGTGTTATTCGGTTACTATTCTTAATTGGACAAGTCTATATCTGATTGGTGTGTGGCTAGGTGAGGATAAAAAATCAAACACCATAAGGACACATGTTTAAAAGAGATTGAACTGTGTAAGGTATGCGGGTGTTATTCGGTTACTATTCTTAATTGGACAAGTCTATATCTGATTGGTGTGTGGCTAGGTGAGGATAAAAAATCAAACACCATAAGGACACATGTTTAAAAGAGATTGAACTGTGTAAGGTATGTGGGTGTTATTCGGTTACTATTCTTAATTGGACAAGTCTATATCTGATTGGTGTGTGGCTAGGTGAGGATAAAAAATCAAACACCATAAGGACACATGTTTAAAAGAGATTGAACTATGTCTTCAAATATTATTAACTACTTCACATTCAAACAATGAACACAATTAGGAGAACCTTTGCATTCAAATTAGGAATCAACAAACATGCACTTCCAATAGTCATAACTAAATTAAAGGAGGTTTGATTTTCAATTCGGTTTTTGCGGATGTTTCAACGTAGATATGCTAACATAACATTATTTAGCAATGTAGTCGGTTCCATGACCTTGGAATATATCAATTATATTCCCTGGGTCCCCAACAAAGTGAGAATACTCATGTACTATTCATACATTCAAATTGATGCTTGGAAATATGGGTAGAGTTATACTCCCAACACTATTCATAGAATACATTGTTCATCTTGGTTTTATTCACTGAAAACACTATTCATAGTAGCACTATCAACGAAAATAATGAGACTATTCATAATATTCTTACTATTCATACTGGCACTATTCATTAGTCGTACCGGCATCAATTTCTTCTTATTTCCTAAGTTTCTTCCCATGAAGGTAAGACAATGGAGGCCCATGTCATATGCTAAATATAGAATGGAACACAACCATGCAGCTGAATAATGTTATGAATGCAACACAAGTTTTATTGCGTAAATCCAATCGGTAGAAAGTTAGTTGGAGGACTTGAAAAATGAACCGAATAACACTCACGTAACTTTATTCTCACGTAGCTTGAGGAGAGTGGAAGCAACCCATGCTTGAGCCTTGCATGTCCGAGACGTTTGAGTGTCGTGTTGTTGTCGCATGCACATTGAAGGCAAGTGTGTGGCCTAGATTTGGCAGCGCCCGTGCAAGTTGAAGGTGAAAAATGGTGGTACCCATACTTCGCCCATAACTAATTGCTCATCCAACAAATTGAAGAGCCGAAGAGTTATCATAATTCGTCATGTGCACTTTTTCATCCATGGATGGGGGCGCTATGTCATCCATAATGTCCAGTTTTTGTTCCCAAACTGATTGGTTATGATTGATAACTTGCTTGAGTAGGTGGATGTTTCATTGTTCTTGCAACTCATCATTTACTCTTCTCTTGTTGGTTGGTTAACTACATTGTTTTGTCTAATTAGTGTGGGCCACACTAATTCCCAATTATTTTTGGATTATAATTTGAAGTGACCCACTATAATTTTTAGTGTGAAAATTAGTGTGGGCTTTTTCATCTACATGTTTGGATGAACATTCAAGGCAAGGCCAATACTTTAAAATTACTATTGTTGACCATGCCAAGTACTATAAATTTAATGTGGGCCATATTAAATTCCAACCGACATGAATTTCCCCCCCCCCCACACTAATTAGACAAAACGATGTAGTTTATTGCAAATAAGTGGGGAAGAATCAACCACGAACATGCATGTGCTAGAGTTCTACTAGAATCCATAAAGTACTTCTCAATATTTCAAAGTGTAGTTGGAGGCCATGTTCTCTGACATACCGTACTTCCCCAACACATGGTAGGGTTTGCTGCATTCGTAGGAGGATATCAAACGGATGATTTCCAACCAACGCATAAAGAACACTTTTCTCATTAATCACCTTCGGCAATGCACATGTTTATGGAAGATTTCTTTTGGGGGTTGGACTCTTCATTGTAATACTAAATGAAGTGTGTGGATGATTATGAAAACTCCTTATAGACAAGAGATTTATGGAAATAAACAAAATGTATATGTAATAATGGTATCCTAGATAACACTTATGTATTTATAGTAACATTCTAAAAATTTGATGTGATAAATGCCTTTACTACATACACAAAATATAAATCATGAAACAAATAGGCCCGTACTACATATTCGATTCACTTTTAACTTTCCAATGAGAAAGTTATAGACTTATTTTCCATTCATGGGATGTAACTCATAATGAATTGACCCTAGAATCATTATGCCATGGAAGCTAGGGCAATAATAGCATCTAGACTTACCATCATATGGTCAATTCAGTCATAAGTATACTAGGAGTCCACTTTGACCCATTTGGCTTTTGATACCAACATAGTTGTTATCTCCATATGCCAAAGGGTGGGCCATTAGGTTGACAAATTGGTTCTTTATATTCCACGGGCCACCTACTATCATATTTTTGGTGCATTTTATAAACCCTAATAATATACCAAGTCTTGGTAGTCAAAGGCTTCGTAGATATAAATGAGATATAGATGGTGTTCCATGGCAATGGTGCAATCCGGGGAGTTGAAGATCACTCGAATAGCCTCTAGTTTTTAAAAACCTAGAACACAAAAGCCTATCAAGAATGGACTGGGTCACTCATTGGAAACATTGATCAAATGGCAATGATGGATGAAACTAACACATCTATTATCATTTTTTCCCCTGGACCTTGGGACCCCCTTTTGTACATTGTACTTTAACTTCTACTTTAAGATTCTTGATAGCCTTTTTTAAATGTACGCACTAGAGAAAAACAATACCTTCCCCGTCATGTATACATTCATGCATGATAATGTCTCGATTGATGCCCCTTTTTACACTCACATTAACTTTCGTACGCGGTTAGTGAAGAAGTCCACTATTGAGGAGTTGCCACCCTTGGAGATTTCTACATTCAAGAAAAGACATGTAATAAGAAAACATATGTATTCCATAGCTATCGATCTTTGACCTCGAAGAAAGCATCCATTTTGTTTCTACATGATAATTTTGCTTAAGGAAGTTTGTGATGTTATGTTATATACCTTAACCCTTACAAGTCTAAAGGGGCTCAATCCTCTCTACCTGACGGAAAACTTGCCAGGTGGCCAACTACCTCCTGTGCTTTGGCGTTGACCTGTCGGCCTTCTGTCTCAAAAAAATAAAAAAAATAAAGGGGCTCAATGTGTGACCATGTACACAATTTCTACAAGCCCTCACCAAGTTTAAAATTCATATTTAAGATTCATGCAACTGAAATTTTATTTTATACATCGTCTCATGTCAAGGAGAAGATAAAAATATACTCAAATGTGACATAAATGCTCAAAATACTAAGAATGTATCGCATGCAAAGGCACTTGTATTTGAACCAAATCTTCAACAACATTAAACTATTCAACCAATTTGAAAAGTGCACTACAAGAGCAAGTCGAATTTAGATAGGGTCATTTTTGACAAGATTGATTGAAAATGGAAATGTGTAGCTCAAATATACATTGTTTTTGGGCATATAACCTGGCCTAAAGTGGGCCTCTTAGACTTTCAAGGCTGCTAGAAGGCCGCTGCTAATCACAACCCCATTAGGGTATAATATAAGCTTTTATGTGGTCACCCATATTCGAATAATTGGTAGTATGTGACAACCATGGCTTCTAGTTATGAACGAACACTAGAAAGATGTGTATTATGACGAGATCGAACTATTTGTTGAAAATATAGACAGTTTAGTTTAATAAGTCCAACAATGAACACAAATGGAGACATGACATTATTTAGCTAAGTGATTAGGTTGGGTAGGGTTGGAAATATATCATGTCAGGTGCTAGAATCATATCTTATGGATGCTTGTTAGTAAGGAGATTCAACCTGAAAAATGAGTGAGATTTGGGTGAAGTCATTGAATATTATTAGCATGGAACGGTTGATAGCAGCTGAATAATGTATTAAAGAACTTAGCTACGCTATTATGTGATCACTCAAAGGCAACGAAAACCCTGAACAAGTTGATCTCTTATACACCTAACTTTGATTCCAAAACTTGAAATGACAATCTTAGACATTCGTGATTGATGTAAGCTACACATGACATTATTACCTACCCGAGCCGATTCCAGGGGGAGGAGGGGGGTTTGACTCCTTGGGGAGGGTTGTATATCACGTGCGACTGAGTGGTATTATTGTAGGGGTATTTTGATGACTTGGACTCTACTAATGAAAGCTCAATAAGGTGTTTGGACATTATAGAACATAGATGACTTTGCTTGGTAAAGTATTACATCCTCATTAAATATTTAGAGCACTGTGTAAGTCCGAATAGCAAGACCCACTAACTTAATTGGGATACTCTAAGTGTAGTGGTGGGTCCTACCGGTCATTGCTCTATACCAAACCCTAGCCTCCCAGCTGCTGACATGTGTCTAGACTCTAGCTAATTCCATTACACATTCCTCACGGAGCTCCAGATCACCATCACACACGTGTGACATGCACCACCGGAACCTTCCAGCTTCCGACAATCGGTGAATTATTATTGGGGCTATTTTGAATTTCCATGTAGGCCACTTGCCCACTAGATTCTAGAAAATAGTGGGTCGGAGGTGTTCACATGTAGTTAAGCACAAGTTGTCATCCAATCACATTTTGATGGTCCGCTAGAATGTGGATGGCCGTGGACACGGGCCGCTAGACCTCCATGCACGCAATAAAAAATCTCTAACCTACAAGTGCGGTCATCGAAGATTTTGAAAGATCGGTTTTAGAAGAAGGAGGAGATTAGTAGATTTGAGAAGATGAGAGTTGCTAGTTGACACATACGAACTCTACCCCACTAGATTCTCTCTACATTTGGGCGGGTTTGTCCTTATTTACACTAGAATCTGGTGGGTGAGCGGCGTACATGGAAACTCACCCTAATTCGACTCTCTGCATTCAAAAGGTATCACTCACTTTCAGATGAATATACCTAAAATGGGATGACCAGATACATTTTTCATCCTTTATTTTCATCCTTCGTCTAGTACTTTGGAAGTACATACCTACATCCAGTGCTTCTCTCTTGAGTAGGTCGTATGTGACTGCACTCCCTATGGAAACTGCAAAAATGGAAAATGAAAAGTGGAAAAAGCACAAAATCTCTGTTTCCAATCTTCTCTACTTACATTTCATACTGCGGCAGTTCTCAGACAACTTCCTAAATCACTGCCACAACTACTATTTCCTCGCAGAGAGAATTATTTGATTTCTGGGGTCTCCACAGGTGCCGTGGTTACACTAACTTAACTAATGTCATGTGCTTGTAATCCAAGCAGTTACAGATTGAATTTGCATTTAAAAGTTTCCGGTTTGTAATTCCGAATGCCTGGGTAGAAGACAATTGTTTTTTTTTTTCCAGAAGATTTCGTAAGGGTAGGATTTTCGAATGGTTGGCAGCAGCTCTGGTGTGGTTTGATGCCAGCCTTTTAACTTATTACCAACAAATTTTGTGGGAAAATTATAACTCGCTGTCAGATTGAAACTTTGAGCGTGGGTGAGCGGTTGGAAGTTTCAGGCGAAGTTGCAGCAAGAGTCGAGTGAGCAACTTTTCCGAATCTCGGCGTGTGGGTGGCTTCTTCATTCCTTAGGGTGTCGACGGTGAGCTTCAAATCTTTGAGGTGGGGTAGTTTCTGGTTGGGTTTTTTCTTAATTAGGCGCTTGCTATCGAGACTCGCACCAGTTACATTACCTAGACTTGTGGTATTGGAGGATTTCCTGTTTTGCAATTCGATTTGGATGGTTGACAGTTCCGGGACAGTTCGAAATTGCGACTCGATTCGTGCATTCTATTGACACTAGTGCTTGTGCAGTTGAGATCTGAAAGTTGCTGCCACTCACAAGCATCAAGTCAGGTGAGTTTGAATTTGATCTGGATACTTGTGATATATAGTTAAGGGGAAATCATTGTCGCCATGTCCAATAGATTGTTTGCCATGTGCAATGTATTGTGGGGCGGGAGAATATTAATGCGCTGGGGGAGAATAATTTGGTCTTTTTTTGCAGTGTTGGATTAGACCCCCCAGAACTTGAGAACCAGGTGTGAGCAGGATTCTCAATCTTTGCAGTTGGCTATGAAAGGAGGAGGATGGTTATGACCCATAGTCATATCCCCTCGCAATCGGTGAACTAAATGCCAATTGTTTCTCAATGACTTGTAGTATAATTCCTCCTCACACCAGTTATGTATGTTAACTGACAATTTTATGGGTTCCCACGGCTCGTGGAGGAACTGAACATAACCTATTGTTGAGCTCCTCGTGTGAGTTTAAACTTCAATACCATTCTCATAGTGCGGAAGTTCCACCTTCCTGCTTAACCCCTCCTTCCCTGACTGTCGAATTAATCTAGGATTTTGCAGCTCCATTTTGAGTACAGAAAGGAGTAAGGAAGAGATTCAACTCAGTTACCGATGTTTTGAAAGGGAATTCATAGGTTACTATTATTGGCTCTTTGTACTCAAGCGAATATTGCAATGAACGGGGAGAACCGGCCGCTAGTTGCAGATGAACCGGTTGAGTTTGAGAAACAGCCGGTCGAAGCTCAAGACTTCAGGATGATTACCCACCATTTTGGAGGAATCATTGGAATATGCCCCGAGTTAATAAAGAAAAACCCGAAAGATCACAACATGTAACCGGTTGGACTTGGAAACACTAGGATTTTGACCGATCATGCCCAGAAACCTCCCCGGACAACTGGCGTATTGTTTTGAGTTGCAAAGTTAAACCGAGGGTAGCCTACATATTACACCACCCAATTTTTCTGAATATGTGTGATTGATTGATTTTAATTATTTTTAATTATTATTAGTTTTGGTTTGGATTGATGCCAGGAGGTTGAATTTGGGATTAAAAAGCTAAAAAGGCGGAGGCGGTCGCGATGGCCGAGACTTTCACCCCTGGGAAGGTGAAGCAGAAAGTGGTGGTGTTGGCGGCCTATGTGAAAGGCATGATCAAGGAATCGGACATGCGAGTGGAGGAGCAAGAGATTGATTTGGCGGTCAAGGAAGGCTCGGGGGATGTGGTGTTGAAAGTCATGGACATTTCCCTCGACCCGTATTACCGGGAGCTTATGGAGGAGGAAGAGACACCCTTGGGCATGCCGATGTTCAAAATCGGACAGGTATGCGAACTTAATTCAAACGCATCTCGAGGGTGCTAAAACCGTCACTTTGAGCGCTGAGCACATATACTACTGTCATTTAGGTCGGAACGACCACTGAAGTGTCGCTTGCTAGCAATTGAAAGGGGATTCCGACGCACCAAAGTGTGCCTTCTTTGGATTTCGTTCAAAATTTCATCAGTAGATTAGCCAAAACCGTTAGGGAGGGGGGGGCTGATGTTCACACGGTGCACATTCTCATAATCAATATGTACTTATTGTGCAAGATTTCAGGGTGTTGGTTATGGGTGGGGTGTTGGTTTTAGCATTCTCTGCATTCGACATGGACTTAGAGGTCTTGCATCGGTTCGTCTGAACTTTATAATAGCATTTGACAATAGAGTTATACTTTTGAACTCAATGGGGCTTTTTGTAGGGGACTTAGTTGTTTTGCATACAATATCAATATTTATTTTTTATTTTTTATTTTTTTCCACTCGTGACGCATGCTCAGAGGTAGTGTTTGGGAATTTGAAGGAAGAGAAACTTATTTTGTTTCGTTTCATTGAGGGGTACGTTTCATTGTAGCATCTCTTCGTTCAAACATAGTTCAAGGTGTTGTATCTAAATCAACCAACTCCGGAGTTAGAGGAAAAGTTTAGTATGCCACAACATAACTAGGAAACATGGTGCTTTAAATTCCACACGTTGAACGAAAACGAACCCAAATGGCACCGCGTCGAAAGGCCCATATTTTGTGTCGAGATTGCCAAAAATGACACAACATGTGGTCCTTGCGATACACCGCTTGGTCCAACTCCAAATGTAATTTCGGCCGATGGATTGGACCGGGGTTTGGATCTAGTCTGCAGTTGCTTTCTGTGAACCTCAAAGATAACTGTCATTTGAAGTTTTAGAAAATCAGAATTGAGTTGCACAAGTTAATAAAAAGAAGTCAATGAGTGTTGATCATTTAAACAGATTCTTTTTCCTCCTAAAACACTCGCACATAGAAGCGAGTCCCGATTTTGATAACTATTGGACCCATAAGGTAGAAATACCATAAAGCGTTAACCACCCAATAGCGGTGCACTAGTCTGCCTCATAATGGAAAGTGCCATGTCTTAAATGGCGCGGCAACTTCAATGCAGTGTAGCCAATGGGAGGCAAGATCTAACGTACTCATGATTAACGGGTTTAGGTGATAATCTGTATCGGAATGCGGAGAGCCTAGTGAACGGGAAGTGGATTGGACAAACTTTCCACTTTGAAAAATTGTGGAACTTTTTGTACAAGGCAGAAAAATACGAAACAACTTGCATTCTTCATGAATCCTTCTCGTCTATCTTGGAAAATTATCTCATGATTGTCAGACCAGATCTTCAATGTGAATCGCCTTATTTTAACGGTTTATGGTATTTCTACCTTAAATGGTGCGACGTGTCTATAGCTTTTCTGAGCTCACATTGTCCAGTCTTGTCCCAAGTCAATGAACGGGGAGAGAATCGGCCGCTAGTTACAGATTAACTGGTTGAAATTCCTGACTCCAGGAAGGAAAAATTACCGATCATTTTCGAGGAATTTTGAGGAATGTACTTCAAATTAATAAACCAAAAACCGAAAGCTGTCAACATGTCATCGGTCGGACTTGGAAACACTAGCACTTCGACCGAGAATGCTCGAAAAATCTCCCCGCACAACTGGTCCCGAGTAACCATGTCTTCTAGGTGACCTTTTCTTGAACTAAAAAATAGCAAGACCTTAGTGGGGTCCCTCGGATGGGGCTCTAAATCTGACGAGTTTTATGTTTCCGTGTTTTCTTGTCACGCAGCCTCTGTCTGGTGGCTTAGTGGGGAAGGTCGTATTGTCGGCAAACCCGGAATTCTCAGTTGGAGATTTCGTGCTCGGACATGGAAAGTTTGCGGAATACATAATCTGCCCCAACGCACAGGGCTGTAAGAAAGTGGATCCTTCTGTTCCACTTTCATACTACCTCGGAGTCTGCGGTAAGTCAGTCATGTGCAATTGAACGATAAAATCCCGGTGATTTGTATTTCTAGTACCTTTTGAGTTCTGGGAAATGGATTCTAGCGAGTTTCTAGCAAGGTTTATAGAAAGTGATAATTAGGGCATTCGGATGAATCCATCGATACGAGTCGTGTTTGAATTAGAAAGGTTTGCACTTTCAAATATCGTTTTTTAGAATCATTTAGAAGCACTTGTTCTAGAACAAGGGTCACCACCCAGACCCCCCTAGGTGTTGACTTTTCACTATGAAGAAATTTTATGAAATTCCTTAGAATTCTCAGTCCTAAAAATGCTTATAATACGAACGTAGCTCCCAAATAATGCCTACGCTCATAAATGGTTCAGAAGCTTCAAACCAAGTTCTAAAGATGGCGACCCTTGCGAGTGCAACAGATAGCAACTATCCACATGTTTTATTTGAATGAAGCTCACATGCAAGTGCCTCTTCTTCCTTGTGGTTCACATGGTTAATGAACTTATGACTAGTAGGAGATTGTTTTAAGATAAAAAGTTACCCAATCAATTAAAACTCCGTCAAGTGCCTTGTAGCCGTATGAAATTGTCAAATTTTGTTTTTTGGTGTTGCAGGCATGCCTGGAAGGACTGCATGGGCAGGTTTGAAGCTCCTGGGAAAACCTAAGGCAGGGGAGCAAGTTTATGTCACAGCCGCTGCGGGTGCCGTCGGCCAACTTGTGGGACAATTAGCCAAAGCCTACGGTTGCCGAGTTGTGGGAAGTGCAGGTTCTGATGAGAAGGTATTATAAAAAAAAGAAAAAAGACTTGCAAAATTTTAATATTTATGTCTGTAGGTTGCAACACGTCCAAATTCATGCCTGATCTACATGAGGTGTATCAGATCATCTCAAAGTGCAAGCATTTAAAAAACACACAAGTGCGTTGGAACCTGAATTTCAGGTGCCGGTGGCTTTAGTTGTATGTTTTTTGGTAATTGAATTATAGTGGTTTCGTTTATCTCAAAAGATAAAACAAAAATTGCAAGCATTCAATGATGAGTCAATGTTGTTAAATCCTCTTTCTTCAAGGTTCAAGATATTTACATTGTGAATTGAACATTGAGTTATATTTATGATTCATTTTACATTGATTCAACTCACATTTCATTCTTTTAATTTTAGAAAATGTAGAAACGGAAGATTGAAAATTACAGCTCTGTGTTTGGTATGCGTTTGGCAGGCATTGATTCAATGTTGTAGTCTGATGTGATTGAATCAATTTGTAATCAGTGTTGATGTTTAGATCTAGAGGTTTGCGATGGCTTTCTATGTGTTATATAATTCTTCCCCTCAGACATGTGAATATTTATACAATCTCCGAAAATGTTTTTGACAGGTGAAGTTGTTGAAAACGGAGTTCGGCTTTGACGACGCGTTCAACTACAAGACAGAGAAAGATTGGAATGCTGCTTTAACAAAGTATGTCAACTCACTACTAACTTTTGCTGAATCTCAAACTATTCTCACCTTGAATTCATGAGCGTTGCAACACTCCAACAACAATGCCAAAGATATTCGCATTCACTCCAACAACCAAAACTCAATGCTCATATTCCTCATTTGAATGGGTTGTTGTGCTTATGTAGTTTCTTTAATATTTTCTTGTATCCCTACATGTGTTGAAATGCTGAAAATATCCATTAGTCGCTTGTTCACCTTATGCGTTTGCAATGTCAGTATTATTTGAGCCATACAATTTCTACAAGGATTATGTGGTCTTATCACAAATTCTCTTCCACTAGATGGTGCATGATCTATCTACAATTGTAAATGGTGGAATCTAAATCACATTCATAGATTTTTTTTTTAATTATCTAAGATAGACATGTTATATTTGGATACGTTTCCCTCTGCACCCACTTCTTGTAGGAAATGAAATATGCGATTAGTGCGAGATGATAGCAAATCCAACTCATGCCTGTAGTCATTTTCCTCATAATTTTCGGAGCTCATATGAATATGTCATGTACTATCAAAGTGAAGATTCTTATGCTCTTTAAGTGGTCATACATGTATCTTCCAATTCATGTCGACTGTTGAGCCTAGAATGGTTAGCATATTTTGAACACGTAGTCCAATCTCTTGCAAACACAAGTGTTTTTGGTGTCTGTTCTTAGTTAACCGCATACCATACAAATACAAGTGTCTAGATTATGGATGTGTTGAAATTAGGTATGTCTACCTTAATAAAAGAGCACGAATGATAAGAATAACACGAGGAGCATGGCATTAGACCTAAAACTTGTGACATGTTTGTTCTAGTAATCTTCAAATACGATTTGACTACGGTGCATAGTGTTGATTTTGGGTATACTTACCGAAGTTGAGCTCTAATCATGTGCTCCAATTTTCTCATTTTTAGATATTTCCCCAATGGGATAGATATCTACTTCGACAATGTGGGGGGGCGCATGTTGGATGAGGTGTTAAATCACATCAACTTGAATGCTCGCATACCTTTATGTGGCATGGCTTCACAGTACAATCTGGTGAGTGTTTTCTGCCAGCTCCTAATTAGTTCTAAAAATGACTTTTCGAAAGTGCAAACCTTTTCCAATTTAGACACAAATCGTATCAATGGGTTCCTCGCAATGCCCCCCTTCCATTGAACAGGGAGAACTGGCTACTAGTTACAGATCAACCGGTTCATTTCCCCAAATTACCGGTTCAACATCAAAACACTAGGAAATGAACCGAACAATAGTTTGGAAGATTCACAACTCAAGTCAAAATACAAGGAATCAATGAAACATTTTCATGGAAAAGCGGGTTGGTGGATAAAGAAGTAAGGATTGTGACTGGGTCGGCTCAAATTTCTCCCTGTTCACTGACTCCTTCCAAGCATGTGAAAGAAAAAATCGTCAACATTTTAGCAGCAGTAGTAGTTGTAACTTTGAAACAATTTGTTTTAAATGGGAGAGTTGGTGTCTGCAATTCCACTCGGCCTGACATTACGAGTTGAATATTTGAATTATATTGCAGGAGAAGAGTGAGTGGTATGGCCTTCGGAACACGTTCAACTTGGTTGGCAAATGTGCACACATGTACGGTTTCATGGTCGCACAATTCAATTCTCATGCGGGGGAATTTCTTGAAGAGGTGTCTGGGCTAGTTAAAGAGGGGAAGATCAAGGTGAAGGAAGATGTGACAGAAGGCATCCACAATTTACCTGCAGCTTTTGTAGGCCTGATGAAGGGTGCGAATGTGGGGAAAGCCGTTGTTCGTGTTTCAAACTAAGTAAATATTTGGACTTGTTAATTACACTCGAGGGAAGCCCAAACTTACAAGGTGATAAATACCATCGAAGGACGTGGTCTATTTTATCTTTACTAGTGCTGGATGTGTGATTCAAGTAGGTGCCAGCCACTGTAAGTATGACACGTGGCATAAATAGATAAATATAGGGGCAAACCTCATTGTCTGTGAGAATAGAAAGGGCGTCTATGAGTTTAGTATTCCTGGGTTGCTGGAAGATGAGTGTACAGTTTTTGCATCTAACGTGCGCATTGTGATATTGAGTTGCAATAAACAACATATTGAGGAACAAGCACTGGGCTTTCTCAATATATTTATATTTGATGGGATGGAATGGAAGTATGTTCCATTATTAAGGCTTAGAGTAACGGCGCTGTGACTGGTTTGTTGTGTTAAAATCGGGAGAGTTTTGGAAGTTGTGCATGTAAATGTATAGACTGGTTTGTAAAATTCTGCTCATTTAGTGCTTATAAATGTTACACCTGACATGGCTATTTTCTCAAAGAGTTCTTCATCTAATCCTTGCAATTGTGGCAACATGCAATTTTTTAGTCTAGGCCATTCTTTCGATAACGTGTATGTGATCGTACAATGAACTTCTTGTACTAGTTGGAGTATTATTCAAATTAGAAAATACTTTCGTTTTGCAATCGATAACAGAAAGTTTGATGCGAGGTTTGAGCATCAAGGTGTGAAGTGAAGTGAAGTGTATCTTGATCAGAGAACATTATGAACCTCAAGACAGGCAAGTCAATATATTGTGTTGAGCTTGATCTCTTTTGCCAAAAGGCTAGTTTGACTCAATTTAGTACTAGGGGATGATCATTAATGATGAACCCCTCTCTCAAAAAGAACAAGAACATTGTCCGCCTCGAATGAATATGTGATACATTTGAGAAACCTAGCCTATCTCTGAATGTAGTTCACTCTTACATAGTAAGGTATATCATTTGTAGATTTCTAAGTTAGTTGGGGATACCTGGATCATTTAAAACCTAGTATTGCTAACTGCCAAAATCTCGAGTGGTCCATGCATCAGTTGCCTTAACCACAACACTGTCAATATCAGTTTTTTCAACAGTTGACATCAAAATTATGCCACGACATTACTGTCGATGACGATGGGGCTCTGCACAACATGCTTCCCATCCGACCACCTTAGTGTGGCAAATTGACGGTCCACCACGTGATTATAAACGGGTATTACTGTCAAGGTGAACTCGCGCTTCTCCATAAATTTAGTGAAGACTAAGGTTGTCGGCTCCACGATAACCGAGTACCCTTGGGGGCTCACCACATGGGCGACGTATGTCGCTGTGGTGCTCCCTGTCTCTACGTTTGTCAAAATCCGTCGGAACGTCACCGCGGAGGAGTTCAAGGAAACGTCACCAAAGACGGCGAAAAACGACGGGAAGTTTGCATCTTCGACCCGTGGGGGGAGGCTGCCACCGGTGGGACAAGGTGGCGCGTCTCGGTCGATTTGCCGCGTCTCGTTGTTTGGGTACCCCAACGCGCACATGAACATCAAGTAGTCGTGAACGCCCATGTCGTAAACCAAGCCCGGTCGCATGGCTTGCTCCGGCCGGATGAAGCCGGCGCCGAAGTCTAGTGGGCTCGCTGTCGCCCCTGTCTCCTGCGCCGTGATGGTTTCGTTCAAGTTGTTCAACATGGTCGCTGTGGTCATCAAGGCCGAGCGGATCGCCGCAGGGCTCCAAGATGGGTGCACAGACTTGAGCAACGCCGCGACGCCGCTCACGTGCGGGCACGCCATCGACGTGCCCGACATGAACGCGAACTCGTTGCCCCCGACGCCGGCGGCAAGGATCTCCACGCCGGGCGCGGCAATGTCCGGCTTCAGCCACTGGGTGTGCCCTGCCGCGTAGCGTAGCGGTCCCCGCGAGCTGAAATCGGCGACGACCGGTGTGGGGGCCACACCCAACATAGTTCGCGTCGGGAGGATCTTTGCAAGTGGATGCCTTGTCGAGCGCAGGTACTCCATGAGCGTCTCGCGACCCTGGCTCGTCACTCGCAGCAATGGGATGGTGTTCGTCCCTTTCTCCAGAGCGGCTCGGCCCGAGTCGAGTAGGTTTGTGTCACCGCTCTCGCCACCCCCAGCGATGATGACCCCCGCGCCGCCAGCCGCTAAGACGACGTCGTAACTACCGCCAATGTCCGGGTTGTTCTCGCACAACACGATTTTGCCCTTCACGAGGTTGGGGTTCATCGCCCCGCCACCTGCATCCTCAGGGACATGGCAACTCCCATATTATTACAAGAGCACTCTTTTAAACTAGTAGAAAACTATGCCAAAAAGAGCTGCAGCCGAAATCGGTTGTGGTTCTTTTGACCAACCTAATCTGCAGTACCTAAATGACTGCAGATTTGTTCTTTTGGTTTAGCAACTCAATTTTTAGGAATTTCGGGGTGTGTAATATACCGTGGAAAGTTCTTGAAAATATCTTTCCAACGGTATATTACACGTCCATTGTTTTTAAAAATAGAAGTCGCAAAACAAAAAAGAAAAATCTGTAGTCATTTAGTGACTGCAGATCAGGCTCGTCAAAAGAACTGCAATCGATTTTGGCTGCGGTTTTTAAATACATAGTTTTGTATGAGTGTTTAGAACCTTCGTATAGCCTAACATATAGTTTATTAAAACAACCTTTTAGACTTAAATGTTATGTTATAGAGTACAAACATATTTGAAGAATTAGTGAATTAAAGAACACTTTCATTCATAAATTTTTTTTAAGTGCCTATAAAAGTACTTTAGGAGATATCATAAGTCTAGAATATGAAAACTTATAATACACAATAGGAGAGTTGCACAACCCTATCGTTTTCAACAATTTATTACGATACGGTATAATACTTGTAAGACGTTATATTATCTTATCATACATTATAATACTTATTATTAACTTATGATATTATACGACGTTGAGGTCTAGTTGATTTCCACTTATTCTACACGGTCTTATATATGTGCATATAATATGGGAGTTGTTGCCACGCCGAGCACCTGCACAAACGCTCGCGGGGTAGAGAACGCTTGAGTTCACTGCCGCGTTGCCGGCATACACGAAGGGGAGCAAGAGGGTGCCGTTCGCGCCGCCTACTTCTCCCCGCGACCCAGATTGAACGGTGGCGAAAGCGCCCGAGACTGTTGCCCCGTTTCCGAGCACCACAGTGACCGGGAAGGCTCGGTCCTGGGTGGTCGCTGCCACGGTTGTGATCCAGGGCGCTGTGTTGGTCACCGTCGCCGGAGTCGGGCCTTCGTTCATCGCTGCCGACGACACAAATATGCCCCTCTTCATCGCAGCGTATTGGGCAATCGCATAGTTGTCTTCGTAGAGCTCAGGCATCTTGTCGCCGAGGTTCACGAGTGGGAGCCCGATCGAGATCGAGATCACGTCGACCCCGTCGGCGATCGCGTCGTTGAACGCCGCCAGGATGTCCGAGTCCGTGCATTGCCCGATGTCGCCCCCGAACCAGCAGACCTTGTACACGGCAATGTGCGCCTTGGGCGCCATCCCGGCCGCTGTCCCGTTCGCGAGCCCAAATATGCCGGCTCCATGCACCCAGCTAGTCGTCGTAAGCAAAATGTGACCGTAGCAGATCAATCATTCAGTCAACTAACTGCAAGTTATTTGTGAAATCGATCTACACTGATATGTGCAAAATTGGGTGGAGACGTATGTGAACCTAATTTATCGGCGTTCCACACCAATTTTGAGTATTTAGTAACGCAGTTACATCAAACACAGAAAATCGTTTTTAACACTTCGGTTGCCATATGGATGAATAGACAAGTTTTTGTGATCTGGTTTCGACCTAAGGTGATTAATTTGCATGGGTAATTAGTCGACCTATTCGCGAGGTTGCACATATCAGCGTAGAGCACCAACAAACAAGTTAAGCCCAAGTTAAGTTTCATGGCAAAGTTACACTATCTTGTCCCAGTAATATGAGTGTGGGTGGAAACTTATTATGGGCCACTCTGATTGTCTAGTGGGAGTGGAAAATTATAATGTGGGCCCAATATCTTGGGTCTTTTTTAGTCTTCCTAGAGGCTTTTGATCGTAACCTGTTATGGAACATAACCAGTCTGCTCATGGATGTAAATTATTTTAATTACGAATGACATATCCTCTGCGCATTGGTTAAAAAGACGCAAGAGAGTTGTTGGAAGTGCCCTCCACTTGGGTGAGTGACCGGTTACAAGGCTCTTTAGCCACCTTGCTTGTGATTTATATGTTCCATAAGAGGAGTTTGTGAATAAGAACACTCACCGACCGGCTGCCGTCGAGGCCGTGTGTGTGCCATGGCCTTGCCAGTCGCGAGCAGACCGGTACTCCTCCACACTATCGTTGAAGGGACGGCCAAGGGCGGCCTCGGCCCCTTGGAAGTAGTAGCGTGCTCCGATCAGCTTCTTGTTGCATAGCCGTGAGGCATCGAACTCCGTCCCGGACACGCACTTGCCTTTCCATCGCGCGGGTATCGCAGCTCCCATGATCCCGGGACGGCCACTCTCTGGAGCACCCGCAGGGGTCAATATCTTTAGAACCTGGTTTGGAGCTGCTAAGACATTTTAAAGCATACTAAGCGTTATTTTTTTACATGCCGACGTAGCTTTTCTAAAATGTGTGTGAGGGTGCTCACTTTCTGTTCTAGATTCAAGGGATAAACTTCTCAAGAATAGAGGTCCTTAGATAAACGGGAGAAAGGCATGCTTGAATGCCTCGGAGCATAGTCAAGCGGCAAGCTCTCATTAGTCGACACCTCCTTTGTGGCCTATCTTTGGACACAAAGACTTCACATCTACCAAGATTCTTCTGAAAATGTGCGTTGCAAATGAAATCTTAATTTTCTCGGATTACTTAAGACTTATTTCATTGCAGCGGAGCCTAAGTAGGCTACTTAAGATGGTTATGGTTGAATCGGTCTTCTTTCACATTATAAGCATTTCTTAAACTAGAAATTTTATAAAATCTTAGTCCAGTGAAAATGAATCAACCTAGGGTGTCTGTGGTGATTGGGCTTGCTTTGAAAATATATTGCTTCTGATCAGTTCTGAAAACGAAATCTGAAAGTGTAAACTTTAAACTTTTTGTAATTCAGAGACAAGTGATGTCAATGGATTCCCTTCTTTCAAGCACAGTACTCCTCTTTGTGACTTTTTAACAATTCACCAATTTGTTAGAAATATTGGAAGTATTCTTGGGTAGGGTCGAAACTCTCTATAGCCCGCATGGATTTATGTTTGTATTATAAGCATTTTTGAAGGGGTCAAAGTTAAGACTGCATATTCTAATAAATTTAAGAAACCCTTCTTAGACATGGAGATCATAAATATCTGGAGGTTCTGGATGATAACCCTTGCTTAGGAGTAGGGGAAGAAAAGTTGTTTCTAATTAGTTCTAAGGGCCGGTTTACACTACGGTGGAGAAGGCCTCCGGTCATGAAAAAAAGGGCGTTTCTCAATTGTGATTGGTCGAAAATGCAACTCTTGACCGGTGGGTGTTTACACTAGGTGAAGAAAACAATGGTGGTGAACTTTTCTCATGGATGATAAAATGACATGGCCGCCTACATGGTGGCACTTTTTGGAGTCGGGCTTCTCCGGAGGAGGAGTTTCTTGTCCGGCCTCAAGAGGCCGGAGAAGCCCAACTCAATAATTTTTTTTTCAAAAACAAATATGGATCGTAGATTTCAAATCTAGTTTTTTTCAAAACCTAGGTGTTGGCAAGCTTCTCTCTCTCTCTCTCTCTCTCTCTCTCTCTCTCTCTCTCTCTCTCTCTCTCTCTCTCTCTCTCTCTCTCTCTCTCTCTCTCTCTCTCTCTCTCTCTCTCTTTTTGTTGTAGTAGCTCCTTAGCGATTTCTTTTTGTGCAATTTTTTTTCGCAATGGCTACTTACTCACAATTTCAATTTGGTAGTAGCCAAGATGAGGATGACCTCATTGGTAGTGAGAATTATTTTGAGCCCTCAAGGCAATTTCCCCTCTTCATTCTTAAACACCCAAGGAGACATTTATTTCCTACATGGGCCAAACTTGACAATTGGCAATTTGGCAATTTTCATTATCTTTTGAATAAAATTGAACATTATATTACACAATTCTTATGAACACAATTCTTGTTGAAATCTTTTGATACAATGTGAATGTAGAGTATTATGGTTTTTTATCACAAAAAATCTTCACCATTAGGTGAACTTCTCTTCACCGGTGGACTTCTCCGGTGGACTTCTCTACTAAACTTCTCCTCTAGGTGTTTAGACTTCAACCGGTCAAGACTCCTTAAGAAATATTTTATTGCCTTTAATTCTTCTCCGGCACATCCACCATTTGCCTCATATAACCATGTCTTGGCCAAGCATTCTTGACCGACCGGAGGCCTTCTCCACCGTAGTGTAAACCGGCCCTAAGAATGAAAGTATTTGGCCCAACGCAATACTTTGTCACTTCAGACACAAACGGTATCAACAGATTCTTTTTGATACCCTCTCTTTCCAAGCATGTTACATTAATATTCTGCCTCTTTAATTCATTAGAAGCATTAAAAGTGATTTAGAAACATGTGAATTTAAAGTGAGCTGTCACCTAAGGCTCCCATACCCAGCCTGACATATATATATATGTAGCACTTGCACGGGTTTGAGTCTCTAGAACCTGGTTTGGAGCTGCTAAGACATTTTTGAGAAGCATTTCTGGAGTTGTTTTCACATTACAAGATAATTTTGAAGACTACAATTTCTAAGAATTTTTTATTAAGTTTCTGGCAAAGTGAAAATAAATACCTAGTGGTTCTGGATGGTAGTAACCCCAACATTTTTAAAAATCGCTTCTTAATAGACTTTCTAAAAATGACATTTGAAAGTGCAAACGTTTTCTAATTCAGACACAAATGGTATCACTGGATTCCTCTCAACGCCCTCTTTCCAAGTATATTGCTGGACTCTTGGTGGAAGAACAAATCATCAATTCGTTAGAAGCGTTCAAGAGTGAGTTTAGAAACACCCCAGGGATGCCATACCATCATCCGGGTCGCCAAAACTCGCCCGCTCCGGCCACACGCCTGTGTCCATCACCCCGATGATCACATCACTCCCGAACTCGCTCTTGGACCACAAAGTTCCTGCTGCATCATATTTGCCAGCTAGTCGCGAGCCCGAAGCCGTCAAGCCAAGGAACATGGGGGAGTGGGTGGTTGAAATCTTGTGCACCCGGTCCGGCTGCAAGCTTAGAACCCCTGGGAGTGTTTTCAAGTAGGCTGCCTGCGTGGTCGTGAGGCGGGCGGAGAACCCCTCAATCACGTGCTCGTACATGTGGTGGACGGCCTCCATCCCGTCTGTGAGGCCATCCTCGTGTGCTGTGGCGCTTTTTGCGACCCGGGTCATCTCGGTGTACCACTCGGCTTTTGCGTTAGGGTTGTTCATGTGTGACACATTCCTCTCCATGTGGATGATATACGTCTTTGTGTTTGTTGTTGTTGTTGTCGCCCCTGCAAAGAGGACAGCGAATAATAATAACACTATGCATAGAGCTAGTATAGGAGCAACCGGCTGGAAGGGTGAGTCGAGTAGCTGGTGGCCTGATAATCGTGGGCCACCTTTAACTCGAATAATCAGCAGCAGTGCCATGGTCATCAATTAGATCCGGGTCGTGCAATACCAAAAATTGCGCACAGCTAGTTATGCAGCCTGCAATTTGGGGCTTGAATTTATGCCCAATCTTAAGCAGTCCTATGGGGTGGCTTTCAGAAGTCACTGAGATCAATCTGAAATTGTCGACGACTTGAATAATAACCGGGAATAGTTGGGCAATGTTAAGTGATTTAGAAGGAACATTCACCCGATGACTAGATCATGTCCGCCATAAAACTGTTGGGACCTCCCAAGGTTAATTAGTTAGGTGACCCAATAAATCCTGAGCCAGCTTTCAATTCGAAGCGGCGGCAGCACCATGCTTATCAACTGATCCGGATCTAGCAATAAAATTGCGCGTCACTAGTTATACTTATCAGCCTGGATTAACACCTTGGTGCTTGAAGTCATCCTGAAACACAAACAGTCCTACAGGGCTTGGGAAAGTCACTAAGAACGACCTGAACTGGCTGACTACTTGTATAACCTGGAAACATTTGTGCAACCTTTAACTGAATTATAAGGAACATTCACCAGAGGACTAGATCATGTGTGCTGTAAAACTAGTGGGAGCTAACAAGGTTAGGTGACCTAGTGATATTCCTGGGAGACAGCTTTAATTAACTTGAAGGACTTGTGCCATACTCATCAATTCGGAAGATCTTTGGCAGCACCAGCGACACGAAATTAGTTGGGCACGTCCACTGATCAGACGCCACCTGTCAGAGTGCCTGGCCAAGTAACCCAGAATCTGAACCCTCTCTATGGTGCTTGGGGAAGTCATGACCAAGATCAATCGAGGTTCTAAACTAGGCCAATATTACTAAGTTGATCAACCGCAACATATAATGTGTGCAATTTAAACAGGACTCGGAACACCTACCTGAGTAACTAGCTCGATCATATGCACCACAACTATCAGAGCGAGCTAGGAAGGCTACTAGCGGGTGACCCTATTAATTGACTTGAAATAGCCCCATTCTCAGAGTGAATTTCTGATCTTGCTGAAACAAAAGAAATTTGCCATGCCAGAATTTGTATTAACCACGATCTATCTCGGTGCCTGAACTGACCCATATTAAGTGAATCTCGACCAGTCCTATAGATGATACCGGGGAAACTAGCCACTGAGATCGATCGAAACTAACCCAATACTTGATCAACCTGAAACCATATGTGCAAGAAACATGAGTACGACAACCTGCCGGAGGACTAGCTCCTGTGGATACAACTGTTAAATGGAGCCAATTACAAGCCCATTTGGTGACCCATTAATCCTGGACCATGCTCATCAAATCCGGGTCTTGGAGCAGAAACGCGAATGAAATGCACACCACTGATGAGCCGCCAACTCTGCACGCCTGATTACTTACAAACCCAAAACCTCAAGCAGTCCTACATAGGTTGCGTGGGAAACTAATCACTGAGATCGATCGAAAGTTGAAACTAGTCCATTACTTGATCAACCTGAAAACATTTGTGCAAGAAACTGGGTTAGGAACACCCACTGTAGGACTTAGATGGTGTGCATATAGCTATTAATTGGAGCCAAAAACTAGTGTGTCAGGTGACCTATTAACCCTGGGCCACGCTTATCAACTCTGGATATTGGAGCAACAACACGAACGAAATATGCACCACTGATAAGCCGCCAACTCAGCACGCCTGACTAATTACTAATCCAGAATTTCAAGCAGTCCTACATAGGTTGCGTTGGGAACCTAGTCACTAAGATCAATCAAAACTAGCTGTCTAAAACTAGCTTATCAACTCTGGATATTGGAACACCAAACAGAGAAAGACATGAAAATTGAACGACGATGTCTCCCAAATCACAGACTTTAAGCTTGCGGCCTCTTCAAGCCTGCACTCAATTGCCAAAATTGCTTAGAATTCGAATCAGCTCAAACTGGCAGCTGACAATGTTGATGTTCAGCCATCCATCCTGTGCTGACATGAGAAATGAACAAAAAGTCATTTGCATAAACTTACAAGAAAAAAATTGCTCCGCTCCACTCAAGCCTCTCGCCTAGTCCTGCTCCCAGATTATTAGACTGTGATAGTTTCGATTAGATGGATGTCAATCAACCTTGATTAGTACTCTCTCTCTCTCTCTCTCTCTCTCTCTCTCAAGATGAGATGCTTCGTACGTACGCAAAATCACCCCTGATCAAAATCTCTGCTTGCGGAGTGTATGAACTTTATTGCTTCGTGACTCGTCTTTCAAGTGTGCGAAGAAGCAAGCACCGCCTGAGAGGCAAGGTAGTGGACTTTTGCAATTTCCTGTCAACTCGTGAGTGTGGCTGCACCAAACTTCGAGGGAGATGAACTCAGCGGACTCAGTCAGTGTCGCCTCATGTATTGCGTCAACCCTACAAACATTATAATTATGGTGAGTATTAGATATAATTATTCTTGTATTTGTTGTAGTGTCAAGCCGCGTAATGTGCGGTTACCACGAAAGTGTCTGGGCAAGCCTTTTTGATATTGTCAACAATACCTTGAATAGTTTTATTTTCCCACTATGATGATGAATTTTATTACCTTATTGAGTAATTTGAGCAAGTCAAGCACATGGTTAGTTTATTGAATACATAACATGCTTTCAATGATAAAGTGTTATTATAATGTATCAAGAGCCTAGAACCCCAGGGGGTGGACTCTTCATTGGAGGCCTCTATGATGTGCGTGGATCACTATGAAATTAAACCCCCTATGTATGAGAAGTTCATAGAGAGAGAAAAATAAATAAAAAATTGTATATGTACTAATTGAAGGCTAGAAAATGGATTCAAGTATTTATACTAAGCTTCTCAGTTTAATGTGATTAATGCCTCCTTCACATATACAAGATATAGATCATGAATTAAATACACCTTTATTACACACAAAAATTCACTTTCACTTTCCAACGAGAAAATCATTGCACAAGTTTTCATCCCTAGCATGTAACTCAACGATTGCATTAAAGAAACAAAGACAAAAGCACACTAAGGGTGTGTTTCCATGTAGGCCGCTTGCCCACTAGATTCTAGATAATAGTGGGTCGGAGGTGTTTGCATGTAGTTAAGCACAAGCCGCCATCCAATCACATTCTGGCGGTCTACTAGAATGTGGAGGGTTGTGGACATAGGCTTCTAGACTTCCATGCATCCACTGAAGAATCTTTGACCTACAAGTGTCGGTCACCGTAGGATTAAGACCGGTTGAAGACTTAAGAGAATCAATGTTGGTGTAGAACTTCATCCTTTGGTAACCGGGAGGAGGAGTTAGTAGGTGGGCTTGGATTTGAGAAGATGGGAGTAGCTAGTTGGCACACATGAACCGTACCCCACTACATTCCCTCTACATTTGGGCAGGTTTGTCCTTATTCACACTAGAATTTGGTGGCCGAGTATCCTATATGGAAACTCACCCTAACTTGGCCACAATATGGAGAGAAAAAACTCAAGGGAGCACTCCAAGAGCCTCCAATTTTGTAAACACCTAGAACCCAAAATGCAAACCCTAACAAGAATGGACAGGGTAGTAATTGAGGGCAATTACCATATGACAACAATGGATGTAAACATGTATTAGATGAAACTAACATGTCAAGTTTTTCTCTAAACCTTAGGGCTTTTTTTTGTACATCTACCTTTACTTCAAATTTCTTAATAGCCTTTTTGGATGTACACAATAGAAAATTTAATGTAATACCTTTCCCTTATGTATATTATGTACACAAATGCCTCAAATAATACCCCTTCTTACACTCACTTTAGTCCGTACATGATATGAAGAGTCCACCCCCGAGGCATGAACCAATCAAATTTTGACTTCATCACATTATGGTTGTATATTGATGTGACCAACTAAGTCTTTTCTTTTCCTTTCTTTTTGGGAGACAATTGATAAATATTTAAGTCTTCATTGGATGGCACATTCGGCCACATGTACCTATTTTGGTTTTTGTCCCACTTTTGTGCAACAAGTTGTATACCGAAAGTCTATTATATTTTGAGAGGTTAAGTAGCTAATGCACTAGGTTATGGAGCCTCTTATTATATAACTCCCACATTTGATGGGAGATTTGTGGGTGTTTGTGCACAATTTGACCATGATGCACCACTCCCTAAACATATTGACCAAATTCTTGTTGGGTGGATGTGAATGTTTGAGGTCACACGGTTGGAGTCTCATAATATCTTCACCTCCTACAATTCAATAGCATATGTCGCCTACTGCGCAACAACAAGTCTAAGAAATGTAACAAGTTGAAGGCTTGACTTCATAATCCCATGCATGTGGTCGGCAAGACATTCATGTCCTTTCATGGCCTATGCAATGCTAGCAGGGTACCCTTTAAGTACCTGCAATATTACCTAATGTTAGGTGATGCTGACTAAAATTAGACTCTTTATATATATATATATATATAAATCAAGTAAATATGTTTCATTTTGCGAAGAATACATCGGAATCCATTAGAATACTCTCTATCATAACACAATCTTCAAATTTAATCATTGATTGGGCACCATTTCATTGTAACCACCAAGGCATGGAATCAATAATGTTACTCTCCTTGCATTTAAAAGTCTTTACACAAAGAATTCTAAGAAGCCACATGCTTATGTTGGTTCACAAAATCATCTTCAATCAAATCAATTAATGTATTCACAAGGAGGTCAACACAAGGCTACTACAAGTGGGATCATGTATTTTGGGCACTGGGAGATCCTTGAGGTCTAAGTTACTTGTAAAGTCTGTAGAGCCCTTGTTGTGGAACCGCCTCATCAGTTCTCCAACCTCCTTAACACCAGTTGGAGGTCCTTTTCGTGAAGGGAGTTTTGTGAGGGGGGTTTGTTGAAATTAACTTCATGAACATGTTTGCAAAAAAAAAAAAGGATTTGGGTTCACTGTCCTTACTATTAGGAAGTTTGGCCCCATGGCTTTCTTTGTCGACAACTATAATCTAAGCCAAAGGTCAAACTTTTCATTCACACTTTTACCAAATTAGGGAGTTTTTCGTCCTAATTGAGCATTGGGAAGTCCACGCTGCACGTTGAATCCGTGGATGGAGGACCCCATTTTTCCAAAAAACAGTTCGTTGTGTGTTTTGGACATAAGAGTATATATGAATCAAGAACAAAACGTACATGACATTACTATGCAATACATGATGGTCTCTTTTCCAAAGAAAGGGAATGTGATTAAAATACCATGATAATTTACAACTGCTTGTCGAAAAGTGCATAATACACAACCTCATAAACGAGGAATCCTAAAATTAAAGAAAGATTATGCTCATGTGATACCAAGTCCAACAGAATGCAGCCAAGGAGTTATGTAATGATATGTACAATGTGTTCTTTTTTCTTTTTCTTTTTCTTTTTCTTTTTCTTTTTTCGTGGGTCAAATAAGGGTGTGGCACATGAGGTCATGCCATCATCTTCCACCACTAGAGTTGCGAACCCTATTCCCGAGGGGGATGCCCTTATGCCAGGCTCTTGAGAAAAAAATTCTCATGCAAGAGAAACATGGAAGGTGGTCAATGTTGGTCCTCGGACACATATAGGCTCCATGCACATTTTTTTTTTAAATTTCACTAAGTTGAGGAATGCTTAATGGCGCTTATGAGGAAAGTGAGCCACATACTAGCATCGCCGAGAATGAGGTCCATCCAATTATGACACGGTGCACATGTTTCAAGAGGCAAGATGCATTCCCTTGCTTGCATTGTTGTTGTCATTATTTAATAAATTCTATGGGGATTGTTTCAACCAAGAAACATGATGAGTGCTTTTAGAATAAAATGAGTTGAGTGGGGAAGTGGTATAAAATTGGATACAAGAAATGAAAAACTACATTCATATATAACATTATTCAGACCCATGACAGTGTCTTGTGGGACTGACAATATTCCATGGAATATTCTTGGCATTTTCACATTCAATTTGAATGTGAAAATACTAGGAATATTCCCTAGAATATTGTCAGTCCCATAGAACACTGTCATGGGTCTGAATAATGTTATGTATGTGCATTTAGGTTGTTCCAAACTAATATATTGACATTCCACACTATTTTGAATATTTATTGCAACATTTATAAAAAGAAAGAAATTATTATATTACTGTGGTTGCTATATGGATGAATGAAAAAAAAGATTATGTCAATTGGTTTTGACCCAAGGTAATCTCTATGGGTAAAGAGGCAATATTTGTGCACGGGGAGGTCATTGGCAAAAATCGTAGAATAACGTGCGATAAAACAATAGGGTCTAATATATTCATTGTAGGTAAAATTTGCAAAAAACGTACATATAATATAGGGGGGTTTAAAATAGTGAAACATGTTTACATGTAAAATATCATCACATATAATGACCTCTTTTATCTAGTCAGTACATGTAAAATAGCGTGGAAACAATTACTAGGGGTAGCAGGTCTAGGGTAGGGTCTGTGCTAGTGGATGAAAAGAGGGAATTTTCTATTGAAAATGCTTGGATGGATGACTTCGCAGGTTGGCTTGCTTAAATGTTACTGAACCAACGGTTCCAACGTGGAGTTAATGGTCTCTACCCACGTGCCGGGAAGGAAAAAAAATGTAGTATAAGTAAAATAGGGTGTTTTAAAATGATTCCGCAAAAAATTATAATTACTGATAGGGTGTATTAAAATACAAGAATTTACCTTTATTTTGAAAAATACCATGCCTTATAATCTTTTCTGCAAGGTAAATAGCCCCCCAATAAATAGGTCCTGAGCGCACGTGTATGCATTAATTAAAGAGGGAGTGACCTCCCCGTGTATTTGTGTGAAGGCAATCTAATTGCACATAGTAGTGTAGAAGTTTATGATAGGGATTAAATAGTCTAAGATGAGGCTCGGGGAGATCACTTCCTCTTACATCACTATATTCGTTAATTTGGGACTTTTTCGGCATTTTGAGACAGTTACAAATATAAGAACATGGATAAAATCACACAGATATTGGAGAATGTTGTAAGATGCAAATACTTTGAAGCAAGTGTTCATATCAAGAACCCAATTAAGAACTCATATCAAGATGGTTTGGGTAAGACGACCCAAACATTAGACCATGTTGTTGTGGTCCATATATTAATTTGAGACAAGGGAAAGTCTCAAATTAACGAATATAGTGATTTACTCATATCTCACCCTCCACGGAAAAACTAAACTGGTTAAAAATAGAAGCTGGGTTGACTTTGCTAAAAATCGAGTTTTATTGTTTGCTACATTCTTGACACCCTTTTGGACGCGTGACTATGTTTAGCTAGTTTACTATTTCCTTTGCTAGAAATCGAGTTTTATTGTTTTACTGCATTCTTGACGCCGTTTTGGACGCATGGCTAATTTTAACCAGTTTAGTTTTTCCGTGGAGGGTGAGATATGGGTGCAGACCTTTTAATAGGAAACAAGCACTGTGATGACAGTGCTACAAAACCTGACGACCCTAACTTTGAACGACCACAACATGTTCAAATTTTGTTGAATACATGAATTTTTTTTTGCAATGTGTTGGAAACATGTTGAAGTTGATCCTACAATATTTTCTTGCTCTATCTAGGAGCATTTTATTGCCCAAAATCTATATATAAGCCTACCCTTAGGAGCTGTTGACAGGCTCATCAAATTTTAAACGTGCTTTTAATATATGAAATGTAAACCATTCAATCTCAAATTTTGCACACTACTTTAATATGTCCATTGAAAGGTCCCCAAGGGTTATCATATTTGTACATGCAAAAATAATGTGCAAGACTTATATGATATGTTATTTTTGTTCGGACGTGCTTTTGACCCTCAAATTAAAAAGATATGAACATCATTCCCAAAGAGTAGTTGTTTGTTGTGAAAAGAGGAAAGGCCTGGTATGATTTTTTTGGGTATTAGTGATGATCTAAGAGTACTTCTTGTACATAGGTTCATAAATATTGCCCTGAATATCATGTAGCTAAGTCAACTTATGGATGATATCAAAGGATATAGATGAATTATGAAGGATGTAATTTTAACACCATGAAACGATCTTCCGTTATTCCCACATGGAAGGTGAACATGGACGGCCTCGATCATATCCAACATTGCTATCTTCTCCCTGTCCACACATATCCCATCTTCTCTTATCTCATGACTGGAGTTGTGTCGCTGTGAAGCCTCCTCTCTTTTGCGAGGCTGATTTTTGTGTTCATCCCATAGCAGGCGGAGGTCTCTCCGAGGATAGCGTGAATTTTGATTTCCGTTACTTGTAGAATTCCCCCGCCCGCCCACCATGGCACACCAACGGGATTTCAGGTGCCGTTGCAACTTGCAACTTTTGCGCAGCAAGAAGCTTCAAAAACAGAAGCGAGGGTTGCAGGTGAGTTGTTTGCTGACTTTGTGTAGAAGCCGAATGAAACACACGTTGAAGTCCTACTTGGGATGTGCCAGAAACCAGTCCTTTACTACTGAAATTTTGTTCACGTCGTTTATGTGTTTTAGTTGTTTTGGAATTATTACTACCACTGCAGTTCCTAAAGAAGTACCAATGTTCAATGTGTGTTTGCTCAAGTAGCAAATGGCTATATCCAAAGAGGATTTGTTGTTTGGAAGTGCTCGAATCTTCAATCAAATGAGAATGATGTTGCCCATTTCAAATCACGAATCCACCTTTTAGCATAGATTCTTGGTGTTCATGTAGGGCTTCCTTAATACCTTATAATGGGCAACCAAAGAAACAAAAGGAAATCCTTCTTGAATAGATGTCCTGCACATGTAGCTCCCACTACTGAGGGTTGTGCTACAAGCTCATGTTTAGACTCAGAAGGGCATGAACTAGGTGTTGGTGAGGGTTTGTCCGTAGAAACAGTAGATGAAAATGAATGTGTAGAGGTTACTCGCAGGGCTAAGAGAAAAGAATATCAAGCACAATGGCAGAGAGAGAAGAGAGCTACACAGGCAATGCTGAGGATAGAACAAGATGCCCAAATTCTGGAAAATGAAAATGCTCTTCTACAGAAAATTGCAATTGTAAACCCTGTGGAGTCGTCAAGTCATTCAAGGTCAATCCCTGGTTCCCTTTGTGGACGCCAACTTCATAGGGTCACTACGGCCAATGCCTCTGATATAGTTGTTTACATTGCCGACTACCTTAAATATTCAGATACTACTGTGAAACAACTCACGATGGAAAAGGTGGTAGGGCACTACCTCTTGAAGGATCATATGCCATTATTTATGTCTGATTTGAAGAGGGTTAAGCTTAATCACCAACTCGTAGATAACCTTAGAGAAGGATTGTCAGATCACTTGACTGGTTTGAGATCATCCAAGCTTGTTATGGCAAAAGATATAGTGTGCACCCTGACAACTACTCAAGGCACAGGAAGTTCTAGGGAAGTGGCTAAGGTTTTAGGGGTGGACAGAAGGAATGTCAAGAGAGCTTTGATTCGAAGAAATTTGTTGGATGCATCTGGAGATGCTTTCTGGACACATTACGATAGGGCTAAGTGTTCAGATTGTACACCTGAATTCCTTTGTGACATTATTCGTGAATTTTGGACTACTGAAACTACAGTATCACCAAACACCAAAGATATGGTTCGTAAGAGGATTGGTGTGAAGACTTTTGTGGAACACATTATGCACTATTTACAAGTGTCTCAGGTATGTTGTTCCACTTCAATATCAAATCTCAGCCACTTATGGTTATTTGCTTACATTCTTTACTTCTACTTGATTATGTTCCTTTCTGTCAGTTATAAGGTTGCAAAGCTTACAATTTCTAAATATTAGGAGACAATGCTTGCTTACCCTAGATGTTATATGACATGGGGTTCACATTTGCTATAAATATGGCATCGTTGTTTCATATAATGGGCAAAAACTATATATTGGTTTAGTTTTGTTCAAATGTAACACATTGTGCTATAATATGATACACTGCTTAGCAATAGGATAATATGTGCATTAGTAACCAGACATTGGTGTGAATAGGAGGACATGCTTTTGCTTTTACCAACTACTGATGCGAGTATAGTGACTAGTTCTTTCTTCAGGAGGGTCCATGCCACATAGTGCTTTCTTTAGGACATGCTATTTGTCACATGTAATCTTGCTTATTCTAGCAATTGTTGGTGTCTTTCGTGGACAATGCTTTGGTTTTTAAAAGTTTGTTGATTTCCTCATGATGACATGGTTTGCATCCACATTCTTATTTCTAACCTATCATTTCTCAAGGTGTGCCTAATGTGTTGTCTGTGTGTACAGTTGGAGTTCTTCACCTCTTTCAAATTAGCAAACCCAACAATTCAGTTGATGTTGACCAAGTTCCAACAATTGAAGCCTTGGTTTGTCAGGAGACTAAGGGAGTGGAACACCTGTTGTTGTAGATATCATACAGAGCTAAATGAAATTAGATTGGGCCTTAATAGGATGAGAAGTAGTATGGGAGTTCACCGCCAATGCGAATGTCCATGCTCCTTAATGTGTTCTCGTGATTTGGGTCTTGTAGGCAGATGTAGTGCTTAACTCTTTACCTACCCTACTTTGACCTCCCTTTGGTCCTCCATATTGTGTCTCATGCCAAAGTTATCAAAATGGCATAATAGATGTTGCATCATGGGCACATGTGATAACTGTGGTGTTGAATTGCTGAGGTTTTGTCCACATGAATTAACTACTAAGAGGAAAATGTGTTGGAAATGTATTTCTTATGTTGTAGTTGGTACAACTGCCGATGGAAAAGAGAAAAAGGTGTCCAGATACGAGTACAAAGATACAACTCCTTCTGAGCTAGTGGATTTCCTTTGGCCTAAACTACTAGAGTTCATACAACATAATTATTTTGCCCAGTGGCAAGAGAGGCAATTTAAGAAGTATTTGAAAGATATACCTGCTGATGTTGTTTTGTCTTGCATAGACTTCTCGGAGAATTATGCGATGAGAGTCCAAAATGAAATCCAAGACATGCATTGGTTTACATTTCAAATGACCGTGCTAGTGCACATCACATATCGGGTTAACCCTGATTTTGTTGCAAGAATTGAGAAGACCATAATTCTTAAAGAAGTTCATTATTATATCTCCTACAAAACCCAAAAAAAATGGGGTGTAAGAAACAAAATGCGGTGTAAGAACGAAATGGACAATAGTTGGGCTCCGAGAAAAAAAATGGGGTATAGTCAAAAAATCGGTTACTTGGGGCATAAGGGAAAAAATGCAGTATAAGTAGAATAGGGTATTTTAAAACAATTCCCCCAAAAATTTATAATTATTGATAGGGTGTATTAAAATACAAGCATTTACCTTTATTTTGAGAAATATGATACCTTATAATCTTTTCTGCAAAATAAATAGCCCCCCAATAAATAGGTCTTGAGCGCACGTGTAGTAAGTCAAACTTGCACACACAAGACTACACACTCACAAACGCCAGTAACAAGAAGAACACCCACAAGACCACATTGTCCCCTCATGGCTCCTACCACGCCACACAACAAGATGCACATGCCTAGGTGGACTATGTCCAGACATTATGTAAACACAAGAAGCAACACAAGAACCTCGGGGGGGGGGGGGCACTGGCGTAAATCGTACAAACAACGTGTGATAAAAAATAGGGCCTAATATATTCATTGTAGATAAATTTTGCAAAAAATGTACATATAATATAGGGGGTGTTAAAATAGTGAAACATGTGTACATATAAAATACCATCACATATAATGGCCTCTTTTATCTAGTTAGTACATGTAAAATAATGTGGAAACAATTACTAGGGGTAGCGGGTCTAGGGTAGGGTTTGTCCTAGTGGATTAAAAGATGTGATTTTCTGTTGAAAAAGCTTGGATGGATGACTTCGCAAGCTAGTTGGCTTGAACGTTACTAAACCAACGTATCATTATGGCTTCAATTTTGCATTGGCTACAGATTTCTGGGGTGAAGTTTGATTGCAAAATGTGCAGACATGGCATGCAATTGTTGTATAGTTTTGTATGTTATTTTCACATGAACACTACTCGTATGTGTTTAGCTTTAGTTTTGTTTGGTTGCCCTTGCAAATCGCATTCTCGAATTTCTTGGATGTTAGCAAGTTCCAGGTATATGTTTGAGTTTATGCACTTTCCATAAGTATAGGACTTGGAGAGACCTTGTGAAATTCTAAGTTCTGCAAACATAAACTACATTGTGTTCCTAAACACAAACTAACTTGTATATCATATTTGAATTTCATTTCATAGTCTAAGACAATGCTTCAATTGCATGCCTTTGCCTTAGGTTTATTGTTTTGATTTAGTTCATGTGAGTTTAGCATCGTAGCTGAACTTCACAATTCATGGTTGTAAGAAGAGAAATGTTCTTCATGAAAAAAAAAATGACACTCTCTTTGTACAACACGCATTCCAACTTCATTGGAATTTTTGGACTGAGAAAGGTTGCTTCCCAAAGCAACACCAAGTTTGGAGAGATGGATGTGCAGCGCAATTTAAAAGTGCTCGAAGTTGGTACTTCATTTCAAGATATCACAAGAAGACTACTTGTGAGCAGCTACCTAAAGGTTGGATTTGGTCATTGATTCCCTAGGATCACTTCAATTATCAATGTCATTTTTTTTACTTACACCCTATCATAAATAATATTATTTGCTCATATGTTTTCAACTTACTACTTGTTTGGCAGGTTGTCAATTCATATGGAATTATTTTGCTTCTGGGCATGGGAAAGGAAAAGTGGATGGTGCAGGGGCATTACTAAAGAGAGAGCTTCGCAAAGAGCAAATGAAACCAGATGGGATGCGAATTCATAATTCGCACGAAGCTGTGACATACCTAAGAGCTCAAGCAGCTAAACTCCATGCAGCCCATCCAAATGCGAGACGCACAACCCACAAATATTTTTGGGAAGTGAAGAAGGATGATGTGAAAAGGGACAACGCGTTTGACTGCCAAACTGTGAAGGGTAGTAGGAGAACATATCAAGTAAGATCTGTGTGTCCACGCGATCCCATTTTGATAGAATACCGAGATAGTTCGTGTTTTTGTTTATCATGCTTAGATTCCACTCTTCAATTTCCGTGCGAAAATGCCTTGCATGTGCAACCTTGGACGTTGGCGAGGTTGAGTCCTATAGATCGTGCCACTGCTCGAGAAGTACTGGAAGATGCTGAAGAGGAGATAGAGTATGGAGCTGGTGGAGAGGACATGGCTGATGCAGTGGTGGTAGGTGACAATATTGCCATTAAATGTGAAAGTAGTAGTGACGATGAGAATTTCTGGATTCTCATTGTTGATAAACCACTGCACATGGTCCAAACTACTTTCAAGGATGGTTGGGAGCAAGAATGGGTGCCCGGCGATTATGTAGTTTCCGGAAAATATTACGAGAGACTTAGGCCAGGTAGCAGGACATATTACTTGCTTCAAGAATCCCCCTCTGCCTATGTTTTCTCTCACTTGATTGTAGCCTCAAAGTTCTCAATGCCCCCTACTATGCATACTGTAAAAGGTTCTTACGATAGTTTTGAACTTTCTACTGAAGTTTTGGAGGTCATTCAGGCAGGTATAGATGCCCACATGCTGCTGGATGAAGAGGATAATTAGTTAGTCATAGTAAATTTCATATTATTAGTCAGTAGAGTGGAATATACTTTATGAGTTGTCGTCACCTCTCTCCACCACCCATGTATGTGGCTCCTACCTTTAAGGTGCACCACAACGTGATAGTAGCTATGTACTACTGACCTATGGTACATATACGGGCACCTGGAAGCAATGTGTAGCGACTTCACCATGGACAACACCAACATCTACATTCCGAGTCTTCCTGATGATGTGGTGAGGGCTCATATTTGGCCGATTTTAGCCAACATGTGGCCTCTATGGCGTCGAGTGGAAGTTCTTGCATGTATGAGGACTCTAAATTCTGCTTGGAGGGATTTTGTGGATTCCACGAGAGATTACATGCAGGCAAAGGAGGAATGGGAATAGGAGTGCAGAATTGAGGGTCTTCAAGCTTGGAATGATTTCTATAATGATCTTGGAGAGGAAGAGCAACATAACTTAGATTGTTGGTCTCCTTGATTAAATTGAACAATGTACTACATGGCTGTGACCTCTATGATATTTTAATATGAATGGCATTCTCATTTATCTATTGTACTTCCCAATATTGATGTACTTGTTATTCAAATGTTTTGCAAGTTTGGGAATGAATTCATGCAGCAGATGTTGTTCAATATCATGATACATCATTGGGCACTTTGTAATTCTGGTGGTGCAATATCATCCTAACTACATGACTTCAATATGCGAATTTTAGTTTTAAATAATTGGCATGGATTTTAGCCAATCTCCAATCATCCATAACATTAAACTTATTCATAAGAAATGTCATTACAAAGGATTCCATGTAAAATACCAAATGCCCCTAAAGTCAATATTCAGTCTAGTTTTTGGAATTCGGGTGTGTGGAGCAGCATTCAGAACTTGTATAAATGATATTGTGCTAAAAAAATGAAGTGTTGCTTAAGCAAGGACTACAGTAGAATGTTGAATAGTAAGGGTACTTAGCATGAGTAGTATGAATTTGGCTTGGGGACAAGCTGTGGGTTGTCAAATTTATGCCATGTTGTCTACATATCTTTTTTCCTGACTTTATAAATTTGACTTAAAGTGATGGTGCCTTATGTAGGGTTGTGTCCTCTGGCAGTGGAAATGCCTTACTTGTGTAGCACAATATATTAGTTGCCAACATGGACTGACTGAAGGGGGTATGGTGACTGATATGCCTTCTTGTTTTAATACAGTAAAACAACAAATCATTCTACATCCAACTGAACAACCTTATGATCATATGCTAGTACATTGTGCTGTGATATAAGCCAAAGTATATGAAACTCATATTAGAAAAGTACAATGAAACTAGAACTCACATTCATAGAGTTTTATATTCATGCAACCCATAGCATTGTCATAAGAAATGCAAAGACAACAGATAACGACTAATCCTATTGCACCAGATCAATGGGTTATATAACATCCAGAGAATATACATTGAGCATAGTTAGGTTGTAAAAGGAGGGCATGCACAACAAACACAACTTTGCATTTCCAATGCACAATAGATCATGAAATTGTAGAAATCTGCAAAGCAACTTTCAAGATTACTAGAAAATGGTAGTTGTTCAAAAAGAGATACACACTACCAACCCACATAATCTATGAATGCTATTGCATTTAACATGCACACCCCAAGTCTAAACCAAGTAATCTTACTCTCCAGCAAACTCTGGGTGTTGGAACTCCTACTCATCACATGCCAGTGACTTCCTTTTCTGTCGAGTTCGTGTGGCTGGTGTTTGGCCATCAAGTATGGGGTCAACTTTGAGGCTTGGGTCTTGCGTATGTGTAAATGGATCTTGTGAATGGGAAGTGGAAGCACATGGGCATACAATTTGCATGTCAAGAAATATAGTTGAGAGTGATTTTAAAAGGAATGTAGAATTTGACCCACATGGTGAGAATGCTAGCAAGTATTGGAATGTATGGAAGGACTAACCTGTAGGTGGAGTCGATGCGAGTACTTGTTGTTTGAAGTGCTTTGCAAACGATGCAGCCCTCGTCATCTTGCAATCAGCAACATAGTACAACAGCAAGTTTGAATTGTATACCTCCTTGGCGTCGATGATTGAAGAACGAATCTTCAACAATTTTGAATTCACACAATCAATGGAAGAATCCAACTCTTTACTCTCATCCATGAAGGCCTCCAATTGAGCTCGAGCACGCTCCACTTCACGAGCACAATAACTTTTGATTTCTTCTACCTCGTTTCGGCACCTCAACTCCTCAGATGTGGCAGTTTTGACCATCAGCCTAGCCATGCAAAGATTCTTAGAGTTCGCGGCCACTCTATGTTGGCAGCCCACCAACTCCTTCTTGCATTCCAGAATATTTGCCTTAAATTGCTGAACTTGAAGTCTAGTAGCATCTATGGAAGCAGCTACACGAATTTTCTCTCTCCTCCAATTCTCTGTATCTTCATCAGCTGCCTTCAATGCACGCGGTCCTTTAAAACTACGCGGAGCAAAGGGGAGTGGCGCCTGTCTCACTATTTGAATACTGATTGGAGTAGATGGTGGTGGGGTGGAAAACGAGCTTCCTTCAACTCCAACTGCTGGTGCAACAACTGGTGGCACATAAGAAGGTGGCCCCGTCTCTACTCCAACTTCTGGTGCAGCATCTGGTGGCAGAGTAGAAGGTGACCCTGTCTCAACCTGAATTTGGTGATTGTGAGGACTCTTGTGTGCTTTAAAGCCAAAATGTTGGCTGGTAGCAGCAAATGAAGCCCAATTGACCTTCAATCCCTTGCGCTTTGCCATAATCCCAATGCCAAATGACAAGCCCACTTCCTTGCGCCTACCCCATGGACGTTGATATACTTTAGGCCAGAGGGCATTGATCCTATCCACAATCTCAACATCCTTGCACAACTCAAATTGGAACCCATTGTTGCCATTTTTGGTGCCCCACAGAGCCTCACAATCGCGCACCAATGCCTTACGCTCCTCAAAGTCCTTCCTCCTAACATCCAAACCATCTGCATGTAACCCCACCTTGTCCCGAAACCACTCAAAAGAACCAACCTCCAATTCAGCCATGACTTAAGATTAGAATGCTCTTCCCAGAATGCCCCCTACAACATTGCTAACAAGGTAAGATCACAACAGGAATGGCCACTGCTCAAAAGAAAGATGCATTCGGTCTATGGGCATATGTACAACCATTACAAAGTCCCAAGGCTTATCACCCACATAATCAATCATGACGAATAGCTTATGGTGCCTACATCACATCCACAACAACCTTTTGAGCATGGTGTCATCATACACACGGTTAGCACTCCATTAGTAGTCGAGGGTAGTAATAGGCTTCCACAATTGGCATGCATGGTACTTATGAATAGCCTTGTGTGAAGTACGGCGATCATGAACTACTATAAGTAAAGTGAAAAGATGTTGCATCATGGTTGATAATTATTATGGGTTCAACATAATGAAGCGTACTTAAACATGGAAATGAAAATAAATAACTAATTTGCTTAAACTTGAAACTGATTTTTTAGAAAATGCATGAACAAGAATTCATGCATACAACATATTAGACATGCAAGGCTAACATCAACAACATCAAGCTATGACAGCAAACTGGATGGCTACCACCTTCTGTCATACACTACAAACCATAAATGCATAGAACAAGTACATGAGCCTAAAGTACACCTATCATTCATTTTTGTTGCTTTGATCTAGTGTTGATGCCCTTCTTGCTTGCATCCTCACGGCTACGCGTGGTGATAATATTCTTCCCAGTTGTTGATGAGTTTGGTCGACCCTTTTGTTGTTTTTTGGTTTTTTTTTTCCTTTCGCTACTTTCACCTTCCCCTGTAGTTTGTTGCTCCTCACCATCACTACCCTCCAATTGTACACTATCATCATCTAGTTTATTGGCCCACTGCCTTAGATAATTAGAGGATATGTTAAAGGGGTTGCTACCCACTCTATTCACAATCCCAGGGATTAGTGTTTGTAACAAAGCAGTTGTCATTTGCTCTGTAGACATTGTAGGATCCTGAAGTACACTTTTGTGGTGTGCACCAACTCCTGCCTTAGATGGACTCCTGCCTGTAGACATTGTAGGTTCTACTCTAAACTCAGCTGTGGGCTGTGATAGGATGGTTATCTCATCACCATTTGTAGGAGTACAATTCCTCTCATAAGATGGGCCTACTGTGCACAAGTCAAGATAGAGCAAGTAAGCAATATGACTTGGTTTACATTTCAATGTTATACATGAGGAGTTATTTGTATGAGTTGTGCAAATTATGAGGCAAACAATTAATACGGGAACGATTTGAATTTTTTGATTACAATTCAATAATATATACTTGATACTAGATAGGGATAAAATTGATTAAAAACCCACAAGTAATGATTCATGCCTAGATCTGAAGACTTACCATTCAAGTTACCCACTTTGATATCATGCATAGGTCGCCCATCATATTCATCAGCCTTGCCTGGTTAGGAAAACAAAAATTGACATCAACAACATGAGATACTTGATAGGTTACAAGATCTGAAGTCTTCATCACATAGGCACCGAAAACCATACACATTGGAGTGAACTAAAACCTCTGTAATAAGAAGTGGAAATGAAAAATGAACTAACTAACCTTTTTCTAAGCCCTTGCATAGTTGTAACAATTTGGTTTTCTTTGGTAGTTGATCATGTTCCATACTAGGACCTTCAAGAGGCCTGGATCTTTTGTGGCATGGTGACCGATCACTAGTAACCTCCTTAGTTGGTGAGGGCAAAGGAGTAACCTTTGGTCCATTAGCAGAAAGAACACCCAATGGACTACCACTCAAAGGCATTGGGCTTAGAGGCTTTCTGGAGTTGAAACCAAGCTCTGATGTAGAACCATGTTGTGTATATGTAGTTTCAGTGGGATCGCCTACAATAAATAACAATCAGAAACTATTCAAAACCAAAGACGAATATGAAAATTATTGGTCAATTAAAATTAATTAAATAGTCAAGTCAAGATTTCTATGCACAATGAACATAGCATACCTAGCAAGGCATCAAGCCCTTGTCGACCAGCTATCCTCAGATCCTCAAGAAGACAGCTGCGGCTTTCATCAAGCTTCATTTCAGTTGCTACTTTTAGGAGTTCATCATCCAATTCCCTCATACCCCAACTACTCCACCAATCAGGGTGTAGTAGTTCCTTGCACAAATAACACTTATTGGATTTCTTAAGACTAGCGCCCAAACAATATGGGTGAAACAAATGCTTACAACTTGTGACAGCAATATCCATGCAATGAAAGGAACCACCACAATATCCACAATGCTTGATAGTCAAGAAAGCACGATTCCCTTCATCTGAACTATGGAGATCATGATGAAGAATAGGCTTGGGCCAAAATGACAATCCGCGTCCACTTCTCATGTCCTCTAATTGTTCTTCAATGTCATCTTGCTCCTTCACCAATTGTTTTAATTCAAGCATTGTCCTCTTCATCACCTCTTCATGAACCTCACAATCGAGGGTACTTTCCCCAAACTCAGATTCTCCTTGAATGGCATGTATTCTCTTATCCTCACACAAGGTTATTAAAATGTCCAATTTTGCTTCTTCCTTGATTTTTTGGACTCCTAATTCTTTCAATTGAACTTGCAATTCACTTAGATCTTGTTGTCCTTGTTGACGTATTGCATTGGCATCTCCACCATTCCCCTCTTGCTCCAATTTTGAAATCTACAAAAAAAATTTGAAAGGCACATCAAATATGAAGTGTGTATGGTGTTCAACATACTAAACACCCTAAACCGTAACAAGAATGTACCCCATATTCCATATCAGAACTACTGAAATGCAAAATATATAACATTCATGTGTTGTGAATGGTAAAAATCTACAAACCTGCTCCAAAACAATAAGTTCTTCATCAATGACCCGTTGACACGACTTCTCAGCCACTTGAACAAATGAAAAAGCCTTAGCAGCTGTTTTCTTTCGATCCTCCATTGTGAACTTAGCACCCATAGCCTTATGAGCAAGTTCTGCTCTTTTATCATCAAGTTGTTTGGCCCTCGCTTTGGCATACCTCCAGAGATCCTGCTTCAAGAGAAGCAACTCCTCCACTTTTGCAATCTCAGCCGCCAAAACAACATGCACAGAGGAATTAATGGACCTTGATTGGGTGGGAAGTTTGTGATTCATGGGTTGCCCAACCAATGCAATGCCTTCAGATATGTCCTCACCTTTAGTAAATGCTGATTTGTTTCCCGCACTACCTTTTCCTACATTACTAACCGATCGGTTGCCCTTGAGATTAGCTGTTCTAACAGCTGCAGCAACCCAATCAATGTGGATTTTTTTTTTTGAGCAATCCACCCTTTCACTTGCCAAGCCATGAACTCTCTATTAGTCACAGCAGATGTGCCATAAATCCTCCAATATAAATCTAACATCCCTTGCCTATCTTCTTCTGGTAGTGTAGGATTAGACACTTTGTAGCTACTAACATCCCCCCATAGCTTGACAATATCAGATTTCAATACGTACTCATCAATTTTTTTAAGTTTAGGGTCAAGGCCATCTCCACACAACTTCCTGACATCCATGAAATATTCTTTGTCTTGAACATTGAAATCGCAAAAAGGCCATGGTGGATACTTAGCAGTGAGGACTTCAAGCTTAGACCGCTTTTGGTCCTTCTCCTTTTTCTCTTTATCGTCCTTCATTTGTGGACCCCCTACAAAACAACAATCACAATTGTTATAACAATGACAGGCACAATAGAATACTTGAATTTTACACCATAAACCCTAAACCATGGTTGTGTTAGTCATTACTAATTTCTTAGGATGCATTGCTATAAAAGGGTAGATTGCTAATGCCAAGGAGCATGTGCTTAAATAATCAACAAGTTTGGTAAATTAATGATATTGTGCTTAGGTGGTAGTATTTTTTGGTGATGTTAAGCATATCTTGCTTGACAGTAAAGCACATTCTCCTACTATGAGGAAAATGTGGTACTTTATAAATCCAGCGTTATTAGCAAGCATTTGTGACACGTGGTAGCATAGTGTACTAATTTAAAGTAACAATTGCTTCATTAATGGTTCTAGGATAACATTGTGCTACTAAAGAACACTGTGAGCTACAATGCAAGGAAACTAAACTAACCCTGAGAAACTCTGGATTCAATAAGCTTGTCCTACTTTTTGCACTAGGTTGTGGTTGAAATTTCTATGACAACTACAACATGGCATGTTTTGAGCATATATCATCCTTACAAATAAGAGTGACTACTGGAGTGGAGCAATGGTTGCGAAAGGTGAGATTGAGGCTGCAAATGTGAATACACTAAAGGAGTTGTGGTGGAACATAGCATTGTCTTTTTAATATTAGACCTGAGAATAATGTTTAAGAGACTGTTAGTAGTATAGGACTACAACTACCACAGAAATGGTTACCTTGCAACCCATTCAAAGCAGATAATGAAACAACCATGTGAACATACCTCACTGGAGATTCAAACTGTAACTATTTGGAAGGAACCTGCGACACCCACAACGAATGAGAACATGTTGAAGTTAATATGCTTCACAATCATTGAATTAAAAATGATTCAAGCTAAATATTCAAAACATTCCTACTAAATAAGCCAAGTCTATTATGGGAGCAACAAAAAATAAATCACATTCCCTATGAAATGTAGGTAACAAAATGATGCCATCTCACCTAAACCCTAAAGGTTACACACTGTCTGTGAGTGTACACACTGTGTGTGAGAGTATACACTATCTGTGAGAGTACACACATGGAGAAAGAACACTCAACTCATTACAATGAGGATACCTATTGGAATGGCAACCTCAAAGATCCAAGTGAGGTTGAATGTTGTTCATGTAATAACAAGATGTAAACCATGCAATCTTATTTCCCCAAAGTAGTGACTCAGGTACACAAGACATGAGAAGAACCATATCTATACAAATTGCTATGAAGACATTGACTGGCAAAGGAAAAAAAATCACTTTCCAACCCTTCTTGTAGATTCTTATCATATTTTGCACATTCTGAAAGAAGGGCAACAATCACAAGATACAAAGGAGGGTATGGTAATTGGGGCTTACATTCTTGAATTCTTCTAAAAAGTGGCAAGTGTAGAATCACAACAAAGCACACAAGGGGATCACACCAACAGAAATTCCTAATATGGTGGCACATCTAAAGTGGAAGACACTGCCTCCAACATTCCTACACCTAAGAGATGTTGGCTTCGTTACCAAACCCTAATGAGAAACGAACTACTTACTTCGAAGGGCAAGAATGCCTGATAAAGGTGGATATTACAACCACATTCAAACCCACAACTCATTTCCTCACAGCTTCTAAGTACCTCATCTCAATTTCCAACCCTTTGTACATATGCAAACTTAATCTTTAGTTCATTCCAACAAGTAAAGATAGAATGCTACATATCAGAATGAACTACTCCGACCTAGCAGCAACTTGCAGAATTCAACCCCATCCATTACAGGGCAAGAAAGAAGAGACCAAGTTCCTGAAGCGGCAAAGTGAGCTGGGCCACACCCTGATCCGAAACTCACGGAGGAAGACGACTGACGTAGCGGGCCCCTCATCCAAAGCGGGGGAAACCTCCGGAAGAATCTGTCGAAGTAATGGGTCCCATAGGACATTGACACGTGGCAACGAGGCCAAAAAGTCTCCTTACAAACCAACCCCTACTTGGCTCCATTGGCTCCTAATATCAAAACTACACCCATATGTAAAAGACATCCCCAATTCCCCAAAGTCCTTAAAGTGCATGATTATCTATAAGCCTCACAAGAAGCACATGTACAAAACAAAAAAAACAAGCAAACTCCAGGGTTCAAGGTTTGTGGTTTGGAATAGTCAAGCCCGATGCAAAGCAACATAGTAATATAAAAACCCTATATCACAAACTCCCTACTTTGCGTGAGGAAAAGTTTAACAAATATAGTTTGCCTACCTAGATGGTAGGCTTTGCATATTCACCTTCAACTATCAATATACAAAAGTGTAACTACCTTCTATTGTGCCAGTTGGCCATGCAACAATTAAAGCGTCTTTGAGGTCAATGAGAAAGATAAACATCATGTTACTGATTGCACATAGAATTTGACCTTGTACCTTGACATGAATTGCAATGCACCAACATAACATTATTAAGCAGTGTGCATTCATTCATGCGGGCCTTGAGAACTTGATGCCCCAACCTAGTGCAAGGAGACTTAAGGTAGAAATACCATAACCCATGAAAATAAGGTGATTTGCATTGAAGATATGGTTTTACAATCATGATATAATTTTCCAAGATAGACAAGAAGGAATCGTGAAGAATGCAAGTTGTTTCATATTTTTTTGCCATGTACAAAAAATTCTAGAATTTTTCAAAGTGGAAGTTGTCAAACCCCCTACTTGTCACTAGATTCTCCCTACACCAAGCATGGTAATCCACATTTCCATACAGAACATCACCTAAACTGGTTAACTCATGAGTACATTAAACTTGACTCCCATTGGCTATAATAAGTGTACACGCATTGAAGTTGCCACCTCGCCATGATCGGTTTCAGAAATGGCACTTCACTATTATGACGGCGGTCTAGTACACGGGTAGAGGGTGGTTAACCGCTTTGGGTATTTCTACCTTAGATGAAGTCTAAATCTGCACTAGGTTGGGGCAACCCATGGTTATCTTCTCTGGGCCCACATGAACGAACACGCACACTACTTAATAATGTTACGAAGGCCCATCTGTATTGGCATGCTTCAAAATACCATCAATTCTTCACCGCTTGTTCTGTCTCATCAACCGATTTTACTTTGTCCCTCACAACCTTCTTGGACCTAAACATCAGCCTGCCTACTCGCTTCCAGTTTCTTGTTTTCTGCTACTGTACTCAATTCAGTATTATGGCCACTTCACACATGAGACTGAGAGCCCGTGACCATTACACTTCAAGCACTCTCATCGGTGGAAAAGGCGGAGCCGGTCCAAATTCGAGCTCCACACTACGCTTGAGGACCAACGGAATATGCGAATGCAAGATATGGATGTAAAGTCTACATGGATTCCTACATGGCATCAAATGGATCATGTTTCATGGTCACTTGGACTATTTTCAAAAACCACCTCTTGGAGGTAGGCCTAACACAAAACCGGGAGACCACGGCACTCCAAACACTCACAACCATTGATTTATTCTATTTTATCATGTGTGAGGACCCGCATTAATAGAAATCCATTGAAATAGCATTTAATTGAGGGCCCGGTCACATATGGCTTCACACTACACTTGAGGATCCGTGACCACACTACATAATTTTGGAGGTGTGTTGGGACGGCCTTTGGTCACTTTCTTTTGGGCTCTCACAATTGCATGGTCACGGCTCTTGGCTTGTGTGTGAAGTGGCCCTTAGCTCCAGCCTTTTCTTTCTCTTCTTCCTTTGGTTCATTAGCTAGAATATTCTCACCTACACAAATAAAAAGTTGGGTATTTAGAACTTCTTACTTGTGTCCGACCCTATCACTTTGATCAATTCCTCATATTGAATTGATACAACAAACAAACAAACAATAAAAGTAACGTCGGGGTTTGGTTTATATACCGACGTGAATGGGAGCCCGTTCCTCTATATTGTGTTCATGTTTAACCAAGTGACACCGTAAGGGTACTTCCTCGCTCTCGGAAGGTGGGCTCCTGTAGTAAGAGAAACATGGTACCTATCATCCACGGGGTGTCTACGGGGTGTCTACGGGGGGTTGTTTGTTTGTTTGTTTGTTGGGATACAACAAACACTCTAGCACCAACCACTCAGTTCTCCGAAATTCTACTTTGTCATGTGAGTCCTCCTGAGAAATTGATGAGCGATGAAGTGGGTGTTCATCCTAGACAAGATGTTTGAAGTATAGATTTCGTCGCAGGAATGGCACGAAGTATTCAACGAGGAGGGAGTGCACACAACTCCAGATTGTAGAGAAGAGCTTCAAAGATGCGTTGATCTGGAGGTCAATTTGTGCAGGATGAGAGAAAATCTACAAAACATTGAGTAAGATAGCTTCAAAAACACCATGGTAACTATTGTAGCAAACTAGAAATCCAATTAGCTTGTGCATTGTCAGCCATGAATCCTTTGAAGTTCACTTTTGATACACCATTGTCCAACATAACATCATTGAGGTTCACCCATAACACTCTCTAGGCATGGGCATCTTCCGATCGCATGTCACAACATGCAATTATGAGAACCTTACAATACTTGGCGTCATAGACGTGACTCGCCATGGTCGTCTAATCCCGAATGCACTTGATGTGATCAAACATGATCCATAGAGTTTCCATATTACCCCCCATTTGCATCTGCTTCACTAGGTCCACTCCACTACCAGCAAGGTCCACCAACATTTTAAATACAAAAACCCCATCTTTGGATTGCCCAAGAAACATGCTATCATGTACGTGCTTAAAACTAGAGTGGTCTTTTAGCGCCATGATAATGTCCATGTGTGAGCCCAATTACGTGCCCACATTTCAAGTTAACCTTAAAAATACCCAAACACTAGGATTAGCATTTTGTTGAGTTAGTTTAAAAGCTAGGAAGTATTGAAGTTTCAAAAGTTTAAGCTAATTAAAGTTAAGTTGTGAGACTGTGTGCAAATTAAAGAGAAAAGACCAAAAACAAGTAATTAGTATATTTAGGTTTTAGGTGACGCTTAAGCTCAAGTGGCTTGTGCCCAAGATTATTGGTTGTTTAGGATTAGATTACTATTCTATTAAGGGGGGGGCCTTAGGTGGAAGGCAGTGGGGAGTCTGAGGCCAGGAGAGGCCGAGAGCGGTTGCTCTCTATCCCTACTAGATTCTCGGAAATTCTCAGGAGGGGTGTCGACTTCGGAGGTTGTGTGTGTTTTTTTGAGATCAGCAAGAGAAAAAAATGAGAGGCAGGTTGAGCTGCCGCGGGTGGTCAAGCTCGTGCGCCTGTCCCTGGGCTAATGAACTGGATGAAGAAGTCTGCTACCAATCGGGAAGTTGTCAAGGCAATGGCTTCAGGGTGCGAGAGATGAGTAGGAGGGAATGTGGAGGAAGGCAGTGCCTCCTCGGAACATTCGAGGGCACTTAATGAATTTTCAGCAAGAGAAAAAGACCGAAGGAAGTTCGATCACACAGGTTGCAAAGGGAGCAGCTGTTACAGGGACGCCTACTGATCGGAGAAGCTTGCAAGGTTCGATGCCGCTGTTCCAACATTTGTGAGGGGCTGTGTAGTGATCGGGGAGAATTTTGGGCATAATCAGTCGTGATCCTGGTGTTTGCACGTCCAACCGGTTGCGTGTTGACATCCTCCGGTTTTCCTCATTAACTTGAGTTGTATTCATGTCCGAGATTGCCTGAAGGATTGAGTGTTGGTTGAAGCTCCTGGGCTCAACTCGGTTGGACAAGGCTGACAGCTAGGCGGAGGTGGAATCAAATTACAGTCCGAGAATGAAGGAGGGAGGAGCTGACATGTCAAGCTAACACCGCCGGGAGTGAGTCCAGTGAGTGGAGAGGGAGCTGGGAGCTGGCATCCAAGGAGCAGCTAGTTACCCGAGCTCAGATACTACTGTGGGTAATAAGGAGCATCACAATGCAGCAGTGTGGGAATGACTACCAGTAGCTAGTGGGTTGAATTGGGGTGATTAGTTTTTTGGGCCTAAGTGGGTTAGGGTTTAGCATTGAAGCTCAATTGATTGGGGATGTTCATGTATGGGTCAATCAAGTGGTGAACCCAAAACTAGGGGTAGGTTGAGGGAGTGACAGTTGGGTAGAATCATTCATAGGACAAGTGGAATTTGAGTGTGATTTGTGTGGTGTGTGACCCAAGTGTTTGTGAATACTTGTGGTTAAATATAATAAAGAGGAGGTGGCAAGTGCGCCAATTCATCATAAGAGTGGGCATAGGCCACACTTGTTTGCAAGCATTTGATAAAATCGTGGAAGGGGGATCCCTCACCCGGACTACTACGCAATTAAGGGTGGGGGTGATCTTGGCTCACACCATGGAACCCATACCACTACAAATGAAACGCTTTAAACCCTCCACAAAGTTCCTACAATTAGGCGACAGTAAGGTGGAGTTTTTACCCATTACCACCTCCAAAGATGCACCATGGAGATGATTCTTCTCCCTTGGAAGTAGGGAATTGAAGATGTAGTCCGATAGGAACTGCTTATTGGAAACCATAACTATGGTTAAGTTTTTTTGCAGTAGGGGTTTTGGAGACCTCATTTGCCACAAATTGGTAAGCCATGTCAAGGCACTCATGGCACACTCCAGTAGATACAGGATGGTTGTGTATACCCAGGTGGATACAAGCTTTGGACATGTCTAGAGGCTAGAAGTGGACATAGATAATCTTGGTACAACAAATTGTAAGACAAATGGGAGGAGCACAACAAACCTTGATTTCAAGTTTTGATTTATTTGGTGGATGGACTCCCACGAATTGTTAGGGCATTGGATATGCCCAACATAGGAAGACCTACAAAACGTGAGGCCGAACTCGATTTCAGTATTTGTTGTCTTGATTCTACACCATGCATGACCATCATAAATCTTATCCATGCCATCCATACCCCTTCCATACGCATCGGAGGCCACGGGGAGGTCATTGTCAGAATTTTATTAAACCAAGTGAGAAAAAATATAGAGTACCTTTAATTCAATAGAGCAAAAATTATACAAAATTTGGAATTACTATAGCTTGGATAAAATGACCCATAAAATATTATATCTAAAGTATAGGTGGTATTTAAAATTTATTAATATTATAGGATATGTAAAATTGGATGAACGAATAATTTATGTGTGGTTCAATGAATGTATTTGGATTGGATGAGAACTTGCCTCAATTGTCTAAAACTCATCCAAACTAGAAGTTGGCATTGGATATCTTGGTTTAGGGCCACTTCACACACAAGCCAAGAGCCGTGACTATGAAATTGTGAGAGCTCAAAAGAAGTAAGTAAAGGCTATCCCAAGACACTTCCAAAATCATGTAGCGTGGACACATGCTGTCAAGTTCAATGTAAAATTATATGTGACTGGCCCTCAACCACATGCTATTTCAAGGAATTTCTATTCATGTGGGGTCCTCACACATGATAAAATATAATAAATCAACAATAGTGAGATTTTGGGGTGCCATGGTCTCCAATTTTGTGTTAGGCCTACCTCCAAGAGGTGGTTTTTGAAAATGACACTATATTAGGTCATTTGAGACTTTTTTGGCATTTTGAGACATTTACACATATAAGAATATAGAAAATGTCATATAAATATTAGTGGAAGGTGTGTGAAACTCAAACATGCCAACATTAAAGGGTGGTGATCTACATCAATCCATTCACAAATGAAGGCATGACTCGATCAAGAACTCATATTAGGATGGTTTCGGAAGGACAACCCAAACATGAGACAATATTGGAAGAGAAAGGAGATATTTGTATTATGGGAAATAGAAACACAAGATTTGGCCCAAGAAATTAAGTAGCAAACGAGCGCCACATAATCATTATTGGATAGTGCAACCTAAACTAAGCCTATTTATGTACAAGGTTTATGCTAATGGTTGGCCTTTCTGGCTTTGGCCGCCATTTCTTTTGCTCACATGGCCTCCACGTTCTGGAATTTTTTTGCTCCACAACTATAGCCAAGGTCAAGACAAGGGCCCACCATGATACATTTAGGAGGCCGACAAGAACCCGAATTATAGGAGGATGAATTCAAATGGAATGTCATTTAGGAAGACGATTGCCTTGCACTTCTACGTAGGGCGTAGAATGCTCCAATTCGATGGATAAGGCACCTTTGGAATGGGTTGGTGTGGATTGGACGTAACTTACAAACCGATGGAAAAAGAAGAAGATTAGTTTGAGGAGGAAGGTTGAAACCTATGATAGACAAAAGGAACAAAGGAAACAAAGTGCAACTTGACATAGGCTATAACATACCTTGAGACGTGTGAGGGTCATGGCAATGTCGGCACGGGCGGGTAGGCAACATGTGGTGGGGAGGAACGAGGACAGGCGCATCCAATGTTGGTCAAAGGTCCATGTAAAGTTGTTGGTGAGGCGCCATGTTGCCACCGGACTGAGAGGGGGAGTCCTAGCCACAATCGCACGCATGGGCGACCCCTTTGAGTGGTGACAACGATAGCAAGGGGCGAAAATTTTGATTGGGTGGGGGACTATCTACGACGATGGTGTCCAATGGCTCCTTGGAGTAGTTGATCATGAATGCCTCATTGTAGACCACATCGTAGAAGAAGCTTTGCAAGTTGGAGTCACTAACAGCTTGGCCCGAATCCTCGAAGAGCTGGTACACAAGAAAGAACCCAAACCACGGCGAGGAGGGGAAGAAGGGGGGGGGATATGTGAAACCCAATATACTTTCAAAACACATTTACACACGACCAAGAAGGTTATTTCAAATAAGTTTATTATATTTTGCGTGAGCATACAACTCTCTGTACATGTAATCCTTGGGATCCATGTATCCATTGCCTATTAGATTACTCCATACAAATTGGGGACGGGGAGCCCGCTCCCTACGAGTACATGAAAATATCTCCCAAGGTCCATCAAAAACCGATCTTGGACCTTCCCGACCATCCACGTGGTGCACACTATGTAGTTGGAGGTGGGGTTCAAGATGTTCTTGGAGGGGTTGTCGTCCACCATGAGTGTTGTCATGGGTTGGCTACAAATCATAGGGACACCCTATCATGCTAGGGCGTTGGTTCCATAATATGGATTTCAACACCTTCAAGTATTGGTTGACAACGGGGTTCCCTAGCTTCCTAACAACCCTCCCCTCCAAGGTCAACAACATCCTACACAACTCCTGCTCTATGACCATGCAAGGGGGCTCGATCCCCTTCAATATGAACTCTACGATGGCATGGGTGTTCTCCAATTCCATGGAGCTCCAAACGGTCACCCACCATTTGGATTGGGCAATTTGAAGGAAATGACGGAGTTTGGGCCAAAGGTAGACAAGCTTGCTTTGATATACATTGGGAGCCCGCCGCAGTCCATGTTCTCGAGCGTAGAGAAAGGGATCATTAGGGCCCTGGGACAATGCAAACATTAGACCATGACCCCGTTGATGTCTAGACCAGGAACCGCCGCTTAAATGTTGTGGTAAGTGTGGGAAAAATAAGGGGAGTGGTCGCGTTGTATTCCATGCAATATAGAGATGAGAGAGGGGGAGTGGCAATGCTATGCTCTGTGCATTGTGGAGACGAGTGATGGGAACAGCTACATTGTGCTAAGTTCATTTCAAGCACTATTTAGACTAGACATGAGCATGTGAAATATTGTTGATGAAGAGAAACCAAAATGCATGTCACAAACCATTCAATGGGGTAACAAATCAATATATATACTCAAACATGGCAATATATAGGGAGACCAAAAAGATTGATTTGTTTTTGAAAGCTCTATGTACAAATTGTCTACAATTTGGTTTGAATGAGGAGTTCAACATTTCCTAAGTCACGATCCACAAAAATGATATCACACCACAAAGGTCAAGTCTAGCCCCACAGGGGTGGACATCGAGCAGGGCACCAAAGGGGTGGGGGAGGCGAGGCCAAGTGTAGCTAGGGAACAACCACACACTGACCAAACATGACCCAGGATGTTTCGGCCAGCCAGCCCAATCTAAGAGGACTCAGTGAATTACCTCGTCCCAATCATGCTCGATAGCCGCAAAAGCCTCCACCCCCTCTGATTGGTTTGTTGCGCCAACGCCTTCGCCAACACAATCAGCAACCTGCTCCTACACATGCTGAGTATCATGCTTTTGTCCCAAGCAAGCCTCCGCATGCACATCATGCATTGGATCGTTGACTAGGTTGGGAGTACAAGTATTACCATCACCAGGCCCATGTGGGCCTTCAACATCTATCATCCGGGCTTCGTATGCATCATGACGTTGCTCTTGGATGCCTAGAAGTGGTGGCGGGCTTGGGTCGGCGGACCCAAACTGTTCAACAACGGGAGCAGCGTCGACAACATCGAGAGGGACTTCAAGAGCGGGGGAGATTGGGGCGCCCGACCCAAACATGTTGGGGTCATCTAGTTGGTGAGGGGGGGGAGTGTTGTAGGCATTTGAAGGGGAAGAGTGGTAGAATTGCTAGGGGCCCTAGGCGCCCCCCTATGGATATAAGTACACCAAAACACCTAGGGACAATGTAATGGATCATTAGAGCTTCGTGTCATTTTTTATTTTAAATTTGATTTAAGAGACCAAATCATGAGTGAGGATTGGGATGAGTGAGAGGCACTTTGATGCTGGGCATTAACGTGCCTAATTTGGTTACTTAGTTTGATCAGAGACCTATGTTTGAGTGGTGTGTGGTTAAGTGTGCATCCAAGAACAAACACCAAAAAGACATGTGTTTGAAACAGATTGTATTACATGCTCAAAACATGTTAATTATCCTATACTCAATAATCAATATAATTAGGGCATAATTCGAGGGAAACCTAAATGACCATTTAAAATGCATGAGAATCTTCACTTTAACTATAAATACGATATTCATATTCGAAGCTCCAAAAATTATGAGGAAAGTGGCTTCTACGGCCTCAATTTGGATTGCTAACCATCTCCTACTATCATGTGTTTCATATCCTAGGAGACATAGGCTAGGTAGAGAGGAGTAACCGTTTAAGACCCATCTTCTACATTATACATTGTTCACAAACTAGGAAACTCGCTATGGAGAGGGAGTTTAGTCTAGTGGGACCCCCATTCCCACACTCATTCAGAACATGTTGCCCCTTTTTTCGAGACATTTGGAGTAGATACTTGGTTGATCTCGACAAATCTTCTTTGTTTTTTGTTCGAATAAACTACATATTTTGGTTGCTTTATATTTGCCAAGTCGTGGTGTCGCACTTGAAACACGACAACAAAATGCATGTTGTGTCAAAGCCTTTATTCCAGGATACTCAAAGTGAAGCACCGCACTGCATTCCTATACCTGATTAATTTGTAGCGATCCTACTACTACTACTACTACTACTGTACTACTACTACTACTACTAATAATAATAATAATGAATTTGGCTTTGCCACAAGAGGCTCTATCCCAAAATCACATTTTAAAAGTAATTATTTTGGATTTCTACATTAAATATGATATTTAGTGTCATATGGTATTTAATGTCACTATGGTAACTTTTTGGATGACACTTCTTATGAATAAGTGAGCAAATACTGTCATGGATGATGGATGAGTTCATCCATTGGCCAAAACCCTACCTTCTCACATCAGCAACTTGTGATGAAATATTGTCATGGGTGATTTGAAACGTGGATGAAAAATCACCTCGTAAGTGACAGTAATTGCAACACTGTAAATCTATAATCCCCCCAAGAAATTACATGGAATGATAAATAATGTTGGATAACGTTTAGTGTTGGTGACACTATACCGTGGTTTACAATCAGTATCAAGCAAGACAATTAGAATTGGTGACACAAAATATCATAATTAGTGTAGCTCTTTTCATATCGAATTGGAAATTTCATTGAGCTTCCACTGAGCTTTCATTGAGCTTCATCAAACCTCATCCATTAAGGTCCAACATGCATTACCCAGACCCTATGACCACTCAAATGTAGTCTCCACAATGCCTCTATCTTATGATCGAGGACAAAGTTAATAAAAGAAACTTCGGTGTTCGTGCATTGACGTGAATGAGAGTTGGTTTATCTTATATTGATCTTGATGCAACGTAAGGTAATTTAAAGCTACAGTAACAACAGAGTAAATTATATTTTCTAGTTTCTATCTATTTTCATATTCATTCATGAAATCTGTCAACAGTTTTCTTTTGGAAGCAAGAATTGGTGGCCGGCAAGTTGAAATTTAAGGAGAGGCAATTGTGAGTACTCTATTATGGAATCACAAAGTGATCTTGATTTGACAAGAAAAGCTTAATTGATTTGCATAAATAAAACATTATTAAGCAATGTGCGTTTGTTCATTTTGCCTCTGAGAATATAACCATGGGATGTCCCAGCTAGTGCAGATTCATACTAACTGCACTAGCTGGGGCATCCCATGGTTATAATCTCGAGGGCCACATGAACGAACACACAATTTCTTAATAATGTTATGAACTTGCTAGAGTGAAACCAAGATTATTATAGCTTTACATAGATTGTTGTACATCGACATATTCTTACTATTCATACTTTGCTCAAATTTCCGATTTTTTTTTAATGTACCTCAACTTTTGAACTTTGGAGATATAAAGTTCAATATGTTCACTCATGTAACTTTCTAAAATAGGCAAATGAAACAACAATCACATTCCAACTTGCATTTTTGACAATAACACAAATTTACTTTCTCAAATGATGGCCCCCCTACTTCCACATGAAGTGCTTGGTCAACAAAATGTCAAGAGATCCCATCCAAAGCTTTCTCAACATCGACAGAAGTTTAATTTCCGTCGCCAAAATGGCCGGCACATGTAAGTGTGTCCCAACATGTCGACACATGTTTTTATGGGCCAACAACAACAATACAAAATAGTCACATGAACTTACAAATCCCTTGTTAATCACAAATTTTTGGTTCCATACTTGTGATGATAGATGGTGCTAAACCAACACCCAACCCAAATTTAGCACCCTATAATCTTGCACAATAAATATTGACTTTCAAACTGTCATCGCCAACATCAAGCACCTGTGTTTGGTTGATCTACCACTAAAACTTTGAGCTCTTATAAGTTCTAGCCTTTCCCAGGTGCTTCACTAGCAAAATATTAGAAATAGGGTGAGACCTAATATAGGCTACTCTTTATTTGTGCAAGCAAAAATATTGAAAAATATTCAATGTAATATTATAAATATTATACGGCATATAGGGTAATGTGTTTGGGATGGTACAAACTTTCTAGGGGGTCCTCCCTTGGATGTTCACGTTGTTGATGAAGATAGGTTCCCATTCACGTTCCTGATACATTCTCGGTCACGTCCCCAAGTTGTTCCCAATCACGTTCCTGATACGTTCTCAGTCACATTGTAAATGTGTTTGCAATCACGCTCCCAATACTTTTCACTAGATCTCATGAAGCCATTCATATTCCCAAATTAAGCCTAAAGTCCCAAAATTATTAATATTGTGTTATGTGGAAAAATGTGTTGTTTTGGTTATGTAACATGATCCTCAAGCACAAGTTTTTTGCAATGGCTTGTATAGAACCATGTTTGTAATGGTATGTATCAACATGTATTACTTTTTATTGCTTAAATGAAATATAGATTACAATACATTGCATTGCCATGGGGAATATAAGTGATGATAGGGGCAAACAAATAGGTCGTTTTAGAGAATTAAGTAATTATAGGGAACCATTAAATCATGCCTTGAAAGTTAATAGCCTTAAACAAATATCCTTGGAGTTTGTTGCACGTGGTGCACAAAAATCCTATAGACTGCCCCACCCTTGGCTAGTTGCAAGTGATTTAGGTGATTTTAAATAGTAGCCCCCCCCCCCCTTTTACGCATGTATATATATAAACAATGAGAAAATGAAGTACCCGGGTAACCTTTGCATGTGGATTTCAATGAGGACAAACTCTAGTGCTTTGGAATCCCCTGCCAATTTCTAACGGCATTAGCACCAACTACCTAAGTTATGTACGTGAAACACACATTATGATCTCCTTAGATTCACGATTCACTACCAACATAGGAGTCCTAGGCAATCATCCTACGTCAATATAGAACAATGCAAATCTACCATTATAATAGATTTGCAAATTTTCCAATGACATAGGACAAATAAATTTGCAGATTTTTCAATGATGCATGTCAATTGCCCATGGTTCATATGCTTGTAGTGATTCCAACTCTAGAGTCATCTGATTATTCAATATCTTTATATGAACTAGACTCACAGGTCATCACATTATTCAGCTGCATGGTTGTGTTCCATTCTATATTTAGCATCTGACATGGACCTCCAATATGATAACTAGGGTCATGGAAGCGACCCACATAGTGGAATTATGTTATGAAAACAATAAGTTCTTTCCCACTTTTAAAGCTTTAGAATAATCACGGAGGCGGCGGCAATGGCAACCCATTCAATTATTGGTGCTGATCAGTCATTTTTCAAAATAAGGGCTGGGTCAAACCTTGAATCTTCTCCCATACTCACTTTGCAAATTGCATGCTTACCAGCATTTTGCCTTGCATTAAAATTAAATTAAAATTAAAATTAATAAAATTTAATAAAAAACAATGGCCCTAGTGTGAACAATTCCAACTTCAAAGACATGTTTGACAGTTGGAACAATTATGAAATTGTCTCATGCAGTGAGCAATTGCAAATCACAAAGATAATCATTTCAGTTTTGAAATCAAAGTTGAGATCATACAAAACATATAAGAGATCGTAGTGAAGATTCACTTTCTCTTTAAAAATTAAATGGGTTCCCTAAATGTTTTTGACTACTATCTAGACCTATAAAAATTAGTTTTTTGGGGGGCACATTAGTCCAATCTCATCATAACACATGTTTTTTTGGGTGCATGTTCGTAACAACAAGCCATGGGTTATACCACTCAAATACTCAAATGAAAAACGAACATAGCATTACTCAGCTAATGAGCTATGTTCAGCTACCCTAACTTCAAATTTAGTCTAAAGCACTAGGATTCCAGCATTTGGAGTCTTTATTCTCGAATCTAATGTTGGGCCCATGAACATAGCTCATCAACTGGGTAATGTCATGAACACGTAAAGCCCACGTAGGTTACAATGCCATGATGCTACATTTTGCTCATGGAAATGCACTCTTATTCTAGGCATATACAACTTGAATATGTCAATTGGCAAGCTAAATGAGGTGTGTATAATAAATGAAATAGGTTCTAAAACTGGTTCCACGCTAGAACTCGTCCTTCACTACAACCTTGGCATTGAGTTGGGGCCATGTCGAAGCATTTTGTTGAAGGGTTGGGGGGGGGGGACATTGACTAAGGTCTTTGGTGTTATTTGGTTCCTTTTTCATGTTCTCCAACTTCTACCAATTAAATTTACACAACAAAACATGTGTTGCATTAGCAAATCTAAGATGCCACATCATCAAAAACTGGGTTGAAAATCAACCTTCCCATGATTTAGTTATGGTTTTGGAAAGTGCATGTTTGTTGATTCCTTGAAAGCATACATAAGTCTTCCCAATTGTGTTCGCTATTGAGTGTAGAGTAGTTAATCAAATTTGAAGATGTAGTCCAATCTCTTTGAAACATGTGTGTTTATGGTGTTTGTTCTTTGATTTGCACCTAACCACACACCAATCAAATATAGGGGTCCGATCAAGAAAAGTAACCGGAAAACACCAGCACATCTAAGTTAGCCCGTTCTAGAAGGAAAAAGGGAAGTGAATCCAACATGTAAAAGTAGTAAAATTCAAGGTTCAACTAAGGCTACAACTATAAACAAGCCAGTTTTTGATGTCACGCCTTGGGGCTTTTCAGGATCAAACATTATGAACTACATATTTGGCAAGAGCAAAAACATTCTCAAGTTGCTTGGGAAAAAACTCACCCATTTCCTCTTCTGCTCTTACTATGCCACTTCTACTCTTATAATGTCATTGAAAATGAGACACACTTTGTATTGGAGTGTCCCCTATATAATTTCAATAGAGTTAAGTTTCAATCACCATTTGAGAATGTAGTTCCAAGAAGTCTTTCATCGAGTCAATATTGGCCTCTGTCTCACGGAGGCTACCGTACTCCACCACTCTAGAGATTTAGCCAGTTTGACACCATCATGATGTGCTTCTAGTCCCATAAGCCTCTTGGCTTCCCGGACTTCAAAATCAATTTCATTTCATTTGCATTTTTTCCCCAAATCTATCTAGATTGTCATTATATCTCGGCGTATGCTTGTAACAGGGTTGGAATCAACACTCAGCCAAATGCATGGCATGTATTTCACTTTACTTGGTGGGCATGAATAAGTCATGATCAACTGGTGGAAAGTTTTAGACTCTCATTCAATCTATAACTCTGCACTAATATTCCAGCAACACTACTTCCCTCCCTTTAGGGTGAGTTGCCAAGCAACTTCAGAATGTTATGAGGAGAGTCAAGGATGAGTTGCGATACCATAGTAGCAAGACATCCAGCTACTCAAGCCATTTATGGGGCATAATTGTTACGCTCATGGACATGCAGCGGAGGTTATAGATCAAAATTTTCTCTCTGTGAATAGGAAAGCACATAGGAGTAGCTGAAAAGTGCTCTCTATTTGGATGAGCAACCAGTTATTCTCACAATTTGAAGTTCAAGGAAATAAAAGTATGAGAATTCTAGTGAATGGAAAGCCTTGCCAAACACGGTAAATCCCTTGTTGCCTCTCTTTTTCCCTCATCACAGTTTTATGCTTCACAGTAGACATCTCAAGCCATTAGTATAAATCTCAGAATGTGAACATGATATCTAGATGGCTACTATGCAAGAATCCATTAACAGAAGAAAATATCTATAGTAACGAAGGATTGTCAAATGTTGAAATCTTCCTGTGCAAAGCCCAAGTCGATTGACTTTTGACCAATTATCCCACCAACTACAGCGAACACAAAATATCACTAAATTACATACATAGGCAAGGTACTACACAGTGGCAAAACTACCTTTGACCATCTGCTAACATTTATCTCAAATTTCAGTGCATACATTATTCCACGGTTTACCTTGTTTAAGACATGACATGACATGACAAGCTCACATTTGCAGTAAGAATACAGGAGGCAAATACTGACCACAATATACATGTCAGGTGAAGGTCCACATATTACATGCAAATCGGATCTCAAACAAGGGACAACTTTGAAAGTAGAAATAGTGTTCTGACATATTCACCAGGGGGAGAGCCCACTTTAGTCATATAGTTGCTATCTCATAGTGCGAAAAGATAATTGAGGATGAAAGGGGAACTGAACAGTAGAGACAGGAAACAGATGACAACAATATAGATCACTTTTCATGTGCAAATAGAAGAAAAGAAACAAATGGTACAACTAGAACTAGAACCTACAACAGTACATGATAAGAAATTTTGTGAATAATACAGATGTTCAGCTGCAAAATGGACCACCCAGCACCATACATGTGAGGATTGGGTGATAACCTCAAGGATCTGAAAATCCCACACTGGTCAAGCCTCTGAATGCCATTCTCACAGATGACATGGCCACATCTTGACACAATCATGTGTGAAATGATTTTGGAAGAGTCCTTGAGAGTAGAGAAGACCGTAAGCGCATGTTTGATGATATTGGAGCTAATTGAGGAACCAGTTGCGCACATAATCAAGTGGACGTTGCAGAAATGGCGCGAACCGGTTAACCAGTGGGTTTACACGGGCACCTATCTTAGACCAGAGCTGTTGGTGGTAGATTGAGGTGCCAGGTGCCCTGTAGAAGAGCTTCAGTAACTGAGAGCATCATCCCACAAAGAACACCAACTATTAGAAGAGAAGGAAAAGCATGAGGTTGACTCTCCAGCATGAACTTAGGTGACAAAACTTACCAAATGTAAAATTAACTAATGAATATAATGCTCCATTCTAAGCTAGGATAAAATTTCTGCAAAACATTCCTTCCACATTGTAATATGTAGCACCACTGAAAGTTAAAAGAATATACATCATTATTTTATTAAGAAAATGCAGTGAGCCATCAACTTTGTGGTAAAAGGGGGAAAGTGGTGATTGTCCAACCTGCCAGTATATTAAGGCTTGCACAAAGTTCCGTTGAGGGCTGCATCCACAACACAGAAAGATTAAGAAAAAATGCTCTTTCTGGAGAAAGTGAAGATCTCAATGCTGTAAACACAAGCTGAGGCCTCTAGTTTCTTAGCTTTTATGCACGAAGACTTCAAAAACTACTGCAATCAGCTACTTTCAGTGAAGGCACGTTGCAGTAAAGTCAGGGACAATTCTGTACAAACATTTGTGAACCACTTTGCAATGTTTGATAAGATCGCCCTCTCCTGTAGAGGGCAGTCAGTACTTTCTCAAGAGGATGTGGTTGTGATAGTGGTTGTGATTATGGTTGTCAGGCCCACCTTCAACCACAACTGCTCCTTTTTCTGTTTAAACACAACTACTGGCCATAAAAGTTGTGGTTCAGAAAGTGAATGAAAGTGCTTGGATTGAGGGGTCATATCCCCCGTGGCGGTAGGCGTTTCATTTACTGAGAATTCCAACGGTTCCAGTGGGAATGAAAAATATAAAAATTATCCATACATAGCCTAAGTTATATTTGTGCAAGTTTGTAAACAAAAAATATTGCAAATTTTAAATAAACCCATTGGAATATACATTTACTAACCCACATTTCGAAATATACTTATGCTGAAATACCGGAAAGCACAGATTTACAGATATTTAATGAGCAATTGTTTGTAAAGCAATTCAATAATGGGGAGTGGAACATCAGCAGGACCATGAAGATTGATTCATGTTACACGCAGGGACTGCAGTAAACATACCAAGGCACCTAGGACATGGAGAAATAATTTGAGCAGGACACAAGATCTCAAAGTAGAGTGATGGCCTCCTAAATCTTCTCCTGTGAATTGGCCTTGAAGTTCTATCCTGATGCCACATAGTAACTACAAACAAAACAGAGCCAAAGAAAACTACAAAGCACCCCCAACAATGGTTACACTAGGGGTAGCTGGAGTCATGGTTGTGGTTTAATTTCTTTGGTTCTCTTTCTGTGGAAAATGCAACAAAAATGCTCACCACAACCACAATCACCTCTACTCAATGTACCCCACTACTCCATATGGTTAACCACCGTGAGCATGGTTATCCATGTTAATGTGGCACCATTAGAGAACTTCAAGGCCAAGGTTTGGGGAGAAAGTTGAGACAACATCTTAACATTGTGATCCAAGGCCAACAAGGATTATTATCGCTTTAATTTCTTCTCGAGTCCAAGGAATAAACCAGTGATAGATTGCAATTTGAAGTTCAACCCCACCATCAACCACAACCACAACCATTTGCAAAGTCCAAGTGTGAATGATAAAAAGCATGGTTGTGGTTGAATGTGATGGTTAACCACAACAACAACCACCCTTCGTAGTGTAAACAACCCTTCAACCACCCTCAACAATGCCTTGTATCGTAGTTAGGCAAGTTGGTGTAGGTGTAAGTTGTGGTTGTGGTTGCAATCAATGACCTTCATACCTCCTTATCCCTCCAAAATAGAATCAAAGTAACTACAACCACCAACCACCATGGTTGTGGTTGTGTGAACAGCCCTTCAGCTTGTTCAGGAATAGTAGCTGAACATTTCATCTAATTTCCAAAATACACATAACCAAAGAGAGAAAGAAAACTCACGTGACAAACATGAATATAAGTGTGAAGCCAATCCCAATCTCTGCATTAGCACTTATTGTGTATAGCATCGTCTGATTATTCACCAGCAACTCGCATGGCGTTTGTAGATACCTCCTGTTCAATGCCAAACCAATAAACAGAATTGATGCAAGTGCAAAGTGCATCCATATCTAACATACGAAATTAATTCTTGCATGCTCTGTGCACTAGCAATAGCAAAACAAATGCACTCCCATGTGCTGTGAACAGTTGTGATCAGATAATTTCAACAATGGAGATAAAAAAACATATCCTGATTGAATGCATACTTATAAATGTGACCGGTGTTGAAATTTCTTCTCAGAATCACTGCTACTTGCTCCAATGACCGAAGGAAGACAGGGATCACCGCAACTGCATACATCAGAGCTTTTCAGAACTTGAGCACTGGTACTATTAACATGCAGATATCTTCATCAAAGAATCAGAACCGCCACACAAATTTTATGCAGTTCAAGTGTCAACTCAAGGGCAACTTAAGGATAATCCTTATTAAGGTTTGACGTGTCTACTGATGATGTGTTGAGTATTGACCAATGAGATGCTCAGAAAGACTGACTTACATTTCACTGGGTTGATAGATGAGAAGAAAATGAGGGAGAACATAAATGAGAGGAAATTCTTGGAAGGCACCACTGTTTGCATCCATTCTTGCAAGCCTTGGAGATTCCAAGTGCGAGGTCTCTGCAAACAATCATCAACCATTCCCTACGTCAGTAATTGATCATAACATTTGTATCTCAAGATAGTGTACTAGAGTGGAAAAAGCCATTTTGTACCATCCCTATGTAGGTGTCTTCATAGCTAACTTCATAACATACCATATGTTATGCAGCTCAATCATGGCAAAAATTGTTACTTACAGCAGCCACAACATAGAAATATGACAAATACTTGATCTATTTAAAGCCACCCATGATTCTGCACTAGAACTTAATCAATTTAAGAGCACAAATAAGAGGATGAATAATCAAAACCACCAGTCCCTCTTGATCCATTGGTCCCTATGGTTCACGTTACAGTCTAATCCTTCACATCGTTGACAAACTTTCCCTGATAGTGCACATACGTGTCAAATTTTATAGAGTGGTAGATAGAGCTGCAGAGTAACTCATTCAACAACATTATGTTATATTGACCTTTAAACAATTAGGGAAAGTGCAGAATGCATCATACTCGATTTTCCTGGTACAGACAATGAGCGCATGCAATGGCTGAACCTGCCAACGAGAAGCGGTAGCCACGGTCTACAATACCCCTTGGCAGAAAAGGGAATATGGCAAACACTGCCATCACGACCACCTGACAACCAGTAAACAAAGGATGTCAGAAGAGACTAATACTTTGCAGAACAAATAAAAGCCTCACAGAGCAATATGCAGCACTAAAATAAGCATCCAATGTGTGCCTTCAGAACAATTAAAACCATGAAATAGAGCTATTTATTCTGGACCAGATGTGGCCTATCACATACAAATACCACAGGAACAAAGTTTCAATGTCCCCTGTTCTGGGAACCAGGTCCATAGGACAAACCAAGACTTGCTAGCCCTATAACCTGGGCAGCTAAGGAAAGTAGGCAAAAGGCATGTGAGAGATACCCAAGCGTTGTTCAACAATTGAAAAGACTTCTGGTCAAGCTTCAAAGTGCCATCAACTTGAGGTGAAGGTCTTGCTGCTGGCCGAGGTGGAATATTTCCTCCTGTGCTACGTCCTGAATGTCCTCACAGCACACATAACAAATTAGTAACTGCCCACTCACTGAGGCAGAATCCAGCCTATCACAACTTAGACGTACATGTAACCCTCTTTGGCTTACACCCACATCAAACACTCACAGTAAATGTCTACCTACAAATTGATAAAATGTTGACTACTGAAGAATGAGAATCTATGATGTCAGCTTTTGGGTAGTGATATTTCATCCAGCTGAACATTCAATACAAAATGATGAATCTTGACAGTGATGCAAAACATTCAGAGCACCAACCTTGCAGTGAGATTCTTAGTTGTACCTGTATTAACTGATCGTTGTTGTGTTGTTGATGATGTGCGAGGAGGTGCAGAGCTATCCTTCAAGCTTGAAAGAGGCTCTACCTGAAGTTCAGAATCCTGTCCAAGACAAGTTTAAGTTATTGCCTGGTTCATTTTGAAAGATTTTAGGCCGCAAGAGCATTATAATTATTTGCATGGTTAGATTTAAAAATACCCATTCAAAATTGACCCATAACTACAGTTCCAAGTAGGGCTTCCAAAACCCTTCACTTTCAAACTAGAAATAATCAAATTAGATAACAGAGAGATAAAAGAACCTCAAAGCATTTTCCTCTGTCCTCCCAATGTCAACTAGCACCTTCATCAGCAGATTCTTTAAAATTAAAGTGCCAGCACTGTATGATAATTGTTTTGATGACAATTGTAATACATAAGAACAATATTGTTGTCAAACAAATGCTTGCTTCCAAAAAGTGATTTAAGTGCACACACACATTGACCTACAGGATGTCAGCTAGTGATTATAGGTGAGGAGAGCATGACCTATACCCACTTGAAATTAAACAATTCAGGCATGTATAGCAAGAGGTGGATCTGTTGCATCAGTATAACCGGAAGCCTATTTCCAGATTTAAAAATTACCAGCATTTGAAGAAATAATTCTCGTCTACATAATCTTCAAGCCACCAACTACAGTAGCTCTTAGACAAAGGTCATGGGATAAGTGTTTGCACCACAGCCCAAATTATTTGCCATCTGGTGCCGATGAGCTGCCCTAATCAATCTAGCAATGCCTTCATGGGACCTCTTAACACTTACTAAATGTTAACAAGTGCAGCCTTGTACTCAATAGCCATGGCTTTCTTGCTCTCGTCTTTGAGCCATATCTAAGCTTAAAAAAAGAGACTCACTGAAGTGTGTGTGTGGATCACCAAGGAACTTATATTGAAAGAGAGTAAAGTAAAGAATCAGTGTGCCATGTGACATCAACCTCAAAAACCTCCTTCCACCTCTTAGGTCTAGGGAGTGATATGTGCACTCTGACAAAGGGATTTATTTCCCCAAATTAAACGACTGCTTTACATAGATGTATACGTGAAGACTAGGGTTTAATGTCAGATATTTTAGTTTTACAGTAGAGAATTTCAAAGGAGGGGGCATACAATGTAGCGCCATATTGAAGCTAAGAAAGGGACTTGCTGGAGTGCACATGTGGATCAGCAAGGACCTTAAATTGAGAGAGAGTAAAGTAAAGAATCAGTGTGCAATGTGACATTAACCTCGAAAACTTCCTAGCACTTCTTACATCTCGACAGTGATTTGTGCACTCTAACATCAGGGATATATTTACACAATCAATTGACTGCTCTACATTGATGTATGCGTGAAAGGCTAGGGATTAGTATCAGGAGTTTTATTTTACAACAGAGGATTTCAAAGCAGGGGAGCATACAATGCATTGAAACAGAGTATAGCAAGGGTTCAGTGTGCAATGTGGCATTGACCCCAAAAACTTCCTGCAACCTTTAAGGCCTCGTGAGTAATTGGTGCAGTCTGACAGCAGGGATATATTTCTACAATCAATTGACTGCTCTCCCTTGAGGTATACATGAAAGGCTAGGGTTTAGTGTTCGGACTTTATTTTTACAATAGAGGATTTTAAAGCAGGGAAACATAATTGTAGTGCCATATCCAAGCTAAAAAATGCACCACCAAGGAACTTAAATTGCAATATGACATTGACCTCGAAAACTACCTGCTACATTTCAGGTCTCGAGATTAATTTGTGCAGTCTGACATTAGGGATTCATGTCCACAATCTATTGAATGCTCTACGAGTCTACATTGATATATACATGAAGGACTAGGGTTTAGTATCAGGAGTTTTATTTTACAATAAAGGATCTCAAAGCAAGGGAGCGTACGATGTAACGCCATATCCAAGCTAAAAAGTGGACCACCAAGGAACTTAAACTGCAATGTGATATTAACCTCAAAATTTTCTTGCCACCCTCTAGATCTCGAGAGTAATTTGTGCACTATAACATCAGGGATGCATGTCCACAAACAATTGACTGCCCGACATTGATGTATACGTGAAAGACTAGGATTTAGTTTCAGGAGTTTTATTTTGCAACAGAGGATTTCAAGGCAGAGGAGCATACAATGTAGTGCCATATCCAAGCTAAAACATGAACCACCAAGGAACTTGAATTGCAACGTGACATTGACCTCGAAACCTTCCTGCCACTTTTAGGTCTCGAGAGTAATTTGTGCACTATGGCTTAGGATGTATTTCCACAATCAAATTGACTGCTCAACATTGATGTATACATGAAACGCTAGAGTTTAATGTTATGACTTTAAAATTTACAGTAGCGGATTTCAAAGCAGGGAAGCATACAATGTATCGCTGGTAATACTTGAGCTGGAAATGTTTCTGGACATCGGGGCGAGTGCTCATTTGCTGCGGGAGAAGCACATTGGACCAGTAATCCGCCCACCGGGAGTCCTTGTCATACTCGTACGCCTCCGCTGCGGCTCGCCTCTCCTCTTGGCTCTTCTCGCCCCCCATCGCTGCCACGGCAAACAAAAAACCAAAAGCAAAAATCAAACGAGGAAACTCGCCGTAACCCCGCCCCGGCTTGCAACTTTCCTAATAAAAATTTCCCTAAACCTCTCCCTCTCAAGTTGTGCATATGAAACGAAGATTCCGAAACTATTTCTGATCAGTTCCGTCACCAACATACCTCCAATCGTGCAAACTTTGCCTAATTAAGAAACTCTCTTTCTCTATTTCTGTGTCGTCTGGCTTCTTCCTCTCCGACAGTGTAAAGGCAAGGCGTTACAGACAAGAGACAATCTACGCGATTTGTAGATATAAATTTTACCTGTAGCAAATAGGAAGATCTTTATTATTACCTGTACCAAATGGGAGCACAATGGAACGCAAGGGGCTTCCAGAAGGTTAGGAAGGATGATGATGTGGCAACATGATACTCCAAGTAACATGTTCAAAATCGGAAGATTCAGCATCTAGGTTTGTTTGTGAATTCTGAACCTGTTTGGTTGATTCCGTGTAATGGGGCTGGGGAGATACTCTTGAAGAATAATGATGCCTTGCCTTGTTATTATTATTATTAATAATAATACCTTCTTATAAATGAGATTGTGTGCAAAATGTATGCACGTGAGTCATGATGCATGGCTTGGAATCTTGGACCGGGGCCGAGTCTTTGAAGTTTGCCGCATGAATGATTTGACAACTTAATGCGATGATCCTTGGGCGGGATTCGACATGTCATGTTCGTTGTTTGATAAATATAATATAGTGACCGATACATGCCCGCAACTAAAATAGCATACATTGCAATAAGGATAGATTACGTATGCTAGGGAGGCCACACATGTTCCAAAACTCCATTTCAAAACGGAGTTTGGTAAGCCAAGGTAAAAGTACTCCAGCTTTGACATGTGTCTAACTTCAAGGAGCTTGATTTCAAGGTTCGTCTCTCTTTTATTGGGTATAAACATCTAGTTTCAACTCGAATTCAAGACGGCGGTTTGTGCAAGGTCTAAAGCCTTTGATTCCTAGTCCAAGATGACCCTAAACTACTGGATGATGGTGGAGAGATACCCAAATCTTAAGGAAGAGATTGGCGGTTCGATTCCCAGCTGTGAAATCTCCTCTCTACTTGACAGAAACTTGTCAGGTGGTTAACTGACTCGTGTGCTTTGACGCTGGCCTGTCGGCCTTCTGTCTCACCAAATTTAAATTTTAAAATAAAAATAAAAAATAAAAACCTTTGATTCCAATCGGAGTTGGAAACGGATGGTTTTAACCGGAAAAAAAGAGGGACTGACCTTGAAACCAAGCTCCTTGAAGTTAAGCATATGTCAAGGCCTTGGCTTATCAGATTCCATTTCGAAACCTGCATTTTCGAACGCGTATAGCCTCCCCTTCATAGGGAGGGTACAATCGTTGGGTAAAGGTGTGGTTTCCAAATGGGTTCACCTAACTTTTATCCAACACTATGTAATTGGTGAACCTCAAAGGATATTTTGTCATACACTGTAAATTTCCATGCATATCATGTAGAGTTTTTGGTATCCACGTAAAGATGTTCATTTGGAAGATGAAAATGCAATAAAATGTTTTGAAGTATACAATTGTCTATTTAAAGATACATTGACTCCAAAAATGATATCAAAGATTCCAATTAGTCTAACGGATGCATGCAATTGGAACCAATAAGCCCTCGACCTAGGAGACTTGTTTTACTAGAGCCATGCATCCAAGATGGATGAGCTTACACAAACACGACAATACTCCAGCCACGCTTCCTTACATCAACCATCATTCATTGTCATTCATTATGTATAATATTGGCTCTCCAATTTTTTTCAAAAACATTATCAACACATGTATCGATTTTCTCATGCATTACAAGATTTGTAATGCATGAGGATGTCATAGAGTGACCAATGGGAGCACATGACTCATGACTCATGCTCGGGGAGGTCACTTCCCCTTATATTTTGTAATCACGTGCGTTAACCGGGTATTTGTTTGGGGGCTATTTACCTAGTAATTATGATTTTAAGAGACCCTTTTAGTAGAAAAAAAGCTACTTGGTCTTAATTTCTAGCACCCTACAGGTAATTCTAAGTCCAAATGTAGCCTAATTCTTGGCACGCTATAGTACTTATAAAACTTAGGCATTTGCTCAGATGGACATTAAAGGTTTTAGGGTAAGTGTTTGGCGTGGACATATGCAATGTACATGAACAAACTAGAAAGCAACATAAAACAAACAAGCATAGCAATTGAGTAACCATTAAAATCACAAAAATAAAAAATCATAGCAGAACAAAAAACTAGTGCCTCAAAATGCATTACAACCATGGTGAGTGTTCAAAACTTGCATAGCGAGGAAGTGAAAAATGGGAGCAAGCGGCACCACCACTTCTAGACTCGAAACCGAAACCCTAAACCGACTTGAAAATGGACCAATAATTCCAGCCCACATGCAAAAAATTTCCTCCCGCGCCTGTGATATGCTTTTAGTGATGATTTCATCACTATATTGTATTGAAAATGTATTATTTTTCATCTGCCTACTAGAAGGACTATGGATTATACTCATCCTAATATTAAAAAAATTCTCCCATGATTTTATTCATACTAATTTATATCTACTACTGGAAAAAATGAGGGTTTTTCCAATACCCTATTTTATATATAATGACGTATCAAACATTAATTGAAGGCTATGGTAGATCCAAGTCTTATATAATTTTTTCCTCCAATGAATAAAATGAACCCTATAGTTTAACTCACGTGGTTTACTACTTTTTGCAGGGTGACCTCCCCGAGGACTCATGAACTCATGTATGATTAAATTCATAATGCCTAACTACAAGTTATGTGGACAAGCGTCATCACAACTAAGGCAAAGATTTGGACAATTTGTAAGCCATTAACTACTATTTACTTCACTATAGGAAAATGTATTTTTGGCACTTGATATATTAGGGAAGGGTCTTCGATTTGCCAATGATGAATAACTAGCTCTTTGGTCAATGGATAAAAGGGTGTTCCATGGGATTAGGACCCAATCTCTTACAATATTCTACTACACATTGTACACCTATATGTCAATAAGGGATTCGGATGTTGTTAAAATGAAAATAAAAAAATTAACACAAAGAAGTGCACTATCCAATTCATTTGTTCCAATGCTTTACATTAGGTATAAGATAGACATGTCAATCATGAGTTCATGTGATTGACTCATGTTTAAACCTCAAAGGTCTGAGGAGCCTCATGCACTTTTCGGTTACGTATCCTCTATTTAACACTTTTCGGATAAAGTTACTTCTAACTCAAACTTGCCAACGAGAACCCTGACTTAGATTAATGAGTTTTACATGTTGCACTCATTCCAACACGCTAATACTTAATTGAAAATTGGAATTTGAAAATGAATACATGCAAAATTATTAGGGTTAGTTTTTCTTTCCATGTAAAATATGTTGGATATTGCACGTCTATGCAACATTTTACACTAGCTAAACCCCCCCCCCCATTATTTTAAGTTTTTTTCTTGATTCTTGCAACATGTTGTGCTCATATAAGTTGATATTCATATGCAAATTCTTAGATGAAGTTTGTGTAAACTTTTTTAAATCATAAAGCATGGAACATGATGAGCTTTGTAGCACAAGTTTGAAGTGAATGTTGTCTTTAGGACATTTCCAATCATTTTTATGTTTCATAAATGGCCTTAGTCTTGAATCCTTCCATCTTGGGCCTTGAAGGGTAAAATCCATGTTGATATCAAAACTATGAGCAAGACTATCAAGTACACGATAAAAAAAAATTCTATTGTTTTCACCACCTAAATTTTCTAAAATATCTATCATCAATTCCTTGATGTCTCATTACTACCTTGTACAAAATTCAACTTTATTAAGTTGATTTGAAATTATAATAGGTTCACGGATGGAAAAAAAAACTCAAAAACTCATATCAATTCATTGTCTTGTTTAAATAATCTAAGTTTCTAGCAAAACATTCAAGGACATCGCATAGATGTAACAAGAAAACATTTGACCTAAAATAATGCGTTTCAAATGTAAAAATGGACAAAAACGGAGTTATGCATTGACTCTTTTTTTTCTTTTGAGACAGAAGGTCGACAAGCCAGCGTCAAAGCACAGGAGGTAATTAACCACCTAGCAAGTTTATGTCAAGTATAGAGGAGATTTCACAGCCGGGAATCGAACCGCCAACCTCTTCCTTAAAATTTGGGTATCTCTCCACCATCATCCAGTAGTTTAGGGTCATCTTGGACCAGTTATGCATTGACTTTCATTTTCGCCCTTGGCCCTTTAGGAGTTAAAAAGGTCCATGAGGACCAAAACAATCCCAATGGTCAACTCATGCAAGATGCTCGAGTATCAAAATTATGGTAATGTTGATCGAGAACTTGTTAGATTCGACTCGATGTTGCCTTCAACTCCTCACATGACAAAGCTAATGGATCCTATAGTGGGCCCCCTCAAACTTCTAGTAAAACGATGGGGCCACCTCCCAAATGCAATAAAGACACTTGTCCCAACTAACTTATATGTTGGCATTTGAAACCTACGATGCACTAAGAGCCTAGACACATACGTATGATGGAGGTGTGTTGTGAGATCTTTAGGAGAGGTAGTGTTGAACCTTCGAGTCCCTCGCTACATGTAGTAGTCCAACGTGCCACTTTCGTAAAGAAAGTCATGACAATGTGTAGGAACTATGAAAGTTCATTTGTAAGTGAATCAAAGCATGATTAGATTGGGGATAACTCCTTAGCAATATCTTGAGAAGAACTACACCAAGAGACCCTTCCTAGGCTTCATTTAGAAAGACAATCGAGCAAGATATAATACCTGGGGGGTGGATTCTTCATACCACGTACGAACTAACGTGAGTGTAGAAAGGAGCACTAGCATACATGATATACATAAGAGAGAGGTGTTGTTTTTTCTAGTATGTATATATAAAGAGGATTATTTATTTATTTTTGAAGTAAAGGTAGATGTGCAAAAGGAGGCCCTAAGGTTTAAGAAAAAAAATGACAATAAATAAGCTTGCTTCATGATGCATGTTTTAGGGTCAGGTTATTATGAGTCATACCCCATGGAGAAAAAAATGTTCAAGGACTTTCTCATTGGAATTGGAAAGTGGATTTTATGTGTAGTAAAGGTTTATTCATTTCATGATTTATATTTTGTGTATGTAGTGGAGGCATTTATCATATTATATTGAAAATATTAATATAAATACATGAGTCAATTTCCTAGCCTACTATTAGTACGTATACATTTGTTTTTCTTAATAATTTTCCCATAGATAAGGGGTTTATTTCATAGTCACCAATGCACGTCATTTATATTTCCAATGAAGAGTCCAACCCCCGGGATATAATATTAAAAGAATGCAAACATAAAAATTCACTATATTCAAATGGGCAGACAAAAACCACTATAGTTGGCGATTTGGACTAAGTAGAATATTATATTACTTGTTCGAATATCCGAGAGATGATGCCGACCATGGATGATGATGATATACCAACCACACCATGGGGTCCAGCTCCCACCTTGCATCCAGCCAGCCAGTGTCGGATGGGAGCTTGTCCCATCCGCCATGGATGGGCAACACCAGCTCCGAGGGACCCCGCACCAAACGGGCTGGCTGGGGGCCGGCTAGACCCCCCAGTGTGGCCCCCGTATGAGAGAGATGATGGGTCAACATCATTAAGGAATGTCATGTTGCTAGACATTGGCTCAACTCGTTCAATGAGTTCAACCAATGGGCTAGGGTTTATTTGTCTTGTCTTAAATTACTCCTTTAAAATTTACATTCACTCCAGACCCATAGGGACCATCTAGTACTTTGTGGATCTAAGTTTACTCACAAACTGATCTCAAGTGGGCAAGTGACCTCATCCTAGGAGGTACAAGAACTACACTAAATACGAAATTTAGTGTCACCAATTCTAATTGTCTTGCTCAACACTAATTGTAAACCACGGTATAGTGTCACCAACACTAAATCTTAACCCAACATTATTTCTCATTCCTTGTAAATTTTGGGGGGATTATACATTTACAGTGTTGCAATTACTGTCACTTACCAAGTGATGTTTCATCCAAAATTCAATCATCCATGACAACATTTCATCACAAGTTGTTGACAAGAGAAGGTAGGGTTTTGGCCAATGGATGAACTCATCCATTATCCATGACAATATTTGTTCACTTATTCGTAAGAAGTGTCATCCAAAATGTTACCATAGTGACATTAAATACCATATGCCACTAAATATCATATTTAGTGTACATTGGGTACCTTCAAATGTTTGTAGCAAAGACTTTCGTTGGTTATGTGGTTTAGTGTGTCTACCTAAGGAAACATAGCTCACATACATCTACGATTCCACTTAATTGGAGAGCATGAGAGAGAGAGAGAGATCCCTTTAAACCCCTTCCCACCCTCCAAAATTGAAGGTCAAATGACTTCAAAGGGTGGTGTCTCTCTTAGTAATCAAGGGTAGTGAAGATTTATGATATTTATGGACTTTATGTGCAAGATGAGGGTGCATAACATTATTCAGATCCATAGCAGTGTTTTGTGGGACTGACAATATTCTATAGAATATTCCTTATATTCAGCATGAATGGTAGAATATTTTGCAAAATACTGTCAATCCCACAGAACATTGTTATGGATCTGAGTATGTTATGTGTGGCATTGACCCTAAAAAACTTTGAAAGCCAATAATTGAGATAATCATTCCATAGTGACCATTCTTACATGTGCAAGGGCACTCGAGCCTGTGCATCTTCTCTTATACTTTTCCATATCATATGACTTGTATGCAAACAGGGAAATGATGAAAGTGTCATACAAGATAGATAGTAGTTCGAGCGCTTACCAGGAGGTACGTCGTTGGTTGCTTTCATAATGCTTTGCCAATCTGCAAGATGTTACATTGCTCTATCGAGCTCTTGCTGTTTTGGCCACAGATACACACAAGATGTCTGACATAGTAGGTGTCCCGTAATTTCAAGGCAACTAAGGACGTAGTTAGAATGAAATGGCTTCATTAGCTCGAAAGAAAGCTCGGAACACCAACGTAGAGTTTCATCTTCTTGCAAGATATGAAACGCACAGACGATTAGTACACAATAAGGTTCATTTATAATGCTGAGTGAGGGCGGTGAGAACACCTTGGTCCTTTTTCTTTCTCAAGTGTTTTTATGTGGGAAACTCCTTACAGGACTGCATTGCCCAGGGCAAAATGACCTTGTGCGCGTGCCAATGCGATGATGCTGACATTTTATTTTTAAAAAGTGGACATGTTCTTTTAATAAAAGTGATATAAAAGTATCTTGCAACAACGTCGGATACATCTCCTTTTTTTTCTACAGAAAGGATCCGACTCCATACAGTAAGAGAGTGCCGATCCACTGTGCAAGGGACCCAACAATCTATTTTCGTTTCAACAACTACACAAGGTGGATGGTGTAATGGGATTCTTAACAATTATCTTGGATGTTCATCTTGTTGAAGATTAATGTAATGGGATCTTGAGACACTTACGTTTTGTCATAATACGTGTTGGTGACCCAGCAATACTCCGGCCTTTATTTTTCCTTCACTGGTCGCAGAGAAGACGACCTGGGTCCAGGTGGAGCAGAAACATCAGAACATACTCATGTTACATAAAGCACCGGACCTGAGTACTGCAAAAATGATAAGGAGAACGTGCGCAGGATGTGTACATGTACAGATTTTACACAAATACTTGTCCATTTGAGCTTTTGAACAACAGAACTACTAAGGCATAACAGATTGGCTGTACAACCAACCTTGAAGATGCATGTACGTCTTTGAGGGTTCAAAAGAAAGGTGACGAACGGGTCAAGCATAGCTGATGTGTCTGCAGAATGAACACAGTAAAATATCTTCATAACAGGAAAAATAAGCAGAGGGGAGACTGAACGATGATGACAATATGATCCCCTAGGCGAGGGACATGTTATATAATAGAGAGACCAGAGTTTCTTGAATGTGAGAGATCTGGTGTACAGCGTAGTACCATCAATGGGTACTCGGGCCATGAATAAATGCATGTATATGTACAAAGGGTAGCTCCGCTGCAGTAGTAATTTGTTTCTGCTACTGTGTGTCTCTCTCTCTCTTCCGAATGTGTCTGAAATTTGAGGGTCACTTCTAGCTTGTAACCCTGTCTAAGAACTATCTCAAGTTTCAACCTCAGCTATGGAGTCGTTTCACAAGCAACATTCCAGCTTGTGATGGAACTCTACTGACCTGGTCTAGCTGAAAATGATCCGCAAGTGGAACAAAATAGGAGCAGCCCTCGCACATGACTAAACTGTCTGACGATGGAGCTCGTAATGTTTGACATTATCGCCAAGTTTCTTCAATGCACTCCGGCAGCGCTAATGCATCTTCAAACAGCGTCCATGGAAGATTAAGTTGATGGAGATAAGACGTGTTCCACGAATTAGTAAAAGACTTCAACGCCCTTCCAGCATAGCCATTTCAAATTCCGAAGAGTACCATACTCTCTCATCTGTAGCAAACTGTAGAGAGGAGGTTGAACTCGTGCAGACCTGGACCGCTGTCCTTGCATCGTGATTGCAACTCCTAGTAACAGAACCGACATAATCAACATCATCAACGCTCGTTCACGAGCGACATAAAGAACTCATCGCGGTCGGTCTCCTCGATTCAGTTTATCAAGAGTAAGCAGAGCTAGAGATGTCCGGCTCTGGAAAGGTGAAGGAAGTATCCATGGCCAACGCAGCGGTCGGGGAGAACTGGCTACTAAATCCATACATATTCCCGAACCCGTATCCTCCCGGTTGCATCAATCCAGGACTTGGAAGGTTAAAGCTACCAGGAGAAAACCTTGGCGACATAGGTCCGCCTGCTGCAAACCGCGAAAACTCGAGCGAGAAATTATTCGAGTTGTTCTGTGCGTTTATATTATTCTGCGCCGGTGTGATTGCGGCTGCTGCAAGGCCATTATTACTACCTTCTCTCTTCACTTCTCCAGTACCAATGCCAGTACCAGTCGTCCCATCTCCTTCTGCCATGCTCTGTGCAAGTTGACGCATCGCTGCACTCCCGGGACTTTCCAAGGGATTGATGGCATTCGCCCAGATGTGATCACTGGGACTCAGCGCAGGAAGGGGCGAAAAAGACAATGGAGAGATTGCAAAGTTCGAGGGTCTAGCAGTTTGGGGAGTAATCTGATTATTGAAAGGCTGCATCGAGGGCATCGAGTTAACTCTCATAGGGCCAGGATTGAAAGTACTCTGATTCTGTTGCTGCTGCTGCTGGATCGAGGGATAAGAGAAAACTGGTCTCAATGGGGGCAGTGCTTGTGCATGCTTTTGTAGCCTCGGGTTTGAAGGTTTGGGCGTCAAGATGGTAACTTGCTCAGCCGGTGGCGAGGTTCCTGTAAGCTGCTGCACAAGGGAACGAAACTCGCCCGGCTCCGTCTTGTAAACTGTAGGCGCTGGCCGGGGCTGCGTCACAGTGCGCCGCAAATTCTTGTTAATTTTTGAAGAAGTTTTGCTCACCGATAGAGCTGATCCACTCGTCTTTCCTTTTCCCCCTTCTGAATCCAAAATGTCCATTGGCGCGGCCATGTAGATTAAGTAGCCACTGCCTACTAGCTTCCTGCCTCACTTGATCTTTTGGACGAAGTAAGTGACTAGTACGAAGTATGGAGCCTGCTAAAATTAATTCTTTTCAAATTTTAGTTTAAAAGCTAAGTCTATCTACATCGCCTGCATCTTTTCGACCTTCACGGGATGGTCTGAAGTGTTAAGCTAATTTCTAATCTATGACGGAGCTAAAACTGCGCAACTTAGATTGCGAAGTTGACATCCAGTATGTGCACGGGCGACACTATAAAGTCCAAGAGCAAACTCGAGATATATTTGTACTAATTGCGACAGAATACTTAAGCCTTCATCAAAGCCAGACCTCGGCATCTAATACACATGCGCATAGTTCTGACCTGCTATGTTCAATCTTTTTAAAGTACTTGTAATAATAAGAAGAGCGAAAGGATTCGTGTGGGGTGAGGCACAATTTCTTTTGGCTGAAACTCTTGGCGCTCAGGCTCCAGAATAGAGCGACGAAAGAGAGAAAGAGGGCAATAAGAGTATGAGGTACAACAAAGTAGCTGCAGCTTTCTAACCAACAAAAGGAATTGCTAAAGAATAATAAGTAAAGAAGGGAAGTTATAGTTTAAGTTCCGACGACTTATCACAGAGAATGCCAAGATGAACAAAGGAGATGAAGACCACCAACGCGTTCTATGGGATGGACGGACGTAAGTATGACCTTCTACATCAGGAGGTTATGAAGCTGAGCAAGGAGAATTGTGAAGCTACTTCAAATTCAATACAGCTTGCAGGGAATGATCAAGAAAGGAGAGGAGGAGCCCTTGAGTATGACGTTGGGGATGGAAAGCACGCTCCGGAGTGGCGCGATTGAGTTCACAAGAGTCTGAGGAGTGCGGTACTGGAGTTAGTGTATACAGCTCCGCTGCCGGTTTCTTCAGTACAGACCCAAACTCCAGTCCTATGAGGTCAGCTGATTGATTCTTTCTTTTATAGAACAAACAGACCAGTCGAATAATTAAAGAAGCCCGACACGCAGGAGCAGGACCGAGAGCCCAGTAGTGCGCTCTCTGAACGCATAGAAAATGAACAAATCTCTTACAGAAGTTTTTCTTTCAGTTTCTACCAGGCAGACTCAATGCTAATCCTCAGAATCCCGACTATCCTCGGAAGCCTTACCGCAGCACCAGCAACTTCGACAACAATATTATCCTATGACGAAGGTCACGGCTAACTTTTGTCAAGCTTCAGCAGCATGGACAAAGATTTTAAGATCCTAAAGAAACTCCGGACACTAACTCCTCCAGCAACCACAAGCTCAACCTTGACGCATGCTTTCGATCAAGTCTGCATCAAGATTCGGATTACAATGCTCTCGATCGCTATTGTGATTCTCGATCGCTATTGTGATTCTCGATCAGTACACTGCGCAGCCGTGAGTACTCCTTCCGTCAAACAAAGTGCGTCCACCAAAAAATCTCCTGCAAAAACTTCTCCCCTTCTCGTCACTGCGCAAAACTCACTCCCTCCCTTGCTGACGCAGCTTCTCCGTGAGCGCAAACTCCAAGAGTAAGTACCACCAGCGTCTAACAGTTCAGACCGCGCGCTGGCGATTGCAGCAGCTCCTCCTACAATTTCCTAACCGAAGTTAATATGAAAACCGCCATTGAGATAGGTCGAGATAGGTCGAGATAGTTCGATGAGACGAGGACACAAGAAGGAACGGTCCTCGTAGTAGCTGGCTCGCCTGCCCCTGTGACATCCACAAGAGCAATTTTCGAAAGCAAAATGGGAGCAAGATGCGTTGGAAGGTCTGCTAAAACAACGTTGTCGGAGGAAACAACCTGAAAGGAGTGTGGGCGTGCGCAAAGCTAAGCAAGGGAGCTGGGAGGGGACGGACCCAGCGGGCAGCCGCCACACGGGCAGACCAACCCCCCTGCCCAAATAAAAACTTTCCCCTATACGTATACACGCACGTACACCGTATTGGAAAGGTCTAGGCTCCCCATTGCCACACTTGCAAAGGAGGATCTCAACCCCCTTGCCTTCCTAGTTTTCTTGAACCCTCCAAGGGCCGTTACAACCACGTATTTTGGGAAATTTCCCAAATTCCGGGCGGGGGATCTTGGAGTGAATTTTGAGCTCCACGTGTGCCTCGCTCCTTTTCCGGTCTCGTGCATTGTCGAAGGTTGCACATGACCTTGAAGGCATGAGATGTTGGACCCCGCCGCATGCTTTAGGGGGGAGAAACCCATATACACATGCGACATCGAAGGGCTCCCTGTTGAGGTCAGAGGAGGTTGTGGAGACCGACCTTGGATCCTGTTGAATTTTTGAGGTCAAAGTTGAGGTTAGGGTGGGAATGTCTCCGACCGACCTCAACTTATATTTGTCATCCCATATTGAGATGTTTGCGTATTGAGGTCGGGTTGAGGGTTCAATTGGGAATGTGGCCCTTCCCCAACCTAATATATATTGTCATATGTTATTCATGTGTTGAAGTTGGGTTGAGGTCATGGTGGTCTTACTTTTTGCTATCTTCCAAGGCATATACCTTTCGCTCACATTTCTTACAGTTGCTTCCATAGTTCATTCCACATTCTAAACCTCAACTTAAGGTACATATGGAAATAAGACTTGTCCAATAATACTAATGCGTATGGGAGTTTCATTAGCATTGTCCATACATGTACGTTGTGAAATGGACTATTTAGAGAGAGAAAAAACTAAAATAATATGATGAAAAACCTAATTTTACATGCTTTGAGAATAATGGGACCGAAACATCACTCTAACTATGTAATTTAACCAAATAACATATTGTGCAAGCAACTGAAACATGTTTACAAATAAAGATGTAAGCCACATTTAAGACTATTGTATGCCATTTCTATCATACAATAAGTTCGTGGAATTGCATGTAACATCATATCCAAAATTGACACATAAATCTTGAGTTACTTAATACCTAGTTGTGTTCACAAGACGTGATAACATACATAAGCTTCCATGTGCGCTACCTTTCTAATATCTACATTCTCTCAATGAAGATGGGCCATGTGCGAGTTCTATTGTGAGTGAACCTAGGTAATATTGAAACATTGAAAACTATATTGAAACGTTGAAAAAGTTTCCCATCAAACATATTCTAGAACACACGCCACCACCGCATGATTTGGGCCAACTTCCAAATGCCTATTGCGGAGTTAAATATACATTTTACCGAGACTCTCATGTGCCGTGTCCATCTTAGGGTTTGGTAAGGTAGACGTGCATGATTTGGTTACTTATCTTAATTGGATACTTGTATTTGAATGGTATGTTGTTAGGTGTGGCTCCAAGAACGGACATCAAAAGTAACATACATTCAAAAAAAGTTTGAACTAGGTGCTTGAAATGTGATAACCACTCTAAGCTCATTGGTGTGAACTTCATTGGGAGGGACCTAGATGACCATTCATTGAACATGAGAATCTTTTAATTTAATAATGAATAGGATACTCATATGAGCCCCGAAATCACAAGGAAAGTGACTGCGGCCCTCGACTTGGATTTGCTAACCATCTTGTACTTCTCGCATGTTTCATGTCATAGGAGACGTGAGCTAGTTGGAAAAAGTAACCATTTAAGACCCATCTACCTTATAAGAGGCACCGGGTGATATAGGGTCGGTTTCCCTGTAGACTAGTGGGTGAGTAGTTAGGCTACTCACCCACTAGAATCTGGTGGGCGAGCGACCTTCATGGAAACCAACCCTTACCTAATATGTACCTACCTCTTATTGTTGTGGGCTTGGCTTTTTTTCTTCTTCGGGTGTGTGTGTTTTGGAATCTTCTACATATTGTTGGGTCAAGGCGATTGATCCAATGTGACCATACCTGGGTAAGAGAAACTTAGGATACCATAAATTTTGCAAATCACGTTCCTCGACAAATTTAATGCAACATTAAAATGTCGGTGGGACCCAATGACGACCAAACTAAGGTTTAAATCACAAGTTTTGCATAGGAATGGTCCACTTTAGAGTGGATGTGTCTTAGAGCATAGCCACCCATTCCCGATCAGCACCCCATAGGGAACTTATAGGGTGTCATAAGTTCAATTATGGCATAAGGTGGAATCCACATTTCCACTAGAATTTGGTGGGCGCAGCGGCCTACATGGAAACTAACCCTAAGTCTCCAACTTTGATTATGCTATCGGCAAGGAATCAATAGTGCCATGACACATGTCCCCAGTTTTTGAGTATTAAAGTGAGGAGGAATTTGTCTCAAATTGAGCGGTCATGGCAGACTCTACATGTTGGTAATGTGTTCAGGCCAACTTTCGGCTTCAAAAATTCATAGCAATTTTAATTAAGGAATTATATTATTGAATTTTTTGCAGTTCTCTTGATTTCTATCTTCCTACACCAAAAAAAATTTCACCGCCTTACAACTTCTCCAAATTTGGCACAAAATAAGTTAGGTGATTGGTTATGGGCACCTTACTCTAGATGGATATTTTTCTCACTGCACCCACTTTTAGTGTTATATGACATAGAAACATGCAATTATGTTAGTGCAAGATGATTAGCAAGTGCGAACTGTGTCCATAGCCATTTGTCTCATAATTTTCTAAGCGCACATGAATATCTTATTCATTATCAAAGTGAGGAATCCTTTTGCTCATTAAGTGACCAATTAGCCCCTCGGCTCCCCCACCCCCATTAATGTTGGCTATTGAGCCTAGACGGGTTAGCACTTTTGAGCACACACCTCAATCTCTTTTTTAAACACATGTATTTTTTGGTGTCGGTTCTTAGATCTTCACCTAACCATATGCCACTCAAATATAAGTGTCGCCATCGCCATTGTGTTTGATTTAAGCACGTCTACACCTCATTTCTCTGCACAACCCATAGAAGTGTTTCCGTATGGGGTTCATTTGTTGCCTAATTGGCCATTAGAGTTATCATTGAAGTCACTCAAAGAGGGACAAAACCATGGGTTTCATCCTTCTCGAGAAGCTTTCTATTAAGAACTCGTTAGCTCGTCGTACATCAGAGCCTATTTTGAAAGTCGGGTGAAACTTTTGGGACCTCCTCTTCCCACCTCCCAAACTTTGAGTGTATTTTAGGATCTAAAATAGGGTATGTGCATGGGACCGTTGTCGTAAACCCCGCGTTGGCCTATGCAAGGCTAGCTTGACCCACCTGTCCTAGTAGGACAAGCTAGAAAACCAATTCTTAATAGCCCGACACCGCACTTTGTGTATGATAATTTACAACACTCAAAAAACTTGGGCGACTTTGTGTTAGTTCTCGTAAACTCGAGGTTTGTGACCAAACCTAACCCATGGTTCCATCTCCTTTTACTTTCCAAAGAAATCTATGATGACTCCGCCATTGATATGGATCTCTTCGGTGGCTAACATAGTGGCGATATCGGTGGGAAGGAACCGAAGGTGCGATGAAAGACGCGGGAGAATAATCTCGCTAGGTCTTCCAAGGCCCAAGCAAACAAGTGTTGGGTTTCGAGCGTTGGGAAGTACGAATATTGTTGGTATTGTTGGATGCACGCGATTGACTTTGGTGGCTAAACGGATGTGGATATATATGCATATGGTGTATAAGTGTGTCCATCCTTCGAGGTTGGATGGACTCCAAAGGATGTTTTCTTCACCACCGAGGTACACAAATGTCACGTACTAAGACGAGTTTTGGAGTCAATCCACATTTCATCGGTGTTAGCAAGCTCCCATAACACCATTTTAATTAAAATGAGACAATTTGGCCATTTTGAGACAAAAAATTAAGGTGACGTTTTGAGGCACCTTAAAGGAAATTTAAGGCGAAATCCAAGGGGAACTTTGTTCCCATAAGCCAAGTTCCAATGGGGTACATAGTGGGTACATGATAAAGTACCAAAAGTTCCCTACAAGTGTTCCCCCACCACGTTCACATCCTCCGCAATTATTCACCTTAATGTACGCTATTAAGGTGATTGGCAAAATGAGACTTTGAAAAGTCTCATTTTAATTAAAATGGTGTTCCATGTGTTATAGAATGATCACCACTCGGATGGTCAACCCCACTTTGCCAACAACTACTTAGCATCACAAGGATCACGGGTTGTTGCCGCTACACTAACTATGAAGTTTAGTGTGTCACCAAGTCTAATTGTCTTGCTCAATACTAATTGTAAGCCGTGGTGTAGGGTCACCAACACTCAACCTTAACCCAACATTATTTTCTCATTCCTTGTGATTTTTTGGGGGGATTATACATTTACAGTGTTGCAATTACTGTCAGTTACCATGTGGTTTTTCATCCAAATTTCAATCATCCATGACAATATTTCATCACAAGTTGTTGACAAGAGAAGGTAGGGTTTTGGCCAATGGAATCACGTGACACGAGACCCATCTAAACTTGTTTAAAATCTTTTGACAAGCTTATCTAGGAACAACAAAAATCAATATGATACTAGGTACTCATTACTTAAAAGCAAAAGCGGTCACTAGAAGAATTGGAAAGAAATGCACTTATAAAGGCAAAATTTGCCAAATGATTGAATATCCACATGCATTCCATTGGTATGTATGTTTGCTTCTCCAATGTGTGAAACTACGCTTCAAATTCATATTCAATGTTTTTTTAGTAAGGTTCACCTAACATTCCAATCTATTTGGTTATTTGATTGAATCTATGAGTATTTAGTGCTAAAAACATGAACCAAGTAGATTGTTCCAGGATTTAAGTGACATAAGTTAATACCCAAGACCACACGGACATGGACTAGAGACGGTGAATGGACATCACATGTCAGTGTAAAACGAACACTAACTTTGCTTCTTCTTTTTGACATAAGTTAAGTTTCCAATTCATCGGAAGAAAGAAAAAAAGAAAGAAATCCACAACAACAACAAGGATTTGTATACAAAGGAGAAGAATATCAGGTTCAACTAACCACATAGTTATTAATTGTGATGAAAAATCCGTTACCCTAATTTGCGACTTGAACCAAGAATCATGAAAGTGGAAAGTGACGGCTCCTTTGATTGCTCAAAAACAAACCGATGGAAACAACAACAACAAATTTGACGGCTCCAATTATTTCACACTAATGAGCTATTTTTGGGAATTTTTGGGTCCCCCATTGCACTTAATTAATACTTTTGGTCGACGGCCACTAAGCTAGCCTCCTTTGCCATTGTCCTCAATATGGCATCTTTATCTCTTAAAAGCCCAAGGCCACTAGAAGCATTTTGTGATGTGTGTTATGAGATAACCTCGGGGGGTCACTCCCCTGTATTTAGTGGGAACACGTGAGAACACAAGGTGTTTTTTGGGAGGGTATTATATTGGAGAAGGCAATTATTGTGAACCTTATTGTTATGTAATTTTTTAACATTCATTACTTTTGAGGACCCTATGGGTAAGTTAACTTGGTTTATTTTTAAACATGGGGATACAATTAGTTATAAATTATAGTTTTTGTTGATGCCATGTAAAATCTCACACTTACATAGACAAGATCATAAGTCACACATCAACACATCACAACATGCACACAATTCAACTTCCTAGTATGCACTCTATGCATTTCAAAAACATGACCTCATGGAAATGGTGATAAAATGCTCGTGTTTAAAAACACATGCAAATGCTCCAAAATTTGTGTTTAAAAACACAATTGCATACATAGATGCAACATTAGAACACAACTAGCCAACACTAATCACAAAGTTTGTTCATGGTCTACACATTCATATATGAAGCAATTTTTGTCATTATCAACTACTCAATGCACAACATCCAGCTTTCTGTGCTCAAGACAAAAAGTCCAAACCCTAACTCTCGGTAAGATCTTGGATTTCAACCTCCTCTACTATGAACTCTAGAGTTTTGGAGAGTCAAAAACAAAATATAGGCCAACCATACACATACTATTTCTAGATTCAAGGTTGGGATCAGCTAATGGTAGAACGTATACATCCAAAGAAACTCCACTGAGCCCCTCAAACTTGCAATTAATCTTGCATCTTCTCTCAATATCAAAGAATTGAAAGGGCCGATCTACAATATGAATACCTTCAAGTAGTGGTTCGAGTTTTGCATATGTGTCACCCTCAACACACTCACAAGATCCAATAAGTTTTAAACTAGCATAGGCATCAACAAGTGAGAATAATTTCACCTTCAGAGACATTGCAAACCTGGTTTGTAACCAACAACCTCACTAGAACTGAGCACCTCAAGTCACAGTTGGTATTGCTCATACAAATGCCTCCTACTGATGTCACCCCCCTCCCCCTCCTCTGTGTCAACAATGCTCCCAAAAAGAGTGAGAAATCACAACAAGAATTCAAAATCCTATACCCTACCCATGTACCAAGTGAACAAAAAACCGAAAGTAGGAAAGATGAAGCTTGGGATGGGCGCAGTGCAACTATGTGCGTGCGCCTAGTGTCCAACCTTCAACAATCTACCAACATTTGCCAAAGTTCGCAAGATGGTGGGAGTTTGCACAACATGAAAACTTTGAAGAGCCCCTGCAAACCTTAACTAGGAACTCATAAAGCCAAACATTATGCACAAACCCGTCGGGAGCCTTTCCCGCATCTAACTTGACAAATTACATCCAATTAACAAAAGACATCCATGAGATGTCATTCAATGGTGCTCATCCATAGTGTGGGGCCCTAGAACACACTATTTTAATTCCCCACCCTATTGAACCCTACGGTATGTTAGTTTCAAAACTTCTCTAACATGATCAGTTCGTAAATACCCTAATTTATTTACGCCACAAAGTTTATTATATAACTTGAGTTTTGTTACAAGCACATGTTTTATAATTTGTAGGTCTCAACTTTAAAGTGGGCCCTATATTTGTTCTCACGTAGTTTTCTAAAATATGGGAGTGACCACCCCCCCTTGGGGAGATAACATCTTTTTCTTTTTCCTTTTTGGTACAAATTGAGAATCTCAAATGCAAAAAGCAACCAAAGTACAACCACCAAGGGAGACATAACGTAGTTGTGTGTCCTAGGACCATGGGATATTGGAAGCTCAATATGAATTTAAACCTCCATGCGCAGGGTTTTGCATCATATGGTCAAATAAATCAGAATGAAAGCAATGTAATAGAAGTACACATACAAGTTCATTATATCCAAAGTTCATGCATAAGTCCAGTTTTCCTTTAAAAAAAACATAGTGAGGGTTAAGAGTTAACTCACCTTCCAACAACCATCGTTCCTTTATCCACCAACCCGGGGTTCTCACTATGGGCAAATAATATGCAAACTTAATGTAATATGGGTGTGTCCGTACTATGGTAGTTGGTGAGACACGTGATTCCTTCGGTTTAGACAAAGCAACTTTTGTTCCGCACATCTTCCAAGTTCCCACTCCAAGTGATAGTTTAGACACTCACTCCCACTTTTAGAACACTCTTGTGGGTCCTAGTAGCTAATAACTTATGAACCTCAACTCCATCCTTTGTTTTGTTCATTTGGAGCTTATACATAGTAGTACTTACATGTGCGCTCTTAATTTCCTTACGTATACAAGCAATACTATGTGCGAGGCACACACGTGCTTTACTAGGTCATGCACCCACTCTATGCACGACACCAAATTTCTTTTTCTTCTTTTTTCTAATCTTGGATTAAACAATAGAGTCCAAAAGCGCACACACTCCAAACGTAGTACAAATGTCCAAACACAACCTTGAAATCGTTGAATCTCGAGAAGTCATATTTTGTTGTTATCTATTGGAGGTTTTAATGCTATTATGTTTTCGGTGGCCAAATTGGTGATTGTCACAAGGTATACGCAATGTTGATGGTGTTATTTTACTCTACCTATAAATTATACATGGGCCTCCACCAATGGTGTGGCGGAATTGCCATGCTTGAAAGAAAAGGAAAAGAAAAGAAAAGAAAATGAACATCAGTGTAGTACATTGACGTGTGATTGTTGTAAAACACCTACCAATATCTACGCGGGCATGTGTGTGTGGGGGGGGGGTGCAAAGGTGACTTACTGTCTATTTTTTCAACATGTGGCCTACCACTAGGCCTTTATAACTAATATTTGCTTCTTTTTCTTGTTACAATAGTCAATATTTATGTGAGACCTTGTCTACGTGCAAAACACCATTTGAGCTTTGCGCATTCTTTAAATCATTGCTGCATCAATTGAATTACTTGGTAAAGTTTCATATATTGCGCACAGGATCACATAGCGTTGCCATTGAAATTGGTGTGCCATTGAAATTAGTGTGGTCTTTATGACTTGTCATGTAGCACTAGTTATCACATGACTCTCAGTGCTTGCAAAACAATGAATATGGGTTGATGATAACTAGTGTGGGCCACACTAAATCATATGTTTAGAGTAGTTATTTGCCACTAGGAGTTTGGTATTAGAATCAACTACACTAATAGATAGTGGGTATCTAGAATGCAACTCCTAGTGGTAACAAATCCATTGGCAACAACACATGATCCTTGTCGTGGGTTTCGTGACCCTCAAAATTGGTATTCCAAGTCTTGTGTAGCTTTGAGTAATTCTTATATGTAAAATAGACACAATAGGTCGTTCATGTCATCTTGGATAAATCATCATACTGATTAAACTTGGGTCGTGCAACTCGGAATTTGAATGTGGACCTAATTTGAATGGGCTCCTAAGCAAGTGCGATACAATGTCAACTAAGGTAGACGCACCTTATTCCAACATCTAGCAAAATATGAACACCTATATTTTAGTGGTACATGGTCAGGTGTGGATCTAAGAACGGACACCAAAAAGATACAGACTACGTGCTCAAATATGCTACCCTTTCTAGATCCAATAGTTAACATGACTGGGGGGGACCTATATGACCACTTAATGAGCACGAAAATCTTCACTTTCATATTAAACAAGGCATTTATATGAGCTCCAAAAATTATGAACGAAATGGCTACGGGCACGATTTGAGTTTGGTAATCATCTTGTGCTAATTGTGTGTTTCATATCCTATGGGAAGTGGGTGTAGAGAGAGAAAAGTGTCCAAATAGCACAACTTCTACCTTATGGGCCCGCCAACTTTGAGAGGAAGGTGACAAAATTTCACTTTGTGGACCTTGCATACACGGTGTTTCTAAAGTAGCGACCAGGTGCCCCACTTTGTGGGCATGGCACAAAGAATATGATACAAGTGTAGCGGGTCCTCATACCTCTACTAACTTGCTAGTCGAGGTCCTCTACAATAGTGATGGGGACCCAGTACTAACCAGTGTTGGACTGGTATCGTCATTTTTATACAATTCGGGTATCTTCAATGAGAGAAGTTCACATTTATACCATTAGGGTATGGGCATCTGATAGTGTTTTTGTTTTGGATATCATTCGGGTTTGTATGCCATGCAAGAATTTTCGTACCTAAGTAAAGTCGTCTTAGTACCAGGTCCGTTTTAGAATGGTAATGAGCAGTGGTGGTATGATATTGTCTTTTTTTTTTAAACCAATAGGGTATGGGCATTTGACTGTGTTTTTGTTTATGATTTCATTCGGGTCTATATGCCATGCAAGAATTTTCATTTCTAGGTAAAATTGTTCAAGAATCAGCATGGTTTAGAGTGGTAATGAATAGTATTGGTTTGACATTGCTTTTTTATACCATTTGGGTATGTGTGATGAGGATTTCACAACTTTTGATACTAGTAGGGTATGGGTATCTGACAATAGTTTTCTTTTTGATATCGTTTGGTCTATATTCCATGCAAGAGCATTTGTACCTAGGCAAAGTTGTCCTAGTATCAATATGATTTTGTATGCTATTGACCCCAATAATAATGCATGTATACATATATTCTCTCACCTTCACATTACCCACCAAATATCAATATTTGGATGGTATTACAGTTTTGATATCCACATGTAGTTATTTGATACCATTATTGATGTTGATTTATTCATACCGCATGCATTCACCTATTTAACAAGACCCCATGTTGGTACTAACTTGTTAAGGTAGAAGCGCTTATAATGGATATTGTGAGCACATGAGACCTTCAACGTGCTAAATAAAATTTCACATAAGAATTCAAAATTTAGAAACTCTAGAAGGAAGTCAATGCAATAAAATTCACATTAAATTGTGAATAATTGGTTAATATATGATTATTGGGAGTCAAGGTGTCTTTGTGATCCATAAAGGTTACATAGGGCCCTTGTAGTTAAAGTTTTGCTATGACTTTAAACTAACCCAAAGAAAACAACCATGGCACTAAGTCTCAAGGAAGACTAAGTTGTCTATAGGGATTAATTGTCAGGTTGGATTAAGGTTTCTAATAACAATATGCATCTTTCACTCCTTCATTTTTTTTATTAATTAGGTTATATTCACACTCTTATAGTTCATTGGTGCCTTTTTTGCCATGTGTGGTTCCATCATGTGTGTCTGTAGAGTCCTATCACTCTAATTCCATCCGCTATACCAATCGTGAAGCTCAAGAGCTTGGCAAATAGTTTTGTAATCTCCCATCCAGTTGCAATAGTTTGGTGACCGTCCTTCTCGGGGGCCAAGTAATCTTTTAATATCCCATGTTGTGTTCCTTAATTAACTCTTTGATTAATTGTGGTTTTGTCATTTTTTATGAACTATCACAACTTAAAACATGCTATAGTTTGGTTTAACTTACAAGTCATCAATTCAATCTCACAAGAACTATAGCTACCACTTCAATTTGAAGGTATAGTCTGGTGGATCAAGCTAGTAGCTATAAAGTATGTAGCATTATTTCTACAATCATTTCTTTTCTTTAGAACATGCAAGTAATAAAGCATTCAATGTAGCCAAGTAACAAGGTCAAGTTACTCTGACCTTGGTTTGCCATTAATCTCACACTTTGCTCTTATTTGTTATATTGTGGTAGAAGAAGTTCAAACTTTATACCATTGTTAATAAATCTCTCTAATTTCTTCAATCGTTCCCTTGGCTATACACTTACTATGTTGGCTACATTAGCTTTGCCCAATCAAGTCCCATATTGTCAAACTATAGCTTAATTCTTTACTAGATGTCTTATTGTAATCACTACCAAAACAACAAAAATTCACTTCTTAACTTGCACATAAGTCTTCCTATACTCCTAGCCAACTCTTGTATCACTTAAATGTCATGCAATCTAACATGATTATACTCATGTAGCCTTTCTAAAATTTACCACACAAAGACTATAGCCAATTTGTTATGAAACCATTCAAGTGTTCCCTAATCATCAATCAAGACTTGTCCTATCTCTTTTCATACATCTCACTTCTTCTATTCAGTTGGCTCGTTCTTGGCCATATTAACCACTAACTTCAATGATTTTAGATGAAAAACACATATTCATTATCATTATCTGCATTTTAACACAACATCAAATCCATTGGACATCATACTTTTATCAACTCAACTCCTTCCTCTTGCATAAACATGAACATATTCAAGACACAAACTTGAAACCGTAATTGATTCATTTAATAATTCAGGAAATAACAACTAGACTATACCATGCTTTACTTATTGTCTTTTCCTATAATGGCATCTCTCGCTATAGCCTACACTCCCATCTTAGGATTTTGTAACTATATACTTCCTATCCTCTATCTCAGTCTAACACTCAACCTACAACATGCACTACTCTTGCTAGCCCTCACAACTATAATTTGATTTGTCTATTACAAAACGAGCAATCTACTTTGTCACAACACCGGCATATGATACAACCGTTTGTGAGCTGAAACTGCTAGCAACTGTCTATAGCCTACCATTCACACTACTTTTAGATTCCGACCTTACTTTATGCATCAAATTTCAGCAATTTATTTCCTATGGCTAGTGTGAAAGGGCTATAACCAAAAACTTCTTGTTACAACCCTCTTCCCATTGTAACATTGACCATGAGCTACGTTTTTAATCATTAGATAATATCATTAGTAGTTGTTTTGAAGCACATATTTTCTCACTTTGGGACCTAAAAAAGAAACACACACACAAACCTCCCTCTAAAACTTGGTCATTTACCAAAATGAGCATGCTTCTTACACACACACAAACACCTCGGTGAGAGAAGGTTACAAGCTTTTGGACCTTCATTGCAAACCATGCTCCATGACATTTGTTGGAGACAACCTTACATCATCATATGGAGAATTTCCATTGAATATACAATTCTCCTTTTCCAAAGTCCGGTCGAGGGATAGCAAAATAACAAGACATGAATGATTGTGGTTCTAGGGTGCATCTCTATTGAGAAGTGGAATAAAAATGGAAATATTATCAAGAATCTAGGGCAAAAAAATTTCTTTCATGAATAGCAATTATGGATAGACTTCCTATCCCTTCCACCTTGTAATATGCGCGTTATAAAGCGAATGTGCTCAACCTACTCAGAGAATGTGACATCATCATTATGTTTTCACTTCTTAAGGCCACCACTAGGCATGTATCTTTCTTTTATTATTAATGTACCAGTGATTGCTTGCACCGGACACCGGCTTAGTGACTATATCATTCAACCTAAATATTTTGAAAAAAAACAATGGATTTTTTAATTTTACATTAAAGATTGTCAATGGTATGTTGAATCCCTTTTTGAGAATAAAGCTCTTGTGAAGACAATTTTAAAAGCACTCCAATCTTGCTAATCTCGATGTTGCTTGTGTTAGGTTGATCTACAAACCTCACAAACCTCACTTGACCCTTCCAAGTGACATAGGCACCCTCAAAATGGATAGTGGTGATCATTAAAAATTTGTCTTTGAACAACAACCAATGAGTCCTTAGAAGAATACAACTAGCGTCCTTGTTGAAGTATGTAGTTGCCCACCTTGGAGAAAAGTTGGTACCTTATGTGTTATGAACCCTTACTCCCAAAACCTTGTGATGAGGCTGAATACTATTAGGCTACATTGTTCATGGTATTTAGTGTCACTTACTATTCAAAGTTACAATACTACAACTTTTTACTAAGAAGGTAAGTTTTTACCAAGTAGAAGTCACTATGTTATATAATGTCCATACAACCTTTAATCTTTGTAGGTACAAAATAAAACCTATTGTAAGAAGTTATAATGTTGTGTAATCCCAAAAACAAAGTGACACTAAATAACATGAATGGTGAAGTGGCAAGCTTTACGTGTAACTCAACACTAAGTTTCAAAACACTACAGCTTCCGGTAGTAATTCCATACAAGTCTCAACTTATCAATATAGAAGTTTTCCTTCATGTAAGTTATCCACACGTCCCGCATCTAGTGTCTAGATAGATTTTTGGGCATGCATAATTGATTGAGATCCTAGTGGTGTTTCCAAGGCCAACCAAGCACATGTTGTGATCTTCCGGTTTTTCTTCATTAATTTGAAGTGCATTCCATAGATTCCTCTAGAAAGATACATAACTTTCTTGAAAGTCTTAAAACTTCAAATGGTAAGCTTCTTAAACTCAACCAGTCATCTCTAACTACAAATCAGTTTTTCCCGTTCATTGCCTGCATGCATGGGAGGGGCAGGTTTTTTTCCATGCCCAGAACCGTCTCCCAGTTGCAGACAAAAAGTACCACCCCTCATGCATAATAGATATTTTGGGCCGTGTTTTTTACAATTTTTGAGATGGATTGTTGTTGGTGGGTGGCTAGTTCACATGGGGTCCCAAGTTCCAAGTCTAAACATGGAGGCAAAGTCCCAACTTTTGAGCCTTAAGAAATTCAATTGTGGCTTTTTTTCATTATAGTTGGATCTTGATTACTTTATGCCACACACCAACAACAACAAAAACAATACAAAAAACAAAAACAAAAGAAACTCGCGGGACTTGTGTTGAGAGTTGAGTCTAGCTTTTTACTCAACCCAACTCTCAACACAAGTCCAAAGCCTCGCCTCCAAAAAGTATTGCCATATAGGCATGCATGTCATACTTGAGAGTTAAGACTTGGGACCTTGTGTGAAGTGGTAAAGTCCCAACTTCTCATACTCTCAATGGCTGAGATTGCACGGATTGACCTCAAGTGACTTGGGACTTGGGACCCCATGTGAACATGCCCTTAGAAGGGTGCTAGAAGTACAAAACTAAAAGGGTATTATTATCTATTATATTTAGAAATTTCTACAAAGGATAGATATTATGATTGGCATCAGTAAAATTGCTTTGCGATGCCTATTATAGTGGTCTTCGTGACTTGCCATGTAGCATGAAATGCAATATAGCAGTTGTTTCTAATTGCCACCTAATGATTGCAAGACAATTAGTGTGAGGTGACGACAACCCTCAACTCTCATATCACGAGCCTCGTCACCATCATCATCATCATGCCAAAGTAGGAAAACAATATAGTTATCATCAACGATTAATTATGTGATTTATGATAAGAGACTCAATTTATCCAAATATGAGAGCATTTTGGACAACCTCAAGGTAAATGTGCCTAATTCCAACACGACAATGATCTAGATACCTATATTTGAGTGGTACGTGGTTGGACGTAGACCTAAAGTCGGACACCATAAAGACATGTGTTTACAAGAGATTGCACTACCCCTTTAGGTCTTTATGCTAACCATTATAGACTCAATAGTCAGCATGATTGAGGGGACCTACAGGACCAGTTAAATGAGAACAAGAATATTCCCTTTGGTGATGAATAAGATATTCATAGGAGCTCCAAAAATTATGAGGCAAAATGTCTATGGGCATGATTTGGATTTCCTAATCATCTCGCACGAACTTGGGGTTCATTTCCTTGGAGAAGCGAGTGTAGAGAGAAAGTATTCAAATAACACACATCCACCTTATCTCCAAATGGGGCAAATTCGTGTACACAATGTTTTATGCATGAGTCCAAATTTGCTTACAACCGAGGCCCACCGCTTTTTCCCATGCATCGGTGGCACCTCGCTCACCCTCTTTCTCCACTTGTTATAAAGGAGGGTGACAATGATGGTAGGCGATGAAACAAAAGTGGTGCCGAGCTTGCCATGCAAGATATTTTGCCTGTCATAGAAGTGAGGTGACCTCTAACCTTCCAAATCAATTCGATCTCGCTTTGCTTACCTACAACGCGAAACTTTCGACTCCATTTTTGGCCATTTGATGGGATCGGTGGTGAATTGTTTGCGATTGTGAATCGTGAAAAATGTCGTTCCAAATGTCAAAATCGGAGTTGAGATGCAAAAGTTATGAAGATTATGTTTTTTCTTCTCTTAACGTGGTCACATATAACTCTTCTCATTTGCAAGTTGCAATGATACGAGGATGATGGGTGGAGATAACACACAAATGGGTTAATGTCATCCAAATGTGAAGATCAAAGGGTTGTTTGGATCAAGTTATTGTAGTGTTACAATGAGTATCCACAAGTGAAAAGAGAGCATGTGAACTCTTTATTGAGCACATTGTTTTGTCTAATTCTATGGAGCCTATTTTGAAAGTTGACATGACCATTTTTGTGATTCACAATTGCTAACTAGTCGAGATAGTTCTTGAGCCAATCCAATGGCCATAAATGTTTGTGAAGTTTCTTACAATGGGGCCACATAGAAATAAATATAAATAAAAACTATAACAATAATGGTGCATGGTTTTATTGATGGTAAACAAGTTACCGAAGATAGAGCATATTAAAAGTATTACCCCACTTCAAACAAACAACTTGAAATCTTGCATAATAAGTGCACATTAATTCTAGAAATGTACACTACTTTAACACCGTGAATGTTTTAGACGTTTGACTCCATAAATAACATCAAAGACTCCAAATTAATCTAGTTAGGTTTGATTGGAATGAACTGATCCTCAACTTGTTTTTACCATTTCATCCACAAACAATGAGTGTGCATGGAAGCCATATTTAACATGGCACATCAATTTTGATGTCAAACTTAACCATATATATAGTCCTCAAATCTCATTTTCAATAGGAAGCTCTAGTATTGTGGAACTCCACATACTAAAATACGCATGTGTTATTCGGTGTATCTTTTCTCGTTCTCCATCTCCTATTGATCATATTTACATGCTCAAATTCGTGTTGAACTAGCAAATCTTTAGTGAGACATCAACAAAAACCCTAGTAAAAATAACACCTCCCTTGATGTAGTCATGGTTATCAAAAATGCATGTTTGTTGATTCCTTAACTGACTTCATAGGTCCTCCCAATTATGTTCACTATTGAACGTGGAGTAGTTAATAAAATTCGAAGACACAGTCCAATCTCCTTTAAACATATGTCTTTACAGTGTTTGTTCCATGATCCTCACCTAACTACACCCCAATCAAATACATGTGTTCAATTAAGAAAAAATAACCGAATAACACCCGCATACCTTAATCACACTATTTGTATGGACGGGTACTTTATATACACACGGGCGATGGGGAACGCAACTCTAAGGTATGTGGCACCCAAAGTAAGATTTGTAGCTTTTCCTAGGCTATCAAAGTTGGTGACGTCCGGAGCTTGTCGGTTCACTTTCAAGAAGGGGAAAAAGGTTAGGTGCACACACGAAAGGTCTCATACTTTAGAAGGTGGCATCCTCAACGCACCCTCACTTTCCAACAAACCCATTCCTCCTAGCTTGTGATTGTATTTGGTTACACACCTAAAGTGGATGTGGCTAATTTGGTGCCCGACCTTTAACGGACACCTATATTTCAGGTAGTATATGGTTGGATGTGGATCTAAGAACAAACACCATAAAGGCATGTGTCAAAAAGTGGTTGGACTGCATGCTCAAAAGGTGTTGCTCGTTCTAGATGCGATGTTCAACATGAATGAGGGGACCTACATGATCAATGAATAATTCGAAGAATTTTGAGGCTGACATTGTATAAGATAGTGATTTGGGTTCCAGAAAACATGAGGAAAGTGGTTATGGACATGATTTGCATTTGTTAATCATCTCACACTAATTGCATGTTTCATATCCTACGAGAAGTGGATGCGGGGAGAAAAATGTCCGTTTAGGGACCCACTTGCCTTGAACCGAAACTTGACTCCATACCTAGCACGAGGACCCCTCCCCCATGCCAAGAAGATTTAGCAAAAGACCAAAACAAAAAGCAAGGGATCCACACCGTCCCAAAAGTAAAGTATTTCTTGGTCACATCACTTAAGTGCAAACTTGAGAATGTGGTTTAAAGTAGGTACGTAGACGTGCCTATATTCAACATAGCAATAAATTGGACACCTATATTTTGAGTGTTATGTGTTTAGGTGTGGGTCTAAGAATGGACACCAAAAAACATGTGTTTGAAAGAGATTGAACTCACACTCAAAATATATTAAACATTTTTGGTTCAGTAGTCAACATGATTGGGAGGAGCTATATGACCACTTAATGGACACAAGAATCTTCATTTTGATAATGAATAAAATATTCACATGAGCTCCAAAAATAATGAGTCGAATGGCTATGAGCATGATATGAATCTCGTTATCATATTGCCATATATATGTGTTTCATATCCTATGAGAAGTGGGTGCAAAGAGATTTTTTTGGAATAACACACGTTTGTCTTGGCAGTGCAAAGGAGAAGCCCGGCCTCTTGAAGAAAGTTATTCTCTTATATGTGTGTAGAAAACCACCTCCCATTTCTCGAGTATCTAAATGTTGCAATAACCGACTTGTTTGAAAATCAATCTCCTTGTGGAATACAAACGCCTATCCACATGTCAATTCAAATTCGTATGCAAGCGTTGACATTTCCTCCCCATTGTTCACATGGTTAAATGACATGACAACCAATAGGATATCATTTTTCTTCTTTACTTCTACACAAGTACAGAGGTGGTAGCTACATGACATCATCATCTAACAAGAAATGACTCAAATGACAAGTTGCCATGTCATTTGAACATCTCATGTTTAGATCGTCATGTCATTTAGATACTACATTTGTACTACACTATGTATGGTATTTAGTGTCACATGCATAGTACTGTCACATACCCTATTTTGAGGTGTACGCTATGTTACTTTAGTGATCAACAACTTCACCATTTGGTGTCACCTCATGACACTTGGCATTCAAGTGTGCTTACTAATATCTTGGCATAAGTATGTTCAATAGTGTTATGAGGTCTATGCCTATGTTACACAACAGTCTACAAGTTCACTAAAGTGTACACAAATGACACTTGGCATCAGTGCGCTCAAGAATATCCTCCTCTTGCATGCCAAAATGTAAACACATGATACTTGCCATTAGTATACTCAATAATATCTTCCCCTTCCATAAGAAAATGCAAAAGTATCATCTTGAGTATCCCAATGTGCTACACTAGATGTCATAATGTAAACAACTTTTATGTTGACAAATAGAATCGTATTGGCAATTAATGCAACACATTATCAATCTTTGGTCAGTGCTGACAAGTCATGGTCAAAATCAACTTATCCAAATGTCAGTGGTTGAGTTGACAACTAGGTTTAGATTGCAAATTTAGGTGCCACGGTTATCAATCACTGGAATCAATCATTCTCGGTTTTGTACCCGAGAGGTGATCGGAAATAGGGTCGCCTATATCACAAGTATAGGTCAAAGAGAATATCCACTTAGAAAATTCGTAGTAATTTGATTATTGCGATTCTTTTTAATGTAAACAAGCATGAATTGCTTCTTATTTCTCTTCTCTACATGAGGAATTTTTTTCCCTTTAATCTCACACTTACATTGCACATATGATAAAATCGCTTAATTGGTCGAGAATGGATCAACTACCTTAGGCATCTAATTTGGGTCCCTTATGAGTTAGTTGATTTGACGCTTTAAATTTTTACAATGACTAAGCTTAAGGTTGAGGCATCTATAACCGATAAAATAAGAGGGTTTGCATATGGTTAGGAGGAGTAATAGCATGAATTTATTTTTCTTGGGGAGAGAAACAAATTCTAAGAAAAATGCAAAAAATGGAAATTTTTTACGAATATGGAAATTGTTAAATTTTCTGAAGAGGTAAAGTTAGGGTATCACGTAGTCGATCCATAGGTTAACCCATAACCACCCATCTAATTTCTAATGCTCGGCTACGGCAATTGTCAAAACTCTTACGAGGGTAATCAATCACAAGCAGCCACCACATAAACCTTAACTCAATTCACCTACAGAATATAGACCTCATCCATGTCGGCATTTCATGACCATAGTGAACGATTAAATGGACCTCATCGACTATGGATGCCTCGACCTTATAACTCCATGCCAATTGTCACAAGCTCCAAAGCTCTTTGTTCTCTTCCCCCCAAAACCAAATGAGTTCGGACATGTGATCCGAGGCCCATTGGTCCATGAAAGGAGGCACGCCACTTGTCACTAGCCCACAAACCCCCCCCTCAACCCAAAAAACACTATTGTATAGTCTATATTTAGCAAGAAGGACGAGGTAGAGGAGAATGAGGGCGGCAACCTCCACGAAGCTCCCCTTTCAAAACCACATCAACCTTCCCATAAACACAAGACATAAAGGCATTGTGAACACAAGCGGGCGGCAGCTAGGTCACGGTTGTTGGCCCATTAACTAAAATTTTAAGTGGTTTAATTGGTGTCTGTTGTGTGTGGATAGTAGGTGCGTGTATGGCTCACGTGGTGACACTAAGGTAGAAATACCATAACCCGTGAAAATAAGGTGATTCGCATTGAAGATATGGTCTTACAATCATGAGACAATTTTCCAAGATAGACGAGAAGGATTCATGAAGAATGCAAGTTGTTTCATATTTTTTTGCCATGTACAAAAAATTCTACAATTTTTTTAAGTGGAAAGTTGTCAAATACCCTACTCGTTCACTAGATTCTCCCTACACCGAACACGGTAATCCGCATTTTCATACAGAACATCACCTAAATCAGTTAACTCGTGAGTACATTAAACTTGACTTCCATTGGCTACACTAAGTGTACACACATTGAAACCTCGCCATGATCGGTTTCAGAAATGGCACTTCACTATTATGACAGCGGTCTAGTGCACGGGTAGAGGGTGGTTAACTGGTTTAGGTATTTCTACCTTACCCAAGGTATGTGGGTGTCATTTGGTTCATTTCTCATGTTCTCCAACTTCTACCGATTCGATTTACACAACAAAACTCATGTTGCATTAGCAAATCTACGATGAAACATCTGTCAAAATCGACCTCCCTTTATTTAGTTATGGTTATCGGAAGTGCATGTTTGTTGATTTCTTGATTGGATGCATATTGTCTTCACTATTGCGTTCACTGTTAAGTATTTAGGGATGTAGTCCAATCTCTTTCAAACATGTGTCTTTATGATGTCTGCTCATTGATCCTCACCGAACCACGTACCAATCAAATATGGGGGTCCGATTAAGGAAAATATGCCACGTAAGACCCATCTACCTTACGCTAACCTCCAATGACCCGCTTCTTATATACGGGTAGATGGGTCTTAAATGGTCACTTATTCCGAGGAGCCCAATCTATGTTGCCCTCGAACCCATACATGACAATCTTTTGCCATACAACTCTCACTCGAAAAACTTTGATTGTTGTAGGATATGAAACATGCGATTAAGTTACTATGAGATAGTTAGCAAATCCAAATCCTCTTTCCTCATGATTGTTGGAGCTCATATGCAAATCTTGTTCATTATCAAAATGAAGAGTCTCATGCTTATCAAATGGTCATATAGGTATGAGAGAGTCTACGTAAAGGTCTACATACCCCCCTTTATGTAAACTCTCAAGCCTAGAATGGTTATCATGCTTTGAGCATGTAGTCCAATCTCTTTTAAACACGTGTCTTATTCTAGTATCTATTCTTGGAGACGCACCTTACCACGTACCACTCAAGTACACGTGTCCGATCAAGATAGGTGACCGAATTAGGCACATCTACGTTGAGGTTGGTGGTGCTAAAACCGACACCCCACCCAAACCAACACCCTACGATATTGCACAATAAGTACGTATTGATCCTAAATATACACCAACTTAACATCAGGCTATTGCCACGTTGGTTATGGGTCCTCTATCAATGAAAGGTTGAACCCTTATAATCTATGTTGCAGTTGGGCAGTTGTTAGCATGTACTTGACTTTATTTTTGCATGTTGTGTGTGGATTGTAGATGTGTGTACAGTTCACATGGTGACACTAAGTAAGCTCCAATGGCCAGCTTCTTATATAAGGTAGATGGTGCTAAAACCAACATCCTTGAACATGGTTGTAACAAATCTAAGCCTACATGTCATGAGCTTTCTACTTAGAGCTTTTGGTGACTAGATAAACTAATCCATTGGGAAGGTAAAAATGCATTGCGTTATTTTATAATATCCTAAACAATTATATGTTTACACAACATGATTCCAAAGAAAATGGCATCAAATACCCCAAATCATCTAGTAAAGCCCATTTAAAACGAATACTACATGGGGCTTATTTTTTTTACTAAAGCCCGACGGATGATTCTACCTACTTAGATGCCATGAGACCTAAGCATGAGGGTTATTCATGTCTACAAATGGTAGTTTAACAAGTTGACTTCACATAGCATTGCTAAGCTCTACTTGTAGTCACCCTAGGCATGAGAATATTACGGCCGAAGACTGGGAATAAACATGTTGTAATTATAAAAAAAAACGATAGCTTAAGTCTAAGTGTCACAACAAGGTCCCCATAGAACATGGCATCTCTTGTATATAGAAAGGATGCAGGAGCACGAGATTTAGAAACGTTATGAAACAATTCAAATTTCTACATAACATTACTTGTTCAGCCAACCACCGATGTTGTAAGCCAATGTAAATCAGGTAGTGACATAGACCAACCATGTTGGCGTGCTCAATAACACGTAGCCATTTCACAACAATCACAATTGTTTCAAGTCACTGGAAAATTGTCCTACCTCATTGGGGAATCTATAAATCTGCCATAGTGTTTATTTGCCTTCTCTTTTTCCACCAATATAACCCAATTGCCTAGGACGCATATGATGGTAGTATTTCCACACAATTGCCAGTTATGGCTTGCCTTCCCGTGCCTAGACCTAGCTCTCAATTTGGGCAAAAATGAATACCTATGAAATAATGCAAGAACTAACTGGACATTATCATGGGCCCACAATCCCTCTCATGCCTGCTCAATAATAAGGCAAGAATTCACACTAACCCAACGCTACCAACATATGAGTCCTAGGCAATCACCATGATGCGACGATGAGAGAAGCATGCAAATCATCTACCATTGTAATACGATTTCCAGATTTTCTAGCGATGTACGACAATTTCTCAAGGATGCAGGTCAATTGCCCATGACTCATATGCTTGTAGTGCAATGTGCATGCCTCGTCGAAAGTGGTACTATGCTTGGGCTCATGCATTCCAATTCATTCCTCGTTTGCAACTTATATAAATCTCGAAAACGTACGTAACTTGGAAGGTAGTAGCCCCCCCCCCCTTTCTCATTGCAGTTGACATTTGACAATATGAGAAATCTTGCAACAGCTTTTAGGAGGTCAACTGTTCTAACCAACATCTCGTAGTTTTTGGAACATGCACGAGTCTAGTAGCACCGGATTTGTGGTTGTATAAGATGTTATATATACATTATGCGAGTGAAGGTACTACTAGGTACACGATATTCTACACTAGTAAGCATCGAATGGCACCGTTTATGGTATTTAGTGTCACGTGCACTATTTGCGAAGGGCCTAAACTAGATGCATGGAGGTCTCAAAGTGTCATGTCCTCTAATTGCCAATATGGTATGATTCGTCAACATAAGTAATTTTTTTAAGTGAAATTTTATTTTTATTACACACTAACTTCCCTAATGTCATGCACATGGCCAACCACAGTGCACGTGATAACGAGGACGTCTGTAGTGTTGACATGGATGCGTGATAATAGAGAAATAGTGTAGCATGTGATATAATTATGGAATAACACAAAGTCAACATTGCAATAATGAGAGTGTGATGCGTTCGAGCGTGTGGTTTGAATTCTTTGGTGGGTTGTTTTAATGTCAAAACCCATGATATATGGGGGGGGTGTGACAACAAGGAGGGAGATTTAAACTGAGCACATCCATTCCCTACGGTTTCGGGATATAAGAGAGGGATCGACGTTACGGAGGTTATGGTGTATGACAGACATCGTAGCACATTGGGATACTTGAGATTATAGTTTTGCGTTTTCGTATGTAAGGGGAAGGTAGTATTGAGCATACTCATGGCAAATGTCATGTGTTCACATTCTAGTCTGCAAAGAAGAAGCTATTCTTGAACATACTAATGCCAAGTGTCATTTGTAAAAATCCAACTTGTAGACCATTGTGTAACATAGGCATACACCTCATAACACTAATGAACATAATACTCCTACCAAGATGTTAGTAAATGCACTTGAACGCCAAGTATCAGGAGGAGACACTAATGATAAAGTATATTTTTGGTGATTAGATTAGTGTAACTTAGCGTGCGCCTCAATATAGGGTATGTGACACTATTACGCATGTGATCCTAAATACCATAAACGGTGTAGTAAGTGAGAGTTCTCGTGTGCTCTATTTTCCACTTATGGATAAAAGGGTTCAACATACGACAGTCCCAATGATATGAACATTTTTATATGAACATTTTATTGAAGCAAACCTGCAGAGAGAATGATGATGATGTCCCTATGGGTACCACAAAGAGGAAACTTTCCGTTACATTCCTGTATAACTTGCAACCAATTTTTCTTTTCTTTTTGCAACTGCCATATGATGGCCGTTTTACACACATGAGACTAAGAGCATCCGCACCCTTGCTCTGTATACCCGGCCGCACTGGCTTTTGGCGGGCCCGGGCATGACGGAGCCCCCCACCGCAACCCGGGCAACGGCTCTTTGAAGAGCGGGCTCGCAAAAATACTCCCCTGTCGCGCCATTTTTCAGAGTCCGTGAGTTTCCTGGGCGCGCCCAAAAGCCGGGTGTTTTTGGGGAGATTTCGTTCTATTTTTTTTGAGTTGTTCGAAGTGTTTGTTTGGCGCGATGGTGGGCCGTGTGCGTGTGTTGAAGCATGCCGGAGCGGGAGAGTAGCTGAAGAATTCCCCCCATTCGCATGTCAGACTGCAGATTTATGGAGCGAGAGTGGGGGTCTTTCTTTTTGGCGAGTCACTCAACCCTTGTGGAGCCCTCTATCGGCCCTTTGCTGAGTGGTGGATTCAGAGCAAGAGTGCGGATGCTCTAAGGGCTGTAAGAAGAATATGAGATAGGGTTTCTTGTGGTCATGGTCGATGGTCTAAAGACCATGACCAAGAGAAATCCACATCATTTTTAAAAAGCCTTGTTCAGATGACATAGTGGAAAGTGGACTTAGACCGTGATGTAGTTATTTTAATGAAGATCAAATAATAAAACTAATAAAAATAAGGATATGATAGAAAAATATTGTTTGTGTTTTGGGAGTAGTCACTTTTTTTGTTGAGACAACCTATTTGGGTTGTCCCACCTCAAAATTCGGGTGACCACCATACATTATCAGTTTTTGGATTTGTAGGGTTCCATGTCACATTCTCATTCGTTTTCTGACATGCTAACTTTTTTTGGTGCCTTATGTGCAAGAGAAGGGAGACCACCATCGATTTCTCAACCAATGAGAGAATTTAGAAAGCAGTAGTGGTCATGGTCATAGGTCACTGGTGTAAACTGGCCCTAAGCATGGGCATGCCTCTCATGCATCCATGCTAAAATAAAATTGTGCCTAAGGAGTTGGTTTTGGGGTGTAAAATTAGGTGCATTGTCATTGTAGGAGTCTCAGACCACACGTGCCATCACTATAATTGTCATTGCGTGGTCTTATCATTATTTTTCTTCCATGAGAAGGTTATGGAACTTATGAATGTAGATCTAGAATGTATGCTATTTGTAGATCGTATAGTCGTTAATTGGAAAAGAATTGGATTGATTATGGTAAATATTATGGGCATTTTTATGGTGTGATTTACCTTGGGTAACTTTGTAGTGTGGCATCATGATAATACACATCATCATGCTGGACAACAATGTGCAACCCAAGTTACACTTACACTTGAGTTTTTTGAACCACTCACTATGTTTCGTTCCTTCCAATTTTGGTTATAAGCAGGGTATCCAATGAAAGCTATTGAGAATGTGAATTCAAAGAGCTTAATCTTGCTTTCTAAGGCCAAAAGTCAAAGAAGGGAAACACAAAAAAATTGAGTTGACATACACACACACTCTTTAATACTAGGAGAGAGGGACTCTATTGCATATGACATACCTCTCTTTCATCCAACATAAAACCCTAGAATAGTATGTAGCCCAAAAATTACTCTTTGTAGCTAATTTGATTCCAAAATTAACTTTAAAGACCATCAATTAGTGCACTCAAGGCCGTTTGAGATGAATGGGCAACTAATTATAGGGGGTCAAGTTTTTATGTTGGATGAATGAGAGGTATGCTCATGTACGGTAATTCCCTCTCTCTCCCTCTCTCCATGCCTTGGTGAGAGCCGTGGCAAGTCGGTAACCCAACGGAATTTTCTAGGATTGACTCATCGAAGAAAGAGTAAAAATTGGTTCGGAAGTGAAAGTTTGAATAAGTTCGGTCGTGACTTTATTGGCATATTTGATGGGATTGGGACCGGTCAAATCCACACGTAACATGTTTCCTTTTAGTTTGTTGTGACACATTCAGCCACTTATAAATAAACATGCTGATAGTGCCACCCTTTGCAAAACTCCACAACCACCACTAAGGTAGAAATACCCAAAGCGGTTAATCACCTTTTACCCATGCACTAGACTGCCGTCATAATAGTGAAGTGCCATTTCTGAAACCGATCATGGCGAGGCACCAACTTCAATGCGTGTACACTCAGTGTAGCCAATGGGAGTCAAGTTTAATGTACTCATGAGGAAACCGATTTAGGTGATGTTCTGTATGGAAATGCGGATTACCGTGTTTGGTGTAGGGAGAATCTAGTGAACGAGTAGGGGGTTTGACAACTTTCCACTTTGAAAAATTGTAGATTTTTTTTGTACATGGTAGAAAAATATGAAACAACTTGCATTCTTCATGAATCCTTCTCATCTATCTTGGAAAATTATCTCATGATTGTAAGATCATATCTTCAATGCGAATCACCTTATTTTCATGGGTTATGGTATTTCCACCTTAAGGCATATGGGCCTTATGTCACTAGTCCACTCATTATCCCAATTAGTATGGGAAAGGATTATTGCATACAAGCGTACCTCTCATCCTTCCAATGTAAAAGCCATGACAGAGTATGCAAGCCCATGTGTTACTTTTTGAAGTTGATTTGACGCCGGAGTTAACTTTAGAGACCCCAAACTGTACCACTATGACATTTAGTGTCACATGCATAATAGTGTCACTTACCCTATGTTGAGGCATATGCTAGGTTACACTGATAATTAACAACTTCACCACTAGTATCACTTCATGACACTTGGCGTTCAATCATGCTTACTAATATCTTGGCATTAGTGTGTTCAATGATGTTATGAGGTGTATGCCTATGTTACACTACAAGTTGACTAAAGTGTACACAAATGACACTTGACATTATCTTCCCCCTTGCACACTAAACGCAAAACTATCGCCCCAAGTATAACAATGTGCTATGCAAAATATCATAATGTACACAAGATTTCACTTTACAAAGTTACTTACGTTGACGAATGGTACCATATTGGCAATTAGCGGATGTGACACTTTGAAACCTCTAAATATCTTATTTAGGCCCTTTGCAAATAATGCACGTGACACTAAACACCACAAACATTGTAATTCAATCCAAGTCATTTGAGATAAATCGGCCCACAAACCTATAAGGAGTCAAGTTTTTACATTGGATGAATGAGCTCTCTCTCTCTCTCTCTCTCTCTCTCTCTCTCTCTCTCTCTCTCTCTCTCTCCGACCTCATCCACCTAAAAATCCTCGTGGGAAAAACCCACAAACAACACACCATCATCACTTAACTAAACGCCAATTTATTTTGCAAAACTTGACGAGATATCACGCTCAGTGTTGCATTTTTTATTCTAGAGCTCGGAGGCAACATTATAAAATCCGTGATAGACATCAATCCGTGCGGTCCTTTACGGCAAATCATTGTCGAAAACATTCCCCTCTTCCAGGACCAGTTCTTCGAGCTCTTCTCCGCCCAAGTATTGATCCAAGACTGCGCCTGGATTGTCCCCGATGCGAAATTCGTCTTGTTCAACGTTGTTGTCATCAACGTCACTATCGTCATTCGTGTGGCAGGGCTCAGGGCCCAGGCACTGCCGTTGAGTTTGAATGTACTAATGCTATATCACTATATTCGTTAATTTGGGATTTTTTCAGCATTTTGAGACATTTACAAATATAAGAACATGGATAAAATCACACAGATATTGGAGAATGTTGTAAGATGCAAATACTTTGAAGTAGGTGTTCATATCAAGAACCCAATTAAGAACTCGTATCAAGACGGTTTAGGTAGGACAACCCAAACATTAGACCATGTTGTTGTGGTCCATATATTAATTTGAGACAAGAGAAAGTCTCAAATTAACGAATATAGTGATCTATATGATAATATGGAACAATTGGCAAAGCTTCGTGTGTCTATATTCGCCCTATTGACCTGGACTGACTGTGGTAGTGAATTTACAAGAAAAAAAACATAAAAATGCCTCCAAAATTTATGGGTATTTTTAAATGCATATTTTTAAATAAATTAAAAATAGATGCACCACTAGTCACGCCGTTCCTCCGTCGTCACCAGGAACGGTGCTGGTGAATAACAGAATTTTGTCATACTACGATCCATAGCCGCTACTTTGAGCTGCAATGACTCATAATCGTTATTTGAATTTTGGGCTGAGCACCGTAAGTAATAGTCAGGATAGTGCTCAGTGCTAACTTAGCCTTGCAAGATTCGCAGGCCCAAAGTCAAAAGACAAAGTGGCAGAGGGGACCATATTGAATGTCAGCTGCAACTGGCAGTGTCCGGAGAGGCAGAACCAGCTGCTACACTATTAGTGTGGGTGGGAAATTAGTGTGGAAACAATTAGCACGGGCCACACTAATTCTCTAGTCAAGGTGGAATTAACGGGGGTCCAACACCGATTGATGTCTTCCTCCAAGTCTTCGTGAAGAATTTTGACCGACACATTGAATATTAGCTATAGGATAAAAGTGGCACAAAATAAAATAATCACCCACATTAGTTTTCTTGAAAAACGAACATCGTGGCCCACGCTACTTTTCTACCAAAAATTTAGCCTGGGTTGGAGATTTATGTGGCCCACATTAAATCATGTTATGAAAAATAGCATGGGCTCTAGAAAAATATTGTGGACCATAGCAATAGGACTATTTAGTGTAGTTACAGATGAACCGGGTGAGTTTGAAAGATAACCGGTTGAAGTTCAAGACTTCAAGAAGATTGTTGATCATGTTAGTGGAATTTAGAGAATATACCCTGATTTAAGAAAGGAAAAACCATGAGATGTCAACATGGAACCGGTGGGACTTGGAAACACTAGGATATCGGCCGATTATGCCCAATTAGTGTGGACCAAGAGGGGCCACCCTAAAACTGCAAACTTCTCATTGTTGTGTTTGTCTCATGAGTTCCTTGCCATACCTCCCTTGGACCACATGCCCTAGAGGAGGTTCATATGATATTGCACTTCCATGTATACTAACTTATACTAACTTAAGGTAGAGGGTGCTTAAACCAACACTTTAAGCTATTGCACATACATATGACTATGTGGTTGACATAACAATATATATATTTATATTTATACTAGCCTTTGAGCTAAACATAGGTATGAAGGAAAAAAATTAGTCTCAATTGAATGTTTGATGAATATTCAGAGTCAAAAACCACTGGCTTCCTTAAACCAATCCCTAGGCCCTGTGTATGACAACCTTGCATATGATGAGGACCCCACCTTCATTGCCTTGAATCAACACATGATTGCCTAGAACCAACACAACACAATTGGGTACCAAAACTCAAAGTTAGATCAAAGTCCAACAAGTAATGGTGTGCAAAGCCACATGGCTACCTCAATGATCCCACCTGGTACGGTTGCAAAACCGTCACCTTGCATCCTGGGTACAGATCCCCTTTATGCCCATAACCGACCCCTCGATGAACAGGGAGAACCGACCACTATTTACAACTGAATTGGTTGAGTTTGAGAAATTAGCAGTTGAAGTTCAAGACTTCAAGAAGATTATTGATCGTTTCAGAAGAATCTATGGAATCTACTTCAAAATAATAATAATAGAACGATAAGATCACAACATGCAGCCGGTTGGACTTGGAATAGGATTTTGGTTGATTATGCCCAAAAATCTCCCCTAACATTGGACCCCCATTGTGCTTTGTGGGCCTACCTCCCTGGCTTTGTGAATATAATGGCTAGAAATCCCCCCCCTTGAATAGAATGGCTAGTATAGGCACCAAAAGTCACCGTAAATCTACCTTGAACCGACATGAGATAGAGTGGAGCCCTTTACCTACCCTACATGGAGGTAGTGGAGGCTGGTATGAGGTGGCACCACTAATGGCACCTAAAATTACCACTCCATGGGCCCATGCACTCCTACACCATGGGAACGGTTCAAGGTAGTAGAGTGTTGACAATTGGGAGGCATTTATAGGTGTTGGTTTTGGGTGGGGTGTTGGTTTTAGCACCCTCTACCTTACACCTGTCTTATTTGCAAACCCCCATGTGATCACCCCCAATCTTCCTTCCCCCTTGCCTTCCCATCATGAAACATACATAAACATTATCTTATAAGGTAAGTTGTGCTGCCTAAAAACCCAACAAAGCAATATAATATGGACACCTACATTGGAGTGGTGTGTGGTTAGGTGTGATTGTAAACAACCACCAAAAAAATGTGTGCATAAACTTCTCAATGATCTACAAACTTATATGAATCATATAATGAACAATCCTGAAGGATAATCAAAAGGGGGCAACAACATGTGGGCGAAGAGGATCTATATGTCTATATGTCTATCTATATATCTATCTATACAAACACATTCATTCATGATTGCTCCCAAAGGAGCGGGCATTGATATTCACTTAGAATGTCAACTCAAAACTTTCCAAGAATGGAAAAATGAAGGCTTTCCTTGGCTTATTAATGATATGTTGAAAAATCAAAATAATACTATTTACCTTTACAAGTGAGTCCTTACATCACTGTAGCAAATTTCTAGTACTTTAATTGTAATACGTCATATACATGCAAGACCTTGCCCCCCCCACACACACACAAAACCCCCTAGAACTATGCACCGCTTTGTATTGAATCATGAAACTCAAAGAAGTTCCATTCACCTTTACAAGGGTGAGTACTTGCAGTCATCGTGCAAAAAGAACAATTTAACCCATCAATTCCAATATCTTCCATATACACGTAAGACATGCCCCGGTTTTTTAAAATAAAATAAAAATAAAATAAAACCAAGAAAAACAAACCCAACCACCTTAGACATAACATTAATGAGCAGCTAGACAATGGTTTCTTTTCAAAGAACGAGGTCAAAATCAAAATCCTATGGTAAATTATAGCTACTTGTTGGAAACTCAATAGTACACAAAACATGAGTGCTTCCCATAATCAAAAAAGAATTATGCTTGCCCGATACGTGGTCCCATGGGACGCATCCAAAGATCTGAGTAATGTTTTGGAGCTCTGCATCGCTTTGTAATAACTCTGAAAAAGATAAAGCAGTAAAAGTTCAATTAACCTTCACCAAAGGGTGAGTGCTTGCCATGATTGTGACAAACAAAGTAGGAAAAAGGGGTGGGGGTCTTTTGAATCCTGACATGGCTCATTTGGGATGTGCCACCTAGGATTTATGAAAACAAACTCATATTTTGTGTCAAAGTTGTGTCGAATCGACCATTTTGATATTGAATGTGATGTTTTTTTTACATGTCTTACATGACAACATGTCAAATATGCATGTCAGGAAGATCCCCTACTTCACCTAATGAAAAACAACAACTACGGTCATCAATTCTTATACCATCATGTATTTAGGGTACATATGCACACCCCAAAAACCAACCCATAACCTAAAACCGATAATATGCGAGTATGTGCCTATTTCATACCTTTCAATGGAATTAAGGTTCGTGGCAATCATATAAACACATCCATCATGGATGAAAGGACTCTAGTTACAACAAACCTCCTTATAGGACGAGGGCCGATTCATTGTCATTGAAATCTCACCAAGGTATGTGCACCTATCATGGACAATACTACACCTAGTAATCTAGACACGATCTATGAATCCCTAGATTTGAGGTGTGAGATGAAACCGTTCCTTGATTTCGTCCATTTCGGATACACCGTTCCAAATAGGTGCACAATGTACCTTAAAGATCAATTCCAAAACTCTAATGCTACTTTCGGAGTCAAGTAACATAAAAACTTTTAATTCCTTGCTCGTATACAATAAGTCCGTCTCTCCTTAGTCGTGCATGTGGTTTTAGCCTTTTGAGGTTAGTGTCCGGGGAGGTTTTTGGGCACAATCGGTCAAAATCCTAGTTAGTGTTTCCAAGTCCAACCGGTTACATGTTGTGATCTCTCGGTTTTTCTTTTATTAATTTGAGGTATATTCCATAGATTCCTCCAAACCGATGGATATCTTTCCTGAAGTCTTGAACTTCAACTGGTTATTTTTGAAACTCAACCGGTTCATATGTAAATAGCGGTTGGTTCTCCCCGTTCATTGTTTGTGGTTACGTGTTAGTTTCAGGTTCACATGCCTACCTGAATAATAGTTATATACATGCATCTTTCCATCTCTCGGGGAAGAAACTAGATTATATTCACCTCAAAGATTTTCTCAAATACGAATGTGACCAGTACTTGAAGCAACCATCGACACCATCACAACGCAAGATCATTGCCGCTTACTACACCTTGAACTATAGATTAGCCATTGAATAGGACGATGGTCCGCTGTCCCTATCTCTATAGATACTTGACTATGCCACTTTTGCTCCTATGATACGGTTGGCGATGAGGCACATTTCGAGTTGGAATGTCCCCTATACAAGCCCATTAGAGAAAGGTTTCCATCATTATTTGAGAATGCAGTCCTAGGCAACCTCGAGTCTTTCTTTCAATTGGACCACTAGGTTGATATTAGCCTTTATCTCACGGAGGCTACTGCACTCTGCCACTCTAGAGAATTAGCTCGTTTGAAATCATCATGATGTACTTTTAGTCCCATTAGCCTTTCCGATTTCCTGGGGTTTAGAACCAATTCCATCTCATTTCATGCAAGCTTTTGCCGAAAGGAAAAAAAAGAAAAGCATGGCACCACGTGTACAACTATCGTACTCTTAACATGTAGGTGTAGGATGGCGGGTTTTTTACGTATAGAATTATGGCCATTTTAGACCTCCCGAATGAACATCCATCCAAAGACCTAATATAAACCTTGCATGACAAAAATAGAGATGAAAGCACGAGCCATGGGCCACATATACATCGTGACGGATGAAATCATCCGTAAAACGGGCCCAATTCCGAAAATCCTTGTCACGAGTTTCTCCGATTGAGGATGAGATTCATCCCCATATGCCAATCCACATCCTCCAATCCATAAAAATAAACAACCTATTAAGGGGTTGGCCTATTAGTAAGGAGGGGGGTTGGTTGGTTGTAATACGCCCCGTCCCTCGGGGCGCGGGCCCCACCAAATCCCGGGTCTCCCGCACCTGCCGCCACAATGCAACCCGGCAACCCGGGGCCACCCGGTCCCCCAAAGATTTAAACACACTGCCCGTATTTCCCGTATTGCCCGGTGGTCAAAATACGCGCCCCCCCCCCCATCTGACCCTCGGCCCGGTCTGCCCGAGCGGGATCCGTAGGGGCGCTCCGCCTCTATATCCGCAGATACGGTTTCAACGTACGGGATACGGTCAAAGGTTGCACGAGATCGTGCCATTGGGCAGCCTGAGCAGCCACCCTCACGATTGGGAAACTTTGACCAGGAGCGGATGTTTGACTTTCCTTTATTAATAGGCCCGGGCCGGCTTTTTGTGGGCCAGGCTTGGCATTGATAGGCCTATGATGGGCCCCCCATTCTTGCCCCCCAGTAGGGGTCAAAGCCTAGGCCTTGACCGCTGTTTTGGATATCGCCGGTGCGGCTGAGCTGGATGGATGATGAGCATCGTACCCCCTCCCCATCCCGTCGTCATCCATCCGTTCCCTCCCCCCCCCTCTTTGTTCGGATGCCATTCCTTTCCTTAACTTATTACACGTCCCCTAGCTTAGCTTCACACCTCATCTGATGAGGGAACGGGAGAACCGAACCGACCGCTACACTAAATATTGTATCTAGTGTCATATGGTATTCTATGTCACTGCAGTAACTTTCTTTAGTGACACTTTCTATGAATGGATTTACAAATGTTGTCATCCTAATTTACTTTCAGTTCATCCAAATGCCTATTATTGCATCCCAACAAGTTTGGGATGAAATATTGTCATAGATGGTTGAAATTTGGATGAAAATCGCTTAGGATGTGAGAAGTAATTGCAACATTGTATACCTATAATCCCCCCTATTATTGCATCCCAACAAGTTTGGGATGAAATATTGTCATGGATGGTTGAAGTTTGGATGAAAATCGCTTAGGATGTGAGAGTAATTGCAACATTGTATACCTATAATCCCCCCCCAAAACATTTACAAGGAATGACAAATGATGTTGGGTTTACATTTAGTGGTAGTGACACTACGCCGGGGTTTACAATTAGCATCGAGCAAGACGATTAGAATTGGTGACACTGAATACAATATTTAGTGTAGTTACATATGAACTGGCTGAGTATAAGAAATAATCGGGTGAAGTTCGAGGGATGAGGAAAATTACCGATCATTTGAGAGGAATCTATAGAATATACCTAACATTTTAAATAATAATAATAATAATAATAATAATACCCAAAAGATCACAACCTGTAACTGTTTGGAGTTGGAAACACTAGGATTTTGACTGGTTGTGCCCAAAAATCTCCCGAGACACTGACCTCATCCAAACCAAACCCTGGACTCGGAGCTCAGCCGGGCCTCCGAAATCTTCCCGGTATATGATATGTGGGTGTTATTTGGTTCATCTTTCATGTTGTCCGACTTCTACCAAGTAGAGTTATATCACAACGGAACTTGGTATTGCATTAGCGAATCTATGATGAAGCATCGACAAAACTTGGATGGATAATTGGACGTCCTTTGATTTCGTAATGGTTCCCATAAGTGCATGTTTGTTGATCCGTTACCTACATATGACACGGGTCCTCCCGATTGTGTTTCACTGTTGAGTGTGGAGTAGTTAATAAAAATTTAGAGGCATAGTCCAATGTCTTTTAAACATGTGGATCTTTATGGTGTTTGTTGTCTGATTGTCACCTAACTACACACCACTCATATGTAGGTGTTTGATTAGAAAAAGTGATGGTCAAATAACACTTGTGGACCTTAAGTATGGCAAGGGTTTAGGGTTTAGGTTTTAGGGGTGTGTGTGTGTGTGTGTGTGTGTGTGTTTCACTAAGATTGAACTATTGTTGAAAATATGGACATGATTCTAGGTTCAGTCGTTAACATTGTCTAGAGGGCCTATGTGTTGCCATTGAAGAGAAAGAGGATCTTCGGTTTAATATCTTAAAACCTCTACAGTGTTGAGGACTAAAATCTCAATCTTCATCATTCGTAATTGCTAACCAATGAGACAATATTTCATCCACTTTAACAATTAGAATGTATGTGGATTTGGAAGTGCCCACAATAGGACCGCCTCACATGCCTTGAACAATGACCTTGAGGGGCCTACTTTGAATTCAAATTATTTGTGTTATATTCTTAAGGCATGTAGAAATGGTGCTCGGTTGTCAAGTTTCTACACTGAGAATGGTTATAGGGTCTTGTGCTTATGGAGAAATTGATCATTTCATGCTATGAATTATGTTAGACAAATATTTTGTTTAATAACTTCGGTTATAAACATCTTGTAAGTCACATAGTTGGTGGTTCTACATACTAGTTATCAATCTCAAATCATTCCTTCTTATTATCAAGAATTCCTTCTTATCATTTTGTGATGCTTGAATTTAATTATCTTCCTTCTAGAATTATATCTTGATAGAATGTAGTTGAAATATCATCCTATCTTACACCGATCGTACTCTAGAGATTTGAGGAACTACTATTGACGTTCGTGCCTCCACAACTGAAGGTTTTTAATAACAACAGTTTGTTTGGAAGAATAATGTGATGGATATGAATAGTGGTAAAATTTTGAGCCCGTAATCATATGATAACCAACCACAACATGTACAACTGACCAACATTGGTATGTAAGCCTTGGGTAGTCACCCTTCTTAAATAGGACACCTATATTTGAGTGGAATACAAGAAGCCTCTTGTAATCCAAATCAAACATGTCGTACAATGTTTGACTATGTGCTCCAAATATAGACACCAATCTAGATGCTGCTTTCAACGCAATTTGGAGAGTTCGTTGCCATGCTACAATGGCAACTCACCCTAACATTAGTATCCTGCTCACTTGGAGCCTCCTCTGACTCATCCCCATCATCTTCCGCCTTTGGTACTTCATCCAACGCATCAATTTATTCATTTCTTTTAGCACAAGTGCCACATGTCACATAACATTTTGACCAAAACCCATGACAAGGTTGATGTGGCACACCCCCCCACACACACACACACAAAAGATTACAATATGATGGTATGTGATTGTTGAAAGAGGTTAAGATTTTTCCTTTTTCTGTTTGAAGAGAAATAAAATCTTCCATTTTGGCCCTCTTATAACTTTTGCATTAAAACTTGAAATGACAGTCTTAAAGATTGATAGTTGCTAATTGGATGAGACAATTCTTGATCTAATCCAACAACCCACAATTGTGCGTGGAGTTCAAAGTGCCATAACATTCTTTAGCTCATGTCCAGTGTTCGGGGGGCCGGACCTATGGAACAATATTCTAGGATCTATTACACGTTGTCCGCATCTTGCAAAACTTTCAAATTGGATCTAAAAATCACTTGAGGCAAGTGACCAAACATGTGAGTCATATGGTTTTTTTAAGTAGGAGAGGCGGATGACAAGTATAGTTGATGTCCTTTCCATTAATTTGGGCGAACCAACCCATACACTCGTTCCTTGTTGGATGCCTAAACCCTTGCCTCCAAGGAACCAATGTACGGGTTGTTTCACCCCAACCTCTCTCAAGATTGTGGAGTCACTTGATGTCTTCATCCAGGGCCCTAATCAAGATTTGGGCGAACCAACCCATACACTCGTTCCTTGTCGGATGCCTAAACCCTTGCCTCCAAGGAACCAATGTACGGGTTGTTTCACCCCAGCCTCTCTCAAGATTGTGGAGTCACTTGATGTCTTCATCCAGGGCCCTAATCAAGATTTGGGCGAACCAACCCATACATTCGTTCCTTGTTGGATGCCTAAACCCTTGCCTCCAAGGAACCAATGTACGGGTTGTTTCACCCCAGCCTCTCTCAAGATTGTGGAGTCACTTGATGTCTTCATCCAGGGCCCTAATCAAGATTTGGGCGAACCAACCCATACATTCGTTCCTTGTTGGATGCCTAAACCCTTGCCTCCAAGGAACCAATGTACGGGTTGTTTCACCCCAGCCTCTCTCAAGATTGTGGAGTCACTTGATGTCTTCATCCAGGGCCCTAATCAAGATTTGGGCGAACCAACCCATACATTCGTTCCTTGTTGGATGCCTAAACCCTTGCCTCCAAGGAACCAGTGTACGGGTTGTTTCGCCCCAGCCCTTTCCATCATTGTTGTTGCTTGTGGACTTTACAGATTCGGTGGCTTGGACAGTTTACGTATCCCACATCCATCAAAATCAACAAAGGGTTGTGAGCCACTAAAGAATGTTATGGCCCACAACAAGACCACATACCTTATGATTTCCTAATTTCCCATCTCAAAATTGTAGTTATTTGTGTTGATTGGGGGGGGGTGGCCAATGAAAGGACCCAACCAAGTGTCACAACCATCCACTTAACTTATTTAGAGGAGACATATAGACAAAACAAAAATTAACTACTACACTAAATAGTCCTCATAATGTAGGTCAGGTTAATTTTCTAGAGCCCACACTAATTTCAAACCCACGCTAAATATTATAGTAGAGAATTAGTGTGGGCCATATGAATTGCTTTTCTAGAAAACCAATGTGGGTGATTGTTTTAACTTATGCTACTTTTGTCCTTAAACTAATATACAATGTGTTGGTTGGAAGTCTTGAAGAAGTTTTAGGGGAAGATCCACAATAGTTCCACCCTCACTACAAAATTAGTGTGGTCCATGTTACTTCTTTCCACGCTAATTTTCCACCCACACTAATAGGATTGTTTTGTGTGCCTATCATACAAATCATGATCATTGTAGTAGTCCCGCCATCTAGCAATGAATGGAACACAAAAAAATTAAGTTAATAGGCTCGTGCCATGTCATCACCATTGATGTTGTATTCAATTATCACAGTAAATATTGTATTTAGTGTCACCAATTCTATTTGTCATCCTCAAGACTAATTGTAAACCGCCCATATATTGTCACTAACACTTAATGCAAACCTAACATTATTTGTAATTCCTTGTAAAAAAAGAAGGGCATCACAGATCTACAATGTTGCAATTACTACCACTTACTAAAAGATTCTCATCCAAATTTCATTCATCCATGAAATCATTACCCATAAAATACATGCAAAATATACTAACCTAAAAGTGGACGAACTTAATATGAATGAACTAAAAGTAAATTTGGGATGATAGTACACCATTTCTGGTATTTAGGGCCACTTCACACATGAGCCAAGAGCCGTGACCATGAAATTGTGAGAGCCCAAAAGAAAGTGTCCAAAGGCCGTCCCAAGACACCTCCAAAATCATGTAGTGTGGTCACGGATCCTCAAGTGTAGTATGAAGCCATATGTGACCAGGCCCTCAACCAAATGCTATCTCAACGAATTTCTATTGATGCGGGTCCTCACACATGATAAATTAGAATAAATCAACGGTTGTGAGCGTTCGGAGTGCTATGGTCTCCCAGTTTTGTGTCAAACCCACCTCCAAGAGGTGGTTGTTGAAAATAATCCAAGTGATCATGAAACATGATCCATTGGATGCCAGGCAGGAATCCATGTAGACTTTACATCCATCTTGCATTCACAGACTCCGTTGGTCCCTCAAGCATAGTGTGAAGCGAACTTGGACCGGCTCCGCCTTTTCCACCAATGAGAGTGCTTGAAGTGTACTGGTCACGGGCTCGCAGTCTTGTGCGCGAAGTGGCCCTTATTGTCACTTACTATTTGGAATTTCACAATGCTATAACTTTTGGATATGGATATCATTCTTTACCAATAAAGGTCAACTAAGTCGATTAGACATTCTAGAACACAAGCAACTTTACTTGATTAAAGAAAAGTTCATCGTAAGTACAAAGCTATAGCAAGGGTGTATCTCCGAATAGCACGTGACACTAACAAATATCATAAACGGTGTACTTGTAGATTTGCTCATAATAAGTGTCAATAGAAAAAGTTACCACGATGACATAAAATATCACACTATTTTAGTGTATTGCTGGTATCAGTGAACGAGGAGTGCCGACCGACCGCTACATTGTTTTGTCTAATTAGTGTGGATTACCATTCGGGAATTATGTGTTGCTATAACTTTTTACCTACATCATCGTTTTTTTACCAACTAAGTTGTATCATGCTCTTCATGGCGCATACTGACTACTCATGTTATTTAGGTAAAAAGTGATAATCTTGGTCAAATGTTATAGCAACCTGTAACTCCGAATGGCAATCCACACTAATTAGACAAAACAATGTAGTTATAAATGAACTGGTTGAGTTTGAGAAATAACCTTTTGAAGCTCAAGACTCCAAGAAAATTACTGATCATTTTAGATGATTCTACAGAATATACTTCAAATTAATAAAGAATAACCGAAAGATCACAACATGTAACCGGTTGGAATTGGAAACACTTGGATTTTGACTGATTATGCCCAAAAATCTCCCCGGACTCTGGCTGGTATAAAAAAAAATGGATATTTCATCCAGATATGGAGTCGCTCCCACGCCGGATCCAGCCCTAAATTCACGTTGGATCTAGGTGCTGGCTATGGATGGATGGATGGATTCAAAACTTGGATGATGAAAATGGCCACTAAAATGGTGCCACCTGGTGGGGAATTTGCATGACAGACGCACACAATATCCTTAGGTGGCCAATGAAGCCGTAAGGAGCCTTCTCATTGGTGGGGACCGTCATGGGCCACTTTACACTCGAGCTTGAGGGCCCTTACCCCGTGATATACAAATTATGTGATTGGTCGAGAAGCCACAGACAATCCAAGTTCAATTTACATTATATCTTGAAGGTTTGAGGGGCCAAAGAAATTTGAATGGATGAAAAATCTACATGGTGGTAAGTAGGATAATGGATTCATTGTTTACCAGATATTGTGTTAGGCCCATCAAAAAGAAGTGGGAGTAATGCAAGGCTAGGGGCCGTGGCAATTGATTAAATTGTCATTGGCTCTTAGAAATACCATATTGTCATGGTGCATATCCAACCCCGACCATATATTGCGGTTCCTCAACATGGTTCATTTTCACTTTACACTGAGCTAGAGGACCCATCAATTGCAAACTTGGATTTATGTTTCTCACAAAACAACAAAATTTGGATGATTTTTAAGGGTCCTTATGTTCTTATGGTCACGGCTCTTGGTCTGTGTGTAAAGCAACCCTTAATTGTCCTCTCCACTCCACTTTACACTTGAGCTTTCAACTACATTGATTATGTTAGATACCAGTGTTGGACCGGTCGTCTTTTTTTTATACCATCTTTTTTTTTATATCATTACATTTTCACATTTTTTGTAACCAGTAGGGGATGGATATTTGAGGATGTTTTCGTCTTCGATATCATGCGGGTCTATATATGTAAGAAAATTCATATGTAGGTAAAATTGCTCTAGTATTAATATGGTTTAGAATGGTATTGACCCAAATACTAACTTAGGTATACATAGATTCCTTGACCTTAAGATACCTACTAAATATCAATATTTGATTGGTATTTACAATTGTGATACCCACAAGTAAGCTTGGGGCGATCACAAGTTGTATACTTTTGTAAACCATGTGCGGTCGGGGGTCAACTAAAGATGGGCTACTGATCTAAATTTCTTGAATAATTGGCACTCTAGTAGTAGATAAAATGGTGTTATGTGGTATTTTTCAAGACCCTATAGGTAAATATAATCTACACCATGAATTTACTTATAGACTCTATTTTGTTTGTAAATTGTACCATCTATCCAAATATTGGAATTTTGACTTAAATTGACATTAATCCATAACAAAACAACAACAATACATTAATGGTACAAGCACATAAAATTGAATAGTACCTGGTTGCAACACTATCTTGAAACTCTTAGTGACCACCCCAAGCTTGCCAACATCTAAATTTGATGACTTTCAAGCAATTGAGGCAACCTCTCCATCCAATCCAAAGACACTCTTGGTTCCTCGCATAAATTCTTCATTCCTCCAAATATAATAAACCCTAAATATTACCTATATTTATACCTGCCTTATTTCAAATATAATATTGTATGGGCCATTTCATCCAAGCTATAGTATTTCCAAAAGTTCTATATTTTTTTCCTCTTGAATGAAAAATACCCTATATCTGACAGAGAAATATTTTTTCTTCAAACCTACTGTTTTCAGCCATATTGATATTTTTTTCTCACGTGGTTTGACAGTGACCTCCCCGTGTAAGTAAGTTCTTTGAGATCATTATTGATGTTGATTATTGATACCATGAAATCACCTACATGCTGGTCCAACATTGGCAAATATTGTGGTACCGTGCTATTCATGAAATATCCACACTAAAGACATTGGGGGTAAAAACGTGGGTGCGTGCTATTTATCAACTCACATTTAATAACATTTGAGGCCCATGATGTATGTTAGAACGATTCTATTGCATTGAACATAGTCTACTATATACTGCTATCTAGTCAACGAGTGGCTTGCTCTTCTTGAAGTGAACACATGTCTAGTGAAGGTGGCGCTCATCACCAAAACCTACCTTCAAGAAATACCTCCAGTTGCTCCAAATGACGATACCATCTTCAAATCTTGCTCGTTTTGTAGAGCTTTACAAAACAAGCTTTTCATGCTCTTTCTATAGACTGAAGACCGCCTCATAACTCTTAGTCATTTGACCGCAATGACTATTCAAAGATAAGATGTTCTTCATGTTGATTTTGAATGTCTTATTCCTCGACTCTCGGACTTGAGAAGTGGGTTTATGCAACTTGAATATGCATTTTGAATAGCTTTCAATTGATGCCTTAGCCACAACAAAAAATGAAAGAATGGGAACATTTGGAGCGGTTCAAGATTCAAGTGTGAGTAGCATTGCATGCTATTTTCATGTGGTGTGTATTGTGGGCCACACTCTAGGGTTGCGGTGGGTAGGTCCCACAATATTTACCATAATTAGTGCACATTGCTTTATGGTATTTAGTGCCACTTACTTAGTTGGGATTACGCATTGTTGTAATTCTTGCTATAGATTTGAAATTCCAGCCAATATATATAATTAGGTTGTATGTATATTATAAAACATAAACAACTTTACTTGTAAAATCTTACACTCTGAGTAGAAAATTATAGCATGGCACGACTCCAAATAGTAAGTGACACTTAATACCATAAACAATGTAGTGAGCTTGAACAATTTCACAGGATTCTAATTCGTGACAACTACACATATTATTGTGACCCTTTATAATTTTGACTTACCACGATAATTTGGTCAATGTAACTTTTTGGACCCACAATTTCATAAGCTCAAAGATAGCCATATTGAATCAATGTTTCCTATATGAATGTGAATTACAGTGGGTTGAGGAATATAATTAGATGTTTACGAGGACGATTGTAGGTGCAATTTAGTCCTTATTATTTGTGTTTGAAAAGTAATAAGTTTGACTACGTGTTGAGTTTAGAAGTAATCAAGGTGGCAAGCTTGTGATTTTTGTGAAGTTCAGGGTGGCTACATTTGTATGAATTAATAGGCGTATTTGGCAAATCACATAACCTATGTGTCAATTTGGGTGGCGACTCTAATTGTACATGGAAGAAATCCAACGTTACATATATCCTTTGATAAGGTGAAAAATGGCCCCACATATAAAATAATAAGCGAGTAAGTGGTCCGATTTATATTCATAGTCTAGTTGCGGCCACACACACCACAGATGAAGGGGGACAATGGCTACATATTGAAATTTAAAAGCCCACTGAAATTGGCTACATGAATAAAATTGCACTAGCCCCTTAAACCTCTAAAGGCTTACAAGTTCAACTAGTTTGCAAATGTATGAGTGGATCAACATGCACGTATCATACATTTCAAGCACTTAGCAACATCTTAGGCCACCAACCCTCTAAAACATCAATGTGCACCCAAATTGAACAAGTTTGAACACATATAAGATGATTAGTGTTGAAACATCATTGCCATAGTTACGTGAAAAAATCACATTCACATGTGACGGTTTTGTCCAGGGTCAACTCAATTTCTAGTCTTGTGGAATGCACTTGAACTTTGGAAAAAGATGTAGTTGGCAAATTATGCCTCCAAAGACCAATTCAAGCTAGCCTTCCTTGCATTCGAGAAAATGACATATATGACATTTCTAAGTGCCAGTGATGTTTTCACAAATACCATGTTCATACACTTGAAGTACCTAATGCCTTCCTGCACCCAAAAAGATGGGACCATGTCACTTTAACAAGAGAATACAATCAAAATGAACATCATTGCTTAAAAAGACCACTCATACAAACATACATACAAGTACGAAAAGGTAGGTAGGGATGTTGGCCTTTGCATTAACAAAATTGCATCAAAAGATCCAATCGTGGTTACAAAATATGATGCTGCTAGTAGTATCATAATCTCTTACTATTCAAACTCAACTTTTGATTCCATACCATCGGAATTCCACTCCTCCCATCCATGAATCAAAAACCTCATCATAAGGGAAATTGACAAGGTCGAATTGCCTCTAGAAATACATACCCACTACAAACCCCAGTTGAGAATATCTGCAACCCACCTTCAAGCAACACTAATGCGCTCCACTCATAAACTTGAAATTTGGTACCAAATGTCTAAAAAACTATAGTACAATCAAAAGGTGGCGCCATTAATCAACATTACAAGAGCAAAGAGGCTACAAGGTACAAGTTGAGAGAGCAAGAGGGTGGCAACCAGAGGGGTGGGGAATGGAGGAGAAAGTGGTGGCACCACTCACCTCGCTCAACTAAACCTTAGGCACTATGAGCCCTTGGATGGGAGGATGGGCTCCATCCATGGCTCACAATGGAGCTTAGTGATGACTCCCAAAAATGAAGCTTAGTGGTGGGTCCTGATTTTTAGGCAACTCCACTCCACCCATGCGAACCTAGTTGGCGTCACCTCTTACCCACAAAGAGTGGAGGTGGCACCTTACAAGGCAAAATCACTTCACCATAGCAAAGTGGCTACTAGTAGTTGGGAAAAAGAGGGTTTGTGCAATTGCAATACATCAAGACAAAATGATGACTGCACCCAATCTCACCTTATACGACTTCCACCAAATGTGGATGCTATGTATGGTTTGAACGCACGAGAGCCAACTAGGGTCAGTTTTGGACACACCTACAATCCACACTTTGAAAGCATGTTGATTTAGTAGTAATAATAATTGCGCTTAGATGCTAACGAGGAGGTTCATGGGTGCAGTTTTGATACTTCCTCCTCACAACTGATGATTTCACATGGCATCACCTTATATGGTATTATGAAGTCCACTAGATACGCCTACTATGTATGGTTTGGACATATAGAACCTACTAGGATCAGTTTTGGACACATGTATAATTTCAATTTTGAGATAGTTTGTAATTAATTTATACAATGTCAAAGTACTACATGCTAAAATGCATCAAATCGTCTTTAGATCATGACATTGCTAAGATGATGAGTTGTGTTCGTGGGCCCCGCAGTAGATTCGAGAATAAAGCCTCTGGATGCCGGAATCCTAGTGCTTCAGACTAAACTTGAAGTCATGGCGATTGAACACATCTCGTCAGCTAAGTAATGTTATGATCATCAACGAGACTCAACGTAAATTAAACTAATCATATAGTAATACTCGTGCTCAGATGCTTACGAGGACGGCCAAAGGTGCAATTTGATACTTCCCAACCACTGATGTTTGCACATGGCATCCACCAAAATATGGTTGCTATGTTCTAGTTTGAACATATAAACCCTACTACTTAAGGTCAGTTTGGTCACACCTATAATCAACACTTTGAACGCTCGCCGTTGATTCATATAGTGTCCAAAAACTACATGCTAAAATGCGTTGGAATAGCCTTTCCATTTCCCAAAAAGACTTAACATTCACTAAAGAACCCCCCCCCCCAAAAAAAAGCCCTAAGAGAATAATTGTGCTCGGATGCTTCAAACGAGGACGGTGTTAGGTGCAATTTCAATACATGCTCCCTGACAATCAATGATTGCACATGGCATCACCTTATATGGCGGCCCCCAGATGTTGTGGCTGCTATAGAAGTTATGTTAAAATGCTAAATGGATGGATTGTTTGATGAGTTCGGAGCTATCTTACTTGGAAGGGGTGTGGGTTGGTGTGTGTGTGTTGGGGGACTCCTGCTGCAGGCTCATAATAAATAGCCCACCTTCTTTAAGTCCATGTGGGAATCGAACACTAGGCAAAAGGACGGACACCCAAAAGCATATCTATCTTCCAACCCGCGTGTGGCTCGGGTAAATTCTTCACATGGCCACACACACTCAGGGCCACTTCACACACGAGCCAAGAGCCGTGACCATGAAATTGTGAGAGCCCAAAAGAAAAGTGTCCGAAGGCCGTCCCAACACACCTCCAAAATCATGTAGTGTGGTCACGGATCCTCAAGTGTAGTGTGAAGCCATATGTGATCGGGCCCTCCACTAAATGTTATCTCAATGGATTTCTATTCATGCGGGTCCTCACACATGATACAAATAGTATAAATCAACGGTTGTGAGAATTCGGAGTGCCACGGTCTCCCGGTTTTGTGTTAGGCCTATCTCTAAGAGATGGTTTTGAAAATAGTCCAAGTGGCCATGAAACATGATCCATTCGATGCCATGTAGGAATCCATATAGACTTTACATCCATCTTGCATTCACATACTCCGTTGGTCCCTCAAGCGTAGTGGGAAGCGAACTTGGACCGGCTCCGCCTTTTCCACCAATGAGAGTGCTTGAAGTGTATTGGTCAGTGTATACGTTTGACAAAGTTTTTGCAAGTTTTTCACTTTTGACACGCAAAAACTTGCACAAAAAAAAATGGCACGTCAATTGACACGCACAATTTAGAAGTTGACACGTACTGTGACTTGTGAAGGAAAAAAACACACATCAATTGACACGCTAGAAATTGAAATGACATGTATTATTAGGCAACTTAAGTACTATAAACTGCAACTCAAGTATCCGGAAAACATAACCCATAACAATAGGAGAACTTCCTACACTCACTAACATACTTAAGTTTAGCCTTGTTCTTGTAATTTCCTTTGTAACCGGGAAGGCTCTACAATTGAGATGGTGATTAGAGAGGTGGTGGAGGCTAAATACAAGGCCGACAAGGTCATTGTTCATGGTCTCTTGCAGATGTATTTCCACAAATGTTTTGTGCAAATATGTGAATGAACAATTTGCCCCAACAGATCTTGAAGAGTGATGCTTTGGCTTGTTAGATATTGGGTTAATTTTGAGGCATCTCAGCTTGACATTGGGATGATTTGAGGTAGACTTTGCATAGTGCAAAGATCCCCTTCAAATTGTGTTTAATGTACAATCCATTTTTACTTGAACTTGCTTGTAGATGTTTTACAAGAGTTGAATAAATTGAATATCAAATTTCCATATGATATGGTTGATATCACAACTATTAGTGCAAACATTGATATCACTATTTTAATGTTATCACATCATTTTTTATTTCGGGAATGGACCTATGTTTGGTCTTACAAGCAAGAATTTGGGAAAATTCTTGAGGGACTACAAGAAATTTTCAATTGAGTCATGAAAACAATACAAGAGATCGTATTATTCATGCATTGGCAATTGATGGGCCCAATGAACTATAACAATTCATATTATTGGGTGCATCTTATGTGCAAAGAGTTGTTTATGCTTTGAATGATTGTTTCCCAAGCCTTCCAGAGTTCAGTGCAGCCAAATTTTTCAGCCCTCGTAATTATCCAAGCAATGATAGTGATTGAATTACAAATACCAAATTGTGGCTCAAAAGGATATTATTGAAGCTTCAATACATTGAAGAAGAAAGTCACATGTGTAAGGGAGAACTCCTAGAATTTACAGAAACACTTCGACATGAGTGAGAGCAAAACAATATTTGAGGCTTGGCGCATATGTGCTAGCAATTTGGAATGGCACACAAATTGGCCTAAACTTATGCAACTTTGGCAAAAAATTATACTCATTCCATCAAGTATAGCTATTTATGAGAAAGGATTTTCCAAACAAAATGCAATCAAAAGCCACTTGTGCAATAGGTTGAACTTGAAGACCCTCGATGCTCTTATGCGGGTCTCTCTTTGTGGGCTTGAAATGGACGCAATGGATTGAGCTACAATCTTCAACATTTAGAGAAACATGTGAGACTAAAGGATACTTACGCTCGATTGAGTTACAAATCAAGATTGTGTTTTGATTATTCATAATATTAATTTTTCTAAATAATTGTGTAACCCAAAATTGAGGTGACATTTTAGAATAAAATGTATATGTCAATTGACATTCATTTTTGTTTTTGGAAACGTCATGTGACACTTTGGATTTGAAGTTGAACGTCAAATGAAATTTGTCAAACATACACACTGCTGGTCACATGCTCTCAGTCTTGTGTGTGAAGTGGCCCTCAGTCTCCACAACTGTCTTTTGCATGCCAACTCCAAATAAAGGGTCTAGAATGCATGTAGTATAACATATCTCTGATTCAGTTTGGAACCCCATGCTCCCGGGGAAGTCACTGTCGAAAATTTAGATAACTATGAGAGAACAAATATAGGGTGACATTTATTCATGGTTGATAAAAATTATATATTTTTTGGATATACCATAGCCTTGAAGAAATGTGAGGTAGCACATTATATATAATATAGGGTCACTTGTAATACCCAAAATTATGTTTATAGTATTTCTAAAATAGCATTGTAGTAATTGGTAGGGAATTTTTTAAATTTTTACGTTGAGTTTAGGGTAAGAAAAATTTAAGAACTAGATGGAAAATGATCACAAATCCATCTACAAAATGGATGAACTCGTTGGATGAGGGTTATTAAGTGTACTTTTGAGGAACATTTCATTGATGTTTGTATAATTCTTTGGTTGTTCCTCCCACACAAAACAAGAATTCTATCATCGTGCATTGACCCCTATGCATTTAAAGAGCTCCGTGGGCCATATTTGGTGAATCTATGGTGGATTGATGGATTTGTTCTAGGCGAGAGGCTGTGGCATCTTTTGTGATGATTGTTTCTCAATTTTCACGTAGGACTCATAAGTAGACATTTCAAATTGTCTTCACACTTTGCATGATTACATGTGCAATGTTAGTGCAACTGTGTTAGTGAACATATTATGGACACTTTAGTGATGCTGGTTTGTTTTGGAATTTATGGACTTCTTTCAATGTTTGGATGAAACAATTAAGTACGCCATTATCAATGGGCTTAGACATGTAACCAATTATATAAATAACATGCTTCTTGTATACATAGCTTAATTTTTGTTGCGTGATGAATTCCATTTCTAATGCTATAGTACAATGTTATTGTCCACGAAGGAAAATTTAAATAAATATAAATAATGAAGGGTCTGGAATATTATGGAGATTTTAATTTATAATTACACATAGGGTGGTAAGAAATTGAAGAAAGTAGAATTATTGAAAAATATAATGCAGTAAATGAGCTACATAGCCCCCCAAAAAATATGTGTTGTACGCTCATGTGTCCCCAAAGAATACACTAAGTGACTTCCCCGAGCCCATGCTTCTAGAAGTTAAATGACCATATAGACTATCCCAACTTTGTTCACTATTACAAGGTTAGATGGGGCCATCTCGTCCTATTTGTCATTGGAACATGACAGGGGACAACATGAATGATAAAATAAAATTTATTATTATTATAAATAAATAATTTTAAAATAACAATTTCATCCCCATCTCATCATTTGTGACAACTTGGTAATAATGAATCTAGGATGGTGTCTATGTAATGGTGCACATAGTCCAATATCATTGTAACATGTATTTTCTGGGTGTTTGTTTTGACTACCAGCCCCGCCACATACAACTCAGATATAGGTGTCCAATTAAGAAGAGTGATAACAAAATGTCCACATAAGTTATTGTGTGGCTAGAGTTTTGTGGTGTCTACACAAAGTTGAATCCATTCGGGAAGAAGGTGATATGGAAAATGTTTGTGCAGCATGTTAAATTCTAGTGGCCAAAACATGGGAAAGAATTTGTAGGGGGGAAGTCACTCCTAGGAAAAATTGCAAATGAATTCATGGACGATTGTTTATATCCACTCCATGGATTGCGCCCAAAAATAAGAGGGACAATGGTGGAGATCAAATCCACCTTCAAATCCACAACTACAACTTTTACATTAACGCAAAAAAACAGTTGTGGTTGTGTTTGTATTACATACAACCACGACCCCTTTGAATAATTGTGTGTAAATGGCCATTGTATCCACTCTTTCCAATACGTTGCTTTCCAAATGTGTAAAATCTCAAATTCAACGATTTGTTGCTCTGGCGAGAAGAAAATGTTGCATACAAGCATACCTCTCATCCATCCATGTCAACAACCTACTATGCTCAAAATATGATAACCCTTCCAAGTTTAATAGTTAACACAATTAGAAGGGACTATGTGATGAATTAAAGAGAAAGAGAATCTTATCTTGAACTTCTGATATTTTTTTGCATCTCAACATTGTTTATGAAACTTGTGATGCATAATTTGTAACCTAGATGAGACACTTTCTGATCAAATCCAATGGCCATAATTACTCGTAGAGTCCAAAGTGACTGCAATAGGATCACATAAGGTAGATGGTGCTAATACTTAGCGCCCCACCTAGAACCAACACCCTAGAATCTTGCCCTAAAAATGTACATTGATTTTGAGAATGATCACCACCTTAACATCATCATCATCTACCTTGAGGTATGCATGTGTCATTAGGTCACTTTTCCTAATCAGACCCCTATACTTGATTGGTGTGTGATTAGACGAGGATCAAAAAACAAACACCATAAAGACCCATGTTCAAAAGAGATTGGACTACCTCTTCAATGTTTATCAACGACTCCACACTCAATAGTGAGCATAGTTGGGAGGACCCATGTATTCAATTAAGAAATCAACAAACATGCACTTTTGACAACCATAACTAAACCATGGAAGGTCCAATTTTCAATATGATTTTTGCTGATGCTTCATCATATAGATGTTGTTGTGTAGATTTTAATTGGTAGAAGTCGAAAAGCATGAAAAACAAACCGAATAACACCCACATACCGTAGCTGACTCAACATCGTAAGTCATGCCAACTTTGGAAGCGGTTTGTTTGGGTCGATTTTTTTTTTTGGAGACAGAAGACTAACAGGCCAATGCCAAAACACAGGAGGCAGTTGACCACCTGGCAAGTTTTCCATCAGGTAGAGAGGAGATTTCACAGCCGGGATTCGAACCGCCAACCTCTTCCTTGAGATTTGGGTATCCCTCCACCATCATCCGGTAGTTTAGGGTCGTCTCGGACCGGTTTGGGTCGACTTTCAAGAACCGCTCCGAAGCGTACCATCCAACCGAAGTGTGCACTTTTTGGCGTGGAATCGATAAATGTAATTGAGAGTACTTACAAACTTGTGTGCTCTCGGCTGCAGGCTAAGTTATTTATTAGTCCACCAACACCTGAATAGATTCCACGCTCAACAACATGCGCCAAAACCTAAGTGATTGGGAATATGCGCAACCCTAGATTTTAAACAAAGTGTCGGCTAATTTATACGCGGAATAAATAACCGATAGCTAGTGACGACAAAGAACAAGGTTAAGAGCCACCCGGATGCACTTACGGTGGATGGATCTCAAATGGTTACTTTTCCCGACTAGCCCACTTCTCCGACTAGGATATGGAAACACGCAATTAGTACGAGATAGTTAGCAAATCCAAATCGAGGTCATAGCTACTTTCCTCATTACTTTTGGAGCTCATATGGATATCTTATTCATTATCAAAGTGAAGATTCTTGTGCTCATGAAATTGTTATATCTCACCCTCCATGGAAAAACCAAACTGGTTAAAAATAGAAGCTGGGTTGACTTTGCTAAAAATCGTGTTTTATTGGTTGTTGCATTCTTGACACCCTTTTGGACGCGTGGCTATGTTTAGCTAGTTTACTTTTTCCTTTGTTAGAAATCGAGTTTTACTACATTCTTGACGCCCTTTTGGATGCATGCTATTTTTAACCAGTTTGGTTTTTCCGTGGAGGGTGAGATATAGGCACCTCCAATTATGTTGAGTTTGGAATGGATGTCATATTTTGAACACGTAGTCCAATCTCTTTCAAAACACGTGTCTTTTTGGAATTTGTTCTTGGAACCACACCAATCCACATACCACCATAATCTAGGTATCCTTATAAAAACTATAACCGAATGGGGGTTGTCCACCTTAAGGTATGTGGTCCTAGTGTGGGAGCTTCCAACTCCATTGACAATTCTGAACGTTGGATTGTATAAGAACTTGTCTTATGCTCTTAACAATTGCAAATCAATCAAGTATCAATTCAAGTTCTAAATGCATGAGTTATAGGATGTAAAATGTGAAGATGTTCTTTCACTTTAAGTTGTTATATAGGGCTTCTCAATTGTGTTAACCATTGAGCTTAATAGAGTTACCCATAAAGCATCTCAAAGAGGGACAAAACCGTGGGTCTAATCCTTCTTTGATAAATCTTTCTATTAAGAGCTTGTTAGCTCATCTTGCACCGGAGCCTGTTTTGAAAGATGGGTGAAACTTTTGGGACCTCCTCTTTCTACCTCAACCATGTCTGGCATGGTTGAGGGTGCAGGTTTTTCAAGACTCGTTGTGTAAGGTTACTGGCTATATTTCGAAGGAGCTGTTGGAGAAAGGTGTTGGTGGGCCTGAACTTCATCACATGTGCGGTGCTTTGATTATTAATATTGTTTGGGTGGTGGATGGGTTATGATGATGTGTGGATTTGCGGGCTATCCCACGTTGTAGTGGGCATGGTCGAAAGACCGGGGTTCAATTCCCCTTTGGAATCATTTTTGTGTACATTGAATCTTAGATGTAGCCAATTTTTGATGTACTTTGGGTTGTATTCACCACATTTACGTCAACAACTTAGAAATTAGGGGCCATGTTTCAATTCTACGTTGGCAAAACATAGCCACATAACTTGCCCCAAACAAATTATACATCGCCACATACTTAGACCTTCTAGGACATGTCATCGCATGTCGCCATCCTGGACTGCTTTGAACCCTCTAAAAATGCCAAAGTACACTCTACACTCCGTAGTATCACACCTGTGGCAACCAAAGTGCACATGATATTACGGAGTTTTTGTTGTGTTAACATGGATGTGTGATACCAGTGAATTAGTGTAGCATGTGACACTATGGAATAACACAAAGTGCAACATATTAAATGGTGTGGTGTGGTCCACTCCACTTGGCCTTCCCGGGCGATGTGACATATGCATGCACCAACATTCAACAAGTGGCATCAGAAGAAGAAGAAGAAGAAGAAGAAGAAGAAGAAGAAGAAGAAGGTGACACTCCACATATTGACACATGGCGCAATGCAAGGGTGTGGGTTGACTTCTTTGGTGGTTTGCATTAATGACAAAATTCGTGATATAAAGAAGAGAAAGGTGACAATAAGGAGTGAGATTTGAACTATGAACATCCGTTCCCTAGGGTTTCGGGATATTAGAGAGTGAGTGACATTATGGAGGTTGATATTACGGAGTTTAGGGTGTAGCTAGCCGACGCATGGGCCAAGAGCCAATGAAGACACCCATTTGATTTGTATTTATTTCTCGTTGCCATGGGATGCCTTGGGACTCGGGAGGACGAATAAGAAATCCACGCCCCGAGATTGGGATGAGATTGTAGGGAGTCTAATATGAATCCATCACTCTCCCAATCTCTTCCATGGAATCGGAGGACAGTCAGGCTGATGGGGATTAATAAGACTGTACTTAACTTACACCTCTCTCTCTCCCTCTCTCTCCCTCTCAAAATTCATCAAGGATTTCTGACAATGGCTCAGCAATGCAATCTCCGGACTCCATCACCATTTTAATGTGTGGCATTCAGCAATAAGTTAGGATGAGTTAGTGCTGAAATGAAAGAGAGTGGCAGCTCATGAAACATAATTATGTCCACTAACATAGTTATTATGTGGGTGTTTTCCGTATTCTCCAACTTCTACCAATGAAGGTAGGCAGACCCATTTCTGATACCCGCCCCAATCATAATACACAGTTCTCTAAAGCCAAGAAGTTCCACACTTGTAGCCGTCATTTTGTAATATGGAATGTTGAAATAGATGGTGCCTAGGCCGCGCCACTGAGGCGCTATGAACGCCTCCCATTAACTCGTGTGCTAGGAAGATCTTGTCGCTTGTGATATGAGAGATCTAAAGGTTCCTATGCTGCCCCAGTTTCTGGCTTCTCTTCCCTCGGGTAGAGCTTGAAAAACTTCGCGTTGGATGAAATCTCCACCTCCATCCACTTATGAATCTAGGATGAAGATTTTCAAACCCAATCCTTCATTAAAAGGACTTGTGGAAGAGATGATGCCAACAGGGGGAATCGAACCCCTACCTCTTCCTTCCTAAAGGTAGAGCCTAGGGTACTAGCCATCAACTCCAAGCCCCTTTTGATGACCAACCATGAAATGAAATGAAATTTAACCGGTTGTATGAACAATCAACCCCTTCATCTTGCAAACATTGATTTTTCATCCGCTAAAATTTCATCCGTTGAAGATTTTTTTCGGGTTGCCCGAGAAGTTTCATAGACTGTAGGATGGGGCGTTGTGAATGGATGACTTGGATGTGGTCTGCCCACGAAACCACACCCTCCATTCACAGCGCCTCAGTGACATGGGTGCTTAGGTGAGAGAGGAGTACTAAGTTAAACGGCTACTGATGCTTGGAAAGGTACTGACTATGCTCAAGTTTTTGTCTCTCAGTTATTAGAAGTAGGTCGACCTGTGTTGTGAATATGGGTTGGGAGAGAATCTTGCCTATGAAGATTTACTGTAAATTTCATTGTTTAAAATTATATTGTGATTTTTTTGGGTAAAACCTTGTGATATCAATATCCAACCTTGTGAAAAATTCACTCCAATGTTACATGTGTACCACACTTCTGCAAAATTGCTTAAGGTATTGGAAATGGGTTTGTCTACCTTACATTTACACAACAATACTTGTGTTGCATGAGCAAATCTACGATGAAGCATTAACAACAACCGATTGAAGATTGGACCTCCCCTGATGGTTTTTGGAAGTGTATGTTTGTTGATTCTTCAATTAAATACATGGGTCCTCCCAATTGTGTTCACTGTTTGAGTGTGTGATAGTTAATGACATTTGAAGACGTAGTCCGATTTTCTTTAGGCATGTGTTTTTATGGTGTTTGTTTTTTGATCGTCGCCTAACCACACACCAATCAAATATAGATGTCTGATTAAGGAAAAGTTATTGAATAACACTTGTATATCCTACACCAAATGTCGTCATTAGGCCGGTGGGTTTACATTAGGTTTAGGTTCAAGAAATTTTGGGTTCAAATCACCCCTCATTAGACCTTTAAAGCTTGCCCACCGTAACCATGGGCAAATTTTCTTGATACCACCAACTTTTCAGGCTTCATAAGGTGCGATGACATGCTTGTCTTGCTATAAACAAGAAAAATTATTCATTGTCCATAGATATGGTTAACATGGTCTCTCTTTAGAAGCCTTAGTTGGGTAGATGTTCCCACATTTACCCGGCCAACACTTAGGGGCATTTCACACACGAGCCAAGAGCCGTGACCATGAAATTGGGAGAGCCCAAATGAAAGTGTCCAAAGGCCGTCCCAACACACCTCCAAAATCATGTAGTGTGGTCACGGACCCTCAAGTGTAGTGTGAGGTCATATGTGACCGGGCCCTCAACCAAATGCTATTTCAATGAATGTCTATTCATGCAAGTTCACACATGATAAAATAGAATAAATCAATGATTGTCAACGTTCAGAGTGCCATGGTCTCCCGGTTTTGTGTTAGGCCTACTTCCAAGAGGTGGTTTTTGAAAATAGTCCAAGTGACCATGGAACATGATCCATTCGATGCCATGTAGGAATCCATGTAGACTCTACATCCACCTTGTAGTCACTTACTCCGTTGGTCTCTCGAGCGTAGTGTGAAGCGAATTTGGACCAGCTCTGCCTTTTCCACCAATGAGAGTGCTTGAAGTGTAATGGTCACGGGCTCTCAGTCTCATGCGTGAAGTGGCCCTTATAAAGAGAAGCCCTTATGCTATAATCCGTGAACAATGAGCAATCAGGGGTAAGCATGTTGGTGGCATGTTGTCATACTCCTTTCATAACTAATGAGCCTCAAAAGCCGATGGTAGCCCCAAAAAAAAGTCTAGTATGATGGGCATTAAGAGAATTGTAACAAGACTACACACCAATTTTAAAGAGTTCGACATTCATGTGAGCAAAGATAAATATGTGGCACATCAATCCTAAGCCACACTAAACCAACATTATAATGCACTCGGTAGCTAACTTGGTAGAGTATGCTAAAACTAACACCCTAAAAAAATACCAATATTTTAATATCTTGCAAAATAAGCACATGTTGATTGTGAAAATATTCACTACCTTAAAATCATGCTCATGTGTTGGATTTAAGTTATTTTATCAATAAAATTTTGAACGCCTAATAGCTTTTACATGCGGAATTCAAATTAGACATACTTTGGTACATTGGAATCCCCTGCTAGTTGCTACCAGAATCAAGAAAAAGTTCTCAAATATAATAATATCGTCTTTGCTCAACGCTCAAGGGATGGATTTAGCACCATCTTTACGAAGATAGATGTGCCTACTCCGGTTACTTATCTTGATTGAACACCTATAGGTAAGTGGTATGTGGTTAGGCATGGCTCTAAGAACAAATTCTAGGCTCACTGCATGAAATCTTGGTACCAAGTTCCGTGTAGGGGCAAGCCGCACTACTAATGAAAAGAACTCCACCGCTGGCTACACTCCTGTTCAACCCCAAAGATGTAGAGAAAGAAGAAGCTGATAAAGCATACAATGAATACTCAATACCTTTATGGTGACACATGGTCAAACATGAACACGGTATAGAGGAACGGGCTCCCATTCACGTCGGTGTACAAACCAAACCCTGACATTACTTTTATTTATTTATTATTTTACAATGAATGCTCCGTTTGCTCAGGCATATGAGCTTTACTTTTTCTTTTGGTTAGAAAGACATGTGTTTAGAACACATTAACAATGTGCTGAAAAAATGATAACCATTCTAGGCTCAATAGTCAATTTAATCGGGAGGGGGGGGCAAGGACCTATATGACCACTTAATAAGCGTGAGAATCTTCACTTTGGTGATAGATAGATAACTCTTAGGAGCTTTGCTTATTACAAGGAAAGTGGCTACGGCCTCCATTTGGATTTGCCAACCATCTTGTACTGATTTTATGTTTCATATCCTAGTCGAAAAAGTAACCATTTATGACCCATCTACCTTAGACATGTTCCATTAGAGATGTAAAATTTCTTTGTAGGCTTTCACACATGTGATATTCAACTTAGAAAAGCTCACACCATGTTTCAATTACAACAACGGGCACAAATTCCGATTTCCTTGAAAGCCCGCGTGTATGTGGGGATGCCTACTATTATCTATCACTTGGGTTACGTGGATTTTTATGAACTTTGGTTTTACAAACACAACCTTTTGGGTGGAGGTTCAAGGGTTAGCATGCCTACACTTGTAGTAGCTTCGAAGTGGAAGAATATGACAACATGTTTGTTCTTGACGACCTAAAGTCGGAGATGACTTCAAGTTCCGACCATTGTTTTTGGGCATGTTTTATACATGTGCATTTTGAAATTTAGATTTCGACATTAGGAACATTTTTCTTCACATTTGTAGTAGTTGTGTCAGAATAGGTGGAGGTGTAGGAAAAGAAAGAAGAGAGATAAAGTGAAGAAGAGGAGATAAATTGCTCATCTGCACATGGCTATATGCCCTTTGTGGTGAACTCCGGAGTGCTCAGCCATGAAAGTTTCAACCACCATTTTGGGCATGTTCAATACACGTACATTCCAAATTTTAGATTTTGACGATGCGTTGAACTGAACATGTTCTTCACATTTGTAGCAGTTGTGTTGGAATAGGTGAAGGTGTAGGGATAGAAAGAAGATAGATAAAGTGACAAAGAGGAGATAAAATTGTTTGTATGCACATGGGTTGAGACAGCAAATACCAAGGGTTTACAAGGTGGTAAATATTACCCATCTTCAAATCCTACTCAAGGGCCCGGATTAATTAGTATATTTTTATTTGCAGTCAAAAGTTTTCAAAACATATTTGATGGAAAAAAAATGATGCTGCTAGTTCCAACTATATGGATGTAGTTTAAAAATTCACCTTGTACAACTTTTCTTTTGATGGTAGTTCCAAAGCAAGCATTAAAATTAACTTACATTTTATGATACATCTTTGATTTGAGTTGGAACCCCTCGATGCTTTTCAACGGTCGTTTACCTCAAAATTCTTTCATTTGAGTTCATTTAGAGTTTTATCATGAAACATAATATTTTAGTATTATCATGAAAATGATTTTGCAAAGCAAATATGTAGAGGACAATTTTAACTACCCCCCTTGCCCCAAATGGTACATGTCAATATTTAAATAACTCATACACAGTCTCACTATCCAAATATGAATTAATACATATTCAACACCACAAATCATAAATGTGAGTTGACGTGATGATGTCTAGAAATAACTCATCCTCCTTGAAACAAAGCATTCATAAGTGTACAAGTGTGAGCCCAAAAGGGTGCCCACATTTAGTCTTAGACCCTTGAAACGTTAGTTGATGCACTTTGAAGTAGCATGTTACTTCACAAAAATATAAAAAGAGTGAAATGTTAGTCTTAGAAGTACCATGTTGTAAGAGGCTAGGATGTGAGTTGTTATTGTGTTTTTACCTTCGGAAGGATTTGAGTGAATGAGGATAGGTAAGGAGAACTTGGATTGAGTAGTTAGTGAGTAGGCTAGTACAAATGGATGGAGACAACCAAAGTGACTCAAGAGGCAAGTGCATTCGAATTGGGATGAATGGAGGATCACATGGAGCGCACAAGTGGACCACCTCATCATGGCCACTTAATGGGGAAGGTCCAAGGAAGAATGCAAGGTGGAGGATAAGCAAATTCTCAAAGCACCAATCAAATCACGAGTTAAGCATCGTGGTTTGAATTAAGTGGTGAGCGACGATTTGGGAAAGTAAGGGGAGAAAGTTATGGCGGCGGAAAGCGAAGGAGGCTAAGTTTGGGTTGAAGCATCCCAAGTTTGGTAAAGTGTGGTAGGTAGAAAGCCAAGGCTAGTTAAATGTTCGAATTAGGATCCTTGTTGATCATTTGAGGGAGGAAGGCTTAGAAGATAGGATTGGCGCCTACTAAGTAGGAGGAAATCTCAAGGGCTTATCGTGAGCCTTGAGGGTGCTCACCCCCTCAAGCTTACTATATAATCCCTCATTCTTCCCTCACTCATCCTCTCTTTCCTTTGTGCTCCAAGGCACCCCACGAGTTATAAGTGTGGGTGTGGGAAGCCATATTGGAGCACATGTGTGTGCTTAGTTTTTAGTTTGAGAGCCAAGGCTTGTTAGCCTTGAAGAGGGCTTGACCTCTTGGTAGAATTAGTGTTGACGTGAAGGATTTTAAAGTTAATTCATGATTCCAATTTGTGGTACTTAAAGTTCATGTTTTGAATACACGTGGTTGCAAGTTCCATGTTTAAGAGTTGAGCACTTGAGGTTGTGATGAGTGCAAAAATATACTTGTGTGGATTAGTTAGTCTTAGTGAAGTTAGGAAATTCTCTCTCCCCCTCTCCTCTCTAGGATTTTAGGATTTTAGGATTAGAGAAGAATTGTGTGATTAGAAAGGGGTTGTTAGTAGAATTAGGAAAATTAGGTAGGAAGATTAGTTAAGGGCTTGAATAATTAGTGAGGTAGTTGGGGATTACAACTACAAAGTTGTGGGTTCATGAAGGAGCTGGGTTTATGAAGGAGCTGGGTTTGTTTAGTTAGAAAGTAAAGAGCTGGGTTTATGAAGGACCTGGGTTTGTTTAGTTAGAAGCTAAGGAGCTGGGTTCATGAAGGAGCTGGGTTTATGAAGGAGCTGGGTTTATAAAGGAGCTGGGTTTGTTTAGTTAGAAGCTAAGAAGCTGGGTTTACGAAGGAGCTGGGTTTATTTAGTTAGAAGCTAAGGAGTTGGGTTCATGAAGGAGTTGGGTTTATGAAGGAGCTAGGTTTATGTAATTAGAAAGTAAAGAGATGGGTTCATGAAGGAGCTTAGTAGATAGCCTACTTAATTAGCTCATAGACAAGTAGTTAGTTACATTATGCTAGTTAGTGTTATGTGTGGCTTTCACAAGTAAATGTATTTGAGATTGACTATAGAGAATAGTGTTTTTTAACACTTGCATCCTCTCTTTAAAAATAAACCACGTGCACAAATTAATGGAGAATGTGGAGCACTCTCGCGATGGCAAGACAAAGGAAGCAAAGACCAAAGGTGCGAGGGAGAGATTGACATAAGTCACATAAGTATTTCTTAATACTTAAAGGCTTATGTACGGTATGGAGACACCAATTAAATCCAAGACCACTTGAAGGGTGAACCTTGCACTATGGACTCATCCAAGTCCAAATCCAATACCGCGGAGGAATGTGAGCCCAAACCCACTACTCGGACTACGGACGCTTAAGGGTGGGGGGTTTGGCCTCACATAATTGGTGCGTCCGCCGGGAGCGAAGCGGAAGGTAGTTACAAGACTTGGAGGCGACTAGGAGACTTGGAGGCAACTAGGAAAAATTGGAGACACAAACTTGAGAGAAGGGAAGGAGCACCCGAAACTCGGTAAGTATTCTCTCTTTGGGTTACATTTGAATTCATTGTATTTCAACTATTCCTTGGAATGAATTGCATTGTCAATTACGCAAATTCATTTTTGAGGAAGGAGCGCGGCGAAGGTACGTCCTCAACCTTTTTGGGGATTTGCTAAGAACTTAAAAGGAACCTATAACCGAGTAGCTCATTAAAACATTAGAGGGTAAATTCACCTTAGGACATTGAACTTTGACACTCACCTCGGGGTGAGTCTCAAAGTTTTGGGAGTTGTCATTTCATGCTCTAGATTAAATTAATATTTCACAAAGTTTATGGTATTGTTACATTGAGTCACGATTGAGGGGAGTGCTAACTCACAGGGGGATGCGATTGCTCAAGGTATGTTTATTTCTTCAAAGTGAACTCATTAACTAATTAAGGAATGCCTTTTGTACTCGTGATTGTTGTTATCCGTTGTAGAGGGTAATTCCCGAATTGTGGATGGTGTGAGAAGTTGAAGGGTGAAGCCTCGACTTTTAACATAATCTACTCGGAAGGTCACCCCCTCACAATCGGTATTGTGGTGAGTGTTAATTTGCGGGAAGGTGCGGAGGTGATGCTCCGACTTAACCAAAAAATTAACATGAACATGCCTATCCCCTATTGGGATTCTTTCACCTAAGTGGGCTTGCAGGTTCTTTTCCTCACCTCCTAAAAAAATTATAACCACACCAAGACAAGTGAAAATATTAAGAGGGGAATTGCTAGGATTATGTGTGGTCAAGTGAGGGTCGATCGATTCTTATGGAATGCAAGGTAGGACTCGCTCACAAAAACCAAGTTTGATAGTAGGACTAGAGAAATCTACTCGAAAGAGGCGGTCCTCTAAAATCAGTGATAGATTAGAACAAGATAATGTTAGAATAGAGAGTTGTTTGAACGTCGAACCTAGGACTAGGTCAATTCTAGACACCTTAGAACTTGGAGCTCAACTTGAAGAGGAGATCACTCCCTCCAAATTGAGTGGTGAAACTTCTTCGGAAAATTACACACTTAGAGAAGAATTCCCGGTAGAAGTTGATAGGGGATTGTTGAATAGTTCACCGGTCACCATGGCCGAGGAACGGGGGATGGATCCACCACCCATACCCCCAATTCCGCCCATACCTCCTATACCTCCAATAGACCCATTGGTTAGGCCAAGAGGCCTACCAATTGTGGTTCCACAAAATTTAGCGGCGATGGATATGCCATCTCATCTCCCTAAATTTTATGGGACCAAGGATGAGGACCCCTCTCGGCACATGGAACGGTATATCGAACGGTTGGCTAGCTCCCTCATAACCGACCCGGGTTATTGGTTAGTGTGGTTTCCTACCACTCTAGAGGGGGAAGCCTATGAATGGTATCGGGATCATGCCGAGGGACATTTTAGGGGATGGGAACAATTACAAAGGGAGTTTCTTAACGAATTTAGGCCGGAAGTGGGTCAAAGTACCGCATTAAGGGCATTGTCGTCATTGAAGCAAGGAAGGGAGGAAGAAATTTCGGCTTACATTAGGAGGTTTGATTTAGTGTGCACTAGATTTGTGGGTACCATGCTCAACGACGACACGCTAAAGCAATTTTTCATTCAAGGGTTTTTTAAGTCCGGAACTATTAGGGGTGTTCTAGAAAGGAATCCCTTGACCTTGGCGGATGCCAAGCGTGCGGCTAGAGATATTGAAAACTTGGATAAAGATCACGAAAGGCTATGGAGAAGGGAGGATGAATTGATCCCACAATTCATCCCCATACGCCCTAGGGTGGTAGCGGTAGAACCCGCTAAGTATGAGAACCAAATTCCATATGCCATTGTGGACACCGGCCCCCGACCTTTAGCGGTTAGGGAACCGGCACCTCTTTTGGCACTACCGGCCCCTAGAACGGATCCACACTTGGAGGAGGTTGAGAGAAGACTAGGTGCTAGCCAACTAGGATTCCAAGAGGCTATGATAAAACAAATGCAAAGCCTCACGGATCAAATGTCATTAATGATCCGGAGTCAACAACCGGGGCCTCCACCCCCGGTTGAGTCGGGTAGGCATTCTTCCGGATTATGGTGTGTCCAATGTGGCCAACCGGGCCACACGCGTCAATTTTGTAGAAGTGGACAAAACCGTGACCAAAGAGGAAACGGTAACCCACCTCAACAAAATCAACGAGGTCAAGCGCCACCTCACTATGGAAATGGAAGCAATAGAGGACCACAACCTAGAGGGCAAGGTGGCCAAAATTTAGAGAAGAAGGAATTTCATCCCTTTTGTGGAAGGTGGCACGCTCAAGGACAATGTTGGTCCGAAGGTCAAGAGTTTAATTGTAGCAATTGTGGAGGAAGTCATCCCTCGGATACGTGTCGCCAACCGGACAAAATAATTAATGTCCCTTACCCGGTGGCTAATCCACAACAACAAGCAAGGGATAATATGCGAGGTGCTAGGCCACAAGGAGTACCGGCCAATGAACTTAGGCCACCTAACTTATACTATGACCATAGTAATGCTAGGCAAACTTTTCATCCACCGGCGGGCTTGCAAACTACAACCGGTTACATTCCAATACAAAATAGACAAGGAGTTCCACCTAATGGTAGTAACGGGAGACAAGCGCCTCCAACGGATCCGGGACCATCTAACTCCCAAGATGTTAGGTTCATGGATGGAGTGTTGGAGGCCACATGTGATGACATGCTTCCTCTCCCAACGAGAATTGGAGAGGAGCAAAGTCAATGGCCTCCTCACACCAATGCTATTACATATGAGTTAGTGAAGGGTAAGGGTGTGGTTGAAGAAGCACCTGCACTAGCGGTAACTACTAGGGCTAGGAGAGGGAATGCCCCGTTGGAGGTAGGAATAGGAGAGCAAGGAAATTACTCTTCGGATGAAGAGATTAATCTCTCCGAGTTGGATAGGGTAGCTAGAAGAGCTACTAAGGATGTGGAGAGGGAAAATATAATTTTACAAGATAGGGAGAGGACTAATGCGGTACATGACTTGGATAATAGCGATGTGGGTGAATGGGAAGGACCGGGGGTTCCCGTAGACGAATTCGACGTAGTGGGTAATTCTAAGGTGGAAAGATCTACCGGGTACGACTTGTGGGCGGACCTTAGTACACTCAAGGCGGATATTACTTTCGGCCAACTATTGGAAATTTCACCCACGGCAAGGAAAACATTAAAGGAGGGAATGCCGGTACACAAGAGGATGAGGAAGGTGAAAGCTAAAATAGCCGCTAGGATCCAATCACAAGGTGGAAGAGACGTGAAAGCTATAGAAATAGAAGTTGTTATAGTAGATAAGGTGGTTCCTAATGTGCTAGTCGACGGAGGGAGTAGTCTAAATATACTACCGGAGGATACTATGAAAAAATTGGGACTTGGACTCACGGGGCCTTCACCTTTGGTCATAAATATGGCAAATCAAAGTTCGACTACGCCTTTGGGGATGATCAAGGATTGTAGAATGACTACGGGAGGTGAGGAGTACTTGGTCACCTTCCATGTCATTAAAATGCACTCCAACAAGGACACCTTCCCCATTTTGCTAGGTAGGCCTTGGTTGCGGATGGCGAATGCTATGGTCAATTGGGGTGGACCTAAACCATCCATCACTTATGGTCCGGAGGGTAATAGGGTCATAGTGTCCATTGGTTCATTAGAAGGATGGATGAAGAAGGAGATGTATTTGCCATTGGAGAAGGAAATTGATGACTTAAACGAGAATGAGATTGGCAAGGCATTGGTGGGAGTCGTCCATCCCGAAGGTCAAAGGGTTGTTATAGATTCGGGCTCGGGAAGTCTAGGTCCTAATTTTTACAATTATGGGGATAATGGGGATTATGCCCAATGGCTAAGGGAGTACCCCGAGTCCGAGGTTGATGTAATGGTTACATTTCACCAAGTAGGCTTAGGGAGTGAATTTCCTAGTGTTAGTTTAGGAGAGGGCTCATTGTTGGAGCCATGTGAGGTGCTCACCGAGGAAGAGTGGGTTAGCGGTGGGTTAACACCTTGGGTAGATGACGTGGAAGAGGGTGAGGTTAGTTTAATTCATGTAGATGGGACTCAAGAGGAGGATGTGATTATTGAGTCATCGAAATTAGAGGAGCCTTTACATTTGAAGACCACGTCTACGGGGATAGTTGTAGGTCAAGATGTGAAAGATTACCCCAATGTGCCTTCCGATTGGTATCGGAACAAAGAGGAACAAGCACATGTGTCGGAAGCGGATTGGCGGTACGTGGATGTGAAATTAAAGAATGGAAAAACCCGACAAATGAAGATGGGTTCCAAATTGGGGGAGAAAGAGGTTAGGGAGTATAGCAATTTGGTGGATGAGTTTAGTGATACTTTTGCATGGTCCTACGATGAGCTTAAGGGAATTCCTAGGGAAATGGTAGAGCACCGGATTCCTTTAATTCCGGGGGCGAGGCCAATTAGACAAAAGGAGAGGAGGATGAATCCTCAATTGCAATTGTTGGTGAAAGCGGAATTGGAAAGGTTATTGAAGGCCGGGTTTATCAAGCCGGTGGAAATCACGGATTGGGTTTCTCCTATGGTCTTAGTAAAGAAAAAAAATGGGAAATTAAGGGTTTGTGTCGACTATAGGAAATTGAATTCGTGCACACAAAAGGATCACTTCCCCTTACCTTTTATCACCTTGTTGCTTGAGGAGGTTGGAGGTCATTCGCGATATACCTTTATGGATGGGTATGCGGGTTATAATCAAATTTCCATAGCCCTCCAAGATATCCATAAAACGGCTTTTACTACACCTTGGGGTACTTTTGTGTGGGTAGTGATGCCATTTGGGTTATGTAATGCCCCGGCTACTTTCCAACGATTAGTAATGTATATCTTCACCGACTTGTTGTTCAAATCCATGACCGTCTTTGTGGACGATTTTAGCACACAAAGTAATGTGGACGATCACCTACATTGTGTTAGGGAGGCATTGGTTAGATGTAGGAAGATGAGGTTAGCATTGAACCCGGATAAGACATTTTTGGGAGTGAATAAGGGAGTGTTGTTGGGTTATGTTGTTAGTGAGAAAGGTAGAGAACCCGATCCGGATAAGATTGCGGCCATAAGCGACTTGGCAACTCCAACCAATTCCAAGGGGATCTCTAAGTTGTTAGGACATGTGGGATGGTACCGGGAACTTATTCCTAATTTTTCAAAGATAGCGGTGCCCATTACCCATTTGCTCAAAAAGGATGTCAAATTCGAGTGGACGGATGCTTGTCAAAAAGCCTTTGAGGAATTGCGGGATAGGTTGAGCACCTATCCGGTGTTGATACCACCCAATTGGGGTAAACCTTTTCACGTCTATTGTGATGCTAGTAATGTGGCAATAGGGAGTGCGCTTTGTCAAGCAACGGGAGAAAAAGAGAAGGATCAACCTATAGCTTATGCGAGTAAGCAATTGACCCCCGCCGAAAGAAACTACTCTACAACGGAGAGGGAGTGCCTAGCCATGGTGTTTTCCGTTAAAAAGTTTAGGCATTACCTCATGTGCAACCCGGTTGTATTTTTTGTTGACCACATGGCTATCAAGTATCTAGTTAACAAGGCGGAGTTAAGTGGTAGGTTAGCTAGGTGGGTTTTGTTATTAGAAGAATTCGACTACACGGTGGAATATAAACCGGGTCGTATGCATTTACAAGCGGACCACTTGTCTAGGTTGTCGGAGGAGATAGGAAAAAATCCGGTAAATGACATGTTAGTAGATGATAGCCTCTTTGTGGTCACTTCTACACCGGAGTGGTATGCGGGCATAGTGGAATTTCTAACAACCCACAAGTTGCCCAAAGAGTGGACAAAAGAAGAGAGAAGGAAGGTGAGGGTAAATAGTAGGCAATTTGTTGTAGTGGGCCATAGGTTGTTTAGAAGGGGGTCCGATGGTATTTTACGACGATGCGTGTCAAAAACGGAGGTTGAAGCGATTTTAATCGCTTGCCACGATAGCGCTTGCGGCGGTCACTTCTCGGGTCAACTCACCGGGAAAAAAATACTTAGAGCGGGCTACTTTTGGCCTACACTATTTAAGGACGCCCATGACTATGTAAGGAAATGCGACGCTTGCCAACGGTATGCCCGAAACGACCTTAGAATGGAGATGCCTTTACATGTATCATTACCCTTAATTCCTTTCGAAAAATGGGGCATCGACTATGTGGGTGAGGTCCATCCCCAATCTTCAAAAGGAATGAAATATATTGTGGTGGCAACCGAGTACCTCACCAAGTGGGCGGAAGCCAAAGCAGTGAAGACCGACACGGCGGAACACGCGGCAACATTTATGTACGAAAACATAATTTCGCGGTTCGGGGTGCCGAAGATCCTAGTAAGCGATAGGGGTACTCACTTTTTGAATGACTTGATTCGAGAGATGACAGAGAAATTTAAAATTGATCACCGGAAGACTACTCCCTACCACCCACAAACCAATGGACAAACGGAAAGGGTTAACGGAATTTTGGTGAGTATACTACGCAAGACGGTTATAGACTCGAAGCGGGATTGGGATACGAAACTAACGGCGGCACTTTGGGCATACCGTACAACCTATAAGGTAACTACGCGTGCTACACCATTTTCCTTAGTCTATGGTCTTGAAGCGACACTACCAATCGAATATGAAGTCGAGTCACTTAGGGTGGCCGTGAGTACGAGACTTACCGAAAGTCAATCCTTACGAAATCGACTAACCGATTTGGAAGCACTTGACGAAGGGAGGAGAATGGCGGCTCAACATATTGAGGCAATCCAAAGAAGGAGAAAGATTACTTTCGACAAACGACATAAGAGAAGGGCCCTAACACCGGGAATGATGGTCATGATTCAAGACGCACGAAAGCTTGAATTTCCGGCGAAATTCGATGCGGTATGGTTAGGACCTTACCTTGTCTATGAGGTCTTTCCTAATAATTCAATTCAATTGGAAACGTTGAATGGTGAGCTCTTTCCTACCCGTACATCGGGAAGTAGATGTAAGGAGTACCGAGCTTGACTAGGCAACTTACCCTTGGAGCAAGAGATGTTGGGATTCATCCCCCGATGGTCGCCAATTATGTGAGCCCAAAAGGGTGCCCACATTTAGTCTTAGACCCTTGAAACGTTAGTTGATGCACTTTGAAGTAGCATGTTACTTCACAAAAATATAAAAAGAGTGAAATGTTAGTCTTAGAAGTACCATGTTGTAAGAGGCTAGGATGTGAGTTGTTATTGTGTTTTTACCTTCGGAAGGATTTGAGTGAATGAGGATAGGTAAGGAGAACTTGGATTGAGTAGTTAGTGAGTAGGCTAGTACAAATGGATGGAGACAACCAAAGTGACTCAAGAGGCAAGTGCATTCGAATTGGGATGAATGGAGGATCACATGGAGCGCACAAGTGGACCACCTCATCATGGCCACTTAATGGGGAAGGTCCAAGGAAGAATGCAAGGTGGAGGATAAGCAAATTCTCAAAGCACCAATCAAATCACGAGTTAAGCATCGTGGTTTGAATTAAGTGGTGAGCGACGATTTGGGAAAGTAAGGGGAGAAAGTTATGGCGGCGGAAAGCGAAGGAGGCTAAGTTTGGGTTGAAGCATCCCAAGTTTGGTAAAGTGTGGTAGGTAGAAAGCCAAGGCTAGTTAAATGTTCGAATTAGGATCCTTGTTGATCATTTGAGGGAGGAAGGCTTAGAAGATAGGATTGGCGCCTACTAAGTAGGAGGAAATCTCAAGGGCTTATCGTGAGCCTTGAGGGTGCTCACCCCCTCAAGCTTACTATATAATCCCTCATTCTTCCCTCACTCATCCTCTCTTTCCTTTGTGCTCCAAGGCACCCCACGAGTTATAAGTGTGGGTGTGGGAAGCCATATTGGAGCACATGTGTGTGCTTAGTTTTTAGTTTGAGAGCCAAGGCTTGTTAGCCTTGAAGAGGGCTTGACCTCTTGGTAGAATTAGTGTTGACGTGAAGGATTTTAAAGTTAATTCATGATTCCAATTTGTGGTACTTAAAGTTCATGTTTTGAATACACGTGGTTGCAAGTTCCATGTTTAAGAGTTGAGCACTTGAGGTTGTGATGAGTGCAAAAATATACTTGTGTGGATTAGTTAGTCTTAGTGAAGTTAGGAAATTCTCTCTCCCCCTCTCCTCTCTAGGATTTTAGGATTTTAGGATTAGAGAAGAATTGTGTGATTAGAAAGGGGTTGTTAGTAGAATTAGGAAAATTAGGTAGGAAGATTAGTTAAGGGCTTGAATAATTAGTGAGGTAGTTGGGGATTACAACTACAAAGTTGTGGGTTCATGAAGGAGCTGGGTTTATGAAGGACCTGGGTTTGTTTAGTTAGAAGCTAAGAAGCTGGGTTTACGAAGGAGCTGGGTTTATTTAGTTAGAAGCTAAGGAGTTGGGTTCATGAAGGAGTTGGGTTTATGAAGGAGCTAGGTTTATGTAATTAGAAAGTAAAGAGATGGGTTCATGAAGGAGCTTAGTAGATAGCCTACTTAATTAGCTCATAGACAAGTAGTTAGTTACATTATGCTAGTTAGTGTTATGTGTGGCTTTCACAAGTAAATGTATTTGAGATTGACTATAGAGAATAGTGTTTTTTAACACTTGCATCCTCTCTTTAAAAATAAACCACGTGCACAAATTAATGGAGAATGTGGAGCACTCTCGCGATGGCAAGACAAAGGAAGCAAAGACCAAAGGTGCGAGGGAGAGATTGACATGAGTCACATAAGTATTTCTTAATACTTAAAGGCTTATGTACGGTATGGAGACACCAATTAAATCCAAGACCACTTGAAGGGTGAACCTTGCACTATGGACTCATCCAAGTCCAAATCCAATACCGCGGAGGAATGTGAGCCCAAACCCACTACTCGGACTACGGACGCTTAAGGGTGGGGGGTTTGGCCTCACAACAAGGGGAGGTTGGCAATTCGATTCCCGACTGTGAAATCGTCTTTCTACTTGACGAAAAACTTGCTAGGTGGTCAACTGCCTCCCGTGCTTTGGCACTGGCATGTTGGCCTTCTGTCTCCAAAAAAAAAAAAAAAGTGTATAAGGGATTCTTGAGAGAACGACACTCGTATGAATGATATAGAATGAAATATCTTATCGATGTTGTCACATATGATTGATGTCCACTTTCCTCTTTTAAGTAAATTGTGATTAATGTAGTTTGAGTCTCACCAAGTAAAATCTGATTGTTACACTTGTGTGGGGCTTGTACAAACTATCACGTAGACCTTAAAAAGTATATCCATGCCTTAAGAATGGTGTATGTTTTTGGGCCCACATACCACTACCAACATATGAGTCATCGGAATCATCTTGTGTCACTAGAAGAAACATGCAAGTCTACCAGAATGGTAGATTTGCAAATTTTTCAAAGACGCAAGATAATGTTCTAGTGACGCAAGTCAATTACCCATTGGCGTTTATTGATCATCCTTGTTCAATGTAGTGACTCGGAACCATGTGTGATGTTGTAATTTGGACGCTTACTTACTTGGATCCCCACCAAAGATGAGCCTGGATGAGACAAAGTAAGTTAGCCATACAAGACTTGGTTTCAACTTTCATTTGAATTTTTGAAAAGAATCAAAAGTTATTCATAAAACCAGAAGAGGGGTCCAATCGGTCTGGTTCATGTGAGAAGGAACTATCATGGCGGGTAAAAGGTTGCAGACATTTTATAGCCCATTAGCTAGTTGGGCTAGCCCATATTTTTCAGGCCTCAATCTAGCCATAGCTAGGCTAGCCCATATTTTTTAGGCCTCGATCTAGCTATAGTTGGGCTAGCCCATTTTTTTAAGGCCTCAATCTAGCTATAGCTGGGCTAGCCCATTTTTTCCAGGTATCATTTTTCAGGTATCATAACTCTTAGCTATTGGGTTAGCCGCTAGCCCAAAAAGTCCGTGGACTAGCGGCTGTACAAAGTCTGAAAGGTTGGGATGGTTGCCGTTGAAGGTGAGAGAAGATCCCCTTACAAAGTGTCTCACCGGTGCACCAAATACTAACAGATCTAGCCTTGAGGACTGCCAAATTTTCCACACTTCTAAACTCAACATACTTCGGGGTATGGCTTTCGTTGGCCATACATTGACTTGGTTCCAACTTTCAATGCCACGGGACTCTCAAAATTCATGTTTTCGTGTTTTTGGACCGGTGTTGTGGTACTAATAATTCTGAGCTGCAACTTCTCGGTGCTCCCCGGGACTCACTTTGATCCCAAACTCACGCGGCTCAAAGATATTGGACAACTCCCGATGCCTGCCTACTTGTAACTTGTGATGATTTGGAGTTCTGTCCATATGGCCCTAAACGTACAATGTTAGGAAGACTTTAAGTGTGTGTTGAGTGCCGAGAGGGAACTAATCATCATGTATGTATGTACCTTTCATTCATCCAAAAAAAAACCATCCAAAATTAATTTGTAGCACGAATGTTTTGTATGATCTTATGAGGACGATAATCGATTCAACTCATGAAACCGTAGCTTTTGAGGTCTTGAGTTCCTATATTGTGCTAGGAATTAGGGAAATCTAGACTTATGTGTGGCTTTTGAGCACAATAAGAACAATGCATGGCACACACTAGTTTCAAATGTGAATTACATCTCTGGTTGTTAACACGTTTTGATCACAGTTGATTATGTTAATCGTGACATATATAGCATATCCAAAGTGGAGTTCCAACCACATTGCTTCTCAAAGTTATACAATCATGGATCCTGTCATATTTTTCTAGTTTTCTTGCCTTGAATCATTTATTATTATGGAAATGATGCTCTCATATGGTGCAATCGATAGTGCAGTTGATGTTCTCATATTTGATGCTTTTGAACAAGTATTTTTTTTTTGTATTTACGTAAGTGATTTATCATAATTACTATCAAACATAGGTACAAAATATTGATATTGCAACCCTATGTTTGGTGTAAACATTGATTCAATGTTGTAGTTTGATGTGATTTCACAAGGACCCGTAAGTTCATCATCTTTGTCCAATATACATGTTGAGGTAAAATAGTCTCACTAGTGAAAGTGGTGCATTTGCCACTATACTAGATACTGGGATAAAGGTGATGAACTTCATGATTCTTGCGTTGAATCAATGTGAGAATCAACACCAACACAAAACTTCTTCTTCCTTTTCTTTGTCATTTTTTTTTTAAATTTTTTTTGGGTTTGGTCCCTCCCCACCAACACGGACCCAAATGACCCAAAGAACATTGTGCCAAAAGGAGAATATTGAAGGCACCGTATTTTATGTCAACTCCGCCACTTTCAACAATTTTGACACCAAATATGGTCCTTTCATCATGCTCCTTTTGACAAGGTATCATTCGAGCCAATTTTGTTTTTGAATGTTTGAGTGGAAAAGAGCCACATTTTCTACACTACAAGTAAAATATAGGTCTAGGCAACACGACTCAAAATGGCCAAAATGGTGTTATGCCATATAGACCGGCTTGCAACGGACAACTATGCATCCTTTGGACACAAATGTGTTCCTCACGAGCCAATGGAAATGACTCCAAATCGTTTTGGTCATTTTGGACCGTGTCATTTAGACTCGTGTTTTCTTGTGGCGCTAGCAACTAGTGTAGTGTTGACCTCGGTACATTATAAGAATTTTGGGGTTCAAACTTTTGTGGTGGTGTGTGGCGAGAGGAATTTATGTCTCGTGGACTCTCAAAAGCCTTGGAAGTGGTACACCGTTTATGGTATTTAGTGTCACATGTGTAATAGTGTCACTTGCCCCATTTTGAGGCGTATGTCAGGTTACATTGACGATTAACAACCTCATGACACATGGCGTTCAAGTACGCTTACTAATATCTTGGGCATGAGTTTGTTCAATAGTGTTATGAGGTGCATGCCTATGTTACACAATGGTGTACAAGTTGACTAAAGATTACACAACTAACACTTGCCATTAGTATGCTCAAGAATATCTTCCCCTTGCATACTAAATTGTAAACACATGACACTTGTCATCACTATGCTCATAAAAAATCTTCCCCTTGCATACTAAAACGCAAGACTATCATCTAAAGTATCCCAATCTGCCACTCTAAACGTCATAATGTAGATATTTTTCACTAAAAGAAGTTACTGATGTTGACGAATGGAATCATATTGACAATTAGCAGGCGTGACACTTTGAGATCTCTAGGCATCTAGTTCAGGCCCTTTGCAAATAGTGTAGATGACACTAAATACCATAAACGGTGTAGACCCGTAGGCAAGTTAAGTAGATTGTTGAAAATGGGTGAAGGGTGAAATTGTGAATAGAAAGCAAGTGTAGTAAAAATTCCAATGCAGAACTCGGAGTTTAACTTATGGGCGAACGAATTTCCTGACATCATTCATTAAGTTATAAGTCCCATGCGGCCAATGAGGAATCTTCTGACACGAGCCAAGATCTCGGTCAAAGGCCACAGCGACTCATCAGGAGTCAGTAATGACCCCTAGGACACCAATTTCGTGGGACCCACATGGAGACAATTTTTATGATGGTGGGGCCCACAGTCTCGGGAACTTAAGGATCGAAAACACCCCTTCCCGAACCTTATTTTCGGTTTCAAGCTTGGTTTAACAAACCACGAGAAGCATTCTTTTTGAGTTGGGACCGCTGAGATTTGGCAGGAAAGAGCGATGCTACATAACAGTCGCTTCATACTAATATGCTTTGGACCTGATTCTATTGTAAACTTCTTGGGTCCAACATTTTGCTCGTGATCAACGTAAAGGTTTGATTTTTAGGCTTCAGTTTGGTCTTGAACCCCTAGTGCATACCCAACCGATAAGGTATGTATGCCCTAAACCCACCTCGGGACCTAAAATCACTAATGCGTGCCAAAGTGATACAATTTAGGGCTTCAAATGTGAGACGATGTTACAGTGTGTTGGTTTAAGGTTATGTGTTGATTTCAATCATCGGTTTTAATTAATCACGTGAACCACTAGAAGGAAGTGCCACTTGCATGCGGACTTGAACCCACATGTGGACAGTTGTCCTTAGTGAGTAGAAAATGTGGCTCCCAAGTAGGTCAGTAGTAGTCATTGAAACACTTGCATACTTCAAAAACGGTAGTAGGCAATCACGTGACAACACACCGCGTATAAGAGAACAACCTTCTTTGAGAGGAGGTCTTATCCTTTGCACTGATTCAACGACAAGTTTGCACTTCTTCAAACACAGGGCCTCGAGATACTTTCACTAAAAGCACACGAGGAGTCCTCGTTCGTTGAAAAACATGCAAATTTGTCATAGTGATAGATTCGCATATCTCTCTTGCAGCGTGACACATGACGATTGCCGAGGACTCGTATGCCAGTAGTGTTGCTTTCATCATGTCATGGGTCCCTTCATTTTTTGTATTTGGTTTCCTTTGCTAAGGACGAGGTACTACTAGCTAATGGCCTCAACCCTAAACTCTTTCCCCCAAATTTCCAAACTACATGTTCCCGAGGATTTGTGCGGAGTTGTGAGGGGTTTTGCGTCTCCCATCGGCCAACGACGCATGAAACAAAAAAACCATGATATTTTTTTCCGGGCATCGGACAAAGTCGTTGCAAAAATAGGAGTACACCTCCGAAACGCACCCGACCGTGCCCTTTCCCATGCATGTACATACGGCGACTTTCCTCGGAAGTAGTAGTAGTAGTCCTTGGTGGGTGCCATGTAGGATCCAACGAGGCGCCACGTGTCATAAAGATAAGAAGTAACAACACGAAACTTGGATCATCCTTTTCCCCTTCGTGTAGAAGAGAATTTCGGGCCCGGGTGTCGCCACCATAGAATCGAGATCGGTCAAATGGGGTTCGGTAGACCTGCAAATTCGGCAACCAATTTCTTCGTACGGAAGACGACGACTATTCGAGTGTACTTAGTCCCTTACTGAAGGTAACAAAAATTCCTCAGGCGACTCTTCTTCGCATCGAAGAATCACCCCCACACAGGGTGGAATCCAATTGAACGCGACTATTTTATTCCAATGTCTTCTTCCTCCTTTCAAACTACATTGATATGTGCAATTATGTTGCCTCACGTTGATTTATATCGACATTCAACACTATTTTGAGTATTTACAACCACAGTAATAAGAAAAAAATTCTATCTTTTTCTTGTCGTTGGTACACTCTAAACTCCGTAGTATCACACCCGTGGCAACCAAAGTGCACGTGATATTACGGAGTTCTGTAGTGTTAACATGGATGCGTGATACTAGTGAATTAGTGTAGCATGTGATATTATGGAATAACACAAAGTGCAACATATTAAATGGTGTGGTGTCGTCCACTCCGCTTTGCCTTTCCAGGCGATGTGGCGGATGCATGCACCAACATTCAACAAGTGGCATAAGAAGAAGAAGAAGAAGAAGAAGAAGAAGAAGAAGAAGGTGACACTCCACATATTGACACATGGCGCAATGCAAGGTGTGGGTTGACTTCTTTGGTGGTTTGCATTAATGACAAAATTCGTGATATAAGGGAGAGGAAGGTGACAATAAGGAGTGAGATTTGAACTACACACATCCGTTCCCTAGGGTTCCGGGATATTAGAGAGTAAGTGACATTATGGAGGTTGATATTATGGAGTTTAGGGTGTATATAGATGAATAAAAAAATTGTTAAAAAAAATTGTAGTCTAGTTTCGACCCAAGGTGATGTGAATGGGCAAACAGGCAACCTATCCGCGGAGGCAACCGAACTGCACCTATCAAAAGTGTGCACTACAAGGATCATGGGTCGTTGCCACTACAATAAATAGGATATTTAGTGTTTGATTATATTTAGTGTTGTTACCACCCTACCTTGCTCAACACTAATTTTCAATTCCTTGACAATTAGTGTTAGACATAAATGTGCCACCTCCCTTATTATATCCTTTTTTTTAATATCCTTACTAACACTACATTCAAACATGTAACTTCCATACATTACCATAGTTGATATTTAGTGTTTGAGTTTACATTTAATGTTACTTACTTTCATAGGGTTATCAATATTTAGTGTATGTGTTCATATTTAGTGTATCAAACACTAGATATGCTATTTAGTGTAGTTCTTTGTCAACGTGAAGAAGATCTTCAGAGCTTGGACAAATGCCAAAATAACTATAGTTAACTATATTTTTTCAATACATTTTAGGGAACAACTATAGTTAACTAGAAAAATTTCAAACCAATTTGAAAAACAACTATAGTTAACTAAAAACAATTTAAGACCAAATTCAAAACAACTACAGTTCACTAGAAAAAAATTAGACAACTATAACTTGAGAGTCCCAAAATCTGTAAGGAGCCAACCAGCAAGTTCTTTCATTTATCTCAAAAAATGAAATGAAATATATTACAATAACTTCTTTAAGAGACCTTATGTGAGAATCAATGTTTGTCACCCATGCTGGCCCATCCCAAGAAGGAATAGAACCCACTATTCCTTGCAACAGTTGAACCCATTATACTCTAAGTTACTTATAGATAATGAGGTTGTGCTCATTGGGTGTTGATTGAGTCCGAGTCACAAATGGAATCAAGTCCCAAATTTTAAATTTTGAATAAAAGGAAAGGAAAAGTAATAGATGCTCTGAACTGTCCTGATACTACACTGCATGTTGCGCTCAAATTTAGTTAACTAGATATAACTATAGTTAACTAGATTTTTTGGCAGACCGAAATTAAAACAACTATAGTTAACTACATTTTTTGGCAATTCAAATCACAAACAACTATAGTTATGAAAGGCAACTAGTTAACTAATAGTTGAATTAGTTGGTTAGTTGTCAAAGGTCTGAAGATCTTGGAAATTCAAATTTAATACACTAGTAGACCTTGACACCTAAAATCTACCTGATAGTGGTCAAGAACCAATGGCAACAACCTGTGATCTTTACAGTGATGTCTCTTCTAATTACACTTATAATCCTCCTTTCAAGCATTATGAGTATTATTAATATTAGATTGTCTTAAGTTATGTTGGGATTTTTATCAAAATTTATTTAGGTAGTTGGAAAAAGGATCTCAATACATGTTAGCATGTAATTTTTCTGGGCATCGTATGAATAAATGAGGTACATTTCAAAGTGTTGTTGATTACTTGGGTGTTCTTTGAAGGGTGCACTTTAATTGAAGGGTGCCTTGGGATCGGGGAGTACATGGAGACTTTGTCACTAGCTTAATTTAAGTTAAAGTTAATTGTTTTAAACCCTGGTTTCAAAACAAACCTTGCACTTTTGAATCTTTGGGTTTGGGTGGAGGGTTGAAGGGTTTAGGGATTGCTAGATCTGCAAACTAGAATTATGAAGTTGTTGATTTCTCTTCTTGATTCCAAATTTGTCCTCAAACCTTGAATCTCACATCTCTTTAGATTGGAAATTTTAATCCTTGCCAACCTATACTCCTAAATTTTCCCATGCCACTCTTCAATTTCCTGGCTCTAGAGGTGACGGCAGTCTTGAGTGGCGGATGCTTTTAATTTTGGTTATAATTTCAACAACTACGGTGTTGATGACCACATTTGTGCACAAAACAACTTCCACACAATTTGGTAAATACTGACCTCCTTTGCATTGGTGAGGGCACTAGAAAATGTTTACAATATGAATGAGACTAGTTTATTTATCGTGCCCAACCAAACAAGACACTAAGCGCAAGGAAAAGTCTGTGGGCGCAAATTCAAAAGGACCGTCTCACTCTTCCTCTTGTTGTAAACATGGTAGTCAATGACAAGTTGACATCTATGATTATTTACAAATCTCTATTCCCAAGATTCTTTGGAAGGTGGTTGCAAACAAATTATGTGTGGTGGTTTGCAAACAAGACCACCTAGATGACATCATATGTCTTTGACAATTGGATGATGAGCCTCAATGTACGTTTCAAATCTCAAAAGTGGAAGGTAGTTTTAATTATGGACAATCTTGCTACTCATTCCCTTAAGCATGTTAATAGGGGCGAATCGTTTGATTTTCAACTGCAATTGAGCAATGTTACTATTTCTTTCTTACCACCTAATGCTACAAGTGTGGTACAACCCTTGGATTAGGGAATAATTGCTACATTCAAAGTTCAGTGTGAGAAGAAGCTTCAGAATGGGTTCTCTCTCAGTTTGATTCTTCTACTACTCACCACGACTTAAGGAAAATAGTGCCTAATGTAAGGCAAGCTAGTATGTGATGCTCTCAAGTGTGGAGAGAAATGAATCCCCAAATTATACGAAACAATTGGAGGATGTCCAAGATTTTACCTCCATATCGGAGTGTTGATTTTACCATGGATGGTGAACATGACAAATCAAGAATGAAAGAAGTAGCAAATGAATTGGCAAGTTTCATTTCCTCATCGAATCTTGGAAGTGAAGAATTTCCTATTGAAGAATATGTGCAATTGGCAGGAGGAAAAAAAAATGTTGATGTAGAGTACAACATGGTTGAGTTGGTGGATTTGGCATGGGGTAGAAAAATGCATTTGGGTTTAGATTTGAATGAAGAGCCAATGGAAGGGAATGATGTGGATGACCAGCCAACACGAATAGCCAAGCTTCCTCAAGCCCGTGAGTATGCCCAATTACTGTCAAACTTTGTAGTGGAACATCCTCAAAATTTTCAGTTGTAGATGTGATGAACATGAAAAAATTTGTGGATGAATTGAGCAAGATTTCAATTTCCAAAATCAACAAAAGAGATTAGAAGACAATAAATTCTTATTTTCGTAGTGTGTGTGATATGGTGAAGACATCATCATAGGACTTTAAGAAAAAAAATTAAACTCCATATTGTGTGACATTGTGAGCATATTTCTTTAATAAAAATGTTTTTTCATACTTATGTATCTTCATTGTGTATACCAAATGACAATTTACATTGAAATAGGTCATTTTCTTGGAAAACAATTTGTAATTTTTTCTACTCTCTTGAATTAAAAGTACTGTATATTCTTTCTCACATGATTTAATAAAATTTCGACAGCGACCTCCCTGTGGGTTTAGGCTAACGATTTTTCTTGGGCATGGGGATTGATTCCAAACACTTTGGAGGTTATCCTTGGGGTCTTGTGAATGGTTCAAAGTTTAGCAATTGGCTTGAAGTTTTAGTTTACGGCTTGGCATTTAGAGTTGAGTTTCATGTACAAATATTCGTCGCCTATTTTCACGCAAATAAATCCATGAATATATATCCTTTTGTGTGTGCATTATGAACTTGATGTTATTTCTTAGCCCTAAATGTTGTATGTATATCCTCTTTTTTAACCACCAATATGTAGGGGTATACTTTCAAGGCCACGCACGCATATGATTTATGGTTTTAACAAGTGATGCACCCCTTGTGGTGAGTTCAAATCCGATCTTATGCTCACATGAACCTTATGGCGGGACCCTGGGGGCCTGCATAGACTCCGACTCAAAACGTCATTAATTATTTATTTTGCTGGAGTGCTTATGTTGCAACGTAAACCTAAACCTGTAGATGTTGGTTAAAAGTCATTACTGCATCTCGCAGTGTACCGTTGGATCTCTCTTGCTCTCAGCTAAGTTTCCCTTTTAATAACTTCACTCAAAAATTTGTTCTTACTTAATATTCTTCAAAAATCCATCTAAAAAATGAGCATGATGCCCCTAAAAATGACTAATTGCGTCACCATTAAAAAAAAATTGATCTGAATGTCCCCATGTAGCTTATGATGTGAGCAGTCGATTGCTGCCTTTGTACAAAGAATTGGAGTTGTATTGACGGTGCTACAGAGTTTATGCGAGAGCCAGGGGCCGATGGGACCCTGGGGTCCCGCCATATGGTTCACATGTAGAAACCATGTTCGGTTTAGGCACGACGGGGATCACATGCTCTTAGCACTAGTTGTCTTCCACTAGATGGATTAAGGATCTACGAGCATGGTAGATTTTGGATCCACATTTATAGAATTTCACCCCATATAGAAGAAACAAACCAATGGTAGGACCACAAAATGCATGTAGCAAGGCAAGAATTTATAGGGTTTGCTTTTCAATGAGGGTCAAAATTGTGTGTCATTTACCATATAATTGATGCCCTTTTCACACGAGAGGTTTGGAGAGCTCAAAAAAATGAACCTCCTCTCAACCTTCTCATTGGTTGGGGAGCCTCTCACGGAGGCTTTTGTTCACTCAAGAATATTTCAAACTTAACCTTTCAACTTGAGAGTTGGTTCTATTACCAGGCTTACAAAGTGTAGATGGTGCCTTGATGGATCCCATATAGAACAACTATGGCAAGCTCTCTATCAAAATCCTAAACCACCTCATAGGGGTTGCTTAGGATTGTTCAAAATTCAAGCTCTCATTTTGTGGGTCACGAATTCTCCTTCGTTTAATAGTACCATTTCCCCCTTTAAATTTTATTTTCAGCATGACCATTTTTCAACTTGCTCAAACGAGGCTCAAACTATTGCGAGCATGAGATGCCAAGCTCTCCAAAGTTTGAGCTTTGGATGAAAATTTATCAACTCCAAATATCAAACTCCCAAATATTGCAAGTTCAAGATCTCGATTCGAAAGTTCACATATGCATGTGTTATACAACCCTTTTCTTTTAACTGGACACTTGCATTTGAATGGTGGGTGATGGATGCAATGTGGATTCGAAAACATATACCGTAAAGGCACATGTTTAAAAGACATGGAATTGCGTCTTCAAACTTTAGTTACTACTATACACTCTATAGGCAACACAATTGGGGGGGGGGCATGTAATTGTTTAACAATCTACGCACATGCACTTTCACTAACCATAACTAAATCAAGGGTGTTGCAATTTTGTAGATGCTTCATCATAGATTTGCTAATGCAATACAAACTTCAAGATATAAATAAGATCGACGGAAGATGGAGAGCAATATAAAACTAATTGAATAACACCCACATTAATTAGTGTAAAGGGGCCTCTGAGTGCACCCTATAACAAAGTGGTTTTTGCCAAATGCACTTCAATGACAACTTTGTCCCCTTAACTTTCTAATTCAAGTCCTTTCATGGTCATTTGAATCGGACAACTAGATTCAAGTGATCTTTGGTCAGGCGTAAAAACCATGAACAAAACACCAAAATGTCATGTCAAAAAAAGATTGAACTACACGTGTGTTCAAAATTTGTTAATCATTCTAAACTCAATACTCAAAATTTGTCCTTGTTTTGCCTTTTATTGCTTTTCTTTCTTTCCTTGGTTCATACAAACAATATGGGATAACTCTTATCCCTCTTGGACAAGCGTTGTGGCCTTATTCTAACCTTGTTATCTCTCATGCCTCTTCCATTACATTTCTATTGACTACGAGCAATTTAATGCTCTACCTTCTACAATTCCCGCTGGTATCACATTTCTATGACTACAAGCAATCTGATGCTCCACCTTCAACATAATTGAGGGGAGACCTACATGACCATTTAGTGAGCTCAAAAATCTCCACTTTAATAATGAATAAGACGTTCATATGAGATCCGAACCCACTCCAAAAATTAGGAGACAAATCTCTACGGACGCGATTTGGAATTTGGTAATCGTCAAACACTAAATGCATGTTTCGCATCCTAGGAGAGAAGTGGGTGCCGAGCTTAAAAGTGTCCATTGAAGGCCTGCTTATTGCCTTCTACCCTACCTGTTCTTAAAATTCTGCCCACTCAACTACTTTGAAGGGAGATGTTTGATTTATGCGAGTGAGTAACTTAAATTGTGCTGCCCGCAGCTCTTTTTCTGCAATCCTCTTCTGAAATCTTTCTTCCAAATGCCCCTGCGTCCGGGGAGATTTTTGGACACAATCGCTCAAAATCCTCGCGTTTCCAAGTCCGACCCAATGAATTGGGAGAACTGGCCGCTGGTTACGGGCAAGCCGCTTGAGTTTGAGAAATAACTGGTTGAAGTTCAAGACTTCGGGGATATTTACCCATCATTTTAGAAGAATCTATGGAATATACCACACATTGAGAAAGGAAAAACCAAAGGATCACAACAAGTAACCGGTGGGACTTGGAAACACTGGGTTTCTGACCAATTATGCCCGAAAATCTCCTTGGACATTGGTCCAACTGGTTACATGTTGTGATCTTTCGGTTATTTTTTTTATTAATGTCCAATGTTGGACCAATCTCCAGGGAGATTTTTAGGCGTAATTGGTCAGAATCCCAGTGTTTCCAAGTCCACCGGCCCGAGCTCGTTGAATTGGGTGCACCCAAAATGGAGGGCCAATTCTTGGCCTCGGGACCAATGTCATATTTCATTAAAAAAAACCTTCTTAAATAAAGTATGATTTTTTTTAGCGAACTAGATCCGTTGGATTATGTGGAAATCCTCTATGCTAGATCCGTTGGATTATGCTAAATTTTTTGAATCGGCCTAGCTTCTTGGCCCTAAGGCCTTTACATATGGAAAAATTGGCCCCCGTTATAATCTTATTATAATGTGTAGTTGAGGCCGGCCTCCAACCCAAAAAGGGCTGAAATTTCATGCAATCGGCCTCAAGAGGGTTTGGCCCGGCCTCTAGGTGTAAAGCGACCCTAAGTTATCACAGATTATTGAGGAACCACAAATTTTGCAGCAGCCGAGTGTCAGTTGTTTGAGAGGCCACCAACCACACGATCTCTGCTTAATTAGGGTAGTAAGTTAGTGCAAGACAGATCCCCATCAAATGCGAGATTTGGCACCTGGAAACTGATTTGCCGTCTCTCTCTGTCTAAGAGCATAGTCACACGTTATCAATACGGATTCCTCGGAAACCATACCGCCAATTCAAAGGCAAGTATCTATAGGTTCGTGGCCAATTCGTCTCAAATAACTCGGTCTAGAGTAAGGGCCACTTCACACATGAGCTAAGAGCCGTGACCATGAAATTGTGGGAGCCTAAAAGAGTGTGTCCAAAGGCCGTCCCAACACACCTCCAAAATCATGTAGTGTGGTCACGGGCCCTCAAGCGTAGTGTGAAGTCATATGTGACCGGACCCTCAACCAAATGCTATTTCAATGAACTTCTATTCATGTGGGTCCTCACACATGATAAATTAGAATAAATCAACGGTTGTGAGTGTTCGGAGTGCCATGGTCTCCCGGTTTTGTGTTCGGCCTACCTCCAAGAGGTGGTTTTTGAAAATAATCCAAGTGACCATGAAACATGATCCATTCGATGCCATGTAATGTAGGAATCCATGTAAACTTTACACCCATCTTGCATTCACAGACTCCGCCGGTCCTCAAGCGTAGTGCGAAGCGAACTTGGACCGGCTCCGCCCTTTCCACCAATGAGAGTGCTTGAAGTGTAATGGTCATGGGCTTTTAGTTTCGTGTCTAAAGTGGCCCTAATTCAAGGTCATTAAAGCTGAATTTGGGGTCAAATAGCCTTTTAAAAAGGCAACCTCCAGGCTACATACTATTAATTCAAGGTTTTTATCATAACCTTATTCAGACCCATGACAGTGTTCTGTGGGACTGACAGTATTCCAAAGAATATTCCTGGTATTTTCACATCCAGTATGAATGTGGGAAATATTCCCTAGAATACTGTCAACCCCACAAAACATTGTCATGGATCTGAATAATGGTATGATAGGGGATGAATGAGACATACGCTTGTATACGCTAATTCCTTTCTTCGAATGTAGGGCTAGATTTGGGTTTTGGGCTTTGATGTATTTCACAAAGGAGTTATTAAGGTAGAGGCTAGCCTTGGTGTAGCCGCACGTAAGTTTGAGTACTATGTGATGATCCGCACGCAAGAGGAAGCGGCCGAATCTTATGAGTGGTCGGTTGGGATTGCCCGTGGCCCCCGGCAGTGAAGGACTGAGAGAGTTTTGAGGGTGTGAGTTTGAGTGTTGTGGCTGAAGGGAACAACTAGCACTACCAACGTAGAAGTCCTAGCATGCAATCGTCTTACGTCGGTGGAAAGAATCATCCGAATCTATCGCTGTGGTAGATTTGAGTATTTTCCATTGACGTAGGACAAGTTTTCTAGTGACGCTAGTCACGTTGCCCAGGTCTCGTATGCTTGTAGTGTAGGGTCTCAAATTTTGCACTCAAATCAGGTGCACTAAACATCCGATTTAGTGTGGCCCACATGCATTGTCTTGCAATCATTGGGTGGCAACTAGTGGAGAGGGTGGCGTGACACTTGTTGTGTTACACTCTCATTAGCATGGTACACAAATTTTAATGCCACAATAATCCAATGGTTGGTGTACACTAAATATATGATTGACTGTGGTAATAAAATGATGTGCCATGTTCATTAGACTGGCAACTGTGACTTCTTTTGCAGCTAAAAGTGTACCATACCACCTCACTGGTTGCCAGCAAGTGCACGAGTCGATGATAAATAGCGTGAGCTCCACGAAATCAAATGCATAGTGTACTTTTATCAAGTGATCATTTTGGTTTAGGATTCATGACATCTATATAAGGAAGTCCAACAAAAGCCCACCCCTATAGATTTAAGGTTTCTTTTTTAATACCAACTTAATCACACTAGATTGATTCAAGGTGTATGATGCTAATTTCAAGGTCAATAAAATTTCAAATCATATCAAGGGGTTTTCAACATTTGTCTTCAACTTATATGTCTAATGCGAATCCTTGGTCCCAAATTTGGCTTAGGGTTTGTGGCAACCATCCAAGGGGGTCCAGAAAAACCTTACCCCTATAGATTCATCCATCCATAACATTATTCATATCCATGGATATTCCGCAAAATACGGTCAATCCCACAAAACACTATTATGGATCTAAATAATGTTATGTCCTGCCTTAATCTCACTAGACAAGTTTTCAATGAATATGCTTATTGCAAACCACATCGCTTCCAATGCTCTATTACCAAGCCCAAAAATCCTAGTCCTTTCAATATGAATTTTACTTACAAAACTTGACCATAGCTCTATGTATCAGTTCATCATCTTTGCACACATACCATTTTTTGTTAACCCCTAAATGCCTAGGGGGGTTGACCTCATATTAAAGGTTTCCTATAAAGCTTGATTCGATGGCCTATTTTAAACTTCAACTTCAATAGTTAGACAATTATGGACGACCACTTAAATAGAATGGTTAATAATACATAGGCAAACCTTATTTACAAATATTGAGTTACCACACAATGTATGACAACATGTCGAGAGTTGGTAATGAAATGAAATTGATTTTAAAGTCCAAGAAGCCACAAGGCTTATGGGAATAGAAGTACATCAAGATGGTGACGGAAATGCTAGAGCAACAGAGTGCAATGGCCTCATTAAGAGAGAGGCTAATATTAACTTGATGGTCCATTGGAAGAAAGACTTGAGACTTACTACTATTACATTCTAAAAGAGGGCAAGAAACACATCTCTAATGGAATTGTAAAGGAGGACACTCGAGCACAAAGTGTGCTTCATTTTCAACTACTTTGTCATAACAAAAGTGACAATCTTTTATCTCTAGAGATTGGGATAGTCGACCGCCAGCCTCACCTCAAATGGCAAGTCTATGACTTGAGGTGGGTTAAGCCACAATGCAATTTTTGTGGTGGTGTCAATGGTTGCTTCAGGTGCAGCTCACCTTCATAGTTTATAAAGTCCAATGGATAATGGATATGCTAACATTTGTAGACAGTGGATAGTGCTTGCCTCAATTTTGTCAGAAGCAGCACCAAGGTGGAATTTTCCCATCCCTCCATGCATGGGACATATATTCAAACCATAACTTGACCGTATACAGTTAGTAGATTCAACCCAGATCCTGTTCAGGATAGCCTTTGTAATTCTATAGATATCTAGAGTGACCCTAGGAAAATGGAGTGAGGGAATCAACAGCATTTGCCGTGACTCAATATATTAACCCCTGTAGCAGGGGAGAAGTTAACATCATCATCTTAAATTAGGCATTATTACGACTGTTGGAAAACACAAGACAATCCAGGAAACTCGTGTGACGAAGAAGAATTATTTACCATGGAACGGAAGTAAACTTCCCATGTACAAATCATCCATGTGACCATCCACTGCAAAATACAAGTAGGGGAGCAAGCTCGCTGGCCCCCCCATGGTGATTGAAGGCCTCCACTGCTGTAACCTATCCAATATGTACACCTAATTTTATTCCAGCAAGTTCTCTCGACGTTGGCCAGCCTCGGAAGGCACAGTTTTTATGCCTCGTGCCCAGCTGCCCGACAATTTCACATCAGCTCTCCTTTATCACAGGGGAATGGAGAAGGAATGGCGCTGTTCTAGAAACCAGTTCCTGCAGGTTCAGCCAGTATCCATGCAACATTCTGGAGTGTGGCCTGACTTGTTTGCTTTGTGGAGTGCCAGAACGTGCATCAAGTGCTTATCAGCAAAGCTTGGACGCCAAGAACACAAAAGCAATAGGCCTTGCATTATTCAAGCACCAAGCAGCATGCAGTCATATAAGGAAATTAAGGAGACGAGGAGCCAGCACTGGCTAAATCTTCTTCGTTGATCGTCAGCCAGTCGTTGAACTCCCTTTCAGTCTTACTCCCACTGGAATCATCGTCGCTTGGGAGATCACCACTTCTGCTGCGACCCTTGATGGAGTCAATTCCATCTTGCACAGAAGGTGTGTTCACACCCACTGCAATCTGTATCATTAGATGTGGCTGGACAGGCCCCTAGACATCAGGAACCCACAAATTTCAGTCATTAAATCCAGCATAATTGAATTTACGTGTATAAACTAAGCTCTGGATGTCAATAGTGTGAGCAGAGTGCTAATACTTCACAGTTTTCAGACAAATGTTCATGAAATACTGCTGCATCATGTAAAAGATTGAAAATGGAGGAAGAGATTAGCCTGGTTAGAGTGCACTCAAATCTGTTTCAGAGCCTCACGGGAGGTTGTAGATCAATGACCAACCTACCCCTTACATGAAAGCAGAAAGACAACATGAGATGTCATGCTCCTAAACAACTTGATCCTAAAGACTGGGCCAGACAGTACATAAGAATTCAAATACTCCAAGAAACAGTACAAACCTGCAGTTGATCATGGCAGACCATACATGTTTTACTGAATAGCATGGATGTGTCATTCTTGTTCAGATGAAATACCTTTGCATGCTCGGCTTCATTCTCGTCATCTTCAAGATCACTAAAAGAGACATCTTCATCCGCATTGTCCAACATCCCTGCAAGTACCACACAAAGTATAAACACAAAGCAAGATATACTCAACAAAATCCTACGAGAATAGAAGTGGCAAAGTGTAGTCATGATGTCTTCAGCAATAAAATAAAATGATTATGCTAACAACCTGCACCTGGATTTCCTTGAGATACTCCTGCAATTTCTTTGTCATCCTCATCATTCTCCAGCCATCCATCCACATCCTCTGCATTGTCGTCCAGCCCTAAGGACGCAAATTTCAGTGTACCATCTTCAGGTGCATCCTTTTCTTCAGTCATTGCTGGAGCAGGTAACACCATTGTAGAAAAGTCTGTTGAATCTTCTTCCATGATGGGTGAGGACTCTGCAGTAATTTCCTGGTGACCCTCAGGACCAATATCCTTGCCATGGCTACTGGCTATGCTATGCTTGGATAAACCAAGCCCTTCCTGTGTAGCAGAAGTGGGGGCTGTATCATCAACCATAGGTCCCCTCTGCTGGAGTTGTTGCAGAAGGAGCTCCCGGGTTTTCAAAACCTGCAGGTGAAGATGTTCAAAATTTTGTCAATGAACATAATGTTCCACAGAAGCTGCAATTATCAGAGGTCAACATAGAACATCCATGAATAAGGTCAGGGCAGTACCGACCTTCTAAAGCAACCAATTTCAAAAATCAGCATACACAAACTGGTCCCAGCCAGTGTGCTACTTCCACCAGTGCAGATCAATACAACAATTCTATACACCACTGTGGGAAGCTCTTGCTTGTTCCACCCACAATCCCAATCCACCTCCCTTGCACCTCATCCTGTTCTCTTGAATCAACAACACTACTCTAAAGCAATATATGGTTGCCATGCCACTCTATCTTGTGGACCTATTGTATTGATGCAAAAACGAGTACCAATACAATGTCAGGGGCAATAGAGCAGATCCTGCAACCATTTGCCTTCATGGTTATCAAGATCCAGAAATTAGTGGCAACTCAATGATTATCTTCGTCCACTATGAACTTACCTCGTTTCTCATATTTTGGTATCCATGAGAACCCTGACCTTGGAAGACATGTGTTGAATTCCAGAAACAACTTGGAGATTATGCAGGAGCTGCGAGTGCTGATAAATGAAGGTTTGTACAGATTTTGCAGCAAACTGCCTTGTCAGTAAAGACACTACTGTAGCGAAAGAATTTTCAGTTTCGCCTACAAAAAAAATGGAGGTACAGATGTGCATGCCTGGGATGTAGATAAAAGCTCTGCATCTTCCTTACTGAGGCGTGAGTGCAGCAATACAAAGTAGATTTTCCAAAATCGGCCATCACTAATTAAAGCTGGGCAAAGCTCATAGTGTACGGCTGCAAACCCTGATGCCACCTGTTCCACGGCTTCAGCATGCTCTTGCTGTGCATCTGTCATCTCGAAATCTACACACAAGGTAGGTGACTCATGTCAAAACACAGTACTGGGTTTCAAAAAATGAGACAGAAACTATGGGTGGACTTAGGTGGCATTCAGGCAGGCAGGAAAAAACTTGCTATGTCAAATCAAACTTGTAATCTGCCTGCCTGAATGCCACCTTCAAGATTGATGGCTTTAATATATTCAATACTGAAACATAAGATTTCTTGTTGACTAGGACGCTGACATACAGAGAGCAAAAGAAAATCTCAGATGTATAACACAGGTGTAGTTTACAATCCCTAAATGTATGGCATCCCAGACAACACTGAAGGACTTGTGCAAACACCTGACTTCACAAGATTGAGATTTTGTCCTTGCCAGTCCTAGCGAGCTGAGCAGTCATCCTGAAAGTAGCAACTAAAGGATCTCCAAGAGACGATATCAAATGGGAACAGACATACCTTCATCATCTTCTTCCTCTGGCAAAGGAAAACTAAGCCAAGTTTCTGGGTGCACTGCGATGCTATTGGCAAAAGTCACAACCTCCTCTGTTAACCCCACAGCATAGTAGTCTCTGCCTGAAAATTCACCAACTATATCACGTGCCAGGGGGATCAGACTTGAAGCGAATTTTGACAAGCCATCGATGCCGCTGGAAATCGCACTAGGACGCCTATCCTGTACAAGACAAGGGCTGGAAAACATGAACACCATCGCATGCCCTAAATAACCAATGCAAGGTAGCACCACAATCAATATACTGGTTTTCCAACCTCACCAATAAATCTCCACTCATTGCGTCCTTCCCACAAAGGAGCTCCGACTTACTGCTCCTGAAAAATCATCCTAGAACCTTTGATATCACTAGTGTCAAAGTATAGGACCATTATCAAAAACCCTCGAACAAGTATATGCTCTTTCTACTGCATAGAAAACCCTTATTGTATGATGATGAAATAGCTCAATGCATGACATGTAATGATGTGATTTGATGCTATGTAAAGTGTTGTCGTAACAATTTGTAGCTCAAAATATAGCACAGAATCAAACTGAAATCTCTTGACTGGAGTGCACCAAGTCTGAGAGGATAAGCAACACCAAAATATGTACACAAAGAAGTTACCTTGTGATGTTGAATATCATTGTTTTCATCCTCTTCATAGTGATCAGCTGAAACTGAAAGAGATTTCTGTCTTCTATTCTCAGGTGCCCCTTCTTGAGAGGGTGACACAGCCCCCAACAAAGGTTTGAGCAGAGAACCTAGACTGCTACTCCTGTTTGTTTCATCTTGGGGACTCTTAGGGCTACCAGACTGGCTGCTGCCCTCAGGTGAAGAGTCCACAACATCACCACTTTCGTCTTCATCATCTTGAGTAACAACACGAATTACTGATTGGATTTTGGATAGTCCAGTGGCCATGCTGCCCCGCAACTCAGCCAAGTCACTCCGAAACCCCGTCAATTTTTTCCCTCCAACTTTTGGGGACCCATTCTTTGAGGTGTCACTGACAACATCTTCCCTGGACACTCCAAACATGGGGACCTCCAACGAAGTCTTCATCCCTTCAGATTTCTCAGATCCATCAAACACAGTATCATCCATGTGAATTTCCGCATCTCCAGCAATCTTGTGGCTTTGCGTTTCCGTTTCAGGTGCATTGCCATGCTTTGGAGATTCCACCTGAGATGACGGAGGAGGAGGAGCTAGAAAGGATGCTACACCCCAGAGCTGCCTGGTGAAAGTTTTCGTTAACTCAGAAAAATCCTCCTTCACGCCCTTACCAGGGGAAAGGTGCTGACCTGAATTTCCAGCTGACTCATCCTGCTCTTCTTCTTCTCTGTCATTGTCCTGGTGCTGCGGAGAAGATGGTATGGAGCTAGAAAACCACGACATTGCATATATGAATTTGACTCTTTTGGATGAAGGAGACAGTTAAGCTTTTCTTTGCAGATGCTAATAGCCCAACATCCTAGGGTCAGTCTACCCCAGGCCACTTGATCTGTCGTGAATCAACACGGTGTGGTCGCAAGAAGAATTTCATAAGTGTCATGGCCCTTCACCTTCTCTACACCGTTGTAACATGATCTCTCTTCCTGATCTCCTTACTAAATTGCAGACCCACCATGGAAATTGTAGACCTATTCCGCCACTGATCAGACTGCCGAAGCGACCTCCATCGTCATCAGCTTCTACCATACTGCGTGGCAACTCTTTATATGTGAATTTTAGTTGCTCCAAAAATGTAACAAAAGTTGAATACATACGGAGTGGGAAGGCCTTTGCAATTCAAGGTTGATGGAACAACATCATGGCCCGCATGAAAAGACAACACCTCATAAATATTTGCACCCGTAACCAAATGCCCACTAAAAAAGGATGATGTGGCTTGGACACGCAAAGGATACCCTAATTGAATCAATGCAGACTGAACACAACCACAACATCGTTAACAATTGTCCCGCAACATTCGCCAGAATAATATTCGTTCAGAGAGAGATTATCAATGTCGATGCACTACGACCTCCAAAAGCTCAACACTGGAGAATTATAGACAAATATTAAATGAAGGGGCACTGAAAAATCTCTATTAGGGCACACCACACCAAACCAAAACCAGAAAGCAAAGTCGGTACAATCTAGAACACTTGAGGATTATCATATAAAATCCAATTCCTGAGAAGGGGGCAGTAGTCAATTGCTACCTACCGAGCACAACCGAAAGATGCCAGAAAAACACAGCCGAACGCAATTTTCTCCGAACCCTAAAACCGGAGCAGAACGCAGAAATTTTATCAAAGCCATTCTGTTTGCGAGAGAAGTGTCAAATTCTCAGAAAAAAATCATCAATCGATGGAGCCCATGATGACAAGTAGCTCCAATTCCAGAAACAATTCACATGCCCTAAGACAGAGTAGAATCTGCAATTCCAAACACACATCACGCACTTGAGTGACGGTATAATCCAGGATACTTTAGAGGATTATACAATCCGATTCCCAGCAAGGAAGCAGTAAATTGCTACATACCAAAAGATGCACAGTCAAAATATGGCAGAATATCACAGACGGACGCAATTTTACTCCGAACCCTAAGACGACACGATTTCATGCCAAAAACCGGAGCAGGACGCGGAAATTTATCACGACTATTCTGACTGTTTGCGAAAGAGGTGTCAAAATTCTCAGCATACATCAGCATGTCGATGGAAAGGCCACGATGGAAAGAAGCTCCGATTTATTCCAGAAAAAAATCAGATGCCCTACGACAGAGTAGAATCTACAATTCCGACCGCGCAGGTAGTACGCAATTGAGTGACGTAGAATGTGAGAGGCGTGTTGGAAGGTGATGTGGAGCGTTACCAGTGACGATGCTCGCAGACTCAACCATGCCGCATCAAAACGGCAACCAGCAACATTAAAAACGCATCGCAGCAAAGCAAAGCAAACGCAGAGGGGGACAGACCAGCGCAGGAAAGCAAAGCGAAGCGGAGGGAAGCAAAAGCGAAGGCAAGGAAAGGAAAGGACGAGCAGCAACGGAGAAGGGGCGCCTACTCACTCTCATCCACTCATATTCATCCTACGCGCCCATCCATCCATCTATCTATCCATCCATCCATTCCTCCCTTCATCCACCATGTGGTTTGAGATGCCTTTGTTAGACATTGCATCATGCATGGGATAGTTTAGGGTGGATTTCCATTGAGAAGCGGAAATGGGCTTGTGTGATGTCATTAAGAACCTTCATATAGGAAGGTAAACGTGCCTAATTCGATTACTTATCTTAATTTTTGGCTTTTTGAGAGGCCCGTTTCGGGCTTATCAATGATTCTTGAAGGCAAATTGATTCTAAAGGAAGGTGCTAAGAAGATCATAATAGGTATCATTGTGTTCCTCATGAAATTACATGCCAATAACAATGATTCCATTCCAATATGAATACATGGTTGTTCACAAGAAATTTATAAGAATGAACTAACTTTTCCCTTTGTTCATACATTACTACCGTAACACCATAGCAGGTTCGCCACCTGGCGAACAAATATTTAATTTTTTTGAAAAAATAAGGTTCGCCTCTCAAAAACTGAATTTCTCAATTTTCGTTTTTTAGCAAAAAATAAGTAAAAATGACCCTAAATAGCTTAGAAATAGCAAAATATTTCAAAAACTAATTTATTCTATTTTCGTTTTTTTGTCTTCAGAATTTTCTAATTTTTACGTTTTTTATTTTTAGAATTATTTTAGGACGAACCTGCTATGGTACTACGGTATACAGTTACGAACAAAATTGAGTACATTTTGAACAAACTCATCTTCAACAAACAACCACGAACAATACACAAGTTTTTTTCAAATTTGAAAATTAGACATGATACTGCACAAATTTGTGCGAATGTATGCAAAATTTCACATTACATTAATAATAAGAAAGTATGATGCAAAGCCAAATGAGAAACTATATACAAATACTCAGTTTTGTTCAAGTTACCTACAAAATCTTTAGTAATTGGTCCACTAACCCCTACTCTTCAACACAACGTCGATTCTTTGTGCCATCCTCTCATAAAGTGCCATGCAATCATATTCATTGAAATTGGGATACATTGAACACACATGCTCCCACAATTCTTGGATACTTCTTGGAGGTGTCGTAAATTCGTTCAAGCACCTTTTGAGAAGTGCCCAAAAGTGTTCCATGGGATTAAAATCGGGAGATTGTACAGGCCATTGAAGGAGTTGAAATGGTTGTGATGCCAACCATTCTTGCACGCTCTTGCTTGTGTGCTTGGATTCATTATCTTGTCGAAAGATCAGCCTACTTGGATCCAGATTGTAATTTTGTATAGTGCACCACAAGAAATTTTCTAAAATAAATTTGTACGGATGCCTATCCATCCTATCTTCAATTTTGTACCATGCTCCTGGCCCAAAAGCCGTCATGCATCCCCAAATCATCACTGACCCACCACTATGCTTCACAATCTGATGGACATGTTGAGGTCCAACACATTCTCCATCTCCAATCCAACACCATGACCTACCATCTAAGTTCAACCTATTTATCTTTGTCTCGTCACTAAAAATTACGCATTTCCAATCATCAATGGTCCAATTCTCATACCTTTGAGCAAACCTCATGCTTGCGAAAACATGTTTACGACTTAGAATTGACTTCCTTTGTTGCACTTGTGCACCCAATCCAACCTCTCTCAAAGCACGCCTCACAGTGATGTCAGACAACAAATTACCTATTTCGGATCGAATTTGTTTTGTTGTCGCAAATGCAGTTCCAAGTCGACCTTCAGTAACAAAGGTAACACAACACCTCTTCTTGTGCAATGTACATATCTCAACTGTGCAAAAAAACACTCTCATATGCATTATAAATTTTGGACAAGTTTTTGTCCACATTTACTTAAATCCTATCATTCATTGGCACTATACTTGGGAACAATCAAAAATGGATTTTAAAGTCCCACAAAATTAGGCATGGTCATGAGAAATGTTATGAAATAACCGAACCAATAGAGCCCCAAAAGAGTGCACAAAGAAGAGCCAAAGAGCCAACAAAACACACGTAAGTATTGAAACTCCACAAGGTTTAAAATTTGAGATTGAACCGAAACAACTCCACATGATCCTCTTTCGACTCCTTCAAAAGGATGATTGATTACTTGCCTTTTGATAGTTTTCTTGCTACTACATTTGCAAAGGACCTCATGTGAACCGAGTGATTTTAGAGACCCTACCGTGCTTTTAAGAGACCCTTGTCCATGTTGTTATCAAGCCATGGATTTGATTCATCACAACAAACAAGAAAACAACATATATATGACCGTTAAAACCCACAGTTGTAATATTCTTACAGTAATTTTGAAGATAACAAAGGGCAGCCAAAAGATCTAGTAGCTTATCATATTTTTAAGTACTCTACCAAGGAATCCACAAAACCACAACTTGATTTTTTTTACCACGTCTCCATAGGGTACTTGATTATAAAGATAAGTTGGCCTAGTAAAAGGCCAACTCTTGTCTTTGCTCTTACCGCTGCCAAAAAATTGGGCAGGTTAAACATTTCATAGCGGTGATTAAAGATGATTTAATTTAAAGTTTCACTTAGTGTGTTTAGAAGTGGATTTGAACCACTGAATTGATTCTCGTCACCGTCACAAAAACTACATGCAAACTCTTTCTCAACGCCTAGTACAACCATAGCATGCAAGCTTGCACATTGCCTAGATGTAAGTGATTAGGTATCTATGTCGATGTGCATTGTATTGCGATCCAATTCCCCAAAGCTAGCTAACCACACTTCTACGGCATATTGACACATTGGTGGACCATATAAAGCCATGATTGTCCCTAAAAGCTTGTATTGGAAACTTTGGCATCAAGGTCCGTATGGGCATTGCCATTTAAATCTCTCTCAACACCCTACTTGTAGCTTAGGTTTGACCACATCACTTCAACATCATGGCCTCCAATGGAGTAAAGTTGGATATGAGCTTTCTCGGGCCACTTTCTAAACTCGCTTGCTCCTTGTTCCGTGTGTCAAGTAAGTATATATATGTAAGGGACGTGGCCCTATTGTGGGCATTCTCAACTCCCCATATATTTTAACAACATTAGATTGTATGAAGATTAAATCAAGTTGCCTCATCTGGTTAGCAATTATGAATCACAAAGATTGTCGATTTAAAGTTTTAGAATCGGAGTTGAGATGCAAAACCCATAAAAGTGCAAAAAGAATATTACTTTTTTCCTAAGTTAAGAAAGAACCCTTATATATATACATTCGTCTTGTGATCACGAAACCCCTCCTAATTATGTCAATTATTGAACATATAATGGGTGATACGCTTTGAGCATATAGTCCAACCTCTATGTAACTTGTGTCTCTTTGGTGTCCATTCTTAATTACAAGTCACGTTATATACCATCCACATATGGGTGTTGCATTAAGAAAAGTGATCACATTAGTAGCCTTACATAAGTTATCTTATGTGTGTAGCAATGATCAGGGAGATTTTTGGGCATAATCGGTTGAGATCCTAGTGTTTGCAAGTCCAACCGGTTACATGTTGACATCCTTCGGTTTTCCTTTATTAAATTGGGGTATATTCTATAAATTCCTCTACAATGATCGGTAATTTTCCTGCAGTCTTGAACTTCAACTGGTTATTTCTCAAACTCAACCGGTTCATCTGTAACTAACTGCCGATTCTCCCCGATCATAGGTGTGTAAGTAAAATAAATGAAATGAAATTGATTTTAAAGTCCGGGAAGCCAAAAGGCTAATGGGATGAAAGTACATCAAGGTGGTTCAAACCAGCCAATTCCCTAGAGTGGCAGAGTATGGTAGCCTACATGAGATAGAGGCTAATGTGTTGTTGGTCCAATTGAAAGAAAGACTTGAGGCTGCCTCATACTACATTCTCAAATAGTGATGGAAACTTATCTCTAATGGGGTCATATAGGAGACACTCCGACACAAAATGGACCTCGCTTTCAACTGCATTATAGGAACAAAAATGACATAATCTATTATCTCTAGAGATAAGGACACTCAACCACGGTCCAATTTCAATGACAAGTCTATGATTCAAGGTGCGGTAAGCAATGATCTTGCGTGGTGGTCATGTCAATGATTGCTTCAAGTACAATTGACATTCAAGTGCAATAGGTTTGGGGTAACACACTTACATGATGAACATGGTGCTCTGGATATTAGAAAACATGTGGAACCCTAAACAATAATCCATGCATAGAGAGTGGTGTCCACTTGAGCAATAACACCTGAAAAATGTAAAGGTTGTATCACCTCAAAGTTTGAGACTAAGGGGTCATTAAACCTGCACCTTAGAAAAATCTACAGACAAAGAACTCAGCTTAACATTCCTCAAAACAGGATTGTTCACTTACACTTCAATGCACTTCGTTGCTTCCAGAGATCCATCAACAACTCAATGCCCCCCTTTTGGTATTTTCTGTTGCAACTTGCCAATATGTATGACCAATTATTGACACAAAGAGGTCAAACAGTCACTCACTCCATGTATTCTTTTCCCGTCTCCTTTCCACTGCTATTTGTTTCCCAACTCCAAAGCGTGCAGCGACTGGCACACTAGGTTGTCAGAATGCATGTTGTACTGAAATACTCCTGTACTTAAATCCTCCAAAAACCTTCACCCTTACTATGTGCATGAAAGAGGAGGAACTCAATAGGGAAATTCGTAATCTGCATACCAGAGACTTTAAAAAGTTCTGTGTAGTTGAAAGAGGGTAATACCCAGAGTCCTGAATCTACCGGAAACAGATAGAGACTAGTGGCACATCCAAGTCGTTTCCATCATCATCCTCGCAAGCAACAACAATGTCAAAATGGCGTCGGTTGGGCGGTATATCTATCTTGGAAATATCCCTTGCCAAGTCCACCACCTTCTTGTCCATGCGCTCCCTGTGCTTCGGGAAGATGTTGTTGAATAGAAGAGATTGGCCACAAGAAATACTGTATGCAGTCAAGCCCCTTTGTTCAAACCATGCCAACAACTCCTTCAGCGTTAAATCCCCAGCAATCACCCATCGATCCCAGATTGACCACTTGAGGTTCAAGTGTGTGAATGACTTGGGTGGAACAGGCTCTGCCATCGAGAAGAGTGGGAGTGCAAGATTGGCAAAAGTATTCCTATAGCGCTCCACATTATGCCCCAAGAGAACCTTGTAAAATTCTAAACAAACAAGACCTGTAGCCATAGCAGTGGTAGTGGCTATGGCAGGAATAATGCGGCCCGCAATGAATTTTGCTTTCAGCTTGTCAACCTCCGGAATACCATAATTGCGTGCTCGCATGTTTGCTAGTCCAGCTATCAAGTCCATGTGGTAATTTGTGTCATCGTCCTGCAAGGACATTATGCAATGCCATAGAATCAGATTAAGAAACTGTAACTCCATACTGGATCAACAGGAATGCAAATGAGACTTTCTCCAACTACTCTACCTCAACATATACACATACATGTCTTCCTCTACATGCATATAATGTCATAGCAGCTCTACAAAACAAAATCGCTCATGATCGATAAATATCAGCATTGAACTGACATCACCAGCCCATAATTCCAACATCATTACAAAATATTGACAGGGCACACCTTCTCAAACGTGATAGGATTCATATGAAACCCAGGTGGCAAGCTCTTCACACCCTCCTCCAGGGTTTGAATCAATTGCTCTATCTGCGAATCATCATCCATACTCGTAGGATTCATACTTGTGGCTTTCTCATCTGTCACAATCTTGACACCCTGCTTTGGTAGGAACTCAGGCAGCTTGATCTGATCAACAGCCTGTGATAACTTTGTTCTGTCCAAGGCCCAGTCAGGTACCATGATCCCATATGACACTGCACGCAGAATAGCTGCTGCAGCAACAAAGGACAGGTATGAGGGATCAGAGGTTGAAAACTGCAGAGCCTTTGGAAACCGCTTGGGTGCTGACCAAAATGGCGCACCCGTACTAGTGGTTGCATTCTCTGGGAATGTGAAGGTGAGTTGCTTTACACGATTTGCAAAATAGTCTTCAAACCTGCAGTGAAAAGATCACAACAAGTGTTTAATTAAACATATTCAGCTGGCATCAAGTTGTATAGTTTTGGATACAAAAGTCGCATGACAACGGAACAAGGTAGATGAACAGCTCAAAGAAATAGAAAACAGTCTGAAAGCAAAACCAGCCATTGCCTCATACACAAGGAATGCACTGTTCCAACTATGGAGGCCATAGTTGAGAAACCTTGAAACAAGGCTTCACCAGCAGAGAGACATAAGCAAGCCCTAGGTAGAAAGGTTTCAACTACCAGACACAATGTAGATGACACCAAGTATACAAAGCAACGAATAGCATACAAGGATTATACCTTGTCCTTGCCCATGAGATGCAATCCTCAAATGAGACACATCTCTCTGTCACCAAACACTCCACCACTCGCTCCAAGAGCTCACGTGCTTGGGCATCACCAGCTGATTTCATGGCATTTTTATATTCCTGTGGCTTTGATAGAAATGCATTTGCCTCAGCAGGAGTCTTCTCAAGCAACCCTGACAATAAATAATCACTAGAGACACTCAATACCGAAACAAACCACTTAGAACAAATGAATCAGAACGCCCTTGACATAATAATGAATATTCAACAACTGGATCCCACCCAATACGGTGCATAGCATGAACAGCATACATTACAATGGGAAGGATTGGGAGGATACAACACCCAATTTCCTCAAAAGCTCTCTTCCTGCTACATATATCAAAAGGACACAGCAATCTAGTAGCCAAGTGAGACGAACCTTCAAATTCAGAACGCGCCCAAGTTAAGCAATGGTCAATGTTGTGAGGGAACGAATGCACAGTGCACATTGGTGCTTGCTTCTCAGGTGGGTCTCTAGAAGCTCCGTAATTCTCGGTAAGGTTGGGAATCACCATTTGAGTATTACATTTGGTTCCTAAAGTCCCTGATTCCAACAAAGGCTTCTGGAAGTAGACGCAACGAGAATCCACATAAAGCCTGGCGTTCACATTGTCCAGAGCATTAACTACCACATCCAGATTCTCCCAGAAAGTGTCATCAAAAACGTTTTCTGTCTCTGAGCTCACACGATTTTGCAATGCTTCAGTTCTGAGAGAAGGGTTGATGGCAATAGCAGCTGATGCTGCCACAGTTGATTTAGCCTGACCAATATTCCAGTCTCTGAACAGGAACTGTCTGCTAAGGTTACTCTTCTCAATAACATCATCATCAGTGACAATAAGCTTTCCTTTAGGACCACATGAGACCCCCATCAATGCCAAATTCTTGAGAAATTCACAACCTAATGCACCAGCTCCAACCAGGAACACTTTGGCATCTTCCAGCTTTTGTTGTAACTTAGAGCCAAAGACAGCTATTTGTGCATCATATCGAGAGTTCAAAGGCTTCACATCCTCAGGTGTCAATGGCTCCGCTGGAAGAGATTCCACAGAGTCAAAGTAGAAAAACTGCACATCACATAGGCAAAGCATTAGACCAGACCAAGCACTCACAAAAGTTTCACAAGGCAGACTCAACAATATGCTTGATCAGAACTAGCAATTCTCTAGACTTCAATTAAGTTAGCACCAGGACAAGTACAGCATGTTGTCAAAAATATAAAAGAGCTGAGCGGAAAACATCATGTTGTAAAAAACTAATAGAACAAGCAAGACAATCATAAGAAGATTATCTGAAAAAAAAAAATGTACAAGCAGACTGATACTATGCAAACAGAAATATAAATAAGCTGCCTTGGACCTCAAAATTATTATGGCCACCACTTCAGTCCTCTTCAATTTTGAAATGAGCAAAGACTAGACTTATTCCTTATGTACAGCTATCACGTGTAATGCACTCATCTCTGGTCATTCATAATATTGTTCACACACTTCTCATGCATACATAAGACAGCTCAAACAGGATATACGAAGGTGGACAAGGAACAAATGCAAGTACACCAACCTGGAAAAGAGGATGGAACTTTCCGGAGCAGGCCTTCACAACCTCCTGGCCTACAATTCCTCCAAACATAGCAGCCATGGGACTCAAAACTGCCCGTGATCCACTCCCCAAGAGTCTTATGATGTTGTCATCAATCGTGTCAAGTTTTTGGTCACCAGGTTTACTTTCATTGATGCTGTGAGCAAGCTCTACCAATCTGTTAGCATCAGATACAGATGCAGGGGCAGGGAAGGAGCCTGACTCGGCACGGAAAGCATCCAAGGCCTGGAATGCTAAGTGCAGCAATGGAGGACGGTCAAACTTGGCAAAATCGCTGAGCAGAAATTCACCTGGGTTGCTCAAAGCCTCCCTCAAAGTCTGGAACTTCAGCACCTTAGGTGGCTTGACCTGGAAGCGGACAAAACATAGTCCACCAATCAAAGTGATCAAACAAGTGACAGCTAAAAGACTATTTAATCCTACCTGACTACTACCAGACCAAATGCAACAATAAGTGACAAAAAAACATTAAATTCCGCCAAATGCCACAAGCATGTGATGTAAGAAACTACAAAAAACAGAAAAGTGCCTTCTAATCTGACAGCAAGAAGCATATACCGACAAGAATGTTCTGCCGATATTTTGAAGCAGATATACTTACCTGTGTGACAATTCCTCCCTTTTCATAAGCACCAAATCCGTTTGTATCTTCCTCCAAGAAAAATGAGTAAGGTCTTGCACCTTTCACACGTCTGGGTTTCCCATCATTCAGCTCTGTCATACCATGTACCTCGGAAAACACAACAAGATCGCCATCCTGAAATTCAAGCCTTTCATCATCCACACATGCGACAAGAGCAGGGTTATCATTGCTAATAGATGCAATGATACCTGTATGCGGATCTTCTCCATCCACATCAACAACTGTGAATGATGGTCCAAAATCACAAAACACAGATCCAAAAACCCCTCTTATATCTGCCTTGATGAAGGAAATAGCTGGCTCATGCCTGTGACAGAATTCATCAATTTCTACAGCCTTGTCCAAAGCTATATCCGTGAAGACAACCACCTGCAGAAAAAACAGGCACATTGTTAAAAGCACTTCAAGTGCGAATACAAGATATCAAATTCTGGTGATAGGTTCCTACAAAACACATACGGAAGTTGCTTATGCAACACTAAACAACAGTGCACTCCGCAAGAAGGAATGAAGTAGATAATTTACCTGATGATTTGCAAGTAACTCCTCTGTAATATCCCCAGTACATGTATCCACCGCAACAGCAGTGTTGAGCTCCTTTAGTCTATCCACACAGGCCAGAGCCCTATTCTTGCCAATGTCTTTCTCTGAGAAGTAAAACTGTGAAGAAAGATCCCACAACTCCACCTTTCCAGTGTCATGTAAAGTCACCGACTTCACACCCGCCAGTATGATGTTTTTAGCTGCACCATTCAGATAGTGGCATTAGCAGAGGAAAAAATCATAGAACTCCTCTGTGCCTATCAAATATAACGGCACTGATCAGGCCAGGCAAGGCAACATTAAGTGTTATTTAAGTGTGGCCATTAAATGATAAAGCCAGCTCTATCATTTATTGAGTGTAGCCGCATTCAGAGTGTTATTAAGCTCTAGTACCATATATCTCCTCCGGCACAAGGAGGCACTAGGGTTATTGCAAACAGGGGAACCCTAAAAACTCTGGAACGCACAGGAGAATGCATATTGAATATGATAACTACATTGTAGCTCCATAGAATTTTTAAAATATTTTGTTCGATTGCTTCCACAGATGTTCATGCAAAGTGAGTCAATGAGGCTATGCCAAGTTGACTATAAGAAAAAAGAATTTTACCAAATAGACCAACACAAGATATGATCATCAAAAAGGAATGCTAAGCGACCAGCACCAGTAAGTAAACTAGGTCCACATGAACGATGGAACACTAATAAATGCTCAGACACTAACATCAACAGTAAGCATCGCCCTGACTGAGGTACAAAAGAGATCCAAAGCACAACCCTAAAACACCCCCCACTCGAGAACTAACGATTATCCAACACAATGGCAAGACCACCAGTCCATATTTAGCCCTAATCAACAACAAAAGACTAAAGGAAAAACCCTAGCACTGACGATCTTTCCACGGAAAGAAATGTGTTGCAATCTCTTCAGCACAGAGAGGCAGCAACATATGACGGATGCTAGAATGTGCCAAAATGTCTTCCTTACGTGCTTCTCTCACATGTATCCAAAAGGAGAAGTGAGCCGTCTGTCCAGTTCACTGGCGCCATCAAGAGACATAGCCATTTGACAACTATCGCATCAAAACCCTCATTAGAATCGACTTGTTGATGGCCAAAACTTCTATTCATATGGATTCTTCCGAAAGTTCCCGACTGTGGCTGTAAACTATCAGGAGAGAATGCAATTTGACATGTTCTATGTGCCAGAAGAAGCCTCCAACTATACAACGAAGAGGAAATCCATGGGACCACCCAGGATTTCCAGACATTTGGTCCAGACATTCCATAATAATAAACGAGATTTAAGAAGAGCAGGAGATGGAGGAAGCGCATGTTGCAATCCACCTTCGGAGGTTGATTCCGAAGGAACCGATCTATCGGACCTGAATCGGCAGCTGAGAAACGCAACATAGCACACTCGAGGACCGTTGAGAGTGAGGAAGGAAGGTTTTGTAATAACACGTGAAGCTAGAATTCATTCGTTCGTACCAATTTCAAAACCGAGGCCCTGAAGACCACCATACGAACTCATGTCATCCAAACATTCCATATTCATAGACGAGATTTTTAAGAGAGAGAGAGAGAGAGAGATGGAGGAAGGACATGTTGTAATCGACTAGTCCACCTTAGGAGGTTAACTAATTGCAAAGAAACCGATCTACCGAACGTGAATAGGCAGCTGAGAAACGGTACGCAAACAGTCGAGGACCATTGAGATTGAGGGAAGGAAGGAAGGAAGGGTAACAACATGAAGCTAGGACTCATTCGTACCATTTTCAACACCGGGGCCCTGAAGACCAGAGACGAGCACATGGGCACCGAAGAGGGTTTCTAATTTGTTTTAATTGAGAGAGAGAGAGAGAGAGAGAGAGAGAGAGAGAGAGAGAGAGAGAGGAAGCACATGTTGCAATGGACTAATCCACCTTCGGAGGTTAATTAATTGCAAAGAAGCCGATCTACCGAACTGGAATCGGCAGCTGAGAAAATCAACGAAACGCAGCACACTCGAGGAGGACCAAAGAGAGTAAGGAAGGAAAGGTAAGTAACAACATGAAGAAAGCTAGTAGAGTATGGGATTTGATTTGTACCAATTTCAACACCGAGGCCCTGAAGACCAGAGACGAGCACATGAGCACCAAAGAGGCGACGCATGGTCTCTCGACCGTACACAGCGAGTTGCCGGCTATGCAGATCCTCATCAATCTCGATATCGAGGTTACTGTCGGGGGCCATGACCAGCTCCCTGTCCTTCCCGACCACCACGCTCCCACTCCCGGCCTCCACCCGGTTCTTCTTCAAGCTATTACTCCCCAACTCTGCCTCCCCCGCGCCTCTCTTTTTAGGTAGCATATAGGACGCCTCTTCTCTCCCCCCTCTCTCTCCACCTACTACTCTCCCCTCCCGGAGGCACCCCACACATGCACTCAACTTCCTCCACACACCTCCAATCTTCGTCTCCTCCTTCTTCTTCTCCTTCAGCTGCTACTACCACCACCACCACAACCACCACTACTAACCCTAAGTAACACCGCTACCCCAAACCCTCTCGGGTCACTCCCCCCCTCCCCCCCGGAAACCTCCACCAAATTTAGCGGCGTGTGGCTCGTTCGGTCGATGCCGATGCGCGGAGGTTCGTCCGCCCGCAGGGGCGATTGATGGAGCTAGGGCTTGTTGTTCACGGAGGAGGGAGGAGGGCACGGCATTTGCCCGTGTGTTTGCCTGGACGCAAATGGTGGCGTCGAGTGTCGAAGTGTCGTTTGGCGTGCCCCACCTCTTCCCTCTCGGAAGCTCGCTTTTGCCAGCTTTTCCTCTCTTTTCCCTTCTTAAACTCCGCCCTTGTGGTGTGTTGTGTTGGGGGAGTTAATACTAGGTCACCTCCTACAGAGGCTTCCAGAGAGAGAGTCTATATACCTCTCCTCTCCTGCCTACTCGCTTACATGAGGCGGGCTTCGTCCTCCCATTCCCTTTGTCTGCACTTGTTTTTCATCCATCCCATGTCATGCATTTCAGCCAAGTGCCATCCCTCTCTCGCTCGCTCGAGGATGAAACTTGCATGCATCATGAACCTCTAACATCAACAAATAGGCATGCCCACCTCTTCCCTCTCGTTCAATTTCCCAACTAATTTCCTTTCTTTCACTTTCTTACTTCACCATGTAAACTTTTATTTTATATGTATCAAAGTTTATACTCAAGTTATCTACGAAGCTTCCATAGGGTCTACTTCTTTGTATGCCTAATGAGGCGGGCTTCTTCCTCCCATTCCCTTTGTTTGCACTTGTTTTTCATCCATCCCATGCCATGCATTTCAGCCAAGTGCCATCCCTCTCTCTTTCGCTCTCTTGGGGATGAAACTTGCATGCATCACGAACCTCTAACATCAACATAGGCATGCCCACCTCTTTCCTCTTGTTCAATTTCCCAACTAATTTCCTCTCTTTCTCTTTCTCGCTCCACCATGTAAACTTTTACAAGTATTTTATACGTATTGGAGTTAATGCTCAAGTTACCTACGAGGCTTCCAGAGGGTCTACTTCTATGTATGCTTGATGAGGAGGCATGCTTCTTCCTCCCACTCCTTTTCCATGTAGTTGTTTTCATCCATCCCATGTCATGCACTTCAGCCATGTGCCTCTTGTTGGAGGATGGAACTTGCATGCTTCACAAATTCTCTAAAACCGTAAAGATTTTGGAATATATTTTATTTGGGTGTTCACCAAACGCGTCACTTTGCGTAATTATTTGTTGGGTTTCCTGGAGGGCGTTACAAAAGTCCAAGACTGCTATAAAACGGGGAACTATCATGTGATCTTTACGTGCAAGTGAGTCCTCGATCCAAGACTATCCTCGAAATAAGGTCCCCTTGGAATTCCACCCTCGGATGGGGGGTTCTTATTTTCAAGAATGCCCTAGGTCTAGGGATTCACCTATAACACACACAACACAAGGATTCCAAAGAACCTACCTCTATATATGCCCAAATGTGGTTTCTTCATCCCATTTCTTCTATATAGTACACTAAATATGATAATTAGTGTCACCAATTCTAAATGTCTTGCTCAATACTAATTGTAAAAGCATGGTATAGTGTCGCCAACACTAAATGTTAACCCAACATTATTTGTCATTCCTTGTAATTTTTTTTTTGGGGGGGGGTTATAGATTTACAGTGTTGCAATTACTGTCACTTACCAAGTGATTTTTCATCCAAAATTCAACCATCCATGACAATATTTCATCACAAGTTGCTGACAAGAGAAGGCAGGGTTTTGGCCAATGGACGTACCTTAAACCCTAAATCATGGCAATATTTGGTCACTTATTCATGAGAAGTGTCAACTGAAAAAGTTACCATAGTGGCATAAAGTACCATATGACACTAATTATCATATTTAGTGTAGTTTTCATCCATCCATGACATTGTTTCCATCTATTATGCATGTACCGGGTTAATAACTCGAGCTACCAAATAAGGCTTCCAAAGAGAACTCTCTCAGTGGTGCCTCTTCTTCCTCCCATTTGCATGTGTCCATCCATCCTGTCATGTCTTTCATCCATCCACCGCCTTGTTGTTGGAGGATGAAACTTGCAGGGTACACAAAGAATGAGAGAGTTTTCTCACGCTTACTCTTCTTCGTTTCATCCAATTTGATAAAGATAGGCAAAACTTGGCGGGCACATAAAGAACTAGGAATACTCTTCTTTCTCAGTCTCTTCTTCCTTCACTCCATTCCCTTCCTCCCGTTAAGGCATCTTCCGGTGTAATGGGGCCCCATTTAACTAGACCTCAAGTTCACAACTTGAGCTTGCAATTTTGGGGAGTTTGATATCTATTTCGATGTCATGAACTTTTATCTAAAGCTCGTAGTTTGAGCAAGTGTAAGGTTACCATGTTTATAAGGAGATATCAAAAGAGGAATGTTATTATACAAAGGAGAATTTATGACAAGCAAAGGAATGCTTGGATTATTTTGAGTTCATGTAACAAGAATTCAAATTATGGACACATCTATATGACCGCCTCGAGGCAACTCGAGATTTGACCAAGAGTACATTGTAAGGTCCATCAAAGCACCATATGAGTGATTTGAGTTTGGTAAAGAATTCGAGCTCTAAAGTTGAAAGCTCGTTTGTAAAGTGGACTTGAGCAAACAATCTTGATTAAGAGTCCCCCCCCACCCCCCCCATGAGAAGTATCTTTCTTCAAGCTTTGAGCCCATTATTGGGCATTGTCTACATCCATTTTTCCATCCATTCTCTCTCTATAATGATAAAGATATGCAATACTTGGAGGGGTGCATGGCTTGGCTTGGGGTTTGTGGCATCTATTTAATCTCATCCATTTTAGATGGATGGGCTGCAGTAAAGACAAGCCTCCTACATGTTGAGGGTCAATTCACTCCAACTCAATTGGGCTATATTAGTATGACATGCTATTTATGGAGTTTGTTGTCCAAAAATAGTCATTTCAAGCTAGATAATAGTTCATTACATTTCTACCGTCTTCATGGATGAGTTTATGTACACACCACAAATTCTTACACATAATAGGTACCATGGAAGTATATCACTCTTAAGTACTTATGTATGTAAGTGTGTAAGAATTTGTCACTTCTCATTTGAGACTCAACTTTTTTTCCATTCTTCACTCTAACTAAAGTCCTTCCTCTCCCATTGCAATCTCCTTCATGCTCCAGTGACTCCTTTCACAGCAATGGCAATTCCCACTCTTGCCGGCTTGCTGTCTTGCCCTACCACTCACATGGTTCGACTACACTAGTAACGTTGCCACATAGTATGGCAAAAGTAACCAGGGATGGGCGACATCAACAATGCATTGGGCAGCACATAAGTGACGAATGCTTTGTTCACATGTCATACGTTGAACCATGTGAGTGGTGAGGCGAGACGGCACAAATGAAAGACTAGGTATGTTACGCAATGTTGTTGTCATGTTAGTACACTTGGCCATCCAATTGATGTGATAATCGTGTTTCTCCACTTTCTAAAATAGACAAACAACATAAACATAAGTTGAGAGGTTGAGTCTTGCAAGGAACTTCTCTTTGGTCGGGGTCATCTCATAGCTTTCCATAAAGTGACATTGTGTAGAAGCATTTGAAGTGTTTGTTCTAACAAGAAAAGTCCCATTCCAACTCTTAACCCCAAAGTGACATAGGATATTCCTCGAGGACGAATCCCTGCAACATGTGTACATTTTTAAAATTTTCTCCGGGGAGATCGATGGCTATAGATGTAAATCCAACCATATAAAGGGAGGGTGTAGTAGGGTACAGATCACCTCAAAATTTTTGAACCGTCCATTCTTTTTTTCAATAATTTTTTTGGCATCGAAAGCACATGTCAGTACCGAACAACTTGCATGGTTTCTCGAGCTTTTTCTTGCCTCATTCCTCGGTACGGCTAGCAACACTCCAAATTTCATAGCAACTTCAACTAAGAAATTTGAGCTCCACATACTAGCTCCCCTCTCCACTTGAAAAATTTGCAAAAACTACGAAACTCTACTGTACTCGATGTCGTGTACATAGGGTTGTTGAAAACTGCAAGCAGAAGAGCTTTTCTTACAGAAATTCGGGAGAATTTGTGAAGTGAGAAATATGCAAATCCAAGCGGCCACAATACAGCTCATAGCAAGTGCAACTTCAGGGAATTTTTAAACCACTTTGAGCGGCTAGATCTTTGGCCAACGAACTCCAAGTACACGTGAACCATGTAGGAAGCCAACACCCAGGGAAGACTAAAACTTGGTATTTGCAGGATACCCTAAAACTTTCGAGTTTCATAGAAATTACAGTCCATCCTCAAATTTGTTGTTTTTGGTGTCGTTGGGTTGATCTCATAGATTTGTACAATTGATCTTTATTGATTTTTTCTAGAACAGTTTGGCAAATGCCTTCAAGTTCGGATTGAAAATAGTCGAGGATAGTTTCTGTCCTCCATGTCACTTTGGGGTTAACAACATATTTTGTTTTTGTAATTTGCAAGTGAATCGCATAGATTTGTCAAAACCGCCTCTCTATTTCCCAAAGACGTATTGCAATTCTTGCATGATTGAGACAAGCAACATAATCCATGATAATTTGAGATTCCAAACTAGACATGATGTTGCATGTCCGGTTTGTAGTGCTTGAATCGTCTCACCCTCAAATCGATGCACTTCGAATGTCCATAAGTATATATTTTCATGGAGTCCAATTTCAATAACTCAACATCATATGTTGTTATAGGTGATGGATTAAAAAATAAATGTTGTTTTTTCCCTCCCTATTGACCAAATATATAAAATAAGTTTTGCTTTGACTGGTGCTCTTGGTTCCATATATGGATTTAATGCCTCGAGATTGGTCTTAATAAATATGTATTCAAATTGGCTACCTATTCATCATAAGTGGTAAGTATCATGCAAACCTATGAAGAGAAGTGATTCCCAAATGTTGTAAAAAGACATGTATGTGATAACCTCGCTTTGAGCTATTGCAAAGGCTTAACCCCTCCGATAATAAAGGAAAGTTGAACTTGCAAAGTTGATGTATATATAGGGGGGGGGACATGGGTGGAGGGGATTTAAAGGTCTTGGAATCTCTAACATAAACCCTTGGTTGGCATAAGAGATAGGGGTAGAATCTAAAGTGCAGCCTTTATACAAGAGGTTTAAGGTCATCGTTTCACAACAAATGGTACTTTATGCCTTCTTTAGGTCGTTGTTGCGATGGAGGGTGGAGTCCGTCTCTCAATGCCCCAATTACAACATAGAAACTCTAAGCGCACAATGGTCCGAGATGACCCTAAACTACTGGATGATGGTGGAGGGATACCCAAATCTCAAGGAAGAGGTTGGCGGTTCGAATCCCGGCTGTGAAATCTCCTCTCTACCTGATGGAAAACTTGCCAGGTGGTCAACTGCCTCATGTGCTTTGGCGTTGGCCTGTCGGCCTTCGTCTCAAAAAAAAAAACTCTAAGCGCACAATTTTACCCATGCATCGGACTCTCCTTGTCGGACTTAAAGATTGGAGCCAAGTTTGAGGATTGGTTTCTCAAATTAGGAGGAGATTATCTTGAATAAGGATTGTTGAGATTTGATGTGAAAGTGATCCAACATTAGTATCACTTCAGTTTTTTTTTCTTCTCTTCATTTCTTGGATCCCAACCATAGCTTAAACTCCTTGGGTCCAATGACCAGGAATGTATTTGGTATTGGACAACCCACTCTTAGTACCCTCATTGTGTGACTACTTCACCTGCCATTTGGATTTATGTTGCAAGGGATGACCATAAATGCACTCGCATTGACATTTCTATGAGATAATCCCAGTTTTACTGTCGCATGCCACGTATCCATAAGCGATTTACCAACTATTGACAAGCTGCTCAATGTGGACAAATTTATAGTTGACATTTTTTACATTGGATGTGTTGTTTTAAACAAATTTACATTTTTAAATTACAATTTTTAATTGTAAAAATGGTCGAAAGTGGTTTTACAATGACTAGGGGTTAAAATCCCTTTTCTCACATTGAGACCCCTTGTGGCAACAGAGATAAGTATGTCATCGAGCCTGACGAGTCTAAAACGTTCATCCATCCAGGAGAAACCCTAAACTTGACACTTCCCAAGCTCGAAGTGCTCTTCCCAGGGACGTCGGAGACGAAACGAAACCCTCGCGGTGTGTCCAAGCATCGTCGAATCACATCGCCAGCATCTCCATTTCATCAACACTTACATAGCGGTGAAGAAAGAGGAACGGCAGGAGGAAATAATCATCATCGTAGCCATGGGAGGAGGAGCTAATCCTAGCACTCATAATTACCCCACGCAGGTATGGACCCCTACCGGAGGGTGGTGGTGTCACCCCAAGTACTGGCGTCGCAACACGGTCTTTGCATTCGCTGGCATCGTCGCAGTGTGCATTCCGATTGCCATGAAATCTGCTGAATTGGAGGTACTTACGCTCTGGACGTTGTTTCACATTCTCCTCGTCTCACATTTGATGTCATCCTGCAAAGGACTGAATGGATGAATGGCGTGCTGGTGTTTTTGGTTTTCTTACTGGGGGACTTTCTTCTCCTCGTGTGTGCGAGCTGGATGAATCAAGAGGATTGTTTTATGTCTGTGTGTTTCTACCTTGCGACCTCTCCGATTGGGTGAAGGCCATTTTGCGATCTTACACATGATTGGGCCCGAAATCGGAATTTAGAAACTCTGGGTGAATCTGGATTTTTAGGGTTCATTGATGAGCTGAATTTGGTGCTGAAATTGTGTGGCTGAACTGGTGATTGCCGTCCATTTAGAGATTGTTTCACGAATCCCTAGGCTCGAGGCATTTTACTCAGTTGGGAGGAGTTACATGGTCGTGAATTGTAGCTTTTTGTTGATAGGGAGGGTTTGGATGTTGTTTCTCCTCGTCTCACAGTTGATGTCATCCTGGAAAGGGATGAATGATGCGTTTTTCTTTTTCTTACTGTGGCATTTTCTTCTCGTGTTTGTGAGCTGGATGATGCAGAGGATTGTTTGTGTGCGCATTTTTTGCGAGCTTGCACTCGCAGTAACATGATTAGGCCTGAAGTTGGAATACAGAAACCCTGGGTGAACCTGGATTTCTAGGTTTCAATGATGAACTGAGTTTGGTCCTAAAATTGTGTAGCTGAACTGGTGATTCTAGTGCATTTAGAGATTTGTTTCGCGAAACCCTAGGCTAGAGGCATTTCACTCAGTTGGGAGGAGTCATGTGCACGTGAATTGTAGCTTTTTGTGATCGGGAGAATTTGGATGTTATTTCCATTGTCTTATATTTGATGTCATCCTGCAAAGGATGTACTGGTGTTTTTGGTTTCTTACTCTGACATTTGCATCTCCTAGTATTCGTGAGCTGGATGAATCAGAGGATTGGGTATATTTCTACTTGGCAACCTCTCTCTTTTGATGAAGGATATTTTGTGTATGCGTTCTGTGATCTTACATTTGTGTTGGCATGGTTAGACCCCAGGTTGGAATTTGGAAATCCTGGGTGAATTAAGATTTTTCTAGGCTTGATTGATGAGCTGAATTTGGTGTTGAAATCATGTGGCTGAACTGATGATTCTTGTCCATCCCGAGTTTTTCATGAAACTTTAGATGTAGAGGCATTTCACTCAGTTGACAAAAGTTGACTGGATGTGAAATGTAGCTTTTTGCCAATAAGGAGAAATTTTCTTTTCAATCTCACTTCGTTCTTTGACAAGCTTACAAGAACATCAGCAGCAGAATCTGGGTGGAAATTATTTGACAACTTTTTTTCTGATTGGTTGTGCTTAGCAGTCAGTGAGTTGCTATATAACGAATTCCCCCATATTCATCATTATTCAGTGCAGATGTTAATTGATTCTGATATTTCAAGAGGCAATATTATATGGCCTTAACACTATGAAGCATGAACCTAAACATACAATGTATGTCCTGACGGCTGGAACCTCCATGGAGTCTGAGTGGGCTGTGTGAGCTTTCTCAGTATTTTGTCTCTAAAAACTAGAGGGGATTTGGCATACAGTCCTTAGATTCCACATTGGTCTGGAACAGTTGTTCTTAGTTTCAAGTGTACCATTGGCAGCAATCCAGACTTTCAATTTAGAGGATGATTTAGATTGCAAAAGCCACTAGACTTGGTGAGTGAAATTTTGATTGTGTGTTCTTTCAAAAACAAAAAAAATCCGTCATGTCAGGTTTACACTACTTCCCTGAGATTACACTACTCTTTTTTTGTTTTGTTTTCTGAAGCCCCTCCATTCCCTGAGATGACAACAAAAATGTTTCTGGTCCTTTCTGTTCATTTTTTCTTCTTCACTTCATTATTTTCTTTCTTAATTAGCCTCTGTTCTTCTTTCCCCTTCTATTTCTAGCTTTGAAGTGGATGATCATCTCAGTGATTCAATTGTCATTTTTTATTTTTTTATCATGGATAGAAGAGGATAGTTAGTACTAGAAAATGTCTTGGATTTGTATATATTTCTCAGTTCACTAATTTAAGAGTTCCATGTCATGCAGCAACGACCTTTGATGCCGGTGCGGCCTGTGCCATCACAAATGTGGTGCAAAAACTTCGGGGATAAGGAAGCTGCCACTGAGTGAACCATTTTTGACATTCATTATAATGAAATTCATCTGGAAAGATTGCTTCGTGAACCACACCTTGTTTGTGTTGGCTGAAGTTGTATAGTAGTGATATTGGGTTGTTAGTGATGTAGGTGATGCTAAGGAAAACATCCACAGGCAATGTTTGGTGGCAATTCTCCAGATTTCTAAACCTGAGGCCATTCAAGGTCTGTTAATGAACCTTGGATGCTGGTTCGGAAACATTCTGTGTTCTCATCTCCTTGTAGTTTGTGCTTGTCCTCCCTCTCTCTTGCTAGTATGGTAACAGCCTTACGTCTATTCACACGCACTGTCATGGCAGATTGTACTCTTCTTGGGATGTTTACCACACATAGTTACTTTCTGCAAAGATCCTGCTTGCTACTAATAATTGTGGGATAGGACAATCTGCAATGGAAACAGCCTTATTCCTTATACCTTAAGTGACTGGGCGGCACCTTGTGATATAGGTGTGGTCCCAGCTTTGCCTGGGTTGCCTGTTCATATCTGAGTTCCGAAGGACAAACTGTCTGCCACACATTACTTGTGTTGACACTTTCTATGCAGTTCCTTTTCTGTGGGCAGCGAGCCCATTATGCTTCTTTCAGAGGCCTCAAAACCTAGGTTCTGAGGTTTTGAGGTTGGATGATCAGTGACCAAGTCTGTTTACTGTTTTAGTGTAGTTGTCTACCCGATGCACACATTGTTGAAATGGGTCACAACAATGGAGAAACTTGCAAAAACAGCAACAACTGTAAATGTAGTCTTCACTCAAATCCTACCAGTTAAGTACTCTTTTGTCAGTCCACATGGAAAGTTTCAGTATTTGGTTACCGAACTTCACTGTGTGGTTTCATTACTTGAGAGTGCCAATATGTTATTTCCACATGATATTCTACCTGTCTAAACCAATGTGTAGGTGACATGTGGTAATTTTTATTTCATTTTTTAAATGAAGATTTCTATTGGGGACAAACTGGAAAGTGAGGTAAAGTATCCATTCTACTGTGGGCCTATGTTGTTCAACTTGCTGCAGTTGACGGCTGGCCGCTTCGGAACTTTCGAACAGCAACTGTGTTAATGCTCATGCTTATGTCACTGTGTCAACTTTTCTAATTACACTTCTTATGAATAAATTTATAAATATTGTCATTCCAATGTACGTTTCTGTAATAAAATATTATCTTGAATGATTTGAATTTGGATGAAACATCACTTACTAAGTGACAATTTTGCAACATTGTAAATCTGTAATGCCCAACTTTTGCACAAAGAATGACAAATAATGTTAGGTTTACATTTAGTGTTGGCGACACTACACCGGCAATTTACAATTAGTATTGAGCAAGACGAATAGACTTGGTGACACTAGTTGCAATATTTAGTGTAGCAAATGGGTATGCTAGCTAAGTCACTTCATGCCCACACTAACTTACTAGGTTCGGAGGATTGATTTTAGTGTATGAATTAGTCATGATTAGTTTGCATGTGTTCAAAATTTGCCAGTCTAATATATCCAATACAACATTCTCATTAAAGCCTCACTATTTTATGGATCCTTATAGAAGGTTTATCAATATTAAAAAGTTAAGAAAAATTATGCCCACATGTTGTTCACAATCGATTATTAAAAATGTAAATAATAAATAGTATAACAAAAAGTAAATGTAAAGATAAAAATTTAAGTGGTAAATATACAAAAGAAATTTTGTGTGTTGAAAGTAGAAGTAGAAATATTCTTATACATACATACATACATACATGTATACATATATCAAAATCGGAATAGTAAGTTTCCATGGTATATCAAATGCCTGAAAATTACAAAGTTTGCATACCATTATTAAACATTTCTAAGGGGTTCAATGGGACCAAACATTTCAGCGGTATTGAACCCCATTACTTGTGCACTCCCCCATGCATGTTTAAGATTTGCCTTGAGCCAAAAGGCTTAAGCCTAGTTTATTGACACCAATGCATGGACAACTCGTTGCAGTTACAATGTGCAATACAATATTCCTATTTTAGTGTGCTCTAACATGTGTACTCTAAAGGTAGGTGGATTCAGTCACTCTTTAGTTTGGCAAGTAAATTGCCTTTCATAATTTTATATTATATGAACCCTATAAAAAAGAATAGCATGGGATTGAGACTTAATAATGTTATGCAAGCATTCAAGCCAAGCTCTAACTTATTCCAAAGAGCTTTGGATGAAAGGTTGTCAAATCCAAGTAAGTAATCTAACTTCCAAAAATTGCAAGTCCAAGCTGCATCTCTTCAACTCATGCTTTAGAGGCCGCTTTACACATGGATGAAGAGTCGTGACCATGAAAATCTAACAACCCTTGAATATCATCCATTGACCGTATAGTCCACCCTCGAGATGTGTTACCCTAATAAGTGGTAAAATTGCCTATGTGTTAAGGAAGATTACACTCCTCCCGAAAAATCCAAAAATTACACTAGTAAGTCTTACTTGTTAATTGTTAAGAGAATTTATAAAGATTATGCTCCCCTCTTCATTGAATTCACCTCAACAAGTGTTAATTTGGACGAAAGTGAGGCTATGAAATTTAATAACTTGGATGAAATTGAATTAGGTCCATCATGTATTTGACTTTTGCAAAGAGTGTGACTGGGCCCACTATGAATGCACATGAGTTCATCAATTAAGAAATAAAAATGATCTAAACGATCCTACACACATATTGAGAAGAAGATTATAGCCATTCTCAATGAAAGAGACGATGCAGCTGATAATGAACTCATTGAAGAAATTGACGATGTGCAACTTGGTGACGTGGTGGTAGATAGAGTAGGAATCAAGGATGCTGAAAGTGCATTGGTGACCTTGAGATTTTTTTTGGAACAATAACCTATCGGTGTTACACCTCTCATCCAGAGCAATCGAACACTTCAAAAGGAATAACTCGATGTTGCTCAAGAATCTCATCAAACTACTTTAGATTCGTTCTTCCATTACGCTTAAATGTATGATGACATTCATATCTTGTGCATTTCCATCCTTTATTTATGTAAATGCTATTTTTAAAAATTCCACAGTCACATGAATATTATTCATATAAGTGTCACAAATTGTCTATGCTACCCCCGACAAGGCTTACAAGTTTGCTTGCTCCAAAGTGCTACCAAATATCGAGGGTGGGCTCTACTTGGGGAATCAATGGGCCCTCAAGCTTAAAGTAACCGTAGCTCTAAAGAGCTCCCTCCCTTCACAATTCATGTTCTCAACTGTTGCTAAGTTAACAAGTTTTCTTGACAACTAAGCGAGGACCAAAGACCAGGATAGATATTCGGCTGTGAGGGCCCATGCACTCATCCACTCATGTATTCATTCATCCAATACACACACATTCATCCACTAGTCTCTCTAGTTTAGGAAACACTCATCCAAATGTTTTCATCTAGCTTCGGTGCGGAGAGGGGAGCTGAGCCGAGCCGAGCCGAGCCGAGCCTTGGATACACAGACAGCAACTCTTCCCCCTCCATCTCTTTTCATTTCCCTTTCTCTTCTCTTCCATCACAATTTTCATCCCAAGTCCACGGCGAATCATCACCACTCCACTTCCAGCACATTCTCAAATCACATAGCGCATCACTTTAGGAATAATTCGAGTCAAATTGTGACGCATTTGGTGCAGTTTTCGGTTAAGCTTGAGCAAACCCTAGTCCGCCCCCCCTGTTACCATTTTTGACTCTTTTGTTTGCTGCCTTATTTTGCTCTTTTTGTGGATCTGAGGGTGTAGTAGGTGAGAGAAGGAAGAGGAAGTTCCCGAACGGAGATTGTTGTAAGTAGATGAGTATTATTGAGACGGGTGGTAGCAAGGTTCTGTGGAGCAGAGAGGAAACCCTAGTTGTTGCGGTGGCGGTGTAGAGGTAGAGAGAAAGTGTATTCAATCAATCAAACAGCCGTGTTGTCGCAGCCATGCCTTATGTCCCTCCACATCTGAGGGCGGGAGCCGCCCCAGCAGAAGCGTCAGCAGCCGGAGGAGGACGTGACGGAGGTAATATTCGAAGGGGAAATGTAGGAAGGGATGTTGGAGGAAGCAGGGACTATGGCGGCAGCTTCGGCGGGGCCAGGAGGTCGGAGCCGATGATGTCGTCCGGGAATGGTACCTATGGTGGGAGGGAAACATCATCAGGGACAAAAGATGCAAAGAAAGGAGGAGAATCGAGGGGTGTAGGGTTACCGGAAGTGGTATGGCCAGCGTGGCAGCCATCTGAGCGAGTGCGGAAGCTATCAACAGATCAGATTGCGGAGGTGAGGGCCAGACTGAATGTGGATGTGGAAATTACACCTGACACGGAACCCGCCCCAGCTCCTATTGAGTCATTCGAAGATATGTGTCTGCATTTGAGCATCATGAAGGATGTTATATTTCATAATTACACCACGCCTACCCCCATTCAGGCACAGGCACTTCCTGTGGCCCTTGCGGGAAGAGATTTGTTGGGATGTGCAGAGACTGGGTCTGGAAAGACTGCAGCATTCTCCCTTCCTATGATTCAACATTGTCTTTCGCAACCTCCTATTCGTCGAGGTGATGGACCTTTAGCTTTGGTGTTGGCACCCACCAGGGAACTTGCGCAACAGATTGAGAAAGAGGTGAAGGCGTTCAGCCGATCCGCAGAGAATTTTAAGACGTCCATTGTAGTGGGTGGAACAAATATCTATGAGCAGAGGTCGGAGCTTCGGGCCGGTGTTGAAATTGTAGTGGCAACCCCTGGTAGGTTTATTGATCATCTTCAGCAAGGTAACAGTTCTCTTTCTAGGGTTTCTTATGTTGTGCTGGATGAGGCCGATCGAATGCTGGACATGGGGTTTGAGCCTCAGATCAGAGAGGTGATGAGAAGCCTTCCGAAGAAGCATCAAACCCTACTTTTTAGTGCGACTATGCCCGAGGAGATAGAAGCTCTTGCTCAAGAGTATTTATGTGATCCAATTCGTGTTAAAGTTGGGAGGGTGAGCAGCCCAACTGCTAATGTTACACAGACTCTGGAAAAAGTTACCGAGAAGGAAAAGATTGACAGCTTGTTGGCTTTATTAGTGGACGAACACTCCCAATCCCTTGATTCCAACCAACCACCCCCTTTGACCATTGTGTTTGTGGAACGCAAAGCACGGTGTGATGAAGTCACAGATGCGTTGGTGGAGCAAGGACTTAAAGCAACTGCGCTCCACGGAGGAAGGAGCCAGAATGAGAGAGAAGCTGCACTTAGGGACTTCAGGAAAGGGACTACCAATATTCTCGTGGCTACTGATGTGGCGTCACGAGGACTGGATGTTACAGGTAATATTTTTTTCACCATATCCATGTTCTTGAAGCAACATTGAATATCTGGACAATGTGGGTGGGGGTTCCAGCCGATAAGAACCCACCTTGAGAAATTTTGAAGAGTTAAATCTTTTGACCTGAGAGGTGCCATATCAAGGATTCATTCTCCGCCCCCCATTCCCCCTATCGAATTGTGCTAATTGATACATGCGTTTTCTGCCTTCTTGCTTTTTGTTGTATCCCTCTTGTCTTGTTTCTTTCAGTATATTTTCTTGCTCTTTTGCCTGGCCAATATCTGGGTTCTGCACTCATCTCATTTCAGGTTAAGGGGCATGTTCTCACACTTTTTCTGCGCCTAAGTCTTTTAGAGAGTAGCACAAGGAACCGTTGTACTTTGTGAGAAATCCTGGTTCCAGGTGGTATTAAAAATGTACAGAAGATTCTTGTAAAGGAGTTCCTAGCCTAGTTCTGTTTCACTATCTACAATGTAGGTCACAATAAAGTGAATCCAATGCAATGTTTTTGAAAAAGAAGATTCCTATATCACCTTCAATAGATAGATACTGTCTTTTGGAGACTGGTTGCAGAGATTGTTTGGGTGCATCTCCTGCAATTTCCACAAGTGAGCAAAATATCAAATTTTGTTGCTTTCTTTCTTCTGTAGGAGGCTGCACATAATTGGCATAAATTACAGCAGAGTATACTGTATCATGAACTTTTGCTTATGCATGGGGGTTTACAGCCCCCTTTTTCACAACTGTGTTCCTTATATTGGGAGGGTGTGTTGCTGCACCAAGTGTTGCCTACATGTACTGGGTAGTCTAGGCATGTCAGATAACGTCTAGACTACCCAGTACATGTAGGCAACTTGTTTAAAGTCCTAGAGTGCAGTCTCTCTGTGCTGTGTATCTGTTTGTTGCAGGCTTCTAATGAGTTTGTCCAGTTTCTGACTTGTTGAACTATCCTGGTCATCGAAAGTGAATAGTAGCTGTGTGGTGCAACGTTTGTATTAAAGTGATCTGTGTATGTTGTGCCAGATTTAAGAGGTGTTCTATAAGTGTTGATATACTTGAGACGTTCTTCCAACTTGGGAGCTAGGTTCAACCTAGACTGATGCAACTTTCTCTTGGTTGACTGGGAACAAGTGTATGACTTTCTCTCTGATTTATGTAGAATTTTGATCTTCGGGATCAGCTGTCTGTTCCCATGTTCTAGGTGAATGCATTCACTCAGGCTTGTTTACCATTGGCCAGTTACGAGGCCTACTGGAGTTTTCAAGGTGTATCATTCACTGGGAAGGCATTGTAGTGTACTGACTTTGGCACTGATATAGCTTTCAGTTAATTGCACTCAAGGTGTTTTTTCTTGTATCTATATATAGTCATTAAACTGAGAAGCTTTCTAATATAAGGCTGGACCAACTTGAAACAGGTGTGGCACATGTGATCAACCTGGACCTTCCGAAAACTATGGAGGATTATGTCCATCGGATAGGAAGAACAGGTCGTGCAGGAGCATCTGGAAGAGCAACTTCGTTTTACACAGAGCGAGATGTTTTTCTTGTTGCACAAATTCGGAGGGCAATAACTGAAGCTGAATCTGGGAACACTATGGCTTTTGCAACTGGAAAGGCTGCCAGGAGGAAGGAGAGGGAGCAAGCTGCTGCATTTAGAGAGGGGAGGCTGGCGCCTTTGGGTGTTGCTCAAATTGGTGCCACCACAGTTCGCGTAGATGACAAATATAAGCACATGCTTGCGTCATCTGTAGATGTGAAGAAAGGTGAAGGGGCAGCTGATGATGCATGGGAGGACTGATGTACGGTAGGCCACCAGATTTTGCCTCCTTCCCACTGTTTGGCATTGATTAGCAATGGATATCCAGGAAATTTTTGCCTCTTCCACCTCATCACCCAATCACCCAAAGCAAGTGGGTTGAAGGAGTATGGATTAACTCCCACTCTATTGGAGAAGCTCAAGCTTCAGAAAGCTTGTGTTCGCTGTCCTCAACTGCCATGGGACTGAAAGAAATCAAAACTGCAGCCCTGGGCAAGTGCAAATGAAAGAAACATCTGTCATGCGCTCTTCTATCACGTGTGGTTGCCCTTTTATATCAGCGAATCTTTTGAAATTAAATCAAAGTCTACTCAAACCTGTATCAATGACCTTACAGCTTTCTAACATGTTGTAAGTCATGGTAATTCAAGTTGTGGTTCTGTAGAGTACTGTGATTAACTAGTCTGTCACATTCTGTGTTTGTGTCATTGAGATTGGGGATGGGAGGTTGTGGTCTCTACCTCTCAAGATTGGTGGGAATCCTTGTGGATGCAGAAACACTACTGGTTTCAACTTTCCTTTTCAAACTTATGACTAGATGTGAGTATGTAACCTGGCCTTTGACTCGTAGCTCACTGATTATGGGGAGCCAAGTACGTCCTATAATTGGCAAGTGGTCTGCAACCTTCTGGAATTATTGGAGAATTTAGTCCAGTGAGATTCATTGGCCTGCCTCAATTCCTGTACTGTAATGTGTAAGATGTGTTCTGATTGTTCGTAGGATATCTGACTGCCTATTTCCAAGTCTCGGCTGGTGTTAAAGGACAACAGTTCTGTAATCTCTAGTCACTCCAGTGCACCTTTTGCCAGAATGTGTGATGGATGTCATGAAGGGCGGTGTACAACCTCAAGAATAATGTGATTGTCATACTCAAGTTGTTGCACAGAGCTTTCCCTGCAAGGTGATGATGCAGGTTACAAAAGCTCCGTGTCCTGTACCCTCCACTTTGTCAATTCTAACGTGTACTGTCTACAGTTCCAACATCAAAATTGTGTAATATTACATACTGTATACTTCAGTTTCTCCTCTCTTCTGATTGTAATTTTGATGTTGAACAATCAGAAGAGAGTGGGAGAAACAGAAGTACACATTACTATCTTGAGGCCATGGTACTGTGGATGCTGGTTTTTGTTGCAATTGTTTCTGGCTTCCTCAATCTGGACATTCTATTCAGTTCCCTTCCCACTTCATGGAGGAACCGGTAAGTTCTCAGTGCGCCTCCAAATGGATTTCTTGCAAGTGGTAAGACAGCACAGCAGAAATCAGGATAATTGAACCCTTTATGTTGGTTCCAATGTGGGACCAAGTTACTCCATATTGTGCAGTCATTTATGGTGCTATTTGCATTGTCAGCCTTTTCAACACCATCTTGATGTACTTCTAGTTTCATAAGCAACCAATTCCGATTTTTATATTTGTGGAGGCTGGAATTTTTCTGTAAGGAATTGTTTAGGTAGGTGCATCATGCAAGAACTTAATGAAATGAACAAAATTGAAACCCTAGCTTCATATCTTCTTCTATAAGAGAAGGCAACAAATGATAGAAGCTCCAAGCATGCAATGGATTTGCTCTGTCAACTGGGAGTGCACTTTAAGTTATCAACACAAATTTGCTTTCTAGAAAACTGCAAAAGTATGTCCACAAAAGTATATTTGAAAGATGAGTAACACCAGATGGTGATAGAAAGATGGCCTCCTCTTGTACAATATCTAAGGTGCAAACATTTGCGTCATAAAAATGGCTGTCTACTTGATGAACCTCGAGCACCATGTGACAAGCTGCTTTAGGGCTTTAGGGCTACATGATGCTTTTGATTGATTTCAACGTCCTCTGATAGAATTTATTAGGTGCAAACAAACGCATAGAGTTTACACTAGGGTCCAAGATCAAAGAAATTTCAAAATCAAGTGATCTATATTGGTCAAGAGCAAAAAAATGAAGGAATTTACACTAGAGTCCGGGGTCCAGGTCAAAGGTTGAAAAAAATGAAGTGTTGCTAATGTGGCACTTGGATTTGGGCGAACCAACCCATACACTTGTCCCTTGTTGGATGCCTAAACCCTTGCCTCCAAGGAACTAGTGTACGGGTTGTTTTGCCCGAGCCCACTTACTTGCCAGAGCTTTATCCCCATTCAAGAAAGTATTACGACATTGATTATCTCATTTAGTGCATGTTACTATTTGGAATCACACAACGCAATAACGTCTTTATCTAGGAGTTCAATTTGTACTAATGAAAGTTCAATAGGTTGTTTGGATGTTATGGAACATAAATGACTTTGCTTGGTAAAATATTACCTTCTCATTAAATCATTATAGCACTGTGTAACTCTAAATAGTAACACGCACTGAATGGGATAACCAATTTAGTTTGTGAAATCCATCTCGAGTCCCAAAATAAGGTCCAATATGGGGTGCTTGTGTTTTGGACCTCAAGTTTCTTGGACCTTGACCCTAACATAAACCTACCACCCTAAGGTGAGTGGACCATATGTGGTGAGTCTTCTTGATCGGGTGGTTGTATTTGAATGGTATATGGCAAAGGCTTGTTAGTTCACAACAGGCACCAAAAAAACATGTCTAAGGATGAGATTAGACTATATACTTAGAATATAGACACCATTTTTTGGTCATTGGTGCATACAACTGGGAGGCCCTATGTGATCATTTAAAGAGTAAGAGAATTTAACCGTGGACTTTTATTTTATAACTTGCGTATCTGGACATCTTCGTGATTCGCAAGTGCTAACGGGATGAGACAATTCCCGAGCCTAACTGAGTGGCCAGAAATGCATGGAGCTGGAAGTATTCTAATCGCAACAATCTCCAACTAGACTAACATGCGATATCTTAAAAAGACTACAACTAGGGGGCTCCTTGGAAGTCGCGATCCAAAGTGGAAGGAACTCACCATAGCTAGATGCCTATTAAATTGCAGATCCTAACAAACCACGTTTTTGAAGTTTGGTCACTCAGGTGTATTGCCCTATTGTGAGCACTTTTAGGTCACTACGGAAACTTTTTTTAGTGACACTTACTATGCAAAACTTTAAGGTCCGAGATGACCCTAAACTACTGGGTGATAGTGGAGAGGTACCCATTTTCAAATGGAATAGGTGGCGGTTCGATTCCTGCTGTGAAATCTTCTCTCTACTTGACAGAAAAAACTAGTTAGGTAGGTAGGAAGCCAAGAGCCCACTCATTGCACGGGCAATTTACGTTGTATTCTCATTGTACCAAGAGAATTCTTGAGCAGAGTAGGGCCAACGGGCTCAAATTTACGTTGGATTGTCCGACATTGGTCATTTCTTTATTTGTGAATAAGTTTACAAATATTGTCATCCCAATTTACTTTTAGTTCATCCAAATGTCAATTATTCAAACAAAGTTTGGTATAGTTTGCATTCTAACATTTCTGTAATGTAATATTATCATGAATGATTGGAACTTGCAAAGAAAATTCACTTGATAAATGACAATAATTGTGACATTGTCAAACTATAATGCCCAAATATATTTACAAAAATGACAAATAATGTTAGGTTTACATTTAGTGTTGGTGACACTACACGGGCGGTTTCCAATTAGTATTGAGCAACACAATTAGAACTTTTGGCACTGAATACAATATTTGGTGTACCCACTTTTAAGCCCTAGGTAGTGGGGTGAGCCACTTAAATAGCATCACGAGCACAAAAAGCCATTCGTGATCGTTTTGGGGAGGGTGGGGTCACATACTTGCTAAGAATGTTTATATTGGAATGGTGTTTGTACTTTAAGAACAATTGCAATTTTGTCGTACCTTGCATGTGTCTTTTATGTCTTTTTGATTTCCTCATTTGTAACTTTCAAATTTAGGTGTTCAATTAACAAGAGTGACCCCCCCCCCCAAAAAAGGAAGACACACTTGTCTTAGGGTTGGTTCACATTAAAGTCAAAGAGCAAGGAAACTTCAAATTTTAGCAATCTTCTTGGTTGAGAGATGTTTTTGTGAACCAAGGAGTTTACATTGGGTTCCACGTTCAAGGTATGAAAAGAAACGAAGAGATGCTAACAAGGTATCACTTTGTCATCAAATCTTGGCAATCCCCACACAAAAAAATAAGCATGGATTTGCATTAGGGTCCAGGTCCAAGAATCTTGGGGTTCAAAACACCCCTATAATGGGCCTTAATTTCCGACTCAAGATGGAATTCAATCTTAAGATCGATTTGTCAAATTAAAAGGACTAAGAAGAATTGAGATTAATAAGAAATAACATGAATGTTAGCGCCACGTTAGCGCCAAGGTCTTAAACCCCTAGTGAGAACCTACCCATAGTGGGAAGGATGGAGTTATCACACACGAGCATACCTCTTATCCATCCAACTTAAAAACCTTAACCCCCTATAGACTTGTGGCTGATTCATCTCAAATGACTTGGACTAGACCAGTTAATTCATATTTTTTGAAACTGAATCCGATGTCAAATCTCCTAGAAGTACTAACCTATGGGATGCACATTATTTTAGGGATTTATGTTGGATGAATGAGAGGTACACTTGCATGCTATAATTCCCTCCCCCCCTTAAGATAGATGCGCATGCTTCGGTTTTTGATATTAAACAAACACCTACATTCAAGTGGTGTATGGTTGGGTGTGAATCTAAGAATGGGCATCAAAATGACATGTGCTCGAAAAAAATTGGACTATGTGCTAAGAATTTGTTAACCTCTTTGAACATAATTGTCAACATACAATGACTTCCAAAAGTAATGCAACGCTCTTCACAAACATACAAAATTGACATTTTCTTAGAAATGGGAAAGCTTACATCACATGGTGCCAACATGGTCTAAGTAAAGTATGTAGCTAGCCTCACATTGATTTCCATGGTGATCGGACTTATAGGCCACCGGTAAATGGTAAAAATGTGAATTTGGGGTGTTGCATTACTTTTGGAACTCTTCAATTTTTTTGAATTATGGGAGCAATCAACATTATGGTATGCAATAATTCACTAGTTAACACTCTTTGCATTCACGAGGTCCTTGGTTCAATTCCCCCTTCCATCATGCCCAAAATTTCCTTAGATATTTATGCATAGGTTATTGCCCTCCATACTGAACAACAAAGTTGTTGTACAATTGCCAAGAAACTGGAACAACACCATTAACAATTAGTCGCATTGTTAAATGTTATGGAGCTATCGGGAAGTTGGAGGAAGGTCAGGGTGTCCACGCATTTGTAGTGAAAGGGATGACTGTTACTTGGCACGATTGGTGCAAATAGAAGAGCAAAGTATTGTAGTAAAATGTTAAAGGGTTCTTCGAGAGGTTTCAAATATCACACTTTTCCCTAACACAATAAAAAGAGCACTAAATTGCCAAGGACTACAATCTATAGTTAAGAAGAAGGAGCCTCTCCTTTCGGATCATCACAAATAGTTAAGATCACTATATTCGTTAATTTGGGACTTTTTCGGCATTTTGAGACGGTTACAAATATAAGAACATGGATAAAATCACACAGATATTGGAGAATGTTGGAAGATGCAAATACTTTGAAGTGGGTGTTCATATCAAGAACCCAATTAAGAACTCATATCAAGATGGTTTAGGTAGGACGACCCAAACATTAGACCATGTTGTTGTGGTCCATATATTAATTTGAGACAAGAGAAAGTCCCAAATTAACGAATATAGTGATTAAGGTATGATTGGGCAAAAGAACATAAGGATTGGACGAAGGAGCAGTGGAGGAAAGTTTTATTTTTCAAATGAAAGTGAGTTCAATATTGTGGGGTCTAATGGTCGAGAGTGGTATTGGAATAGGCATGGGGAACCCTTAAGCAATTGTGTGGTTAGTAAGACTGTAAAACACAGAGGAGGGAGCATCATGGTTTGGGGTTACATGAGTTGGGAGGGCGTTGGGGAGCTGACCAAAATCGAAGGAAAAATGAATAGCGAGCATTATCAGAACATATTATGGTACAACTTGAGTATAGTTGTGAAGTTTGGAAGAAAAAAACCAGAGGAATGAGTGTTCCAACATGATAACAACCCAAAGCATACCAACAAGTCAACAATCAAATGGTTCAATGATCACACAATCACAATATTGCCATGAAATTCACAATTCCCCAACATGGATCCTATCGAACACCTCTGGATCGAAGTGCACCGGGCCCTCCGACTCCATAAAGACCTCCCCACTAGCAAGGATGACCTTTGGAAGAAGCTGCAGGAGGAATGGAACAACATTGAGGTGGAAGTTGTACATAAGTTGGTGAAATCAATGCCCAACATAGTGCATGCATTGTTGAAGGCAAAAGGAGGATACGCCAAATACAAGCCAAGTAGCATGGCATTGATACAAAATTTAAAAACAAATAAACTTCATTTTTCCGTATGTTATGCAATGTTTTCAATGTCCATCCAACAGGGTTCACATGTGTCCGGAACATAACAATGTCAAAAGTGCCAAAAGTAACACCTCAAATTCACGTTTTTACCACTTATTGATGGCATGTGAGTCCAATCACCATGAAAATTGACGTGAGGCTAGCTACATGTTTTATTTAGATCATGTTGCCACCACATGATGTAAGTTTTTCTTGTTTTCGAGAAAATGTCAATTTTGTACATTTATAAAGAATGTTGCATGACTTTTGGGAGACATTGTAAATGGGGGACACCTATATGATCATTCATGAACTCATAGAATCTTCACTTTGATAATGAATCATATATTCATAAGAGCTCGAAAAAACTACGAAGCAAATGAGTACATGCACGATTTGGATTTGCTAATTATCCCACACTAATTGCATGTTTCATATCCTACAAGAAGTAGGTGCAGAGAGAAAAAAATATCCACATGATAACACACATCTACGTTAGGGCCAGTTTAGAGTATAGTGAAGAAGCGCACCTTTCAAGAATTTTAGGGGAATAGAGCAATTTGATTGACTACAATATGGGTTCTTCACTAGCCGGGGTTTACACTACAACCAAGACTTCTCCAGTGGAGAACTTCAAGCATGAATGGAAAAATGACATGGCTGCCAACATGGCAATTTTCGGGAGTTCTCCGGAGGTCAAGATTCTTGGGCAATCTCTAGAAACTTCTCGGACAAAAAACTTGGCCTTTGGAGAACTCCAACTTGAGACATTCCTTATTTTATTGTTTTCCCATGTTGTCTGCCATAGTGCCAATCATTGCGTCAAATTACCTTGTCGTGAGCTGAAATTCTTGACCGACCGGTGCACTTCTTCACCGTAGTCTAGACAATCCCTTACCATCCAACATTCGGAGAAAGAAAGAACATGTGGACAAGTCAATGAACCATTGTTAGGGGAAAAGTGGGCCAACACCCCGCCCCCTTTTGTAGAGTGGTGGTGGGTGGTCCTTGTTCACTCCACAGCTTTCTTCAGCGTGAGAGTCACCTCCCACCACCCATCTCATGACAAGTCACACACACAAAGAATATAGCAAAGGCCCTCTCATCCCTGGCCTCGGTTTTTTTGTTTTTCATAACATTATTCAGACCCATGACAATGTTATGTGGGACTGACAGTATTCTAGGGAATATTCTACACATTTAGATTGAATGTGAAAATACTAGGAATATTCCTTGGAATATTGTCAATCCCACATAACATTGTCATGGGTCTGAATAATGTTATGTTTTCATTTTACGTCAATCGGCAGTTAAATTTTGCTCTCAGCGGCTACGGATTTCTCACAAGACTTACCTAAGGTTGATGGTGCTAAAACCATCACCGTTGCCCGACAATACCGGCATGCAAGTTTACATTATAATCTTACGATTTGGGACATGTGGATGGTTGGAAATTTGTGAACAATTGTAGCTTCACAAAGCTTCCATCTTGTATGGTTCGATCTACTATAAGAGGGTGTCAATTTTTTGTAATGAGCAATTTTATAATGACATTTCTTATGAACAAGTTTACAAATGTTGTCACCCTAACTTACTTTTAGTTCATCCATTTTCGGCATATTCTGTAATGAAATATTGTCATGGATGATCAAAATTTGGATGAAAAACCACTTAGTAAGTGAAAATAACTACAACATAGCTTAAAGGTTATGAATAACAACCTTTTCATTAGATCATTTTTATGTGTTACATGCCGAGATAATGGTTGGTCATATGCTTTTTGGAGACATGACGATATGCATAGTTCATGACCTTGAGAGATTTGGGTTGGTCGAAAAAAACACCGTATTACACTTTCTTACGGTGGGTTTACTTTAGGGTCCAAGACCAAAGAAACACAAAAACCAAGCAATTGTATTGGTTGAGAGTAAAATTTGGACCCAAGGAGTTTAACTAGGAGGACAACTCCAAAATATAAGAGAATGAAGTGATTGTTGGAGATGTTAAATCAATTTGTATTTGGGCCTCCAAACACATGGTGGGTCAATAGTCATTTGGTCATTTTGAATCAATAAGTACATAATAGGCAAGATTTTAGGGTGTTGGTTTTAGCACCCTCTACCTTACTGAAACCCCACCATGGGCCATGTAAGATAGATATGCCTAAATCAATCACTTCTCTTAACATGACATCTGTACTTGAGTTGTATATATTGTATATGTCGTTAGTTGTGGTTTCAACAATGACTACCACAAATGACATGTGTTTACAAGAGATTGAACATTGTGCTCAAAATATGATAACCCATTCCAAACTCAATACCGTAGGTTGATAGCCGGTCTAGTTGTCAGCCCTAAACCTCCACCCTTGTGCGTCGTAGTCCGGATGGAAGCCTATGGCTAACATACACTTGACTGACCTTACTTAGCCCTTAAAATTTGGCACCCAATGCCCGACAGTATAAACACTTAACATACAACTTTTATTCAACACCAAAGGATCCCGAGTATTTAGAAATACTCCGTTTCCTTACAGTAAATGCCAACTACAAATCCCACAATTGCATGCACTGTGAGTTACTGAACTACCCTAACCAATTCCAAGACTTGGAAGTAAACCAATAACACACTTGGCTCACCCACGCCCCTCACCACACTCTACTCAATGACCTAAGAATTATTCCACTGAACCATTTGATTACTTCCAATCCTAGCTTAACTCCTATCCCTAATTAATAGTTGCTCCCCAGTGTCCAACCTTGCTAATTTTCCTTAAACTCCTCTCAACCCTGCTGGAACCCCTTATCAGACGGTGGTAGGTTGCTAATTCCAGCAGCCACATCTCAATCACTTCGGCAGTTGGCGACCTGAAACCAGGTAAGCTGTTTGCATCCCCCGTCTCTCCACCTCCAGCTGTTAACTTTGTCCCAACTCCTCTCACCAGTACGTTGTCTGCACCGCTATTGGGCAGCCCAGTAAGCTCTCCTTCCTTCCTACAGTCACCGCGATTTTACTGCCTCCCAGTCGAACCGCAACTTGCGGCCAATGTCCGATCCTCCTTAGTGCCTTACTGCTGCTAATGTTGGTGATGTCTCTACTGTCCAAACCGCTTCCTCTGCATTTTGATTGATTGAATCACAAACTCGGCATTACTGGATTTCAAGCCATTGCGACACTGAAATTTGAGTTTGCCCACTGGTTCTCCGCCTCTCTGGACCGACATTCCTTATTCGGGAGTCGGAGTGTATCGACCCTGTTTTCCAGCTCCCAATTGATGCACGAATTGACTCATCAGTTGTGAATCCAGCCAGCCCTTCCCAACCAGTTTCCAAGCCTTTAACACACACATCTCAAAATCAGCCTGCTTGTCTGTGCAGGCGAATCCTCACAACCCAGAAATCTGGGTTAGTTGATGTTGTACAGATGCTCGCCGCACCCGCTACCTCCTCCTACATCCATTCCCAGTGGTGGCTCAAATTCTCCTTTCCCCTATGCCTATCCTCTGAATTCCCTCCTCGCAGCTGCATTGTTCGGAAGAACTTCACCCCGCTGCCACAGCTCTCTTGCCGCCTCCCTGTTTTTTAAGAGCAGTCCCCTGCTTCAAGCTTTCCAGGGCCCCACTCCCTGGATCCGAGAAATCCGAGACCCAATCCTTACGAGAAGGCCGGCCTACCTTAAACCAACCCACGCCCATCCTAAACCGAACAATTAACTTGGGCAAAAGCCACAATTATCACTAAATCGCCCCTTAAATTCTAAGCGAGCTAACTCAAATCCTAACTTAACCATCAACTAACAACCCAACTGATCCCTCAAGCCTCAATTCCAACACAACACCCACTCAAGTATTAAAGCTTAACTTTAATCTAAACATAAAAGCTTCACTCTTTTTATATTTTTGAGTAATTGAATAAATGTCAAAGTCTAAGATCTAATGAACTTTTGAGATTAAAAACACATGTGGGCACCATATTGGGCTCACACTAGTACAAGGATTTCATCTTAGCGTTTGTCATGTCTTGTGCCGGTGATGTGATGCTAGACCCAAAAACGTCACGTTGGGGAAGGAGGCAAAAATGTTTACCTTGGGGTATAATGTTGACTGCTTCGAAGTAGTCGCCTCGGGGAGATCACTCCATTGTAGAGTTGAACAACCACGTGCGATCATTTTAGATGTAAAAAATGTAAAAAATGTAAAAATCATCACCAAAATGGGTCACAATTTTATCAATTTTTTTTCATGAGTAGATATAAATGGTACATGTTACATAGTAAAAAATGGTGACTAAATTTGATGATTTGTTTTTTTAATAAAACATACCGTTTCTAACTAGAATGACGCAGAATTGAACTAAAAAAATTGCTACAATTAATGAATATGACTAAAAATTTCAAAAAAATATACAAAAGATACCATCAATGGTTGTGTATATGTAGAAAAAATATCGTTAAATTTAAAATTATTTATGACATGTAATATAGGGGTAGCAAACTTTGTTCGCACGTGGTGTTCAACTCTACAATGGAGTGATCTCCCCGAGGTAGTCGCCCTAGTGTGTTGAGTGCTCGTGAGCAATTGCTATGTTTACTACATGTGCCCCATGGACACGTGGTATCCATGGGTTGGGTGGGGTGGGGTCACATCCAATCAACGCCCTCCCCGTGGGTATATATAGACCCTAGTTCCATTCCATCCTCACCATGCCCTTGTTCCGGTGGGTCCTTGGTTGTTGAACAACCATTGCCATTTGGAGACTAAGGTGTGTTGGAGGGGCCACATTGTGGGTTTGTATTTGGGAATTATATTTTATTTCACCCACATCGACTTACATACATATATTCTCCATTCCACATGTGACACCATAATCCAATTTGGTCGGTTTTATTTACTAAAAATACGGGATAGCATTTTGAAACAATACCGGAACTTGTAAAATGTAAACACTTATTTTGGAAGTGATTTACAATATAGGATTTTCTTTGAACAACATAAGTGTGAGATTTATTTAAAATAAAATCACTGGGTGTCAGCGGGTATTTTGGAAGCGCTACCATATTGGATCACATTAAGTTTAGGAAAAAATACTTTTGGTTTAGCGGCAAGGATGGCGATGAAGAGAACACACTGCCGGAACCTCCATATGGTGGGGAGTCGGGTTTGGGGGTACTCTGGTATGGACTCTGGGTCAGCACTGGGAGGTACATCTAGAAGAAGAAGATCGAATACATCAAGGGGTATAACCCGTCGATTTGGAGGCGGTGCAAGATCTCAATGTTCTTGTTAATCCCAAATGGCAGGATGAGAGAGGTGCGTGGATGTATAGCAAGGTCCAAAGGTATATGGGGTGGACACATCTAATGAGGATGTTGGTTCCGAGTGTGAACGTGGATTGAATGTCCAAACAAAAGTATGGGTTATGAAAGGAGGTGAGCAATAAGATTTTTGGGGACTAGTGCAAAGAGGTTTGGGAGTATATATGGGGAGGACCAAGGGAGTTCGATCGTGGGAATATGCTAATGTGGTTGTGCCAAATGGTGTATGATGCAGTCATCTTGGGTGTAGAAAAATATTGGTCAACCATCCCACGTATCAATGCAGATTTGAGGGCCAAGCGCTATAGTTTCCAAGCTAGGCTGGAACGATGGCCGACCAATCCCATTGGTGTGGCAACCTCCAACAAATCCTCCAGCAATCCAAATTCATTTTGATTTCCTTTCGGTCCCAAGTCATCAACCTCTAAGAACTCCACCTCTAACTGGGTAAACGTCAACGATGCAAACACGGTTAGGGGTATGGTAACCTGGCCTATGACCGAGAGCTACACATTGGTGAATTTTCACAATGACCTCTTCTATGGTAATGAATGATTTAAATTTTTTCATGCAAGGTAAAATGAAATATTTGTCTATTTCAAAATTTTGGAAATTTTTAAAATTAATTTTGAATTAAATATGATTTTTTAAAGATGTTCCCTAGGGTATCTTATGATAGACCTAAAGAAGTTTGACGTCGATGCTAATACAACTTATGAGCATTCTATAATTATCCACAAGCAAGTAAGAGGTTGTAAGAAATCCAACATTACTAAGCCGTAGACTGACTTTGACCTTACTATGTCAAGAGACATCCTAAATGAATAACTAATCTCATCCAACACGTTGTGGTAAGGTCTCATGTGCCTTGAACCGAGACCTATGGGCCTCCTCCTCCTTCTTCCTCCTTCCCCCTCTCTCTCCTCCCCTCTCTCTCTCTCCCTCCACGTCATTAAATGCATTAATGTGAGGTTAGTTGAGCTAGGGACATGTCATCCACCTAGGGAACATTATTTCTAATTTGTTCCCTAGAGCTCAGTTTAAGGTCACATATCGGTAATAGGCCAGGTTACCATACCCGTTGAAGCACTTGCCATGCGATATAAAATCCACATGACACCACCACATGGACCCTGCTTGGTTTGTTTGCCGTCTTCGCCGATTGATGAGATGACATCGGAGGTTCCAACACCACCACTAATAATTGATGACAATGACATGGTGGAGGCGTAGAGGGTTGAGTTGGCAAAATGCAAGTCAGACCATGAATGGGAATTGGAATTTGTCCATATGAAACACGCAAACAATGCCTATGGGTTGAAGGCTCAAATTAAAGGGTTGACTAATCTTACAAATGTTAATAGTGAACAATAATGCTTATCATGAGGGGCTATAATGGAGGGCGTGGGTGGAAACTCCGGGGGCCAAGGATAGTTGCCGTCAAAAAATTTAGAGGCAGTTCGGGTTGATTATGGCATGATAATTAGGAGGAGCTGGATATTGGGGGATGACTACATGGGCATAGTCACAACCACCCTTATGTATGCAATGTGCGAGGGGCCTTGATGGACGAGCTTGATAAACCTAAGAGTCCCTACGACTAATGACATGAATGTCGATTTCTATTCACCTCATGGGCGCCCGTGGATTTCATGTACCCCAAGGGGCGTTTGGCTGGTGATGAGCATGAACCTAACATTGATTAAAATGTGAGACCTGAAGTTGAATTTCAGTGGGTGACTGCAGTATAATCTTGCATCATGATACCTTCAGCCACATCCTCGCGTGGATCAAGGATGGCAATGCTTGTGGCATATGTTATAAACCTTGGGGACCCGAAGGCATGTTGATCATTGGTTCTTGTGGTCATATGATCCACCCAAATTGCTTGTTGCCTCACATGATGCAAACACGTTGTTATCCTTCATGCAAAGCCTTGCTACAAGCAATTTGGCTTACATTGGGGAATGCCTCCGAATTTTGAGTACAATACCACCAATGGTGTACCACCCACATAATACAACAATCCTCATGCTTATAACTAGCAAGCACAATAGTATGTCAAGGACCTCCAAGGTTATCCGGCGAATCTCAACCCAACACATCACAAGGGTAGTGCATGAGTTTTACCTTGGTCGCACACCTAAAGCTATAGTGAGAGATCATTATTTGTATCGAATCATAGGCCCACACCCCCCAAGCTTACATTTATGACTCCAACAATAACGTGACCGTGGGCGTATTGCCATGCAAACTTGTTCCATGTGAGACAATGACTTAGGATATGGAACATATGTTGGATGTTCAAAATTTTGAGAGACCGCATCAATGGCCAACCCCGGTTGATCAAGAATGATGGGAGGTCGTTGCCCAAGAGGTGTCATTCAATGACAAAGATATGCATATCATGTTGAATGAATGAAAATATGTCAACGGCCTCATGGATGTTTGGACGGTACCAATAGTCCCAACATGCAAGACGTATTCCGTCATTCTAAACTACCGGGGTTGGCCATTGGGAACCGCATGTGCATTCGTTCCCAAGCGGCTAGGGAGGTAGAAGCTTCCGAGTTGTAGACCCTCATTGAAAGTAGGTGCGAGGCAAGATGCCAAACCCTTCAAGCACGAAATCTGAATGGTGCAAGCTCGAGTGGTAGCCCTCCCATGCCCTAGGATGCCAACTCCGAATTTGATTAGCTTTTTGGACACATAGTACCAAGATGGGTTGGGGACTATGATGCAGTATCTTTGATTCAATTGTAAATAATGTAGGAATTGCACTTTTGCATAATCTATAAGCAATTTCATATTCAATCTCATTTTTGAGATTGATCTCACTTCATTGCCGCTCACTATGATTGGCTCTAGAGTCGGGTCCCAAAAACATATAATGAATTCATGGACGTCAACTTCAAATGCATGGGAAGGATAGTTGGTGATTTTGATGTATATTAGGCCATGCTATGTTTTTAGAAGATGGTGGAGTCCATGCTTATCCCCGGCCTTCCCAACGATATAGTGCAAGATCATGTCATGTTGAAGTTGATGGAGCCCATATTGATAGTTAAGCCATGTGCCATTGACATAATTCAGAGAGGCGACGTGATTTGTGATTACATGGTTTTCCTATGTATTTATAATTACGTGGGAGTTAACAAGGCTTGGTGCCTTTACTTTGGCATGGGAGAAGTGCACAACGCACTCCGATTGGCTCTTTTTGAATTGGACATTCATAGTCCTTACACATTCATTAAAGTGAGAGGAATGATATTGCTTGGCAAAGCAATTCACAAATATTTTTGCAATCGGTTTATTTTCAGCATCACGCAACCGATAGTCATCCTAATTGAATAGGGATTCAACATGCTCGATTGAACGATTTAGGGATCGTGCAACTTTGGTACCTTCGAGATATGCTTGTGCAAAATAGGGATATATCGCAATGGGTATCCTGTCGAACTATGGAGATGCATCAACAATTGGATTTGTCCTTTACAACAATATTTACCTTGAAGATATAGTGCCAGAACTTTTTTTTAATTTGCCATTTTAATCCAAGCAAACACATTGTAATGATTAAGATAGCTTGTGAATAGAATCGCATTACTTGCAATATGTATTCCATCATGTCACACAACTTTTCATCACCATATCATTATATGGTTGTGGCATTATAACTTTGAGTGCAAAACTTTTTTGTATTGGCAATAGATATTGTATGTACGTACGTAGTAGGTTGATAGCAGGTTGGCCATAGAATGCCCAATAAATAACTAATTAAGAAAATCTTAGTTGGTTCGTAAAAACATGTATGAAAACTTAGGAAACTATATATACATATATTTATTTATGCAAGCACATTACATGTCCTACACAAGTCATTAGTCAATGGCCTAGAATGATTGTCATACAACAATCGGTTGGACATGTCTACTATTGAATAGTAGTCTACTACCTTGGTGAAGTGTTGGTCAGCAATTGACCACCATGGCTGACTATTGTCTAGCAAGCCCACCTCATATTGGCCTTATTCCCAAGTTCTCCATTGGCCTAGTTTGTTAGTAAAGCTTTGCATACGGAGAACAAATGAGAAGAAGGTCGGTGATTTTCGTGTATATTAGACAAGTATATTTTCTACAAGACGGTGGAACATACATTTATCACCAGTCTTCCCGACGACATAGTGCAAGATCATATCATGCTGAAATTGTTGGAGCCCATATTGGCACTTAAGCCATATGCCATATTGACAAATGCACCTCTACGCTCCTTAATGGTTTCAAATTCGACCACAACCCGACCATATTGACCATCAATGCATTTGGTCAACTTCCTCATTGTGTCCAAGAATCATGATTTAACAACGGCATTTACATGGATGCTAAGATCAACTAGTGAACACGGTTTCAACATTGCGTCCACATGGTGGTAGTCCGTGGTCATCATATGCCACCAACTATAAAAATCTTCTTCAGCCAACGTGGCGAGATTATGGGCTAAGTTGAAAGGATGGTTTCTAAGGCTAAGCACATGTTTTTTCAAATTCTTCATTGTCAACCAAGTCTTCTCCATTGTCGGCTCCGTGCCAACAAACATTCTCATTGCTTTTAATACCTCATCCGACATCTACAATAATTACCGCAACTAGACTAGAAATTGTCCTCATTCATATTTGCCTTGATTAGACGGGCCTCGATAACATTTATTCTCTGATCATCGTTTCCTTGACTCAATTTGTTAATGTAGGTAGTGCAATTGGGATGTATATCCATTTGTTTTAATGTGTGTTTGACCTTGACGAATCGATCAATCATTAGGAAGTTGGTAGCAAATCTCATGGACACATGCATCTTCAATCCCAAATTGTGCAAGTAAATAAGAAAACCACTATAGGACATTGATGGGCCCATTGTATTTCACAATATCCCTCGTCTTGTCCACAACGTCTTGCACCCAACATTATTTTCCCCAATCGTTTGACAATTAGTTCAAACAATGTGCCATACACCCTTGCCAATATATGTGTGGTCATTTTTGACTAATATTGTTAGCCGCGTTTTTCATAGCCGCAGCATTATCGAAGTACATGTGGACGACATTTTTAGGATTCACTCCATCAATGTATTTTTTTGACCTTGGTAGAGACGTAGTCAACGTTCTTTGTGTTATTGGTCGTGTAGATGGAACCAAGGAACACGTCACTCACCAGACGTATTTGTATGACATTCATTAATGGCCGGTGAGCATCATCCTCCTATCCATTTGAACTAATACTGTAGCCATATTTGTGGATGGATTTCAACTATAGTAATGTTTTGGTATTGTACCGTATATTGTCAAATAAATTTTTGTACATTGCATGATAGGGTGGCGGTTTAAAAAAAATTGCATACACGGCCTCGATAAACGCAGGATGGGAAATAATGCCAATAAGAATATTAACCTTGTAAAAAGTTTGTCACCATTTTGTATATAACTTGCAGTTTTTTGAGTTTTGCATGCCTTCCTTTAGGTCCATTTAACATTTGTGAATGTACGTGGGATTCGGTAGTCCGCTCAAACACCACCTCTTTGGCCATTGATGTTGCAGGGGATGATAAGGGGTTTGACTTCCATTCAAGTTGGATTGTGCATTGCATAGAGCTTGTTCTTGGGAGTTGACCACATCATCTTCCTTGTCCTCAACGTAATCATCCAAAACTTCATCCGAAATTACCGGGCACATACCATTGCAGTTGGAAAATAAAGCTTTGACAACCGGCCCAAGACGTTAACACAATGCCGCACCCTGCATCTTGCCATTGTTCCTTTTGTATCCCAAATGGATTGTAGTTTAGTTTTTGGCATTACAAAATACTAGGGAACAATCGGGGAAGGCTTAAAAGGTGATTCATATAACATCTAGGTGTCACAGATAAGTTTATTAGAATAATTTCATGATCAAATCAAGTTATTTCAAGTTCACCAACAATATTAGTTCATTTGGGTGCAAAATTTATAAAAGCATTCAGTTGCGATACATGCATTTGTGACAGTCTCTCACCTCACTCTAATTACCCAAGCAATAGTCTGGCAGTGAGTTCACTTTAGTTGGACCAGGTGCAAGGCACAAGCATAGGTACAACCATCGGCAATTGTCTTGCAAAAGGCATCCCATTTAAGTCTTGCTTACCAAAGCCAAGGGCACTTTGGTATAGTCAATAATCTTTCATTTAATTGAGCCTTTTAATGTAACTTGAAATTGGCAGTGCAGTCATCCTTTCAGGATTGTCGATATTCTTTTATTAATTATGATTTTAAATTAGGTTATTCGGCTATAGCCTTTTACCCAGTCTTGACCAGAGTAATCAGAATATCCATGGATTGCGTCAATAAGCCAAACCACATATGCATGTTAACATTTCATAACATGGTTCGTTGCTTTATCTTCTTTAATTGAAAACTCAATTTGATATTCCTATTGCTTAAAACAATATCATCCACAAGTTCATTTCATTTATAATCCTCAAAACAATTGTATAGGACATTCAATGACCAGAGTTGGGATTAATTCCAAGTTAACCCTAAACCTTCTAGACTTGAGGTAATTCTCAATTTCACTTATCTATATGAAATTACCAAATCCTCGATCGGCAAGTTTGTTGGTCTTTACAACATCCAATTTACCTTTTGCAGTCAATAGTCTTCCTACTCTAACTATTCGGTTTCTGTCAAAGGTTAGGCGAGTACAACCTACCCCAGCAATACATTCCAGACTATAGCCTCGACGAATGCTCGACTCGATCCTCTTGATGTGAAAATTATTCATGTTTTTCCCTATCCAGACTGATTACAATAACGACACACCAATTCATTTATATCCAATAAATTCACCTTGAGGTGAATATCATTATCTAAGCATCACTCAAGTAGTTATGGTATACATCGGTCTATTGCCTCAACGTTCACCCATGAAATTATTTCACTTATCATTCAAATTCTTACATATATGCTCAGAAAGTATATGGATTCCGATTATCCAATCTTACCCTTCACAAGTAACAAACAATAGAATTCCGCTTTTTGTTTTCTTATTGACCAAATAAATATTCTAAGTCAATTGACCTGCACAATCACATGAGGAATCTCTCGTCTGCAGTAATTCAATTCTCCTACGAGGCATCACCATCACCCTACCACACTCATTAGCAACATTTGTTGCAAGGCTTTAATCAATATCTAAAATTTGGATTCACTTCAATTAGCATTCACTTATGACTTAGACAATAGCCTTGATTTACTGTCACTCATTCTTCCCACAACTTCACACTAATTAGACAGTTACACCATTTGGTTTCACAAGAAATGATCACGTCTAAGTCTCCTCTCATCCTTTTTTTTACTCCCAGATAAAATCAGGCATCTCACACAAATCTCTCACATAAACAAACTATGGTCATGATGCGCATTCGCATTCATATTTGATTCATAATTTTATTTTAAATTCACTCAAACTATGGCCTAAGATGCCTTTGAGTCATAAAGTTCTTACACAATACTTTTTAATTTTCCGAAAGTGGTTCATTCATTAAAACACAATACAATCAATAGTCACCAAGCAAGTTAAATCACAATATAGTCAATAGTCTTGGGATAATTCAATTCCACAAACCAATACTAACACCCTAGATCGACTATGTAAATATTTCAAATTACGGACTATGGTCTCGCACTAGAGGAATCTCTCCTCCTTCAACACCACAACTCTCTTACAAGTTGATATTCAAGACCCCAAGAAATCACTCAAAGTCAGAATGCTCTCACATAGATGATAGAGTCAAAAACTCAAAAAAAATAATTCCCTTTTTTCCCCCCTCCTTTCTACCTCATGGCTTACATGCCTAGTCCCCCTACCTTGTCTCCTAGAACCAAGCCATAGCCTTTGCATTCCTACTTTTTGATATCTCAATCGATAGCCTCATTCATACCTACTTACTTAAGCTTTTCTAGTTCAAAAAGAGTCATTTTCACATTTACTTCGTGTTGAGATTATGGAAAACCAAAAACATTCACCACATGGACAACCATACGGTTTTTCTTGTACATTAATGCCAACTTACAAAATTTGCATTCCATCTTTTTGGACATTGAAGTCCACTCCTTAGGCACGTACGAAGGCTTTCATTGGTTTCTCACACCAATACCAATATAGCCCACTACTCTCTACTTGCAATGAATGCCTAGAGGCAATCAAGGTCAAATGGTGTTGGTGGGAATGCCAAGTGTTAAATAAATGGGGCTTTGTAGTCCCAATGCATTTTACCCACACTAAATACAAAAGATCAATTTACAATAATAGGCATGTTCAACCTCATACCAAGCTTGTTGTGGCGGGACACTATTGGAATTTTTTTTGGAGGTTGTCGATGGCCCATGCAGTCAATATGGCAATTGACTACCATATCGACTGCAACTAGCAATCAATCTAGATAAGTTGACTACTCCTAGAAGTCGTCATGGCAATCGACTTTCATATCAATTGCTAGATGAAATAGACATGACAATTGACTATCCTATCAACTGCAATGAGCAGTCAACAAATCTAGGTCGACTGCCATGTCGATTGCATGGATCAACTACACTAAGTCGACTGCAAATTACTAAATCGAATACTAACCATCAATTGACGACACTAGGCTGACTACTAACAAACAATCAACTTCATTAAGTAGCAGGTGATAGGGTAATTGATATGGATTGACTGATAAGTAGAAGTTGTTTGTTTTGGTCAATTGCCACTTTGTAGTCGATCAAACGTCTCCTCTATTTGTACCATTGGATGCAAAACGAGTATATTGTATTATTAAACACGATGGTTGAACAAAGTTGAATGATGGGAGATGACGAGCTGGAGGGTTCCAATGAGAACACCATTTTAATTAAAATGAGACAATTTGGCCTTTTTGAGACAAAAAATTAAGGTGAAATTTCGAGGCACCTTAAAGGAAATTTAAGGTGAAATCCAAGGGGAACTTTGTTCCCATAAGCCAAGTTCCATTGGGGTACATAGTGGGTACATGATAAAGTACCAAAAGTTCCCTACAAGTGTTCCCCCACCACGTTCACATCCTCCGCAATGTATTCACCTTAATGTGCGCTATTAAGGTGATTGGCAAAATGAGACTTTGAAAAGTCTCATTTTAATTAAAATGGTGTTTGAGGTGTTTAAATGGCCTACTAAAATGCAAAGGCATTCGAATGCGGGATTAGCTATTAGCCCCCCCCCCCAACACCTATTGGTGGTGAGGCCAGTTGATGACTCCCGCTAGCAGGGTCAAACTTAAACTCACTTTACAGCAGTGGCAACAACTGGGCGCATCGGTCCTGCCACTCACTCGTTCGCTGATGCGCAAGGTAATTTCGCACTGCCAAATAATTCCGCACTACTAGATAATTTTGCGCGAGATAATTCACTACATTTTCACCTTCGCAATGAGTGAGTTTACGTAGAGGCCACAAATTCATATCCCTCTATAACTACACTACATATGATATTTAGGCAAAGCTTACTATTTGGAATTACGCAATGCTACGTCTATAAACTGTACATCTCATATTTTACCAACAAATGTTAAATTAGTAGTTTGGACATTATAAAACATTGACAACTTTACTGGGTAAAAATTTATTTCAATAGTAAAAGGATATGGCACCATGTAAATCCAAATAGTAAGTCACACAAAATATCATATTTGACTAATTGTCCACGGAATTTTTTTGGCATGATTGGTTAAAATTCTATTCTTTCCAAGTCCGATTGGTTACATGTTGTGTGAACACTCGGTTAACATACGTACTTAAGGTGGCAACAAGTCTTAACACATACACTTTTTAGCTTTGCACAAAATTAATGCAAGGTGAGTGGCGAATCCAAATCATGCCCGTAGCATTTTTGTCAATAGCATTTTTGTCATATTATCTATTATTCGGCCATCATGATTCTATTCATGAAACATTTTCAAGATAAAATTTTAATTTTTTAATTTTTCAAATTAAAAAACCATAATTTGACTAATTGTGTGCTATTATTGTTCGTCATGTTGACATCTTCCGGTTACAAGTTGACATCTTCCGGTTTTGCTTTATTTATTTTAGATATATTCTATAGATTCCTCGATAACGATCGGTAATTATCCTAAAGTCTCGAACTTCAACATGGTTATTTCTCGAACTCAACCAATTCATTTGTAACTAACTGCCGGTTCTCCCCGAACATAGGCCCACACTTATTGGTGGTAGTGAACGTAGTTCACCCATTCACTGCCGCCCACCACCAGTATGTGTGGGCGGCCTATAATTCTATGGGGTTGGAACCAAACATAACCCCCTATTCGGAAGGTAGCATATTGATTCTATCACTATATTCGTTAATTTGAGACTTTCTCTTGTCTCAAATTAATATATGGACCACAACAACATGGTCTAATGTTTGGGTTGTCCTACCCAAACCATCTTGATATGAGTTCTTAATTGGGTTTTTTGATATGAACACCCGCTTCAAAGTATTTGCATCTTACAACATTCTCCAATATCTGTGTGATTTTATCCATGTTCTTATATTTATAACTGTCTCAAAATGCCGAAAAAGTCCCAAATTAACGAATATAGTGATTTCTGTCTTTTCAATTGTCCCTGCCCAAGGAGGAATTCCGAGACCTTAAGGTCATCCACTTAGAGTAGAAAACCAAGGGTGAAATTTGCGGATGCTATAACAATAAAAAGGTCCAAGATACCATCATAGACTGGTATGTGTGCAATGATGAGTACAGCTTTGAATGGTACTTTATTTCGACCATGTCAATGGAACAAGTGACCAACAAAATGAAGAAGTTGATTGAGGAAGCCATTCAATTTGCAATGGATGGACCTAAATTTACCAAGGGTCAAAATCTCGCATATTTGGACTCTTGGGTGCAGAATAAGGCTCAAAATGGAGATTTCAACACTACAACAAAACATGTCCTTTACAACTGGGTTTTTTTAACTTCTACAAGTGAGAAATCCCGGACTTTACTGCCGTAAAAAATGACCAGTCGCTTCAGTCAAGCAGTAAAGTGTGGTCGTAGTAATGTCGGACAGGACGTTCCCAATGGACACGTTCCCAATGGCAGTGAAAGTTTGGGTGCTCCGCGTACTTTACTTCATAAAGTCATGTCCTACTTCACTACGTCTCGTCAATATAAGTAAAATAAGACACACGTCCATATAACTAAGCCTAGTGAAATCATGGCACTGGCACCAGTTATGTATGGTGTTTGCACTTCACTATACAAAGTCATATCATGTGTACTGCATATACATACATTCCAAATTATTAGTCAACGTTAACAATATGGTTGAAACAAATATGTTTCCAGGTGACTTATATTAGTTGAATTAATTTTTCCACATTACTGCTTCTAGTAAGCGCGGACAATGATGTGGGAGGTCAATAACTGTACGTAGTAAGCGTCTGTGACTGCTAATAGTAAATAAATACGACAATGGCATATATATCTTACTTCATATCGTGATATTTACTTTACCATGTGGAGTAATGTTTACTATAACGAGTAACATGAAGTTGACTCAACATAGTCATATTGGTATTTTGCCTACGTTGTGAGGTCATGTAGTTGTCGTATGTCTTTATTATGTATTATTAGTAGTGAAGTTCATATGACTTTGCGAAGTGCCATGTTTTGCATGCAAATGAGTGCGTTTACTATAACGAGTAACATGAGGTTGACTCAATATAGTTATATGTTTATGACATGCACAATATATTTCTACTGGTCATACTAGGATCACTATGTAGAGTCATATAATTTTTTGTCACTTCACTCTGGAAAGTAGTATCCTTCATTTACGAGATACACTGTAATCCATAATACAATCATCTACCAAGTGCAGTCACACAAATATGGTTGCAATGTTCAAAAACCAAATCATATTTATACAATAGTATGTCATTCATGTTTCAGAATTTACTACTAGCAATGATAATTACTGAACTCCATAAGAGTATAGGTCTGAAAATCAACATTGGTCTATAAGTCCACTCCACACCACGGGGGGGTCACTCCATTGTCAAGTTGAACACCACGTGCGGCCAAAAAAAATCTACTTTTGGTAAGTTGCATCACCAAAATGGGTCAAAATTTTATCAATTTTTTTTCATGGGTAGATATACATGGTGTCTATTACATAGTAAAAAATGGTAACCAAATTTGATGATATGTTTTTTTAATAAAACATACCGTTTCTAACTAGAATGACACATAATTGAACTAAAATATTTACTACAAAAATGAAGATGACTAAAAATTTCAAAAAAATATACAAAAGATATTATCAATGGTTGTGTATATGTAGAAAAAATATCATAATTTTTAAATTTATCTATTCCATGTAATATAGGGGTAGCAAACTTTGGCCACACGTGGTGTTCAACTTGACATGGAGTGAACCCCCCGTGCTCCACACTCACGCAGCCGCACACAACCTTAGACAATCAGTTGATGAAAGCATTGTCAAGATCCTTTAGCTCCCTCAGGTCACAAGGTAACAAACAATAGTTTGAAGCGATGATCTCCCCTTTGGCTGCGACACAAAGGACCCATCAGATAATCATATTGTCTTCAAATGCAGTGTAACACGCCTCTTATTATTTCCACACAGATATGATTGAATCCGCTTGAAGACCAAGATAAATAATATCCTTATAAGTATTGTATTTTAACAACACTGCTTACAGATATTGGTAACCCAGAGAGCAAAGGGACATACATCAGAAGTAATAGCCAAGATAAAATACAAATAGTGTCATATTTGTATACCCGGTGACATCCATGCTCCAGAACCCAACTTTGTATGCAAGACGTCTTTGGAGGCTATGAGCATCGCTTTCTTCTTTGTCACCTGTGAATGACAACAAGTGCAAAGAGCTACTGGTTTACTTTGTGATAACAGAGAAGAAAAGAAATAAGGAAAATCGGAAAAAGAAATCCAATGGATAAGTGCTCACCTCCAGAAAGTCCAGCTCTACAAACTTATGTGGTGCTCTCCCTTCTTCATGAACATACCTTTCAAATCATGTCCCCACATACTCTTAACAACTTGGCACAAACATCAGCATCTACTAAGAGCACAAATTTTTTGAGCAAATAATCACTCTTGTAGTCTCACTGACGTGATCTACATAAGATGAGGAGGAACACCAATAAGTGATCTGCTCACCTCCAGCTGAAAATAGGTTGTATCAAAGCCTGCACAAAAACTACAAGATCATCACAGCCAAAGACAAAAACATAGGATTCAGTTTGAGAATTTGAAGTTCATTAGTACAAGGAAGAAAGGTTAAGCAAAGGTTTCAATGTCCACCACACACAACTAAGGCATCATTATCCATGTGCAAAACCAACAGGTTACATCCTTGTCAAAATCAAGACAACCCGTTACAAAATGTAGGATACCTAATTTATAAGCTCGCTTCATGATGATCAATGTGTATGTTGCCAACTCGGACCGCAAGAGGAAGAAGACTGAGAGTCGAAGAGCGTACCTGTGTGATTCTCACAGTGACTGCAAATACTTAGGGTTAGCCAATGGTGAAGTCACAACACTATCAAGAGGAGGAAGACAACAAATCAAAGGAAGTAAGTGCCTAACAGCACTTAATCACAAGCACTCAAACTAGGCTAAGAGGATTCACGGAGAAGAAGAAGAAGAACAACGCCGAAGAGAGCTCGGCCACGACTATAGGAGCGCGGCCACGGTGATAGGATCCACTGTCACGGTAATACAAGGAAGTCGCGCGGTAATAGGGTCCCTTTCCCACGGCAATGGGTCCCCAGCGGCTTAGTGAAGGAAACTTAGAACTTAGAGATAAAGGATCGCTATGTAAGTATGAAAGGTCTTATATGAGGAATATATAGGAGTATATAGGGATATTAAAAAGTATATAGGACTAGGATTACATTCCATTAGTATGAGTATACGAGATTTTGTTCAAGGACAATTATGAAAGAAGAATATTTAAATTACGAGGAGTATATAAGTATTAAAGAGTATATAGGAATATGGTACATTCTACTAGTATGATCATTGGAATTTAAATCAAACAATATGAAGATTTGATGGATTCTCAAAAAGGATTTGGAATGTAGCCACGACAAAGATGTAGTAGAATCTTAGAAGGACGAACATTAGAGTGATAAAACGGTTATAACCGTTTATGATAGATATCATCTACTTATGTCGGAGATAGGTAGTTATCTAGGAAAGTGGAGTTAACAATCACTTTAAAAATAGATTTTGGGTTAGGAATAAAAGACTATATAAAGGGAGAAATTTTAGGAGACTATACCTCATTTCTACACAACGAAGTTATCACAAATTTGAGTGTCAAAAACACTTGAGTTACTTTTGTATCTCTCCTCTCGGAGCTCTTTTGCAATACATTATCTTTTCCACAAATGTGTGTGTGACCTTTCCCTCTCTCTTTCTCAAATTGAACTACGAGTTGTCAATTGGTACTTGTGACTTAAGTGATTGATAAAAGAGAGGAGAGTAGGTGCTTTGAGAAAGAACTCAAAGTATTAGTGTGAGGGTGAGAACAAAGCGCTAAAGAATAGTTGGAGTATCAATGGAACTTTGGGAGAAGTTGTTATGAGTAGTAACGTCAATTTAACTTGAACGTCGGAATTGCGATTGACTTTCAAAAGTGGAACTTATCATTGAACTCCTCAAAAGGGAATTATAATTACACATGTGATTGAATGATTGAAGAAATTATATACATGTTATGAATAATTAAAGTGAAACCTCTCAACAATTACAAACTCCTTCAAAAGAGGAGGAGCTTATTATTATAAACTATATAATTGACTTACAAGTATTATGCAACATATGTTTGAGTATCGAACTTATTTTATGATTAACAAGAATGATGAAGACATTAATTCACATCAAAGTTTGAATCTATATGAATGAAATAGTATTGATATGAAATAATCTACTTACTACAATTGTTATTGAACCTCTTTCTTTTAAGATGCTTTGTGAGTTGTTGGATGTCATTAACAATCGAAGAGGAGTTCTTTCTCTTGAGTAAACCTCAAGAGAGTTATGATTATTCTTGACATTATACACTTTGAAGTTAAACGTGACATTACAAAACAATCAATGATGTGTTCATGAAATTATAACTACTATATGCATACATGTTAAGTCACAATATTATAAGTAGTAGCACTTGAGCTTAAAAAGGAAGACTCAAGAATATTAGATCTTCTTCATCATTATAAGATTATTATCAATTGTGTTATTAATGTTTATGAACTACGAATCTTAAGGATTCACATAAATTATTGGAAACTATATTATTATCAAGGATATTGTTACACCTCTTGAAGCTTTCTTTAATCTAATAGTTCTTATTATCAATGTTGCCTTACATTGAGAGTAAGAATTTAAGATAATGAGATTGTGTTCACTCCAATAATTATATTCATATCATAAGGAGAAGAGAGGGATTATTAATTCGAGACCGAACATATTAATGAGGCACGGTAGTTCTCAAGCGAATATAAATTTACGTGATGTCACATCGTGAGTCCACTTAAGCTAATTTGCAAAGGAACGACCCACGGCGTCCATCAGCCAAACCCCGGTGTTGTGGTGGCCAGTGTGTGGACTCAGCCACAGATGAGAAGCACTGCAGCAGCTGCAACAAGAAATGCAAGCAAGGTGCCACATGCTGCAAGGGCAAGTGTAAGGTGCTTTCCGGGAGTGACCGGTCAAATTGTGGTGGATGTGGAACAAAGTGCAACAAACCTGGTACGATTGCTGTCAAGGCAAATGCCTCTTCGTTGCAGGGTCAAGTGATCCATTGAATTGCGGTGGGTGTGGTAGGATGTGCCGAAAACGTTCTGTCTGCTGCAAAGGCGATTGTAAGATTATCAATGGCTATGACCGGTCCAACTGCGGCGGGTGCGGGAAGCTGTGCAGTTTTGGTGCAGATTGTTGCAAAGGTGCATGCAAATCTGTGCGTGGAAGTGATGCTTCCAACTGTGGGGGGTGCGGGACGAAGTGCAAAGCTGGGGTGAAATGCTAGCTTGGGATCTGCGGATACAACAACTGATGTACAATTCCAAAATCTTCGTGAAGCTGATTTCAGAGGTTAGGAATGCTTCTGACATGCAAACTGTGTAGTCACCGAAAGAAATCATGTCGAGTCTAGATTACTGCCGCATGACTATCATCGATCAGCACACAATAGATGATAAAAAATCTCTGTCAATGTTCTAGTGACGATTGCTAAGAGCTGAGGAGCCAGACTGAGAGGAGCTCAACCGAGAGGAGCTCAACACAATTAGGGTTACGAGGGGAGGAAATGAAGTTCTCACCCTCAGGAACCAAAGTCGTGGGAACGTGACCAAGGCTATGGGAACGGACGAGCAAGGCTATGGGAACGTGAGCAAGGCTATGTGTTGTCCAACTATATATTTAAATATGTCACTGTGGCAACTTTTCTACTGACACCTTTTATGAATAACTTTAGAAGTATTGTTGTCCACCTTACCTTTTAGTTCTTCCACTTATAGTTTGGTATATAATGCATCCTAACATTTTTGTAATGAAACATCGTCACGGATGATTGAAATTTGGATGAAAAGTCACTTAGTGAGTGACAGTGATTGAAACATTGTAAACTTATAATGCCCAAAAGAACTCACACGTAATGACAAATAATATTAGGTTCACATTTAGTGTTTGTGACACTACACGGGCAATTTACAATTAGTATCAAGCAAGACAAATAGAATCGGTGACACTAAATACAACATTTTAGTGTAGTGTTGTCTTAATGTGAAATACTTTCATTTATATTGGTATATAGGACCATGCACGCCTAATATTTAAAAACGAGTTTCAACAATCCCGGGGGGGGGTCACTATGAAGTTAATCCTCATGTACACAAGAGATTTAGAGAGAAAAAAACAAATGCATGCATACTAGTGGCATGCTAGAGAATGGACTCGTGTAATTATACCAAGATTTTCAATTCAATGTGATAATTGCCTCTAGTACATACACAAAATATAAATCATTAACTAGCTAATTCTTTATAACATGTATAATGCATGTTCACTTTCTAACGAGTAAGGCATTGAACATTTTTTCCATTCATAGCATGTAACTCAATGATTTGCATGAAACAAAACAAAGATAGTAGCACAATAACTTAACCACAATATGGAGATAAAAACTCATGAAGCCCACATGCACTCCAAGAGCCTCTAGCTTGTCCTAAACCCCAAATGCGAACCCCAACAATAATGGACAAGGGAATCATTAAGAACTTTTACCATATGACAACAAGTGGATAAAATGGGAATTGGATGAAACTAACATGTTTATTGTCAATTCTTTCTCTAAACCTTAGGCCCCCTTTTGTCCATCTACCTTTACTTCAAAAAAGAATAGTCTTCTTAGATGTACACACTATAGACAATAAATACCTCTCCCTTATGTATATTATGTATGCTAATGCCTCCAATAACATCCCTTCTTACACTCATGTTAGTTCATATATGGTATGAAGAGTCCACCCCCCAGGTTACAAATGTCTAATTGCTAAAAATCACCAATATAACACGACATTATCTTAACAATTTGACTTGACAAATCCAAATTGACCACTTCACTACCCACAGTAATGCACGTTCTAATAGACGTTCCCAAACACGTTTACAAGGGCGTTCCCAACTGAATTGTTGTCCCACTTCACTACCATGACTCCGCAAAGTCAATTCGGACATGAAATTAGCAAGGGTGGATTTCTATAATTCCTCCGATCACTGTTTATAGTAATAAAGGACATGCAGTGAAGTGAGTGCGGGAATAAAGGACATGTTTTGTTGTAGTGCAACCTCAAGCAATTGGTTGATAATGTTCCCCCCCCCCCGCTCCCGCGCGGAAGTGGGTGAGGTGGTGACCCCTCAAGCGGCAAATATAAGGGTTATACTTACGTGGTGGGAATCCTAGGCCAAAAGTATTCCAAAGTGGCCAACAAAACAATTCTTTGGAAGAAACATAAATTGGAAAAATGGTTAAGGCCGTCATGCCCATGCCAATTAATGTGGATTCCCAATATGGCAAAGATGGTTGTCTTGGATAGCAAGGAAAAAATGAGGATATGGGGAGATTATCAAGATGAAGATTGAAGGTGACAAATGTCCATCTCCAGGTATTATGTGGGCCCAAAAAACTCCAAAGATCGAAGGTATGCAAAATGCTCTGATCCAATCTAATGCCAAGGCATGCATTTTAAAGAATTTGCATCTTGACTTCATGAAGTTTTGGTTGATCGATAGTGAGACCAATGTGGGCTACACACTATGGTGGGATGAGGGAACTCTACGAGACAATGTATATCCGAGATAAAGCGCATCGACCAACTGTCAATTTCATGGGCAACTTAATGGGTCCAACCAAAGGGCAACAATGGGACCAAGTTCAAAGGTTCCGAGTGAAGAGTGAAAGTTGGCTTGGGCTTTGATATGGATCGTGTCGGAATTGCACAATGTAGATGTGCAACACAATGATCTTTTCACATTATGCTTCATTGGGAGTCGGACAAAAGCCTGATGATTGGAGTGTGCAATTAGGGGTGTGCATTGCACATGGGTGAACATGTTGAATCACCGTGGCATGCGGAAACCGCAGTGTCAAAGAAAAATTGAAGAGGAAGAAGTTTTGGGTGATACCCAATATTTTAGGGTCCACAGTAGGAGACATCAAGATCTGCTTGAATATTACATTGAGGAGACTAAGAGTTTTATAGTCGGCAAACTTGCATGGCAACTTTGCAACCATGGTCATGACCCAATACACTATGCCGGGGAGGGTCATAAATTTTGGACCATGACCCAAGATCTTTTGTGCAAAGAATCCTTTGCGAGCCGCATTGACTTAGCTTCTGCAAGACATAGGATGCAAATGGACCATGTACAATGGGATGAGCTTTTGAAGTGCTAGAGATCCAAGATCAAGGAAAGTATTAAAACCGGTTAGTTTTTCCGGCTTCCTAAGGGAGGTTTCCATAGACTTGGTAGGCATGTATCACTAACATAAACTTGTTTGTAAACTTTTGGTATCTTTATATTACCTTTGTTGTGATACAACACTTTTCTTTTTTAAATACATGCAATTGTTGGCTTCTCTCCATTTTTCGATTTCATGTTCCCAAAACCGAATATGTCCATCGATACATGGAGTCGAGTGCTCAGATGAATAGTCAACTCCTTAATCAACTGCTAATGTGAGAAGTCGACAAACTAATTGATTGCTTACGTGCAATCTGCTGAAGAAGGTTGATTGCTACCATGGAAGACGACTAGGGAGATGGCTGCTACTATAGAATCGATTGTCACAATAGGAGTCGTCTCCCTAGTCAAATTCTAATGTGAGTAGTTGATTATTTAGTCCACTACTAATACAAATAGTCAACTAGAGGCCAACTGAATATATGCAGTCCACTAAAGGAGGTCGACTATTGTTGTGGCAATCAATTAACCATAGGCAATTGACTTTATGCTAACACTATAAAAAACAATATGTTGTAAATAAAATTTTGATCACAATAATGTTTATTGGGTGTCACACCCAGATGTGATGCGATGTAATGCCATCACATCAATTATAACTTGACAGCTAGAGGCCACATCACGTTCATTTGCACATCCCTAGTCTAGCACAACTTAAAGTGCTACAAGTCAGTCCGACATTTCAAAATAATAATTTTGAAATTCCAGTAGACTTAATTGTTGCAAGTAGTTCACAATATCCAATCAATAGGTACAAGGTGTTCACATTACACATTACATTGGTAGTATGTTTTAGTATATAAATCATCCCCATGTGGTGTCCACAATCCATGTGAGATATGTAAACTTGAGAGATGAAGCCATGGTAGTCCTCTTGTATGTATTTGTCCGTATCTTTTGTTTAACAACTTCAAATTGCATTTTTTTGTTGTTGTTGGAGATGGTTCTATGTTTGATTGTCTAAGATTTCTTAGTTCAATACAACTCCTGGAAAAAATAATTATTAGCATAATCAAGGTCCAAACATTTGTTCATAACACATTCTCTCTTCAAACCTCCTCACTTCTTGAAAATGCATTCTGAAATTCGTTCATGTGGAGATTATGATTCGTCTAGCTTTGTACCTTTGTTCAATTGAGTTGGAGATATGTTGGTGGGTGGTCATGGCTACTCTTCCCATGCTTTCTGCACTCATGCCGCCAAAATCTGCATCTTCGTCCATGTACTTCCAAACTCTTTCTTGGAGCAAAATCATCTTGACTTTCTAGCTTCACATGATGTAGTTGCTAGGGCCTTGTAGTTTCATGGACTCGGGAACTTCCTTTCATGTGGGATCCATTTCTAGGTTGATGTATAGGAGCTTCTACAACTATTCGCTACCTCTGCTCTAACTAACCCTAGTGCTTAGAAACACCACTTAGCTTTGCTACCATGTTGGTATTCAAAGAGCTTAGTGCTCTATAGAACCTCTTGGCATTAAGAGTGTGAGAGAATGAGAACTCTCACAATTATAGAACATATATACATGATACCTAAACCTAGTGGATCTTAAGATTGGAAATCTTAGGTTGGAAGTGAAGAGTTGAATATCAAGTTGATGGATGAGGACATGTAGGAGTTGGATGTAACAATTTTTATGTTCATTAGATGAAACCCTGGGTGTTTGTTGCTAGTTAACATGTTTTAGTGCCAACATGGTTGGCTAGGTTGCTTGTAAAAATATCAAACATGGCTCATGAGCCTTTCCTAGAGTGTTTAAGACATGCATTGAGATGTAGTGATAGTAATGGGTAGAATTATACTGCAAGTGTCTAAAATTAGAACTTAACATGATCCTTCAATCTGACATAGACATAATGGGAACATCACATGAGCCATTTTATGTTTGAAATTCCAACACTCTCTTTACCAATACAGTGGCAATTAGGCATAACTAAGATGGCTGACTACCTTCAAAGCACATGTATATGAAAACATTGTGTAAACCATTAGTTGAAAATGAGGCACATTTTGTGTTGGAATATCCCCTATATAAGTCCATGAGAGATAGGTTTCCATCACTATTTGAGAATGTAGTCTTACGGAGCCTCAAGTCTTTCTTTCAATTGGACCACCAAGTTGAAATTAGCCTCTATCTCGCGGAGGCTACTGCACTCCACCACTCTAATGAATCAGTTGATTTGAAACCATCACAATGTACTTTCAGTCTCATTTCGGGTCATTTCATTAGTTAATTCAACAACTTTCTGCATTTATTATAACATACAAAAAAATGGATGGCTCATATGGTGTTTCCATTACATCAATATTTCATATTGAAAGAGCAAGTCAACTCGAACAGTGGGACACCTCAAGCTATATCATTGCCATATTATTTCTAAATAGAGATTATGCTTTCTTAGTTGACATTAGCCTCTATCTCACGGAGGCTACTGCACTCCACCACTCTAATGAATCAGTTGGTTTGAAACCATCACGATGTACTTTCAATCCCATTTCGGGTCATTTCATTAGTTAATTCAACAACTTTCTGCACTCATAACATACAAAACAAAAAAAGGATGGCTCCTATGGTGTTTCCATTACATCAATATTTCAGATTGAAAGAGCAGGTCAGCTCAAAAAAGTGGACACCTCAAGCTATATCATTGCCATATCATTTCTAAAGAGAGTCTCCACATTCATAGTTCATGAGGCTCATGAGGCAAGTTGATCATCTGTAAAGTTAGATGGTAAGAGGAGCAGGTCTGCCCTTCTTCAATGCCTTGTTCATATCACTGCCTGGTAGATATTGCAAGTAGTCTGCATTTTATTCCTGCTCCTGCCTGTCCGCTCAAACAATATGGGCCATGGACCACTGCTCAGGAAAAACCAGTGGTTAGTTACAGATGAACCGGTTGAAGTTGGAGGCTTCCGGAGAATTACCGATCATTTTAGAGGAATCTATAGAATATACCCCAAATGAATGAAAGCAAAACCAGAAGATGTCAACATGTAACCGGCTGGATTTAGAATCACTAGGATCTTGACTGACTATGCCCAAAAACTTCCCGGCTATGATCGGGGAGAACCGGCAGTTAGTTACAAATGAACCGGTTGAAGTTGGAGACTTCCGGAGAATTACCGATCATTTTAGAGGAATCTATAAAATATGCCTCAAATGAATGAAAGCCGAACCGGAAGATGTCAACATGTAACCGGCTGGATTTAGAATCACTAGGATCTTGACCGACTATGCCCAACAACTTCCCAGGCACTGCTATGGACACACAAATCTCTTGCTTTTACTCTAGAATATTGCATACTGTACTTTGCTGCAAGTGAGAAAAAGAAGAAGAAGCAATTCTAAGACCTATCTGATCTAAGACTCTCAATTCTCCGACCTCTAGTCTCAACTAGAAACTTGGAACTATTTAAACGCCTCAAAAGTCTGAGACGTCTATGCCATACAAGAATAGCAACATTTTTCTTGAAAAATCATCCACAAAGGTGAGAATATACTTACGTTCCGTTTTGGAAATGACTGGCGTTGGACCACATAGGTTTGAGTGGATCAATTGAAGTGGGTCGAGTTGTGGACGTTGTCCTGCATTTTGGGATTTTTTTTCTTGTGCATTTTTCCAAGCATGCACGAACTGCACACTTTCTTGAGTGAGGGAACTTTCAAGGTTCCCGTTACCAAAACCATGTATGTCATTTGATGAAGACTTTGGTAGTTGATGTGGCCAATCCTTCGATGCCACAACTCAATCTTTGAGTTCAAGAGGCGTTTGTCATTTGTTGTTGTCGGGTTGCCTCCTTCCTCTAGGGTTGTTCAACTTGTTCCTTTGGGTCTTTTACACAAATTTCTTAAATCACAAAGTTATTCTTGGAGGTAGTTCTTTTGTTTCATGTACCAACTTTCTCTAGTTGGACACAATTCCACATGAAATTACATCTTCTATGTGGAATCGAGGTCCGAAATTTTATTAAGAACATAAACCAAGTTCTTCATACATAGTGTTGCATTTGGTAAAAGTGTAAGAAAAAGTAAAATAATTATGGCAAATTGTGTTTGTCATTTTCTCAAAACAATCCAACGTTCCATTTCTTAGAAGCATTTTGTGCCGGACCAACTATTTAGCTACGGTTGTCAAAAGAATTGGGGAGACCTATATGACCATTTAATGAGCACGAGAATGTTCACTTTGATGATGAAGAAGATACTCATATGAGCTCCACAAAAGATGAGGATAGCAACTACAACCTTGATTTGGATTTCTTGACTATCTCGTACTAATCGTGTGTTTCCATATCCTAAGAGAAGTGAGCTAGTTGGGGAAAAAAGTAACCATCTAAGATCCATGTAACTTTAGCAAGTCGGAGATACAAATCACATTTGAAATGTGTACCACAATGAACATGGAGCAACCAACTGGTAGTTATAGTTGAACCAGTTGAATTTCAATCAGGTTGGGATTGAATTGACTAATTGAAAGTCCAGACATAACATTATTCATATCCATAACAATGTTATGTGGGACTTACAGTATTCTACAAAATATTCCATCATTCATGCTGAATGTCAAGAATATTGTCAGTCCCACATAACATTGTTATGAATCTGAATAATGTTATGGACTTCATGAAAATTATCCATCGTTTTAGAGGAATATGAAGAATATACCTCAAACTCCTAAAGAAAAACCGAGAGATGTCAACATGTAACCGGTTGATCTTGAAAACACTAGGATCTTGACCGATTATGCCCCAAATCCTCTCCGGACACTGGTGTACCAACTTTAATGATGAGACGTCTCGAAAACTTTAGGGTTACACCAATATACATTAAAAAAATTTGATAGATATTTTAGTGGATTTTTATGCATCATCCTCATCCTGTAGAAACCAAAATGCCCCCCACTTTGTTGCATGTGTACTGGCAATTATATATGCCTTTTGCATATTGATCTTTAAAGCGCCGTGCCTCAAAAGGTCCCATCTCGTCCCATGCCTAACGCGAATTCGGGAGCAAGTGGTCAAGTCAGAATACTCGGATTGGCCGCACTTCTTTGTCGCCAAACTCACATAAACTAGCCTTCTCTCCCCCTTACTTTACATTGCGGCACGTGGGAGAACAAAACACAACTTAATGCACACAATCCTCATTCACTTACTTATCTTATTGAAACACCTATAGTCGAGTGGTATGTGGTTTGGTGTGCCTCCAAGAACGGTTACCGAAAAGACATGTAGAGTACATGCACCCATAACCGATCACTTAAGAGATTCTGCGTTGGATTCAAAGAAGTATAAGGTAGTGTAAATTTTTCATGTGTAGGAAGATAGAAATAAAGAGGATTGTGATTTTTTTTGGTAATTTTAGTCCTTAAATTAAAATTATTGTGAATTTTTGAAGCCAAAAGTTGGGCCGAACATATTATTGATGTCTAGAACCTACCATAACCGGTCATTTGAACTGCTCATTCCTCCTCACTTTAGCACTCAAATCTAGGACATGTGTCATGTCGGTATTGGTTCCGGCTTGATCAAAAGTCAATCCCAACCTGATCAAAATTCTAGTACCCTATAGATTGCGGATGGGGTCTTGATCGGGAATAGGTGCCTTTTACTTTATTTAAAAGAAAATAGACTATGTGCTCAAAATATATATTAACCATCACCAATCTAATAGATTAGTTTATCTCCCCCTTTATTTACTTTGTGGTATGTCAAGGGTGGGGAGAACAACACATAACGCATGCAACTTTATTTGGTTACTTACCTTATTCAAATACATATATTTGAGTGGTATGTGGTTTTGGGGTGGCTCCAAGAACGGTTACCAAAAAGACATATTTTCAAAAGAGACTAGATTGTGTGCTCAAAATGTGATAACCATTAATAATGTAATAGACTAGCCATATCTCCCCTTAATTTATTTTGGTTTGTCAAGGGATGGAAGAACAACACATAACACACTCAACCTTTATTCGGTTACTTATCTTATTGAAACACCTATAGTTGAGTGGTATGTGGTTTGGTGTGGCTACAAGAACGGTTGTCAAAAAAACATGTGTTCAAAAGAGATTGGACTCTGTGCTTAAACTATGATAACTAGTTCATACTTGACAATCAATCTAATTGGTGGGAATATATGACCATCTAATAAACATGGAGTCTTCACTTCAATAACAAATAAGATGTTTATATGAATTGCCAAAAACAACTACCATAGGTGATCCCGGGTACGCAACTCCCGTATTATATGGCCCTAATTACAATCACTTATAATGTATTTTAGTCCAATCTCAAGCGATATAATTTGTTTTAATGTAGGAAACTCTTGTGTATAATATGGGAGTTGTGTACCCAAGTGGATGATCAACAGATCAATACAAAATTCAAAGTTTGAGTAAAGTCTATCAATTAGAACCTCTATCAAATTCCATGTGTCACCTCCAAAACTTAGAAACCCCGTCCCAATGTGTTGAACTAGTTGTTCACTTATGGTTATTTAAGAGTGAGTTCATACATGCGTGCTTAGAGTTTTCTCATGAGAAGTGAACCGGAGATGCGTTTATTGAGGATGCGCGACGATTTGTACAAATTGCCAATGCTTGTTGAAATCATACTATTATATGTTCTATGATATTGAACCCATATTTTGCACAATCACTTAAAAAGAGGAAGTGAAGATAAAGTCGTATGTGACAATGGTGATGAGATATACATCATAAGTGTTTCTCACATTAAGGTCATTTCTATGACTCAAAGATCCCCATAATTTATCTCTAATATATCCAAGCTCCATATGGAATAGTGAACATGTTCAATGGGTTAATTTAAGATAATTACACAATTGACCCATGGAGGGTAAATTAGTGAAGATGGGAGTGATATTATTATAGAATTCAGTTTTGAACATTTTAACACACGCACATATCCACTTCTACATATTTACCTTTCAAACTATCCCATAAACGCTTAGAGAACAAAAATTCTATAGGGTGCTACATCATTGGAAAGATGACTACATATGAAACCAAGCTCATTCTTCCTTCCTAGCCTACATCTATTCCTCCCTCTTCTACTACACTAGACTTTTATCTTCGTGTGTGTGGAAAATTAGTGTGACAATAATCAATGTGGCCCACTTTAATTGTCCAATCAAAATGATAATAATGTGGGCTCAAGTTTGTAAGTCTTCCTCGGGGAGATCACTCCCTTGTAAAGTTGAACAACCACGTGCGAACACTTTACATCTAAAAAATCCTACTTTTTACATAAAGCACCACCAAAATGGGTCAAAATTTTATCAATTTTTTTTCATGAGTAGATATACACGGTATCTATTATATAGTAAAAATTGGGAACTAAATTTGATGATTTGTTTTCTTTATAAAACACGCCGTTTCTAACTAGAATGACACAGAATTGAGCTAAAATAATTACTACAAAAAATGAAGATGACTAAAAATTTCAAAAAAATATACAAAAGATACTATCAATGGTTATGTATATGCAGAAAAAATATCATAAAATTTTAAATTATCTATGGCATGTAATATAGGGTAGCAAACTTTGTTCGCACGTGGTGTTCAACTTGACAATGGAGTGATCTCCCCGAGAAGTCTTCTTGGAAACTTCCAGCACACCTTACACACAATAAAATAGTCACCTTACATCAGAAGTAGCATCATAACATTATTCAGATCCATAACAGTGTTATCTGGGACTGACAATATTCCAAAATATTCCTCATATTTAGATTGAATGTGGGAATATTATGTGGAATATTGTTAGTCCCAGATAACATTGTTATGGATCTGAATAGTGTTATGATAAAATAAAGTGCACTAAATATTGTATTTAATGTCATATGGTATTCAATGACATTGTGGTAACTATCCTACGACACTTCTTATGAAGAAGTTACAATTACTCTCATCCCAAGTTACTTTTTAGTTCATCCAAATGCCAAGCATTGAACAAAGCTTGGTATATTTTGCGTCCTAACATTTTTGTAACGAAATGTTGTCATGGATGATTGGAATTAGGATGAAAAGTCATTTAGTAAGTGATAGAAATAGCAACATTGTAAATCTACAATGCCCAAGGAATGACAAATATTGCTAGGTTCACATTTAGTGTTGGTGACTATACACACACAGTTACAATTAGTATTGAGCGAGACAAATAAAATTGGTGACACTAAAAAACATATTTAGTATAGTGACCCATATCAAGTTCCTAGTATGACAACACTAATTTCATATTAGATATATGGCGTGGGTTGAAAATTAATGTGGCCCATACACGACTTGCATTACAAGAACTAAGTGTGGATTCTAAAGAATCAAGTGGCCAACTTTCATGCTTGACTCTGAGAGAAGCAACAATGTTATATTATTTTATAATGGGGCCCATACTATTAACATTATTCAGCTGCATGGTTGTGTTCTATTCTATATTTAGCATCTAACATGGGCCTCCACTATCTTACCTTCATGGGAAGAAACGTAGAGAATAGGACAAAACTGATGCTGGTACGAATAATGAATAGTGCCAGTTATGAATAGTAAGGATACTGTGAATAATGTCGGTATTTTCAACAATAGCATTGTTATGAATAGTATTTTCAAGGAATAATACCATGATGAACAGTTATTCTTGCGAGTATTCCAAGGATGAGTACTGATTCATGCGCATAGTGTCGGGAGTATAAATCCACCCCTATTTCCAAACTCAGCCTAAATGTATGGATAGTAAACGAATATTTTTACTTTGTTTGGGGGTCCACATAATATAATTGATATAGACCAGGGTCATGGAACCGACCAACATGGTTGAATAATGTTATAACATGCGACCACCAATTGGTTATAATTATCAAAGCAATGGCCATGAGGAAAAATGACTTTCAAAGGCCACGGCCCACAAGCAATGTAAATCTAAATAAGGGTGCAAGCACAATATAGTGGACAAACTATCCTCACTTGGAATTTTGTGAAGAATAATGTCATAAATTTTTATTTTTTAAAAAAGCACATTGATCCACAAAGCCAAATAATTATTGTTGAGAAGACAATTTCAATATATATATACACACCTTAGAAGACAGTGCAAGTAGGTGATATTGAACAAGCAGTTGTCTAAAATTTGTTTAAAATATAATGAAATTGAATTGAATTGATGATCTAGTAAATTTACTACATTAAATTGATGCCCTTGAGTCTATAATGAATTCAAGGAATACAAAAAAAAATTCAAGTTCAAAATATTTAAGGTCATGAAATTTACATTCAAAACCATATTCAACCATTTGCTTTTGAGCATTGCTTTTACTAATAAATTTTGAGGACCACGTCTTGATATACTACATTTGAGTACTCAACACAACACTAGAGGTCACCATGAAAAAACAAAACAAAAACATTTAATCAATACTTGTGCTACTATTTTTAGGTGTTTGACCAAAAAATTTATGGTTTTAATATACCAAAGCTTTTTTTTAGTCCACTTTAGCATGATTAGCAGAAGTCAACATTTGAACTATAACCCCAACCTTCCTTGCCTCCTAGCCCTCCTAATCTCTCTTCCTCCCTATCATTGACCATTGTCACTTTATTTATTTATTTACAACGCCCGAATCTTCCACCCTCAACTATTCTATATACAATGAAAGACGATGTAATGGTGGTGGTGGTGGTGGTGGTGGTGAGGCCATTCCCCCATTGTTCCAGCCTAACAAGCAAAGAGAGAGAGAGAGAGAGAGAGAGAGAGAGAGAGAGAGAGAGAGAGCCAACCACTAGTGTTGGCATGAATAACGGATATTTCACCTCGATCATATTTGCAAGCTCATACATGAACCCATAATGGGTTCACTAAGCAGGGCTATGGGACAAGTGATATTGCCTCCTATCGGAGGTGGTCCCTATAGTGGCAAATGAAATGGGTATTGTAGGCCCAGTTGGGGGGAGGGGATTATAAGTTTTGATTGTCAATGTTGCGTATCCCAAGGGTGGGTGTTACAAGGGCATGTAGTCTTGGCTCATTGCAACATGTTGGGTTCAATTCCCGGGGGTTTGTCTATCCCTTTATATGAGTTATATGAGTGGGTTTGGGCAGCATTTTGTAAGGTGCATTCTTGGGATTTTATTTTTTGTATTTGTTTAGGTGGGAAGTAGTCGTGGCTGATGGTTTTCCAATTTTCATTTGTTGAGCATGAATGGTGTGAGGTATTGGATAGTTGTTAGGTGGATTTGTTGCATGCATGCGTGTATGGGCATGAAAGGTATGTAGCATTGTTCCAAGAGGTTGGTAATGCTATTCGTGTGTATGTCTTCTCGGATGCCTGCTATGAGGATAATGAATGTTACATACCATCAAGCCTCTTGTAGTGCGTCCACCAAAGGTTGTTATTTTAGTTTTTTCCATTGGGTTGTAGGGATGGGATCGCGATCTTGGTAGAATGTGAATTGAATGAGTTGTAGGCTCGAGTTTTGAATGGTGTAGTGCGTGGTTTTGGGAGGCAGTGCTAATTGTAAGGATGTCAGGCCCAAGTTTCCAAAGGAAAAGGGCCACACGTGACAAAAGAAAGACGAAAAAAGTGAAAGGTAGGGGAACTACAAATGCAAAAGGTGGGTACGGTGGGGGAAACCCGAGGGAGGTGATAGGCATGAAGCCACATGACATGGGTGGGGAGCATGGTGATGGGGTCATAGAGGGCTTATGGACATGAGCATACATGCATGTGGTGAGTATGCACAAGCATGGGGACATATGGCTACGTGGGTGTATGGGTTGGGTTGATCCCAGGTGCAATAGGTTGGGACGGCAAGGGTCAAAACTAGTAGCCTTACATAAATTAACGTCTTGCCACATTAAAGAGCACCAATGTTTATAACTATGAAGGCAATTCTAACACTTATGTAAGGTTGTGGGTATGTAAAGTAGACCAGTGTTAAGCCAATGCCCTTAGCAAAAATGTGTGGCAAAATCACCTTGAATATGCAAGGGTATTCTTGGTGCTTGGGGTATTCTTGGTACCCAATGAAGCTATGGAGATCATCTTGACCTATTCTCGCCCTCCTGTCAAAGAGATTAGTAGTGGCAATGAGAAAATGGGGCTCTTGTCAAAGTCCGTTGCTTTGTTCTTTGACAAGTAGGTGGCTTTGTGGATTCATGTGAGTCTTCATCTCAAGTCTCCGGCTCCTCACTCCTTGGCATGGTCTTGATGTATGTGAAGTGTCTTGGTTGCACTTGTAACTTCTCGACACTTGAATTTTCATTTGCACATTTTCATTTGTAATAAAAAGAGTAGTATAATTACAATACTACATGTGGATTATGGTGTCTGATCCCGGGTTCAAACCGGGGACCTCTAGTGTGTGAGACTAGCGTGATGATCAACTACACCAACCAAACTTAGACAAACTCAAAGAAGCCTACATTGTTTTCAAGCTACGTAGACACTAAAAGAAAAAGAAAAAGAAAAAGAAGACTCCATTAGTTTACAATATTTTTCATTAACTTGTAAAATCATGTGGCATCATCATTTGGGTCCTTGGATTCGGCACATTGGATTGATGACATATGCTGGGAACTTTGACTTTGGAATCTAAGCCGAGATAGAAAATGGGGATGCCTACCTATACAGTTAGAATGGTTTCTTGAGCGGGTGTAAGTCTTACTTTACTTTCTTGACCAAGTTCGGAATGTACAAATGTTTTGTGGGATTGACATTGTCAAAATGTTAACATGCCAAAATGATGAGATGGGCTTTGTGGATGGATTCCTTTCCTAGCGAATGGAAAAGTTTTGGTAGGCTATGGTCGCCTAGATACACCCTCTACTTGTCGGCAATTGTAAAGTTTCCGACTCACGCTTGAGCCCATCGGGGTAGTAGATAAGTTAGGTGAATGCATGGCATCAATACAAAATATCCACAATGGTATCAAAGAATCTACTTGGCTAGTGTCAAAATTGTAAAAGCAATAAGATATTGCTACTTGATGGGTATCACAAAATGAGAGCATCCTTTTATCTGGCGGTGTTTCGCGTCCGAGGGGTCCCACCTCCCCTCGGTGTGGGCGTGTTTTCTCTGTTCTTTAATCCATCTTGGCGTTGGCTCTTTTGGCCTTCTGTCTCAAAAAAAAATGAGAGCATCTTTCTATACCCGACTTCCTAGTTGGGTCAAACACCAAATGGCTAATACTATATTGATATTGGGGCATTGTTACCTAGGCACACATTTCAACATGTCTATTTAGATTAATTGTAGGGTCTTTGGAACTAATTATGGTGCCCAAAAAACTTTAAAAACAAATCTTGAGACTGCAAAATCGTTTCAACATCTTAAAATGAAGGTGACCAACCTTTGAATGTTGTGTCAATGTTGAATTAGCATTGAAAATATTGTACCATGAAGGGAATTTATTTGTTGACTCGTTTCACGGTGATTCAACTCATAAAACCCACCTTTTAAAGTGTTGCAAATATAAAATATGGAAAACAAACATAAAATCTGCAACCCTATGTTTGGTAGGCAAGGATTCAATGTTGTAGTTGGACATGATTGAATGAAAGTTCATGTACAAATTTGGAGGTTTGTGAGACCCTTTTGCTTAATAATTGAGGGGTATTCCCAATATGCAATGATTCCATTTTGTAGTAAGAATGACTCATGTTGTCAACTAGAAAAGAGTTATTACAATTATCCGTGACTTTCTATGTTTTTTGTTTTTTGGGTAAGGCCACTTGTTCACCATCCCACCAATGACTTGTTAAAATCCTTATTGTCCACCAATTATTGAGAGAGAGAGAGAGAGAGAGAGAGAGAACCCTTTATACCCATTCCCATTGTCAAGATTTGAGGGGGTTTGCCTCTCTCCATATAATTGGTAGGCAATAAAGGAATATGATTTGTATGGACTTTATTGTTTCACATGGAAATGTAGCATTGGTTAAAAAAACTCTGAAAGTTGATTATTTAGCAGTTACGCTAATCATAGGAGTTCCTCTAAGAAGCTTGTATTGGATTTTCCTTGAAATCAATGAATCCAATATACATGCATGACGAATACCATACCATACCATTGCTTAGTCTTATGCCCCCTCGCCATAGGCAAGATAACAACACAACTAAGGGATGGGAATGAACATGTTGTGATTCTTGAAAATGATGGCTTAAGCCTTGGTGTTGCACCAAGGTCGCCATGGAACATGGCATCTCTTTTATTTAAACAAGGTGAGGGAGCATGAAGCTTAGCAATTGTTTACACCACACAAACATAAACTACTTCAATTGTTCTACAACTCACTCTTTGGGGGGGGGGGACACTCTTCGATATAATCAAAATAGAAAGTCTTAAATGTGTAGATCCATATGTTTGGATCTTTAGATGACACTTCATGCTCTAACTCTACTTGAAGTGGACAATCCCCTTATTTGGTATAAATATTGATAATTGGATAGGGAGGATGAAAGTCGAGACAATGGCAGGCTTACCTACTCTATACCGAAATGATAAGTGGTGAAAGGCTATGTTGTTGAAGAATGTTACAAAGGACATGGGATGCGATAATAAGGGTCAAAGAGAAAAAAATTCGACCCAAGAAATATACAACATGGTCCGGGTCCAAGATATGGAAGAATGGAATGGCAATAATGTGGAATCTCTTTCCCGCTAAAGCTCAATGTTTCCCACTAAAAAAAATATTTCTCATAGCTTGGAAAAAAATCAATCTCTAAGCTTGGTCCAAATCTTAGTCCATTTACCCCTAAAGGCCAAGAAACTTCTATGATCCAAGCAACTACCTCCGTGGGTGGCAGAACCATATCAACGTACAAATTTACATTTATAATATTCTAATTTGAGACACATGGACAACTAAAATTCTATGTGAACAATCCCAATTGTCATTACAAAAATGCCATTCATAGGATTGGGTCCAGCATTAGAAGTACCTATTTTCTTTGATAAGTTGTTGATTAGGATAGACTTTTAAAGGCGAATTTGAGGACAATTTGTTAAAGGGTGTTTTGGACCCCAAGTTTCTTGGCCCATCCGGACTGTAATGTAAGCCCACCCTAAGCTAAGTCATTAAGTGCCCTCAAGTTAACTAGAGCTCAACAATGACTTGCCCACCTACCTTCCTCTTGGTTAGTTAGTGAAGCCACCTCATTTTCCCAACACCTAGATGAACAAGGGTTTGATACTTGGCACAAAACGGCAACCACTTGGAAGGCATCATGAAATTTATCACAATGAGAACCACGACATCCCAACATCACCAAAAGTCACATTTGATGCTCTCAAGCAAGCCTTTCTTGCTAAAGTGTGGAACTTTTTCCACCTTGCAAAAAAGAAATTAAATTACCTTCGCCTCAATGACATTTTCAACTATGAATGTAGAAAATGTCGTTGTAGCAACCATTGCCACCACCCCCGATACAAAATCGTTGTTACTTACCATACCTCAAATCATAGGCTTGCCATTGAAATGGGTAGGTGGTCGACTACCTCAATCCCTAGATATAAAAGATTATGCCACTTTTGCTCTTGCAGTGTAGTTGAAAATGAAGCACATTTTGTGATGGAGTGTCCCCTCTTGTTTCCTTCCCTATTTCAAAATGTAGGACTAGATAACCTCAAGTCCTTCTTCTAAATTGGATCATCAAGTTGATATTGGCCTCTATCTCATTGACAACACTGCACTCCTTTACTCTAGGAAATTAACCTCTCTGTCACCATCTTGATATATTTTTAGTCCCATAAGCCTTCTCATATCATCAATTAGTGGCCACTATTTGTTTCACAATCTGCACCTACTTGGGTACTAACAACGTATTGTTCAATGTTCAATATTTACAGTAGTATTCATCGTATTTGGACACTATACATTGTTGGGTCTATTGTTCATAGTAATTACATGCCTTCCTTGTTTTCCATAGCCCATTAATTGAACATTATTTATACCATTCCCCACACTAAGACTACTCGGGGAGATCACTCCATTGTAAAGTTGAACAACCACGTGCGATCATTTTACATGTAAAAAATGTAAAAAGCATCACCAAAATGGGTCACAATTTTATCAAATTTTTTTCATGAGTAGATATAAATGGTACCTGTTACATAGTAAAAAATGGTGACTAAATTTGATGATTTTTTTTTTTAATAAAACATACCGTTTCTAACTAGAATGATGCAGAATTGAACTAAAAAAATTGCTACAAAATTGAATATGACTAAAAATTTCAAAAAAATATACAAAAGATACCATCAATGGTTGTGTATATGTAGAAAAAAATATCATAAAATTTAAAATTATTTATGGCATGTAATATAGGGGTAGCAAACTTTGTTCGCACATGGTGTTCAACTTGACAATGGAGTGATCTCCCCGAGTAAGACTAGCAACTGCCCCACACAAGTGGGAGGGTCTCCATTTTGATAGGAAGTATTGTCTTGTTTGCACTAGTGAATCTGCAATACATTACATCCAATGAGGTTATCGTGGGTAGGACGTAATATCTTATCGATAGCAATAAATTTGGGACGAGATGCACTTTCCCTATCAAGAGGGACTCCTCCTATTGCCCAGGACTAGTGACTGGCCCTAGTGTGGGCATTGTAATCAGGTTGGTTACATGGAAGTGCATCAATCAGTCAAGAATTTCAACCCAATACAAGGTTATTTGAGGCAACGGTTGGTTTGGTGGACATGATGAAAAAACAAGAAGGAAAAAAATGCCTCAAGTTGGAATTCTCTGGATTCCAAGTGTCTTGTCCAAGAGTTTGAGGTTGCCCAAGAAACTCAACCTCCGGAGAACTCCCCTAGCATAGAATGTCGCCATGTCATGTTTCATCCACGCTTGAGGTTCTTCACCGGAGAAGTCTTGGCTGTAGTGTAAACCCCAACCGGTGAAGAACCCATTTTCGTGGCCAACCATATTGCTCACTTCCCCTAAAATCCTTCCTTGGTGCACTCTTTCACCAAATTCAAAACCGGCCCTAAACTGACCCTTAGTTTGTGCAAACATATGGGGGGGGGGCTAGACCACAAGTGAAGAATACAATGTTATGTTGGCTTCCCGGACTCCAAACCAATTTCATTTCATCAGCAACATGGCAACTGGCGGAATGAAACTACTATAGAAGCAAGAAGTCTTTCATGTTGGAAACTGAGAAACAGTCAACCCTCATGCCCCAGTCACACCAACGTTTCCGTCCGGTTCCAACCGTGAAATTGCTTGAGAAAATGTTGAGGAATAGATGCTAGCCTACCACTTTTCACACTATTACAACCGCCGGAGATGCCGACGGATCGTGCAAATAACTTATTAGTGGCCGGTGGGATCAGCCCCTCGGGCCCTCGGTCCGAGCCATTCAACTTAGCTTATTTTAATAAGTGGATTCCTTTGTTCCCTGGGAGAGTGGAGTTGGGCCCTGGAATGACCAAGATTGTGGGGTCCAATGGGCTTGCTTGTAAAGGCAGCCAAAGGGCCGGCTCCGGCTGCTGCCCCCCCTATTCCCTCCCAGGCAGTTGGAGCCAAAATAATAAGCTGGCCGCCCGCCCGCCCGGTCGGCCAGGAAGCGAGGGCATTAATATCGTATACGAGCGTACCTCTCATCCATCCGACAAGAAAACTTGACCCCCTATAGGATTGTTGCCGATTCATTGCAACACGACTTCAAACCATGTCCCGGGTTAGATCACATTTTCATTCGGCTAGGCCCTGCCCCTCCCACGCCTCCTTCACTGCCCGGTCTTCATGTCCACACCTGCGTGGGAACTCCTCGTCGTTGGGAACCAATGTGACAATACCCAGTCACTTAAGCCACTAAGTGCCTTTGGCATGTGAAGGAACTCCATCAATTAACTTAGGAATAATGAAAGTGATGTCAACTTGAATACTTGTAATTTTGACCGGGTATTGTCGCATTGGTTCCCAACGAGGAGGAGTTCCCACACAGGTGCGGGCAGTGAAGGAGACGTGGGAGGGGCGGGGCCCAGCCGAATGAAGATGTGTTCTAGCCCGGAGCTCAATCACTAATATGTGGTTTTAAAAAAAAAACTAATTCCGGTGTCGGAGAAATCTTTTTGTTTTAAAAGAAGTAGCCTTCAAGTTGCATGTTGTTTTAGGACTCTCATGTTGGATGAATGAGAGGTACGCTAGTATACGGTAATTCCCTCTCTCCGCCTGCATGCACCTTTTCCCCTCAAAAAATAATTCATTAAAGCCATGGGGGAGGGAGGGGGGGTGGGTCTTGGGGAAAGAAGTCAGACTGACTCTGGAGTGAACTTCGAAGCGTTGCGCTAAAGATTATGTATTTAGTGTCACCAATTTTATTCGTCTCGCTCGACCGCCCGTGTAGTGTCACCAACACTAAATGTAAACGTGGCATTATGTGCCATTCCTCGTTCTTAATAAAAATTGGGCATTCATAGATTTTACGTTGGTGCAAATTATTGTCACTTACTATGTGGTTTCCCCATCCAAATTCCAATCATCCACGACAATATTTCATTACGGAAACGTTAGAATGCAGAATGCACCAAGACTAAAAGTGGATGAACTAAAAGTAAGTCGGGATGACAGTACTCGTGAACTTATTCCTAAGAAGTGTCATGAGGAAAGTCATCAAAACGACCTAAAACATCATCATAATCATCACACGAAATACAATATTTAGTGTACATACACATACACATATATACATACATTAGTTCCTGCAGCTCGCCAGCTCACTCGCCAGCTCACTTGCCAGCTCACTGCAGTCGGAGTCCCACCAGTTGTGCGCATCATCACTTAAAGCTACGAATTGCTTCCTCACCTGCCACATTTATGAAGGCCTAAGGAAGCACTTGAAAAATCATGTTTTCTAAGGCGGCTTTCTTTGTTGCCATTCATCGCTCTCCTCCGGCCCATCAAAAAGGGGGCAATGACACTTGCATTTCACTTGAAGTGGCCCCCTCGCACCGTAAGGGTGAGATTCGTCAATGGCATAAATAAGGTGGAATTTTTCATATCCAAGTAGACATAACATTACTACTACATGATGGTTTCTTCCCAAAGAAAGAGGCTGTGATTAAGAGATTATGATACCTAGTTTACAACTACTTGTTGAAAAGGCCACGGTGCAATCTAAGTGCTCCCCGTAAATGGAGAGCCTTAGAGTAAAAGGAGAAGTGTGTTCATGTGATACATGGTTTCACGGAACACAACCAAGGAACTTTGTAATGGTATGAAGTTATCATAATATTAGGATGGCTTTCAGGCAAATATTGATTCAAGGGTTCAAAGGTTTTATCACCTTGTGATACTCACCACATATTGATATTTGACTGATGGTAATGAAAAAAAGGTACAACGAAAGTTTTTAATTTTTTTTCTTAAACTTGTGCCACGGCCAGGGGCTAGACACCCACTCTTTGAGTTTGGGCCCCTCATCAACAACATTGAGGTGAAACCACATGTACGTATATTAATAGCATGAAAATTTATTTTTTGTAAATCCAATCTGACACCGGACTTAGCATCAAAAGCCCTGAATTAGTCTACCATGGCTGCTATAAGGATGATACATATAAAATTGTTTGTGATACGATTCGGGCCCAATGTAATTTGCATGCGTCACGATGGGCAACCGATGCGTGCATATCCTAGTTACTAATTGTGAGACACTTGAGAGTAGTAGGCTCCGGGGATAACCAATGTTGGACTGGTAATGCCTTTTCTTATAACATTTAGTTATCTACAATGAGGATCTCATAGATATTTTTTGTTTTGTTAAGATACTTTTGTTTTCAATACTATTTAAGTCTATATGGCATGCAAACTCCTTCAAACCTAGGTTAATCTACCCTGGTATCAATAGGGTTTGAAATGATATTGATCCAGTTAAAAAACTCGTGTATCCGACGATTCTCCCACCTTGAGTTCACCCACCAAACTCCAATACTTGATTGGCACTACAATTTTGATAGTCACAAGAAGATTCTTTGATACCATTATCATATGATGTTGATTTCATTGGTTGATATACCGGCCCAACCCTTGTAACAACAACAACAACAAATGTGGTAAAGTTGGTGTAAAGGGTAAGGGTGAAGGTGAAAGGTTTAGGGTCGTTACCGGTATCAGCAGGTGGATAAGCATGGGGTCGAGATCACATCATGGGCTGTAAGGCATGAAACCGACACACACACCCCATGAAGGACATGCTTGATTTTGACACAATCCTTATCTCTCACTCGTACACTATATTATACACCCGTAGAAGAAGAGGACTCCCCCTATCTCGTCTTCACTACACTAGATATTGTATTTGGTGTCACCCATTTCCTATTTTGTCTTGCTCAACACTAATTATTGTAAAACCGCCCACACTAATTGTGAACCTAATATTGTTTGTTATTCCTTCCTTGTAAAACAAAATTGGGCCTTGTATTATGGGATGTAGTCTTTTTTTTGTTTTGTTTTTATTGTGTTTGTTCTGCAATCTTCACCTAACCACACACCAATCAAATGTAGGTGTGTAATTAAGGGAAATAACTGCATGCCTTAAGGTGTGCAGGTGGGACTAACTTAGTCTTTTTTGGTTCTCCATATTCTAGTGACCATATTCATGTCTTGAAATTAGTGTTGAATTAGTTGAAATATATAATGAAATCTACGAAAATTTGATCTCTCCTTATGTTTATGATTATCATAAGTTCATGAACGAGTACACAATCCACCCCCCCCAATTGCGTTGACCAATGACTATTCAATATAAAAGTGGTTATTAAAATTGGAGTATGTAGTCCAATCTTTCTTGAACACGTGTCTCTATGGTGTACATGCTTAGATCCACATATTCAAATACAGGTAACCGATTATGAAAAGTAACCAAATAACACCCGCATACCTTAAAACCATTCACTAAGCCCTTACCATTCCAAAGTGCCAAAATATAAGTATATTTCCACATAGATTGCAGTCTTTAAATACTATTCATCACTCAAATTAACACTTTGAACTACACAAACTTTCGTTTCTTGTTTTTTGGATGTTCTATTTTGGACCATGTTTGTTGGAGATAATTCAACCTCGTGTGTATTGATGAAACCAACTACACCATACATCTCACTTAGTGTGGCTCCCAATATTCATCATCGATGCACGTGGAATGGAGGAGGTGGTATGAAGGACTCGTTTCTATAGAACAAGTCACATATGCCACTCATATTTTACATGGCATACCAACTTTGGGCCAATTCCAATGCCACACTAAATAAGATATACAATGTATCCTTCAACTGTTGTGGATTCATCACTAGCATAAAACTTGGTCCCAAACAACATGGTTTTGAATAACATGTTTGGAAATTAGTAGCACAACAATCAGCTAGGAGGAGTCTAAGCTGGACATATTGGATCTCGCCCTCTACTAACCTAAACATGTGATTTTGTGTGGTCCATACCATTCATCATGGACCCATATTAATGGTCTTGCAATCACCAGAGAAGGTGTTACACGACATTGGGTGCTATATGACAAGTAATAAAGACCACCCTAATTAACATGGCACACCGATTTTGCTGCCAAATCAAATAAGTTGTTTAGTGTAGTGAATCTAGACCCTTTATATAGAATGGTTGTGCCAATTTTACAAGCATGTCGTTTGGAGTCGTGTTGTTCCAGACCTTGTTTTCAACAAATCAAGTTAGTGCATGGTTGAAGAATTCAAGTCAACCGGTGATCGGGGCAAATATCATCCATGGATTCATCCATAAAACATGGCAATTGTCATGCTCATTTATATTCCTCATGAATAAAATACATCCGCATAGGAGACATCCGATGATGTCATCCATACATTTCTATCCACAGAATTCAATACTAGCAGAAGGGTTGGGCACATGGCCCACCTTTTGTGCCCCACAACTATTTTTAGGGTTGCGGAGGCAGGGCACCCGTGCTAACGACTATACAACACAACAAGAAAGTTGCTACAACCAAGGCAAGCCACTGTGTAAGTTACAAAATGCAATAAAAATGTAATATGCGTTTTAACCCAACACAATAAACACATTTGCATGTGTTTTACTTGATGGTAACAACATGTGTTTTCCTCCTAATTCTTTAATGTGGCATTCATATTTTTACTTTTTAGTGTTGCGGCCCAGGCCCTCCAAAGGCTGCCCAAGTTCTCCAAGGGCTGCCCAGCCCAAGAGTCTCATTTGCATCCAGGCCCTACCTCGACAGAGCACATCTTAGGATGAGCGTTTATTGTAGTTTCATCGCCGGATTTCCGTCCAATGCAACGTTGATGTGAACCTATGCCAAGTGCAGGTAGGATATTAACCAATGATATATGGCCACGTCATTGACCTCATGGCCGTAGTCTTCTCATCCATGATCAAGTATAGCAATGTAAATTCATCCATTACTTTCTGTCCAGACATTTCAGTCAAGTTGGTGGTGCGGGCCTACGGGAGGTAGGTGCAGTTGGAAGGTCCAGGGAGGATATTAAATAAAGAATAACCACGTCATGGACGACCAAGGTTTTTTCATCCATGAGCACATCCATATACTTCAGTTATCGGTACATTCCCATCCACGAGTTTCTGTTCAAAATGGTGGTGTGTCAGGGTGGTGTTGCCGGCCTGTGGGAGGTCAGTGCAGTTGGAGAGTGTCCAGGTTGGATGTCATATGTGACGACGAATAGAGTTGGACCACGTCATCGCTTGAATTGGGAGGATGGGATCTAGGAAGGCAGGGCGAAGCTACTAAGGAGACCTTGTTGTGCGCTGGCCCACCGGTTCTCTGGCAACCTCCTCCTTTTTTTGTTCAGATTCTGTTTTGTTTTTCTATAGTTTGTCTCCGCAGAAGCTTTTTGGGGCGAGCTGCACTGTGCGTGTGGGTGCCCGGCTGTGTGGCCAACATGAGGCACGGCGCTCCGCTTCGGGGACCCGTCGACGGAGCTGGTGGCGGTTCCTGAACGAGGAACATGTCCATTGGTTCCTGTGGCTACAGGCTCGCTTTCATCTCTCTCTTTTTCTCTCCTTCCGATCTCTCGCTTTGGCGTTCTCCATTCTCTTGCAGCGGAGGTTCGTCGCTGCGCAACGCTTTGGCGATATCAAGAAGTACGCACTGTCTTTACACTTTGCAGTCAATAAAGTTGGGAGTTTATTTGGCTTGTTATGGAATTTCTAGACTCACGCATTTGTTCTTCACTCTCTGCTATTGTCGCGGAAATTCTTGTTCCCGAGACGTTGTGGTGAAACCTACTACTCCATGTCGTTTATGTGATGCTTTTAGTGAGTTTAAGCACACCGTCTGTGAACTTGCAGTATAAAGTTTGAGATTATTTGCTTCTATTGTCGTGGAAATTCTTGCTCCTAGACGTTGTGGTGATACTCATGACTCGCTGTGAATGAACGCACTTGACGCTTTTAGTGAGACTACGCACACTGTCTGTGAACTTGCAGTATAAAGTTTGAGATCATTTGCTTCTATTGTCGCGGAAATTCTTGTTCCGAGACGTTGTGGTCATACTTACTACTCAGTGTGAAAGAACGCACGTGACACATTTACTGAGACTACGCACACTGTCTGTGAACGTGCGGTGTAAATGTTGAGATCATTTGGCTTGTTTTGGAATTTCTAGACTCACGCATTCGTTTTATCTTCGCTCTCTTCTATGGCCGCGGAAATTCTTGTTACCGAGACTTTGTGGTGATGCTTACTACCCGCTGCCAATGAAAGCACGTGACGCTTTTAGTGAGACTACGCACACTGTCTATGAATATGCGGTATAAAGTTTGAGATCATTTGGCTTGTTTTTAAAAGTTCCTGATGCATCTGGTCTATATTTTCTCTCTTCTACTGGAGAGGAAGGTTTTGTTCCGAATAGTTGTTCTGGTGATGCTTACTACAGGCTCTCTCTATCAAGAAACGTAAGTGACGGTTTGAGTTTATTTGTTTTGTGGTTGAATATCTAAAAATTTGTGTTCGATCGTTCTACTTTGGTTGCGTCAGTGGCTTGAGTTCTGTAGTTTTCCCAGTTCTTCCCGCCGCTGTCAGGTCACAGACGGCAATGACCACAAGAGTCTGAGAATTGAACACTCAGCTTACTTTTAAGTAGCATAAATTTTGCAGTTCTTATTTAACCTCCCTCATCTCCTACATTTGACATAGGATCAGTTTGAGGAGAATTTCGGGCGTCTCTACTTAGTTTTTTTTAAATAGCCCGCACAGATTCTGGTAACGTTCTGCGCGTTAATAACGAATTTCCTAAACTTTATTTTCTCCTTTTAATGGCTTTTTCCGCTCACTTGTTTTTATCAGATACCAGGGTACCTTCAACTACCACTACTTGTTCTCGTGTACTTGATCTCGTGTCCTCCGTCTCTCTACCTTGATTTTGTCACGCCCTTCGTTTGCGTTGCTACGTTTTAAACTGGTAGTCAATTGCAACAGGTTTAAAGCCTTGGATTCAAGAACCGTCTCTTGTAAGTTCGTGCTGGTGGTTTTCCTTGTCTAATGGCCTGTGTCTATCTATCTGTCTTCTTCACGCATTATTATCCTCACCTAGAAGGCCCTGCAATTTCATGGGCTGTTGTACCCCATCCAACTAGTATTACCTTCACTCCTTTCAAATCCTATCCTGAAGTCGAGTTCTCCGTATTAAGTGCGTATTATACGTCTCCAAACAATCATTTCCCGACAGTCTTCTTACTCGTTTCTGTCGCCTTTTCACCTGGTTCTTGGTGTTTTTCCTGGCTCTAGGTTCTTTCGTCCTGAATCCTATTCCTTCTTTGATGTATCAGCGTCTTTGAACAGCACAGATTGTAGTTCGACGTTTGATCTTCACTTTCATTCTCGGGGTATCATACGGTTAACTCCACTCCTTGCCTGTCATCAGGTGCGGGTTCGTACCTTGAAGCATTTCTTAAACCGCATTGGAGTTGTCTGCCTCTGCATGTCAACAGTGGTACCATCTAACTCTGTTTTGATACTGGACAGTGGTGATGCACTTCAGGCCCTTGTGTTTCTCCCCGTGCAGGGAGCTCTCTTTGTGTAGGACGGTTCTTGCGAGCAAGGATCCTCATCTTAGACCAGGGCACAGCTGTTAACAGCCAGAAAGTAACGGACTCGCATGCTTAGGTCCTCGTGCCAATCTGTACATCGTGACTGGCAGGATGCAAGCAGTACGGAGCTCAGTTTGTATTGGTGGAGTTCTTGCCTATTTTGTGAAATGCGTTCGACCCCTAGAAGCCTACCATGAGATTTTCGTCCGCGGCCTCAACGTCCAATAGATCTTCCTAAAAAATAAATGCTTTTATTTTTCTCCTCAGTCATAGCTATTGACGTTGTCTATCATTTCAAAAAGTTTATCATGAAATTGAGCACATGGTTCTTCTACATACCTCATGAAAGTGCTCACGTCTCAAGAGAGAGTTTGACAGTTTGATTACTTCAAGATCATATAATGCTTGTAATTCTCCGCCAATCATATCAAGTTTTTCATCAAAATGATGAGATTTGTGATTGTAATGAGTTTTAAAACCAAATCACTTCTAATTCACTTAATTTTTTTTTTTTAAACCGAAAATAGTTGTGTGAATTCAACCAAATGGATATGCTCTTTTGATGGCGCCTCTCAACTTTTTCTTGTAATAGATCTTACGACTTCTTATTTTATAGGACATCTTAGAAAACACTTTACCCCTCATGTCCTCGTAGGCCTTTAGGGGTTAAGGGACGTGAAAAGCTTTTATCTTGTTTGCGGTCACCATTTTTCATGTGCTACCACTACAAAACACATATGAGATATTCTGTCCTGGTTACAAAGAGGAAGTGTATCATGAAGGCTAAATATTGCCTAAGGACACCGCTCCATGTGCTAGAGTTGGTTTGGCCTGGCTTAGTTACACTATTCACAATTACATAGCTAGCGCTTCATTTTGGAAGTTCTCCCTCAATCTTTTGGATAACGATGACTTTTCTTGGGGTCCCCCTCTCCTTGACGTCTCTTTGTTTTAGTATTCCTGCATTACCAAGAAGATGCTTGAAAATCTTATCCACAATGCTAGGATTTTTAGTTCTTCGATGGTGGTAGAATTTGGCATCATGAGTCTCTCCGAGGATTGATCACAAAATTTTCTGGGAGCCTATAGGCATTGCATTTATTGGTTACTCTGCATATGAGTCCTAGGCAACCCTCCTGCGTCAGGGAAAGAAATATGCAAATCTACCCCGATTTGTAGAATTACAAAAATTTCAGTGACGCAGGATGTGTTGCCCAGGGCTCATATGCTCATATGTTTAGTTAAGTTTTAACTGTCATATTTGAGAAGGAGTTTCTTTATGTAGGGGCATTTCATAGTCGGGCACATCCTGCTTTTGCACGTCAGGTGAAATTTCAAGAAGTGTCTTGGAAGATTTGTACCTGGTTGAAGCAATTATTTTTCCTTTTTTGTTGTTATGGTGATAGCGTGTCATTTGCGAGACAAACATGCTGCTGTCCTCTCTATCATCAAAACACCTATGTTAGAACTATTCTGTCGTGTGATTTCTTGCATTGGTGTCTCAGAAGGCGAGACAGAAAGTCATTATCATGGGAGTCCCCAGGCCACTTTAGAGCAATTGCTTGATCATGGTTTTCATGTTTAATTAAGATAATCAAAAAAATTGAGTTTCTCACTGTAGATCTGTCAGCAAATATGTCCTTTGAGAGCCTAAAGCACACATGTTTTGTGTGCCGAAATAAGTAAATGACAGGTATTTTATACGATTTTAGGATATTTAGGGCACGGCTTGAAACGTTGGAACCTGGATGGTGACAAACAAATTCCTTACAAACTTCATTTCTTCTCTTCTTTAGTGTGCTCTTGATAAATTAATTTTTTTCATTAGATTCCTGTAGATTCTGAACCGAGTCGTTGAATATGGATATGTCCACCAAGTTATGCCTGAATAATAGACTTTCGGTGGGTTTCTGGAGACTTCGCCCGGCATTCCTATGTGGGATAGAAAATCAAAATTGAGATAAATTATATAATGGAATATTGATGTGGCTTTTGGATGGCAGGTCTTCTTATTATGTGGGGTTCATCGATGATTCCTAACAATGTACCACTGATGCCTCCCAGCAAGAGCTGGCCTTACTTTGACCCTGAGTACGACACTATGAGCTCTCTCATAGATCCCCCTGAGTAAGTATATCTGTGGTTTCTCTTTCAGTTGGAGCACCTCTTCAAATGAAATACGACTTGATTTTTAGAATGGAATGGTCAATTGTCATGTTCAAGTTAGTTTAATTGCTTGCTCTTATCTGTGCAGGGTCGTGATTGACAATGATTCAGACAAAGACGCCACACTTGTAAAGGTATATTTCTCATCAATCCTTATTTTTTTCTAAGGATTATATATGCCCTATTGTTCAATTTTCAGACAACAGAAGCACTCTGCCTGTCAGTGCTTTTCTCCTGACTGAGAATTTCAAGCCTTGATTTTCCTATTCTTAACTTGCGGCGCAATAGCATAATGACATTTACTATGTTGAGGGCCGAGGATTTTGAGTACTTCGTGGGCTGTTTTACATTGAATGTTGATAATGGATTTCAGCCCGATCACACATAAATCTTGAATTTTGCGAGGACCAGTTTTGAAGTGTTATGGTTCATTCACAAGAAAAGGAGACAACAAAACTTAACTCATATCAGGAGGCTCTCAGTAATGAGCCAATTTATGAAATAGTTGCGCTGGCTCTTGCCAGGTGGATAGAGTGATATCTGGTAATTGTAGAGATCGTTAGAGCTCAAAAGACAAAGCGATGTCTCCTTTGTGCTGGAGCTTAAAATACAATGAAGGGATGTCTGTCGATAGGCCCCCGTTACACATACAGCCCGGTGTGCTGTCGGTTCAATGGTGCACCAATTCTGCAAAGTTCTGCTTGAGAGCTGTCCGAAATGATTTCTTTGGTCTTGCTTGATCTGTCTATTCATCATCTGAAAATATGAATAACGAAGTCAAGCTGAAAAGATATCAGTAATGGCAGATTTATCATAATATCAAAAAACGAATAAAAGAAGTAACTTGATTGCATGGAGCTGAAATTCATGGATGTACAAATTTTAGAGGGTCTCTGTCAAATCTGGGTTTGACATACATTCTCATATATCCAGGTCAGCAGCCAGAACAAGCATGGCACTCTGCTTGAGGTAGTGCAAGAACTAACGGGCATGGAATTAACAATCTCGAAGGCGTACATAACGTGCGATGGTGGATGGTTTATCGATGGTGAGCTACTATTACTCTTCCTCAATCATCAATTATTAATCATTATGTTGCTGTTAAAGATCAGCACAATAAACCAATCGAAGACCCACATCCTATATTTCCCGTCCTCATGCATTATTTTCTGCGCAGTTTTCCATGTGACGGACGAAAAGGGACAGAAGATCTGCGATGAGAAACTCATTGGAAACATTCAGAAGGTTAGCACTGATTAATGTTTTTTCCATTCGCTACATTGACACCAAGAATGTGGTTGTACAGTTGCAACATCATTATATATGCTGATGACTCTGAAATCTCTCTATGCAGGCACTTACCATGCAGAAGAAAAGATGTTCAGCTGAGTTTCAGAGGTGTCCAGGGCGATGTGTGAACACACAATCCATCGCAGAGCACACAGCCATAGAGCTCACTGGAATGGACAGGCCCGGTTTACTCTCAGAGGTTTCGGCTGTCTTGACCGAGATGAACTGTCGAGTGAATGCTGCAGAAGTATGGACCCATAAACGACGAGTGGCATGTGTTGTTTATGTAACAGATGAGGACACCTTGGGGCCTATCGAAAATGTCAGAAAACTCGAGAGGGTAAAAGAGAAGCTTTTACCTATAATGCAGGGCTATGATCACGAAGAACTTGCTCGATCAGACATAGCAGCGGGCTTCATACACCTGGAGAGGCGTCTGCATCAGCTTATGCTTGCCGACGAAGACTACGACTTGCCGGAGCAGCAAAGTACACCCGCTAACAACAATGGAAAGGAAAAGCCACAGATTACAGTCCAGATCGGAAGCGAAAGGAACTACTCGGTGATCAATGTGAAGTGTCCAGATAGACCAAAGCTACTTTTTGATACTGTATGCACTTTGACGGATCTGAAGTACGTGGTGTTTCATGCCACCATCGACTCCTCTGGACCCTATGCCCTTCAGGTGCTTTCCCTGGCTTTCTCCTCTCTGACAAGTCTCTTACCAAGTCACTATATACGCCATAAGATTCCCGAAGCGTGTCCACTGTTGCCTACTTTGGCAGTTTCTATACATCCTATGTACACCTGCTAAAGAATTGCGCAATTTTTAATAGCTCAATTCTGCAACGCTTGATTTCTTGACTAGAATGAGCGTTCGTTGAGAAACTCGTCAGACCATGATGTGAAACTGCAGGAATATCATATCCGCCAAATGGATGGCCACACTCTTGATGCTGAGGCGAAGCAAAAAGTTAAGAAGTGTTTAGAGGCAGCTATTGAGCGCAGAACCTCTGAGGTGAACCGAGTTCTGGCCTATTTTGATCTTACTAGATCCATTGTGTAGGCTTGTAACTTTGTGTAATGTGATCAGTATTACATGGTGTGCGGGGTTAGGTCATCGATGGACTCCCTGTAATTTCTGGGTCTGAATATGTTTGAACATGCTCAACGTGCACTTCAAACGACGGTTCCATACTGGCACTGAATTCCTGTGTCTTGAATTTTTCAGGGTTTGAGACTAGAGCTCTGCACAAGTGACAGAGTGGGGCTCCTGACTGATGTGACGCGAATATTCCGAGAGAATGGCTTGTCTGTTACTAGAGCTGACGTTTCGACACAAGGTGATAAGGCTGTCAACATTTTCTACGTGACTGACACATATGGCCGTCCTGTGGACATGAAGACAGTGGAAGCCATTCGTCAAAACAATCCACTCCTTGGAGTGAAAGTGGTGACCCCGGTCTCCGGAGCTTCTTCTTGTGACGAAGAAGTTGCTTCTCGGTTCTCCAAATTCATGCGTTCTTCTGAGCGCTTCCTCCAAGGTTTGACCGCTGGTTGGAGAGCTTCCACAGTTGTGTGATTTGCTGAATACTCCCCTATCACCATTTGCGGATATTAAATACTCGACCACCCTTCGTAGTTTGGTCAGCATATCATTACGTCAACTTAATCCCCCAAGAGCCCTTGTAATGGGCATACTGAACCTCTTCGTGCCCACTGAGATCCGGTGTTCAAACAAGCACAGGAGACCTATAGTGCATCAAATGCGAAAGTTGTGGGTAAGTTGGCAGAACAGCCAGGGTGTTAACCTCTGGGTTTAGATGGCTGAATCCGCCAACCTCCGGCAACAAGATGTCAGCGGTGACGTTTGAGCTGGACTGGGACACTCTGATGAGGCTTGGTAATAGTCTTCCTATGGCACAACCGGTCAGAGGGCGAGCTGCATTCTACTGTGGTACATGTATCCCCTCTAGGCTTACACACAGATCAAATCTCAACACGAAAGCAGGATGACATTCACCAGGGTTTGATCATACCAACGTAGCAGGAACAGGCTCGATGCTGGTAAAAGGGCCGGTTTACCTTCCCATCCGACTGTTTCCAGAGAGATTGAGAAACGGAGAACAGACACCTCAATCTTCAAAGACAGGATCCCTACACGATTTGCATCGAGGATCAACTTTTTCACGCCTCAGCAGGTATATGTGGTTCTATCCCATACGACCAGGGATGGATTTGTATATTATGGTAAGGACACGTTCACATTCTGGAGACAATCCTATCTTGGTGTCCAGGTGGAAAAGTGGCGTTGAGCTTGTCAGCATATGTCAAACAAAATATCCAAGAAGTTTGCCGAATGACTGTTGAGCGTTGTCTGTTACTAGGTTATTACATGACATTCTCACTGTGGACACTTAGAAGAAACACACTTAAATGGCCTCTCACCCTCGAAGGGCTTGTAAATATTGGATAGATGTATCCTTGAACTCAAACTCATCGTTCTGTACAAGTTTTGCCTTCATTCTTTCTTCTGTCTAAATAGGTTTGGCAGACTCTAAGTCGCATGTAGACTGTGTACTTTCTCTTCACGGTCCTGAACTAAGAAGATTGTCAGATGATATAAGAGAAGATCAGTGGCCTTTGGTGGATTCGGAGAGAGGGAATTATCGCATACGACCGTACCTCTCATCCATCAAACATAAAATCTTGGACGAATCATTTGAGATCTTCAATCCTCCGATGATTTGATCTCAAATGACTTGCACTAGACTAATTCGGGGTCTTTAATCCTAATTCCGGTTATCAAAGCAATGAAAAACAATAACCGCCGGGCTGCATGCTACTCTTCTATTCGATAACTCCTCCCTCCGCTGGAATCATTTCTAATTTATCTTCTGATCCATTTCATCAACATCACTCTAGATTCAAAAACGTCCTGGAAGTCCTCTAGCTGCTCTGGAAGCTCCAATCTACCTTTTGTGTATATAAATGGGATAAAAACAGTTCCTGGACAATCCTATATGATATCCTAATCATAATTAGCTAGCGATGTCTGCCAAGCTAGTGGCGACTCTGGGAGTCTTGTAAATCCTCCTTTACCATCTCTCTCTCTCTCTCTCTCTCTCATTTTTAAAGACAGGAGGCTGAACAGCCAACACGAAATGCATTAAGAACCAAGGAAGATGTGTCCACTTTCAGAGGAGGCGCAACCCCTCATGCTCCGGTGACACCAAACTTTCTGTCTAGTTGTAGCCATGAAATTGTTGGGGATTATGTTGAGAAATAGATGTTGGCCCACCACTTTTCACACTATTACAACCGGAGATGCCGACGGATGGTGCCATAAGCAGCCGGTGTGATCAACCCCTCAGATGTACTAGACAACCATGCAATAATGATGAAGAGCCAAGTACCTAGAACCCCACCAAGGACAACCCCCTAAGCCAGCCACCCAACCATGGACCACCCCACCCCACAAACCAAGGACAATCCCAAAGCCACTGAGTGACCAAAGTGCTAAGTAACCAACAAGTGACGTTGTACCCAAACCCACACGAAGCGTAAGTTGCCAAGGCAAGAACATTCGTTCTCCTAACCTCCAAGTCCAAGACTGTTACTTGGCCATGATCTTCAAGTTCCAAGAAATTGTGAGTCCGTGGCGGCTGCATAAGATGCCCCCCGCCACCCAGGACCATTCGAATTCCCCAATAATGGAGGCCTTCGTTGGAGTGCATTTCTCGATGCGTTTGAGGGTCTTTTCTAGGTGGCTTTGCGATAGATAATGCGTTCTTCCCATATGAGGTTCTTAACTTTGAGTATGTGCCACTGCTCTTGGTTAAAAACCTTGTTTAGTACGTTCAATCCAAATAGTCCACGGGTCGATGCCACGAAGAAGATGCAAAATATCAAACCAAGGTTTGTACCTCTTCCAGATGTCGTGTTCTAAAGTGTCGTTTTTGGAATACGGTTGGGTCGAATGCGACTTCCTTTCTAAAAATCGCCTTCTTTTTTACAACAGTCAATTTAGGGCGCCCTAGTGCGGGCTCTTTGCTCTTTTCCAGACCACAAGTAATTCCTAAAGATGTTGTGGATTTCCCTAAGTGTTTTCCCTGAGCTTCCGTAGACAAACATACATAACCAAAGCGTGGAAAGTAACACTTGGTTAACAATAATTACCTTGTCGGCAATACTAAGCTTCATCGTGCTCCAGTAGTCTAGTTTTTCGGAAATTTTGTTAAAGAAGGGATGATCCACATCCCCTATTTTGAGATCGAGTCCAAAAAAAGTTCCGAGAAGTTTGGAATGTTCATTCTCATTCACCCAAGTCAAGTTGTAGTGGCTAAGCTAGGCACATTTGGGGGTATGGCGGTCAAACCAATACGCACAAGATTTATGCCAATTGATCTCCATGCGTGATGCCCGCCTAAAAACCCCTAGGAGGCAGACTAACTCATCAATAAATGGTGTCCCCCTATTGAGGGAGGAAGAGTCATCAACATATTGCAAAATACATTGTTGTTTACTCCACCCTAAGAATTTGACTCCAAGATTTCTCTCTTCTCTCGTTGCTTTCCTGATGATGTGATTTAGGACCTTCCCTACTATTAGGAAGAAGTAGGGTGCCAGTGGGCACCCATGCCTGACCCCTCTCTCCACTCTGAATTCCTTGCATGGGCTACCATTGAGGTTCATGGATGCTCATGCATTGTCAAAGAGCATCTTAGTTCATTTGATAAAAAATTCATGCACGCCTAGCCCACACATTGTTTCAATTAGAAAATGCCAAGATATTTTATCAATAGCTTGGAGATGTGCTAAGATTCGGACCATCACCTAGGAGATAGGAATATAAAGGTTTAAGAAGACTATGGTCTAACAAGAAGGGATATAACCCTAGCAAAGCAACAAAGTCTGGTAGAGAATATTTGAAGAGGGGCTTATTTTTGTGTGTGATAGAATTGGACACTAGTTTTTATGATGTAGTTTTTGGCATTGCCGAGAGGGCAATCGTATTGTGGATTTTTTAGGATTAGAGATTGATCCTCTTGTTGTGAATCAATCTGCCCTAGTTGAGAGGACTAGTGGTCAGATTCATGTCTACCAAGGAGTGATTCCTTAGACCATTGTTTGCATAATATTTTCGCACTAATATATGGAATCTTTTTGAAGCAAGCTAAGATTGATTGTCTGTTGTGCTGCAAATTATAAAGTGGGTGTAATAGTTGTCAATAATCTATGGAGTTGTACTATTGGAAGTGAAGATTAATCGATAATGGTAGCCACTTGAGCCTCCAAATATTTAAGATTAATTGAGAATGATGATTTTATTGATTGTGCAAGTTTGTGGTTGACGGGAACAATTAAAAGAGTTTTCTTGGGAGACTATTGTCTCACAATATTTGTGAGTGATTCACATACTAATGCATATGTGATGAGATGAGAAAATTTAGCAAATGAGTTAATCTATTAAACATTAGATTGTGAGAAAATTGAATGTCTAAGAGTCAATAGTCTAAATTATAGGAAAATCACCCAAAAGCATAAAGTAGTGATTTCCATCGTTGATTGGAGAATGAGAACTTTCAGAGTTGTCATAGAGAGGCAATTGCATAAGAAATAGTTGAGTGAAAGTCTTAACAAATTGCATGATTGCCGAAATAAGTATAGAGCGATCGAGGAAAATCTCATGGAGTCTGTGATGATTTGACAAGCATAATTCAAGATTAATTGTCTGAGAGAAGTACATTGAATAACTAGCAAAAATGGAGATTGTCTCAAGTATAAAAACTAGAGTGATTTCAAAATGTTATTTAAATTGATGAAGTTAATTAATGTCTTTCATTGATGTTATAAGAAGAATGAATAAATCCAAACCCACATTGGTCATAAGGAAGGCCATAGTCTTGTTGTACTTATAAACAAGTTAATTTCAAATGCTATGGGTCATTGTAGTATATTGCAACCTATGAATTATTTGATATGGAGGAAACTTCTCGTGAGGAGAAGGTGGTCGAAAGATCAATAGCCTAAGGGTGGTAAAGAACAATCCGGAGAGATGATAGGTTGTGAAGAGTTACCGAGAATTCCAAGAGTCGGAAAAACTCTCATTGAGTAAGTTCTTAGACTTAATTTGAAATGTCAATAACCATCTAATTTGCTAGACCATGGTCTAGAGATTTTACCAATGTAATGAGCATGGATATAATTAATAACCCGAGAGATTATTGGAACTAAAATGAATACATTAGAAAATTGGGCCATGAATCATTGTTACACCATGATTGCAATCAAGACTTAAGATGATCAAAACCAAGTAAAAGACTATTGTCGGATAGTTAGACTAAATCAAGAAATAATCAAGGAAGACTAAAAATCCTGGAAGGATGAGTGCATTGCATTTTCAAGTTACATTAAAAATGATCAATTAACCTGAGACCATGGTTTGTCCCAAAGTGCCATTGGCTTTGACAAAGAGACTGAAATGGGATACTACATGCAAGTCTATTGACCATGGCTACGCCTATGTTTGTGCACTGCACTTGGTCCAATCAAAATAAACTCACTGCCAAACTATTGTCTGGGTAAATAATGTAAGTTGAGAGACAACTATAATTCATGTATTGTTCTCGAGAGATTGTTGCTCTTTATCCCATCACTAACCACACACGTGTTGGATCAAACCTATGGTAAGCTGAAATTAACATATGTTTCCCTAATAAACTTATCTGCGACACCTAGTTGATATCAAAATCACCTTTTAAGTCTTCCCTAATTATTTCCCTAGGTGTTTATCATAACCAAAAACCTAACTACATATACTGACACACATGTAAAGCACATTAACCATTGGATTTTTTTATTTCTTTTAAAGTTTTAAAAAATCTCAAAGTTGTAGTGCACTTTGCATGCTAGTTCAGGGGCATTGGAAGCATAAAAAATATCAAATTTAAGTTTTTTCCAATGTTTTGGCCCACCATATGGTATTGAACATATGAGGAGATTCCTCGTAGGTTTTTGAAAAACTCCTAAATAAGATGACCAATTCGTCTATTTTTCCATGTCATTAAACCTATGTCCCAGTCGTCTGATGAAGACTGTCATGTGTTCCTAAGTCATAATATCCCAAATTCAACCACATGGTCAACTGAAATAATTATTGGATTTTGTAGACTTCAAGGGAACTACCTCCATATGGCGACATGTTCCAAAAGCATTCAAGATCATTGTCAACAAATTACTGAAAACATGATATTGTGTTCATCCAATTTGAGCAAAAATCACTAAGTGCATTAAGGGGTAAATGTGGCCAAAGAGTTGTATAATTTTTCCTGAGTTGTTAAAAAACAAACGAAAAAAGTATACAATGTAAAAGGATTACTTTTAATTTGGATTCATCCTAAAAAATCAAAAGAAAAAGGAATATTAAAAATAAAATAAGGATTTTATTTTAGTCAACCTATTTAAATGAACCACAATCTTCAAATTTTGATGTCAAATGTTTTTAGCGAGTCAAGCTAAGAGATTACATATTATATACTCATTGAATCATATGGATTTGCATGTGTCTTTGTCTGAAAGCTCCATGAACTGCAACATTTGTTACCAATCGCCCAATGATCCTGTTGTAACCACGTGTGGTCATTTGTTTTGTTGGCCATGCCTTTATACTTGGCTCAACTCTGATCTCCAACCACACTCATGCCCTATGTGCAGAGCCTACTTGACTCAAGATGTAAACATCATTCCAGTGTATCAAAGTGGGGAGAACACATCTTTGCATGCCAACAACACCCATAATGATGGTGCAACAATTTCTTCACGTCCTATTCCCCCACGCTTTCCGCACGAAAATCCAAGGAGATTTTTGCATTCTTCTTATCTTCCAGGGTCAAATCCTATGCACGTGGAGGAGCGGGTGGATCGTTACATCGCAATGATGGAAGTGCACACTATCAACACTTTGAGAGTTGAGCGGGATGGGCTAAGAAGTGAGGTTGAATACTTGAGGAGAGCAATAGACCACATGTGGCAACATGAATTTCACATTACCAACGAAAGGGATGACTTAGTAAAAACAACGCACGAGCTACAAAGGGCCATGATGACCAAGAATCAAGATTATGACAACTTGCTCAAGGAAAACAAGAAGCTACAAAGTGCCATGTTAACGAGGAGTCATGATAATGACAACTTGCTAAAAGAAAACAAGAAGCTACGAAGAGCCCTATTCATTGGAAATCTTGATGATATGGATATGGTATAGATTGAACTCTACAACATGATACAACTTACTTGCTACAAAAGCATCGTGTAACTTGGATTTTGATGCATTATAATAATTATATGTGAAAATTTTGGTTTTAAAAATTGCAATGAGCTTGGAATATGTGATTTGCATAGTAGATCATGTTGGATTCTTGCTCGGGGCGATCACACCCCCTTATGTTTCGTAACCACATGAAAACAAAGTTTGCTACCCCTATTTTATATGCCATAGACAATTTTAAAAATTATAACATTTTTTCTACACATACATAACCATTGATAATATCTTTTGTATTTTTTTTTGAAATTTTCAGTCATCTTCATTTTTGTAGTAATTATTTTAGTCCAATTCTACGTCATTCTAGATAGAAACGGTATGTTATATATATATAAAATCATTAAATTCGGTTACCATTTTCTACTATGTAATAGATACCATGTATATCATCTACTCGTGAAAAAAATTGATAAAATTTTGACCCATTTTGGTGATGCTTTTTAGAAATAATTTTTTTTTGTTCGCACATGGTGTTCAACTTGACAAGGGATTGTACCCCCCGGGGATTCTTGAAATTTTATGTAACATGTTTTAGTTGAAGGCTCTGAAGACAAATTTTTAGTATACCGTAGAGGGCTCTCTTTTCCAATACAAAATAATTAGTTTCCCTCAAAATTTGCCATGTGTCATCCTCACATTCGCCATGGGCCACTTGTACCCCACGTGGAAACTAGATTTTGGCACATGGAAAGATGGAACATGGAGTCATCTACAATATTACAATAGAGTTTTTAGTAGACATGCAATGAGCATAGCAAAATACTTGTTACAACATACACAAAATTTGCTTTCAATTGAGTTTTTGGGCATCTGAACGGTCGTAATTTCCTACATTTAAGTGTGAAAAGTTTTATTCTATTTTATTTTATCTACACTAAATTAAAGTCGTAAAGACCTCAAAGTAACTTAGTCTCCTCCAAGATATTTAAGATGAATCATTCACATACCTATACTATAGGAGATCTATTTTTCTTCTTGGATGGACAATAAGTACATTTGCCCCTACATAGGTGTAAGGTCAAGGCATCCATAGTCGACCAAGTTAATTCAACCACTCATTATGATCATGTAATGCAGACATGGATGAGATCTGTATTTTTTAGGCTAATGGAGTTAAGGTTTATGTGGTGGTGGCTTATGATTGATTACCCTCATTTTTTGACAACTATCATAGCCAAGCATTAGCATTTAAATGGGCGGTTATGGGTTAAACTATAAATCGACTATGTGTTACCCTAACTTGACCACTTCGAAATTTGTAGCAATTTTCATATTCATGAAAAAGAAAAAATGCATTTTCCTTAATATTTTCTTCACAAGAAAAATAATTCCCTACTGCTACTCCTCCTAAACAAATGCAAACTCTCTTATTGTATCGGGTATGAATGCCTCAGCCTTAACATGATACTTGATGCCATATCACAAGTCATGAAGGCCATCACGGTTGTCCAGTTCTAAGCGTAGCACGAGCACAATACATTTTATTTTCATTTTTTATCTTTTATCTTTTTTGAGACAGAAGGCTGACATGCCAACACCAAAGCACAGGAGGCAGTTAGCCACCTCAAGTTTCTGTCAAGTAAAGAGGAGATTTCACAACCAGGAATCAAACCGCTAACCTCTTCTTTAAGATTTGGGTACCTCTCCACCATTATCCAGTAGTTTAGGGTCGTCTTGGATCAAAGTACATAGAATTTAGGGTGACTGAAACAATTTGAGATATACTAGGAAAATTATTAATAATAATAATCTTGGTCCAGGCAAGAAGAGCTATTGTCAATCTCACTCGCTTTGCCAATTGCAACGCAATCAATCCACTAAGGGCCACTTCACACACGAGACTGAGAGCCTGTGACCAGCACACTTCAAGCACTCTCATTGGTGGAAAAGGCAGAGCCGGTCCAAGTTCGCTTCCCACTTCGCTTGAGGGACCAACGGAGTATGTGAATGCAAGATGGATGTAAAGTCTACATGGATTCCTACATTGTATCAAATGGATCATGTTTCATGGTCACTTGGCCTATTTTCAAAAACCTCCTCTCATAAGTAGGCCTAACATAAACCCAGGAGACAATCCAAACACTCACAACCATTGGTTTATTCTATTTTATCATGTGTGAGGACCCGCATTAATAGAAATTCATTGAAATACCATTTGGTTGAGGGCCTGGTCACATATGACTTCACACTACACTTGAGGATCCGTGACCACACAACATGATTTTGGAGGTGTCTTGGGATGGCCTTTGGACACTTCCTTTTGGGCTCTCACAATTTCATGGTCACGGCTCTTAGCTCGTGTGTGAAGTGGTCCTAAGTAAATGGACTCATGTAGCCAGGACCCAGAAAACACACATTTGATCACTTTCAATAAATTATAGTAGAAAATTGCATTAAGAGCAATTATATGTAACTCGTGTGGTAAGCAAGCCTAATTTGACTACTCGTCTTAATTGGACGCCCATGGGTGCGTGGTTATTGTGGATCTAAGAATACATGTTTATTAGACACCTATTCAAATTGTGTTAAGCATTCTAAGTTAGAAGTCAACACAATTAGGGAGACATATGTGATCAATTAATGAATGAGTCCTCAATTTTAACAACAAAGCAATTCACAAGCTCCGGAAATATTAAGGAAATTGGCAATGGCCACAATTTTCAGCCGCTAATCACCTTCACCTTCGGTAGGAATCCTTTGAAGACTATCTCCCACTTGTTGCATGTTTCATGTCCTTTGAGAAGTGGATGCAGAGCGGTCCGAGACGACCCTAAACTATTGGATGTTGGTGGAGATACCCAAATCTCAAGGAAGAGGTTGGCGGTTCGATTCTCAGCTGTGAAATCTCCTCTCTACTTGACAGAAACTTGCCAGGTGGTCAACTGCCTCCTATGCTTTGGTGCTGGCCTGTCAGCCTTTTGTCTCAAAAGAAGAAGAAGAAGAAGAAGAAGAAGAAGAAATTCCTTTATGAATACCAATGTTTATGGTTTTTCCAAATAACTAAAGCGCACACATTATCAATTCGAAACCACCAACAATACATTCAAAAAGATTCTTGCACTACTGAAGGCCGGCACACAAACCATATAATACCTACAAACATCATCAACATTCAAAAGACAATTAGAGGATTAGAAAAGGGATGGCAATTAAAGGTGAAATTAAGCACATCAAAACTTCACGAGCTAAGACTATTGTTGACATGTTTGTTGACATATTGCATTGCAACACAACCTGCACACTCCCATCTAAAAGTCATAATTTACAAACATAATACAAGGACTTGGCATAAGTTCTTGGAATTGGTGGTGTTAATAACACCATTGTTTGTGGCAAAATGGGTTCAAGCAGCTAGTCTTCAACCTCTGAAACCGTACATGGTTTGATGTGGAAAGAGGTGGTCCCAAAAGTTTCACCCAACTTTCAAAATATGCTCCAATATGTGACAAGCTAACAAGCTCTCAGTAGAAAGTCTTCTCAAAGAAGGATCAAACCCACGATTTTGTTCCTCTTTGAGGGACGTTATGGATGACTCTATTCACTTTTAAATGTACATGATAAACACAAATATGCTTCAGAGGCATTTGAGTTTTTGTATTTTGGATAAGAACATGCATATTTCTTCTCAAGGGCCAAACTACAGGACTTGGAGAGATGAATTATCAAATACAAGAGTATCTCTCATTCATCCAACATTTTTTTTTGAAGTAATATGCAATGCACATGTTTATTTATTTATTTATGTGTTTTGATGCTAAAATTAGCCTCAAAAACCTTGAATTACTCTAGATGAAGTTATTTTGAGACGAATCAGCCACAAACCTATATGACTTGTGATACTTATGGTCTATATGGTGCTTATTTGGGGTTAAGTCGATATGCTTGTATGAGACAATCCCCTCTTGGCACACAATATTGCTAGGGTAAGTTAAGTTAATGTGTTTGGATTTCTTCAAGGGTTCAACTTTTACCAAACAACGTTAACAAAAATGCAAACAATTTGTATTGTAACCTCATGAGAGTTAGGGGCTGTTTACATCATGGACCATGAAGTCGTCCTAGGGCCATGTAAGAGCGTTGATTGGTTGTTGAACTCGTCATGGGACCACTTCAATTTACACCAAGGAAAACATGTCAAAGTGACCATGGAGGTTGATGTCCCCAGAAGACATATTTTAAGGCCTACATAATCCACCAACATGGTCCAATGGGTTTTGCAGTGAGAGAGGCAAAAGAGGTGGTCTGGTAGAAAAAGGCATGGGCCCATGGCAAAGAAATTCTCTTATAATAAATTTGTAATGAATTTTTTTGGGGGCTTTATATACAACTCTTCCCACTAGGTAAGGCTCACAAGGCACACTTTTCAACATAGATCTATGTGTTGTAATGAATCTTGAGAAGCAACTATGCCCTCTATGTGCCTTGATCATATCATAGCCCATGAGACATACCATTTCTTCCCTGCCCTACCCCTTAAACTGGTTCCCACATGTTTCACCAAACAATGTAGGACATCTAGAACTCAAGAATTCGAGTACACATGGTGAAGCAGGTTGCAAATAATGTTCAATGTACAACACAAGGTACATGTCACATGTAAATTACATTGAACATGTACAAATTAAATCACTCATTTTTTTTGGTAAAAATTGTTGTGAGAAGATTTGCAAGCCACATCTTCGACACATTTAACAAGAAGTGAAGACAAGTGAAGCCCACGAGAAGACAAGAGAATGGTCAAACTTGAGTTTTTTTTTTCAAAATTGCCCTTTTTGGACGTATATTAAAAAAACCAATATATTCATTTTTTGGTGCATGGTCATTATTCTTGGTCCCCATTTGGTTTACACCTAGTGAGGGGCCAAAAGGCTTTGTAAATTGATTTTTTAAGAAATTGGAACATGGAAGTTGGACCATGGAAAAAGGCCATCTTCCATGGTCCAACTTCATGGTCCATGGTGTAAACCGGCCCTTAGTGGAAAATATGACTTGAACCATGTTCTTCGTGTCAATCCTGACCTCTCTCTATTCCTCCCTTGTTCGATAGCCGAAAAGCACTCTATAAAAAAGGATGACAGATGGATGAATATATATGTGATGAAGTAACATTCATTGATGGATGTAGATGACTAGCAGTGGACGAAGTTTCTGCATGAACATCTTCGTCAACGAACGGAGTTGGTGTGGTCGTCCGCGGGTCGAAGGGTCCTGTTAGGGTTTGAAATGAGGATACAGCCCCCGAGAGGCTCAAACCCTAACTCTTTCTAGTGTTGTTAGCGCGGCTCTCCGTCGCTCTATCTCTCTTTGCACCTCCGCCCCTTTAGCGATGGTGAAGTACGCGAGGGAGCCCGATAATCCGACCAAGGGTAAGCTTTCTTTTCTGGATTCTTTTTTCTCCTTTGCGCCAGCCGAATGAATATGCTTGCTCATCGCATATGTTAATACTACGGAGCCCACGTATGAGAAGACGATGGAATAGCTTCTGTGAGGAGGGCCTGAATTTTCTCAACAAGTCTAACGTTTTTCTTTCTACGTATCTTTGCAGCCTGCAAGGCCAGAGGTTCGGACCTTCGTGTGCACTTCAAGGTATGCAGTCTTTGCATTAGGGTTTTGAGGATTTTGCTTGTCCAGTATTTGTTTTCTTACTGAATCGTTCCATGGTATCGATGCCGCGTTCGATTGGATGTGGATTTACAAACTGTCGGTGGTTAGTATCTCGTGTGTCTGAAAATTGGGGTTGTCGTTCAGAACACTCGGGAAACAGCGCAGGCAATCAAGGGGCTTGCGCTTGTAAAGGCCAAGCGATATCTGGAGGATGTTCTTGCCCACAAGCAAGCTATTCCTTTCCGCCGGTTTTGTGGTGGAGTTGGGCGAACTGCCCAAGCCAAGTCACGTCACTCTAATGGCCAGGGGCGGTGGCCAGTGAAGTCAGCAACCTTTTTGCTGGGTTTACTGAAGAATGCAGAGAGCAATGCTGAGGTACACGTCCATGTATATTTTCACACTAGAACGTAGAAAGGTCCATGGTTGCTCGTATCTTGAGTTCTCTCTATCATACTATATGTGATATGGATGATCTGGTTTTTACACTTCTCATGCAATACATGCAGGTGAAGGGTTTGGATGTGGACACTCTAACGATATCTCACATTCAAGTGAACCAAGCCCAAAGGCAGCGCCGTCGTACTTACAGGGCCCATGGACGTATCAACCGTAAGTTCATGAATATACTGTTTATGATACCTGTTTGCTGAACTGTAAAGCAAGTAATACCTAGTTCCGACATTTGTAACGATTCTTCGTGTAACGTACGAACTTGTAGTTCCCTGTCGGCAATCAAATAACATTTGAGAAATTATGTTGTGCAGCATATATGTCTTCTCCCTGCCACATTGAGCTGACCCTCTCCGAGAAGGAGGTGCCAGTGAAAAAGGAGGTAAGTTGTTCGGCCAGTTCATAATCGTGAGATGTTACTTGTTGATTTGGATCCCTTTTAAATGATGGTCATTGGCAATTATCACCTAGTTTCCTCGCCTGTCCATCTAATATGTAATATTATTTTATTTTATTTTACAGGAGGAAGAGATTGCACCAAGGAAGCCACGCAAGCAGCAGGCACGTCTTAGAAGTGGTGCTACTTCGGCTTGATGAGTAGATTTGAAACGCTTTTAATGCCACTAAGATGCTTCATTGTAACTTTGGCAGCGGTGCAATATATTCATGCATTTGTGATGTGATCTATCAGGTGTCATGCTTCTTTGATTCCTACTAGTATTGGTCTTTGAAATTGGTTTTGCGGCCAGTGAGGACTAAACAAGAACTTACCTACATTGCCTGAATCTTGATGTAAAAATCTTCAATATATCTGAGGCCGTAAATTAAACTGGTTGCTGTATTTGATGAGGACAGATGTGATGGTCGTTTGACCATGGGATACAATGTGTTGGATGCGTGAATTGAGGGGTTTGGGAAATGAGGATTCAGAAAAAGTGAGGAGGGCACAGTAATAGCTAGCAGTTCCAATCGTGTCTTTTGATCACTTTGCTTGACAAGATCATCCTATCACTATGAACGCTCTGTTCTAAGAGGTCTTGATATATAGATATCATGTCCATAATTTGTATGTTACATAATCATCTGTACTCTGTTTGCCTTTCATGCTGAGTTTGACAATGCACGTAGGAGCTACCTGTTTCATGCACGTTATACCTAGTTTCTTCTGTAATCGCACAAGTATATTTGGATGTTGAGTGGGGGAGTTGTGGATGATAGTAAAAAAACCCTTCACTCAATTGATGTTCATAAACGTCTTCCCACTCAATGAAATGATTTGCAGGGAACACAGAAGGAAGAATTACATGGAGACACATGTATTTTGTTTAGGAATAGGCACACATGCACTCAGGGTAACCTTAATTGAACCTAAACTTAACTGCCTGGTTTTAATCCAGATTGCGTTGATATCTTGCAATTTGCAACAATAGCAATTTGCGTGTAACGTTTGTAAACTATGAAAGTGGACTACTAGAGCTTATCTTGGTGCGTTCGATGCTTATTTGTTTTATACTGTGGGTTGACGTAAAGAAATGTAATATCATATTTCAATGTAAACTACACTGATTATCGCAATGAGTGTAGGTGGGCTAATAGTGAGTGGGAAATTATTGAAGGAGATGCTAAATTTCTTTACGCTATGAAACTAGTGCCACCAAAAGATCTAGGAATCAGAGTTCGCCTCTGTACCATTCATAGCCGCACTGTCTACTAAAAGGACTGACACTATTCATCCTAGCACTATACACTGACAAGCATGTGTTTGCATGTAAATGTTTTAATCACTACACAAGCCCCTTAGGACATGCACTAATTCTCTTAAAATGTATGATAAAAGAGCATGTCTTTATGAATTTAGTATTATGCAGTAAAAGTTTCATCCCTCACTAATTTTGAGACTTGTCAAAATAATGCATGTTGCAGGAATTAGTACCACATGCACTCATTGGGATAATCAGGGCAAGTTAGTAGACATAGATAGCTCCAAGTTACAGCTCTATTGTAAACACTGGTTCCAACCAAATAAGAATCAAACAAACTTCAAAAATGATCGACAGTAAATGCACTTGGCAACCAGGTTGAACAAAGGAGATATTGCCATATGCGGAAAATTGCTCGACTTAGCATTTACACTAGCTAATGTATGTGTCCTCTTGACCCCTAAAGTATGGTTTGGGACAAGTTAGGCCAGATAACAGCTTCATAGCTAGCTCATCTTGTACAGTGAAGAGACAAGAGGGCAGTGGAGGGCAGTGTGAAGAGACAAGAGGGCAATCTTATTCAGGAGATTCATGGCATTCAACTTCCCTGCTGAATCGGGAAACAGTTGTACAGGGATGGAAAACCTGGTCGTTAAGCCTTCCTTGATACTTTCCCCTAACATGCTGCTGCCTTCGTTTTGCAAGGTATGGTAGTTGTTTCTATCGTGCACAGAGTCATACTTTTTGAAGTACTGTTTTGCAGATGACACAGTGATCTAAGATATGGCATTACTCGGTTACTTCTCTAAATCAGACACCTTGAGTGGCATGCGGATCTATGAATGGTCACCAAAAAGTAATGGTTCAAAAGAGATTAACCTGCGTGCTTAGAATTTGTTAACAATTCTAGGCTCCAAAGTCAAAATAATTAGGCACATCTATATGACCACTTAATGAGATCAAGAATCTTTACTTGATAATGAATAAGACGTTCATACCAGCTCCAAAAATAATGAGGAAAATAGCTACAGGCCCGATCTGGAATTGGCAATGAGATGTGGGTGCAGAGCTAAAAAGTGCCAACTGCTTACCGAATCTACTCCATCTTACAGTTCCAGTCAAGATATAATTTCTCTCAATCTTGTGAATGAAAATGAAATTGATTCTCACATGTCATCTTCTACAAAGCCTACAAAAGTCATGTATAGAGTGTACATTGAGAAAGATGAGATAGCTTGATATTTTTTTTGTGGTGTTGTGATAAAGGCCTTATTGACCTTACTAGTACATGGACACCCATTAAATTGCTCACTAAACATATTGCGACACTTGGATAGACTGCAATGGAAGCACAGAAACAGGAGAAATCTCTTAAGGCTTTTTGAGGGTGTAGGTGATTAGTGTTGTGCTCACTGTCTTGTATACATGTTTACCTCACAAGCTTCATATTAAATTGAAAAATGGAGGTACAGGTATTGAGCAGAAAAATCTTGGATTGTATAAATTTTTTTACGAATAACATTCTACTTTCCAGGAGCCTTCTTCTTTCCGGCGATTGTGATCTTCTTGCCCCTCCTTGTCCTAGCATTGCACTTGGTGTGTTGCCCTCTGCATGGGAGGCCTTGGATGTGGCGTTTCCCTCTGTAACATTGAATATCTTTCAATCGCTTGATGGCCATGGTGTTGAATCGCCTCTGCGCAATGTGTAAGAACATGTCAATAGAGTACATTGGAATGAACATGAAGACCTAAACTAAGGTACAGGGTGCCAAAACCAACACCCTAAAATCCTGCACTATATGTCCATATCGATTTTGAGAATGTCCAGCACTTAGCATCACATCAGGTTCCCGTATTAATTTCAGGCCATCTACCATAAGAATTTGACCCTTATAACTTTTGCAGACGATATTCAGATAAAGCATTCTTTTGTGCGTTGCCATGCCCTTTCCATTGCTCCCAAGAAACATCTACAACTTCATCAATCTATAAATTGGTGGTATTCACACCCTCCAACATTGTTTTTCAAAATTCAATAAACACGAAACCCTAACACAGTCGAAAGAAGGTGCTCAGAACCCAAGGAAAAGAAACCTTTAGGGCAGATGGACAGAGTGGCTTACAAGGTCTCCCTCAATCATGTACTTGGAGACTTCGTCACGAAGTGTGGTGAGCTCCTCCTCGCTCAGCTCTTTGGCGAACTTGTTGTCAATGCCAACATCAAGCAGTATCTGCCTGGCCGTGGTGCTGCCAACTCCGTGAATGTAAGTCAATGCAATCTCCACACGCTTGGCATTGGGAATTTCCACTCCTCCAACACGAGCGCTTCGAATGTTTAGCCCCTTGTAAGCAGTGCCACCGCTCTGTACAACCGCCATCAAACCCCGATTAGCGCAATTCCATGACCATTCTCATCCCCACACATCCGCCTTAGCCCTCATCCCTCCCTCCCTCCTCTCATTCCCAGCCCTCACCCTGGAACATACACAGTAAGCGTCTCAATCCTCTGAACATTAGAAGTGACAAAATTTCTCCTTCCCAGCCCTCATCCTGGCACAACCAAACCAAGCTTCTCCATCCTCTGGACATTAGAGGTGACAAAATCTCTCGTCCCCAACCCACACACCCCGCACAAACGCATCACTCTTCTCCGTCATCTGGACCCCGCAGGTGAATTTTTTTGTCATTCCCAACCCTCACCCCCGCAGTAACACATAAACCTCCTCGGTTCTCTGGACATTACGAGTTCGAGAATTTGTGGACGTCTATCTCTGCAGAGTGTTTCCTTTGACGTGAAGTGAGCTGAGTGAGGAAATTGAAGAGTTTTTTGAGCAATAAGTTACCTGGGAAGCTCCGGTGGAGACACGGCGAGCGGGAGCTGAGGAGAGGGGAGTCAAGGTGAGGGCGGAGAGAGCGTGCGCGAGCGATGAGGCCGCCATGGCTGGAGTCCCTCTCTGCAACAACAGCAACACTGAAGAAAAGCTTCTCCTCCCTTGTCTCCCCTTTGTTCCTGACCCCGCTCTGGATAAGGCTCCATACCCTGCTGCTCACACACCCGGTGACACATACCCTTACCCGGATGAGGGGGTGAGGTAAGACGGCCTTATTCAGTTCCTCATCTTACCCGGTCCCCTTAGGTGTAGTTGCGTGGTGTATGGATAGGTGTGATCTAAAAACAAACAACAAAACACATATCCTTAAAAGAGATTAAACGTTTGGTTTGGGGTGGGTTCAAGGTAGAAATACCATAACCCGTGAAAATAAGGTGATTCGGCTAGAACAAGTGGCTTGAAATTTTGTGCAATATTTTTCAGAGATGGAGAATAGGAAATGATGATGAATGCAAGTTGTTTCGTTGGTCCGAGACGACCCTAAACTACTGGATGATGATGGTGGAGAGATACCCAAATCTCAAGGAAGAGGTTGGCGGTTTGATTCCCAGCCGTGAAATCTCCTCTCTACTTGACAGAAACTTGCCAAGTGGTCAACTGCCTCCTGTGCTTTGGTGCTAGCTTGTCGGCCTTTTGTCTCAAAAGAAAAAGAAAAAGTTGTTTCGTAATTTTATTCCTTATAAATAATTAGTTACATTTTTTCAAAGAGGCAAGTAAGTCAAACCCCCTACTTGTACAATAGAGTCTCCTTAATCTAAACATCAAATATTCTACTCCGCATACAAAGACACGCAAAAGGGTGAACTTAATGGCACCCAAAAGTGATCGCAAGCGGTGTGAAACAACACCTATCTGGCCAATCATTGCATCCCATCTAGTAGTGCGTCCTTTTCGGGCCACCACTTTTCCAATTAGCCATTTTGGGTCTACACAAGAACCACTATCTGCCCCTAGTCTAGTGCACAACTAGTGGTCATTAACCGCTTTAGGTATTTCTACCTTACATGGTCCAAGACCAAAGAAACTCCAAAACTGAGTGATCATATTGATCCTTGGGTCCCACATTTTGCTCCCAACCAATGTGACAGATGTTGCTTGCGTCTTGGAAGGTATCAACAAAATGAAATGACATTTATGTGACATCACTTTCCCACCAAATCTCAATGCTACCAACTCAAAGAAAGCACTCCAATCTCCAAGCAGGGGTCCAATCTTGAGTCCCCAAATAATAAGGTTCATTCCTTAACCCTTAACTTCTTGAGAGGCCCATTTCAGGCTTTTGAATGACTTTGGAAGCCAAATTCATACAAAAGGAAAGTGCTAGGAGGATCACAATAGGTACCAATGTGTTTCTCATGAAATTTTTTTGTCAATGGTGATGATCCCATCCAATATGAGAAGATGGTTGGTCATAATAATTACTTAAAGTCAAGAATGGCGTAACATTCTCCTTTCATGATACATTGCTATATATAGTGACTTCCTATTACTCTGATTGAAAATTGTCAATTTTCTATGGACTTTTTTTCTTGCCTTAAAGTGTATATCTATTCCTGATATGATCTTAGTAGTTTGGACTATAATCTTATTGAATTGTTAATTCGACCACACAATAGTTAAAACGACCATAGTCAATATGTAGGGTGTCAACAACTAGGCTTTGACTTGTCATCCAAATTGGCCAACTTTATTGATTCTAATACATAACTGGTACCTTGACCTCCTTCATGTGTGCAATGAAAAATCCAAATTTGGACAAGTCTTGTGGTTGTGCAACACATCTACGTTGTTGTTTTGACAAACTACGTGGACAATTTAGAAATGACCTAATTTTATTGCATATATTTATCGTAATTTCTTGAAGTTTAATGATTCTTAATCAATTACAAGCAAATTATAAAATGTACTATATATTGCTACCATACTGATGTGATCTTAAAGTCATTAACAACAACTTTACTTTTAGGTACAATAAAAATTGAGCTATGGAAAGCTTATTTTTTAGATGATCTAATGAAACCACAATACACTCCAAGAAGTTAAGGGGGGATTGTGGGCCCCAAGTTTCTTGGTCCTAGACTGTAATGTAAACACGCCCTTAATTATCAAGATCCACATTATATTGAAATAAAAAGGTGCAACAAAACAATGTCCAGGGAGATTTTTGGGCATAATTGGTCTCCCGGTTACATGTTGTGATCTTTTATATTTTCATTATAAACTCAAGGTATGCTCCATAATTTCCTCACAAATGATGAGTGATTTTCCCAGAGTCTTGAACTTCAACTGGGTATTTCTCAAATTCAACTGGTTCATCTATAAGAGCATGTTCACATGTTATCAATACATGCCCTTGCAACTGGACAATGTTGGGTTTAGCTTGGAAGTTGGACCCACGCTTTAGACCCTACCACTATTGTAACGTTGGCAGGGCCCGAAAGGTCTCCCAGGCTGGAATAGCTTGGGTCTATTGCAGCCCAACTTTCAACTCCTCTATAAGAGAGAATCAACTATCAACACCTCACAACCTTTGACCAAGTAGAATATTAGCTTCAATTCTTTTTATGTAAAAGCCTTGTGTATTATACGATATTAGTGTTGATCGCATGACCCATAGTTTATGAAGCTCATATAGAGTGAATGTATAAAACAAATAATAAGACTAGTCCCCTCTTAAATAATGTTACCTGATTTAGCACCCCTTTGTGTTTGAGTTTGGTGTACAACTTGTGAACATGCCCTAACTACACTTATTATGATATTTAGTGTCATATGGTATCTAATGTCACTATGGTAACTTTTTGGATGACACTTCTTATGAATAAGTGAACAACTATTGTCATGGATGATGGATGAGTTCATCCGTCAACCAAAACCCTACCTTCTCTTGTCAGCAACTTGTGATGAAGTATTGTCATGGATGATTGAAATTGGAATGAAAAGTCACTTGGTAAGTGACAGTAATTGCAACACTGTAAATCTATAATCCCCCAAAAAATTTACAAGCGTTGACAAGTAATGTTAGGTTAATATTTAGTGTTGATGACACTATACCACGGTTTACAATTGGTTTTGAGCAAGACAATTATTAGAATTGGGGACACTAAATATCGTATTTAGTGTAGCAGTCGTTCTCCCTTTTTATTGCAGCAAAATAATCAAGATATCCTCGAGGAAGGCCCTAAACCCTAACCCTAATCCTGCTATAAATTTCACGCAGGGGCAGCTGTTGGTTTCATTTCCCACTCCCATTTGCCCGAGGAATGGAAGAGGGTGCAGGAGGGCCGTGCAGGAGTTGGCTCTCTGATGCGCTACAGGCTGGATAGCACAGAGAACAGTGACCAGGAGCCAGTTATAAGTTAGTGGAGAGTGCGATGAGGCCAGTTGTGTTTAGAGAGTACTTCGTCAGAAAGTGAATATGTTGCAATGTTCATCGGAGTGTAAAGAAAAGTAGGTTTACAATGTTTTTCATGTATTGATGTCTCGTAATGCTCTGATACAGGACTATTCGGGGCGTGTGATGTGATGCTTTTGTGTTAATTTACAGGGGCTAACCATCGGTTTGCATGCCTTTGGAAAGGGAGAGGAGGTCGCGTGGCAGTGTTTCTCTAGGTTGTTTGTAGAGCAATCCTTTTTAGTTTAACACTCGCTTTGTAGTCTTAATCAGATTATGTCTTGGAGCTGTTGCTAAGCAGCTGTAGCGGAAGTGAGAATGAAAGGCCTATGATGTAATCTACTGTTTGCTACATTTTGGATGGCCTAGGTCAGCTGACAAGAAACTACCACCAAGATCTGAGGCCTTTCACACTTCTTATCATTTGTTAATGCAATGCCTAATACAACTTCGATGCAGATTTAGTGTTATTTGTCTTGGGTTCTGGATTTTTGAGGTGCACTTGCTACCGTTCTGCTTTCTCTAGGTAGTAGAAGAACTTGATGATTTCACTCGATGTCTCACAAATATTATTCACGAATCCTTCATCGATACTGTCACTAAACCTCCATCACGAGTGCTGCCACTAAATACCTCCATCACGAGAGCTGCCACTAAATACCTCCATCAAGAGTGCTGCCTCTAAACCTCCATCAAGAGTGCTGCCACTAAATACCTCCATCAAGAGTGCTGCCACTAACCTCCATCAAGAGTGCTGCCACTAAATACCTGCATCAAGACTGCTGCCACTAAATACCTCCATCAAGAGTTCTGCCACTAGACCTCCATAAAGAGTACTGCCACTAAACCTCCACCAAGATTGTTGACAGCACTAAACTTCCATCAAGATTGCTGCCACTAAGCCTCCACCAAGATTGTTGCCACCACTAAACTTCCATCAAGATTGCTGCCACTAGACCTCCATAAAGAGCACTGCCACTAAACCTCCACCAAGATTGTTGCCAGCACTAAAGTTCCATCAAGATTGCTGCCACTAAGCCTCCACCAAGGTTGTTGCCACCACTAAACTTCCATCAAGATTGCTGCCTCCATAAAGAGTACTACCACTAAACCTCCACCACGATTGTTGCCACCAATAAACTTCCATCAAGATTGCTGCCACCACTAAACCTCCACCACGATTGTTGCCACCAATAAACTTCCATCAAGATTGCTGCCACCACTAAACTTCCATCAAGATTGCTGCCACCACTAAACTTCCATCAAGATTGCTGCCACTAAATCTCCATCAACAGTGTCCACCAAAACCCATAACCCTGAGCCTCCATAGAAAACCTCCACCAAGAATCTATCAAGAGTATCCATCGGAAACCTTACCCTTATCCTACGTCGACATTGCAAGGTCGTACATCAGAAAATGCTGACCAAGCTGGCCTACTTTCTTACGAAGGCACCTGCCACCAACATTGAATGCCACAAAGCAGTGTGTCTGCATAACAACTCCACAAAAATCAAAGATCCACATTAAGCCCCTAATAAAGATCTATCCCCAAAAGCTCACCCACATTGGCAATTCAGAAAACTTCCATCAAGAGCACTCGTCAAAACTCCACCACTCTTCCCAACACATCTCTTTCCTGATAAGAACACTACTCAGATCCTCATCCAAATGTCAATCATCCATGACAATATTCCATCACAAGTTGCTGACAAGAGAAGGTAGGGTTTTGGCCAATGGATGAACTCTTCCATCATCCATGACACTATTTGTTCAATTTATTCATAAAAAGTGTCATCCAAAAAGTTACAATGGTGACCATTTGGATAAAATACTATATCACACTAAGTATCATATCTAGTGTAGCTTACACCATAAACTAATCCGGTTACCTTACTTATTGTTATTTGAGCAAGCCCCAGTCATTCTTGGATTTGCATCTGCATCCAGAAATAAAAGTGGCCTCCGTCTAGGATGCCAATGCATACCCAGGAAAAACTATCACTTATCCTTGTATTTCGTCACCCTACATTTCTTAGTTTACTTCCCAATTCACTAGAGCATGGAATTACATAGTTGATTAACTTATGAAATTACTCTGTCGCATGCTCAATCATGAATCTTCTGAATTTTTGAATTCACCTATTTAATCGACCATGCACTCAAGTGCAAAATAATTTTAATTTCAAATTTTAAGCTGAGTTGACCACTAAGTGTTGAGACATTCCATAGCGAGTTCTTACACTCACATGGAGATAGGGAACCTCTTATGCATCCAACATAAAAGTCTTGGAATGATATGTAGCCCTCAAATTGAACCTATTAGTAGTCTAGGCCATGTTAGTTGAGATTAATCATCTAAAAACATATAAGAGGTCATGATTTTATGTTGGATGGATAAGAGGTACACTTGCATGCAATAATTCCCTCTCCTATTGATATGTGCAATCAAGTTGCCCCACGCTAATTCATTGACATCTCACACTATTTTGAATATTTACTATTGTAGTTACAAAATACAAACCTCTTGATGTGGTTCCTATACAGATGCATAATCATAGCTATAAGCTTTGTACTCTAATATTGGTTGAATGTATTGATCAAAGGTAAACAAGCAACCTATTCACACATGCAACCTAATTGCACATATCAATATACATTTTTAAACATCCTTGGAGATTACATTGCATCCAACCTAGGGCCCATCACAAAGACCCATTGTGGGTTCCCAAAGAAATATCAACAAAGACAAATACATTACTTCTTCCCAAATACCCTAAGGCAAACCAAACTTTTCCTCAAATACCCACCCCAATACAAACTCTTTGCGCTCATGAGTCATAACTAACATAAGCCCTCTCCCACAAACATCTACCTACAATGTTAAATCCTTGATGTCTCACAGTACTATGAAGACTTTAATCTATACCAATGCCTACTGGCCACCAATGCCCAAACATTACAATATTACATGAATACCCCCATCCACAATTTTCAACTAACTAAATAGCATTCAACACAAATGCAAAGTCTCTGGTGGAGTGGGCAAATGACAAAATCCCTAGATTGTTGGCAAACAATAATAGTAATGCCGAACAACACTTAGAAAATCTCCTAACCGGTCCCCACATAGAATCTCCAAAACATGATCACTAAAAATCAAAAGAACAATCGACTTGACACATCAAACCTCACCAAACCACCACACTCATCACATTGGCAACACCGTCGAAATTCCAAACAAATTGCCCACCTCACTGACCGTTATTTCCGGCCCATTCTTTGATTTTGACGATATAGTAACATGGACAACAACATAACATAAATTACAAAACATGTAGAAATCAATGGACATATATTGTAAAAATTCAATAAGCAACTATGTTTGTAAGACCACCAATACAAACTTCTCGACTAATTCTTACCACACATGATTGAAACCATGATAAACTCATATAAAACCCCCCAACCAATGACCCAAATACAACCAATGAGTGCATTGATATTTGACTACAATGGAGGCATACATAACCACAATAGCCCTCGAAAGATTACATTGGCTATCATGGGTGATACATTCAAAATACCAAACCGACTTTCTTTCTACATCTTTCACTTGTCACCACGAAAAATTTGCGACAAAGTTATTTGACCCTTGAACAAATAAGTCCCACAATCACAAACTTCATGATAAAACTCATCGAATCTCCCACACTGGTACTACCCATCTCCCATCACAAGTGCAATCCCACTAAATTGATACAACTCTCCCACATCAAAAAGACATTGTTTTTGGATCACAAGAAAAAACACTATCATCACAATGAAGTGGAGCATGATAGGCACACCACATTGACCACCAAAACACAACCAAATATACTAGGCTACAACGGAAGCAAAAAAAAAGACCACCACAACAACACATCCATCCTGATCTTAAACCACAAATAGTTGAACCCCTAAAAAAACTAGACTTAACAAAATACAAAGCCATACACAGTCGAGCAACCATCCCACTTAATGCCTTTAGATACCACCTTGGCATAAATGGCCCACATATTACAACCCAATAGAAATCACACTAACAACAATCGTTTGCATACATAGCCCAAAATCCCCAATAACAAGCCATACATTTGTACTACAACTGCAACAAACCCTACAAGGCACCACAAACTAACCATCAAGCCATATGGAGTAAATGTCATCTGAAACAAATGGTCAAAACACACCACACATACCATGCCACCAAAAATCGTGAATGTACACCTTGAACCCTTCTCTGATAGCGCAATAACTCCACATCATACACTCTGGGATGGTGTGGGAACAAATAGAGTGGACCACATCAAAACTCCTTAGCAATATTTGCCCATGTACATTTATGCCATATTGACACCTCACAAGCGGCATCATGTGTTGCATGTCTTGGCATGTTCTAGAAATTGATAAAGATGCAGCCATGACAAGTGGCATAGTGAGGTGTACATGAATGACAAAGGTGGTGCCTTGCGACATATGTACAAGATATTCACATTGATTGACTTCATGATCATCGAATGTTGGACACAAAAGTGTCTCATGCCAAGTGGTTAGCGGTAAGCATGCCTACTTAGGGGCCTTCAAACATAGTATTGGTTTTGGCTGTGCCTAGCATAACTCATTTTGAAGGTTTTGAAAACTCTCAAATGAGATGCATTCAATTGTTTTTGATAGAGTTGTAGGCCTTGCACTTTCATGCAATCATCCAATCATAGAAGAAATTCACATGATTTTTTAAATTTTAAAATAATTTTAAAATGTTGTAAGTTAAGATTCAAGCCCTACACCTTCCATTTGTAAGCCGAGATCAAATTTATCCTTTAATATACACTTTATGACATCTTTAGTTTTGGCCTAATTCTTCATGCATTGAAGAGTTAAGAAGGAAAGGAATCTTAACTTTCATAATAATCAAAATGTTCATACGAGTTCCAAAAACTACAAGGAAAATGGCTTTGACATCAATCGAGATGTGATAATCATCTTGTGCAGTGCTAGAGCTCGGGGCTCATCACATTCCTCACATCCTCGATTTTTAATTCATGTGGTCCACACTAATTTAGAAACAAACATGGATGTTTCAAGAATCAATATGGCCCACACTATTCACAACCTACTCCCTTTGTTTTTTCCAAAGCCTCAGTATATTTTACATGGTATGAGCCTCTGGAATATGAGAATAATGGTTAATGATGCACCCTAAAGTCCATAACATTACTAACATTAGAAGAAATCATGTCCAAATCAACCCTACATGGTAGTTGTTTTCTCATTGCAAACCAACCCTGGTAGTTGTTTGGTGTAAAGTTTGGAGTTGGCCAAGTGAAACGCTCGATGAGAGGGTGGTGTCGTTTGTTTTGGTGGCCTCAAGTGTTTTGTGGGTGACCACCAATTGTGTGGGTGGTGCATACCATTCACCGAACATACTGATTAAAGGTGGATACTCTAGGTGCCACAATGTAGTCCTCCAACCCAAATTGGGTAATGATTTGGGTTTGGGGTGTGTGGCAGGGTGGCATTGGGGCCACTTCACACACGAGCCAAGAGCAGTGACCATGAAATTGTGAGAGCCCAAAAGGAAGTGTCCAAAGGCCGTCCCAATACACTTTCAAAATCATGTAGTGTGGTCATGGATCCTCAAGTGTAGTGTGAAGTCATATGTGACCGGGTCCTCAACCATATGTTGTTTCAATGAATGTCTATTCATGCAGGTCCTCACACATGATAATATAGAATAAATCAACAATTGTGAGCATTTGAAGTGCCATGGTCTCCTGGTTTTGTGTTAGGCCTACTTCAAAGAGATGGTTTTTGAAAATAGTCCAAGTGACCATGAACACATGATCCATTTGATGCCATGTAGTAGACCTTAAATCCATCTTGCATTCACATACTTCGTTGGTCCCTCAAGGGTAGTGTGAAGCGAACTTGGACTGGCTCCGCCTTTTCCACCAATGAGAGTGCTTGAACTGTAATGGTCACGGGCCCTCAGTCTCGTGTGTGAAGTGGCCCTAAATTCAAAGCTGTTAGCACTGGCAGATGTGCATTTATCCATTGAGCTCCATTTGGGACGACCAATGAAGGCCCCCTTGAGACGTTAGAAAGATGATGCATGCTTCGAACGCCTTCCTAGTGATAATTCTCATCCCTCACCATTCTATAGAGCTATTGCTGAAACTGTGATGTTTATGAGTGCTACCCATAAACAATGGTTCCTGGAATTAAAGGAGAATTATTTTCATGTGATACCTAGTCCCACTGAATGCAGCCAAGGAGCTATGTAATGTTATGTCCGACTGACAATCAAGTACAAACCACCACCAAGCAAACCAAATCGTCATCCTAAAAGTGTGTTTTATTCACGACAAACACATTTGATACCTAGGTTGACATAACAACCTCTTGCATTTAAAAGGGTGGTTTACACTACAAAGGCAGGTGTGATTATGGCTAAACACCACATTCAACCATAAGAGCAAGTCCTCATTCATTCACACATGTACTAGATAGTCCTATTAGCGTGGGCGGAAAATTAGCATGGACTTAATTAGGGTGGCCCACACTAATTTTGTAGTGACGGTAGATATAATGTGGGTCTAAGACCTTGGGTCTTCCCATAAGTCTTCATGAAGACTTCCGACCAACACATTGAACATTAGTTACATGATGAAAGTAGCACAAAATAAAATAATCACGCACATTAATTTTCTAGCAAAAAAACTTAATGTGGCCCATGTTAATTTCCTACCATAAATTTAACGTGGGTTGGAAAATGATGTGGCCCACATTAATTCTCATTATGAGAATTAACATGGACTTTGAAGAAAAAAAATCGTGGCCTAAAATTAGGACTATTTATTGTAGTTTGTGAATTGTTATGGTTATGGTTGATGGTCAAGTCAGTTTTTTGAATTGCAACCTTTTCACCACCACCTTGTCCATTGTAGACTCTAACTCCCTAATATCACACTTGTGACAACCAAAATCCACCTTATTTAAAGGAGTTCTGTAGTGTTAACATGAATGCATGATAAAAATGAATTAGTGTAGCATGTGACATTATGAAATAACACAAAGTCAACATTGCAATAATGACAATACTTACAATGATGACAACGTGATGCGTGCGAGCATGTGGCTTGAATCCTTTGATGATATATTTCAATGTCAAAACCCATGATATATGGGAGGGAAACTTGACAATAAGTGGTGAGATTTACAATAAGAACATCCGTTCCGTTCCCTAGGGTTTCGGGATATGAGAGAAGGAGTGACATTAAGGAGGTTGATATTGCGGAGTTTAGAGTGTATATAGAATGGGGTAGGAGGCCCAAAAGCTGCCAGGATGGATGAATTTCGCCAGATGGTTAGTGTCATCCACTCCGAGGCTGCAAGTGAAGTGCCAAGTGTGAGCCAAATGGCGAGCATGAGGAAGGTGGCTGGTCTCCTTCCCTTGCTTACCTTGCATTGCGCAGCCACCCCCTAGTCAGGCTCTTCAACCATTTTGTGCTCGGTAGAAATCATCACCACTGCGGCTGTGTTTCGACAACAGAAATTTCGGTAAGCTCTCCCAATTGGTCTTAGAGAAGCTTGACGCTGTGAATTGCTGGAGCTTGTAGTGAGTTCCTAGGTTCACTGGAGTTCCTGGAGGTGAGATTGCACTAATTGCCGTACAGGACCGTGGCATTGCATTGGTTTAGCTGAGAAGCAGGAATTGCAACGTCTAAGCGATAAGAAACCACTGGGAAACCACTGTGACTGTGATTCGGCAACAGAAGCGTTTCGTGATTTCTCCCGATTAAGCTGATAGAAGCTTTCGGCTGCGCGTTACTGGGGTTTGTAGTAAGTTATGTCCGTTAGCTTCTCTGGATATTCTGGAGCTCTGAAGCGTGTGGGCTTTTGAAATTCGAGGTCTCCGAGCAACTTAGAGGAAGGCGAGCTTGCATTAATTGAGGTAGAGGACCATAGCATTGCACTATTGGTTCACTTAAGAAGCAGGACTTGCAATTCGTAGGCAACAGGAAATTACTGTAGTTGTGTTACGGCAACAGAATTGTGTGCTAGTTTCTCCCGATTGAGCTGAGAGCGGCTTCAGGTTGGGCGCTACTGGAGCTTGTAGTAAGTTATTACTGAAGCTTCTCTGGATTTTCTGGAGCTCTGAAGCGTTTAGTCTTCGAATTTCGTGCTCTCTGAGCACTTGCAGGAAGGTGAACTTGCACTTATATACGTAGGGGGCCATCGCACTGCTTTCGTTCGCTTAAGAATCAGGTCTGCAGAAAACATGTTATGCGATGACTCAGACGTGTTAGGCGATAGGAAACATTTGGAGGAGCAAGAAACTCATCCGAGGAATAGGAAGGATTGTTCTGAGAATTTCGATATGGTGGAAAATAGGAGGAGGAGGAAAAATAGTCTCTTAAAGAAACCGATCATGTAGACGATGTTATGCGACATCATTGCGTATTCAGCGCTTCCTTTCCTTTCCGTGCCTCCGCCATTTAACAATTTCCCGTGGCATTATTGTCGCTGTTTCTTGGCAAGAGCAGATTTCGTTAAGCTCTCGCAAGGTTAGAGGGGGGTTACAGGAGCTGGAGTTGTGCCGAAGTCGTGCACAGCCAGCTCTTGTTATATGTCACTAGTTTGCGTGGTTTTCTGTAGCTCTTAAGCGATTAGATATCGATTTTGGTGGGCATTGGAATGTGAGCTTGCGATAGCTGGCGTAGGCGATTGTCGCACTGGATTGAAGGTCTCAAGAAACAGGAGTGGACGGTCTAGGCGATAGGAAAAATCTGAACCAGAAGTTGGAATTAGTGACATAGAGAATTTTGATAGGGGTGGAATAGAAGCAGGAGAAATAACCTTAAATCGAATTTGATCGTCTACACGCTGTATTGCACTATAATTTTCAGCGCTTTGCTTTCTTTCTTTTTCTTCGCCATCAAACACGTTCCTTCTATAGCGCTGTGCTTTGCGTATTTGCAAGAGAAAGCTAACCAAAGGTCAAAGCAGATTGAGAAATCGTAGTGACCATCGCATTGCAGTGAGTTCGTTCTTCAAGAAAGAGGAATGCAATGTTTAGCCGAGAGGACATCTCTGAATTACAAAAGAGCTCGTCCGAGGATTTGAAAGAACTTTTATAGGGGTGGGGTTTTAGAAGGAGATTTATCTTTGAAAGAACTACCCCTCTGTAATGCGCTTTCCTTGCACATGTAGGATGCATGATTCCATATCTACGAATTCTGGCGATCATAATCTTGGAGATGTATTACTTGAGAACAAATACTTCCGATAATCTACTTTTATTCGAGTAATTTGTGTTATTTCTCTATCAATTCCTGACTTCAGCTTTTATCTGCAAGATTTGATGGATCCATCTTTTGAGATCTAAACCGGTCTTTTTGATGATTTTCGTACAAGCCACCAATGGGTAACCGAAAATTGTTTAGCGTTTTTTTGATATGTTTCGTATCAACATACGAATGAAAATCACTCAGTTATTGTATGTCTCACTTGCACATGCAGTTGATAGATTGAAGGCGGTTGCAGGCATGGACCTCTACTCACTATCATGCGAAGTTTTCGAACTCTCTCGTTACTATGTGCAAGGGGCTAGTCACATCTCCATTGTCTTTGTACTGACGAGAACTATTTGTTTCGATGAATGATTGTTTGCATCAGTGAACGTTTGCGTGGAAGGCAAGTGGTTCGGTTCGAGTTTCGGCTTCATTATTCGAGTCTATAAGGATCTGCAATTTTCTCAACCACAATCAGAAATTTTGTTTGAAGATGGCGATTGAGGATGTTTTGCAGAAGGTGAGGGAGACCACCCAAGATCCCACAAAGAAGTATCACATGTTTATAGCCAACAAGCCTGTGTCGGGGAATCGCAAGTATCTAGATGTCACCAACAAATACACAGGAGAAGTTGGTATGATTCTAGGCCTCTTCTTCTTAGTAAATCCCAGAAGAGTTGACACTCTTGTTTCACCTTTGCTAAGAATATGTTACTGCAGCAGTATGTTGGTATGTGTTCCTGTAGTCAATGCGTTGTCAATTTCGGGCTTGAGATTTATTGGTGCAATGTTATCCCTCACAATCATTTGAAGTAGATGAGCGACAGAGTGACATGGATGCCTAGTTTAAACCATTTGAACGGCGTTGTATTACTGTTGTCTGCAATGAGTCCAGGCCAAGCAACTACAAGAAGACTGAGGTTGCTGGCTTTCAAACAAATGCTCACATAATTGTGTGTGAAATTTTGGTATTACAGCTGCAAAGGTGCAGTTGGCAACACACAAAGACATTGATGAGGCAATCAATGCAGCTGTTAAAGCAACCCCAGCCATGGCTGCCATGGCGTCCTATGAACGCAAAGCTGTGCTTGAGAAGGTTTGTGCCTGCGCTACCACGTGCAGCATATCATGTAGCATTCTTTCAAATTTGAAGTGTGCAATTAGAACTTGTGTAATTAGATTATGGAAAAGTGATGAAATGGTAATTGCGGATCAGGTGGTGGCTGAGTTGAGGAGGCGATCGGAGGAGATTGCCCACACACTGACTTTGGAGTCTGGGAAACCCATTAAAGACTCAAAAGGCGAAGTTGCACGCTCAATTGACACATTCCAAGTTGCGGCAGAGGAAAGTGTTCGTATCTATGGAGAGCACATGCCTCTTGATATCTCCGCACGAAACAAGGGCCTTCAGGTACTTAGTAGTCCAATCTTGCAATGTCATGCATTCATGGGAGGATGGGAATCTGCGATCATTGGAACCGTTTCTTGTTACTACATAAATTTTGCGATTTATTGATTCATAGCTCTTCTTATTATGTTATCATGTAGCCCGAGCCATGGGTATTACTTTATGTTTTGGATCCCAATTAAGTGGTGGCATCTCACGATCGAGTAGAGAAGCATATTATGGAAATGATTCAATGAAGATGGTAAGAGAAATTTTAAGACAGATACTATCGAAATTTCTGGCCAGAGTAATCTTTAAGGTTTTTGATTTTGAATTTTTCCAGCAAGACAAGTGAAACAGTTTTCACTGCCAGTCGTGGCTGTAATAGTCTGGAACTGTTGCACACGATTTTATTCTAGATTTTTATGTAGTAGTAAAGTATGAGTTCAGGGTTGACAATCGAACTATGTCATTTAATATCCAAGAAAGAGGAAAGTTCAGAAGTGGCGATCGGACCTTGATTATTACTTCGAACTTGTTGCTACAAGCTTCATAAATGAAACCGTGTGGTGGTTTGCAGAACAAATTATTGATTGTACTATGTTTGTTGATGAATAACAGGGAATCGTAAGGAAGTTCCCAATTGGCCCGGTTTCAATGGTTAGCCCATGGAATTTTCCTCTCAACCTGGTGGCACACAAGGTCGCGCCAGCAATTGCTGTGGGATGCCCCTTTGTGCTGAAACCAAGCAGCAGGACACCCCTGTCGGCCCTTATATTGGGGGAGATTTTGCAAGGCTGTGATTTGCCAGAGGGTGCATTCTCAATCCTTCCTGTGTCGCGGGAGGATGCTGACATGTTTACAACTGATGAGAGGTTCAAGCTCTTGACATTCACTGGCTCGGGTGTTGCTGGGTGGGGCATGAAGGCCCGTGCTGGTAAGAAAAAGGTACGAGGACATTTTCACGTCAAGGAAGAAAGGAGACTTTAAAGTTTTTGCTGTGGCTGTAGTGGTTATAGTAAAAACCTTAGTCTGTGATATGGTGAGATGGATGATGGAGATTGCATCAAATTTCCAATGACGGGATTGATGGAAATGTGTGGACATGCTCTTGTTGAAAACATCGAGTTAAATTTCTTCAAGTTATATTCCTCGAAGCATTTTGGTATTTGAATGGACGGTGAGTACGAATGAATCTGGAAATGTCGTTAGCACTGATACTATTTGGATACTACTGACTTAATCGGGTGTCCTGATGTTGATCCATTTTGAACCACGTCACACATGTTTTAGTTTTGACTATGTTGTTGAAGCTTACATTCTGTCCTGGATGTATTGTGAATAGGTGGTGATGGAATTGGGTGGAAATGCACCATGCATCGTGGAAGATTTGGTTCCAGATTTGGACTACACTGTTCAAAGGTTGATCAATGGTGGGTTCTACCAGGGCGGTCAATCGTGCATCCACATGCAACGTCTTTATGTCCATGAGCGCCTTTACAACGAGGTATTGTGCTGGACTTGATTCTGTGGTGGCGAAACATACATCTGACAACGGGTTTAATTGATGGCTAGACTAGGCGATGCTCTCAGGAATTCCTAATATTGGCATCAAAGACATTCTTCCATTTTTTATCATGATTGTAGCAGTTTCAGAAACAATTCCCTCTTCCTTATCTTCATGCTGGAGGATGTGTTTCCTATGAGGATTCAACAATTGACCTGAATTGGAGATAATGTCTTTGGCCATGTCTCCAGAATCATTGCACCAAAAAAAATTGGTCGACAGATTGTCATGTTGGTCTGGCTTTCCAATGCGCCCGAGTGCTGATGCTGGATATCTTAAGTTTGATGATATGAGATTGGATTCCTATTGATAGCACTTCATGCATGGGACAGGTTAAGGACGCTTTTCTCGCTGCTGTGAAGAAGCTCAAGATGGGCAATCCATTTGAGGAGGATACATATCTTGGGCCAATGATCTCTGAGTCGGCTGCCAAGGGTATCGAGGATTGGGTGAAAGAGGCAGTCGAGAAAGGTGGAAAGCTCCTCACAGGTGGAAGCTGCAAAGGTGCATTTATGGAGCCAACAGTGCTTGAGGATGTACCTATGGAAGCCAATGCTCGGAAGGAGGAAATCTTTGGACCCGTTGTACTTTTATACAAATACAAGTAAGTGCCACTCTTGTCAAAGCACAAAACTAAAGTTTTCCAAGTACAATTGTCCCACAATATTCAGTACCCTGTATGGCTTTTCATTGATAAGAGGGTCTCTCGAGGTTCCATAAGGTAGACAGGTCTTAGGTTTGAATGATATTTGGTTTGATGAGGATCAAAGAGCAAACATGTTTTAAAGAGATTGGATTACGTCTTCAAATATTAATAACTACTTTACATTCAATAGTGAACATGATTGGGAGGACCTATTTATCCAGTTAAGAAATCAACAAACATGCACTTCCGATAACCATAAGTGTATCAGGGGAGGTTCGATTTTCAATCCGGTTTTTGGCAGATGTTTCATTGCAGATATACTATTGCAACACGAGTTTCGTTGTGTATATCTAATCGGTAGAAGTTGGAGAACATGGAAAACGAACCAAATAACACCCACATACCTGACGCATAGCTCTGACTCGCTGAAATGCTACTCCTCTGTGTGATGCCAGGAACTTCAAGGAGGCTGTCGAGGAGTGCAACAATACTCACTACGGCTTGCAATCGGGTGTTTTCACCAGTGACTTGAACAAAGCCTTCTATGCATTCGAACATATGGAGGTCAGTCAATTGTCCTTCCACCAATCTGCTCGAAATATTCTCAAACACACAGCTTTTTCAACTCTTGTCAAAACACTTTAGAGCTACACTGATTATCCCAATTAGTGCATGTTACTATTTGGAGTTTACGCAGTGCAATAACGTCCTAATCAGGAGTTCAATAGGTCGTTCGGACATTATAGAACGTTTATGAATTTTCTTGGTAAAAATATCACATTCTCTCTACATAGTTATAGCACTGTGTAACACCGAATAGTAACACACACTCATTGGGATAATCAGTGTAATTGTTGTGATTCTTCCTGAGCTCTCGCAAAGATTACTGGGGATGGTGATGTTGTTGTATGTTTTGGTTTCATGGTACGCGGTGATATGAAACTAGGTGTGCTGGTTTGTGCAGGCTGGGGGAGTGATTCTGAACGATTCACCAGCTCTACGAGTTGACAGCCAACCCTACGGTGGTTTGAAGGACTCGGGGATCCAAAGGGAGGGCGTGAAGTACGCCATGGAGGATATGCTTGAAATGAAGGTGCTTGTTATGCGCAACGTTGGAGTTTTGTGAGTAGATGCGTTTCAAATCAACTAATGTAAATGTCAATCTCCCCACCCTAAAGATACTCGTCTGAGTCGGTCTATTCCTTTTCTAGAGGATCATGTGGTTAGGAAACATAAACTTGTTCTCCAGAGGAACGTGCTCTGCAGAACGGGAGAGTTTTGTAGGTTGGAGGGACTATTACAAAAAAATATGTGCAGTACTCTAAAACTTGTAAACACAGATGGTCGTGCTTGCAATTTCCTCACTGTTGGGAGGATGCAAATACGGAAGTATATTATTGGTACATGGTGCGTAAAAACTTTGGTGAGAAACGTTTCTGAATCTCTGGTGTGAGAAATGCTATTATTTTGCTACGTTTTTTGATATGTTTGCAGACCAAGCATTAGCTTTTAAAGGGCTGACGGGTAAAATATGTACCGAGATGTAGAGTACCTTTTGCAATAGGTTTTGGAGAATATATATATTTGCTCCCTCCATGATGTGTCTAGAAGTGAAACCTGTGCAACTTGTCACAATCACAAATCTCATCGTTTTGATGAAAAACTTCATGTGATTTGTGAAATTGTCATGTACTATGAAAATTGGTAGAAAGCTGCAAACAGAATGTAATTTTGTAGAGACTAGGTTGTGAATTTGTAACTTGATTTGAAAATACTTATGAATTATAGAGAATATCTACCATTCATTGTAGGATATTAGTAGGATTGAAGGTACTAGATACTTTCAATAGCGACATCAGGGACAGACACTACCCGTTGTGCTACAGAACTCCATTACTTCCATAACTCCAAGTTGCAGCTCCTTCATGCTCTTGTTGTTGTAACGAATCTGCAATATGAGCAATGAGACCTTCACCCTCGAATTGTACTGGCCACACATACTTTACCTGTCATCAACAGCAGGGCAACAAATTGAGCCTTGTTAGCGGCCTATGTGTGGACAACCTCTTGAAATCTTAGTTTGTTCATGCAGGTAGAACGTGTAGCAAAGAACAACTGTAAGACTAGGTCCTAATCAAATCGAATCAGATAAAACCAAGGATGTACTAGTTATTGGTGGAGGTGAAATAGCCAGACATGAGTCAACAAAATTGTAATGCATTATCATGTTAAGAAACGAAGAAAAGGTAGATATGTGGTCGTGAAAGCTACAGACATGGAAATGGTTGTGCGCCAAGAATGGAATTGTTGCAGAGTGGAAACTCATGTCAACTTTTGTCCAACTCATTTGCTGCAAGCCTCGTATCATCTCTTCTGCTACATCAAGGACAAAGTGAAGTCAGTAATAAGCGTCTGCTATGCTCAGTAGCGATACTAGGCAATCTGCTGGATTCATGTAACATTGTCAAGAGGAGAAGATAATTATTGGATACGGAAGTACAAAGTATCGATAATCTTAATCCCTCCTGCTAAGCAACAGTATGCACCATCCATGGAAGCAGCTGGCACTTACAAACTGAAGGATTTGATATTACGTTAACTGAACTACTTTAGTATATCACATATAATATGGTAGCATACTGATAAGCGAGTACTTGAATAAGGCTACGTACTCATTGAATTGAAGAGTAGTAACAAAAGTGGAAATTTTCTTTAACAAAGATATATCAAATTATGCAGTGTACTACGAATATCTCTTCGATAACCTTGGTGGAACATGAATAGATATGCAACGTGCCTTCCAGAGTTTCATGGTAGGCTTGGAATGTCGAGCTCCAGGGTGCAATTTGTGCCACAGCTTTCTTCCTTGCAGTTTCTGGTTGAAACATGGGAGGCATGCTTTCAATCGCAGGACAGTAGGTCTCACTGACAATATGCTTATATCCCTCTAAAGATTGGTTCGACGGCTGCACAGCCAACAAGCAAGACAAAAGTGTCCAATTTGAAGTGTGAATAGAGAGGAATCTTTCCAGCAACTCTACTATAGAGAGAGGTAGCATTTGAGGATATAACATCAAAACAATTCATGCATATAATGATTCTGTGCGGAGAACTGTTTACCAGTTCAGAGGTAGGGATATCAACTCAATGAAGAAGCAAAATTAGTGTGATAACAACCAAAAATCTACTTTCAAAACCTCATTATGGAGTAGAGCCCACACGTATTTGCTGTTCAAAAAGGGCCTCCAACTGGTACCAAGGGGTTGGAGCGATGATGTGACAACCATAATGTGGTCTCTATCAATATTAGGGGCTAATAGGTATTTAACCGGTAGTCACATAGATGCAACTATAGATAAAGCTCGATAGAAGGTTGGAAACATTTGTATTGGAAAGAGAGTTTAGTTTTGAATACCTCTGTGAGCTCAGTCTCTCTTCGAATGGATGCTGTGCGCCAACCCACCATCTCTGATCACATTCAGTCAAAGAATCTTCCTAGATTACAGTGCTCTGTAATTACATCACATGTTGCAAACTAGAAACGTAGACCTAAGAACATGGTGGGTAGATCTATTTATAAAATATATGATCTATTATATGTTTTGAACAATAAAAAGTGGAGTTTTCCTATATACTATGTGCTGCAAGTCATAGACAGGATACGGTCATAATTAACGTTCGCATATGTTGCTCTTGACTTGAAAGCTTTAAGTGCAGAGCTGCACACACCCCAAAGTATCGTCCATGAAACCACATCATCAGTAGTCATCCTAACATAATCAGATTTGCACCGCTCGGAGTGAGATCTCTAGAAGCTGCAAGACCTAAAAAGTACTAAGACCTGGCTGAACATGGCGCATATGGAATGATTTTGGTAACATCAAGAATGTTATGTTGTGAAAGGACAAACTATAACGTAACAAAAATTCCGAATATCACAAAATTTGATAGTATCACACATAATACACTCAAAGAAACTCCTGACGGACAGGAAAGGGAAATGTCTTGGAATCTCCACATAATCTCTGCATCATTCACAGACTAAGCTTTCCAGATAACCTGTGAATTGACAGAAAATGTTGTCTCAAAGAAGTTTGCGAACACATACATGAAAAGGCCGTCAGAGCAGTCACTGGCCATACGTAATAACAGCGGAGGGTCACTCCGGTCTCCGTCTGTAAAAAACAGCTGGCTGGTTGTTCTCCCTATTGTGAAGAAGGCTGCAAGCTCCTCCAGTATTGGCACTCCAAAAGCCATTGGTAGCTGTAGCAATCTGCTTAGTTTCAGTCATGCTGCACAAACAACTTTTCCCGTAGGAAAAACATTTACGAAGTATGTTCATTGTTTGACTCAACGAGACAGAGCACAACGACCAATTCCTTAAAATCTTGGTGTTCGTGTCGTGCACCTTGTTCGTTAGCCTAATGTAAACGACAACCACGAGCACTTCCATTTAGATGTACGTTTTCTTCCGGAAATGACTAGGCTCCTCCTGCTTCTAAGCGACAGAAATTTCATACAATGTTCTTGTGGGCAAAAGTTCAAGAGGAGAACGTACCGATTTACTACCACGCATTCCCAAATGTGGAGTAGCCATAGTGATGAAGGTAGCGGGCTCTAAACCAGCAATAGTAGAGTCTCCAGATTTATACAGATCCCCTATAGCATATCTTTGAAAGAGGCCACCCAGTGAGTGCGCAACGAACGATATACGTTTCAAACCAGGCCTGGTCCTTACAATTTGTCGAACCTGAAATTTTACAAGATAAATCAAAGTTCCTTTAAACTGCGATTTGACAATTATAGTCCGCATGGATTCAATCTGACACATGATCGAGAAAGGTCACTGAAGTAAACGGGTCTGGCCAGCAGAAGAACAGGTGTCACATCTTACAGTGCCATTTTACCTCGTCCGCCAAGCGCTTCCCAGCCAAATCGATTCCTACAAATGTCTGAAAAGTTGGATTGGCAGCGCTTGCTGCAATACAAAGAATAGAAAATATTATCACTCAGCTTGGAGTCGACTCACTGAAGAATATAGGAAATCGGCTAGAACGGAAGGATTCTACATTCACTAACATTCTCTTCAAACCTGTGAAAATTCACGAATACAATGTGAGCTTACCATGGATTAAAAACCGGCTTCCTAATTGGCTCTGGAAGACATCTTTGACATCATCCCAATCACTTGGACTGCGAAAGGCACCGAACATGGAGGAACTAGATGAGCTTGAAGAACTTAGTAATGGTTATCCGGAATCAGCGCACCCTCCACCAACGTACAAGGAGGAAACCTATAAAGAACTTGGAACTTGCAAGTTATCCAATACGTACCTAGTGCTTTCGTGACCTGAAGTACACACTAAGAGTTCCACATAGCGCGGGTTAAATCACAAGTAATGCCAGAAAGTTGTAATTCTCAGAGTCATGTTCTTATAACTCTGCCTCCAGATTTCCACATTAGTTTATACGCACGTACGTAGCCTACGAGTTAGATAAAATGTAAAGATCGAGGAATTCATGGACTTACCCTGCGTTGATTCCGTGGACAAGAACCAGTAGGTGTTCGGGATGCACAGCTCGCTGGTATCTTGAACCACGTCGCTCCTCCATAGCTGAAATCGCTGCTCCAGAGGTGCTGCAGGCATCTGAAGTGCTGGTGTTTGCTAATCTTTCGATCGTCTCGTTCCTTCCAGTAAGCTCATCCACCTTGCGAGTACATGTACTAGGGAGGCAGGCTGCATAGATGATTATGAAGGGTTCAGTTCCAAAAACAAAGTTGAGGAGACCGTATCTGGATAATTATGATACATATTCATGGATTTGGCACAGAAACAATTGTGATGAATCGCCGGCAGATTCAGCGATTTCTCCAATCTTGACCAGCTCGATTTTCTTTGTTCTCAGTAATATTCTCCATGTCTCTTTCTAATCGACAAGACGAGGAAAAAGGACTTTCACATTCCTAATTACTGTACGTTAGACCTTTCACTCTTGCTTGTCCGAAAATGCAGAGTCGAAGTAAAGTCAACAAAATCCTGCTCTAGATTTCTCCTGATTTAGAACAACAAGATTTGATAGTGAGTGCATTCTTGTATAGAACTGCATTCCCAAGAATAATTCTTATCCTCGATAATGCTCCCTTCAACTATCAATATTATCTCGCTCGTTCCTAGAGAGCGAGCTATCCCAGCCTCATTACCAAGGATCTCGAAACATTTCACAAATTCGAAAGATTAACCTGCAAATCACTGTCTGAGGTATCTCCTGATTCAGAACGAGAAGCTTCAACACTCCAATAATCTCTCACATTCTCACAACAAGTGTCCTTTTCCTTCGTAACTCTCCACTCAACAAACGATTACTCCCTCGCTCCTACAGAAGTGAATTGAGCTCGCGATTACACCCTCAAGATCTTGCGGAGGATCTCGAAAACGATCATAAATTAACACAACAACCTCCGAATCATCCTCGGTAATCGTTTCATAGCGAGCTGCCTCAGCAAGAAGTCTAATAATCTAAGCCTTTCACCTAAGTTTCAATAAAATTCACAACGAGGATCCCCCATCCTACATTATAATACACCATTCAACCATTCAGACTGCTTCAATTACAAGCTAAGGATCATTCAGAACGAGAAGCTTCGACAGTCTAATCATTTCTGACACGCTCCCAAAATGACTTCTTTCCCTTCATAACTCGCCATGCAATAAACGATTACTAGTTCCTTCCTGCAAGAGAATTAAATTGAGTTCGCGTTTATATCGGCCTCAGGATCCTGCGGAGGATCTTGGAAATGATCATACATAGACAACAACAACTCGCGAATCATCCTGTGTAGTCGATTCAGATGGAGACGCTTCCGCAAGCTGTCTCATAATCTTTTACTTGCCTTCCAACTAAGGTCTGACAAAATTCAGAACGTCGATCCTCTATCCTCCATTATAATACAACATTCAACCATCTCAAACTACTGCAAAGAAAAGCCACCACATCCACAATAAAATCACCTGCTGCAAGCTCCCGTTGACTCCACCTCCTCTTCTTGACTTCGCCTGGAAAATTTCACAACGCCGATCCTCTATCCTCAATCATAATAACATTCAGCCATCTCAAACTACTTCAAAGCAAAGCCACCACATCCACAACTAAACCACCTGCTGCAAGCTTCCGTCGACTCCACCTCCTCTTCTTGACTTCGCCTGACAAAATTCACAACGTGGATCCTCTATTCTCAATTATAATACAACATTCAACCATATCAAACTACTTTAAAGTGAAGCCACTATATCCACAACTAAATCACCTGCTGCAATCTCCCGTCGACTCCACCTCCTCTTCTTGACTTCGCCTTCATTGAAAGGCCGCGAGGCTATAGTCCAGTCCAACAGTACACTCCTTCTGCACTGGTGTGACGGTATCGAAGAACCGACGAAATAAGAAGGCCAGGGAGCAAGCTGGAGCGCCATCAACTTAACAAGAACTGGCGCGCCACACCTTGATGCAACGTTGAAGGAATATTATTGTGATTGTTAGTAAGTAATTTAAGCTTTTCTCTTCTCAATACAATTGTCTAGCTAGCTAAATGCCGTTCCCGGACTATGAAGAGATAGATTCTTGGTGAAATTGTTCATGGCGGGCCAGTTGCCGTGAGAGTGACGATCATCTGTGGTGGTGAGCATTCCACCAAGCTGACCTTTGTGCCATTGGCGTGCACTTCAACTCTCCCCCCACAAATCCGAATGTGAAGAGACTGTTGAAGAGAGTATGACTTCATCCATCGGGACGGAACCTTCATCTGCACCTAATAGATTCCATCCACTATCCACTTTGGGAAGGGTTGAACGGCGACGGTGCATGGCCATCGACGCCATCGACACTCAACCTTTTTCAAAACGGTTGGCCGTTGACGGCGGCATGTTGGATAGACAGTGTGAAAATGGTCCGGTACATAAATTAATATGCACAAGGGTGCAACATTTTGGGAGGGGACGATCCCACACTACTGTTCTCCCTCTTTAGTATGACACGTTTGGGAAACACCAAAACAGTTGTATTATCGAGGTGTCGTCTTCTCATTAATATGACAAATGGCGTAAAGTTGTCGTATTATTGAGGAAATACGAAAACATAAGTGATATAAGCTTAAAAATATATACAACGAGTTTAAGCAATATAGATGGCATGAAATAATAACTTATAACTCCAAACAAGTACAAATATTCTCAAGAACTCTTGAAATAAGAGTCCAAAGATCTTTGGTGTTGCCTACCCAAGTTGGCAACTGTCATCTTATCTAAATTCCCTACTAACTTTTGAAAACTAATAATTTCATGAACACCAAAAATATAAAGAGTTCTCTAATAAGAAACTAGACAACAATGATGCATGGTGTTCAGCAACATACTAGGCAGGAGGCCACTCTAACCCTAACCATGTCCATTCTACACTAGTAACCCTAATTATCATTAAGTTCCCGATCATAAGTGAAGTTCCCAAGTAGTTCCCAAAAATGGATGTATATTAGATGTACATAACATAGATGAAAGGAATTTTAACATTCACTGCCTCTTTAATATGACAAAACGGAGATTCTAAAATGCCACATTATCGAGTGTTGTAGTCGTATAAAAGAGGGAGTTTTGAACTAAAATGTTTGGTCTCGCAAAAATGTGTCGTAATATCGAGGGCGTTGTATTAACAAGGTTAGATTGTACACCATTTATGGTATTTAGTGTCACTTATTATTTGGGATTACACGATGCAATAACTTCTTACTCATGAGTTCAAGTTTTACTAACAAAAGTTGAATAGGTTGTTTAGACATTATAATAGAACATAAATGACTTTTCTTGGTAAAACATTACATTCTTAATAAATAATTATAGCATTGTGTAACTCCAAATAGTAAGTGACACTAAGTGCCATAACGGTGTAGTTTTTTCTAGTTTTGTACTCCTTTGTAATTAGATTGTTATTCCACTCCACACACCCTTATTGGTTTCACATAATCTCCAATTTTTTTGCAATATCTCCCATTGTTTACATATATTCTATGTGTGCTTATGGTGCTTAGGTTTGTAACCGGGTGCCTCATTGCTTAGGTTGTGTTTGTAAGGTTACACTCACGATCTATGCACAATTGCAAACACTCTAAAGATTGATACATTGTAAGGAGGACACTTACGACTCATAGACATCCGAGTTTGTTGTTGGTAGAGTGTCCTCATGTGGAGGCCATATCTTCTTCACATTTTGAGGAAATTATTTGCTAGACATTTGATTTTCAAAATGAGAGAGTGGACAAACTCCTCGAAATTTGATTAATACGAAAACAAAGATTTTATTGCATTGAAAGCAAGAATGAAAGTGTGCACATCTGCACATTTTCATTTGAGGTTGTTTTTCCCAAATTAATGGATTTGAACAAGCAAGGAAATAAATAAAGGGAAATTAACCATGAATGTGCTCAAGATTTTTCTATGACATCCATAACTATAGGTACTCAAACATTGTAAAGCTACATAGTCCAAGTACCAAGTCATGCCATCAACCTCTCTTTGGATATTATTTGCTACATAGCACAGTCATACAGTTGTATGTTGCTTTAGTTGTCCTTGCAAAAAACAAACAAAGGATGGGACAAACAGACAACAATTATTGAATACTGACTCTGAATTATGTACTTCTCATAAGGCTTAGGATCACGATGACAACTTGCACAAGCCCCCAAAAGAGTGTTACAATCAACTCTCTCTTGGTCTATGCAGATTGACATTTTATTAAGAAGATGTTATTACGAAGGGGAAGTATAAATATAATTAGATGCAATATTGATGATCAAATAAACACAATATGTCTTAAGTACGAGTCATCTATGATAGTCATTATGTGATGGCAATATTGTTTTCAATTTCTTTGGCTTAAAATTCATAGTATATTTAATGAACCCATAACACATTCTCATTGTGAAAATGAGGTTATAAATATACCCAATGTTGGCTTCCAAGTGTTTTGTTCAATATTCATGTTAAATTTCAGAGAGATTTGATTTTTGTTAGGGTCTGGAGCTTATGAGATGACATTGGAGTAATGGATTTGATTAAAATTTAGGGGGTTGTTAAATCCCCCACATATTGGTTTTTAAAAACCATAATTAATATGTAAGGTGTCGACTGGGCTCTGACTTGTCATCCAAGTTGGCTAAGTTCATTAATTCTAACATATAGTTGATGCCTTGCTCCTCTTCATGTGTGCAATGAAAATTATAATTTTGACAAGTCATGTGACTCCGTGACGTGTCTTTTAACAAACTATGTGGTTGTTTTAACAATTCCCTAAATTTATTGATGCATTCTATACTAAATATCTAGACATTAGAAATATGAAAGTAGACAAATGGTTTGTCATAAGTAGGAGTGTCTCATTAAAAAGCATAGTGTTGCAATATTGATGTTGTGGAGTTTGTATATATATATCCAAAATTTACTCTTTTTTGCATCATCATTCATCATAATTTGGATAAGTATATAATATTGTTGAAAATGTTTGGAATTTGGTTTGCAGCGCTAAACTTGAGTTGCAAAAGAAAAATCGAGACCCCAAGGGAAGGGAGTTCTGGACGGCACATGGCATAGAATCAATAGATGCTTGGATCAATTTTCAAAATTTAGATCCAACTCAATGTGGTGTTGTCCATATATTGTGAAGCAGTTTAAATGACAATCGTCATTGTAATGAATAAGCTTTTCTTGTCCAAAATATGGATGTAAAGTTACATTCATGTATTATAATAATTTCTATTAATATTTTGGGATATTTACCTTCTAAAATGCTTCAAAATAGATTGGTTACTATCCATTCATGAAAAATATTTAGAATCCATAATACAATGTTCATTTTTATTAAAAACCTTTGTAGCTAAACTAACCATCTTTTTGCCATGTAATTAAGACCATTCTCAATCTTAAGTTATTAAATTTGTGTTACATGTAGGCATGTCTTGGGCATGCGATGTAAGAATAGTTAAATTGAACATGTGATCATCTGAAAGTGTCCAAGGGTTTGAATCCTTGCAACAAAGTGTTGCGAGCTTGGGATTCACAAGCTCTCACAGGGAGGTCACTCCATTGTCAAGTTGAAAACCACGTGCAAACAAAGTTTGCTACCCCATATTATATGCCATAGATCATTTTAAAAATTATGATATTTTTCTACATATACATAACCATTCATAATATCTTTTGTAATTTTTTTTGAAATTTTGAGTCATCTTCATTTTTGTAGTAATTGTTTTAGTTCAATTCTGCGTCATTCTAGTTAGAAACGGTATGTTTTATAAAAAAAATCATCAAATTTGGTTATCCATTTTTACTATGTAATAGATACCGTGTATATCTACTCATGGAAAAAATTGATAAAATTTTGACCCATTTTGGTGATGCAACTTAGAAAAAATATTTTTTTTCTTGTTTGCACATGGTTTTCAACTTGACAATGGAGTGACCTCCCCATGCAAGCTCTTTGCTAAGGGAACTGGTGGGGTTTATTGTCCTCCTTTGGATTATGGGAAGGCACCACGGGCTCCCATTCATATCCGTGTACAAGAATACACCAATGTAATTTCTATTTTATTTATCCTCCTTTGTTTCCACCTCCATCGCCATTGTCACGGTATGTGGAAAATAAATAAAAATTTCATGCATTGAAATATGTGGAATCTACAAAAAATATACCATTCAAAAAAATCTAGGTAGCTGACCAACAATTTTATGCAAGTAAAGTTGATGCTTAAACCTTCCTAGGACTATGGTGAGTATAAATTTATTAGTGTGTAGACATTTGATTTTTTTTCAATTAAGGTGGTTTACATTAGAGTTATGGTCCAAGAAAGTTGGGGTCAGTACACCCCTTAATGGACCTTACTTTTGGACTTTCTAGAAAATTCAACTCACACCAGGAGGAGTATATTATTGAGCGAGAACTACCAAAATTAATGGGAAAATGATGTCACATTAGCACCACCTTGTTTTTTCTTGCATTTCTTCATATCTTGGACTTGAACCATGGTGTAAGGTTCCTGAGTCCAAAAAAATTCTCTCAATTGACTCATAATATTACTAAATCTTGGAGTTGGTTTGGTCTTGGATCCTATTTTAATGAAATTGTACAATGTAAACCTACCCTTAAGGTCCTACCACATTAAGTGATAAGTCAATCTTAGAAAACAACAAACATACAATGTGTCCACACTTAATGTTGGGGTTCCTATCAAATCTCATGTGACATGTGATGTGTCACTCAATGTTAGGCAAAGTGTTAGGTTATCGTTAGCGCTTAGTGTTTAGATTTGAGTTCTAGCTCAAAGCAAGATGGTGATATTGTATATGTCCAAGACCGACGGATTGATTGTTAACTTTACCACTAAGTGTAGCACATGGAATGTTATAACCATTGATTAGCATAGGCGCTACCGATAATAATGTCAATGTATCATTTTCAAGAGTTGGTGTTAGACTCTTACCATTACAATGGCTAACAATTTTAGTGTAGCTAGTCCTTTAGGGGCGGGCTTGAAACTCCTTGGGGCTCAAAATTTCGCTCTCGACCAATAGGATCACTTGATTTTTGAGTAACCTTAGTTGGATTGAGCATGCGTCCAAGGGTTCGAATCCTTGCAGTGAGCTTGGGACATTGGCAAGGGAATTGACACACATGGCCCCCTGTTAGGGTTTACTGCCTTTCCTTCCCTCCCCTCCTTCGCTTCGCTTTCCACCTCCATCGCCATCGCCACATCACGCCTACGACATCCGCAATCGCAGTAGACGACGACGGAAACCGTTCTGATGCGCTTGGGACTGTTCGGGAAACATGTGGGAGGACTGAGATTGTTCATGTGCCATGGGGTTGGCCTCACGAGCTTGTTGTTTTTTTATTACCATATTGGTGTGATGAGCCAGTTGCGACGTTAGGTGGTGAGGCGAGGCGAGCCGGGGAGAGTAGAGCAGAGGAGAGTTAGTTAGGTAGCCTAGGTGTGAAACTTTGAGAGTGCGAGAGGAGGAGAGAGAGAGATGGCACCCGCGTTGTCAGAGTCAGGCGTGGAGGAAGGGGAGTATGAGAGCGACAGCGATGGAACGTCGGCACTCGCGCTGCGAAGGCGGGAGGCGAGCGATGATGATGAGCGGGGCATGGTGATGGACGCAGCGTCGTCTGTGGATGAGGAGGACGGAGGGTCGCGCCATGCGTTCTCCGACGACGAAGGGGAAGGCGAGGGCATACCACCGGTGGACGAAGAGGATGAAGAGGAGGAAGAGGAGGAGGAGGAGGACGAAGATGGTTTGCTTCGAAGGCGAAGGAATGGGAGCGATGAGGAGGACGATAATGAGGTTGACAGTGAAGGCTTGATGCATCATCAAGGTGATGCCAGCCAGGATGGTATAGGGCATGCTAGGAAGAGCGGGGAGAAAAGTAGTGGTGGTGATGGTGCGCAAGCCAATAATGCTCTTGTAGACACAGGGGAAGAGGAAAAGGAAGGAGGGGAAGAAGAGGAAAAGAAGGATGCTGAGCCTTTTGTTGTGCCAACGGCAGGGGCATTCTACATGCATGATGACCGGTTTCGTGCCGTTGGTGGAGCTCGTCCCAGGTAAATTTGTAATCCCTAAGACTTTCTCTCTTTTCTAATCACATCTTATTCAACAGAGATGCAAATGATCCTATTTTGCCGAATTTTGAATAATTTAGCAGCACTGCACATTGCTGGTTGTTCATAATTGTCGCACGCATAATTGTCTCTTATGAAATTGGCATCGTCTGTGTACTCTCTTTCCGCAATAGTGCGATTAATGGCATGAGTGAAAGACCTCGTATGCTCCTTACTTACAAGAAACTGCTATTGTTTTTCATGAATATATATATTTTTTTCTCAATGTTGAATCAGAACCCTCAACCTTGCAATTAGAGTAGGATGTAGACTTCCATGATAACCCACAAATGGACAATTGTCCAACCCCGAAACTGGGGCATGATGAGATTGTATATATGGAAGATGAAGGACTAGGAACTAGGCATCCTCCACAGGAGTGGTTAAACAAGTAGGACAAAGAGTAAGCCACAGATGAAAAGGATGACGGGCAGAGGTTCAGTATATAATTATGTTAACACTATTATTTTCACTTGTCAATATCCAGTACCTCATTCCACTCACCTATTGAACCTTGTAGGTCATTCGTGCCCAACAGGAGATAGTATACCCAGATCTTCCATGTGCAGAGAATCCAGATTTGAACGACGGAGTTATTAATGGACATAACTATTTGGCTTGAATCTTAATTGTGCAGAATCAATGCTCACAATTGTGGTGTGTTCATCTACAATACTGTTTGAGGCGCTAAAAATTTGAGCACCATATGCTCTTTTCCCTTATAAATAGTTCATGTCCACCTGCACAATAGGAGGTCACTTACTTTGGTATTGTCCTGCCAAAGAAATCTATGTAGTCTAATATATGTGGACAAACCTATTTTACCAATAAGTTCTTAGTAGGATTTCAAGGATGTAAACCTACCCCTCAAAAAAGGCAGACACGTTTCCAGTAAAGCCATTTTCATAATATTAAGAAACGAGACCAAATCAGTGTGTTGAAACTTGGAGCACTGTATTGAGTTCGGGATGCTAGTAGTCACCTCTTGCTACTTCATTGACTGAACCAGGACAGGGGCAGGTTGTCTTTGTATTGGATGAAGAGACAACACTTTGATGTCCCCTATTGACTGCTAGAACCTCAGCAACCCATGCATTGCATTGCATAAGCCTATGTCCAGCTTGGAAAACGCAAGTTGTCTAGTTGCCGTGAAGTAATATAAGGGTTTAACACTGCAGTTATTAAGGTTTATCAGTGAGAACTTGTGTATGGGCCTCATTATGATAGTAGCAGGTACAGTGAATAGTTGACATACATTTGCAGCCATTATAAATTACTGCAATAGATCAAGTGAGCTATTGGTTGTACTTCTGGCCTGAAGCCTTTTGGTTATGTAAAATAACTTCAGTGGATCTTGGTGAAGATGCAGTGGATCTCATTATGGATCTCATAATGATATCATCTTGGTGAAGAGTTCTCATTATGTATTGCAGAGAATAAAAAGTTGAATTGCATTTGTTCTTTTTCGTCACTTTCTGATTGTCCAGATTTAAAAATTACTGAGGATGTGCTGGATATGCATCCAGAGGTGGCATGGGTGGAAGGAAGCTTTGGGAAGCTAAGGACGAGAAGCCATGGGTGCATGATTTATTTGAAGAACTCAATGTCCGTGATGAAAACTTCTCTGAAGAGGTGTGGAATTTTGTTTCTTTAGTATGAAACCTTTTGAAATTCGAGTATCATATTGTTTTGGATTGACAACTCCACTTTCCTGGTGTCTGACAGTTGTCAGCTCAGAAAAGATGCCAATGTTCAAGTGTTCCTCATAGTAGAATGCAATCTCTTTTCAATTGTCAAAGTATAGCATTACTTTGGACATGCTCCAGAAGTTCCCTTCAAAGAGCTAACGGAAGCAATTCCAAATGAATGCATCAATGCCTTTGCATTCCCTTTTTGAGTAGGTTGAGTTAAACTTTACAAGTACTCTTCTGGTGTTCACTATAATTCTAGTTTCAACTAAGCAGACTCAGCAAAAAAAATAGGAACTGCACATTTGAGACATTTCTAAGGATTATACAAGATTCACAGATTGAATGAAAACTTTGGAAAAGACATTATTCATACTGAGTTAATTTCTGGGGATACAGGGTCCGCGGAGGGCAGGGAGGGGAAGAAGTCGTGGCAGAGGACGTGTCAACCGTGATCAAAGAAGAGGCTGGGTGGGCAAGCTAGCAAGTGATGCAGAAGAGCTGATAATTAACAGGGCAAGGCGTGGACGAGGACGAGGCCGTGCTTCAAAAACTGAAGTAGCTGACCGCACCAGAACAGAAGAACCAGTTTCTACAACTAACACTAGGTGGGTGCACTTTTTATGGTATCATGAGGGAAGCACCTTACTTTCATTCAGGTTCTGTCTCAAAGTAACCTGTTTTAATTTGCTATTAGTAGTATGATGGTAGAGTGTTGATTAAGGTCTCAGTCAAACAAGATTGGGAGTTGTTGTATGTTGCATTTCTTCAACTATACAACAAGTTCGGGCTGAAGGTTGCTTATTAGCTGTCTAGAGTTGAAATATAAAGGGTGTCTTTCTCATTGACACTGCAGAAGTGATACTGCAGCCAATACAATAAGAATTTTCTAGTTTACTTCCTGCCTCAACTTCTCATCAGTTTCACAACTACTAACAGTGTCCTGAAATTTAATTTCACCATTCAGTGTGACAATTTTCTTCATCATGTGGTTTGAAATGTATCCACCAAATGTGAATAGAAGGTATAGATTCCCTGCAATTATCTGTTTGCAGTGATTGAAAGGTGGCTTGACCTTGAATGCAGTGGGAGTAAAGAAACGCAAGATATTCCGGAGAGCAGCAATGTAGATGTGCAAGAAGTAACAAAGCAGCATGAATTCATAGCCCCTCTCAAAAAGGTTGCTGCTGGATCACTGAACTCTGCTTCACCACCTTTTTTCCCATCTGGAGCTTTGCAACAGAAGTTAGTAGAAGGGTCAGATAGTAATCAGGCTGCCTCTAGTCAAAGCAACAAAGTCAAGGACAGAGCGCCAAGGAATCCTGGTTCTCATGGTGCAGCTGTATTTGTTGCCAAATCTGCAACCGGGACTGGAAGGGGCACACAAGGGGATGGGGCTATTCAGAACAGTACACAATCTCAACAGGCAGTTAAACCATCCCGAGCACAACCATGTGAGAAGCTTACCTGTTCCAACCTGATATTGTACAGTTTTATTCTGGGATTGTGAGAGCCAGTAATAATAGTTTATCAACAGAGGAGTAGAAAAGGCAGATACTTTACTGCACATTTCCTTTATGTTTCATCTACTTTTTGCATTCAAAAATGTACACGACGATCACTTCTCCCAAGTTGCTGGGTCTGTAGCTGTGATGAGTTATTTAGAATTGAGGATTTTCTGTTGCTGCAGCACAAGCTGGAAGAGGAAGTAGCAGCCAAGCACAGTCTGCTCTCCCACCTCAAGCTCAAGCTCAACCACAGCAATTACAAGCACAACCCCAACAATCACGGTTGGGCCCAGCCAACTCAGGGCAGCCTGCTAGGCATAAAAGTAATGGGGGAAGAGGGGGTAGAGGCGGTAATTATCAAGTTGTAGGAGGGGGTGGACCATACATGTATAATGGAGGACCTGCTGCAGGAATGAGCGCTGGTGTCCGAATGGGGGAACCTGGGTTCTCTCCTCCAATTCCTGCTGTTGGACCTGGTTCGTTCCTGCACAATTTTTTTGCTGATTGGACATGACCCATGATGATTCTGTGATTGTTGAGTAAATTTCTACGTAGAGTCTATGATGAGCAGTGGTGACATGGTTGATATTTTGCAAGCTCACCTGAACTTTGTTTGGCTTCCATTCTATAGAGAATCCTTGAAGGCTTGTCTTCCATCACTACTAATCCTCACCAATGCACATTTCTTAGAATGTTGATGCCAATGTTGACAAGTATGATCCTGATGGGAGCTAGTGGCAGTTACAGTTCAATATGGTGCTCAACCACCAGCAGGCATGGCAGTTCCTGCCGTTGGCATGGCCATCCCCAACTACTCAGGGCCGCCACAATTTGGGTACCCGAACTCTGAAGTTGCTTGGTATGCATTATCACCATTTAAAGCTGAATAATTAGAATGTATTCTTTTGAGCAATCAGTTTGCTTCCAGGGCTTTTGAAGTGTTCTTGTATCAATCTTGGGTTTGCTCAGCTGTCGTTATCTATACCTTCCAGTGTTCCATCCATTCATCTGATTCTTGTTTTATATTGATGTCTAACCTGACATTTTGTTGCTAGGAAAAGCAGATTGTTGCTGAAAGGTGGTTTATTTATTTCCTTTATGAGCAGGGTACCAGTGCTAGCAGGAGGGGGAGCGATTGGAACTGGCTATGCAGCACCATATATGACCATGGAGGGCACACCTTCACATATGTATTACACTCAACCAGCTACACAGCCGGCCTCCTTTTGCCCAACTGGGTTAGTCATTCTACTGGTTTTAAATGTGGAATTATGTGCTGATAGTCTGCCACATGAGTACCAGAGTGGTAACTGGGAAAGGAGATATTGAATTTATGTTGTGTATGATTCAAATTCTGAAGATCATCAATTGACTCACAGTTGTCAAGTTCCTCTGAGCTTGTGCTTATATGATTAATGGATATGTAGACTACCTATTAATGTGATGTATACATTTTTAATGATGGTTTTCTCTATTTTGTGTACTTTTGATGTAGAAGCACTAGGGAACTGTAACTTTTTCAGATATTAAGTGGATGCTTATTTTTTGGTGTCTTGTACAGGAGAGAAGTCAATGGCTCAAAGCCAGGAGGCCTTTGGAAGCCACCTCAAAACCAAGGTAATATGACTTTTGAAACATATCTCGGATTGTTTGTCAAACAAACATAGATGGATTCAAGTAGCTTTAGGACTATTAGTCGAGTGAAGTGAATCGAACTCTTAGCTTTCAAGTAACCACAAAAAGAAAGTAGTACATGCTAATTTATCTGGAAGTAACCACTGTATAATCATTTGAATCACTTATATCGTAGTATTGTGTTGTAGTTTCTCAGGATGGATGTTTGGCAGAATATTAAATTTTCACATGCCTTAATCAATGTAATGCTACCTTCAGGAATGTGCTGAATGGAAATTATGATTGTGCTCCCTGACTTAATGTGACAAATTTTCAATCTCATGTTTGGGCACCATCTAGTAGTCAGGGCTCTCATACTTGATGCCGTTTTACTTTTTGGCAGAAATGGCACAAGAGGAATTTGGGCATCGGCAGAGTAAACCACGCAGGTATACTTATGGGTCTTTATCCTCATGTGAGATGACTATGTGACTGCGTCATCAATTCTGTAGGTTTATGTGGGGTTTTCTTTGTATCAAATATCTCTTCAGGCTTGGTTCTCTTTATTATCTAGTATGGGGTCAGTTGCAGTTGACACACGGAGTTCACTTTCACACTAGTCACTAGTTAGGGAGGATGTACTTTCATGGTGTTCACCCAAATGCATGTTTCTCCTGTCCGTTGTTGAGCTCACATATCTGATACCATTGTCTGAAGCCAGTTGTTTCTTTGTTGGTGTGTGCAGATACTCAGAGATGAGCTTTGGGCAGTGAAATTTTCTTGTCGAGACATATTAAATCTTGTGTTATTGGTGATGGCAGTACTAAGTAGTCTTAAGAAACTTTCTGTTCAAATCCTGAACAGTTAATGATTCCAATTTAGATATCTAAGAATCTTGCTAGCTCGGGGTTTGTAGGTGTAAGCATTTTTCATTTTTTTTGTGAATGGCTCTGATGACATGGGTTGTGTGCTGTGATAATGTAGAAGATAGTGCATTCTTAAGATCATTGAATGAATTACAATCTTACACATCTTTGAAGGGTCGGCAAACAATCAGTGGCATAAGCAAGTGCTTTTATTCTAATCTTTGTTCCCATGCCTAGCACTAAGAAAATTCCACTTACCTGGTAACTTGTGAAGCTCTCATGCCTGCTGATACTACACCCTAATCTAGTCATACTTCAATCAAGTCACTGCTTCATACTTCACAACACACTCCGTGTTCTTGCATAGGGCATTCACCATTGTTGAATCATTTCTGTTCTGATTTTTACTTATAGTTTAGTATCTTATGGAGCATTCATCAGTGCAATCACTTCTGTTAGGATATGTTTCAAGTGAGCAGAAGGGGATGTGAGCCATGCTGGATGTAGAGATTCGGTACCATTGAATATTATTGATTTCAATCCCTAAGATAAATTTAGAAGTCTTAAGTTTGAGAATTGTGTGTTAACTCGTGGCTTTTGGCTAGGTCTGACCAAATTCAAGTTTTCTACATTGAATTAAACATTTTGGTAACTGGATAAAGTAAGAACATTTTCTACAGTGGTTGTGGGAACCATGGTTTGAGCGTTTGCACCTTCTGTAGTTTAGTACAGAAGCACTTCAACATATACCTAGGAAGCCCTCCAATCCACACATATATATATAGGTTTGTCCATGTGCAAAATAAGAGATATTAAGGACTGGTTTGGACATATTTTTATCTGGTTTGGTGCAGCGTTAGCAGATCCTGGTGGCAGTTTATAGGAGCATAGGTGGATACTGACCTTAACCTCAAACAATCAACAATGAGACTATGGAATGTGATGTGAGTGGCATTGCAAGTGTCTTGGTTCTTATATAAGTGTCTTAACTCCACTCTGAACTATTAATATAGCACATCCTAACACCAACATTGAATTCTTTTGATCACTCAAATTCACAGGGGCCTGTCATCTAGGACACAAATCTAGGATCTGTGAGAATTTCCCATCTGTGCAAGCCTTCCAAGAAGAAACAGACAACAAATGCAACATTATGATTGACATTATTCCTATGCTTTGTCAATATGTGATTGCCTTTTGAATGATTCCTTTCACTTTCATTACATGGATTCAAAATAAATTTGTGTGAATTGTTGTTGGTGGATTGTTATCACCAATCAATCTGCATTTAAATGTTGTTATGAGCTCACCTTGCATCTCGACAAATAAATAAATAATCATCTCAAATAACTTTAACCCATATTTATAAAATGCAAATGCGTTGAGTTGAAAGGATAATTTTCAAAGGTCAACAATATTTGTGGAAAATTTGAGCACCTGCTACACCATATATCCCAATTAGTGAGGGTGGGCTAATAGTGAGTGTGGGAAATTAGCGAAGGTGATACTAAATGGGTGCAAGCACGGTAAAGTGGACAACTCTTGATCCTTGCTCAGATTTAAGTGAAAGTGATCCAAATCTATATACTAACTTTGAATTTTATGAAATAGAAATTCATATACATTTAGAAAACATATGAATCTACAAAGCCAAGCAGTTTATGTTCACAAAAAACAATTTCAAACAACGTATATGTATTTTAGAAGACGGTGCAAGTGGTGAAAAAGTGGGTGACATTGAAAAGATAATTGTCAAAAACTTGTTTAAAATATAATTACATTACATTAAATTGATGAATCTTCAAAAAAAAATTACGATGACCTCAAGTTTACAATGAATTCAAGGAATATGCAAAAAAATCCAAGTTCAAAATATTTAAGGTCATGAAATTTATCTTCAAAACTATATTTAGTCATTTGCTTTTAAGCATCACTTTTGATGATAGGTTTTGAAGATATTCTATATTTGAGTACCTAACTTGACAATAGAGGTCATCATGGAAAGTAATATATTTTAAACAACATTTTGCTACTAGTTATAGGCATTTGACCAAGAAAATCATGGCTTTCGTATACCATAGCACTTTTTTGGTCCACTTTACTATGCTTGCACCCAAATTTCTTTACGCTATGAAATTAGTACCACCAAAAGATTTAGGAAGCATTGTTCATCCCAACACTATTCATTGAAAGTACCGGCACTTGGCACTATTCACTGAAAGTGTCGACACTTGACACTTTTCATTGACAAGTGCGTGTTTCATTATTTTATTTTATTTTTATCACTCTACACCTTAAACATGCATTAATTTTCTTGAAATGTACGGCAAATGAGCATGTATTCATGAATTTAGTGTCACTCTGTAAAAATTTTAGCCTGGAGTAACTTTGAGATTTGTCTAATTAATCATGCTTATTTCTCGGGCGGGGGGGGGGGGGGGCAGTGTGTTAAAAAGTTAAGGATATAGGTGCGAACAACCACTATTTTATAGGGGGGTATTACTTCCAATTCTCTTCTTTTTTTCACATGCTATCATTATGTCAATTTCTACTTTGGGTTAATAGAAAAATGGCTTGAATTACTTATAATTCCAAATTACCTATTATTCCATACCCTATAGTACTTTAAAGATGTCCAATGCCATTTTTGATACCCTATATTACTCTTAAGTCCATTTATAATTTTTAGCCCCCATGTTTTTAAAATACCCTATCATTTGTTCGCACGTATATTGCTACTCCAACCAATGACTACCCCCCCCCCCGAGGCTTATTTAGCTCAAATGTGTATTGAATACATGTAGAAACGTAGGCCTTGCGCTCGATTATAGTTAATTAAACTTGATTACATATAATCACACTTAATTAGTTTGAATGTGTACGAATACTTGTGAAAGTAGAAGGCATTACCTAAACCATTATAAAATATAGTACATACTTAATCAACACACTAATTTAAGTTTCATTTTAGAATGACAAAGACACTTTCAAATGGTAAGTCACAAAAATCATAACCTCAATGTTTATGAGGATTTTGTAATGTTTTGACCTCCAAGTTAATTACATGCTTTATTGATGGTTTCATTTCCGGAATGAAATCCCAATAAAATTACTTATTTACTAATTGGAAGTGCACATATATATTAGATTTTAGACCTTGGAGATGAAGTGCACTCAATATGGGATTTGTGGACAAGAAGCCTTCAAGAATGCAAGGGCAATGTTTTTTTCGAAATTGGGCGGGCCGGGCAGCAGTTTTCGGTCGGGTTCAAAAAATCTCAGAAAAAATTCTGGGGGGCTGCCCCAGCCCGTATCTGCCTCCCCCTACATGTTCGTAGGGGTACTTTAGCATCCGCCAAAGCGGACTATGAAGGTGACCATAAAAGTCGACCACACTGACACCTCGCAAATTGTTGACTACATACAAGAAAGATGGGTACCTAATTAATAGTCTGAACTTAGATTGTCTGTTTGGCATGTCCAATTTTCACCATTGCAAATTTAGACGCCTTACGTCCTGCTCAATTGCGGCATAAATTGGCCCAAACAGAAACCTCTTGCACTCTTGGTCACTCACTTTGTGCTCTCACACACTCACTCGCGCTCTCTCCCACTCTCTCCCTCTGTCTCTCCCTCTGTCTCTCATCTTGGTAGTTTTGTGAACTTCTTGATTTGACTCTTCATGTAGGATAGATAGATAGATATGTCGACGTCCTTGCGAAGCAAATGCAAGTGAAGAGTCTTGTCGTCACCGGGTTACTGTCACCTTTCGGTGAGGGCACTATAACTCATGATTAGACTTCCTTGATCAATTCATGCCAATCCTTCGATTCATGTCATTAGCATCTTGAAGTTCAAAGGATTTGAAACTTGGTCGACTCCACATAGTGTCGTATATTATGAGTTTTTGCAAACATTTACCACGTTCAGAGCCTTGAGATCATTGTGTTTCTTAACAAGCAGAAAGAGAGAGAGAGAGAGAGAGAGAGAGAGAGAGAGAGAGAGAGAGATCCCTAGAGGTCGGAGTCTTATTAAAGCCCAGAGTGGGTTATTAGGTTTACAAGGGATTTGGTGACACAACTATTTGGGGAGGATGGACAAATGCAAAGTTGTAGCGTGGTGTAAACTAGAAAATGGTTTCCATAGGTTAGAAACTCAACGACAATCAAATGGTTTTTTCTTCAAATCAGTCACTTGGTTTGCTCCCAAGCCAAATCAACCTTGTGCTTCACCCACAATTGGTCTTCGTTTCATGCATTTTATGGCAAAATGTGTAGGCTTTGAAGAAATTAATGAATTGGCACCCACAAACACGAATTCTTCGTGGACAAAACCCCAACATCATATTAAAGTAGATTCGTGTACATACGATCAACATGGTGTCTTCAAACCGTCTACTAAATCTTTTGGTATTCAAGAAGAGTCAGAGTTCATTTCTGTACAAAAGGAATCATCTATTATTTCCATGACCTTTACAACATCCTACATGTCTTGGTTGAAGGTAAATCATGTAGAGATGCGAATAATTTTTCACGGTGATCTTTATGATTGTCGCTCAACTCAATTTGTTAAATCAAAATATGGAAGAAGTTGGGCTTTTGAAAGGACAATGACACGGAAGTTGGCCCGAGAGTTGCAAGCGATGGGTGGACCTACATTTCAACACAAGGGAGTTCGTTGGCGCCCTGAACGCAAACATCCTTGGGTTGTGGAGATCAAATTGAAGAAGAAAAAGAAATTGTGGATTGGAGACTTTGACAGTTTGGAAGAAGCTGTCCAAGCATACGATGCTGCTGCAATTAAATATGGAAAAACATCGCTTCCCAAAATGGAGGATTCCTCTTTAAGACAGGCGAAACTGTCTTCTGCAGCATTTAACGACTGTCACAATTTGGAAGGACGCATCGTTCAAGCGCAGGCCTTCCCCATGTATCATGCATCAAAGAGCCTTGTAAATCATGGAGTGGAGGTAAATGATGGTGTTGATTTGAGCACAAGTATTCTTCATGTGGAAGAATTTCTAGTGTTCAATATGCATCAAGATTCTCAAAAGATAGGGTCCAATATTAGCATCCACAATCTTGAGATGGAAAATACTAAGATCAGCTCATATCACATGTTTGCGAGTGACTTACCCGGCATGCCTTTTGTTTCCGACACTATCCATGGAATGGGCGCATCCAAGTCAATAACACAAAACATAGTCCGTAGCTCGATTGACCCTTTGAGCTCAGCAATAGGTTAAGGTAAGACATGTATTGGTAACACAAGAAATATTATGAATAGTTCTTCTTTTCCCATAGAGGATTTCGAGTTAGAAAACTAGATGGACAAGGATGAAGAGGAAGCAGAAGAGGATGGTTCTATATTCACGATGAGTGATGTCGTGCTGTTGGTGGAGCTCGTCCCAGGTAGTTTGTAATCCCTAAGACCTCGTTTGCTAATTTACTCGCGAAGAAACTATTATTGTTATTGTTATTGTTATCCTTGACTGCAAAAAATTTCTCAATATTGAAAGAGACCTCAAGCTTTGAAATTAGAGTAGAAAATAGACTTCCAAGTCATCCCACAAATGGAAACTCGTTGTTTGTGGGAACGGCATTGTCAACCCCAAAAACTAACATCGTTTGTGGGTGCACTTTTGGAATTAGTTCCTACAACTAACTCTAGGTGGCTACACTTCTTGTGTTATCAAGAAGCAAGCACTTTACTTTCATTCGTATTGTGTCTCAACGGAACACGCTATAAATGTTAGAAATTGAGATAGACAGGGGAATCGACATAGACAAGAAAAAGTTTGAGAAAGGCTCTCCACCCAATAGAGAAAGAAGTTACATAAGCTGATGATCTTCCACTCACCACTGAGCCTCTTTATTGATTTGTAAATTACACTTGTAGTCTCTTGACACTTCGGGTCAAGATACTTGAACACCAATCACTTGGTTGTTCATCTACTCATCTAGAATGTTTTAAGGTCAATTGAGACCTTTCAGTTTGAGCTAAGTCAGACTCTTCGAATTCCCACAGCAATTTCCTCTGAGTAGTATGATGGTTGAGTGCTTGACTTTGTAATCCACAAAGGTCTTAATCAAACAAGAATGTGAGTTGTTATGTTATGCTCTATTCGTTTCAACTATACAACATGTTTGGGCTGAACGTTGCTTATTAGTTGTCTAGAGTTGAAACACGGAGGTTGTCTTGGGCATTGAGACTGCACAAGTGATAGAGCAGCCGATATAAATAACTATTTGGTAGTTCACTTCCTGCCGAGTCAACTTTTCATCAGCTATACGACTACTAACATTGTCCTTGGTTGAATCGGTGCCTGAAATATAATTTCACTATTCAGTTTGAAAAATTTCCTCATCATGTGGTTGCAGAATGTTGGGAGGATTATCATATCCACTAAATGGAAACAGAAGGCACAATTTTTCCCCGCCATAATCTGTTTGCAGTGATTGAAAGGAGGCTTGATCTTGAGATGCAGTAGGAGCAAAGACACACAAGATTTCCCAGAGAGCAGCAATGTAGATCTGCAAGAAGAAACAAAAGCTCTGTGAATCCATAGCCCCTCTCAAAAGGATTCAACTGGATCACTCAATACCTCACCACATCGTTTCCCATCTGGAGCTTTCGCAACAAAAGTTAGTACAAGGGTCAGACAGTTATCAGGCTGTCCCAACAAGCAATTAAAACCCACAGTGATGATCTTGTGATTGCCATGTGAATTCTAGAGCGGAGTCAATTCTATGATCATGGACAGTGGTGACAAGGTGTAAATTCTGAAGGTGCTTGCACATTATGTTTTATTTGCAAGCTCACCTGAATTTTGTTTGGCTTCTATGCTGTAGAGAATTCTTCAAGGCTTGTCTTCCATCACTACTTAGTCCTCACCAGTGCACTCCTCTTAGAATGTTGGTGCCAATCTTGACAAGTACGATCCTGATGGGCCCTAGTCACAGTTGCAGTTCTACATGGGACCCAAATACCAGCACCCTGGGCCAGCAACAATGCGTTTTATAATGAGCAATTTACTTTCGTTTCTTAATTTGTCACAAATGTTATTCTCTGAATGAAACTGGTTTTGTTGCAAAGCACTCAAGAAGATGAACACAGTGATGCCTAAGTCAACGTAGTTGACCTTCGTATTTCATGTGGGCGATGGATAACAAGTGAAGATGAAGGAGATTCTTTGTGCATGAGTCTAAGGATATAATTAATAAGTGCTCTCATTAACCTTGTTAAAATATAATAACTAATAATATTGTATTATACCTTATATTTACATTTGATACTCTTATAATAGTTTCATGCATTATTATAAACTTTATATAAATTATCGGAGCCTTCTTTCACCCACGACCCCTGCTTATTATACATGTGTTGCTTCCCTAGGACTAGAAGGCATGGCATGGCCGTAACCTCAACTACTCATGGCCGCCACAATTTGGGACCCAAACTCTTAAGTTGTTTGGTATGCATTTTCAGCATTTGAAGCTGAATGAGTAGAAAGTATTCTTTTGCTTCCAAGGATTTTGTAGTGTTCTTGTATCGATCTTGGGTTAGCGCAACTGTCTTTTATCTATACCTTCCCGTGTTGCACTTATCACCTTTATGAGCAAGGTGTCAATCCCTAGTAGGAAGGGGAGTGATTGGCTATACAACATCATATGTGACCATGGTGTTAGAAATTGAGAGAGGCTCTCCAACCAACCATGGAGAAGGAAGTCACATAAGCTAATGATCTTCCTCTCACCCCCAAGCCTCTTTTATTCATGTGAAGATTACACTTGTAGTCGTTTATCACTTCGTGTCAAGATACTAGAACACCAATCACTTGGTTGTTCAACTACTCATCTAGAATGCGTAAGGTCAATTGAAACCTTTTGGTTTGAGCTACCTTAGACTCTTTGAATTCCAACACATTCACATATGTATTACACTCAACCAGCTACCTAGCGGGCCTCCACTTTGTTGGGTTGTGCAAATACTCAAAGATGAGCTCTAGGTAGTGAAGTTTTTTTCACGAGGCATAATATCTTGTGTTAAAATCTAGTGATGGCAGTACTAAGGGTTAGTTTCCATGTAGGCCATGCACCCACCATATTTTGGTGGAAATGTAGATGCTACTAGGCGGAACCTATATTTCCACTAGAATCCAGTGGGCGAGCGGTCTACATGGAAACTAACCTTAAGCAATCTCATACAACTTTCTATGCAGAACCTAAACAATCATAACATTATTCAACACTTAGTACTCATTGAGTGCGCCCTTGGAATATAACAGTCAAATGCTTGGAAAGCGGCTATGCAAGGAGACTTAGATTTTAACTGAGCTCCCAACATCCAGTTGTTATATTCCGAAGGCCCACATCACTGAGTAATGTTATAGTTGATGACTACAATTCAAAGATCTACGATTTTTGCTAACAAGGGGTTTGTAAGTGTAAAGGCTTTTTACTTTTTTTTTGATGGCTTTGATGGCATGGGTTGTGTGTTGTGATCATTTAGAAGATAGTCCATTCTTAACGTCATTGATTGATTTACATGTCTTTGAAGAATCGGTGAATAAGCATAATTTGGCATAAGTGAATGCCTATCTTCTCATCTTTGCTCATGTGTCTAGCACTATGAAAATTTCACTTACTTGGTAACTTGCTAGGCTCTCATGCCTGCAAATATCATACCCTAATCTACTCATAACATTGAATATTATTGGATTTGAAACACTTGGGATGAAATTAGTTCCTATTCCTATACAAGTATCCTCACTCCACTATGCATTTTTAACCCTTAACTTCATGAGAGGCCATTTTCCAACTTATATATGACTTTTGTTAGCAAATTCATCTAAAAGGAAGGTGCTAGGAAGGTTATAATAGGCCTTGTTGTGTTCTTTATGAAATTTTCTTGGCAATGGCATTGATCCTATCCAATATGAAAAGATGGTTGTTCACAAGAAATTTTTTAAGTCAAGAATGAATAGAGTTTTCCCTATGTTGATACATTACTATATGTAGTAACTTGTATTATTTTGATTGGAATTTGTTAATTTTCTATGGATCCTTTTCTTACCTCCAAGTGTATATCTATGCTTGATATAATCTTGAAAAGTGTGGACTCTAATTCTATTGCATATATTTATCACAATTTCTTAAAATTTTAATTATCATAATTGATTATAAACAATTTATGTAAATTACTAAATATTGTTACCGTATTGATGTGATCTTGAAATCATTAGCAAAAACTTTTCTTTTTAAGTACAATAAAAAGAGAGCTCTAGAAAGATTATCTTTTAGATGATCTAATGAAACCACAACACGCTATAGGAAGTTAAGGGTTTAGGTTGCTCAACCCAACACCAACATTAAACCTTTGACTACTCGGGTGAAAAGGGGGACTTCATTTTGGGACACACATCCATGAGCTTCATTTGTAAAATTCTTTAAGAAGAATACATAAGATATGTCAACTTTTGTCATTAACTAAAAACCATGTCGCAACCCTTGCTAGTGCCCCTTAACTTATCTTAACCGCTTCGCAACTCTAGCAAGTGTCACGAGTGCTAACCTGTACATCCCACACACGTGCATGGTTAGCTCCCCATACCACAGACCTCCAAGCTCATGGCTTGGTAACCAACCCTCCAACACATGCATTCCCCTTAGTAGGTAGCCAATGATTAGATGTGGACTTCTATCCATGGAAGTTCAATCTTGAGTTGATCATCGTGTTGCCGAAGCAACACTACAAGAACCTGAAGCATCGTTGCCAAGTATGCTTCGAGTGGGGTCGGTTCACAACGTTGCCTCACCCATATAAGCTTCTAAGACTTTGGGCAGGGCCCCTACCCCACCGTCAAGTAACCTTTTGTCTATCTCCTAAGAGTTGGGGCCAAGTAGACATTTTTCCTTATGGAAGCCCCCAACAGCTTCAAACCTACATAACTTTGTTGTACGATCTCTGCTTTTATCAAACGACCACTCCATCAACATCTACTCTTCGTGTAGAAGTTGATGCACTCCTCATTTGCATCATTGGCCAAGTATTGAGGGAGTTATGGTTGTTTTAACCTCGGCAGTCTTGGGCGCCACTCTGAGGTCATTGTTGTCCCAGGGCGCTTTTCCTAGGCAGCGCCCCACTCAAATTGTCATATCTCCTAGTTCACACCTCCGATTGGGGAGTTCTTGAGCAATTATAACTCGTAGTTATGTACATTTATGGAGGACCTCTAGAAAATATACAACATTTGTACTTGTATGGTAGGGTTACTAGACTTTATGGGATAAGCATGTAATAAACCCTCACCTAAAGCTAGACTTGTCAAAATACACGGTAGACTAGAGAAAATTAGCTCCAATTAAGGTTTGGTTTGTTGGGAGGGTCTACATGAAGTGTAGGAAATTTGGTAATCATTGGGTGGAATATAAGGATCCAATTGACTCGATGGACCGTCTGTTAAACATGGAGATTGGTTCATGTTAGTATCGAAAAAGGAACCAACAATAAGTAGACTTACGATCTTACATATCAGTTGATAGTAGATTTAGAAACAATCATTGCATTAGCTTTTATGACATATATTGTAGTTTTAGATGCTTATGAGTTACTTCCAAGGGATGAAAAAACCTTCAACATCTTTATTAAAGAATGCTAGGGTTTTACATTATACATATGATAGGGGTCAATTATTATTCAAAATAATACTTGCATACTTATATTAACGACTATATATATATATGTATTCTCTTACATATACATATTATCACTTGTAATTTGGTCATTGAAATTGTATGTGTATTGCTTGGATTCACCCAAAAAAATCTTGTATATAGAGGGTTTTTAGAGTATGTTGCCAACGCACGTGGATCTTGAGTTTTAATGAAAGTTGCACCCCCCAGGTTGATTATCTAGCATGCCTTCATACGCATTCAATTGCAAGAAGAAACCAAGTACAACTATCATTATCTAGCATATCATTAGTACGTATAATCCCACATTGTCGTTACACTCTTATCTTATATTGGGGGTTTTATTTTATATTCATCCACGAACGTTATTTAGAATTCCAATGAAGAGTGGGACCCCAAGAGGATTGTAATATTAGGCTTGAGAGTACACTCGAGGAGAATTGTGTTGAAAACAATCAGACACGATGTTGTGAAGATTTGGTGCTAGAGTAGGGAAACTATTTTGTAGTTGCCTAGAGAGTGAAGTGCAAGATATTTCTCAACCAATGGAGAGCAATTATGTTAAAATGGTTGTGAGTTGCAAAGTCCTAGTAAAAGAGAAGATAAGTAGACCTACAAAGTGAATCTTCCCAGGCACTCACTGAAGGTGAACGTGTAGTCTCCCTGCCCAATCCCTTGCAACCTTATAATGCCTTTGCATACACCTATATCCAAGCCTATCCGCATTTGGAGTTCATTGTTGCTTCTCTTCCAATACCCATTACAAAACCCATCTTTAATATTACGCTTGTAAGCAATTATGCACATATTTTCTTGATTGTTGTTGGTGCAACGTGTAGAGTTAAATCTTTGTACCTAATCTCATCATGAACATCACAATGTCTCCAGTAAATTGATTCATCGGTGTGACTTCCTCAAAAGCTCGATTGATGTATCATGAACATAACTCCACACGATTACAAAAGCACAACAAGATTACATAATTTAGAAATGGTAGGCATCAACAAGTTAGTTTTCCTTCAATTTCTCTAAGTTCATATTGTATTCTCAAACAAAACATGCCTGTTAATTTCAGCACATGTGGGGGGACATGTTATGTGCTCATGATATGATTTAACACCAACGGGCCCTCCAAACTAGTAGCCCTTGACATCATATTTGTCCAAATTAATAGGTGTCTTCTTATATGCAATAACATTTGAATAAAACCTAATCATTCAATAAATCTTGTAGAAATCCAATGACGTAAAAATGAGATCATATTGACAAAAGTCAACTTGGTACAATCTCCAAGAGCGTATATGAAATCTTCTTAAGTGGTGATGGTAGACGTGTGCTATTAGGATATTTTCCTTTTTGCACCCACTTCTCATAGGATATTAAACAAGAACTTACTGCGAGACAACGAGCATATCCAAATCATGCCCATAGCCATTTGCCTCATAATATTCGGAGCTCATATGAATATCCTCTTCATTATCATTGTGAAGATTACATACTCATTAAGTGGTCATATAGGTCCTCCCAATCATGTTGACTATTTAGCCTAGAACGATCAGCATATGTTGAGCAGGTAGTCCAATCTATGTTAAACACATGTCTTCTTTATGTCCCTTCTTGCATCCATACTAAACCATATACAAATCAACTGTAAGCTTCCAAATTCTTGCTATGTTGGATTCATGCATATCTACCTTATATAAGTGTCACGTGTATTAAACGGGGAGAATTGACAGCTAGTTATAGATGAACCGGTTGAGTTTGAGAAATAACCGGTTGAAGTTGGAGACTTTAGGAGGATTACCGATCGTTTTAGAGGAATCTATAGAATATACCTCAAATGAATAAAGCAAAACCATAAAATGTCAACATATAATCGGTTGGATTTAGAATCACTAGGATCTTGACCGACTAATGTTCTCCCTCTTTAGTATGACACGTTTGGGAAACACAAAAAGTCGTATTATCGTGGTGTTGTCTTCTCATTAATATGACAAACGACGTAAAGTTGTCGTATTATTGAGGGAATACAAAAACATAAGTAATATGAGCTTAAAAATATATACAACAAGTTTAAGCAATATAGACAATATGAAATAATAACTTATAACTCCAAACAAATACAAATATTTTCAAGAACTCTTGAAATAAGAGTCCAAAGATCTTTGGTGTTGCTTACCCGAGTTAGCAACTCTCATCTTATTTGAATTCCCTACTAACTTTTGAAAACTAATAACTTCGTTAACACCAAAATATAAAGAGTTCTCTAATAAGAAACTAGACAACAATGATGCATGACGTTTGGCGTCAAGATACTGGTGATATTGTATCACCCGTGTACAAGGCAACATACTAGGCAAGAGGCCACTCTAACCCTAACCATGTCCATTCTACACTAGTAACCCTAATTATCTTTAAGTTCCCAATGACAAGTGAAGTTCCCAAGTAGTTCCCAAGTGAAAATGAACGTATTTCAGATGTACATAATATAGATGAAAAGAATTTTAGCATTAACTACCTCTTTAATGTGATAAAACGGAGATTTTAAATGTCGCATTATCGAGTGTTGTAGTCGTATAAAAGAGGGAGTTTTGAACTAAAAAGTTTGGTCTTGCAAAATGTGTCGTAATATTGAGGGTGTCATATTAACGAGGTTAGTAGACTGTATGCCCAAAAACTTCCCGGGCACTGGTCACGTGTTTACAAAATTGTTGATATTGAGCGGGTGTGGAGTTGACTTTATTGACTATCCCAACCAATGAGCTGTTGCACTGATTGCGAGAACAATACTAAGACTGTTTTCTTCGAAGAACTTCAAAAGCATTTTACTCTGAAAGCAAGTGTTTGAGTAACATGCATGTCTACCTGATTGGGAGAATAGTCCGTGTTCAACTTAGAAGGCACAATTTCAATGACCATGATGGGCTTTTTGGTAGAGAGTTGAGGATCTGTGTTTTAGAGAATCTCGTGTTCTTAGTTTATTCAACACACATGTCTCGCACTGACTCTACTCACTGTAGACTTCGGCTTGAAAGTCTCTGTGGAATTTGGACAGGTCATGAGCTACTTACATTGGTCGAGGTGCATTCAAATCCCACGTGGAAAATTTAATGAAGTATCAGAAATGACGAGGTTAGTGATGCTACCCAACTGAGGCTGACTACAAAATTGACCATAAAAGTTATGTGAGAAATGAAAAACGCAAAGCAAGTTGTTGACTACCATAACATTATTCAGACCCATGCAGTGTTCTGTGGGACTGATAGTATTCTGGGGAATATTCCCAGAATTTTTCACATTCAATCTAGCAGCTTGGGCAGAAAATGATTAATTTTACAGGTGCCCAAATTTTTGGGAAATTAACTTTCGTTGAGTGTCCAAAAAAAGAACGAAATAACATTCAAAGAGTGCCTGAAATCATAATAATGCAAGTGACATTCACTGGAATTCAACAAAGTAGCATCAAATAACTTCAACAGTGTCTTCACGCGGCATCAATGTCGCTCATGGTCTAAAAACAATACAAGCATGGATTTGCTCCACAAGTCATGTTGACACACTACCATAAAACAGGAATGAGACAAGTAGACGGGAATGAATGTTTAACTTATTTTAAAGTACTTTTTGAATATGCTCAATTTTAGAATATTATTTTCAAGGCTACCTAACTTACTTTCACACTTTAATTAATTATTAGGCACAAAGGTGCCCAAACTGCTAGAGAGCTACGGTACTTAGTAGCCCCGATTGGAACACAAATTGGCCGTAGATAGAACACTCTTGCACACTTGCACTCTTGTTCGCTTAGTCACTCGCTCTCTCTCTTTGTTCCTCACTTTTGTGGGTTTGTGGGTCTTCTTGATGTGACAAAAGCTCTTTAGTTCTTCAATTTAGATAGATAGATAGATAGATAGACGTTGGCTTTCTTAAGAAACAAATGTGAATGAAGAGTCTCTTCGCATGCGGGCTATTGTCAATTTTCAATGGGGACTTATGACTGTTAATTGGGCATGAATGATCAAAATGAGTTTCTTGATTTGAATTATTTGCACTTTGATGTTCAAACTTTGTCTTCGAGAAGTTGGTTGACTTCACATAGTCTAATACATGTTGTGTTTGTGCATGACTTTGCATGGTTTTAAAGTCATAAGATTGTGTGACCTTTGAGCTTTTTGATATGCACAAAGACAAAGACAAACATCAACAGGGGCTAGAGTCCTATGTAACCGTAAATTGTGTAATCTTTGAAGAGATTTGGTAACACAGTTGTTTTTGGGGAGAATGGGCGAATTCAAAGTTAGAGCATGGTGTAAGCTGGAAAATGGTTTCCATAGACTAGAATTTCAAGGACAATCAAATTGTTACTTCTTCAAAGGAGTCATTTGGTTGATCCCTAAACCAAATCAGCATTATGTTTCACTCCAACATTGGTCTTCGTTTCATGCATTTTATGACAAATTTGGGGATGGAACAAACATTCTCTCCAACCCTAACAAATTGGCATCGAAGACCACAAATACTCCACTAACAAAACCTCAAGATCATATTAAAGTAGATTCATGTGCATACGATCAACATGGTGTCTTCAAACCGTCTACTAAATCAATTGGTATTCAAGAAGAGTTAGAGTTCCTTTCATTACAAAAGGAATTATGTGTTATATCCACGGGCATTACAATAACCTATGCATCTTGGTTGAAGGCAAATCATGTAGAGATGCAAGTGCTAGCTCAATATGATCAATATGATTGTTACTCGACTCAATTTGCAAAATCAAAATGTGGAAGAATTTGGGCTCTTGAAAGGACAATGACACAAAAGTTGGCCCAAGAGTTGGAACAACAGCTAGGTGAACCTACATTTTGACACAAGGGAATTCGTTGGTGCCTGAACGCAAACATCTTTGGGTCGTGAAGATCAAATTGAGGAAGAAAATGAAATTATGGGTTGGGAATTTGGATAGCCTGGAAGAAGTTGTCCAAGCATACGATGTTGCTTAAAGCCAAAATAGAAAAACTCCACTACCTAAATTTAAAGACTTGTCACGGTATGCGGCGTCGGTGATTACACCGCATCCGGAGGGATTTCATCCATTTGGATATGGATGGATGAAACCCTTGGACTTGTGGAGATGCTCCTAGGTGAGGAGTCTCTTCCTTGGCTTGGCATTCTTGCCAAGTCAAGCCTTGTGAGTGAGTGTGTGAAAAGAGCTTGTATGAGGTGAAGATTGCATGTTTTTGCAATAAATCTTGAGTTCTTCTCCCCTTATTTATACTCTTGGATTCTCCCGTGGTGGAGTGAGAGATAATTTGACTTATTGTGTGCATATTTGAAGAGAGAACTAGAGCTCTTAGTAGTCTTTGACTTTCTTCCTTCTCACTTGGCAAAAATGCCTCATTTTTCTCATTTTTCCTCATTTCTTCCTTATTCTTGAGATTTAACGCGTAAGGGGGCGCGTGAGGACAAGGAGCGATAAAGTTCCAAAGTGTTGGAGCGGAGAAAGCCACGGATTGTTGAAATAAGAAGAAGAAGAATATTTTTTTTTCTTTTTGTAATAATGTCACATCTAGGTCAATTTTGATGAGGATTTGGTGATTTTTCCACGGAATTTCATGTCATTTATTCACATTCAAACTTGAATTCACTTCATGGAGCTTTTAGAGCGAATTCGTGATCTTAAGCGAAAAATTTGATTGCAAAACTAGTTGTTTGAAGTATATGTTGAATTTATTAGATTAAACTTATATTTAGATTTAGATTTTTATGAGTTATTTTAAATTCATATAGAGGACTTTAAAATCTAACTACTGTCACTTACCACGCTCGATTCCGAACTTGTGGCAATTAGTTATGATTTTTGGAAGTTAGGCCTCCAAAATCAAAACTCTGCAAAACCCCCTAGAATTGCAGAGTGCAGAGAATATTCTCTACCTAAATGGAATATTTTGGGTTTTGGGAGCTTCCGGTGTCCGATTTAGGTGGTCCTTAGGTGTTTTTTTAGTAAAAAAACAAGATAAGTACAATGATGATGTTAGATTTTTCATTTGAAATTATGTTTTTAAGATTTTCATTTTCTTTAAGTTTTTGAAACTTTTTGAGAGGGATGGAAGCCGTGGGTGATGTGCATATGAACCACATGTACACATGGTCTAAGAGGGAGTGTCATTGGAGATTGTATGGTATGTGGAATTTCCGTTCGATCTAAAATAAATTATTACTAAGATCGAATTGTATTTATTAACACATATTCCCGACATTGGTATACGGAGGGATTTTTAGGGTATAGTGGATAGATGAGCGATGTGCATATATGCCATTTTCTTTTCAAAGCAACAGGAAGCCTTTATTTTTTACCACCAACCGTAGGCAGGTGTCGGTTGGACGCGGTTAATTTCCATTTATGCTTAGGATCCAATGCTGTAATTGTACTGTTTTCTATATTTTATTGTGGTACCTTCCCCCGTGGCGAGCTGTGGTACTGGAAGTTTCCAGCATTGCTTCATTTTGTGTTGTCTTAGTTTGTGATAGGGAATTGTGGGGATGAGGTTGGAGTAATGACCGATGAGACCTTTATGTGTATACCAAGTGGGCGGTGCTTGTTTTCCCTCATGGTAAGGCTGGATTGATCACCAGCAGATCATAAGGTTGGTGGTGTTTGCAGGTGCAGGTTGCCTTTCACATTTTTGACCCTTTATTTTGATACTACATCAGTTTGGTTGTTGGCTCTAATGACTAGACCCATTGCGGGCTTATGGTTACAACTCGGGGTCAACATTATCGCTCTCCGTGTCCGGCAGCATTGGAAGGTCGATCCTCGGTCTTTTTGGACGTCGAACCAGTGACAACACCCGACGAGGCTTTTCAACCTACTTCGGTGTGGGGAACTGCCATTTGGCCTCACGTCCTTTGGGTGGGATCCTTCGACGAGATGGAGGAGGAGACGCGAAGCGGCATCCGGGACCGATTTTCCGGTCGAGCGGGAACCATTTCCCTGTAAGATTAGAAAATTCGGTTCAGGACGTGGATGAGGGAGAAGCGTCAACGCAATACCAGTTTCAATGATTGATATGCGTTCGAGCTTCTAGCCCAACATTTGGAGCACGAGACGCTCCAGACTTATGAGCAGTGGAGGAATGCTCATTGGATGGAGCTACGCCAGGTGGAGCGGTACTGGGATACTCGGGTGGAGTTGGTGTCCGCGTTGAAGGAAGGCGCAACTTCCAGTTTATTGGCCGCTCCTGCGGTGAAGCCGGAGCAAGCCGAGGGCGTCGTTGTGGTAGATGTGGAGGGGAATTTCTCTAGTGAGCCTAAAGATAAGGCTCTTGCGCCTACATCTGCGAGTACGTCGAGCCCGATTCTTCCACGCTCTCGGTATGCCCAGGCTACCCAGGCGGCTTTAGCCTCTTTAGGGACTCCGCCGGACTTTGATCCTCTACAAGAATTCCAACTACATTTGGAGGAAGAATATGGAGGTTTTCGTCGGGATCAGATGCAGCGGATCCAAGACTTCAGGCGGGAGAAAGACGACACATCTCGTATCATGTTTGCTAGGGAATCTGGAGGTATTTTCGCGGAGAGTTAGTTGGTGAAGGTGTTTTTGTCAAAGATTAACAAACGTCTTCTTGACTTAGCGCTGTCCAAGATTATCATGGATTATGGTGGTCGGGCAACACTCGCAGAGGCATTCGCCATTGTGAAACAGTGTGATCGTGCTTTGTGTCAGCACGATGCCACTGACTTAGTGTCCTTGCTAGTGGATTCTAGCAAATCTCGGAAGACTTTGGTCGCGGCTGCAGGATTGGCAGAGGCGGAGGTGGACAAGACCTTATATTGTTGGTCTTGTGGGCGGTCATGCTATGCTAAGAAGGATTGTCCTTCAATGCAAAAGAAGGCCCAAATCCCGGAAAGGCGAAACGCAAGACAATTGTTTCCGCGCAGGATCCGGCGAAGGAGGCTGGCAAGCCTCAACCGAAGCAGTTGAGGTGTTCTCACTGCGGGCGGAACAATCACACGGTGGAAAACTGCTTCGCTTTCCATCCAGAGAAACGCCCTTCTTTCGATCGGGAAAATGCGTTGGAGGCAAAGATTGGCGCTTTGGAGGAAAGGTTTAAAAATTTGGCGTCATCTGGCCAAATCTTGGAACCACCGGCTCCATCCGAAGCTCAGGCTAGCTCTTCCACTCCGGATTATTATATGTTCGGAGCTTCAGGGGAGGTAATGAATTCGGCAGCTGTGACACGTGCTCAAACAGTGCCACGAACCACACCTTCGGCCATAGGGGAGTCTATGGCAAGCTTACGAGTTCGGGACAATGGTCCCGCGGATCAGATTGGTCAAGCACGGCTACCATTATCTTTTGGATTGGCCGATGCTGTCCAATCTGTCAGTGGTCGTAAGTCAAGCATTGAGGCTCCGAATCCGGCGATCGACATGGTATATACGATGGCATCAAAGGTGTTGTACACACCTCTGTTCACAACGATGGAGTGGTCGTCGCCAGAGTTCCAGCCTGCTAAGGTTTTCCATTTAGTAGGTAGAATTTTGGAAGGGAAGACATCCTCACCTTCTTTGACTGTGGCTCAGGCTACCACGGACATCCCTGTCTCTAAAGATCTCGAGGAAGTGGCCAAACGGCGAGCGAGGCTTGCCGCGGAGACCATTGCGTCCTTTGACGCACACACCTCAGATGACAGGGGTCGGCCATCTCTTATGACTTATAAGAATACGCGGGAGCAGCTTATCTATCCGATGTCGCTGCTCGACCTGCTCGTGAGCGCCGCGGTATTCGACCCGGTGTCGTGTGTATGGTGAATGACACTGGCATTTTGGTGGTCAGTCGGACTAGAGGCAATGCTACTCGGGTTGCTCTCCGTTGTGTGATGATGGATTCAGGGGCACAACCGGTTATGATCGGCAAGAGGCTTGCGGTTGGCGGCCGAGGACTTGGCTCCCTGTCCATTCACCATTGTCACATCCATTGGCCACGTGGAGCATGCCACGGGTTATACTCGGGAGCCATTACAGCTTAGCTTCCGAGTGTAGCCTGAAGATCCACCCGCACCTCTTCTTCTCAGGTGTGCGGTGACAGATGCGACCAACTACGACATCTTGGTTGGTCAGCAAGCACTCTACCCCCTTGGTTTTGGTTTGGACAACTAGACTGAGAAGACTTGGATCCGACCAGATTGGTCGGCTAGGGACGGCCGCAGGGAACTTATTCCTGTGGCGTTTGCGGCGGCCGCGACCATAGCACCATTACCTATGGTTTTTGGATGTAATGCTATTGTGGATACATTGCCTTATGGTTCTGTATTGTTGGAGGAGTCATTGGCATTCATGGGGAGTATGGATGATCAAGGGGATATGCCACCTAAGGGTGCATTGGTGCGCCATCCCAATGATCATCTTCCACCCTGGCGCGATTCCGCCGAGCTATTCCGGAGATGTGAGGACATTGTCCTCTCTCTCGGTTCTACGACACCGGTCATACCGGATGCCCCATTGGCGTTGGCACATCCCATTTTGTGGCGTCCGCCAAACGAGGGGATCACTTTGGTGGAACTGTTTGGGGGCATCGGGACAGGATTGGCGGCCGTGTTGGAGGCCGGCCTTACCGTTCGACAGTACGTCTATGTCGACAACAATCCTGTATCTATTCTTGTGGCGCGTCACCATTTACATTAGTTGATGGTGTTGTACCCATATCAGCTCCACCCGACTGCCATCCGTGGGTGCTTCAGACGTCTTTCTCGTGATGTTACACTTATCGGTGAGGAAGACTTATGAAGGTTGGGCCCCGTAGATCTGGTGATTGCGGGATGGCCATGCCAGGGCCATTCACATGCTGGGCAGGCCGAGGTTTAGAGGATCCCAGGTCTAGCCTTTTCTAGGACCTCATCCGGCTTATGCAGTGGTGGTTTGCCCACCAACATTTCACTCCAGGGTACATATTTGAGAATGTACCTCTATTGGGAGACTCTCGGGACAAGGTGTTGGAAGGCCGACTTTATGTTTCTCAACACCTTGGAGATCCCATTTTTGTGGATGCCGCGGGACTTGGTTCGTATTCCCACCATCCTCGGTGGCTTTGGACCAACCTCGTACCGTTATCTACACTAGCTGTAGCATTTTCTACAGTGCCTCCACCTTCGGATCAGAAGGTGGATGACATCTTGGATCCAAACCGGACCTCTTTGCCGGTTGTTCGAGATGATTTACCCCCGTTGGCATTGGTCAACAAAGTGGGGGCACCACGGAGGGCCTTTCCCACCTTTATGTTTTTTCCACAGTCATTCGCATTCCGCGATTAGGGACCCGGTATGGTGTGGGATGCTTACACAAAAACCCATTGCAAACCTTTTGCCGATGAACGGGAGCGTGCTATGGGATTCCGGACCGGAACCACAATAGCTCCTGGCCTTTCTGAGGGCCACCGGCGGTTCGTGTTGGGCCAAGCCATGGATCTCAACACCATGGTGTGGACTGTTGGTTTATGCCTTGCATTGCAACGGCATCATGGTGACCAGTTGTTGTCTCTGGGGGCAGAGGACTCTGGTCAGGGGGTACAACGGTCCACATTCATGGAGGAGGGAATTGAGGCCATGGTTGGAGAAGCCGAACGAATCTCTCGATTCGAGCAGCAGGTGATGGAGGAGTTTCGCGCTCAACGGGTTTATACTCCTTTGGCTTCTTCGCCTCCGGTGGTGGCTTCATCATCACATATTGGTGGTGATGAAGGGAGGCCAGACTCTACTGTTGGCATTGAGGTTGGAGTGTCAACCATAAACCCCCACCCTTTTGCGTTTGTGGTCCAGGTGGAAGTTTATAGCTCACATATTTTGTTGGCCCTTAGGTTAGAAAACCATGCACTCAAGCTCCAATGAAGTGAAACATGAAACACACTCTTTTTATTCCACCCCACAGGGCATTAGTATTGAAAAATACTTATGCACCTATGATATTCATTACACACACAACCACACTGACATCCTCTCCCTCTTCTAATCTCCTACATAATGTGTGTGCTATCCAACTAACTAATCTAATTCCTAACCCCTTAAAGGCACTTCCTATCACATTAGAGATCTATCAAGATCTAATGAGCTATACTACCTAGTGCATTGACCCTCCTACCTTACCACATCACTGGGCCTTAGTTCTGGCAATCCCAAACTGTAACCATAATGCCCTCACAGCCTCGCCTTGAGGCACCTTCTTCGAAATCAAAATCACTAGTATGAAATCACAGCCTTCAGTGTTGCTGAGCCGAGGCCCTCCTCCTCTTCTGAAATCTGGATTCTGAATGTCTTCACAGCCTCGCCCTGAGGCACCTTCTTCGAAATCAAAATCACTGCTGAGCCGAGGCCCTCCTCCTCTTCTGAAATCTGAATTCTGAATGTCTTCACAGCCTCGCCCTGAGGCACCTTCTTTGAAATCAAAATCACTAGTCTGAAATCACAGCCTTCGGCGCTGCTGAGCCGAGGCCCTCCTCCTCTTTTCATTCGAACCTGGTTCCCGCTCGCACCCTTCTGATACCCTGTTCTGAGCTTTTTAGAGCCTAATCCCTGGATCCTAGATATCCGGGCTCAATCCTCCCGAGAAGGCAAGCCCCCCTTAAACCACCCCTAACTCATCCTCAAACGAACACTTATCCTAAGTTAAATTCAAAAACTCTCGTTAACTCACCCCTACATTCTAACCTAACTGATCCAGATCCTAACTTAACTATCACCTATCAATCCTACTAATCCTTCAAGCCTCAATTCTAACACAACATCCACTCAAACTTCCAATCTTAATTCAAATCTAAATCTAACAGCTTCACTCTTTTTATATTTTTGAGCAGTTGAGGAAATGCCAAAGTGTAAGGTCTAATGAACTTTTGCGATTAAAAGCACATGTGGGCACCATATTGTGCTCACATGGGGGCATGGTTAATGCCCCCTCCTCTGAGTAGCAGTTAGAGTCCGTGCCAGCACCAGGTGGTTCCCCGTTGGTGGAGAGGGAGACCACATAGTTTGATGATTGGCCATTGGAGTTAGGCCCTCATCTCACTGGTGCTGAGACACGGAAGGTACGAGCGTTCATTCGCTCGTATTGTAGATGTTTTTCTTTTAGCCTTCATGATCTTGAAGGCTACAAAGGAAAGCCCATCCACATTCAGCTGGAGGACGACCATCCTATTTTTTGGAGACCTTATAGGCTCAGTGTTCCCGAGAGGATTGGCGTCCAAGCTCGTTGCCGAGAGCTTTTGGCAGCAAGACTAGTCGAACTTTCCAACGAGGAGTATGCTTGTGCTACGGTTATGCCATCGAAGAAGGATATCTTTGGCAATTGGACGGAGAAGCGGATGTGCGGGGATTACCGTCCAGTTAACCGGAAGACCAAGTCGGATCGGTATCCCATGCCAATCCCAGAGGACTTGTTCGATGCCATCGGATTTTCTCGAGTCTTTAGCACCTTGGACTTGAGATCCGATTATCACCAACTCCCATTACTTGTGAGAGATCGGGTGAAAACCGCATTCTGGGGAGTTGATCAAGATGGGAAGGATCAACTTTAACATTGGAAGTTCCTTCCATTTGGCCTGAAGAATGCGCCTGCTGAGTTTCAGAGAGTGATGGACCAAGTTCTCTCTGGCTTGCCCTTTGCTCGGTGTTACATAGACGATGTGATCATCTTCAGCAGGACACCATAGGAGCATGTGACGCATCTACAAGCCATTTTTGAATGGTTGCAGCGGTGGGGATTGCGCTTGCACCATGGCAAGTGCAAGTTTCTCCATGATCGACTGGCATATCTAGGTCATATGATTGTTTCAGGAGGTCTTGGGGTGCAGCAAGTTAAGATGGACGCCTTGCAGAAGATTCCAGCACCAGTCGATGTGCCGAGACTTCGTGCTTTCTTGGACTTGGCGAATTACTACCGGCGATTCGTCAAGAACTTTAGCTTGATTGCCAAACCGCTCACCATTCTCACGAACAAGGACCAACCTTGAACTTGGGGTCGTGAGCAACAACAGGCATTTGAGACATTGAAACAGAGACTTGGTACAGCTCCAGTGCTTCGACGTCCTGATGTTTCCAAATCTTTCCAGTTACATATGGATTTGAGTTCATTGGGTTTGGGAGCAGTTCTCACTTAGAAAGATGATTTTGGCCAGGAGTATGTTGTTGCTTATGCTTCGCGAAGCAACAACAGTGCGGAGGCCAATTATTCGTCCTATGAGGGAGAAGTTTTGGCAGCGGTATGGGCTATTGCTCATTTCCGGCCATATCTTTATGGTCAGCGTAATACTTTGGTGACTGACCATCAGCCTTTACGGTGGTTCATGGAGTCGGATAAGCTTACTGACAAGCTCGCCAGATGGGATTTATTGCTCCAGGAGTACGACTTTGAGGTGGTGCACCGTACCGGCATTACCAACCTGGATGCGGATGGACTCTCACGCAATCCAAGTCCTTCAGACGAGGACTTGACCAGGGCCAGATGGCATGGAGATTGTGATCGAGAGGCAGTTCTAGGTTGGCACGCAGCTGCCTACCTCACTTTATTTTCTAGCTCTGCTGTTGAGGTTCCGATACAGGACTCGGATGATGAGACTGATCGACCTCAAGCTATTGCGGATATATGGGAGGATCTTCCCGTATTGCATAAACTTCAGTAGGAAACCTTTCATTTGTCCATCTCAGCGATGGAAAAAGACAGGATTGGACATCGAATAACAAGCTTCCGTTGGGAGATGGGTTTGTTATTTCGATTGTGGTCGAATGGGACAAGGCGTATTGTTCCTAGACCGGATCAAAGGGCCTCCTTGGTGCGGCAAGTGCAAGAGGAACTTGGCCATTTTGGCGTACGTAGAACACATTCGATGTTGCGTAGCCAATATTGGTGGACCAGCATGTATCAGCAGGTTGTTGTTTATGTCGGGAGGTGTGAAGTTTGTGACCGGGTCAGGTCTAGCTTCAACACCTTGTCACCCAAATTACAACCCTTACCTATCATGGGACTAGGCTACCGTTGGTCACTCGACTTTGCAGGACCGTTGGTTGTTACACCACGTGGAGCAAAGTACGTGTTGGCGATGGTGAAGCATTTTAGCAAGTGGATTGAGCTTGTCGCTCTACCCCAAAACTCGGCAGAGTTGGCCGTGGCAACCTTTTTGGATCGTGTGTTGGCACGTTTTGGAGCACCGGCTGAGGTATTGACGGACCAAGGGAGGGAGTTCCTCGGTGCTTTTGAGGAGTTGTGCACTAAGGTCCTTATAGATCACCGCACCACCTCGCGGGATCACCCGGAGGCGGATGGCTTGGCTGAACGGGTTGTTCATACAACCAAGTGTTGCTTGAGGAAGTATGGATTACTTCAGGGGAGCCATCGGGATTGGGACCTTATTTTACCTTGGATTGCTATGGGCTATCGATTTAGTAGACATGCCTCTTTGGCATCCTACAGCCCATATCAGTTGTTATATGGACGTGAGCCCATGCTCCCGAGTTCTATTCGGGAAAAACTAGCTCATGTTGTGGACTTGGATGACCCAAACATTTGATATGGATATGGAAGGATTTTTCATAAACAAGATTTTCTCACATTTAATGTGCATTTAAATTTTAAGTCAATTAGATGTTGGATTCATTAGACCCCAAGTTAGTATTTATAGTGGGACTCAATTGGGATGAATCAACCACACCCTATAAAAAGATAATGTTTTTATTAGTTTGGATGGATGAGAGATTTGCTCATCTAAAACAATAATATTGCCGAATGGGGGGAGGGGGTGATTATTCTTGGAAATCATAAAATGTCCACAAAGAGATCATAATTATTGCTGCTTAACAAAACAATAAACTCTTTCAATCTTTCATAACATTATTCAGACCCATGACATTGTTTTGTGGGACTGACAATATTCTAGGGAATATTCTTGGAATTTTTCACATTCAGTTTGAATGCGAAAAATTATAGGAATATTCCCTGGAATACTGTCAGTCACACAGAACACTGTCATGGGTCTGAATAATGTTATGTTCAACAATGAGGTATTGTTCTCATACATTACTCATATAAAATGCCCTGCACATTGTGGTAATCACATGGAAGTTAGGGCCACTTCACACACGAGACTGAGAGCCCGTGACCAGTACACTTCAAGCACTCTCATTGGTGAAAAAGGCGGAGCCAGTCCGAGTTCAAGCTTCACACTATGCTTGAGGGACCAATGGAGTATGTGAATGCAAGATGGATGCAAGTCTACATGGATTCCTGCATGACATTGAATGGATCATGTTTCATGGTCACTTGGACTATTTTCAAAAACCACCTCTTTGGAGGTAGGCCTAACACAAAACCGGGAGACTATGGCACTCCGAACGCTCACAACCGTTGATTTATTCTATTTTATCATGTGCGAGGACTTGCATGAATAGAAATTCATTGAAATAGCATTTGGTTGAGGGCCTAATCACAAATGGCTTCACACTACATTGGAGGGTCCATGACCACACTACATGATTTTGGAGGTGTGTTGGGACGGCCTTTGCACACTTTCTTTTGAGCTCTCACAATTTCATGGTCACGGCTCTTGGCTTGTGTGTGAAGTGGCTGTTAGTTTTTCAGAAAGACTTCGATAATGCTAACTAATAATACAAATAATAATTCCTGAATTCAGGCAGTGCGGGCCCCATCTGCCAAGCATAGGGAAAGAATGGGCTCACTGTGGAGCCCAATATCCTTGAATCTTCTTGAGCTATAGATCTATATTCTCAATATCAACATAACTTTGAAACAATGAATGGGGAGAGCTGACCACTAGTTACAGATAAACCGGTCGAGTTTGAGAAATAACTGGTCGATTTCTTTTAAATTTTTTTAATTTAAATTTTTTTTGAGACAGAAGGCCGACAGGTCAGCGCCAAAGCATAGGAGGCAGTTGACCACCTGGCAAGTTTCTGTTAAGTAGAGAGGAGATTTCACAGCCGGGAATCGAACCGCCAACCTCTTCCTTGAGATTTGGATATCTCTCCACCATCATCCAGTAGTTTAGGGTCGTCTCGGACCACTGGTCGAAGTTCAAGACTTCAGGAAAAATCACCGATCATGTTAGAGGAATATATAGAATATACCTCAAATTCATAAAGAAAATCGAAGATGTCAACATGTAACCGGTTGGACTCGGAAGCATTAGGATCTCGACCGATTATGGATAAAAATCTCCCCGGACACTGCACTGAAATTTCCTTCACAAAATCTATGGTTTGGCCGCGTGCTCCTTCAGTATTGACTCTGGAACAGGCTAGGATTCTAGTCTTCATAATTCCTAGAATGGATTCTCTGGGATGTTCATTACGTAGATTATTTTTGGCCAAATCTAGGAGGTCAAGGGATACGAAGGTAAATATGGCCCCGCATTAGAAAGCGAGAAGCTTTATCGACTTTACTGTGCACACACAACTTCGGCATGCGTGCTTAATCTTCCCAGAATATAGATCTTGTTTCCAGATATCTAGATATCATCTGAACTTACTCCTCAGAATCTACGGTTTCTGTGCGTCCTCCTTCGGCATACACGTTACCACATACAGAGCTCTGGTACGAGCACTTAATCTTCGTATCTTATAGAATAGTTTCTCTAAGATGTTTGTGAGGCGTAATTTGTGTGGGTAGAATCTACGCCCTCACGTCGTGTCCCCTGCCACCAACCCTATACAAGGAAGCTCGCATTACAGCAGCTTCTTCCTCCAACGAGCTCCGCGAATACACGTCGCGACCTTCCTTCCTTCCCCCACTCGAGTGCCATTTCACGCTGCTATTATTTTTGGAAACTCGTGATTGCAGTACCTTTTTCTTGTGTGTCGGCGGTTTATGAGGGGGCTGGAACATCCATGGTGAGGTTGGGGTTTGGTGGAATGATGTGGAGCTCGTGTTGCTTGGTTTGAGTTCGCTGCAGAGAGAGACTGAGAGAGAGAAGGCCGTGAGAAGCGTTTTTTGGTATTGTAGATGTGTTTTGTTCATGTTGTGGTAGTGCGAGGGGTTTTGGATTGGGAGCGCGGATGGATGCGGAGGCTTGGGGACAGGAATTATGATGAAACGGAGCGTGGATGATGAAAATGAGGGATTGGTGAAAGGGAGTGGTGCTGGCGGGGTTTGGATGATGATGGCCGAGTGATGGCCGCAGCATCGAATTTAATTTTGGCGCTTTGTATCAGCTCCACCGTGGCTGAGTTGTTTCTGGTTGGTGGATTGGGGTTAGCAGCGGGGCAGTGTAGGACATTAGGAGGAAGATGTGGATCTTCTATGCGTTGGCGGGGCCGATCGCGCTGGGCATGGTCACCGCGACACTCCAATACTTTGCGGCTCGCACGGTACCCCTGCATGTCCGCTTTATTGTAGGTTACGCATGGTTCTGCACCATCTCCATCATCGTGCTCGTCCCGGCTGACATTTGGACTGTAAGTTGTTGTCATCTCCCACTTTCGCAAATAATGCCTAACTAACCGAACACACACGGCATACAATGGAAATCTAACTCTGGTCCTTAATTACGAGTTACCTCTGCCGATGATTGTCGGTAGCTTCGAGTCTGTTCTTCAAGTTTAATCTCACATCAGTCCCTTCTCTCCATTACACGGCTTCGGAAACGATTGTAGAGCTAAGAACTCTCACGCAATTCCTCGTCTATTTATTGAAATCTAGTCTGCTATCGGCGATGCACTTGCTTACGGAGTCAGATGCACCGTCGGAGGCAGCGTCTCCAAAAGTGACCGAGATTTCTTCTATGACATTTTCAGTTCCATATTTCCGGCCCATTTTCTCTAACAATTTTCATGCATGATCCGGTGTGAGACATTTTCATATGGACTCCTTGCATACTTTGTTCGACTGGCCTGGGATGTTTAGGATCGAGTCGTTGCCCACGTCATGGAAACGCACTCTTTATAATATTTAAGAGTGCAGGTGTGGCCGTTTAGAGCGTGTGATTTGCGGCATCCTGGAGTGATCGATGTGGTATCCTTCTGTAGGTAAACAGATTCGCAATGGTGATTGGTTTGAAGGGAGAAAGTAGGAGAGGGAAATTGAGGCTGCAGACTGTGGTGTGTGGTGGCCGTTCAAGACTATTACTTGGATTCAGGATCACAGAATGGCAGAAGAGTATTACGGTTGACTTTAATAAGGAACAATATACAGAGTTGTCACTTGGAATTGTAGAATTTACTTGGACGGCAGCTGTTCTGAAATTTCCGTATTCAGCTTTAAGTCAAGAAGTTTGATCCCAATTGCCATGATGTACTGAACTTCTCCCTCGCTGCTGACAATGAAGGGTTTCGAAGACTTTATTTCTCCAGCTTGTTGGCGATTGCCTGATCTGTGTCGTCCATGGAGGATTTGATAGCCAGAGATTGCTCACTGAGAGTCTTTAGGTCACGGATTCCACAGAACATGGTCTCTTTAGAGGTTTCACTTGTGACGGATACATTGTGTAAGAGGCATCGTGTAAGAGGCTTTTGATGTCCTTTCAATCCATCATAATAAAAAATGACAAGGATTTTAATTGAACAGTAGGTCGCTGCTTACAAAGGCTCAACCTGCAATGTTTCACATGTCTATTGAAACTTTCCAAGCCAAAAGCTTTATGAATTACTCTTTAATGACTTATCGGGGCATCCTTTCTGGTCTTTAATGCAAAAACTAGTTCACATTATCATGAAGTGGTGGGCTCAGGATATTTGAAAAATAAGAAGTGGCATGTGTTATCATATATTCCTGAGTAAAACAGAAGGGATCACTTTGGTAGGGAGCGGAATGAAATTCTATTACTTCATATTGGATAACTGATTCGAGGGCCATCTTTGTTTTGTGAGGCAGACATTATCAAATGAAGGCAGTAAGTCTAGTATTGCTGGACTATGGGGCTGGTCATATTGGAGCACATTTTTCCTTACATGGTATGTTCGACCTGACCACCTTAACAAGCAGTCATTTGTTATATCCATGTAATGACTCTTTGGTACATTCCTGGCATCCGAGTCACACTTGGTTATATTTGTATTTTAATGCTGAGCTGTTGGATCTGAGACAGGGCTCTTGTTCCTACACTACAAGGATACGAAGATGCTGGAGACTTCACAATTTCAAGGAGGCTCAAGACAAGCATTCATCAAAATCTCATTCTATATGCAGCTGTGGGCATTGTTGGTGCTGTGGGGGTTCTGATCCTGATCTTAATGAACAAGCTACACTGGTATGACGACATTCTTATCCTTGTAAAACAGAATACAACAATCATTTGAAGCTGTTGTCAAAGGGAGGGACATATAAGATATTCTTTGGAGGCTCATTCAAATACTTTCTATTTGGATTGGCCCTACATGGCAGTGTCAATATCTCCTTTGAGAATGACAGTCACTTTTTTAGTTTCTTACAATATCTAATTTATAGAGGTAGGAGTGTTCAAATAATCTGCTATCCAAGCAGTAAAGATAGCATAAGATTTTTCAGAAATCAAGGACTGAACATCTTGTACATGATTACTGATGGTCACCCTTGTGGCCATTATGTTCATATTTATGAGCTTAGTGGACTTTGACCTTATGAGCTTGTTCTTCAAATGGTTGATTGGCTATTATTGGGAATTGCAGGAGTGGAATTCTCGGACTGGCAATAGCTTGCTCAAATGCTTTTGGGCTGATCACTGGCGCCTTTCTTCTGGGTTTTGGCTTAGTGGAAATTCCACGTAGCATGTGGCGCAATGCAGACTTGGAATATCGTCAAAAATATTTGACTCACAAGATTGCGAGATCTGCTGTCAAGTTGGATGACGCACATCAGGAATTATCTACTGCTATTGTGGTAATCACTCCCACATTTTATACTATCATGGCTTTCACATTGCTCACAAATGGTTTCCTGATCCATGCTCAAGATTGAGCCAGTGGAGTTTGTGCATCGTACATTTGGGATTTATCATTCAAATATGGCAACAGATTGAAGTATTAGTTATTGAATGTGTTCCATGTTGGTTGCATTTTTGACGTCACCTCTGAAGTTCCAATCAGCATACCTATCTCAGAACTCTGGAGCACCATTTATGTATTAGTTTTTGAGTCAGATACGAATAGAAGTTGCAGTTTGCCAATTATATGTACTAAGATTGAGTGTGGGCATGTGCATTGGATAGATTGCGCAAGCCACTTCAAATCAAATGTCAAGGAATGATCCTTTGCGGCGGTATATGGATATCATAGACGATGTTCTGGCTGAAATGGTGAGGCTGTCTTAATTATATGTAGGCTAAGTTCAGTGGGGTTGGTAGGCAATTTTTCTCTATTGGCATTGACACTCTCTGTGCTGATGTCAGTGGTGGTCAATATGGGCTGCTGTCAATCTTAATAACAAGACGATGATTGTCATTGGTTCAAGGCCCACTGATGAGCTGGCGCTTATCTCCTCTGGGATGTCAATTTGAAGCAGTTTTGTTTCTTATCAAGTAGTGTGCTAGTTTTTGATCTTCACTGCTACAACTCTAGTCCTGATTGGTATCATGACATAGGTCAGAGAAGATCCCGTGTTCAAGCCATCAGGTGGAAGAATGGGGGAAAGTGATATGGACTATGACCAGGATGAGAGGTCAATGGCAACTCTTAGAAGGCGTCTCCGAATAGCACAGAGTTCTTACAACCGGTACAAAAGGTAGGATTTTTTCATCTCTAGGAACGTGTGATCATTTATTTGTGTTTGCAAAATAAGATGTGGAGGGGTTCCTTTTAGAGAGTGACTGCATGTTTTGATTCATGAATAGTACTCAAGACTCTCCAGGACCTCCCAGGATCACTGTTCTTAGTTTATGTTATTGTTGTGAGCTTCCCCCTGTGCGCTCTTGATGGTAGGAGGAGGAATTGTAATGCATGGCTTTAGGTTTGGAAGGAGGTTTTTGGTGAGACTATGATGCATGCAACTAATGAGATTTATATCATCAGTGACTATACAGGATATGTTTGGGAGGCACTTGAGCTGGAAGACACCATCAAAAACCTTGGTCGTGGAAATACCACAGATGGGTTTGTGTTTTGTGCTTTCCATTAGAACCTGAGTCTTTCAGTCTCAATATATTCAGTGCATATTATTGTGTACCTGTATTTCCTCTTTGTCTTGTCCCTTCGATGTTTCAGGTGGTTCTCTTTGCATTTGCAAGATTATCCTGTATTGCACATTCTCTTTTATTAATCTGGGTCTTATAACACACATGGGTCCAGGCGTTTCATCTCCACTACTCGTCCACCACGCACAGGCCCTTTGGCGATTGTTCTCGACAAAGCTGGTCAGTTGTGCAAATCTCTAAGTTGTCCTGAGAGTGAATCGCATATAGTTGTTAGCCTTTAAATAGAAATGGCAAGACACAATTTCATTCTCTCTCTGATCAGGTTTGGATTTGCATGGTGGATGTGGTGGTTTAATACTTCCTGATTGGCAAGTCTGAGGATTGCACTCTACTTTGCTATGGAGTGTAGATTCTACCTTAACAAAGTTTATCATCTCCAAATGTTTGTGCGTAAAATTGGTTACAAACTCCTCACCTTTGTTTGCAATTTCTGATGCAAATATCTGGTGGTGTGGATGCAGAATTCGTGTGGCGTTGCCAACTTAGACAGTTGCTGGTGAAAGCTTCAGCTGTACTGTTAGGCATTGTGTCTGCTGCCATTGTTATGGCAGAAGCTACTCTGTTGTTTGAAGCTGATTTGTCTCTCTTCTCTGCTATTGTGGGAATGGTTGGTGATTCAGAAATGCTTGTGCAGGTAACATGTTATTGTGGTTCACTGTACTTTCTTGTTTCTTGTCAGTTTTGCAGTTGTGATATGATGGATTTAGTTCTGTCTCTGAATGTTCTGCAAAGAACGAGTCACTTGACTTGTGGAGGTACAATATGGAACTTTTCTCAGCAGTCATGTTCCTCATTTGAGCTTTTTTCCTAACACATCTGGTATGGTGGGTGGTATCCAGGTTGTGGCCTTTATACCCCTAGCATACATGTGTGTCTGCACATACTTTTCACTTATCAAATTGGGGATGATGACAATCTACTATCTGGCGCCAAAGCAAACCAGTTCTGTCAGCTTACTCATGCTCTGTTCGTAAGTACCTCTTGTATTTCTAGTGCTTTATGTTGATGATACTTACTGACGATGTGTTGCCATGTTCTTTTCATCAATTATTACATGATGTGTATTTCAAGACAGAGTCCCTTACTTAAATCACAATTTAATTTGTCAGAGACACCTTGATAATACTTGATAACTGGGTATTACTGTTTAGTTTCATAAAATGGGAAACTTCTACAAAAAGCTGTCAATTTTTATGTTGTAATTCTTTTTGTACAGACATCCTGTTCTGGTCAACCGTTTTTGACTATGGAAAATTCTGTGAGTTTCTGCTTCTTGTTGTTATGCTTGTCTGAAGTTTATAAAGTATTGTAGATACAAATGGAAATGTGGGAATGCTCATACTATCCTTGATTGCAGGATGGTTGCAAGATATGCAGCACCCTTATGTTACAATTTTCTTAATCTGATTCGCCTCCGGAACTCAGATGGAACAGAACAGTTGACTGTTTTTGAGAGTGTAAGTCTCACATTGCAAACTTAGAATGTCAGTGTATGATGAGCTGTCCCACTCTTGATAGTTTGTCATTTTGTTACTGTATTGGAATGATGCATTAGAATGAAGTTCCTTTTATTCTTGATGTGTTCTAGGTTTTAAGACCATCTACTTTTGGGAGTTGTGTACAGGGTCCTGTGAAGTTGAGGCTAGATATTTCTGAGAAACTGTTTCATATAGCAGCTTTACAGTTGTTAAGGTCTAATTAGAAATTCACGTCGAGAATCACATTGCACCTCAGGATGAATCACAAGGATGCTTATAGTGCCTTTGGCTCTTCAGACTGAGCGATTGTGACCTTAATTGTCAATTTTTGTCGAGTGCAGAAAATGGGCACAATGACAGAAATTCCCTTTATTGGAGGCCAATTCAACAGAATATATCCAATTTTCATGGTCATATATACTGGCCTGTTAGCCAGCAATGTTCTTAATCGGGTAATGGATTATTTTGGAAGCTGGAGATATTTTAGGAGCCATGATGCTGAAGATGGTGAAGGGTTTGATCCTTCTGGCCTCATCATTTTACGCAAAGGTACTCTCCAATTTTCAAAGTGCCTGTTTGCTGGCTTCTATCCCATTGACAATTCTAGGCAGTGATAATCAATCAATCATCAATCATCTGCATTGCAATGTTCATTGATTGGTTATTTGAGGTCACATGTAGGCGACAATTTGGTGGTAACATAACTACTTGGTCGCACCTCAATAATTGTCCTAAATTTGTGGTCAAGGAACAACTTGCATGTACATGTTCCCTTTGCGCGTGCAATCCACTGCAGTTTCTTTTTGTTTCAGAAGATGGTTGACATCCTAACATACTGTGCGCGATGGACAGAGCGGACTTGGCTTGCTCAAAGTGGTGTAACTGCAATCTTTTTGTCTTAGAAGATGGTGGTAACAATGGCCGTATCCTAACATACTTTGCTCAATGGACAGAGCGGACTTGGCTTGACCAAGGTGGTGTGGTAGGAGAAAATGTGGTGCCTTTGGCCCGAAACTTTGGCAGTGCTGAATTGGATATAGAGGCTGAAGCTATTCTGGGGAAGGTATGCATTTAAATACCAGCATATATATTTTTGATATAATTACAAACTCCACCCTCTGGTTGATCTTTTATGAAGTGTGAGGCCTTGCATGAATATGAAAAGAGATGGATGCATGCCTGAGTAAGTCGTAACCATGAGTATAGTCTCAGATCCATGGTAATTGAGAATCGACTGAAACAATTTCTGAGCCAATGAAACTTCTAGAAATGTCTCTGGAGTTGATAGTGCCAACAATAGGGCCACAGACCTTATCCTAGTTCGACTGTATGGCATGCCAAGATCAAATAATTATTTACGTGTTTTGTGTCTTGCTAAAATTGCAGAAGGGCGTTCCAGAGAAGGAGGGTCTCCAAGGCAATTCACGCCTGGTCTCTGCAAGCAGTGCACCCCCAGCTATTCGCGAGGGGCCAGGAAGCCGTCATTCTGGACGAGGTGAAAAGCCCTTATCCAAGGATGCCATTGTCTCCAAATATTCAAGCCTTAGGGATACTTCAAAACAGTCGTCTGGGAACATATCAAGAGGAGGGCTGCCCTTACCTCAGTCATCGCACTATGGCAATCCACAGGGCAACGTACAGGGCCCTTCAAAAGGATCCTTTGGGAACAATCCTAGAGCGCCAGTACCTTCGACACACTCTTCACCGTCATTGATTGACTTGCACACTGCGCCATCGAGTACTCTCCCTCAACAAAGTAATGCAATAGAAGGGTCAGGTGGATTTGCTAAGAATTGGGATACGATGATGTCTGGGATACAGAAAATTGGGACAAAGAGATTTGCTCCTTTGCGCCAAGACAGGTCCCAACTCCAGCCTACTTCCTCACAAACTCTAGACAGCATATTCCAAGGTCTGCGTACCAAACGAGAGCCGGGTGATGAGGAGGATGCCCTTGATTTACGGTTGTTAAGATAGCATGGGGTCAAAGTGCCCCCTGATAATTGCGTCATTTTTGGCCTCATTCTTGCATACAAGTATTTGAGATCTTAGCCTGCAAATGAGAATAGCAACATTCTTTGAAGGGAGATAGATATAATGTCAACTTTCACCCTCTGACTGCAAACCAGCAATGCATCTCAGAATTGCTCTATGGATGCTAGTGTAGTTCATCTCCAACCTGGGCCGAGTAGGTTAATAGACATTTTTGAGTAACACAAATGTGAGAAATCAAGTGTAATTAATTACAGTATATCCATCTCTCAAGGCATAGATCAACTTATCTGCCGGTTCTGCATTATGATTCCTGAGCAGCAAAATCCAAGTCAATATGAATTGGATTGACACAAATACATCTCTATTTTGGACCACTTCTGAGTATTTTAATACTGAAGGTGCTTCTGGCTCCATTCATAGTGTTGAAATTTCATAGGGAGTAACATGTTGCCAACAAATACTTCTGTGACTTTCTTGATCTCACTTTCACAAAGTAACATGTTCATTCCTCTTTGGCTGGAGGTGGTTTCTGTCACAAAGCTTGTGGTCCACAGTACTTGCCTATAGGTTTCACTGGCCACAATCTGTGGTGATACTGTTTCCTTAGCTTGAAACAAACTTTCTTCCTTGTCCAAGGTGACTGTTCACCTCTTGCTTGAGAAGTGTCGTAAGGTTTGTGGCCCTATTATGGGCACTTCCAACTCCGCAGACGATTTTGAAAGTTGGGACGGATCAGGAATGGCCTCATCCAGTTAGCAAATATGAAAGGAAGATGGTCAATTCAAGTTTCAGAATTGCCGTTGAAATGCAATATTCATAAGGCCACAGTGAAGATTCTCTTTCTCTTTCTCAAATGATTACATAGGCTCCCCCAAGTGTATTGTCCATTGAAGCTAGAATGGCTTCTATAATTCAATCTCATCGTAACATGCCTCTTTGTAGTGTGTACTTTAACCAATTAACTATAGACTTTGCCGTAGACCACTCAAATATAGAAGCAAGAAGATATACGGTCAGTAAGAAGAGTGACTGCACAAGGCCCACAGACCTAATGGAAGTTCAGTGGCGAATACAATCACAACCCTAAGGTAGGTAACTCATAATAGAATAATGTTCTTACAGAACGAGAGGTACATAAAAAAATGATCTGTAACAGCTACAGTAGTCCCTTGTAAAATAGGCTAAAAATGTCGCACCTGTAACCCACAACTTGGGAATCAGGCAATTACCCAGGTGCAGGGGGATAATGTCTAATCCATTACACTGCGACAAAAGCAAACCTCCGCTGTTCATAATCAAAAACTACCTTTGCTCTAGTAAGCAAATCTCCACACAGAAGACCAGCTGTATATTCAGATGTGTCCAACTCACCAGTGTTTGTGAGCAATGCATTCACCTAGTACAACATGTTCCAAGGATCAGTTAAGTGAAAACGCTTGGTTCTACACTGATGCAATATATTCTGCATGCTCGACTTACAGACCAAATCTGGGTAACACCTTTTCTCACTAATGTTTATAATTGTAGACGGTGTGTTTTGCTATGCATTTACAATAACATAAAAAATAATTCCTACTGTGACAAGAGGCTTGAATAATCTTCAACAATACAACACATCAGTTTTTCAGTTTAAAAAATAATATTGCTCACAATAAACATGCGGCACATTATTTCTAATACCACATTACATCAGAAAAATATAAGGAAATCATTAGCCCTTAGTGTCTGATGGCAACAGAACTGTTCTGACTGAGATTTTGTTCAAAACTTGTTGAAACTCAATACATATCTAAATTCATCATAGCAGTATTTTTTATAAAAATCTTCTTTGACACGTGTGCCATGAGATAAGCTCACCTGATGAAATACCTGCATGGCCACCTCCAGTTTGTCCAGCACTGCATATTTCACCTGTCACATAAGCTTTTCACTTCAAAACATAATCTGGAGGATTCTTGTGCTGACACTTCTGACCAATATATTATACGAGCGCACAAATATCCTTGAAGTAGTTGGAGTTGTCACAAGTTCTCATCACAGGTTTCCATATACTATAATGGTAAAGTAGGATGGGAAATTGGTCAAATTGGGAAGCCCCTCACTGTGGCCGAAGATCGATCATCTGTCAGGCAACTCATGACAGACTCCCTAAAGCACAAATTAATGTTGAGTTTTATGCAATTGCTCTGTAAGGTATCAGGTGAGGATGCCTCAGGAAGGTGTGGACTTTTTGTAGGCATTTCCAACTCCGGAGACATTTTGGGCCATTGGGTTGGCTTAGGTATTGTCTCATCCAGTTAGCAATTCTGAATCAAAAAGACTGTCATTTCAAGTTTCAGAGTCGAGTAGAGGTGCGAGGTTGTAGGAGATCAAAGTGAAGATTCTCTTCCTTTTTAAATGATCACAGAGGCCCTCCCAATAGTATATTCACTATTAAACCTAGAATGATGTCTATATTGTGAGCAGTCATCCAATCTCCATGTAACATGTGTCTTTTTGGTGTCCATTTTCCACAGAAGCCTTGCCATTATTCACTCAAAATAAGCATCCAATTAAGAGTGACAAGATAAGGCCCATATGCCTTATTACTCCAGAAAGCTAATCATGTCATCAACTAACACAAGGTTGCAAAGACATGTCCACAGCAGAGACACATTGGTGAACCATTTGAAGACATTCAGGATTACAGAGTTGCTTTACCTGGAGACCAGGGCCAGGTGTGCCTACGCCCATAAGATCGGCAAGGCTTTCCGGTTGTAAAACATTGAGGAGGTCAAACTCGTTCACAGAACGGCCATTAAATATGACATCGACACCACCAGCTCCGACATCAAACATGAAGAGAGCAGTGCGGCCATTGAAAGTAGCCGACACATGGGGCACATTCTCAATAAATTCCATGGTCTGTAACACAGAAGGGATTGAAATAAAGTGAGAATTGCTGAAACTCACTTAAGAGGATAAAGATGATTATACAACAGAAATATGTCTCAATTTATATGTAAGAGCTCATGTACCCACATGCCATTGCAAAGCTTGACCGCACAACGGCCTGTACATTACAGGATCAAAGAGTGAGAGTGTGCCCTCTCCATGCGCCATCTGTCAGAACAAAAGATGACAAGCAGTTAATCCTGTCAAGGAAAAAATATTCATTTCCATCAGCAAATTCAACTTAGTGCACTCTTAGATGATGTGAGTAATTGCAGTCCAGACTTACCTCGACCACACAGTGACAGAAGATATCATAACCGCAGATACCTGCCAATGCTGGTGATGCTCCATTCTCAAGTCTTGCAAGAGGCACCTTCACATCCCATATAAGTAAAGTTCTGAACACGTGGAAATGGTTTCAAACGTATCTCTCCTGAGCGAGCTGATCTATCGTGATTAAATGGAGGATAAATGATGGCTGGGCACTAATTCTTTGCATCAACTTTGCCATAGTATAGATAATCTTCCAAAGGCAAGAAACACACCACAAAAGAGGTCTGCAATGGTGAGGAGCTCCTTGCATTCAAATAGGCCAAATATAGTAACGAGGTGACTGAAGTCAGGGTAAAGAATGTCATTTGCACGTGACAACACCTATCTTGTTGCATAATAAAAAGATATCTGACCTCCATAAACATTGGATTTTGAATTCGTAATGGCCCCAGCTGAAAGCTATTTGCTCGGCAGTACTGCGATTTTGCCTAAAGCACACATCAATCCCGGGGGGTGCACTCCATTGTCAAGTTGATCACCACGTGCGATTAAAAAAAATCTACTTTTTACATAAAGCATCATCAAAATGGGTCAAAATTTTATCAATTTTTTTTCATGAGTAGATAAAATCGATATCTACTACATAGTAAAAAATGGTAACAAAATTTGATGATCTGTTTTTTTAATAAAACATACCGTTTCTAACTAGAATGACGTAGAATTGAACTAAAAAAATTACTACAAAAAATGAAAATGACTGAAAATTTCAAAACAATATACAAAAGATACCATCAATGGTTATGTATATGTAGAAAAATTTTCATAATTTTAAAAATTATCTATGGCATATAATAGAGGGTAGCAAACCATTATCGCACGTGGTTATGAAACGTAAGGGGTGTGATCGCCCCGTGACATCAATAGCTCTTTCAAATGAAATTTCTAATATCAAGATTGGCTTCATATTGAACACTCAGATTGAGATTGACATTAATAGCATAATTTGCGCATGTGTGGTATTTTTTCCATGAGCCCTAGGGGTAAACTCAAAATCGAAAGTCTGATTCACAACAACTCAAAACTTGGTGAAGCAAGGGACATTGAGGACAAATAAAATATGGACTCGAACCCCATCAGTCCTACCTTACCCTCGGCACATGTGAGGTGCACTTCTCCAAATGCGTTCAGTCCAAGCTCCCTTGCCTGCACAGCTACCATCGTTTTAATTTAATAAATTCCAGGATATGGAGCATCCACTTGACCACTCGCAGTACATGCTGGAAACAAGTGATCTATGTGCTAAATGTGCATAGTCAAGAATCCTAAGTGCAGGTCGTTGCAGTTTTACTGAAGGTCCCTGACATGGCACATAAATAGAATTCAGAACATAGAAGAACATTTTCCATTCTGACTCGCTCCTTGTTCCATGCCATAGCAATACCGCTATTGCATCATGTGGTGTTAAGTTATGCAACCCTATTGTGGACACTTCCAATTCCACGGATATGTTTGGCTCTTGGATTGGCTTGGGAATTGATTTATCCAGTTCGCAATTGTGAATAATACAGATTCTCAGTTCAAGTTCATAATCGGAGCTGAGATGCATAACTTATAATAGGTCAAAGTGAAGATTCTCTTTCTCTTGAAGTGATCATATAGGCACTCCCAATTGCGCTAACCATTGAACCTAGAATGGCTGATATAATTGAGCACATAGTCCAATCTCATTGTAACATGTGTCTTTGTAGTGTCTGTACTTAAACACAAACCTTGTCATATACCATTGAAATATAGGTTACCATTAAGAAGAATGACCACATAAGGGCCACATACCTTAACTCTTGTCTACAAAGTACTGGGGTAGTTCCCTCAACATTATGGATCTGTATTGGCAGCCCCATATTCCACTAGAAACAGGAGCCAATAATAATCTTGCCAGACATACACAGGTTCCTCAATATACAAAAGTAAGAAAGAACACTACCTTTTGTGGCACAATGGTGAGGCTGCTGGCCCCGGTGTCCAACATGAAGTATCTGAACATAACATTCCCTATGTTAGAAAGATAAAAAAATCTAAATCTCCGAATGCAATCTGACATCTTTGGCTTGAAATTCACCATGACTATGCACCTACCCTATATCTTCTCCATTCACAAGGGGGCGCACGAGGTAATGGCCATTGTCTGCTCTTATCATCTGTAAAATGCATACAATGAAAGGGTCAGTTACATGCAAATGCCGGGACGTATAGGTGTAGGTCTTTGATAAATGATCTGCATAGGATGACTTTTTTAAGAAACATGAGCCAGCCATATTCATGAATAATTGGAATAATCAAATAATAAATGTACTGAAGCATGACAATCTACCTGTACAGAAGGCATGCAATTGGAATCAATGTGGGTGCAAGGATGGTTGTGTTGTGGCCGAGAAACCGTCATAGATTTTGGCAAGTGGTATTTAGAACACATGTCCTCCTCCAGTACTCGATCTAAAGAATCATGTACACAGTATACTTCCTTGTTTCCTGAAGCTTGTGTGTGAATGCTTGAGAATGGGAAAAAGCGCCCTTGCCCTCTCTGCATAAACCCAGAATCCCTGGTGATATAAGCCCAGGTGAGACTTTTGTGGTAAAAGGAAGGTAAAAACATCAAGCATATCAGTTATTTGTACTCAAGCCTTGTAGTTTTCAACACTTGTGCAATTTAAATGAAATCAACAAAATTATTGCATATCAGTTCATCCTTACATGAGCTTCCAGAAATTCTAATTTAGATTAGTGAACTAAGGAGTTGTTGATGATTTCGTTTCTTTTTCAAGGAATTTGTTGAGGAATGGCTCACCAGGAGAGGTCGCCAGTCAGAATACTGCCACTTGCACCAGCCTCCAAATGCTTTAATGCTTGCTCGCAGTGGATACCATGTCTTATTGTCAACTATGACATATGCCACTACCTACATGGTTGAGTTGAACACAACTGGTCATTTGCAACAAGCCCACCATTTCTCTCCAAATCCAGGTGATATGATCATCTCGTCCTTTATAATTTTCTCAAGCAAAATTGCAGTTAGTCCATTTTTGAACCTATGCCCATGCGAACCTTAAACCCCTGAGGTTTACAATAAATAGATCTATCATGATTCGTTACATGTTGTATCATGAGCTGAATACAGGGAGAGGACTACATGCTTGGAATTATGTACCAGTTTGAGGTTATTACAAGAGTCTTAATCAGTTTGTGTCTCCTGCTCTGCATGGAGTATAAGGTATTGGGTATTGGGTATAAGGTAGGTGGGCCTTTATGTAGTCACTCTTCTTCATTGGACATCTATATTTGAGTGGTAGATAGCAAGCTTGTAGTTAAGAACGGACACCAAAAAGACAGGTGTTACCATGAGATTGGACTATGTGCACAAACTATAATAACCATTCTAGGTTTAATAACAAACCCAATTGGGTGGACCCATGCGACTGTTTAAAGAGAAAGAGGTACTTTGCATCCCAACCGACAATCTTTGTGATTCACAATTGCTAATCAGATGAGACGATTCCTGAGTGGATCTTACAGTCATGAATGTCTGTGGAGTTGGAAGTGCCCACAATAGGGGCACATTCCTTAGTACCTCCGCGTGTATGTGACAAAAGCAAAGACGGGGTAACAATACATAATTAAGAAGATGGGGCACAAATGCGTTCTTTTTGTGATCAATGGTGTACTTGGCACCACTCTAGAGCTTTTATAGAATGGTGCACAATCAGCTCGTAATCTTGAAAATGAAAGTGAATACAAAATAAAACATAACCAACGAGTTTTGAAAATGTTGCGAAGGTTATTCTGCACCTTGCATTCCCTCAATTTTACTGCTAGCATTATCTCTGAAGAGGACCTCTCCATGTCAAGAACTTCGCCTCCTTTGACACAGATATGCAGCTGCTCTTGGCCCCCCTGCGTTACCCAAAAGCCTGTCCGAATCCATGCCGCCAATAAGCAGACCTGCATTACCAGAAACAAGTGAACGTGGTACCCTGGAAACGCATTGCACATTGAAAATATTCAAAGATTGTAACTCAGGTAGTTAGTGAAAATCTGCATTGAGCCAACCTTATGATCAACTGCATGATTGCACATACTGAATGACAGAGGCTCAGGTATTTCAATACAACTCCAGAGAAGATGCATGTTGATGTAAGAAGGCTTTCCAAATTCACATGATTCCCTTCCCTACACTTCAAATGATCATCGAATGATCCATCATGTGATCTTCGAACAAACTTCAAAATTCGTAGAGAACTCACACAAACTAGGTAATGGATGCGAGGAGCCCTGCCACAGTCTGTAGTAGGCACCCAGCCTACCGAGCTGCAGTGGCAACGAGTTAAGTACCAGGTGCCTACTACAACCGATGGTAGGGCGAAACGTGTCCATTACTGGACGTAGTAGTCATGGTCATCAATTACAGGTGATAGTGTGCCCCATTACATTCAATCAGGAATAGACAAGTCAACAAAATCACTTGGCCTGACCTCTACAATCTTCGAATGGTGCAGGGCTTTAAACTGTTTGTTAAATTACACCTACATACCTTACCTCACGGTCATCAAGCTCCAGGATGGATACACGGCCGGCTGCATCAACAGCCCATGACGCATTCCTCCCGTCATACGCCCATTCCAAGGTCATTTCGCTACCATCAAATTGCTCCCAAAATTGACCCTTGCTGGTCCATGTCATCCGCCATTGCCCTTCCATTCCCAACAAGGTTTGAGTTCCTGCGCGCAGCATAATTCATGAGGTACTGTCTTAGGAGAATTTTTTCTTCAAGCAAATACAGGAACCACTTCTCAGCACAACATGCTTGTAACATATTATCTGTAGCACCCGCAGAGGTCAACGTTGTTAGAATGGTGTGGAGTTAGAAAACATTTTTAGAAAGCACAATTGTGGAGCTGCTTTCACATATAAGCATTTTCAAGACTACAAATTCTAAGAAATTTATAAATTCGCTCGGAAGTTAAAGTACATACCTAGGGGGTCTGTCGGATGCTGACCCCTGCTTTAGAAAAATTGCTTCCAAATAATTCTAAATACGACATTTGAAAGTGTCGAACCTTTCTAATCTGGACATAAATGGTATCAATGGACTTCACCTCTCTGACCTCTTTCCAAGCATGTTGCTCCTCTTAGTGAAACAAGAAATCATCAATTCTCCAGAATCGCTAGAAGTGATTCAGAAACAGTTGTTTTAAAGGAGAGAGTTGCCTCTCGGGGTGTTTCCAGCGGACTACTATCTCAACAACGAGTGACAAATTCTCTTCAGCCACAACAATTAAATCCAACATTGATACAGAACTGTTTTAAGAACTAGCTTACAGAATATAAACAGGAAAAGCACAATTGACTCCGTAAGGTATGTGTTTGGAGAGTGCTTCTTCACCTGACACTTAAGCAGCCATGGCCATGGCCGGGGAACACTTCACTTTTACCATGTTATGATGTGGATATCTTGTTGTTGTTTTTCCCTTTTGCTAAATCTTTTTGGCATGGAAGAGGGGTCCAACTGCTAATAAATCAAGTTCCACCCGTGCCAACATATATTCAAACATATATTCGAACATATATAGTGAGGTATGTGTTTGAAGAATTTATTTTTTGTTCCTGAGACACTAAAGCGGCCATGGCCATGCCCGGGGAACACTTCAGTTATATCATGTCATGATGTGGATCCCTCGTTGTTGTTTTCCCTTATGTTTAATTTTTTTGGAATGGAAGAGAGGTCCAAGCGCTAACGAATCAAGTTTCATTCATGCCAACATGTATTCAAACATATTCGAACTTACACCATGAGGTGCATGTGGTTGGAGAGTGTTTTCTTCACCTGAGACACTAAAGCAGCCATGGCCATTGATACAAGCTTCAGCACCGAGAGCCTCACGAATCCTCCGAATGTAATAGCGGACATCACCATCATCATTCCCGCCATTTTCTGTACCAACATCATGTAAGGCACCATCACTCGACCTGGAATTGTTGCAAAAGCGTCTTTGAGTTGCTTCCTGCTGCTTTCCCAAACAACGCAGGTGACGCCTCCTTGTGAAATTCCGAGAGTTTTCGAGTGCTCTCACTCCGAATTCTCGAACCACTTGTTGTGCAGGTGAATGTGAGACGTTGAGGAAACGCAGTGGATGTCGCTCGTGTTCCAGCAGAAGAAGCCCCGAAGAGAATCCCAGAAGAGCCTTCATTTTCCGAGTTCGCGGTTTCTACCTACGAGCCTTTCTTTCATTCAAAACACATCTGCTGAATTGCACAAAAAGATGATTTGCAATCACCATCACTCGGTGTTTTATTCGGCAAGAATACTGATGTTGGTATCAAAAGTGTGAGCAGTGTATTAAGGTAGGTGGCCATGTTGTGGGCATTTCCAACTCCACATATAATTTTGGCTGTTGGATCAGATCGGGAATTGTATCATCCGGTTAGCAGTTGCAAATCACGCAGATTGTCACTTCAAGAGTCAGAATTGGAATTAGCATGCAAAAGATATGAGGGATCAAAGTGAAGACTTTTTTCGGTCATTAACTGATCATATGAAGCCTTCCAATTGTGTTAACTACTGAACCTAGAACGGTGTTGATATTTCGAACACGTAGTCTGCTCTCATTGTAACACATGTCTTTTAGAGTTTGTTCTTAACTCTAAACCTTAAAATTATATATCATTGAAACATTCATTGGTGTCCAATTAAGAAGAGAGGCCACATAAGGCCCATACATCTTAACCCCCTACAAGGCATAGGAGACATGGAATATGATAGCTTTTTAGTGTGAAGATCTCATTCTTTTACTTCATTTCTTTTATGCCAAAACATGTAACACAAATGGTTTTCTACAAGAATTCCAATCCATAACAATTCTAGGCTAACCATTTTGCCCAGATGAACAGTCTAAGTGAACTATCATATTTAGAGTAAGAAAGAACTACACTAAATATCATATTTAGTGTCACTTATTACTATTTGAATTTACACAATGCTATATATTTTTATTATTGATGTAATTTTCTACCAAGTAAAGTTGTTACTGTTCTATTACTCCTTGGAGAGTAGGAGGAGCCCCTCTTGATAAGGAAAATTCATCTTTTTTTGAAATTTATTGGCTTTGTTTGTAGGACAGAGACTATGCATCAACTTCTTTGTTTCAAGAGCAAATTTCCTAACCACTTTGCGTTCACACTTGGACGTTACTTGTTCTTGCTATTTTTGGTCCGGTTGAATTTAATGTGGATGTTAACTATATTTTATATATATATAGTTAAGTATAGTTGCTCCCTAAAATGTATTGAAAAAAATCTAGTTAACTATAATTATTTTGGCAGTTGTGAATTATTTATTTTTAAAATTTTGGGTGGTAAATGAGTCATAACATTAAGTAGCAAGCCCCGATTGACCTTCTCAAAAGAGCATCAAACCGGCGCGTGCCGGTCTATGATCGGGAAGAACCGGCAGTTAGTTACAGATGAACCGGTTGAGTTTGAGAAATAACCGGTTGAGTTTGAGAAATAACCGGTTGATTTTCAAGACTTAAGGAGAATTACCGATCACTATAGAGGAATTTATAAAATATACCTCAAATTAATATAGAAAAACCGAAGGATGTCAACATGTAACCGGTTGGACTTGCAAACACTAGGATCTCAACTGAATATGCCCAAAAATCTCCCCGATCACTGGTGCCGGTTTGATGCTCTTTCAAGAGTAAAGGTAGAGCAAAGTTTAAGTTTTACTTAGGCTATTTTTAATTTATTTGGGTAGTTACTTTCAATGCTTAGAATTAATTATGTCGGTTTCTAGGACAAAACTAATGCCAAGTGGTGGTAAAGGTTCTAATCTAGGCTAAATTATGATCTAAACAAATCTAAATAGCTATAAAGCAACGGGAAAGTTGGTGACATCAAAAAGGTAGTTGCACTTTTTGGAAAAGTCTCCCGACACCCTCATTAGAAACCTCTTTGATACCTTTTTGAAGCTTCTATATTTGAGTAATTATCCATTCATTCACCCTTGCTTTGGAAGCTTTTCCCTTCTTGCTGAGGTGAATGTGCGAGTACTCAAAGGGTACCCTCCTAGCATTGCTACTTAATGTTATGGTAGCTTCGGTCCTTGACCCGCATTTGAGAAGAAGGTGCACAAAATCCAAAAAAGGTTTGGTTATAGGTATAGTAAATAGCAATGGACTGGCATGAGCAAAGTGGACAGCTACAGTTGTAGTCTTTCATAAGAAAGGACAAAGCCTTATGGTTCTACCGTTTTCTTGGTGCTATTAGCAAGGATTTTTTGTCCTACTCATTATAACTTTATTGGATGTGATATACATACAAGACATGAACTCTTATCGAGATGGAAAATCTTCCACTATTGTGGGCTAGTCATTGGTCCTAGCGCGGACATGCTATAGACCAGATTCAACCTAAATACATAGGGGATCACCACTTGCAAGTAACTTGAACAAACACGTGGATGATTGCCTATAGCAAGTAGGGAAAATAACTCCCACATATTGATCACCAAAATACTCTGATGCTTGAGAATGGTAGACAATCACCAAGTAAATCAACTAGTAGTTGCAACACTTAAGATGCTCAAGAATTTTAAAACGATTTTGTACACATGTACAAAAAAAAAACAAACCTTCTTCAACATGATTTCTCCTTGCAATAGTGCGATCACACAAAGTTTGCACTTGAGCCATGTGCTTGGGAAATACTTTACTTTGGTCATGACATGGATCCTTTGTTGGTGTTGTGTTGCTCTTTCGGAAGAAAGAGCAAGGCATATGAGAGGGGTACAGTCATCGATTGGTGTGTTGCCTCCATTTTTTGAGATCCAAATTCAAATAGCGCAACATATGCCATGATTTCATCCATCCATGTTGGACGAGGGACTGGTTGTGTGAGTGCTGAAAATGGATGATAAGTTTGCCAAACATCCTATCCAAAATCCAATAACGTATGTACGTTAGAAGGCAGTCGGGCGGGCAGGTAGGTAGGTAGGAAATTAGGTAGGTACGTAGGTAGGTAGCACGCCTACCGTCCATGGACATTCCTGCTGAGGTCCAATGGGACGTCGCCACGTCAACGCCCCTCCCCCCCGAATCGGCCCCTCGGAGGCGCACACAGTTTTCCTTCGGAGCCAGCCAGCACCCCCTTTACACTTGGGGCACCAAAATCCCTTGTATTACTTCGGATATTTCAATCTCTTGATAGAGATTTTCAGGGCTTACGAGGATGTTGTCCATGGCGTCCTCGACGTCCATGAATTTGCTTCCTCACCATGGAGCTGCGGCGCAAGAGCAAGCTCTGGTGAAGCGGAGTGTTGTGGTAGGGTGCCATTCGAGGAGGCGAAGAGTGGTGGAAAATAGAATCCAGATTGTGACTCCTTCCAGCTTCGTCGGAGTGCAAATCACGCCGTTGCGTCTCACACGGGCCGAATCGAAGCGAGCAACTGCAGGCTACTCGCCCCGAGTTTCTGCTGCTCTTGTGGTACTTCCGCTCTTCCTCCTCGTCTCCCTCACATTAGAAGCTCCTGGAGATGTAAATGCTCTGGCGTTTCCCGATGCGTGGGCAGGGCGAGACATGTCTGGCCATGGGCAGAGGCGAGAGAAAGAAAATTCTCGCATATGAACCAGCGTATCTCTCATCCATCCAACATAATAAGTTTTTTTGATTTGGATTGAATTGACACCGGAATTAGCTCTAAAAACCACGAATTAGTGTAGTCCAAGTCATTTGAGATGAATCAGCCATATACACCTATAGGGGGTCGAATTTTTATGTGGGATAGATGAGAGGTCTGCACATATGCGAGATTTTTCTCTTGCCTCTATTTGCCCCTGCCCACACATTGGGAGCGCGAGAGGGTTCTAATGTGAGGGCTTCTCTTTCAATCCTTGGTTCTTTTCCCAGAACTTTTTGGATTTTATGTGGAATTTTTGTGGATTTTTTTTCCTCTCCCATTGGTTCCGGTCTGGTGATGACGAAGGGTTTGGCGGGATGCAGCAAAAAGTGTCAGCTCGTGAATTGGACGATATTCTTGCCAACGAGCGGACATCACCTATGGTGGTAGATTTTTACGCAACGTGGTGTGGCCCTTGCATTTTGCTAGCTCAAGAGCTGGAGCAGGTAGGTCACTTATGGCGCCATTTTCTGGTTTTTTTTTGTAATTTCTTACCTACTCGGCCGAGTGTAGTTCTAACTCTTCGCATAACATCAATGTGGAATGTCAATACCACTGATTGAGTGGGTGCCCTATACGTGGCACTAGGGTAGATGGGGTTATTATTGAGCATTGAGCGTCAAGTCTAGGTACTATTGTTGTATTGACGGAATTTTAGATGATTCTTGTTAATGAGCATTCCAATACTTTGGTGCAGAGTTCCATGTGGCACTCGTTAGTAGTGGATTCCACTGCACCAAAGTATGTTTTTTAATTTTTATGCAGAAGTTGTAAGGGTTTGAAGTTTCATTGGTAAGGGAGCTTGATGTTAAGTTGGTGGACATTCACTAAATAAACATGTACTTATTGTGTATTGCTTTTGGTTGGGGTCATGATGGTTTTAGCATGCTCTGCCTTTATGTCTAGTAGGAGGGAGACTTGTTCAATGCTGATAGTATATGCAAGCATATTCGAATCTTGCAAATTGAACTCACAAATCTGAACTCCTAATTGACTGCAGGCAGAATTAATTATGAGAAGTAAGTGGTGGATGATTGACAGAGAGGTTTTGGATTTTGCAGTTAGCGGTAGAATACGGCGACAGGGTTCGGTTTCTGAAGATCGATACCGACGAAGAGCATGAGCTTGCCAATCAAATGGAGGTTTTACTCTTCACCTTCACCTTCTTTTCTTCGTCATTCTTGATTGTGTACATGAGATTGTTTCTGTCCTATTTATCATCTCTACGTTCTTTGAACCAATTATAAACCATGCTTTGGGTTGTGAAATCAATTTTTTGGACATTTTACATTTTGGACATTGAATTTGGAAATAATAAGATTTCTGCTCATGACCGAATGCCTATGCATGTCCTGTCTGCAGATCCGAGGCCTGCCTACTATGGTGTTTGTGAGCCCGGATACAGAGAAACTTGCCATTCGCACTGAAGGGTTGCTAGCTACAAATGTCATTCGGGACATAATTGAGAAGGAACTCTGAGGCCATTTTATTCCCTAATTGTTGATGATGAGAGACAGTCGGCGGTTGTCAGCAGGCACACACACTGCTACCTTGTCCTGTATTTTCTGAAGGACAGTGGTTCATATTGATTTCCAGGTGTGGACTCTAGGACTTTACATTCTTAAACAAACCCTTAGGATTAAAACATCGTTCAAATTAGGTTTGAAGTCTTTGGGGTTTATCCTCTTTTGTGACACCAATACGTATGTAGAATGGTGTTCTTTGTGGCCAACTTTGACTTCACTTCTATTTTGGTGCAATTTGGGCCAATTGAAACAATCATTTTTGCAATTTGACAAAATTTTGCAACTTCATGCAACTGGAGTGCTGACCTCCACCACTAGAAATATAATTTGCAAGGGTCACTAGAGCTTAATACAAAACACCAGAGATATTTTCTGGATTGACTCAAGATTTGCGAAGCTATGCATACCAGGCTGATCACATTTGGAAATTCTGTATTCAAATTGGTTGCAGAGGTTTGTAAACTTCTCTATGTCACAATAATGTATTGCAATTGTTGTAGTGCAACAATTGTTGTGCAATTGTTGTAGGTATATGGTTTCAAATGCAGACTAGTGAGAGACCAAGACATTCAATGTTTTATGTGCACAGAACCCCAGTATTTTCTGAGGTGCAAAACTGATATTATTTGGTTGTTTTAGTGTGGTACTCCAAGGGTTTATGGGTTTGCAGTAATATAAGTAGTGGCCATCATTGAACTGTCAGAAACTGTTTCATCCTGTTGGCAAAATAAGTGGAGCTGGCCTTTTTTATATGGTAGATTACAAGCCTTCGCTAACCATCACTTGAATGTAGTTAGGGGGCATAGAAAAGAACCCCCAATTTGAGTGATCAACATGTTCACCTTCATCTGAACATACAGATATATACACAATTGTGGTCCTATGTTTGCGGCAATAGCTGGTTGTCACAGTAGGTTGTAATGCGCTAATTCTCAGGCTACCTACTTCATGAAGCAAACTAGAAACTTGCTCATCATACATGCTCTGGGAGGTCGTCAAAATTTCAAAATGAAAAGAATATCTATCAGGCGATAAATCCAGGTACTACCAGGAAGAATACTGCACTGAGATTCTAAGTTACAACCAATACATGGCCAGCATGGAACCAAGGAGGGTCCAGAATGAACAGGGTTTATAGTGTAATGTATTAGAAGTTGACAAATGGCGGGGCAGGGGAGGGCGAATGCTGGACTCCTGAATTGAGCAGCATCTCTTTTTTCAGTTGTGTCATCCTGCGTAAGAATATTTTCTGTCAAATGCGTAAATACATCAAGTTCTCAATACAATCCTTTGCATCACAAAACATTCAAATTGGCCACTTTCTATTTGTGATCAACTACTAATCGCTGCAGAGATGATGCATGTAGATATCTGACTTCATTGAACATTTTGCAAGCAGATTTTTTATCCCTATGTGGCAGACAAACATGAACATCTGATGACAGCATCTTGTAACTGTATCCACAAATCCTTCAGAAAGTGCAGTGTTGTAAGCAAAACTTAATTGGAGTAAGGGGCGCTTCACACTGTGGCCGAAGGTCGAGAGGCCGTCGATTTCCACCAATCAAATCGCAAGAAACCAAGAGTTCGGCCTCTCGACCCTTCACACTGAGGCCAAAGTCCAAAGGCCGTCGCAATTTTAAATGATTACTTTTTGAAGAAGGCGACGGACTCTCGAAGGAAGTTTGGGTCGGACGGGAATAGAAACCCAAACTATGGTCGAGAGGCCGTCGGTTTCTTTTCATTAAAAAATCAATCATTGACAAGATCTTGGCGGTTAGATTGGAGGGGTTATTTTGAGCAAGGAATAAAGTGGAATGCTCCTTTGGGTTTGGACTTTGGGCTTGGCCTTTGGAGGCTTCACACTATGGCCGTCCAAGTCGAGAGGCCGTGGGAGTTCATGGCCTTTGGGCTTGGCCTTTGGAGGCTTCACACTATGCCCGGCCGAAGGCTCCACTTACTATATTTTATTGGCTATTTTCAGCCCATTTCTTTGGACTCTCAACAAAGTTTGGCCACTCAATCCCACGGCCTCTCGACTTGGACGGCCATAGTGTGAAGCGGCCCTAAGTTAACTTCAATAACTTTAGTGCCACCATTTCATAGATATTGTATCAGCACCCATTATATCATCTCTATCCTGGACCCTGAATGCTCTTATTCCAGATTATATACACCAGTCTTCAGGTAGTTTATTCATGACTGACGTTTCTGGATGAAATGTTTGAAAGTTTGCCACAAACTACCAAGAGAATGCACAGACTTTCAAATATTTTCCACTTCCGCTATACTGACAAGACTCCAACATTAATACTCTTGATGATTATTTCGAGATTCTTCAGCACAATAAGGAAAGGCCGTGAATAAGCCTTTCGAAAATATTTATATAAACCATAGACAGAGATTCCGCTTTTTGACGAAACACATCTGGTAGAAGGATTAGAATACATGGTGGCCAGCGACTACCTAACAGCAATGAGGGAAGAGATGGTGGGCCGAGAGAATCGGCTGTTAAGGGTGCCAGGCATGAGGGTTTGTTCTCTGATCACGCACGCACACACACAAAGTATCAGCATCCGAATGTAAAGAAGAATTAGTATGTTTAAATTTGAATTCAGTTAAAAGGAATTGGACATAAGAAAGGAAACATTAACACATCTGAACCAAGACAGATTGGATGGATTTTACATTGCTTTGGAAGTCAAGGATCCACTGACATGGATGGACCATGACTCCAAAAACAATTTGAAGGTGCAATTCTGATCTCTGTGGAGAATTCCTAGGTTATCCAATTTAGTGGATTGGTTTTTTTTGAAAGGCTCGCCATCGCCGGGCATCAAACCTGCCTGTGGTGTGTGGTTACAACACGTGTTAAGCAAGGCATGCTTTCCTCGTGTCTTACGGTATGAATAGTGAAGGAAGTAAGCTGGGAATTCGACGTCAATTCTCTCAAATGACAAACTGACAAATTTCTGGGATTATGGTGTCCAGAATTGAGTAGGGAGCAGTAGTTGGTTGCAGGGGAACATCTTGGATTACCCCTCGTCCGTGTTGCAATTATTTCGAACGCCACGAGGACTACGCGATGGGCTACCGTTCGCACTGCCACATGCATCTTCAGGACTGCAGCATCGGACCCTGGTGTTACCGTCCTTTCCCATTTTAATGTTCAACTTCATACCGCTACCGGGCATGCAGAGCTGCATCCAAAAACCCAGGTTACTCGCTTTCTGTCACCTGAACTACAAAACAGAGACTCTTCGTCACGATTTCAGAGTGTCTGATTTTGAATCAGATGAAGAATCTGGAGCAAGTACAGGAGACTACGTTGGAATTAATTTCTGGCGACGACAATGGGAAGGTTTGGCGATGATTGATTTTCACTTGGGAAGAGATCAAATCGTCCAGTGTCACTCACAACAACATCGCAGAACTCATAATACAGACTCTAGTGGTATTTCGGGACTGAGCTTCCGATTGCACTCCTGGATAACGCTGCATGGATCGGAGTCGAAGCCTGACCAGGACCGAGGAGGCCATAAGGAATCATTTCCACGAGGAGCAACGTACCTTGACAGCATTTTTGCCACCAGAGGGACAGTTCTGGGCGCTGGGGCTACATCTCTGCTGCGATCTGCAATTGACAACCGCCTAACCGTAAACTCGGGTACCAAGAATAGTTATTTACAGCGTTCACACCCTGTCTTGAAACTATTGCACACAAGAAGCTTCAGACGAAACCGTGGAACGCACACAGCATTAACCTAGAGGTAGAAATTCACATTCAAGCTTATGTTTCTGGCCTACCCTGGGATCCCTGGAAGTAGGATCAGGCATCATCATCATCATCATCATCATCATCACCAAGAACGTAATGCAGCCGGGTTGGGATGATAATCAGCAATGGTATTTCAGGAATCATCCTGATGAACAAATCATTACGTACGGGATAGGTACCGAGTGCTAGCGATAGTTCGTTCGCAGTTTCACGGGAAAAGTACTAACAACTCATCATCATCATCATCATTCATTATGAATCTGCATTTCCTCAACTTCCTAGAGGCGTGCCATTTTGAGTTTTTGAAAGAGGCGAAACCACCGATGCAAGGGAGGGAAACACTCCTGCAAACGTGCCTTATTACGAATTTTCTCATAAGAGAAGAATTGGTCCAAGAAAGCCGAAATTAATAAATTCTGATTCGCCATTCATTCAGAAGCATGGAACAATTAGATGTGAAAAGAAGAATGAATGAATACCTGGGCGATTCACACCGGCCGCCACCTTTGAGCAGCATCTTCTGGTTGTAGGGACGCGGCTCTCCAAGGGTATCCATCAAGGAGTCACCCACCAGTTTGATCCTCAAGTTGTTGGATGGCGAGTGAATTCTGTAGCTCATCTTATCTCGGATCGACTGCACCACCGCCGCGGATTTCCTATCAGCTAGAGACTTAAATGCCGGGTGCACCGATATGCTAGTCTTGGGCGACGAGTGGATGACAATGGACATGGGCCCATCGTTACCGCCCTTGGAAGTTGACAATGTGATCCCATTAGGGTTGCCACTTGTAAACCCCCCCTGCTGATGATCTGTCGATATCACAGTATTCTTCCCGGGGCTCACTGAGATGGTGAACTCCTTCCCTCCAACTTGCTTCACGCATATGTTGTTACACCCCGTCTTCACGAATTTCACAGCCTCGGTGCAACGAGATGCCGCAGGAGAGGATGGCTGTTGTTGACCTCCCGAACATGCTACAAGTCGCTGATCATGGCGGCAACACGTCATGATAGATGATGACGATGCAGGCAGAATATTAAACTTCTTATGCTGATGACAATGAGGAATTTATTGTCTTCGCTGCATAAACAATTCATTCAATACCGGAAACCGCATGATAAGCCCCTCTACCCCTCGCCTCGGCGACTGATTTGCCTGCGCTCTCGTTCGCCTAATCTTGCTCGCCTTGTAAACGCCACCAGCCTGCAACTCATATGTGCGACTCTTCACTGCCGTCCTTCCGTCGTAATGATCTATTTCCTCCAACATGCCTCCTTCCCTCCTTCCTTCCTCCCTTGCCTCCACCTACCTCATCAAAATCAAACGAAACATCGGTGTCTCGTGCAACGTTGTGAATTGGAGACCGTTCTCCTTACACTTATCATGTGTTACCAAGTTTCGGCGTAACGATATTGTCGTTCCTTTCGGAAGGTGGTCTCCATAGCCTTGATCCTTTCACTTAGTACTTCACATGCATACATGTTGCAAAACTCAAAACTCAACCAAAGGATAGACTCCGAGTCTCTTTGTACTCTCATCTCTAAATTCTCTAAATTCTCACTAGCGGACCTCCACACAATGTGTGCTTAATTGAGAAATTGCTTTCATCTACAATGCATACCACAACATTAGAATATTAAAGTCTATTTCTTGGATCCACGTTCTGTTACAGTGGGCATTCAACACAAATGCTTTCAAATATCTAACCTCCTCGCTCCTCAAATCTACACACAGACTCTACTTTCGACATAGGTATATGGAACAACCGGAGTCCACGTTCCCTCTTGGATTCCTTGCAACCAACTCAATGTGCTTAGTTTCATCCACCACCTTTGAGCATCACAATGCTCGCAAAATGCCTAACCTCCTCATCCCCAAATCTGCATACCTAGGGTGGCAACTCCTTGTATTAGAAATATGCGTATAGTCAATTTGTTATAGTCAATTTAGAGTAATTGTTATATATGTTCATAAGGTTTTAACCCTTATCATGCAACCTGAAATGGGTCGCCACCTAATATTTTGATGGATTTAGGACCCACTAGGTGACAATCTACATGGATGGAAGGTATCTATTGATGTAGGGTTTGTCCACTACCAAGAAACGAAAAATTTCATAACTTTCGGATGAAGGCATGTTCGAAAAATTCTCTAGTTGCCCCCCAGATGAAGGCCATGTTCATATGTCAAATTGACTTAACAAATATGGTCCGATTGACTTCAAATTTTCTCAGCAAGAATATATTATGGTAGTCTAGGGGTGGGTTTCCATGTAGGATGCTTGCCCACCATCTTCTCAAATTCGGGCCCACCTACTAACCTCCTCCTCCTCCTAAAAGCGGTATTCGATGACCGGCACTTGTAGGTTTAAGATTCTTTAGTGAGCACATGGAAGTCTAGCGGCCCGTGTCCATGGCCCTCCACATTCTAGCATAATGCCAGAATGTGGTTGGATGGTAGCTTGAGCTTAACTACATGGGAACACCTCCAACCCACTATTATCTAGACTTCTTTGGACCAAACAAATCTAGTGGGCGCGAAACCTACATGCAAACTCACTCTAGTTCACATCCATACAGTTGGATTTCAAACAAAAAAAAGTTTATTTTGCTACATAACATAAATTTTCAGCATTGGTGCTGGAAATGCTTGAAAATGGAATATGAAGGCTTGAGCGTTTAGGGGTTAATTTGGCATTTTCTTGTAGGCCAAAGATACTAGAGGATTCCAAAACTATTTCACTTTATCTTAGTTTATGAATCATGTTATCTAAATATGATGATATACTTTTGAAATTTCTATTTAAAAAATTGAATTATAGGTATCCTAGGGCAAGCTCCTCCAAACATTTATCATTTTATTGAAACTAAAAAATATACACAATAAAAATAAAGTAAATTTTATTTGTTAAGTTCACATCTGCTTAGGGCTAGGCTCCGCCCCGGGCATGCCTCCTTCATTGCCCAGATGAAGCCCATGCTCCTTGCCCACTCTGCCCGACTTTGAAAAATAAAATTGTCCTTGCATTCTTGAAGGCCGCTTGTCCATATAATCCATATTGAGTGCACTTCATCTTCAAGGTTCAAAATCCAATATATATGTTCACTTCCATTGAGTAAATAAGCATTTGATTAGGATTTCATTTTTGAAGAGAAACTATCAATAAAGCATGTAATTGACTTGGAACTTGTCAAAAATATTACAAAACCCTCATTAGCACTAAGGTTATAATTTTTGTGACTTAGCATTGAAAGGGTCTTTGTTGAGTATGATATGTGTTAGGTGTCTAGTGGCGATTTGGGAGAAGGATTCCGTTAATTTATGGATATTATGGGTGGTTAATCTTGAGTTCTTTGAGGTATTTGGTGGTTTGGGTATGAATAGTTCCTATGATTCTTGCAATAATGACGATTGGTGGTTGCACTTCCCCATCCATGTTGAGTTAGAAGTGGTTGGAGTATGGTATATTTATCAAGTTTACATGCTAGGCAGCCATGGGGAATTTGTCATTACAATAGGTGAATTCTAGTATTAGAACTTTTAGGTTGGGGCACTTGGGGGTGAAGGGTGGTTTGGTTGTGGGCATTGTTGCGCTTAGAATACATAATATATTTGAGCGTAGCTTGGCAGGGCATTTGCATAACGGAAGGACGCATTTGCATGGGAATAGCCAAGAGCAAATGGTGTTGTTGGGGGTGTGGTTATTAAATTTGCCAACATTTATTAGTGTAACAATGTGTCGTAGGGTGGGCTAGTAGTATTTTGGCTTGGGTGTATATTGCTTTGTTATGGCGGTTTGTTCATAAGTTGTTTATGTGCTTAATCTAATAGTAGGATGGTAAGTAGAGACAACTGTTGTTTTGTCTAGTTGTGCATAAGTTGTAGGGTGAGATATAATTGTTTGAGAACATGATTTCTATGGTATTGGGATGATGAGTGTCTTATAAGGTATAGAAGTAGGTATATGTTGTCAAGGTAAAGATAAATGTGTTTGTGGTGAGTAATTTAGTGTGTTTTATTGCGAATATCATACAATTCATTGAATTCACCTATTGCCACGACAAATTTTCAAACACCGTCCACAACGAAAAAACCGCTAAATACAACCCACTCATACAAGCACTTAGAACAACAGGCTGGCAAGTCAACCCTCTCATCACCATCACAACAGGTGTTAGAGGGGCTAGTATCCATGAACAACCAATTAAAGATTTAGAAAGACTCAAAATACCCAAAAATGAGATCAAAACACTCATGAAACAATTACACCAAATTGCCATTAAATACTTCACATACCTAATACTAAACAAAAGGAAACTAGACAACAAACAACCCCCCGTAGACCCCCCCCAGATGTAAGGTTCCGCGCTTTTTAAATTAAAGGAGCCCACCTTCTGAGAGGGAGGAAGTACCCTTACCGTGACGCTTGGTTAAACATGAACACAATGCAGAATAGCGGGCTCCCATTCATGTTGGTGTATAAACTAAACCCTGACGTCACTTTTATTTTATTTTATGTTCTATTGCAAGTAGTAATGTGTATAATGTAGCTTTGAGAATGTTTGGGTATCCAAGTAGTTTGGCTTCAATGTTGATATTCAATGGTCCATTGAATACACTAGATCCTGCAATATTGCCTTTGCCAACACCATTTGGAGGTGTAAACGCACCATCCATGTAAGTTAAGGTAGAAATGCCATAAACCGTGAACTACCCTCTACCTGTGCAGTAGACTTATGTCATAATAGTAAAGTGCCATTTCTGAAACTGATAATTGCAAGGTTGGCAGCTTGATATGCGTGTACAGTCAGTTTAGCCAAATTTAGTCATGTTTGACTACCATCAATCACAATTTAATGTACTCATGAGTTAACCGGTTTAGGTGATGTTCTGTGTGAAAATGAGCATTACCGTGTTCGGTTTAGGGAGAATCTAGTGAACGACTAGGGGGTTTGACAAACTTTTCACTTTGAAAAATTGTAGAATTTTTTTTATAGGGAATAAAAATATGAAACAACTTGCATTATTCATGAATCCTTCTCTTCTATCTTGGAGAATTATCTCATGATTTTAAGACCATATCTTCAATGCAAATCACCTTATTTTCATGGTTTATGGTATTTCTACCTTAGTATGAGTGGGCATGTGGGAAACGTGGAGGTAGGAAGTTAGTTGCAGTTGGTGGGAGTGGATGTTAGTTTTGAGCTATACCTTGCCAATTGCATAACATTATTCAAATCCATAACAATGTTTTGTGGGACTGATAGTATTTTATGGAATATTCCTCACATTCAGACTGAATATGAGGAATATTTTGCAAAATAATGTTAGTCCCAAAGAACACTGTTATGAATTTGAATAATGTTATGTGGCATTTAATGGTAGGATAAACCACACAATAAACTGACAAATTTTGGAATAGATCGCCGTCTTGGTGAGAGAAATTTAAGTTTGTGAGAGCAATACATTCAGATTTGAATTTTAGTTGGTTGATGGTGTTGACAGTAGACCTAAACTTCTTTAAGGCTTGCACATGATATTTAGGGAGACAATGTTATGTAAATTGTGCAAAATTACAGTGAACATTCCCAATAGTTTATAAATGCTTCATGCTTTGTTCAAACACATGATACAATTTTCAATCGTGTACACAAACAATTACATGTGGCCTTGTAGGTGTCATTGAGTTAAATTATTCAGAACTAAACTTGATTCGTCTTTTTAAAATTACTTTTCACTCACACACATACACACACAATTATGATTATGATTATTTACTTGAAGAACTCCATGATTACCTAAGGTAGATGTCCCTAATATGGTTATTTGTCTTCACCAGACATCTATAATTGAGTGGTATGTGATTAGGTGTAGCTCCAAGGATGGATACGAAGCATACACATGTAAAAAAAGGATTGGACTATGTGCACAAAATTTAACAACCTTTCAAGACTCAATACACTGTAACCTCCCTAACATCACGCCAGTGGTAACCAAAGTGCACATGATATTAAGGAGGATTGTAGGGTTAACATGGATGCATGATAATAAAGAATTAGTGTAGCATGTGCCATCATGGAATAACACAAAGTCAACATTGCAATAATAACAATGATGACAACATGATGCATGTGAGTGTGTGGTTTGAATTCTTTGGTGGATTATTTTAATGTCAAAACCCATGATGTTTGAGAGGGAAATGTGTTAACGAGGAGGGAGATTTAAACTGAGCACATATGTGCCTTGGGGTTTCGGGCTATCTGAGAGGGAGTGACAATACAAAGGGTGACATTACAGAGGTTGGGGTGTAGTCAACATGATTGAAGGGGATCTATATAACCACTTAATGAACACAAAAAAATCACTTTGAAAATGGAATAAGATATTCATACGAGCTCCAACATTTATGAGGAGAGTGACTACAACCTCCATTTGGATTCGCTCACCACCTCTTACAAATCGTATGCTTCATATCCTAGGAGAAGTGGGCTGGTCAGAAAAAGTATCCATTTATCCATCTACCTTACTTTAAACATATGGAAGCAGAAATCCGTCAACTCCATATAAAGGTAGAAATACCCAAACCGGTTAACCACCCTCTACCCGTGCACTAGACTGCCGTCATAATAGTGAAGTGCCATTTTTGAAACCAATCATGGCGAGGTGGGAACTTCAATGCGTGTACACTTAGTGTAGCCAATGGGAATCAAGTTTAATGTACTCATGAGTTCACCGGTTTAGGTGATGTTCTGTATGGAAATGCGGATTACCGTGTTCGGTGTAGGGAGAATCTAGTGAACGAGTAGGGGGTTTGACAACTTTCCACTTTGAAAAATTGTAGAATTTTTTTTAACATATTGCAGAAAAATATGAAACAACTCACATTCTTCATGAATCCTTCTCGTCTGTCTTGGAAAATTATCTCATGATTGTAAGACCATATCTTCAATGCGAATCACCTTATTTTCACGGGTTATGGTATTTCTACCTTAATGGTCAGCCGGAAGAATCGGTAATACCTTTCCAGACAACCTGCTATTGGCCGGAGAAAGGCATCGACGACCTGCAACAGCAGGTTTCAAAGTAAGTTAAGCATAATTCTCTATAAATTGGAGCCGAAATACGAAGTGGCATCATAGCAGTATGTACTTCATGGAAACTCCAAAAGATGCTCGAGATATTACATTTATACAAAACATGAAACCCTAACCCTAATTCTGGGAACCACGAAGTGCACGTGATGGCATTTGGGATTGCGATGCTTCGGAGA